>OY998168.1:84106620-85356620 GCA_963921995.1 Oxystoma pomonae | reverse complement strand
TCCTCGATCATCTCATGGTGTGGCCGCCATCTAGCGGAATTTGCAGACATCTTGTCAACGGTTATTATTGCAACTATGATTTATGCTCACAATGAAAGAGTGGCGACAATTTTTTCTCATGAAAGCAGTCCGGAGATAATAACAAACTGGCACCATTGCTCAATATACCTGTTTCTTTTGTGCGCGCAGAACTTTCTATGCCATTTCTGTTTGATTTATTGAAATCCTATCCCTAAGGAAAATCTTAGGAACCCTGTATAAAAACGACGCGCTGCCTATACTGCAATAATTTTTTTTTAGCAATCCATAGTGGCGTAAACTTTAGAGAAAACCCTAGAGTTTTGTTTCTACAATTAATTTTGTTTCTAAAATCCTCAGTTTTCACATCAATTTTGAGAAAGCCTCTTTTTACCTGCCTTAATTTTAAACTTATATCAATGACATCCCGTATAAAAATTTTACACTTCTAATGTAGCCTGATAAAATACCTACAAAAGAAAGGATAAAAACTTATCGAGATATTTATAAAAATCTAAGTAGGTTTCATATGTATATATAGGATGTGCCCAAAAAACGCACTTTTTTAAATGATTATAACTTAGCGGGAAATTCTCCGATTTTAATAATAAGTATTTAGCTTTTGACAAAGCCAAAGCTTTCAAATTTATAGGACTAATGTCAAACTTTTTAGAAACTATTTAAGAAATAGACATTTTTAACCCCCTTAGATATTTTTTTTTGTACGACACTGTAACAAATCTGAAAAATCGGTTACGAAGCGACATTCTTTTGAAGCACATTGATATATCATTTGAAAAATTCAGACAAGAAATAAGGAAGTTTACAATTTTTAAATAGACCAGGGTTTACCTGCAAAATCAAGCTTACAAGCTTATTAAGAAAAAATCTACCGGTTTAAATAGCAATAACTTTTTAAATTTTTTAAAAGGCTCCAAAATTTATAGAACTAATGATAAGACCGACATTTACTAAAAATCCAAGATGGCAGACCTATTTAAAAAATAGGCATATTTCACCCCCCTAGAAAAAACTTTTTCTGCGACACTGTATTACAAAGTCATATCATAGGCACATTCTTTCGAAGCACATCAATGTAACATTTAAAAAATTCGTACAAGAAATAAAGAGTTAAAACTTTCTTATTTCTTGTCCGAATTTTAAAATATGTCATTGGTGTACTTGGCAAGGATGTGGCTTTGTAACCGATATTTGAGATTGAATACAGTGTCGCAGAAAAAGTTTTTCTAGGGGATAAAAAATGACTGTTTTTTAAATAAATCTGCCATCATGGATTTTTAACAAATGTCATTTTTGACACAAGTTCTATTAATTTTGAGGTCTGTGCTTTTTAAAAAGCTTAAACTTATTAAAACCGATCAATTTTAGAAAAAGTTATGGTCTATTGTAAACTTCCTTATTTCTTGTCCGAATGTTTAAAATGTTACATCGATGTGCTTCGAAAGAATGTGCCTTTGTAACCGATGTTTCAGATTTATTACAGTGTCGCACCTAAAAAAAATCTAGAGCGTTAAAAATGCCTATTTTTTAAATATTGGTCCTATAAATTTTAAAGCTACGAGGACCTACGTACTTTGATAGGCTATATATTCTTTATATTTCAGTATTTTTTCAGCAGTAATATTACTTCAAAAATAACAAAATTTTGTTTCTTTTTACCAAGTCAGTTTTCCACGTAAAAAGTGCGTCCTTCATTCTTGAACAGTTTGCCGTCTTTTAAAAGATGATTGATGAGCACTAGGTGATAATACGACGCGCGACGTGTCGAGAACACAAAATTCAGTATTTTCTTCTTTCATTTAATGCAGTGGCGTAGCCAGAGGGGGCTTTTGGAGGTTAAACACCCCCCAGGAGGTCCAACCCAATCTACAATAAATTAATGATAATAAAGAGACCCAGGAAGAGTTATAGCTATAGTTTGTAGCGTGTGTTTGGTGTGATGTCTTAAATTTTTAAAAATTTGCCTACGGTGGTATGACGTCATTAATTGTTTCAATTTTAGTTTAATTCTAAGGCATTTTTATCACCATCATTCAAAACTTGTAATAAATGGCATTCCTAGTATAATTTTTATTAAAATTTTCATCTGCGGCGCATTTATGATTTGGCAACAAATCTATATATATCACCGCAACCCACTTTTTCTTGGGATCTAACCCAGTCTATTTTTTCAAAAATATTTTACAAAAAACCTAAAAAAATCAAAATTTTAATGAATTTTTTTTGACAAAATTTTCGCCTACGGCGCTATACCAATGTTAAATATTCTTACAACTTTATTTAATTTTAAGCATTTTTTTGTTAACAACATTCGGAACGCGTAAAAAATAGAATTTTAGTGTAATTTTTATAAAATTTGGATGAGACTTGCATTTAAAAATAAGTATTTTTCTTCCGTATACACTAACTCAACACCTACCGGGACATATGGGGGTGCCGGGTCACGACATGGCCGACGAGCTCGCCAAGATCGGGGCAAGCAACCAGTATGTAGGGCCGGAACCACTCCTAGGAACAACCAAGAGGCAATTGCAAAGTCGACTCAATAAATGGGCCAACGACTTCGTGAAGGGCCCGGATGTAGCCAGACAAAAATGGCTATACTGGACTTTGCAAAAAGAACAGTGAAACCAGATGAGCAAACTGCCAGACCAGTGGTGCAGGCGATGGATTAGGGGCTGGCTCGGGGTAGGGCAGAAAGGGCCCAGGGAGGCCTACTTGCCAGGCTTCGCGCCGCCCCTTCTCTACTACTGCTAATTCAACACCTAAGAAACCCCCCCTCTCTCCTCCCTTAAGTTCAGGAGCTCAAGCAATAGGCACCTACCTAATTTTTAAAAATTTGTGAGTTGATTTTTATTAAATGATGAACCTCTCCCCCAGAGTCGACTTCTGGCTATGCCACTCCTTAATG
Source organism: Oxystoma pomonae (assembly GCA_963921995.1). Classification (NCBI taxonomy): domain Eukaryota; kingdom Metazoa; phylum Arthropoda; class Insecta; order Coleoptera; family Brentidae; genus Oxystoma; species Oxystoma pomonae. The sequence continues at coordinate 85,353,670 of OY998168.1, read as the reverse complement.
GCATGGTATTACAAACGCGAATATCTTAAAAATGAATCATTGACAAAAAAAACTATGCTATTATTTTGCTAACTTAGACTGCCAGGATTCATAAAAAAATTACTATTATTTCTGTGTTTTAGCATTTTCTCCCATTCTTAACAGTTTTTGAAAAAATCTAGTTCAACCCTTTTAAATGGCCTTTATATAGTAATTATATTATATCAAGGTAAACGTGTGATACATGTTAGTACAATACGTAAAAGTTTTGTCGCTTTTTAATCAGGATAAACCAAAAAACAAGAAAAAAAGCAGCTAACAGCTACAAAAAATATGTGTGCATCAAAGTTGTGAGAAATTTTATCCTCTTCAACTTCCTAATAAGACTTTAGTAGTTTATAGTTTTCGTGTTATTTAAGATCCCAAGATCGATAACTTATTTTTTTTTGGTGGCCCGATCTAAACAACATATGTCAAAATCGCTACTACCCCACCTTTTTCAAGCTTGCTTCTAAATGGACTTTATAAAAGTTGGGTTTTATAAAAGTACAAATAATTTTTTCTCTTTTTTACCTTATGTTGCATAACATACGACACTTCTACGTTTACACGCACCTAAAATCTGTTTTATATCAGAACGGTTTTAAATAAAATCGCTTTCTCCGAGGTTTATGCGTCCTTAATTAAATGCCATTAAATGCTAGTTTAAATAAATAAATAAAACACCCAAGTGAACAACCGATGTTTTGGTAAAACCAGCGATAAACCAGCGATAAACCGCTTTCTTAAATCGCTTTAAAATAAAATCGATTTAGGTCTTAAAGCGGTGTTTATACGAAAAAATTTTTAAACCGTTCTTATAAAAGCGCTTTAAGGGGCCCATATAAACAAATTAAATGTGTGACACTGACACAGTTGACAGTTTATACAAAACGTAAAAATGTTGCTGAGCTTAACGCAAATAGACGGTATAGTGTATAGGGCGTTTCAACTTTTTTTTATATAGGTTGTCATTTTTATGTACCTTTATGGCTTTCATATTATACCTTTTAAAATAATTTTTTTTTTGCTTGAAAGTAAAAGTGCTACCTAATGAAAGCACGTTAATAAAACGATACCAATTTGGAGTTTTCTTAATATTCCAGTCAGTCTAGCAAAAAAATGGAAAAAATTACAAAAAAAATAACATATCTTTGATTTTTGGTATAGAACTTTAGAATACCTTAGTAAACAACATACCGATCAAGTCCCCTAAAATCCCCTAGATCCGAGTCCCGCCATTGAAAAAATGACAGATTTTTGACATACATGTTTTTAGTATCTTTGTTTGTGGACGTAACTAGCTAAAATTTGGTTTGTAGGTACTTATTAGAGCCTAATATGAAAATCCAAGATGGCGTCCTGCTAATGTCTCTCTCATTGTCATTGACCTAACTTTCTAATCCGTTTACTCATGATGGGTTAAATTCGGTACACAGGCTAACCGCAAATGTCTTCATTTAAAAATTGGGGTACGGCTGTCATCTGTCAAAAATTACGGCCGCCATCTTGCATTAAATGTTGCATATCTAAGTCGGTCATTCTAGTAGGGCCTGTACTAAAGACACAGCTTTCTAAGTGCTCATGGGCGGGCGCCATTTTTAAAAAACTGTCAGAGAGATGTTTTTTTCAAAAAAAGTTATAATAACATATGTACAAGCCAATATAAGACTGGTGGCAAATATATTTACTTTTACCCCTCCCCCTCTCAGTCCTCTCTAATAACGAAATTTTTCTAAAATAACTTTTCGTTCAAATTATTATAAATATAAATTGTCCTTAAAATATGCTTTTAAAAATACCCCACACTATAGACCTATTTTTTATATTTTCTGATATATGGGCTGTCAAAACTGTCAGAATTCAACTTAACAATTTTCAAAATAAAAAATTTTAACCTTGGCATGTGGTACATCATTGAAAAGCATTTTTTAAGCAGATCCTAAAAATACGATGCACTTAGAATTCCTCCTCCTCCTCTTCGCTTGGAGTAATGCTGGAAAAAACCACTTAAACCACTTTATTAAAATAACCTCGATATTTTTTTAGTCGGCTATTGAGTAACAAGGTGACCAAAGTAGCCAAAAAGTGTTCCCCCTTTTAAACGAGGGTTTTTGCAAAATTTGTTAAAAATCCTAAAAAACCCTTGTATAAGTTAAGTGAATACAACATGCACCCTAAGCAATTTATTTTTTGTAAACGAGATTATAGTGCATAATAAAAAACGAAAATTGGTCCATGATAAAGTATAACATGTATAGAACCTACAAAAAAAACAGTTGTCATAAAAAATTTATTTGAAATATTTTTGCGAACACGGTGTTGGTAATATGGCCAACACAAAGGATGACAGACGTAAATACTGATAATGGCGATAAATAAGGCGACACAAAAGATAGGAAGAATGGACAACCAATACCATCTTCGGACTGTATTAAAAACACTTTTTTATTGACACACCGTGCAATATGAAAACGTACAGGGTGATCCATTATATTTGAACATCGCGGTTATAGCCGTTAATATTTGGGATAGAAAAAATTGTCAAATGTCATTCCATATGTCAAATTTTGACATTAACTTTCTTAGTTTAAATTAAACATCCTATATTTTTTTTATTTTGTTAAGTTTCATTGTCATCTTGTATTTGAAAAATGTATTAATTGTTTAGATGCGGTAAATGGTTTTTGAGTTATTGCATATTTTTAGTGGATTTTTGCACTTCCGTTAGTGCCGTTAATATTAAAGATAGACAAAAAATTTAAAAACAAAGTTCTTAACTTTGTTACGGACTTTATACATATTTTGTCAGAAAATGTCAAATGTCATTTTTATGTCAAATGTATAAATAACTAAACTAAATTAAGACTACTCTATTTTTAAATTCAAATTTTTTGAAAACTTTGACAAATGCTGTCAAATGTCATTCCATATGTCCAATTTTGACATCAACTTTCTTATTTTAAATTGAACACCCTGTATTCTTTTATTTTATTAGGTTTTGTTTGCCTTTCTTATTTCAAAAATATATCAATTGTCTAGGTGCGGTAAACAGTTTTCGAGATATTGCATGTTTTTAGTGGATTTTTGCACTCCCGTTAATGCTCTTAATACTAAAAGTAGAAAAAAAGTTTAGGGGCAAGATTTTTTCACTTTTTTATGGAATTTATATATATTTTGCCAGAAAATGTCAAAAATTATTTTCATGTCAAATGTATAAATAACTATACTAAATTAGGACTATTCTATTTTTAAATACGAACGACAACAACAACGACCACAAGAAATTTACTAATCTAACAAATGCTCGAACACATCACCATTTATTTCAACACAAAGTTCATAACGCCTTCTTAGGCCAGAAATCGTGTTGATTAAAATAATCATGTCTCAGGTTTCTATTAATATTATTAAGGTGTTCGGGCGTTTTGAGTAAATAGTCTCCTTTAAATGGTCGCACAACCAAATATCCGTAGGTGTTAAATCTGGAGATTTTGGTGGCTATGGTATTTAATCAAAATTATCCCATATGGCTTATATGGGACCATATCATGGCCACCAAAGTCGCCAGATTTAACACCTCCGGATATTTGGTTGGTTCGAGCATTTGTTATATTAGTAAATTTCTTTGTTGTCGTTGTTGTTGTCGTTCGTATTTAAAAATAGAGTAGTGCTAATTTAGTACAGTTATTTATACATTTGACATAAAAATTATTTTTGACATTTTCTGGCAAAATATACAGGGTTCCTAAGATTTTCCTTAGGGATAGGATTTCAATAAATCAAACAGAAATGGCATAGAAAGTTCTGCGCGCACAAAAGAAACAGGTATATTGAGCAATGGTGCCAGTTTGTTATTATCTCCGGACTGCTTTCATGAGAAAAAATTGTCGCCACTCTTTCCTTGTGAGCATAAATCATATTGCAATAATAACCGTTGACAAGATGTCTGCAAATTCCGCTAGATGGCGGCCACACCATGAGATGATCGAGGAAAAACTGGGATTCACAGGCATTGCATTTTTATTTCCTTTCGAGTCGCTTCGGTTTCGAAAATTTTGTGTTTTTAAAATGCCGTATACTCGAGAAGACAAGATTTTTATTATTAAAAACTACATAAAAAGTGACAGTGCGGACGAGGTCATTGGGCTTTTTGTTTTTGCGTTTCCAGATCGACCGGTTCCTGTGGCTCAAACTGTCTACAACATTTATCATCGTTTTGAAAGGTACGGGTGCATAAATGGTTGTAGAAAGTGTTACCACGACGGCGAAATACCAGAGCATCCCGTTCTTCCACACAGGGTGGAACGAGACGAAATGGTATGCGCTTACGTTGAGGCACATGAACCATGTTCGACGAAACCGATTGCGGAGGCACTGGATATTCCCAACAGTACTTGCCAATGGATCCTAAAAAAATACGGCTACAAGTCGTTTAAGATTGGGAAGTCGCAGGAATTGCAATCAGGTGATTATTTTCGCCGGTTAGAATATTGTGAGGTTATGAGGGATAAATGTGACAGGAACGAAAATTTCCTATCAAAAGTTTTGTTTAGTGACGAGAAGACATTTGAACTTCATAGCTCTCACAATCCACAAAATAGCCGCTATTGGTCCCGCGAAAATAAACATCTGCACGCAAGTGTTAGAACGCAACATCCTCAAAAATTAAATGTTTGGAGCGGTATTGTCGAGGATCACATTATTGGACCCTTTTTCATTGAAGGGAATTTGAATAGACAAAAATATGTTGATCTTCTCCAACACCAGGTTTTACTACGGTTGAGGGAACTCAACATAAATTTGGACGAATTGTGGTTTCAGCAAGATGGCTGTTCATTCCACAATTCACGCCAGGCTACAAATTACCTTCGTCAGGTATTTGGTGATAGAATTATTTCCACGTATGGAAATATCCGATGGCCTCCTCGATCACCAGATCTTGCGCCAAATGACTTTTTCCTATGGGGTTGTTGGCACGACAAAATTTTCCAATAACCTCACTTACGGCCTACGACTATACAGGAGTTGAGGGCGAAAATTTTGGAGACGGGCAACTCTATCACCCCTGAAATGTTGGCTGCTACGCGCCAAGAGTTTTACAATAGAATTGGGGTATTGTGAGGCTCAACAAGGGGACAGATTTGAATATCTAATCTAATTAAAAATTAGATGTTTTCAGGTCTAAACCACAGCTTTTTCTTGCTTAAAGGAGGCGACAGGGTCCATTATTTACGATACTGAGCGATAAACTCGTGAGGTTGTTAACATTAGAAAGAAATATCTTCGCTTTTAATTAAATTTCTTTCCATTCTGTTCTACTAGTGACATCTATCCGGTGACGGCAAAACCATGCAGCTAGCACTAGCAGCCAAAGAAATCAATAAACGGCGCTGCAGAGCTTTTTGCTTGTGATATTATTGATTTTAAATAAAGCTGGCCCTACACTACATTTGATATTTTCGAGGTGTTTTATGACATGATCTCGAAACATCTAGCGAACCAATTCTTCAAAACTAGCGGGAGGGTAAAAGCGAAAAATAAGGGGATGCCAATATTTGTAACACCCAAAAAGGGGTGAAAAGATTTATTTTGCTCGGTTTCTTTACAAAAAACGTTTTTTTTACGAAAAACTTGAGCTCTGCCACTTTTTTAATTTTTTTCTTCAACTTTCTCGAAATTTTCGTCATACCGTAGAAAAAAATTATTTCCCCCATACTCTACTTTTATTCGAAAAAATTTAGAAACAGAGACGAGATCAGTTTTCCTAAAACGGGGGATCTTGGTTTCCAGTGAGAAGATAAAGTGCGCCGCAGGCAAAAATTTTTTAATTAAATTAGCCGAACGCAAAAATGTTAGAAAAACAAAGCGCCGCTTACAATTTTTTTAAAAAAATTACATAATGTTGGGAACGCAAAGAAATAGGTCTAAAGAGTATAATTTTTAAGAAAAAAATATAAATTTTCTTGCCCTTCTCCACTGGGACTACAGGGGCCGTGCACAAATTACGTAATGGTCATAGGGGGGAGGGGAGTTTTCGACAGCGTTTGCATTTGTGTGAAACTAAGAAAATTTGGAATGAAAATAAGTGAAAAGTTTTTTTTTTTGGGGGGGGGGGGTAGTGGTCTTGAAATCGTTACGTAATATTAGGCAAGTGGTGTGCCAAACCGTTACAAAACATTACATAGGGAGGGGGTCAAAAATTGGTAAATTCACCGTTACGTAATTTGTGCCCGGCCCCACATCTGACTGTTCCTCCTTTTTGATTTCGAATCAAAGTGCAAAACCCGGGTTGGACGTTCGAAGGCGTCAACCCGTCCTATTTGCTTGATAAAGTTTCTACGGAAATATCTCAGTCGATTTCTCCGGCCGTGTATGAACGCTTTAGGTTAGGCATTTGCATGTATCTCAGTCCCCAGCCTGTAAACAGTGCGTAAGGACAATGGTTACAAAATGAAAAGCCGAAAAATATTTTGTTTTACGATATCTTTCATCAGTTTGGTATTAAAGTCGAGCAAAAACAATTTTTATTCCAGTCCTAAAGGTATGAAAATGGAAAACATTAGAAAACAACAACCTGGAATGGATTTACTACGTGTAAGATGTAGTGACAACATCGCCCCATGCCCATCCTTTTCTGCCTAATGTGCTTTTCCGTTTGTCTGCGTCTTATACACAGCTGCTTGGCCCCCTAACGATTTGCTTAGGAACTCTGTATATAAAATCCATAATCTTTAATATTAAGAGCATTAACGGGAGTGCAAAAATCCATTAAAAACATGCAATATCTCGAAAACTGTTTACCGCACCTAGACAATTGATATATTTTTGAAATAAGAAAGGAAGACAAAACTTAACAAAATAAAAAAATATAGGGTGTTCAGTTTAAAATAAGAAAGTTGATGTCAAAATTGGACATATGGGATGACATTTGACAGCATTAAAATCTTACGCTAAAACATTTTTTCTATCATTAATATTAACCGCGATAACCGGGATGTCCAAATATAATGAATCACCCTGTACCTACCGAAGTAAATGAACACTTCATGAACACGCGCCACTTCATCCAAAAGATACAGCATTTCATATACAACAATAAATTCGAAATTTGAAGTGCACGAGTCGCGCTCGTTGTTTTTGAACTTTGACCTTTTCTATGTCGGCCCCTTACAAAAACGACCACACTTCAATTTTCGTTTTTAATTAAGCCTGTGTTAAATGAAAAGTACGCCCTTTGTCTAGAGTACATGTAAAACTGAAACCAACCAACTTAATTTTGAGTCCGCATTTTAACTACGATAATTATTTAAACAAAACGGACAGCATTTCCATAAAATACAACCTACTTAAATTATAAATGAGTGGCTGAACCGCGGGTTGATCGCTAGTAATTTGTAATGGATTTTTTAATCATAATATCTGGTAACTTTTCAATGAGATTAAATTAGCCGGTGTTTTGGGTTAGGTTAACATTTAAAAATTTTGTCTGACTGGCTGAAACGAGATGATCACAAAAAAAATTAATCCAACTCAATAAGTTTGGAGTTCAGATTAAAAGTTTAAAAAAGGAGAAAATAGATTAAAAAAAATCCGCGTGAGTCCCGATGCTCCTAAACGAGGTACAGGTCGAATAAAACTCCTGTCGAATCCAAAGTTCAAAAAATTGTACTTCTTAAATAAGGAAACTTCAGCCAATTTTGATAAAATTTTACTATCTTATTGGCGTGGCAAAAATACACATAATTTAGGTAAATTTTCATTGACATTGATTTTTTCATTTATCCCGTGTAAATATCATGTCGCTTCCTACCACAAAAAATGTAAAGCTTCAACTGTCTAATTAAATACTCAAAAATGATTACAATCCAATAACCAGAAACGTCAAAATATTTATTCTTTTGGATCCCGTTTTTCAAATTTTGATCACGATTTGTAGCTCATTTCTCGTGTATTTTTTCCACGGCAATAACATATCAAAATCAGCTTAAAATATTTTTTTATGTACCTTCATCAAAAACATGATTTTAGTAACTGTCTGCAGATAACTAAAGCATGGCTTTTTTGGTTACCGATTCAAAAAAACTTTTTGATCATGGTTGAAAAAAATATTTCGGTCCGTTTTTTACCCAAAGTTAAAGAGAAATAGCGAAAAATAATAATATTGAAAAAATCTAATTACTCTTGCCTAAGAATTAAGCCATTTCCGCCAGTTTTCACCGAGTATTTACGAAAAAATCATTTAAAAATATCGTCAAAATATAAAATTGTCAAAGATTAAAATGTCGCAACAATGAACATCACCGATTAAAAAGACACATCGCTATGGAAACGATTGTTATTTCATTTACTAGATGGTGTGTTGCGAAAAGTTTTCTTCGTTCGAGATTTTTAAAAGTATTTTCCTGTTTCTCTTCGATTTTTTGATAAAGATATTTAAAAAAATAGTGTTAACAACTCGCGGCTAAACTGTGCTTTTATATACTATCCTGGATTTTATATTATTATTTATTATAAGAGCAGTACAAATCAGGTATCAAATTAAAGCTTGTGACGTGCACTACACAAATGACCCAGTTTGTTGGGATGAAAATTGCCGAAAGTATCTGACAGACTGACATTTGTGGGTCAAAATACGTTAAAACCGATTTTTCGTAACTTCAACGACCTCTATCTTTTTAAAAACTAACTACAAACAGTTGAACCTGTAACAAAAAATATTGCAAATTTCATACAAAATTTCCTTCTATACTTTTTTGCCTCCGACTAACAGAGGAGAAAATCCGTTCCACAGCTTTTTCAAAATAGCGGATAGTTCCCGAAGACATCCCCCAAACAATATACAAAAACCTCAGTCAGTCCGGTTTCTTTTCGACTTCAAATGACAATTTTACTGTACTACCATCAATTATGTAAAACCATTTTTCCAAATTTTGACCTCTCCCGCCCCCTGCAACACTTTATAACATTTTTGCAACTTGTTTCCCCTCCCTTTTGGCACTTAGTAATACTTCTACTTACCTCTCCAACCCCTCTTGTGGCGTTTATGTAACCGATGGCCCGTTACTCAAAGGGACTCGACTATCGGTACCCGACTAAATGTTAGCCTGTCAGAAACTTTCGGCAATTTTCCTGCCGGCAGACTGGGTCATTTGTGTAGCGCACGACACAAGCTTTAATTTTATATCTCATTTGTACTGCTCTTACTATAAATAAAATTATAAAATCCACCAAACGCGACTTCATGCATGACCAGAAAGCGGTTTTCAGTCGCTTTGGTTTAGAGACTGTTTAATTAATTTTAAATAATGTGCATATTTTTAAAGGATTTTTCCGAGATCTACAACTTTTTTATTTAAAGTTTTTTTTAAAAATTACTGTTTGTTGGTCAAAATACGTTAAAACTGTTTTTTTGTAACTTTGACGCCCTCTATCATTTTGAAAACTAACTACAGAAAGTTGGGCACTTGGACAAACATGTTGCAAATTTTTTGCCGCATATTTTCGTTCTCAGACTTTTTCGCCTCCGACCAATAGAAATGGAAAAGAGTCGCTTACAAATATTTTTCAGAATAGCGAATGGTTTCCGAGGAGTGGGGTAAACACAAACTTGGGAGGTTTGCTTTCAGACCCCCCGAAAGTACATACCAAAAACTCAGCCTCCCCGGATTTTTTTCGACCTCAGATGACAATTTTACTGTATTAACAGTGATGTGAATGAAAACCGGCCGGCCATCCGAATGGATATCCCAACCGACCAATCTAAAACATTAGGGGTAACCATGCGATTGACAGTTTCATAACTAAAAAGACATAACTGTTGGGGAAACGTCGCTTTTTCTATGCTCTGACACAAGGGGTTGACAACGACTTTTCAAAATGGCGTATTTTATTGTCGTTTTCATGGCGAAAATTTTCTTAAATTTTTTTGATATTTTGAGTGATTTACGCTAGCCAGTGAGTTTAGAATTAAAAATAATATATTATAATATATTACATTTCGTTTATTCTGACACAAAGAAACGAATTTAAATTACATATTAACCTTTATACAATCCGCGAGGCAAGACAACTATAGAAGTTGAAATTGAGCAATTTATTAGATATTTTAGAGAAAAAACTTAAAAATTCCAAACCTAAAAAGTAAACAACATAAAAGAAAAAGTAAAAAAAAAAGTAGGGTTATACGTCAAGTCGGACCAGAGATCAAATTTACCCAGAAAATATTAATTTACCTAACCTTTCTGCCTCCCAGATTGCTCCATCCGCTCGTTCAAAATTTGCCACTTTTTCTCCTCCATTAACCTAGCGACCCCACCTCAAGAAAACCAAAATTTAGTCACACCATAATTATGTGCTAATTTTGTCCTTAATTCAAAAATTTGTGCTCCTCTGGTTTCTGAGAAAATCGAAAAATAAAATGGGGTAGCTAGGTTAATATTAACTTAGCAATCCGACCAGGAAATATGGCGCCAAACTAAAAATTTTGACAAAAGCAATGAATTGGAGCTTTCCCTCAAAAAAGGTATCGGTAACCGTAGATCCGGATTTCGCACTTTTGGTGCTTGGCATTAGGTGATGAAATAACGATGAAAAAATCTGACACAGGATTCATGTAAAAGACAACCCTCTGTCAAATTGCAGAATCGGCAGATGTACCTAGAAAGATATAATTATCTTTACAGATATCCTAAGCTCTGGAGTTGATAAATTTTAAAAAAGGATTTAGCGAGGGTGAATAAATAACAAAATCAATGAGTAGCGAGTTTTCCCTCAAAAAATATAATGGTAACCGTAGATCCGGATTTCGCACTTGTGGTGCTCATCTGTACGGTATCTGGAGTTGATAAATTTAAAAAAGGATTTAGCGAGGGTGAATAAATAACAAAATCAGTGAGTAGCGAGCTTTCCCTCAAAAAAGGTAATGGTAACCGTAGATCCGGATTTCGCACTTTTGGTGCTTATCAGTACGGTGCTAGGAATTAGAAGATGAAATGATGATGAAAAAATCTGACACAGGATTCACGTAAAAGACAATTTCAGCATCGGCAGATGGTTGTCTTTTACATGAATCCTGTGTTAGATTTTTTCATCATCATTTCATCTTCTAATTCCTAGCACCGTACTGATGAGCACCACAAGTGCGAAATCCGGATCTTTTTTAAATAAGTTCGCCATGTTGAATTTTTAGCAAATGTCATTTTTGACACAAGTTCTATAAATTTTGAGGACTGTGTCTTTTAAAAAGTTTAAACTTATTAAAATCGATCAATTTTTGAAAATGTTTTTGCTATTTAAACAAATAGATTTTTTCTTAATACGCTTGATTTTGCAGGTAAACTCTGGTCTATTTAAAAATTGCCAACTTCCTTATTTCTTGCCCGAATTTTTAGGAAAAGGAAAATTTGTATGCTTCGGCTTTCTAGAAAACTAAATATGAATGAAATCGGACAATTTTCAGCTAATTTATAATCATTTAAACAAGTGCAGTTTTTTTGGTACACCCCATATATCTGTACCTCATTCAGGAGCACTGTGAACTATTTCCAAGTGCTTATCTAGTATCCTGTATTTATATTAGGTCTCGTACCGCGCTGCGGTGGGAAGTTTAAATATAAGGAGAGACATTTAGGAACTCTATATTGTATTCTTGTAATCTAGCTGCGCCTCCCGTTTTTTAGCTTTCGCTGACAGGGCAGGTTAGCATCATTTACTCAAGTTTGCCAAAGTATCTGTTTACATTGTGTGCCGAGGCCTAAATGGATTTTGTGTTTAATTATGATACCTTTGTAGCTTTTTCTTCATTTACACTGTTATATGAAGCGACGCGACATTCTTTTAACTGGGACGGAAAAGACCAAATTTTATTAGTATTTACTGCATAGAAAGGGGGCGGATATCTCCCTATGGTCCTCCTTATTGAAATTTAACAAGAAGTCAATACACGTATATGTACCGGGTGGGCCATAAAAAACCGGAGAAAATGTTTTTCGTTATAACTTTCGAACCATACCACCGATTTTAATGCAACAAACTGCTTTTTGCAGGGAATTGAGCAAGTCTTTGAGTAAAAATATTTTTTGTCCGCCATCTTAAAAGCGAAAAGAAACAAACTTTACCTTTCAAAGAGCCACGTTTATTCTTATGTTACCGAAGATTTTTAGATTTTTTTATGAATCCATAAAAAAGCACTGTTTGTGCCACGTAGAACGATGTGCAAATCATTAAAATCGGTTGAGTGGCTTCCAAAAAAAATTAAAAAATGTCAATCAGTGTTTTACGGATTATGCGATTACTCATAAATTCATTATTAGAAACCCGATTTCAATGAAATAAAAGGCATCCTGGTGAAAATCGATTGTTTTTTAACCACTGCTATTCAAATTTGCCGCCGTCTTGAAATCCAAGATGGCGGATAGAATCAAACTTGACCTTTCAAAGAGGCTCGTTTATTCATATTTTCTGAAAACTTTTTGATTTTTTTTATTCGTAGAAAATTTCTGCTTTCGCCACGTACAAGGAGATAGAAATCATTAAAACTGGTTTAGTGGTTCTTCAAAAAATAATTTTTGTTTTCATCAATGTTTTCCAGATTATACGATTGCCTTCTCAATTCCGTCTGCATTAATTGCCTCATAAATTTATAACTACTGAACCGATTTTAATTTAATAAAAAGCATTATGACAAAGATCGATTGAACTTTAAAGACCACTATTGAAATTTGTCGGAATTTGTAAACCCAAGATTGCGGACAAAATCAAATTTGACCCTTCAAAGACGCTCGATTATTGTTATGTTTCGAGAACCTTTTCGACTTTTTTTAAATTCGTAAAAAAGTTCTGTCTCCGGCGCGTGTAACTAGTATTTTTCTTTAGTGATTTTTGTGAGCGATCGGTTGTTACTATGATGCTTTATATTTCATTAAAATCGGTTTAATAATAATGATTTTAGAAATCAATGCAGAAATGCAAGAGTCTAAAATGCAAACAATCGTTAAAGAAAACACTGACATCTTTAGAACTACTAAGGCGATTTTCGTTATGCATAGCGCGGGGCGTTAAAAAAAATTACTCGCAACAAAAAAAGGTGCGGCTTTTTTAAATGGTGGCAAATTTCAATGGCGATCTTTAAAGAGGATTCGATTCTTACCATGATGTTTTTTATTTTATCAAAATCAGTTCAGTAATAATGAGTTTATGAGGAGACAATGGTTAAAACACAAATTAATTTTTTCAGAATCACTTAACCGATTTTAATGATTCGTACCTAGCTATGCGCGTTGGGGAAAGAGCATTTTTATTCTTGAAACCTAAGAATAACCGAGCTTCTTTGAAGAAATAAATTCAATTGTGTCCACCATATTGGGTTTCAAAATGGCAACAAATTTCGATAGAGATCTTATAAGAGTTTTTAATCTTCGCCATGATGCTTTTTATTTTATTGAAATCGGTTGAGTATCAATTTGAGAAGGCAATCGTATATTCTGGAAAACAGTGATGGAAACAAAAATTAATTTTTGGAGACCCACCAAACTGATTTTGATGATTTATACCTTGTTGTACATGGCGAAAGCAGACCTTTTGTACAAATTAAAAAAATATTTAAGAGTTTATAGAACATATAAATAAACGAGCCTCTTTAAAGGAACAAGTTTGATTTAGTCCGTCATCTTGGATTTTAGAATGGCGACAAATTTCAATAGCAGTAGTTAAAGAACAATCGATTTTTGCCATGAGGTTGTTTATTTCATCAAAATCGGTTTAGCAATAATGAATTTATGAGAAAATGTATGCAGACAGAATTGAGACGGCACTCGCATAATCTGTAAAACACTGATTGAAAATTTTTTATTTTTTTTGGGAACCACATAACCGATTTTAATGATTCGCACCTTGTTCTGCGTGGCAGAGACAAGCTTTTTTATGACTTCATAAAAAAATCCAAAAAATTTTCGTAACATAAGAATAAACGAGGCTCTTTAAAGGGTAAAGTTTGTTTCTGTCCGCCATCTTAGATTTTAAGATGGAGGAAAAAAAATTTCTAATCAAAGTCTTGCTCAATTCCCTGCAAAAAACAGTTTGTTGCATTGAAATCGGTGGTATGGTTTAAAAGCTATAACGGAACACATTCTGTCTAGTTTTTTTATGGCTCACCCGGTATATTCCTGGTGATAATTTAGAAACTCCAGGACGTCGACACACCCCTTTCAAACGGTAAGTTTAACTTAAATTAACACTTGTGGCATATCGGACAAAGCGTTGTTGTTTCTCACTTCATTATGACCAGGCCTCCAATGTCTAATGGAGAATCCAGACACCTACATCCTTATTAGGAATCATCAGGGAGTCATAGCATTGTACCTGACAGTTGAAGCTACATACCATGCACACCTCTCGAATTTAAAATTTAAAAAGTTTGTAATACGCAGAGACGTAGTACCTGTGTGGGCCACCTGTCGAATAAACCGAGAAACAAAAACATCAAAACTGAAAAGTGCAGAAGACCGTAAATACAGAATCCTGTACTTTTCAGCAGGTTATAAAGAAGAAACCTGTAAAAGTATAACATATAACATGACTTTTAAAAAGAGGTACCGTTCATACTATGTGCCCCTAATTTTAAGGCATCAGCAAGCAATCGCTCCGGAGGAGGCTTGCTGCGCAGAACTAAAAAGCCAAAATATTTTAAAATAATCGTGTCCGCAAACATAAATTAAGGTAACACTCGTGACACATCGGACAAAGGGTTAAGCGGTATGTTTAACTACCAGATTTAAATAGGCAAAGTGGAGCAGGCATATAACTATAAGATACTATAAAGGCCCTGCCCTTGCATTTTGCGAAAAAAAGCCGTACCGATAATAGGAATATTTTGGAACGCTTAAAATTTACACTACCACTTTTCGATTTTACGAGAGTTTTTGGAACACATCAAAAATTGTCACTTGTAAAAAAATTTAAAGATGAGAAAAAATAAAAAATTTGGCATAATTTTACAAAATAATTGTTTTATATGTTGGAACCTTGTAATATTTTATTATTTTTAAAATTAATTAAGCTAAAATTCTATAAAATTAACCAGAAAAATAACCACAACCACAACGAAATGGGTTCGTACCTTACGGCAGTGGTAGTGGTTAACTACCACAACGGAATGACGTTTAGCTATTGCGCAGACGCAGTAATTACCACAACCACCGCGAAGTCTGAAATAAGCGTTCCAAAGTATCCCTAATAACTTTCCCAATCAAGTTAGTCTGGAAAAAACTCTTGTGCGCGCGAGTCGGCTGCCTCAGGCATGCGCAGTAGATTTTTCGCCTTTGGCCTTGCCCAGAGCCAACTCTGATTTTTAAATTATTTTCTTTGCTTATCAAAGTTATTATTGTTATACGTTTTGCAATCCTTAGTTATATAGTTATTATCTCATAGTTATATGGGATTTTACCAAATCAACCAATCAAACAGTAGTAGTAGTAGTAGTAGTAGTAGTAGTAGTAGTAGTAGAGAAGGGGCGTCGCGAAGCCTGGCAAGTAGGCCTCCCTGGGCCCTTTCTGCCCTACCCCGAGCCTACCCCTAATCCACCGCCTGCACCACTGGTCTGGCAGTCTGCTCATCTGGTTTCACTGTTCTTTTTGCAAAGTCCAGTATTTTGTCCCATTTGAGCGCATCCAGGGTCGGGAAACCGAATACCTGGTATCTCGTCCTCTGGTATGCCTCGCAGTTCGCTATAACGTGTCGAGATGTCTCTTCTGCCCATCCACAGGCCCGGAGGTCGAGTCATTCTCCACCGCGATCCGGGTCATGTGCTTCCTTAGTCGGTTGTGACCTGTTATGATTCCTGTCAGCAGATCAGCGTCCCTTCACGATCTCTCCAGAAGCCATTTTTATCTGGCTACATCCGGGCCCTTCACGAAGTCCTTGGTCTGTCTGCATCCTGTTCCTCCTCTCCAAGCGGTCGTCATGGCATCGTTGGCCCATTTATTGAGTCGACTTTGCAATTGCCTCTTGGTTGTTCCTAGGAGTGGTTCCGACCCTACATACTGGGTTCTTGCTCCGATCCTGGCGAGCTCGTCGGCCATCTCGTTAACCGGCACCCCCATATGTCCCGGTACCCACATAAGTGTCACTTGTTTGCCCTCTCCCAAGGATTCTAGTGCATCCGCACATTGCTCCACCAGGGTGTTGTTGATCTTGGGCGCCCTTAGTGCCTTTAGGGCTGATTGGCTATCGGAGCACCCATTATTATGGCATACTCCTCTGCCTGAAAGACCGTAGCTTGCTCTCCGAGCGGGTAGCTCTTTCGAATCTCCTGGTCTTCCACATAAACCCCCGATCCTGTGGTTTGCCTCTCCGACAGTTTGGACCCGTCGGTGTAGCAAATCACGGCGTTCTCCTCGAACTCATCAAACAGTAACTAAATTTACTGGTCCTACAGTGTTAATAGACTACTGTAACTTTAAGTTTATTAATTATGTAAAATTAAGTTAAAGGGGGATATTCTGAAAACGCGAAGGGATTTAATATTGGATCGAAATGCGCTTTAATTATTGTGTTGTGCAATTCCTTTTGAGGTTAGCTTTAATTAATGGAAACGTTTGGTGGGAAATCAGTTGAATGCCACGGAGAGCGTGCCTTTGACACAATTCTGTTCCACCGAGGGCGCTTGTTTTCTAACCGCAAAGTTGGAGAATTTAAGAACATCAGCTCTGCAAGCCAAACTTTATTTACGTAATTGGTTGATTCTATTGTGTGTGATAGGTTGCGCACTTCACGGGCACACGCAGCAACCCACGCATTAATAACAAAAGAAAAATGACATGTGAAGAAACCCTGTGAATAACGCCCATCCTTCATAGTCCGTTTATTTCTTTAAAATTTTCAAAAAATAATTAAGATTGACCATGACTATATTACAATCAAAAGTCAAATAATTTCGGCCTACTTCCCTTGGGGGGGGGGGGTAGCAGTAACCGAATTTTTAATAGAAAAGAGGAAAATCTAAGCATTGCTCAATTTTTTCGTGAATGTTTCAAAAACTAAGACACCCACTTAAGAACGGTTTTCATCTTCAGAAAGCCAAATCATTGGTTTATTTAACAAGGTATTCATTTTTGTTTAAAAGTAAGTGGTACGAAAACAGTAGCGGCTCGTTTTGTAGAAATGTTAAAATTTCAGCGTTTCCAACTTCTTTGCAAGTTACTTTCGTTTGTTCTGGTTTTTAGGTTTGAATTCCGAAATTATATTTATTGACTTTAAAAATGAACCCATTACCTTATCTTTTTTCGCTGCTTTTTAAAATATTTTCTGGTACGGATTACGCTACCTGTGGTCTTTTTAGCACAAAGTGTACCGAAATAATTGTTTTTTTAATCTGCAGCATCAGGGACTTTATTTGTTTTTGCCTACAGATATGTCGCCATTTTTATTGTTATGTATGTTGTTTGAATAACGTTTAAATATGCCTTTTAATATTGTCACAGTTGGTTCAATTTTTTTTTCAGTAGCGTCCTCAGCAACGGTTAAATTTGAAAAGACCACTAATTCAAAATTGTGAAAATTTTACTCAAAAAATAACAACGCAATATCTCTCGCTGGCATTTCTACAAACTTTTTGAGATTTTGATAAGGCTATATTTTTCTTGTAGCCCTATTCATTCCCTTTTAGGGCTGCTATTTTATATGCAAAAAAATTGGGGTGGGGCTATGCTAGACAGATTCTTATATCCATGCTAGTCAAAAGTGGAAGATGAGAAGTTTAATTAAGTAAAAATAATAATTACGCATTGAAATTTGGCATGCATAATAAGTAGACCCATAGATAATTTTTGATAAATATTGCTAACATAAAGTTTTCTGAAAAGGGCCCCTATTTTCGAAAATACCACAAAAATTGGTAAAGGCTTAGTAATTATGGTGGAGCTTTGAAATTTGGCACAAATAGTCACTGACCCCACAATTTTTTTTGCCGTGTGTTACTTATTCGAGGTCTCTTGCGTAGGCCCCAATTCTCGATGTTAAACAAAAAATAGGAAAATATTAATAACGGCCATCCAAAAAGTGATAGAACTCCCAGATTAGGAACAAATATTTGTCGCTATATTAGCTTAAATTAAAATATAAAAAGTATTTTATGTAGAGGGCCCCAATTCTTGAAGTTTTTTTATGAAAAAACATTAAATATCACCTAAAGCATAACGATAGAATCTTGGAGTTTGGCACAAATGATCACTGGGTCCCTTAGTACCAAATATTCTAAGACCATTTGCAAGGGACTCTTAGTCCCGAAGTTAATTTTAAAAATTGTACTTTTAACGCCAAAAAACTGCAAACTAACAGATCCTGTTTTAGTAAAACAACTTTTGTATTATTGACGGGTTTATTTTTTTAACAATAACTTTTAAAATTACTGGGTATTCTCCTCATCTACATTAAAAATTCGAAAACATATATTTCATTTGACTTTGACTAACAAGATAATGGGTAGTTTACCTAGACGCCCAGCGCTTTACCTTAAGAGAAAAAAGTATTTTCTTCTCTAGGGACGAAATATTTTTCTAGAAGAGTATTTTCTTCTCTAGAAAGCAAAATGTATGAAGGAGATACTAAGGATCATTTTCTTCAATAGGGAAGAAATTATTTTCGTATCTATAATCTATATATCTAATCGGGCATAAAAGGACAAATCGTGCGGAAAAGTGAAAATTGAGCGGAAAAGTAAAATCACACGGAAAAGTACTAATTTTTCTATTATTTATCGTGCAGAATTTTCCACACGCTCATATAAAAAAGTGACTTTTCGCACTAGTAGGAAATAATTATTTACCTAACAAGTGCGGAAAGTGGTACTGTTCCGCATGCGACCGCAATTGCACGAGCGACGCGAAGCGAAGTTCGAGGTGGAAAAGACATTTTCCGCAAGAGTTAGGTTTTAAGCGTTTTTTGACAACTTTAAGAATAAGGGTGCAGAAAAATAAAATCTAAAAATGAAGATTTCGGTTTTTTTCGTCTATCTCTGGAACTACCCGGATTTTGTAAACTTTTTTTTTGGTTTTGAGCAAAGCAACTTTGCCCTAATATAAACCTTTTCGTATCTACTACCATTTAGGAGATCCAAATGGTGAGCAGAATTTGGAACACCCTGTAGACATAACAAAAAAGTAAAATTTTTCCAAAATGTATAAATTTAATACTTAAAATAAAAATACCAGTGCCCTCGTAGTTGTTTGTGTAACCCATATAACTATGAGATGATATAACGGCCCTGCCATTTCATTCCCCGAGAAAAATGCGTACCGATCAAGTTAGCCTGGAAATAATCCAGAGACGAGGAGTCTACCGGGCAAGCGCGTCGATTGCATCAGTAGTGAAAGCAAATGACAACCATCTGACAGCGAAAATTTAGGTTTATGTTTAATATTTTTGTTACTCTTGGAAAAGGGTTGGCTAGGGTTTCCCGTAATTTCGTATTGATAGAAAATTAGATTCCTCTAAATTTAAACATGAACAAAACAAGATTAGAAAACAAAAGCAGGATCTTTGAGGCTTAATTGACACTTCTTTCAAAAATAGGGAGCCTTTGTAGAGGACTTTAAAATGACAGTATAGCAAATAATGTTTACTTTTCTACTAAAGCACGACTTGTTAATTTGCTGTTTTTTGACGTAAAAATTACATTTTCTAAAACTAACTTCGGGAGTAGGGGTCCTTTGCAAATGGTCTTAGAACATTTGGTACTAAGGGACACAGTGATCATTTTTGTCAAATTCCATGATTCTATCGTTATGCATTAGGTGATATTTAATGTTGTTTTTTTCAAAAAAAACTTCAAAAATTGTGGCCCATTACATAACAATGGAAAGTAACTTGCGAAGCTCGAGAGGTTCTTCTATACTCATGCTAGTCAAAAGTTCGTACGAAAATCGCATATTAGTGTGGACGATAAGGAGTTTAATTAAGAAAAAATAATAATTAAGCAATGCAACTTGCCAAGTATAATAAGTAGACCTTAGATAATTTTTAATAAATGGTGCCATCATAAAGTCTTCTGAAAAGGACCCCTATTTCCGAAAATAACACAAAAATTGTTAAAAGTTTAGAAATTATGGTGGAACAATGAATTTAGCACAAACTGACGCTGCAATTTTTTTGTCGTGTATTACTTAATCGAGGTCTCTCGCCTAGGACCCCCATTCTCCAAAAGGCCAAAACGAGCAGCTACCGCTTTTTGACAAAAACGAATACCGTTTTAAATAAATCAATGATTTGGCATTCTGTGCGTCTATTCTTGAATCGAGAGAAAATTTTCTCGCTACTATGCATCTCATTTGTCCAAATCTTCGGTTTAAATCGGTTTCTCTCACTTTTGCCCGATATTGATCGAAAGTATGTAATTCTATTGGTCTTGACTAAGAGAATTACTTTCGATCAATATCGGGCAAAAGTGAGAGAAACTGATTTAAACTGAAGATTTGGACCAATGAGAAGCATAATAGCGAGAGAATTTGACTCCCATGGGAGCTAATTTTCTCTCGATTCTAGAATAGACGCACTGGAAGTGAAAACCGTTTTTAATTGGGTGTCTTAGTTTTTGAGATATTCATGAAAAACTTGAGCAATGCTTAGATTTTCCCCCTTTTTATTAAAAATTCGGTTACCGCCCCCCCCCCCCAAGGAGCGTAGGCCGAAATTATTTTACTTTTAATTGTAATATAATCATGGTGTCATGTCATAAAAGTTTAAATAATCTTACACATTTTTTGAAAAAGAAATAAATACCATTGTAAAAGTTGATAAAAAATGTTTTAAGAGTGTTGTTCCCATTAAAGTTAGCTTGATTCCCACCTTTTATATAACTGGCACTTAAATCAAACTTAAAATAAGTCATTTTAAAACATTTTTACGACTTAAGGGGCTTTCGATAAATGACGTAAGCATTTTATGGGACAAGGGGGTAGTTCTTTGATTTCTAACGAGTGGCAAGAGGGAGGGGTGGCATTATATTAAATCAACACTTCTGTTCTCCAATTATTAAGGGAGATGTATGCCCGTGTGCACGGGTTTGGCTTGACATGTAAGCCGAGCTTATGTGAGGTATTTTTTTGATTATGTTTTTAAACAAAAGCCATTAATTTAATCAGATTTTAAAACTGTTCCGTTGGCTTAAAATATTTCTGTGATTAGTGGTCTGTGCTTAAAATGGAACTTCTTTGAGATGACGAAGAAGATGAAGAATTAGACTTTGTAATTAATGGAATACCTACCAAGAAGGATTTTTCAAAGAATGAGATGAAGATACCTTTTACAAAAGGTCTAGAATGTCCAAAAAAAATCGTTTAGAATGTCAAAAAAAAATCATGTTTTTTTCTCTTAGTGAATAATTCACTTCGTTTTCACATCGTATTCAATACGTATCGAAAATCAAGCATCTTGTTCTTGATATGTCACGCTCTTTGTCGGAACAGAGAACATGCTCTATGAAGGAAAAAGAAGACAATCTTTTCAATACGCATTGATTACGATGTGAAAACATATACTAAATAAATAGTCAGGTTTTATAGTTAACCAATTATAGTAATTTTATTTGCCTTTTCCTTAAAACAACCTCAAATTTTACGTGTTTTTTTGACAGCTGACAGGTAATAATCATGATCACCACACAAAAAACACACAAAATGCAGATAACTGCCACGTTTCCAATAATTTCCTTACTTTTTCCAAGTGGAACACATAGTAAATCTCAAGGATCATCCTCAGTTGAAGCGGCACTTGAACAAGTGGAAGAAGTAAGGGGAAGTGGTGCACACGGGCAGTAACCATGCATTCCTGGTTACTTAAACCATAAAAAAATAGGTGTAACTAGTTACTTGAGATTGTTTACCAAAAGTTTGAATTTATTATGCAAAAACTCTCTAACGTAATACACCACAACAGCGTAGCAGTTGATAAATTCCCTCGATTTTCAATTAGAATCTAGCGGTTTCTTTCAAGACTCTCTTATATATGGAATATTAGAAACTTAAAGTAAATATTTCAACGCATCGGTATCGGTATACATAACGCGTTCGAAATAAAGTTAACATACGCTACATTTTTGACTTGTTTATGTGATGTTTCGAACGATTCCCGCTTTTTTGAAGGGTGCGATGACAGAACTGCTGATTGAAATCGTTACGTATACGTTCGTAGGTCCATAACGTTACGTACATCCCTCCGTACTGAACGAGTGGAATCACCTGTTCTGTCATCGCACCCGTCAAAAAAGCGGGCAGCGTTCGAAACATGATTCAATGTATACCGATACCGATGCGTTGAAGTATTTACTTTAAGTGTTTATTATTAGTCAAGATTATTCAGAATGGGGTTTTCCCACAGTATTTTTTTCTGCTTCTTCATCGTGTAATTTTGCTTCAAACTTGTAACCCTTGAATAAACCTCCTTAAGTCCTCGTGACGTCACTGGTGCTTAACTGGTATTTACCAATATTTTATTCTATGATTTTTAGTCAAATTTCAATTCAATTAAAATTTTAGTTTAATTTTAAGCAATTTCTGTTATCAGCATTTAAAACAAGTAAAAAACTATATTTTTAATTGAATTTTTTTAAAAAATTTCGCCTGCGGCGTTATAACACACTTTTTATCAGAAACATTTTAAGCGCGTAAAAAAAATCCATTTTTAGTATAATTTTCTGACAATTTTCGCCTGCGGCGCATTTGAGGCGTAGTTCTAAAAAAATTGAAATTGAGACTGGATCTGCCGGAAGATCTGCCGTTGTTATCAAACATAAATAAGTTTTGTACGCACTAACCCAACCCAACATCTACAAGCCCCCCCTTTTTCAATTTTTTCAAAAAATGATGTGACGGCCCCTGGTAATATTATTTTATTTTAGTTTCTCTGTTCCAAACAAAACGATATTTAGCTAAAATTTATTGTTCAATGTCTTGGACTAGGTGTAATTTTCTCGTTTCTCTCTACCTTCATTACCAAAAATGTAAAACATATTTTTATAAAAAAATTTTAATTTTTTTAATTCTACATAACCAGGTAAGTTTTTTCAAGTTGGGTTGGGTTAGGGGATGTTCTCTAATTTGGTTTAGCAAATCTGGTTACCCTAGATCTTGGTTGACGTGTTTATTTTTCTTGTTTAATTCGAACCCTCTGTATATTTTATGTATGTCAAGATATTAGAGACATTTCACATGTTTCTTGTAACTAGTATTTTTTATGATACGCTTTAAATGATAAATGACAAAATGGCATGCTGATGGTTTATTTTCAACAACTTTTCGTCGCAGATTAGAGATAACGTCAATGCAAAATCGATATCTAAGTACTTTTGCTAAGGTAAGAAAGTTCGGAATTAAGATAAAAAAGCCGCTTTCCGAAATCAACTTTTGAAAGTTTTCTATATAGATTGGATAAACGTCTACCTATATACAAGTGTTTGTTTGTTTACTTTTGATTTCTGATAACCGGTAAAAAAAAATCAAAAATCCTTAAACTTTTTTGTGCCTATATCAGATCAAGTCATATTCCTTCATCAAAACTCTAAGCCTTTTAAAGTCAATTATAAAATTTTCATGAGCTTACTATAGTTACTATTGTTCTCATTTTCGAAATGCATTCGTCTGAGAGAGATCCAGCATATTACTCCTTACTAGGAAAATGGCCTGTTAGACGCGCCTGTAGAGATAGTTATATTTTCATGCGCCGAGGGGTGCAGGGGGAGCATTTTTTGGTAAGTTTAATCTTAAACAATAGTAGCTATGTTCAGCCCAAAAAAAATTGCTAAATGTTATTCAAGTACACGCACCAACCAGTGAATACCTCGGGGAATACTCAGATATAAAAAGAGTGCTTATTTCTTGCCGTATCTCAGTGCGCATGCTCAAAACGCCATATGACGTTACGTTCAAATTCAAATTCAAAATCTTTATTGTCTTAAAAAATATTACAAAAATAGTATAGACAAAGTCAAATTTAAAATATAAAACAAAATTCTTAAAACAAGAAAAAAAACAACCTGTGTTTGACAACACATTTAGTTCGCAAAAAAAAACAAAAATAAATGTTTATCTAACTAAAACAAAATAAGAAATATTAATAATCTTATCGTGCTTTTCTGTTAATTTTAGTTTTCTCTTTTTTTCCATTACAAAATACACTTTACGACTAGACTGTTGACAAGAAATTGGAGCTTACGATTAATAAAAAACAAAGGAAACTATAACATTTAAAACTAAGATATACACATACATGAATTAAGTTAAAATAACAAGGCATGTTTAAAAAAATATCACACATGTACATCCATATGTTACATAAATGAGAAAAAAAATTGTTTTTATATTTACAGCCAAAAAATAATAAATAAGGTAGTTCCACAATAATACTGCTAACAAACGTTTAAAATGTAAAATGGACTATTAAGAAACCAGAAAAAAATCTTTAGACACCAAGAACCTACTACCCCAAGAAAATTTCGAATTCCCCAACCGAATAAAAAGCATCAGAATGTAATAATTTTTTTAGCTGGTTTTTAAACATTGCAGGTGATGTGCACATCTTTAATTCTTTAGGAAGCTTATTGAAAAGCGAACTAACCAAAATAAAACGGAGACTTTTTGTAAAATTCATGAGAATGCTTCTCAAGTAACAAATTTTCCCTTCCCCTTGTATTATGTGAATGCCGATCGCCAACCTGCATAAGCTTTGCTTTGTTAACAAAAATGACTGTTAAGATCCTTAAAATAAATATTCCGGCTACGGTCAATATCTTCTTGGATTTAAAAGTGTTTCTACATGACTGTCCATAGGGAATGTTAAATAACAACCTGATAATCCTTTTTTGAGCAACAAAAACTCTTTCAATATCCTTTGAGTTTCCCTACAAAACTATATTATAATTTATTACTTAATAGACGGTACCGTAATAGACACTCAATAAGTCTTTAATACTCAGTGAATTCTTTAATTGGTATATCATAAAACAACCACTATTCAATCGCTTACAGACAGATTCAATCTGATCCGATTAATCCAAATGTTCATCGATCATTACACCTAAAAATTTGGCATTTTGTGATGTTTCTACATAACTTCCAGCAAAATTAAAAATAAACTTACTTGGATTTCGATATTTATTATGGACTTCCAAAATTTTTGTTTTCATATGATTTAGCATTAACTTGTTACTTTTGCAGCATTTAGATATTTCATTAAAACAGTTTAAGGCTTTGTCAAATGCACGTTTTGGGACTGGGTCGGAAACTTCGCTATTTTTAACATAGATTTGCAAATCGGTCCCAGTATGCTGCCCTATGGGGTTCCCAAATCTATTTCAAAGCTATCAGAAGTGACATTTCCAATTCTAACTGAAAAACGTCTAGGCGTGGAAAAAGATTTATACCAGCTATTTAAATTACCTCTAATACTCATGGTATGCAGCTTGCTAGAGACAAAATTTTCATCAACAGAATCAAAAGCCCGGGTTAGATCAAATAACAAAACTCTAACCGTTTCATTCCGGTCTAATTTATCATAGATCATTTGCGTTAGATCCAGCCCGTATTGACGCTCAGAAAAAATATAATATTTCTCAATGAATTCAGTTGTTCTTTCATACACAACTTTTTCAATGATCTTAGAAAAAACGCTTAAAAGAGACACTGGCCTGTAATTCTCCACATTAGTTTTTTCACCCTTTTTATAAATGGGAACAATGGTCGCTTCTTTTAACGCTTCAGGAAAGACACCTTCACTTACAGAAGTATTTATTAATACAGAAAAAATCTCAGCAAATTCTTTTTTGCATTATTTAATTAATTTTACCGGGACATTATCAGGTCCTGTTGAATTTTTATTTTTTAAAGAATTTATAATTTTCTCTATTTTCAATGCCACTGTTGGTCTAAAAAACATAGTTTTGAAACATATTTTCCGCTTGTACACGTTTCTGAACCCAAACTGCCAAAATGCGAATTAAGTTTGAATAACTGTAGAAAGATATGTTCCAAATTCATTAGCAATTTGTTTGGTTCCCTTATTATATTTTTATCGTCTCACACATAAACATTTACTGCCACTTGCAGCGACTTTTTCGTAATGGACCTTTAAGGTAATGGTCCTTTAAAGTACCGTTAGTGATTTATGTATCTTGCGCCAGTTTTAATGAACAATTAAGCCTCCATTAAAGCATATTTAGCTAACTGGCCAAAATGGGCCAATTTTTTTTATTTTGTATTTATTTAATTTTGTGAAAAATGGAATACCTCGACATGTTTAATGAAGTTCTTGTGGAGGATATTCTGGAGGACGAATTAGAAGTGGACTTCGTATAGATATGGGTTTTTTCCCGTAGGCTCTTTCATAGGCGCAACCGCTACGAAGAACTATCAGAGTTAGATTTTTTTAGAAGATTTCGCCACACCAAGAATCATCTGGAGTACCCAGATGATAGGTAGGGCCGAGGGGAAAACTCACTTATGACATTATCTATGCATATTAACATGGCTTTTTACTGGCAATACCTCATACAGCTTACCTTAAGCGGATTCAGAGTACCGTAAGGTAAGCGGTATGATGTAAGACGCAAGAAAGATAAACTATAGCAAACGCATGCTGTTCATAGTGTTCGGTAAGCCGCAAGAGGTAAGCGGTAAGAGCAACATGCATTTGCTATTGCTTATTTTCCTTGCGGCTTACCGCATACCTCGTACCGTGTACAACCGGTTCCCACCTACGACTTTTTCGTGCGTGCCCGCTCAGGCGTCACATGACTGTCATAACATTTCATATTGATATCATGTGACGCGTGAGTGAGCATTCACAAGAAAGTCGTAGATGGGAACCGGGTATTACCTTACGGAATTCTGAATCCGCATCTACAGAACTCTGAAATCTGCCTTCAAATTAAAAATAAACAGAAACAATAAATGAAATATTAAATGTTATGGCGATAATAACAGTGATGCCACCAGACAGCCAAAAAAATCCCTAGGTTAATGCGGTGTTGCCATACTGTCAGATAGCTAAAAATCATTTTAGCAAAAGTTCCGCAAAAATTAGTCCGCGCAAGTCGTTGAAAGTTAATGGATCTTTAAAATTAATTGGCCCCAGGACTAATATTCCCTATTTAAATTCGGGGGGTCAATTGTAGCCCACACATGGGTGTATCCCAGGATCGGCCATATTCATCTGCTCAGGGGGGGGACTAATTTAAGAATAAAAATTTTGCTTTCAGTCGAAAAAAACTAAAAAAGAGAACGATTTCCTATCCTGTCTCAAGCTTCATTCTTTGGTGGCCCCTCCTCATGACCCACGCCAGTGGTGTACAGGGTGTTTGTTTATAACTGGAACACTCAGTATCTTTTTTATTTTTGAAAATAAAGGGTAGGTCTAAATTCAAAAATTTATTGGCAAATTACAACGAACTTAAGCGCTATAACAAGTTTTTTTGTTGCCCTTGGTATACAGTGTATGGCAATAAAGACAATTTTTTAAAAAGTAGAACATCCTGTATATTTTTGCATTTTTTATTTTTTTTTTTTTATTAAAAAAAAATAGCTTAACGAAAATAACAAACACTATTTCAATATCTTTTGTTCCTGAGATATTTACGTTTAAGTTTTAATAATTGTCAAAATGAAAATTTATTGAAAATGACCAAGCTACCAAGTGGGCCATGAATGTATTTCCTTATTTTAACAATATAAACTTAAAAATCTAGTGGCCTTGAAAAAAAACGATTGAAGGCAATGTAGCTTGATCATATGGTCGTTTGTAATGTGTTTTATTAAAATTTTACACGCAAATATCTCAAAAACTACAAAATATATTTCAATAGTGTTTGGTATTTTTGTAAAGCTATTTTTTAAAAAAATTCAAAAATCCAAAAATATACTGGCTATTCTATTTTTTTTAAAAGATAGCTTTATTGCCACACCCTGTATACCAAGGGGAACAAAAAAAAGTTGTTACAGCGCTTAAATTCGTTGCAATTTGCCGAGAAATTTTTGAATTCAAACCTACCCTTTATTTTTATTAATAAAAAACATACTGAGTGTTCCAGTTATAAACAAACACCCTGTACCTCACAATCCACATAATGAGGCTAAAATATGTTTCCCTTGCAAATAAAACTGACGGGTCCAAATTTTTCAAAGAATTAATATTTATACTCAGAAGGCGCAAACTTGCACAACTTATTTTTTTATATTTTCTAAAAAACAACTTATTCTACATTATATCAAATAATTAAGACGGAAATAAAATATACTTTTTTGCGAGCTTGCAGAGTCAAGAAAATATCAGAATGGAAGAAAATTTTATGATGAATATGATTTTTTTGGTATGACAATATAATCCAAAAGTTTTTTGGACAAAATATTCAACACTTTTTTGGAAAACAATATAATCTTCATAATAGTTCAGAAAAAAAATTGAGATTTCATACATTAATTTGTAAGAAAGTTATATAATGAGCATATGTTTCGACATCCAGGCTGCCCTCAAGGCTCTTAGTTTACCAAAAATTGTCAGTAGCCTAGTGGAGCAGTGCGTTAACGCGCTACAGACATTAGCTGAAGACAAGATGGTGACACTGATGTGGGTCCCAGGCCACGAGGGAATACCAGGGAACGAGAAGGCGGACGAACTTGCCCGAGCTGGGGCCGAAACCGAATATCTTGGAATGGAACCGCTCTTGGGAATCACAAGAAAACAGGTGCAAAGTGAACTCAATAAATGGGCGAGCGACCAACTACAGTCGTCCTGGAGGGAAGAACGGGAGTGAAGATAGTCCAAACTGTTCGTGAGTGGACCAGACGCAGCCAGAACTAAATGGGTCCTGAAAAAAACTCGCAAAGACATTGGACTGTTAGTAGGAACGCTGACAGGCATAATCGGCTGCGTAAGCACTTGACATGCATCAGAGTGTTGGACGACTCCGCCTGCCCAGCATGTGGATGGGCGGCGGAATCAGCGGTGCACCTGTTAGGAGAGTGTGACGGATACGCCAGATTGAGTCAGCAGACGTGGGGTGCCCCCACAATAGAACAGGAGGAGCTACACTCTCTAAGATGGACTGACGTGCTGACCTTCATAAGGAAGGCAGGAAGGCCCGAAGAGAGAGAAGCAGGACATGTAGAGGGAGTGGGAGGATAATGGTGCGAGACGGGATATGGCAGAAAGGGCCCATGAAGAGGCCTAATTGCCAGGCCTGCGGGCCGCACCTTACTACCACTACTATATAATGAGCCATTTTTTTCTGTTTTAAAAGTGTTAAAAATGTTTCCAAAGCTTAATCGATGTTTGAAAATTGTTTGCTCCCAAACCATAACTGCGACATAAAAAATATCTATATATTCTTGCATTCTAGATATTTGTAATTATAAATGGAACAAAATATTCATAAATTTAAAAGGAGAAAAAAATAATTTTTTCCCCCTAATAGTAGCATTTTGCCGTGTGTGATACGCTGCGATTTTCTGAATCATTGGAAACTTGTGAGATTGGGCGGTCGGTTTTCTAAAAGCATACTACACCATCCCAGGAAAGTACCCGCCTGTACACCCTTCGACCCCGCGTACCTATCAGGGACTATCTTAAGAAGATAGTTAGACATGCAGATATTTTTCGTGGCATGGGTGGTATGCTGGATCTCCCTCAGACGCATGCATTTAGAAAAAGAGAACAATAGTAACTATGTTAAACTCACAAAAACGCTGACGGGTACTGTCATAATTGCAGACACGCTGAAGTTGTTGAATCAAATTGAAGTAAAAAGTTCGCAATTTGGGCTTAAATTGAATGTTGTGAAAACAAAATGGATGGTTATAGCCAAGTGCGTGTGCCTTTTTGTTACGTTTTTGTACAATGCTCAGGATACAGATAAACATATTTTCTAAAAATTTAAAAAAATACTAAAAATAAAATTAATAAAAAAATTAAAATTATTTTTCTACAAGTAAACAAGAAGGCCCGCTTTTATTTAGGCGTTTATAGATTTAGGCACTGGCTTAACGTTAAACGTTAAAACGAATTATTAAAATGACTAAAATAAGTAGGTAATATCTCTATTATTATTTTACGAGTTTTATTTTTAAATATACTTTTGATATAAAAAAATGAGCACGTGATCACGACTAAAGAATAATCCATCAAATTGGAGCAAATCAGGGTAAGCTCATAGCCTGTAAGCGTCTGACGTCGCGTCGCATTGGGTCATATGTGGTGACGTCATGTCTTCGACAAATTGCTACTTAGGAGGAGTTATTAAGGTGTTATGCTAAAGCCATGATGGTAATTTAAAGCTTAAAATATTTTAGCATAATTTAAGGGGTAACGTTTTTGTTTAAGCAATTTTTACTATGTTTTTCACATTTTTATGCCATGATTTTGCTCACATTTTAAAGCTTTCTTTCCAAACTTTCGATTTCTAGAATAAAACACTCACGTTTTTTAAGTTTTCACTGTTTTTTAAGCTTTCAAAGTAAGTGCTGCCAAAAGACATTTTTTCTCTGTTAAAATGAAAGATATTTAAGGTTGTTGAAGAGCAGGCTATAAAAAAGTATTTTAGAGAAAGATGGAAATAATTTAATGCAATTGTTTAATAAAAATATCTGTTTTGTCATCTGTCATCTTTAGTGGTGTCGTTTGTAATTGTAATTGTTCAAAGCGTAAAGAGTGTAAGACATAAGGTGGTATTAATTTCTTTCAATCAAAGTTCTTTACAGTGTTTAAATTTACCAAAAAACGTCTCCTACTATAAGTATATTTTCCAGGTATACAACAACATTATTTTAAGAGTCATCATGGCTCTGCCATTATGCAGGATCATCTAAAAAACGCTCGTTTATACGCACGTTCTTAAATTGGCTTTCGGAACCCTAATCTACTTTCTTAATACGTTTTGAGATAAAGCGCATTAGACCTATTATTTATTTATTTATTATGTTTTAATTCAGTAATCCTTAAACCGAAATTCTTTGAGAATCATTCCATACCATAAGGTGTATTAGTTTTCTACAGGGTGTCCAAAAAGTAACGATACCCCTAAATATCTCAAAAAATGAAAGAGACAGAAAAGTCAAATTTTGCATACTTTGATGTTTTACAAAAAAAAAAACATCCTTTTGGATGCTGGTCCAACCGCCAATAATTGGAAGGAGAGCTATAGGACGGCAATGTAACTTTTTTAGGTAGGATTTAAACACCCTGTATATTTTGACAAATATGTACGACTTTTCTTGGTTTCCAAAAATACCTGATTTGTTACCCTTTTCTCTAACAGTTTTAAAATAAAAAGGCATAAAGAATCACCGAATATTATTTTACTTGTTTATGGAGATGATATTAGCAGTTTATTTAAAAACCAAAAAATATAAATATACGGGATGTCCTATTTTGTTTAAAGTAACACTGCCGTCCTAGCTCCGCCCCTGAATGACTAGCGGCACGCGACCAGCATCCGAAAAGATGCTTGTTTGTCATCTATAACTCTGTAAATTTTAATATTTTTGCCTCTTTTGGTTTTGGAGACATTTAGGATTATTGTTATTTGTCGGACACCCTTTAGATAGGTGCATGGTTTGCACTCTATAACAACATTTTACTGCCCTTTTTTATGTTCTACATGACATTTAAGCCGAACCACTAAAAATACCGAACAAAAACAAAAACAAATGGAAAACTACATTTATGTAATGCTTCATAGCACATGAAAATAAAATAATACCTATATACTCCAGTTTTATGTGTTTTCGACCTCGACGGGCCTTTTTAAATACCCTTTCATTTCATACGACTCACTTAGTTGTGAAATTGACCTTTTCTCCTTTGGTTGTCGCTCCCTAGATATTGAATAATGGCACACAGTATTAAAAAGAAACAATTTTTTGCGTTTTTTTTTCTTTAAAGGGTTTAGTCTTTTCATAATGCAATATTTGCGTAAAATAAATACAAATTAAACAAAAAGATACGTACTCAACATTAAGTACTTATTACTTAAAAATAAGTAAATCAATAAACGTATTCATGCAATTATTTTCGAGCCTTTTGATGAAAATGGTTTTTCGATTCTATAAGATTTTACTCGTACAAATTATTTTGGTTCGTTTTCCGTTTTTTTTTTAATATTTAATAGAATTTCGACTTTTGTGTGTCCGGCTATTTTGTTTATTGATTGATCTTATTTAGCTTTTATAATTTGAGTTTAATTTATATTATTTATATTTTCCATGGCCAGGTATAGCATAGCCTTAAATCTCTCTTGTGTCTGAGTTAATAGCATTATTCTAACCTTTCCGCATAGCTAGCAGTGGCGTGCGGTTCATGGAAGCAAGGGAAGCCGTGCATCTTCTTGAATGTAAATAGGAAACAATTTCTTTAGGTTATATTAAAAATGCTAAAAATTATTTTCAATAACATATCAACTAATTAATGAATATACAAGAGTAACAAGTTCTTCAAAAACATGTATAGATTTTTTTGTTACTAATAACAATAAACTAAAGCATAAAATTGTGGAAACACCTAAGATATCAGAACACAGCAACATATTAGTGTCATTAGATAATAAATCAAACAATAAAATTTATAAATCTATCAAATCTGTTAAGAGAAATTTTAATAACTTTAATAAGCAACATTTTCAAATCTCACTCAAAACTTCAAATTGGCTAGAAACTAATAACCTTAATGTGCTTGCTACAAATTTTGTTTCAAATATTGTTTATTGTTTAGATGTGCATGCACCCTTTAAAGAAACTAAAATCTTTAACAATTTTAAAATTAATGTGTGGTTTTCAGAGAAGGTTATGAATTTAATAAAAAAAAGGGATGATATGTACAAAAAAGCAAAAGAAAATAACAATATACAAGATTGGAATAGGTGCAAAAAAATTAAAAATGAGGTAACTAAATTAATCAGAAAAGAAACAAAAACATATTATGAAGAGGTTATTGATAGAAATAAAAATGACAGTAAAAAAATGAGGAAGCACTTAAAATCATTATTAGGAACGAACAACATAAATCACCATGAAAAAATAAACTTTAATGGTAATGTAATCCAAAATAGTCAAGAGATTGCACATCAATTTAATATCTACTTTTTAAACAGTATTAAGGAAATTATTTTACAAATAAAAGAAGTAAATGGTGTTGAATATACTTTAGCAAAAATACCTGAAAACAACAACAAACTAAGTCAATTCTCACAAATTAACATACACCAGCTGAAACACATTATTTTTACCATAAAAAAAAACACAATTGATAATGATGGTATTGACCTAAATATAATTAAAACAGTATTTTTTGCAGTCGGAAATAATTGGTTAGACATTATAAATCTCGCATTAATGACTGGAGATTTTCCAGATGAATGGAAAATAGCAACAGTTATTCCAATAGAAAAAGTCCAAAATACCATCCTTTGTTCAGAATTTAGGCCAATTAATACACTGCCAATTTATGAAAAAGTTTTTGAATTGGTTATAAAACAACAAATTTTAGAATTTTTAGACAAAAACAATCTAATTATACAAGAACAATCCGGTTTTAGAAAGTCCCATTCCTGTGAAACTGCCCTGCAATTTGTAATTTCAAACTGGAAACATGAAATCATTAAAAAAGACAAGGTCATTGGAGCAGTATTTTTGGACATTAAACGCGCATTTGAATGTGTAAATACAAATTTGATGTTACTTAAACTAAACAAATATGGTTTTGTAGAACTTTCTCAAAAACTTTTAACCCAATACTTAAAAAAAAGGAAGCAGCAAACAAAATTTAATAATTTCATATCTGAGCAATTAATGAATGAATATGGTGTGCCGCAGGGGTCCGTTCTGGGATGTTTGTTATTTGTTTTGTTTATTAATGACATAAAACACCACATTAAACATTGTTAATTTAGTTGTTTATCAATAAACACACCAAGATATTTATGCTTATTTACCTCTTCTATAATTTCACCATTGACCGTCCGTTCTGGGATGTTTGTTATTTGTTTTGTTTATTAATGACATAAAACACCACATTAAACATTGTTTTCTTTCTTTAATGTGGTGTTTTATGTCATTAATAAACAAAACAAATAACAAACATCCCAGAACGGACGGTCAATGGTGAAATTATAGAAGAGGTAAATAAGCATAAATATCTTGGTGTGTTTATTGATAAACAACTAAATTTAAAAGAGCACTGTAGTTATATTAAAAAAAAAGTTGCCAAAAAAGTTTATTTTTTGTATAGATTGAATAATAAAGTATCTAGATTTTCAAAACAAATACTATATAAGACCATAATTGCCCCACATTTTGATTACTGTTCGACACTATTGTACTTTTTAAACAGTGAAGAGAAAAAGGCATTGCAAAATATTCAAAACAGAGCTTTAAGAGCTATTTTACTTTGCAAAAAAAGAACGCCAATTAGAAATATGCTGGAAAAGCTTACGTTAATGAGTATTAATCAGAGATTGGCTTACAATATGTTGATTTTTATTTTTAAATTAAAAAATAAAATTCTTCCAGGATATCTAAGCGAGGAATTAAAGTCTACCAAAGATATACACTCATATAACACTAGGGCAAGAAATAACAATGATTTTTACATAAGTAATTCTGAAAACAGAGTAGACACAATTTTTAGTAAAGGACTTATTTTATATAACACACTACCTGGAGAAATAAAAAAAATACAATCATTACATATTTTTAAGCAAAAATGTACAAATTATGTATTTCAAAAAATCGAAACTTAATTAACATTTTGATTGAAACTAAATTGACATTTTAATTAATTAGCAGAGATTTTATCTAAGGTGATTGATTAAATAAGTAGATTAAATTATAATTATTTAGATTTTTTTTCTTTTCATATTTTGGTTAGTAACTACATTTTTTTACTTAAGTTATGCATAAGTTAGAATTAGTATTGTAAAATCTATAACTTATTGTAAATTGCAAATTGTAAGAGCTTACTTTCTTGTAGCTAATAAAGTGTGATATATACATAACAATTGTAACCTTGGGCTGCTTTTTCACTTATCACTTAAGTTTTACTTTTAGCTAAGGTTCCCCTTACCTTAAGTTAGTACTTAAGTCAATTTCGTTTGCACGGGTGCAACCTTAGCTTAGTGCAAGCATAGAAAAGAAAGTTGTTTAAGAGTTATAAATTGACATTGGCAACGTTGCAATGAGTTGAGAATTTTTTATTTTTCGTGGTTGGCGTTCGATATTTGACAGAATTTTGACTAATTTGACACTGAAATTGTTCTTTTCGGGTGCGCGAATATTTTTAAAGTTTGAAAAATGGATAGAGCGGAAGGACAAAAAAGAGCTCTGAATTTCACTTTTACCGAAAAGGATTTGTTGTTAACAATTGTTGAGTATTTTAAAGACATTGTGGAATGTAAAAGGAGGGATGGGGCTAACTGGCGACAAAAAAATTATATATTATATCTTATGTATTATATATTATATATTATATGTTATATATTATATATTATATATTATATATTATATATTATATATTATATATTATATATTATATATTATATATTATATATTATATATTATATATTATATATTATATATTATATATTATATATTATATATTATATATTATATATTATATATTATATATTATATATTATATATTATATATTATATATTATATATTATATATTATATATTATATATTATATATTATATATTATATATTATATATTATATATTATATATTATATATTATACATTATATATTATATTTAGTATTATTCCAGTATTTTGACTGTTAGAAAATGTCCCATTTACTTGCCCGTGTATTCTTGTTTTTCTATCAATCTTCGTATAATTTCACAACCCCATGCACAGTAAATGTCTCCAAAACAAACACAAATTTCACAGTTCCGCCATGACAGGTCCACAATCCACTATTTTTCAATCTTGGCGAAATAAGTACAAATTCAACTTTCTCGGTGAAAAAAAAAAACCTTTTCCTGTTGAAAACGTTTTAAAACAATGAAAACATGAAAAGTGACTAAAACAATAATAAATTATTCAAAAATATCAGCTAAGTTTAAAAATTCTACCTCTTAACTTAAGTGACAGCACCTGCAAGCCCTTAAGTCAAACTAAGTGAAGCTTGGACTTAAGTGGAAGGTGAGAAAGTGGCTCTTTGACTCAGACCGAGTCATAATTCACTACTCTAGAAAAATTTTCATTTCTCTGTAGCCTGCAGCTATAATACGCCGACAGTGTAGTGCGTCGAGAGGTCATTGAACCTGCTGACTGCATCGAGCAACGAGTCGCGGGCGCGTGCTTTAGGCGGGCATGGAAGCTATTATTAAGTAGGATTTTTGCAGGTTTAAACAGTGTACCTACTCGTGCGATATGGAAGACAATACGGACTCTGACATGCAAATATCGTCAACTTAAGCTGACAGGAATAATGCTAAAAATTTTGGACAGTTAAGTAATAAAATTATGATCGCGGAGGGATTTACAGACGCAAACATCTCAATAACAACTCCCAATGGCTGTTATAAGGAGCACCAGAAATACACCCTGGTGGAACTCTCACCTTGAAACTAGGAGAAGGCAGGTTAGGAAAAAGGACAATAATGCAAAAAGAACTGGAAACTAAGAGGACTAAAGGGCCTCTCTAACAGAATTCAATAAGGAACTGCGAAAGGCAAAGAGAGAATCGTGGAAAAGGTACTGAGAAGCGATTGAGAGTGTGCAGAAAGTGCCAGACTTCGAAAAGTCCTTTCCAAGAATAAGCAGTTTTCTCTAAACACTCTTGTGACCAACACAGGGGAATTTACTGCAACTGGAAAATAAACACTGACCGAATTATTTCGAGTGCATTTTCCAGGATCA
Source organism: Oxystoma pomonae (assembly GCA_963921995.1). Lineage (NCBI taxonomy): Eukaryota > Metazoa > Arthropoda > Insecta > Coleoptera > Brentidae > Oxystoma > Oxystoma pomonae. Next base: position 85,316,759 of record OY998168.1, on the reverse strand, counting down.
CCCATAATGGAACAGCTACTCCAGACCTAGAGAACAGAACTTAAAAACTCTGAAGGGAGAGTTTCAAGGATAGACTGGCAGGCCTCGAAAAGGTGATAAACCAGGCAAAAATGAAATGAGCAGCGATGCCTCAGAAGGGACCAGACCAACTGATAAGCAGATTATGCACACTATTTAGAGCAAGCACGACCCTAAGCTATGTGCGTAAAGTGTAACGGCTAACCAGGGCCGTGTTTATACCAAAATCTGGGCGCAACCACAATACTGCAAAAGCATACAGGCCTATAAGTCTTACATATTTTGGGCTTAAAACCCTTGAAAAACTGTTAAATAGGCATATAAGGAATGATATTATGAAATCAAGACCTTTTCACGAAGATCAGCATGCCTATACAATAGGAAGATTAACGAAAACAGCACTCTACCATCTAGTAAGGCTGGCAGAAAAAACGATCGAGGCCAAGGAGGTGCTTCTGGGAGCTTTCGTGGACATACAGGGAGTTTTTGACTGACAACACCTCCTTCGACTCAATAATGAGATTACTAGGTAATACAGGCCTCGAGGAAACCTGCTGCAGATTGATAGGCTGCATGCTTGAGGATTGTATTTATTGAATTGCTAGGTGAGACTCTAGCAGTCCGGATAGCAGGGGGCTGTCCGCAGGGAGAAGTTCTCCCCTTTGCTCTGGAACCTTGTCGCAGACGGGCTTTTAAGGACACTAAAGCAGTTGGTCTTCAAAGTGATAGGATACGCAGATGACCTTCTCATTCTAGTTCCTGGAAAATTCAACACAACCATTAGGGATCGAATGCATCAGCTCCCAGAAGACAGTTATAATCGCTTTTACCAGAAGAAGAAATTTAGAGGGACTCATACCTCTAACTCTGGGAATTGCGGAAATTCAGCTGTCGAGAGGTGTTATATACTTGGGGGTAATACACTCTAAGCCAACATGGACTCGACATATCGAGAACCTAATAAAGAAAGCGGAAATCACCCTGGCAAAGATTAGACGCCTACGTGGAAAATAGTGGGGGCTCGGACCACACATGGTACACTGGAGGTACACGACGTTGTTAATACCATCCATTATGTGTGCATCTCTGGTTTGGTGGCCAAAAGAAACTCAACAGACTGTGATGCTCAAACTAAGCAAGGTGCAAAGACTTGCTTGGCTCAGCGTCACAGGTGCAATGAGATCTACACCAACAACTTCGATAGAGGTGCTCCTAGACCTCTCTCACTCCAAGATACAGGGAGAGGCAAAGATCGGACTCTATCGTCTTCAAAAAACCATGAACCTACTAAAAATGAATTGTGAAACAAGAGTGCATAAAGAGAGGAGAGGTTTTTAGATATACTAATCCTACACATCAGATCAGAGCAGATGTCACCAAAGTACCTAAATGGACCAACCCTCGAAGTAATTATACAGGAGAGAGTAGCGTGGTCAGGACAAAACAACCCGCTGCCATAGGAAGGACTGATCTGGTACACAGATGGATCAAAAACTGACGAAGGCAGTGGGGAAGGAATATTCGGGGAAAGACCTAGGAGAGATCTGTATTTCTCACTGGGATTTTACCCGACAGTCTTCCAAACAGAAATCTTTGCCATCCTAGAATGTGCAAGAGAGAATAATAGAATGGGATACTTCGGTCAAACCATCTATATACTCAGATAGCCAGGCAGCCCTCAGGGCGCTTATGTGCCCGAAGGTCACCCCAAAGCTAGTATGAGAATGCCTTCTTGAACTAATGAAACTGGCGGAACATAATAAACTTGCAAGACAAGGATCGTCAGAAAAATATATTGGACCAGAGCCAGCCCTGGGGGTAACAAAATGTACTATAAGATCCCAGGTGAAACTCTGGATAAGGGAAAAACACAAAAGCCACTGGCTAGACAGACAGGGGCTAAGACACAGCAGAGCCTTTATCAAAGGCCTGAATGCCAAACTCACGAAAGACCTGCTAAATTATAGTAGAATGCAAGTGAGAACTATAATAGGAATCATGACCGGCCATATGGTAGTTAAAGTTCATCTAAACAACATGGGCCGGTATCACGGAGCTGCAGACTATGCAATCAGGAACCGGAAACAGTAGAACATGTGAGGCACTGTATCGCAAAAGGCACCTAATATTTGGGGAAGTTGAACTAGACCCAATATCGACTAGGGACTACTCCATTAAGGACCTGTACAAACTTGCACAAGGGACAAAATTAATGGAAGGGTTAGCCTAGGAACCAAGAGAGTGCACAATAAGCCAGTAGGGGCTGCAGTGCAGTGACTGTGGGTTGCCACCAAGCAGGTTGGAGTCACAATCGAAGGGTTTTAGTCGGTAGACATCCGACACTACCCGGGCTCTCCTGGTAGAGGAGAAATAACTCCTGAAAAGAAAAAGAATATTGTGTATGTGTCAATGTGTGGGTGTGTCTTAATAATAAAAAGACACTATAAAAGTTTCTTCAAAACGCATCTTATTTCATTAGATGTAGAGAATGATCATGTATTACTATTTGATCAGATCAGGCAAGACTTCCGCAAATATCGATATCGCTTTTTTCCATTGAAAATGAACTTCTCCAAAGTTTGTCAGAGCATCCAGGTTTTTATGATGACGTCATTGACGAATTTGCAAAAAATGATCAAAGAATCAAATTGCATTACAAATACGGTAAGTTTTTAAAAATTACTTCCCTTACTTGAAATTTCATAGCACGCCGCTGATAGCTATAGATTCGGTATATGGTGTTATAACAATGTTTTGTTTAAATTAGGGATTAACAACTCGAAATATTCCACTGTTGCAGCAAACCGACAGTTAAGTAGTTTGATTTATAAAGTAGGAAAACTTTCTTGTTCTTGGTGTCAGGACCATGAACCAAAAGCATTAAGTATATTCAATTTTCTCGCTCATGTACGATCGAAAACAACGTATGCGTATAGGGATAAGTATAAGTAAACTAAAAATAAAAATTATCTCACATTCTCAAAATTAAACACCTTTTCAATTAAACTTGGTTTAACGGTACTAGGCAAGGGAAATTAATGTTTAAAATGTGAATGTTTAGAATGGGTATCGATAACACTTTGAAATTTTAAATAGGTTTTTTTATTTTTTAATTTTAAGCAGTTTATATTTTAGAGACGCTCATAAATAAAGACTATTTGTAAGCATTGCCACAATATATAACAATTACTGACTAATGAGTAAACGATAATCGGAAGTCTTTCTCTTTTGCCGTGAAAAAAAAATGTTTTTCTTATTTTCCCAATGATTTGAAACAGTGACAGAAAAGTGCTTATCCTCCTGTGATTTATTAAAAAAAAAACAGAAAATGTGTTTCATTTGGAAAAGCTAAAAAACTAAATGTAAACGATTCAGAAAATAATTTAAAATGTCTCGCTGACTTAATTTTATTTTATAGTTCAGATCTAGAAAGTACTACTATAGATGAATATAAATCGTTTTGTTTATTGATATCCGAATTAAAAGATGAAATCGGGAAACCCGAAGAAACTTCCCAAACATTTTTAAATTATACCAAATAATATATACAATTATTGCTTCCAGCAGTGCGGAAGCTGAGCGCACTTTTAACAGTATTAATATTATTATTGAGTCGGCCCGATGTCGATTGCCGAATTTGCCGTTATCGGCACGACCTCGATTATTTTTTGTCCGCTTTGCGATGTAGGCCCAATGTATGTTTGCCGACGCAGCGTTAGACTGTAGCCCGCCGTCGAACCACATGACCGACATCGGTAAACTATTCAAGTCCGACATTGGTTTCATAAAGCGGTCCAACGTGGGCGATTGACAAAGGTCCGTCGGTGGTAGCTTAAAGCGGCCCGATTATGGCAAACCACAAAGGTCCGATAATGGGTGGATAATAAGGCCCCACATCAGCCTCTCAAAGCGGCCCGACGTCAGTGATTGACGAAGGTCCGTCGGTGGTTGCTTGACACGATCCGACATTGGCAAACTACAAAGTTTCCATAATGCGGGTGCTTAACCAGTCGGGCTGGTTTAAATGGCAGAAGAGGTGATTCTTGTAGAGAAGTACCACCATCATGTCAAGTCCGCATTCTAGTTTTGAAATATCTTTGCTCACTATATATATATATAATGTTATCTTCCACTGTACAGGGAACATAGTGTCATTAGCGCCATCTTTACATACTAGGAAGAAACTATTAAGCATTTTAAAAATTTTAAGGTGATGTAATCGGACCATCGTCAGTTGCCGATTCTCGACCAATCAAACAAAGTTCCAATCGGACCATCGTCGGCCCTAAAGCAGATAAAGTTGTCGTCAACATAAAGTCGACGATAGTAAATCGGCCATCGTCACTTGCCGATTCTCGACCGATTAAACAAAGTTCCAATCGAACCATCATCGGCAATAAAGCAGATAAAGTTTGCGTTGGCATAATGTCGACTATAGTAAATCGGGCCATTGTCAGTTGCCGATTCTCGTCCGATTAAACAAAGCTCCAATTGGACCGTCGACGTCGTCGGACCTAAAGCAGATAAAGTGGGCGTCGGCATAAAGTCGACTATAGTAAATCGGGCCATTGTCATTTGCCGATTTTCGACCGATTAAAGAAAGTTCCAATCGGACCATCGTCGGTCCTAAAGTGCTGTCAGCATAAATTCGACTGTAGTAATGTGGACCTCTGTCAATTGCCGATTATTGACTGAAAACTGAAAATCGCAATCTGCCCAACATCGGGCCAGCGAGTAGTAGCCGATGCCGACACACTGCCGACGTTGTCGACATTGGCCCGATTCAATTCCGACGATTTGTGTTTGCTTGGTACTTTCTATTGATTTTGATGTAATACTGGACTACATGAAGTCATTAAAAACTCGCAGACTTAATTTTTATTTTAAAGTTATTATAAAATGTAAAAAATGTTGTTATTTATAACAACTGTAGCAATAATTTTTTTTACGCTATACATTAAATTGTGAGTGTATTGTGATATACCTAGGTATTAACAACTGTGGTGCCCTTTTGAGCCTTCGCTTCCCCCCCCCTTTAAGTCAGGCTACGCCGCCGATTCTGAATCAAAACACGCATCACGTTTAAATTAAGAAAAATATAATGGAAAACGCACCGATTTTGCCAACTTTTTGATATGTTGTAGAGAATTTAATTTTGAATAAACTTTAAATTATACCAAATCTTGTATACCTATTATTGTGTGATAAAGGCGTTCAAAGATGGACTTGCTGAAGAATACACGATATATACTAATGTGTGTCAAAATATTGACAAGTCAACATATTTTATACATTAATCATATTCCCTCTCCCCTTTTTTTAATTTCCTGACTCCAACCAAAAATGGAAAAATAATAATTTTAACGTTTTTCTAAATGTATTTATTTATTTGGAGTCCTAAAACATTTTTGTTTGTTTCGTTTTAACGCGCGGCAAAGTAAAGATAATTGCCAAGAAATAATCTAAAAATACTTTGGTAAACATACCATGTCACAAAAAATATTTTCTGCTTTTAGACAAACAAAACGCCCTTTAACAAAATTAAATTGTTCATTAATCACCATGCTTTAGGATAAATTGGCCTATCTGGAATTAGGCGCCTATCTCAAATTTGGTTCCTTTCCTCTGTATCTTTTTTTGGAATTAACAATATTATTTATATGTTTTTATTCCATATTTTTTTCTTCTGGTTCCCCTTCGCTGTTGACTTTGTCAAACAATCCATGTTTTTCTAACATTTCATTAATTCGATTCATTTCCATAGCCTTCTCATCCTGATACTTCTCGTACAGTTCCACGGCTTCCATTTCTCCCTCATGTTTCCAAGTTTCTCTGAAATATGAAAAGTATTTTTTTATATCTTCATCAAAAACATTTTTACCCAAAATTTTTTTTTCAGTTTTCACCAAGTATTTACGAAAAAATCATTTAAAAACATCGTCAAAATATCAAACTGTCAAAGATTAAAATGTCGCAACAATGAACGTCACCGAGTAAAAAGGCACATCGCTATGAAAACCGCATTGTTATTTCATTTACCAGCCGCCTTGGTTTATAGTGTAAAGATGGTGTGTTTCGAGTCCTCTTCGTTCGAGTTTTTAAAAGTATTTTCCTGTTTTTCTTGGATTTTTTGATAAAGGTATTAAAAAAAATAGTGTTAACAACTCGCGACTAAACTGTGCTTTTTTTACTCGCGTTTTTAAATACCTGGCTGCGCTCGTTACTTAAACTATCGACTAAAATGTTGCAACAATGAACGTCACCGAGTATACCGCCTTGATTTATTGTGTAAAGATGGTGTGTTACAAGCGTTGGTTTAAATAACAAGCGCAGCGAGGTATTTAAAAACGCGAGTAAAAAAAAAGCACAGTTTAGCTACGAGTTGTCAACACTATTTTTTTTTAATACCTTTATCAAAAAATCCAAGAAAAACAGGAAAATACGTCTACAGATCTCGAAACAAGAGCACTTCTCGCAAAACAGACTATCTTTACACTATAAATCAAGGCAGCTGGTAAATGAAATAACAATCGTTGCGATAGCGATGTGTCTTTTTACTCGGTGACGTTCATTGCTGCGTCATTTTAATATTTGACAGTTTGATATATTTACGAAGTTTTTAAATGATTTTTTCATAAATACTTGGTAAAAACTGACGGAAATGGCTTAATTTTTCGATAAGAATAATTAGATTTTTTCAATATTACTATTTTCCGATATTTCCCTTTAATTTTTGGTAAAAAACGGACAGACATCTTTTTTTGCATCCGTGATTAAAAAAAAAAGTTTTTTTGCATCGGTAACCAAAAAAGTCATGCTTTAGTTAACTGCAGACAATTACTAAAATCATGTTTTTGATGAAGGTATAAAAAGTATTTTTCTGTTTTTCTTTGATTTTTTGATAAAGGTATGTTGCGCTCGTTACTTTAACCAACGCTTGTAAAAAAAGCACTATTTTAGCCACTAGCTGTGAAAACCACTATTTTCCACTAGCGTGCCGAAAATTCACTTTTCCGCACTGTTTTGCGTGCGTAAAAGTGCACTTTTCCGCACTACTGCGGAAAATTTAACTTTATGGTACTTTTCCGCACTCAACCAAAAATATATATATTCCTATACTTTAAAAAATTTCCTTTTTTGTGTTAGGTAAACATTTTAGTCACGATAAATAAAGAGTAACAGTTTTAAAATGCCTTTTATTGGGTTAAATGAATACCAAAATCAAGCGAGTAGAAAAATTATTGTACCTTACTCGCGCGGTAAGCGATATTTCCGCACTTAATTGCTGTCCGAACTCTGCTAACGCGTCGTTCGGCCATCTGCAATCGCGTGGGGAAAAGTGGCACTTTGCGCACTAGGTAAACTACTTAAAAAGAAAAATTTGGTGTCGCAATAACGGGCATGTTATGATCTCTCTCTAACACATTATTCTTACAATAAGGATTTGGTTATTTTCTTACAAACCAATGGCGATAGAAATTATGTATTCGGTATTTTTGAAATTAGGTAGGAAAGGCCGATCCAAAATAATCTATACAGTGTTTTATTTAAAAATACAAACCTAATGGCTAAAAAAAAGAGAACTTTTGCTTTTAAAGTTTTTTACCTACGACCAATGAATATTACTAATTTTAAGACCCTCTCAACACTTACACATGATGTCAATATGTTATGACAAAAAAAATTAATTAGAGTGTATTTAAAAGTATAGTCTTCGCTAGCAGCTTTCCTTGTCTTACTTATGCAGAATTTCGCTATATTTGTCCCCACATTTTTCTATCCAAGTACAGAAATTTTTCAAATATTTTAGTCTAATTTTAAAGATAAAGCTTGAATCTAGGGTTGTCTAGTTGTACTTTTTGCAATATTTGTCTAATCTTGCATATCGATACCTCCCAGCAAACACGGTTCTCTCACGCCTTCGTCGGTCCGATGTCGATTGCCGAATTTATTTGTCATCGGCACGACGTCGATTTACGACATCGGATCAGCAGTATTTTTCGTCCGCTTTGCGATGTAGGCAATGTATGTTTGCCGACGCAGCGTTACACTGTAGCTCGCTGTCGGACCAATGGTAAATTTTACTTTTTGCTGACATCGGCATACCGTCGCTGTACGATTAAGGTCCGATATGGTTTAACCACATGGTACCGACCATCCGCCCATAGCTGCTTAATTTGCTCGGTCTAACGTAGACAAGCTGGTCTCGCCCTGACATCGGTAAACTATTCAAGTCCGACATTGGCTTCCTAAGCAGTCCAACGTCGGCGATTGACGGAGGTCCGTCGGTGGTAGCTTAAAGCGCCCCGACATTGGCAAACTACAAAGTTTCGATAATGCGGGTGCTTAACCAGTCGGGCTGGTTTAAGTGGCAGAAGAGGTGATTCTTGTAGGGAAGTACCAACCATCTTATCAAGTCCGCATTCTAGTTTTGAAATTTCTTTGCCCATTATATATATAATATAATATTATCTTCCACTGTACAGGGAACATAGTGACATTAACGCCATCTCTCAGTTTAAAAATTTGAAGGTGACGTAATAGGACCATCGTCGGTTGCCGATTCTCGACCAATCAAATAAAGTTCCAATCGATCCATCGTCGGCCCTAAAGCAGATAAAGTGGTCGTCGGCATAAAGTCGAATATAGTAAATCGGGCCATCGTCAGTTGCCGATTCTCGACCGATTAAACAAAGTTCCAATCGGACCATCATCGGCCCTAAAGCAGATAAGGTTTGCATTGGCATAATGTCGACTATAGTAAATAGGGCCATCGTCACTTGCAGATTCTCGTCCGATTAAACAAAGTTCCAATCGGATCGTCGTCGGCCCTAAATCAGATAAGGTTTGCGTTGGCATAATGTCGACTATAGTAAATCGGGCCATCGTCATTTACCGATTTTCGTCCGATTAAACAAAGTTCCAATCTGACCATCGTCGGTCCTAAAGTGGTGTCGGCATAAAGTCGACTGTAGTAATGTGTACCTCCGTCAGTTGCCGATTATTGACCGAAAACTGAAAATCGCAATCTGACCAACAATCGGGCCAGAGGGTAGTCGCCGATGCCGACACACTGCCGACGTTGTCGACATTGGCCCGATTCAATGCCGACGATTTGTGTTTGCTGGGCTTCGTGAGAAAACCTCGTAACACGTTTTGAGAAAAGTTTTCAGGAGGGTCAAAAAATCAATTTTAAGGAGAACGATATTTAGAAAAAATTGAATTAGATAGGATTTATATAGACAACACGAGGTTTTTTAAGCTGACTTAACTCAAAACTGGGTATAGCAAAATGTTCCGTACTTTTTGGGAGTTACGCGATAATTTTAAGGAAAAATTTAAACAGAAAACCTTGCAACTCCAATTTGATGGTTTATTTAGCAATTTAGTAGGTATACAATTACTCTTATGGGGGCAAAACAGAAAATATAAACCCTCCCCCCCCCCCCTCTAGCCTAATAGGTGTGTGAATTTCCAAATTCTTTCTGATTAGATGTACAGGGTGTCCCATTTTCGATGGGTTTCAATGGGTAACTCCGTTGTTATTAGAGACATAAAGCTATTTGTAATCATCGCGGTATACGTATCCGCATCTAGCGAGAACCAAGCACATTGATTGGTCAGAAACTTGTAGCACGTTCGAAAAGAGCAGATATATGCTAGTTTAAGGTGTTTCTGAACGCAATAGGTGCTGAGATACGATATGTGTGCCGTAACGATACGTGATACCTATCGCGTTCAAGAACACCTTAGCGCTACAAGTTTCTGACCAATCAATGTGCTTGATTCTCGCTAGATGCGGATATGTATACCGAGATGAGTTACAAATGTCTATTAACGATAGGGACATGCGGTTTTCGCATTACTCTCTTACTTTTTTGAGCTTTAAAAAATGGTATTAACAGATTTATTATGTCCCTTGTATTTTTTGAGCTACACGGGAAAGTTGAAGAAAATTGAAGAAATGGTCGGAATTACCAATTGATGATATCTCCTTTAATTTAAGAAATAATTGAGTTCTGTAAAAACATGTCTGTGGCAACCTTTTTAGACAAATATAATTGTATTTTTGAAATTTTTATCCGACGTTTCATTTCGCAGATACCATCATAAAAATTTTGAAAACATTTTTTGAAATTTTCTAAAAAAGTTTCCAAAAATATGTTGTTAAATCATCAGTGCATTTTTTATGTATGGCCCTGTCCCATTGTTTTACCGCTTTCATACTCATTACCTACATGAATATCCGCAGTTTTTTTTAAAAGGGAGGGATGTTTAATATTAATTTATTTTTAAAAGCAACTAACGATTATGACTGATTGAAAAAGGTAAATACCGGACGTTTTAAAGCGGTTTTGGTTATAATTATTTGTTTCGCTAATCAGAGCTCGAGACGTCACTAATTTCAAAAAGCAATTTCCGCAAGTCTAAATCCGTTTGCTAGCTGCAATTATCCCCACTACCATAATTTCTTTAGGACAAGTTTTGTAACAGCATCCGTGATTTACCGTTTGTTTACATCTAAAGAATTTCGACGAGTTTTTCTATAACTCAGGCCCTTTAATACCTACATCAAGTCACTTTTTTAAAATTATTTTGCAAAAAATATAACAGAGACTTTTTTTAAATGTATTTCTTCTTAAACTGCAAACATTTTTGACTGTGTAGCTATAGCATTATGATTAATCAAGAGAATCAAATCGGGGCCGTACCAGAGAAATAAAAAAATGCACTGATGATAGTTATTATTTTTCTAGATCAAAACTTCAAAATAAAAAATTATATTTTATTATTAAATAATCCTAAAAGGAAACCAAAATATGAAGTAAAACATTTTGGTCCGTATTTAACTTTTTGATCCTGATAATGGTATGTACGAGACGAATTGTCGAATTTTTTTTTTTTTACTTTTAACCTTTTTCTCCCAAGCCTAAAGAGTACTGACTGGAGTGGGGATTTCCTTTACGAGAGTTTCCCTAACAACTTCCAAACTTTTATAAAAACTTGGTAAAATTGGTAAAATCACACGTTAAATTTCCAAAAAAAACGTCTTTTCTCGTTGTTGGTAAAACAATCAGAACAAGAAACAAAAAATGTTTGACATATATCATGTCGATCGTTCGACTTGGAATAGGATAACATTTACATAAAGTTTTAGAAATCAACCGTTAAACATAATGGAGAAAAATGATTATAGCTGCAAAACTGGTGGAGTTACGAGGTTTTTTTAATTAAATAATCATCATTTTGGAAGTTACGAGGTTTTTCGATTGACTTTTACGGCGAAACTAAAGGAAATTTTTTTACGAAATTTATTAGAAATTAAAAATAAGATGCCATTTTAATAGTTTTTCGCAGAGTTACGAGGTTTTCTCATGAAGGTATCGATATATGAGCAGGCAAAATACGCCATGCATCCATATTTCACAAAAAGTAAAGTCAAAATTTAAAATCTATTAGGGACTTATCGCACATTATAGGCTGACTTAGAAAAAGTCGACACTATTTTTGACAGTTATACACAAAGGTAAACATTTACTAAATATTTTTAGGCACTTACGCATCTGTTATAGTGCGGCGCTCTTCTTGGATGCTGGGGCTATCTAAAATCTATGTTTGGGCTATCGATGCAGAGCTTTTTGGATCCCGGCGCTGCCAAAATAATATTCACCCAACACCGTTCTAAACTAATTTAGTTTTAGTTTGTGCCTACCTTTAATAAAGGACGACATTAACTTTAATTTGTCAACTTTATGAACGGCACAATATATGTCAGAAACCATTCAACCTTCGCGGGGAACTGTCAAAAATAGTGCCAGGTCAGGCTATGCTGACTTTATGTACCGAGAAGTCCCTATTACTAGGGAACCCTCGATTTAACTTTAAAATATGGCTAAAATTTCTGAAAATCTTCGTTGTTTGGATATAAAAATGTAGGACGGAAAATACCCTTGCATGCGCCATTTTGCATGAGCAAGACAAGGAAAGCTCCTGCAAAACACAATCGTTTGGTGCTAGACTCTCCTTATAAAATAAGCTCTTGATCTAATCAATTACACTAGATAAAATTATTTTTTACCAAAAAGGGATTTAGTGAGAGTGAACATAAGTAGTTTACGTAACAAGCATGTTATGATGGTTATTAAACGCGAATATGAAGTTTGACACGCGAGGCGCAGGCGAGTCTCTAATTTATCTGAGCGTGTAATGACCATAACATGCGAGTTAAGTGTACTACGACCGACGACCAATGAAAATGTCATCATAAATATCAGAAATTATTAAAAATATCAAACGCGAACGCTCAGTCAGTCAACAACCTTCAAAACCTGAAGTTTCAATGACGTTCTATCTAAAACGTCAAAAAAAATAAGGTTACTAAGGGAGTTTTCATAAATCTTTTTAAATACAACAAAATTTTTTTTCAAATGTGTAATATGTCAATTTAACGAGACTTATTTTTGATTAGTTACTAAAATTATATTGGATTTATAATATAATTAGTGCTCTTATAAAATAAAGTTTCATCACTTTTCACGCCATCTTCTGTTTTACGTCCAAGCTTTATTATTATCCCAGAACAGTAAATGAGCCATTAAAATCGTGTTGAGACAGTCGTAGAATTAGTATTTTTCGTTGGTCGTAGGTAAAAACTATTTCATGTCCAATTTCCATTAGGTTACGGATGAGCACCAATAGTGGGAAAATCGAGTCTTACTTATTTTATTTTTTACTTTTCAGTGTTAATCGGAAGGAAACTGCCTTTATTTATTTTATTTAAAAATTTATTTAAAAAATGGTGCATTACCAAAGCCCAACGTAGTTTTGTCATAATAGGGAATTAATAGAGCACTAATTTATCGTCACCTTATTTGCTTACCGTATTACCGTCATTGAGATGCTAGAAAAAGTTTTTAAACCACAAACACAAATTACCGTCACCGTATTCCTTTGCCCACATACAAGCTAAAACAAAATTATGATTGTTTTCCACAAACCAAAACTACACTTTTTTGCACTCGACGCGCGTTTCGCTAACAACGTTAGCATCATCAGGAGACGATAAACAATGAACTAAATTAATCTACGCTCTATCTTATATACAATCCTTTATCCGCTCCGATTTTTAATCCTATCTCCCCTCAACCAAAGAATAAAGTGTACACTAAACGGGATGGGTCCTCTATCTTTATTTAAACTATTTCTGGATTTAATGATTTCCATACTTTCATATGCATTCAAAAGTCTTTTGTTTGGTACACTTTTTAGAAGTCTTAGGTTATCTAATGTGAATCTATGATTGTTTTCAAAAGCATGCTCGGCCACACTTGACTTTTCTGTTCTTCCGTATTTTAAGTGTGCTAAATGTTCTTTAAAACGTGTTTGAATAGAGCGTCTCGTTTGGCCAACATATTTTTGTCACAATCCATGCAACTAATTTCGTAAATTCCACTTTTTTCTAGAACTGTAGTTTTATCCTTGGGATTTCCTAGTAAGCTTCTTATTGTGTTACCGGATTGATATACTAATTTAAGACCGGTGTTATTAAATACTTTGTGTAATCCTTTCGTATAATTTGGATTATAAGGAATTGATACAAAATTTGAGTCGCAGGTATCTTTTTGTCTGAAAAAGGTAGAATTCCGAAAGGTCTTTTGAAAAGAATGTCTATTTATCAGCTTATTTATTAACCGTTTTCGCCAGCTATATTCCTAATCCTATTCTTTTCTGATTCAAATCTTTCTTTGTTTAAGGGGAAATTTACTAATCTATATGTTAAAAAGTGCAAACTTGCATTTAACATATAGATTATTAAATTTCCCCTTAAACAAAGAAAGATTTGAAGCAGAAAAGAATAGGATTAGGAATATAGCTGGCGAAAACGGTTACGACGAAGGCTTAATAAATAAGCTGATAAATAGACATTCTTTTCAAAAGACCTTTCGGAATTCTACCTTTTTCAGACAAAAAGATACCTGCGACTCAAATTTTGTATCAATTCCTTATAATCCTAATTATACGAAAGGATTACACAAAGTATTTAATAACACCGGTCTTAAATTAGTATATCAATCCGGTAACACAATAAGAAGCTTACTAGGAAATCCCAAGGATAAAACTACAGTTCTAGAAAAAAGTGGAATTTACGAAATTAGTTGCATGGATTGTGACAAAAAATATGTTGGCCAAACGAGACGCTCTATTCAAACACGTTTTAAAGAACATTTAGCACACTTAAAATACGGAAGAACAGAAAAGTCAAGTGTGGCCGAGCATGCTTTTGAAAACAATCATAGATTCACATTAGATAACCTAAGACTTCTAAAAAGTGTACCAAACAAAAGACTTTTGAATGCATATGAAAGTATGGAAATCATTAAATCCAGAAATAGTTTAAATAAAGATAGAGGACCCATCCCGTTTAGTACACTTTATTCTTTGGTTGAGGGGAGATAGGATTAAAATTCGGATCGGATAAAGGATTGTATATAAGATAGAGCGTAGATTAATTTAGTTCATTGTTTATCGTCTCCTGATGATGCTAACGTTGTTAGCGAAACGCGCATCGAGTGCAAAAAAGTGTAGTTTTTATTTGTGGAAAACAATCATAATTTTGTTTTAGTGCAACCAAAGGTTCCAAATTCCCAACATACACATACAAGCTGCCAATGTAAACTGAATGGAAAAGAAATGCAAATAAAACCTAACCAAACAAAAAAACGAATTATTACCTACCAGCTGCAGCTTTTGCACAGAAATAAATCTGGTTGGTTGCAAAAAATAATTGAGCGAGTCCCGTTAAGCCTTTGTAAGTAAGATATTTCGGTTCGGTTATTTTTGGATACGGGAGAAAAATAACCGATTTTGCCCACGCATAGAAAAAAAGCTCTTCTTGGAACAAGATTATTAATCTTGATCCAAGAATATCTTCATCTTCGATATCCTTAACTCTAGTTATTCTTTATCCAATTCTTAAATATAATGCATGACTAGCCTTGAGACAAGTGTAATTTATATGATAATTCAAATATAGGTCTATACATATTTTAAAACAGTGTGGTTTTTTAACTTAAGCGGACGCTATACTTAATTCAAATTTTTTCTTTGCTTGTTTCGAACACTGCTTTAGGTTGTATTGATATCAAATGCTATTCGAATGAGAATAACATGTTTTTAACGCAAAAGTAACTATACTTCAATCAAATAATATTTTATACTTACTAAGAAAAGATTATACTTACCTCAAATAGTTCTTATACTTAATTGAAACCGACCTTATATTTTACTTAACACCAATTGTAATTAAAACAAGAGTAGCATATATATAATAACCATGCTGATTCAGTACCGTAGCAGAATCAAATCAACACGATTATTGGATACAAATTGAAAAGACTCACATTTTCATAGGCGGATTATGTGGTGTACTTCCAGTGCCGATTTTCTGCGGCTCACTTATATATCAGAAAACTTCCGCAAGCTGCCAGCGAGATCTTATGACCACAATTTCGAACCGACCCTCGCGACAGCACGCTCTGAAGCGCTCTTGCAAAAGAGGCGGTCAAGACCGTGCCAAACAATAGGTACTTTCTCCACTTCATCCACACTTCTTAACAATCGTGAGTATACATAATGATACTCGGTGTCTTCTATTAATATAAGAGAAGTATTTAACTTTTTAGGCGTTTATAATAATTCGAACCTTTAAACTAAAGATATAGGAATATAGTTTTACCTATATTAAATGATAGATGTTGAGATAGAAACCTAAAACTGAAGGTCATTAAGTCTTTTTACCCCCATACCAAACAACAAAGAGGGAGAATGGATTAGCCAAGCAGTCTTACGGTGCGATTCGATATTGGGATATTTCTTGTTTTTAGCACAGCTCTTCTTCGTGCGGTATCACTAATTTTGATGGTCTATTAACGCTCTAATGTTGGGGACCTACAAAGCGTTCTATAATAAATGCACCCCTACTTTTAAGCGCTCTTCACATCACATCATAATTTTACAGTGCCATGCTGTCGTAGCGAATTTTAAATTGTAAAGGAATCCCATCTCTACGATCTTGTTAAACAATATTACCTTTACGACATGTATTACGTGCAGACAAGACGTTAACTAACGTTGGTTCACGTCTGCTTTATGTTGCCAACGCATCGCCGAGTTTTGCCGAAGAGAGTCCAAAAAGTCGGAAGATTGGTAATACGAATGGCCGAACCAAAGAAAGCGAGGTAGAAATAGTGGGACTAAAATGTAAAGTAAAACATCTGAGCCGACAAAATCCACGTGTGCGTCTAGGCCTCTCGTACGTGATGACCAATGACCAACTGAAACTTCCTCTTATGTTTTCTTTTTTTTATAAAAGGCCATTTTCATTTAAGAAGGCCATGTGCGTCGCAGAGCAGCACTGAACCCGTATTCTTGACGGCCTGTGAGGTAGGTCACATGTTTCAAAGCAGGTGAGAAGTAAAAAATTTGTTCACATTGCACTCACGGGCACGGGTGTCAAGAATACAGGCCCTGCGCCAGCTCGAAATCACCTTTCAGAAGCAACAAACCAAAAATACTTTCTGTGCATAAGTACGAAGAGCTTTTATTTTCGAAAATATTAGTGCACACATTTTAAAAACGACTTTCATAAACACCAATAAAACAAAAAATTGGCCAAGACCTGACAAGAAAATCGCTCCTTCAACGGGAACCGGTCGTTTCGATATAAAACAACAACGTCGCAGTTGTAACTCGGGAAGCAGAAGCAGCCTGAAGTCCTATTTTCGAAACCATACGAAATTATTCGAATGCGACTAGTTCCGTCTCTTCCTATACCGTATAGAATTGGAGGCAAATGATATGCCGATATGCTGATTCATCGGTAGTGCGTGAAAGAATAAACGGTTTTTCATGCGAAACAACACGAATGCACTCTACCCACTCGTGCAATATTGATTTAAACAAGTCGAATTCGAACGCGGTCCACACATACCGGCTTATCTTTCGCCTCTCATTTCACGCGGTATAGAAAAAGTCCGACAAAAATTCTACTATTTAGTATTCGTATACGGATATTTTCGTATGGATTCAAAAATCAGACCCCTGGGCCCTAATTCTTAAGCAGGAAACGACATAGATTTGTGTCGAATGATCCCACGTCGAACGCGTTTCGTATTCTTGAGCGGTGATCGCTCATTCCATTCTATCAAAAATTGGGTGTCCGCGCTCCCCGACTTCAAAGCCAAGGATCGGTCCCATTTCTCAGGCAAGCATGCGCATGTATATTTTTCAATCTAAAATTTCGAAGAGGTTTCAAGGAAAACCATCCTCTTTTTGAGGGATGGGGTCATTCCCCGTGATTAATCTCTTTTCTTGAGGAATCGTTCCTTCTCGCGAGATTCAAAAATTAGGCCCCTAGATTGTAAACATAACCCTTAAAATTTTGCAAAATATTAGAGACTCTTTTTTTAAGTAAAATCGAAGATATCTTTAATTAGAAACGCTGTAAAAACAGGGATATTTTGGAACGCTTATTTGACACTTCGTAGTGGTTGTGGTAATTACTGCGCCTGCGCAATAGCTAAACGTCATTCCGTTGTGGTAATTAACTACTACCACTGCCGTTGTGGTTGTGGTTATTTTTCTGGTTAATTTTAAAAAATTTTGGCACATTTAATTTTAAAAATAAAAAAATACTACCAGGTTGCCCAATTTTGTGTTTTTTCTCATCTCTAAATTTTTTTACGTTTCACATCGATGTGTGTGTGTGTGTAAAATCGATGCGTGGTAGTGGTAGTGGTTGTTAAACACTACCTTAGCGGCTGTCAAAGTTGTCAAAATTTTAAGCGTTCCAAAATATCTCTAATAATGTCAATCGTAACGAGGACCAATTCTAAATCAAAAATCCCTATACTCCGAGTACGGAGGTGAATTATCAATTTCAAACTTTTCAATGTATACATACCTAATATTTTCGGGATTCTTCTCGTTTTTGGAGCTTGAGCCGATCATTCTAAGGTCCATTTCAGATGTGTATCCATCTTTGAGCGTCTTGATTTCCTTGATTGCTGATTTTACGTCATTTTTGTAGTCAGACTATTTAAATTAAATAATCATTAATATACATGATGAGTTTTTTAATGTTATATTATATTATGAAATAATTAGTTCATTACTTTTTAAGTTATACTGTTTTAAGTTTTGCGATGGTTGGCAATTAAAATATGCTGAAATTTTCGATCTGGTTGAGTTTTAAAATATCCCAACCGATAAAAAAAATTATCGCTGGTAATACCGTAGTGTTAACTTTAAATTTTTTCACACGACTCATTTTAATATGGCGGTACATACGTATAAACATATAAATATAAATGAAACCGACCCTCAAAAGAAAATTTAAATCGGAGGAAGCTCAATCGCCCCACAGACAACTCTCAGTTCTGTGTTTAAAGGGACCCCCTGTGATACCTCTTAAAAAATATCATATATGCACCAAGAAAAAACGATTTTATTATTAAGAAATTTTTGGTAAACCAGGTTTTTGTTGCGCTGAGAAAAATGGTGGGCTATGAGAACAGTGTTCTCCTAGACCCAGCCGTGTTGCCAATAGAGGACAGCCCCGACCTCTGGGCTGTGAGAACCAAGTTCAAGGGATTGCAGGGAAACACGGTTCGTATGTTGTGGTAGCCCAAAATATGTATAAACACTGAATGTATTTTTTTGGCTATTTGGGCTGCCAGAACTCAGCACCTGGGTTGTGGTAACTCTTGATCTGGGCTGGGAGAACCCTACCTTTGGGCTACCAGAACTCAGCATCTGAGTTGCAGTATAGTCAGTCGCGGTAACTTTGAACCATTATGGGTAACTTTGAGCCACTTAATTTTCCAAGTTGCTCGAAGTTACCCACAGTGGTTTAAAGTTACCCCAAATGACTGTACTAGTATTTTGTTATTAAATTAAATCTATGTCGTTCCGTGCTCAAGAATTCAGGCCCAGGAAATACGGCAGGTTTCAATCAATACACATGAAACGATAATACTTGACAATCAGCTAAGCACAGCCAGACATATTACTCGACTATCGCTTTTCAAGAGAACAAGTTTCTTATACTGGTTATGGGCAAGAGAATTACTTCTCTCCCTTAACAATTGGCGTTCCTGCGCGTGCTCCGTAAAACCTTGGTAACTCTTCGATCATTCATCAACGAAACACAGAATCGGAGCCCATTTAAAATCATATAAAAATGCATTAGAGTGACCAATGCTATAGTTAGGAGTTACGGTAGTTTTAGTAGTTGTAGTATCAAGAATTTCAATTTCTTTTTTTTTATTTCTATTTATAATCCTTAAATGGGCAAGAGAATTACTTCTCTCCCTTAACAATTGGCGTTCCTGCGCGTGCTCCGTAAAACCTTGGTAACTCTTCGATCATTCATCAACGAAACACAGAATCGGAGCCCATTTAAAATCATATAAAAATGCATTAGAGTGACCAATGCTATAGTTAGGAGTTACGGTAGTTTTAGTAGTTGTAGTATCAAGAATTTCAATTTCTTTTTTTTTATTTCTATTTATAATCCTTAAATCCTTATTATGAAAATTTCATCTCAAGATGTATAGCCTTGCGGACCCTGTATTCAGTGGCATATGCAGTGAGAGCGGAAGGGGGTCCCCCAAAGCTATTAAATACCGAGTTCTAAAGATTAAATATATTCCAAATATCATGAATAAAATGAGACTGTGTTATTATTTAAGCCCCCGCACAGAAAAAGTTTTAATTGAGCCAAATAAATATTGGTTTTTCATCGTCCAAACAGATCTTTATTTGAACGAGATAAATATTTAGTATGTCAAACTAAATTTATTTAAGTCAAATAAATCTCGCTTGACAGAAATAAATATTTATTTGATTAAAATAAATACTTTTTTGGACTATGGAAATAAATATTGATTTGGCTCAATTAACCCATTTTCTGTGCAGGAACAATTCAAACGCGTTCATCCCAAGATGTATAGCCTTGCGGACCCTGTATTCAGTGGCATATGCAGTGAGAGCGGAAGGGGGTCCCCCAGAGCTATTAAATACCGAGTTCTAAAGATTAAATATATTCCAAATATCACGAATAAAATGGGACTATGTTATTATTTAAGCCCCCGCACAGAAAAAGTTTTAATTGAGCCAAATAAATATTGGTTTTTCATCGTCCAAACAGATATTTATTTGAACGAGACAAATATTTAGTATGTCAAAATAAATTTAATTAAGTCAAATAAATCTTGCTTGACAGAAATAAATCTTTATTTGATTAAAATAAATACTTTTTTGGACTATGGAAATAAATATTTATTTGGCTCAATTAACCCTTTTTGTATTCAGTGGCATATGCAGTGAGAGCGGAAGGGGGTCCCCCAGAGCTATTAAATACCGAGTTCTAAAGATTAAATGTATTCCAAATATCACGAATAAAATGAGAATATGTTATTATTTAAGCCCCCGCACAGAAAAAGTTTTAATTGAGCCAAATAAATATTGGTTTTTCATCGTCAAAACAGATATTTATTTGAACGAGTCCAAACAGATATTTATTTGAACGAGACAAATATTTAGTATGTCAAAATAAATTTAATTAAGTCAAATAAATCTTGCTTGACAGAAATAAATATTTATTTGATTAAAATAAATACTTTTTTGGACTATGGAAATAAATATTTATTTGGCTCAATTAACCCTTTTCCTGTGCAGGAACAATTCAAACGCGTTCATCCCAAGATGTATAGCCTTGCGGACCCTGTATTCAGTGGCATATGCAGTGAGAGCGAAAGAGGGTCCTCCAGAGCTATTAAATACCGAGTTCTAAAGATTAAATATATTCCAAATATCACGAATAAAATGAGACTATGTTATTATTTAAGCCCCCGCACAGAAAAAGTTTTAATTGAGCCAAATAAATATTGGTTTTTCATCGTCCAAACAGATATTTATTTGAACGAGACAAATATTTAGTATGTCAAAATAAATTTAATTAAGTCAAATAAATCTTGCTTGACAGAAATAAATATTTATTTGATTAAAATAAATACTTTTTGGACTATGGAAATAAATATTTATTTGACTCAATTAACCTTTTTTCTGTGCAGGAACAATTCAAACGCGTTCAAAACAAAGCCAATAAAAGCGACTACATTTTTCACTTGTCTCTGCTATGATTTGAACGAGATCCGCTTTTTTAATTGTTGCAAGACCTGAACAGCTGATTGCAATCGTTGCGTACGTTGGTAGGTTCGTAACGTTACGTATGTACATCCCTCCGTACGCAACGTGTCGAATGTGGAAAGAGCTGTTCTCTCATCGCATCCACCATAAAACCAGGCCTCGTTCGAAATATACCGTAAACAAGTGAAAAATGTAGTGCCTCTCGTATTGATCTTATAATAAGTTGACTGTCTTACCTAATGGGAATACGAGATTAAACGTGAAAAATCGATTTTAAAGAAAGTCATCACGTAACGTCAATAGGTATCTATTTTGAACGTGTCTTATTGCCAAACGTGCTTATTTCTGGGGCAGGTAAAAGAAATAAGAAAGGTGGGTAGAAGTTAGAAGTTCAGAATGTCCAAAACACATCCTGTGAATATCCAACTGCTCACTTTTTTATTATTTACTTTATATTCAGAATGAATGTAACCTGAACAACATTACATTTACAAAATAATGTTCAGATTACATCCAATCTGAATATTCAGTGAGTGATAAAGAAGTGAAACCGTTGGATATTCACAGAATGTTTTTTGGACATTACGAATGTGCCAAGAATATTTATGCAATATAACAATATTCTTGCTATGTGGGAAGTGCGCACAGGGCAGTACCGGATCCAGAAATGCTTCTTGGGAGGGGGGGACACTCTAGGTTACATCCTATGTTGGTAAAAAAGCAATTTTTTTTAAACAGAGTACCTCATTAAAAAATGTACCTTCTAATATATCTTATATTCTAATATAAAGGGTAGCCCAAAAAATGAGAGTTTTTGACTGTCCATTACTTAAAAAGTTTTTGTCCGATTTTTATAATTTAAAAATTTAATACTAAAATTAATAATTTGTGAAAATTCAAGTATAATTTTAAAAAATAGAGATTTTTGACTCTTCTGCAAATTTTGTAGGTACACCACTGGTGAAAAACCTAACTTTTGCGTGTAGGGCTCTGTCTCTCCCGAGTGTAATGATGTATCGGATGCATGTTAACATCGCGTAAGAAATAACAAAGTTATAAATTGTTAAAATGAGTGGTTTGGGTAAACCTAGAGGCCCTCTAACCTTTTGGCAGTTATTGTTTTACCAGAGGTAGGCAACTCATATTGCCCTGTCCTTTTTCATATTTGCATGTAAAACGGATTTTTTTAAATAGACTGATGTTTTGCTGTCTCTTTTTATAATTTCCACAGACAGTTTTTGAAAGATTAATTTTTTTTGGTTAGTAAAATATGTCAAGCTTTGAAAAAAAAACCCAAACAAACAGTGGATACACACGGTAGATATTAAAAATGTGATATAATATATTAATAATAATAATAGTAATTGATGTCTTTTAATATATGTATACTCTTTTTCTTGCAATAAAATATGGAAACATAATGTGTTATTTATTAAAGAGGTACCTTGATTTCAAAAAAAACTCATACATGCATTTTTTCCTATGCTACAAAATTTAGCTTTCCATTAGTGTATACTATTATAAGGCACCACCAGCTTAGTATGCCTGGCATCTTAAAATTCAGTGTGACATCCTTAAAAATGCCACAGATATCAACATTTACAAAAGTTCAAATTATCACTCGAGTTATAGAAGACGGCTGGTCTATAAGAAGAGCGGCCACCCATTTTGAAGTTGAAATAATGCGATGGAAAAAGCGCTGGATTGAAAATAATTCTACGGATAGGAAAGATGGATCAGGACGACCAAAAGTAAATTCTGAAGTGCAAGATGAGAGACTTATTGACCATCTCAGGCAAAATCCTTTTTCAACGTCGGTTGAAGCAGCTAATGTAACATTATTTCCGGGTTCTTTAGCAACAGTAAACAGAAGAGTAACGAAATCAGAAGTCTCTTGTCGAGTTCCTGCAAAGAAGCCTTTTCTAATAGAAGAGCAAAAACAGGCCAAAGCGATTTTTGCACCTGACAACGTTCTTCGTGATAATGACTTCTGGGAGAGGGTGGTTTTCACTGACAAAAAAATTTTTCAATCATCTTCAAGCACCAGGAGAATTTTAGTTTATCGTCCACCAAATTCTAGATTTGAACCCGAATATACAAAACAAATTAAAAAAGCTGGACATTTTTCTGTAAACATGTGGGGCTGATTTAGTGCTAGAGGTTTGGGTTTTTTTGGAGAATCGAAGGAAGATTCAATAGTGAACGATATATTGAAATCCTTGAAAACGTTATGCTCTCATCTGTACAGGCTTTACATGAAAATAATGACTTCGTTTATCAGCAGGACAATTGTCCAGTACACACGGCTAATGTTGTTCGCCAATGGTTTCAGAATAATAGTATAGAAATACTTCCTTGGCCAGCCAACAGCCCTGACCTTAACCCAATGGAAAATATATGGGGTCGAATCGTTAAAATAATATACTAAAGGAATTGGAGACCACGAAATGCTGAGTTAAGCGATGCTATTTATCGCGCATTGGATCAGCTCTCAGAAGACCATCAGTATTTTCAAAATTTAACCTTTTCAATGCCGAGACGTTTGCAGCTTGTAATAGAGAAAAATGGTGATCCTTTTTTTTAGTTCCCTTTTAAGTTAAAATAATTAGTATTAAGTTTACCATCGTTTTTGTCCTAATCCAAGTTTCCTATTTGTCGAATTGTTTTCAATCCAGCGCTGTTTCCATCGTATAGTTCAATTTTTTGATGAGCGTACTGACGTCATTTTTTTGGATCTCTATTTGATACATTGTTTTAGACAGCGACAATAAATATGTAAAAAAAGTCATGTCGTTGATCAACTGTTACTTCAAAAAATCTATCACATTATTGTCAATATTTGGAAGTCGTCACTTTTTGCAATTTAAATTGGCACAAAAATGGGAGCGAAGCCACTAAGTGAGCAGAGTCAATTAATTACATTAAATTTACTGCCGTTTTTCGAGTTTGAAAAAAGACAAGTAGCTGCGGGAACCCCCCTGGATGTTCGAAATGTGGTAGAAAGAGTTTCTTCTGCAACAAAAGTTAGTAGAACTACAATATTCGAATTAAAGAAAAAGGGCGTCATATCTGATAAAATACTTAAGGGACAAAAATCAACAAACGCAAAACAACAGACCAAAATTACAGATTACTTGAAAACTAAAATTTTGTGGCTTCGCGAAAAAAAAAAATTGTATTTTCTTCGACGCTAATAAAAGACCAAATTTGGGAGTTGGTAGAAAAAAAAAGAAACACCGAAGAAAGGTTTTATCTCGACGAATATGTCAAGCCTTTTGGTCACAGGGCTCTGAGGCTGCCAATTTATTCCTATAGAAATTGATTGGTCGGAATACAAGAGAAAATATGACCAATATATTTCTGCTTCAAATGTAACAGCTAATGAAGTTTTGGCAACGTGGGAAAAGGTTATAAATGAAATATCCGTCGAACGTTGGAAGAAACATGCGATATAGGTATCAACCCCCTTATAGTGACACACTTGGATCACGACGACGAAAGCGACGATTTTTCATCTGATTCAGACGATGTGTAACATTTTCCTTAAAATTATTTAAGTACCATCCTTTGCAACCGGTAATTTTGGTCTGTTGTTTTGCCTTTGTTCCTTTAATATTTTACTAGATTTGATGCCCTTTTTCTTTAACTCGTATATTGTGGTTCTACTGAGTTTTGCTGCAGAAGAAACTATTTCTACCACATTTCCAAAATCCAGGTGCATTCCCGCAGTTATTTGCCTTTTTTAAAACTCGAAAATGTGTACTAACTTTTTTTGCAGAATTAATTATCTCTACCACCTTTCTTCCCTTTAATTAAACTCAAGAAGTACTGCATGGGTATATTTTTTTTGTTTGTTTCTGTGCAAAGTACATAGTTATAATTTGTTCTAGTTTTATTTTTATTGAACGGAAGTGGAGTTATTTAGTAAATAATTTTTATTTAATACTTTTTTTTTAATTTTGTCCATTTCTTGTAAATAAAAACCTTTTATTAGTATCCTGAATTTATCAACAATTCAAGGACTCAAACCAATACAAGTGTCCTTTTTAATTGTCACAAATCGCACATATGTCAAAATGACAACCACAAATTATTTGACATGCGAACTCTTGACAACAAAGAAATACTTTTTCAGAGGCAAAAATGACGTCAGTCCGCTCATCAAAAAATTGACTATATTATTGAATTTTATCAACTCCAAATTGGGTTACCGCCCTCTTTATAGAACAGCCTTCGTCCGTTACTCGAGTGATAATTTGATATTGTTCAATAAAGACTTTACTAAAACATTATTTTTGCTGATTTTTTAGTATTATGCAAAATTTAATATTAAAATAAGGTTGCCTTTAATTTAAGTAAAAAAATATTTTCAGTTTTAGAGACAATATGACAAATTGTCGTACTTTTGAAGCATTTTAGCTGGTAGTCCGTATATATTATACACTTTTAGAAAGGTCAATTTTGTGAGTGCATGTATGAGTTTTTTTTTAAATCAAGTGTACATGCTAAATGCGTATGTTTGTACCTACTGCTTGTAGCTCACTTACCTCGCAAATTCGGCTATTTTTATTAATTTTCCAGCTTGGTAAATGCATGTTTTCTTTTCAGTTTTCCTGAGTTTCTTTCTACGTTGGACAAGGGAACAATACAAATTCGTCGAAGCACGTATTTTTACAGTTTTTGAGACAGCAAAATTTAGTTTTTAAATCTGACGTTTCTTTATGAAAAATCTGACAGTGACAAAGTTACCAACGGGGTTACCAACCATCATTGCCAACACACAATTTCAAATATTTCCCTAACAAACTGTCAAATCCAGTTGCTCACCTCTGGTAAAACAATAACTGTCAAAAATCGTATACGGGCCTCTAGGTAAACCCATATAACTTTGAGATACTATAAAGGCCCTGCCCGTGTGTTTCCCTATGATAAATAGGAGTCCTTAGAGTTTGTAGAAAAAATACATTAGAGAAACGTATTTCATAGAAATGAAAAATGTGGAAATTGTACTTTGTAGAAATCGAACTGTGGAGAAATATACATCGAAGAAATTGTAAAACAGAGAAACCGTAAAACTTAGAAATTGGTAAGGCGAAAATCTGTTCCCTGCCTGACAGCTGTTTGTATGCGCTCTTAGAATAAGAAAGGGCATAGATCAAGTTATTTTTTTTACTGAACCAACCCGACTTGCCCCAACTAAACTTAAAACAATCCAAACCAGCCCAGATCTACCTTGAAAACCCAACCCAACCCACAATTCCTTTTTGGCATAAAAAGTAAAACTAAAAAATATCTTTTTTATGCCGTTTCTTATTCTAAGCTCGCATGTAAACACCTGACAGGCAGAGAAGAGATTTTCGCCTTACCAATTTCTACGTTTTACGGTTTCTGTGTTTCGATTCTGCAAAGTAAGATTTTGCCATAGTTTGTTTCTATAAATAACGATTCCGGCATATTATCTATATATTATCTTATTCCAATCTCTCGGCAGCAATGCAATAAACAAAAACCATTTAGTCTGTCTTCCTTCTTAGTTGTCCTTAACCACGATTTCATCCTGTTTAAGGAGCTAAAGGTTCTTTAGAGTTATAATAACTTTAAGTAACTTGTATATGGCGGTACATCATACAACTGCAAAGTGGAAACGCATCTTCCGATAGCTCTGTTTTACCTTCTTAGTAAGCCTTCCATAAATATAGTTCTGCATCTAGTCCCACCAAATTAGTTTTAATATTCTTTCTACATAATTTGGCGGAATCTTATGGTAAAGCCATGATGACCCTTAAAATAATTTAATAAAATACCTGTTAAATGATTTTTAGATGTGCTTAAATACACTTATGGTAGGACACGTTTTTTGGTAAATTTAAAAACTGTAAAGAACTTTGATTGAAAGAAATTAATACCACCTTATGTCTCACACACTCTATTTAAATGAAATGAATGAAAAATTACAATTTTTGCTGTTTTTTGTATAAAACTGGCAAAACAAAAATCATATGCACGACACCACTCAAGATGACAGACAGATGACATAACACAAATTTTTATTAAACAATTGCCTTAAATTATTTTCATCTTTCTTTAAAATACTTTTTTATAGCCTGCTGTCTCTCTTTAACAACCTTAAATATTTTTGCACTTCACTAAATTATGTCTCCATCTACCACTACAATTCTGCCCTCTCTCTCTCTCTAAATATTTTTCATTTTAACAGAGAAAAAATGTTTTTGGCAGTACTTTTTTTGAACGCTAAAAGAACAATGAGAACTTCAAAAATTTGAGTGTTTTATTCTAGAAATCAAAAGTTTGGACAGAAAGCTTTAAAATGTGAGAAAAAAAAATTGGAACCTTTGGTTGCCCTCGACGCGCGTTTCGCTAACAACGTTAGCATCATCAGGAGACGATAAACAATAAACTAAATTAACCTACACTGTATCTTATATACTATATTTTAGTGGGCGGAGATAAGACTAATAATTTGTGATTATTCACGCTTTATAATCCTATCTCCCCTCAACTAAAGAATAAAGAGTACTAAACGGAATGGGGCCTCTATCTTTATTTAATGCACTTTTTAACATATAGATTAGTAAATTTCCCGTTAAACAAAGAAAGATTTGAAGCAGAAGAGAATAGGATTAGGAATATAGCTGGCGAAAACGGTTACGACGAAGGCTTAATAAATAAGCTGATAAATAGACATTCTTTTCAAAAGACCTTTCGGAATTCCACTTTTTTCAGACAAAAGATACCTCCGACTCTAAATTTGTATCAAATCCTTATAATCCTAATTATACGAAAGGATTACTAAAAGTATTTAATAACACCGGTCTTAAATTAGTATATCAATCCGGAAACACAATAAGAAGTTTACTAGGAAATCCCAAGGATAAAACTACAGTTCTAGAAAAAAGTGAAATTTACGAAATTAGTTGCATAGATTGTGACAAAAAATATGTCGGCCAAACGAGACGCTCTATTCAAACACGATTCAAAGAACACTTAGCACACTTAAAATACGGAAGAACAGAAAAGTCAAGTGTGGCCGAGCATGCTTTTGAAAACAATCATAGATTCACATTAGATAACTGAAAACTTCTAAAAAGTGTACCAAACAAAAGACTTTTGAATGAATATGAAAGTATGGAAATCATTAAATCCAGAAATAGTTTAAATAAAGATAGAGACCCCATTCCGTTAGGTACACTTTATTCTTTAGTTGAGGGAAGATAGGATTATAAAGCGTGGCCAATCACAAATTATTAGTCTTATCTCCGTCCACTAAAAGATAGTATATAAGATAGAGTGTAGGTTAATTTAGTTTATTGTTTATCATCTCCTGATAATGCTAACGTTGTTAACGAAACGCGCGTCGAGTGCAAAAAAGTGTAGTTTTGATTTGTGGAAAACAATCATATTTTGTCGTTAAAAGGGTTCGGTATCAAATGCAAGTGTGGTATATTTTGTAGTAGAACCGATGCCAAGTTTAAAAGTAAACTTCGTTTTTTGATATAATTACTAGTAATCGAGATATTCAATTTTGAAAGTTAAATCCTGCCACTATTTCGTCATCATTTTAACAGCTTTATCAAACCTTTTCGGTAATATACAGAGACAACATAATAACTTACGGAGTTGAACGAAACATAGGGCCGCGCAGAAACTACACGTTCCTGTAGCGCATAGCGCATTGCGGCGAAGAGTGAAAGTAATGCTTGCATTAAGTAAACACCTACCTTGCCCCGTCCATCTCTTTCTATATGATGATAAAAGAAAGACAGAACATTTTTTTCCGGACATACATATATTTCACAATTTTAATTTTGTACCTGGCAGTTTTTGCTACCGCTGTCAAGCCTGGCTTTTTGAGTTATTTTAATCAGTTTTGGTTGGAAATCGCGCGAGTTTATGAAATTAGCTATATACTGGATCAAGGGCGTCGATAATTTTTTCTTTTGGGGGGGGTAACAAATTAACAAGAAAAAATTTCAAAACATTTTTATTGTTTGTATGCCTTTGTCCCTTGGCATATTGATGAAAAGAATTATAAGGTAACAAAACTTAGGTAATATTTAATGAAAATAAACATAATTATTGTATTCTTCCTAAAGTAACCTTTTTTAAAAAAGCTTTGAACTAGAAAATAATATATATTTTATATGAGGAAAAGTGATATATAAGGTGATATATAAAGTGATATAGTGATATTTTTTTTGTCAAAAGTCTATCTTTGGGGGGGTAATTACCCCCATTACCCCCCCCCTTATTGACGTCAACAACTTATTGGAGAGTCTAAAATGCCATTCAAATCAGGCTTCACCACCATTAAAGCTAGCATGTGACTATTTGAAGACTGCCGAGAATTGGGGTTCAGATTTTTGTGAACCAAATTCCTCAAGAAAATATTATTAGAGTTGAGCAAGAAGATAATAGGTTAAAATACAACAAAAAGCAAAAAAAAACATATAGGTTTAAACATTTATAAAATCTGTTTATACCGGGATTTTTTTCCAATTAATAAAAGAAAATAGCATAATAAAATGTTGTTACCTTTAATATTTGATAATATTCCTCAACATAGTTATAACCCAATCCTCCTATTTTAGATTTTTAAAGGGTCCAAAAAACTTTTTGTAAGCTAAAGAAAGTTTTTTAACTGTATGGAACAGTATAAAGTTAGTTAAGGTTTGTACAGAGCAAAAACCTTTCGCGAATGCAACATTAAAAAGTGTAAAAAAACGAGGCCTGTTAAGTTTTTTCATATCTTATTGATAAATAAGTGTCTGTAGAAAATTAACCAAAAGAATATATTTATATATTATTGTGCATCTGGCTATACAAGTAGTTCCTTCCTGTATAACACAGTATCGGTCACTCTCGTGTAGCTATTAGTTTCTCTATGGTAATACACGTTAACATATACAATAATGTCATAAGTCAGTTCAACGATCTGTCACTGTCGCTTGATTGACAAGTCACGGAGGGCAAACAAAGTGATTTTCCATAAGACGTAGTGTCAACTTCGAGTGATTTTCCGGATTTTCCAGTGACTTCTAATAGGTGAAAATGCATTTTTATTATAGTTTGTTCTTTTTAAAAAACGGATAAAGACAGTTTGTTAGTGGATTTTTTCAGGAAGAGCCAAAAAACCGTGCCAAAAGTTACAGTGTTTGTTTTGTTTACAATGGTTTTTATTTGTGTTTTAAGGAATTTAGAGGAAGATTTCAATACAGGATTATATAATTCCTTTCACGTTTTCAAAAATAACTACATTAGCTGCCTTTAAATGACCTTTTTCCCTTGATTTCTTTAATAATAAAGTTAGTAAAAATACTTACTTTTCGTCTAAGTATGTCTTTATTCGCACATTTTAAAGCTCCACAGCTTTGGACAAAGCCTACTTCAAAAAGTTTAAATGCTTTAAGGGTCTTGTATGCCTTCATTTGCTGTTTTTTGTAAAAACTTGTTGTTAACACCAAATATGTTACAATATCCATACTGTGTATTGATGGTAAATTCACAGGTTTTTAACTAAATTTAGAATCTTCTACGGTAAATGGGTCTAAGTTATTGATAAGGTAACATTTTTCTATGTATCTCTGGGCCACATCAGGATGCTCACTTTTTAGCTTGTTAAAATAGTCTTTCATTCGACAGTTTGGGTCACGTCGGGTCTAGTGGTTTGGTGGGGTAACACAGAAGCGGCGTTTCCTATTTAAATATTCCTCTAAATTCCTTAAAACTCAAATAAAAACCAATGTAAACAAATCAAACACTGTGACTTTTGGCACGGTTTCTTGGCTCTTTCTGGAAAAATCCACTAAGAAACTGCCTTTATCCGCTTTTCAAAAAGAACAAACTATAATAAAAATGCATTTTCACCTATTGAAAGTCACTGGAAAACCCGCAAAATCACTAGAAGTTAACACTACGTCTTATGGAAAATCGCTTTGTTTGCCCTCGGTGACTTGTCAATCAAGCGACAACGACAGATTGTTGGACTGACCAACACCGTTCTTAACTAAAAAGCCTGTTAACTCCTACCGCCTCAGTGCCCTTTAGCCTATTGTGACTGCCATTTTTATAACCTAACTGACAAGTAAAACATGTATTTTCTGTCAGTTTGGTGTCAATATGGCACCGATCATAGGCTAAAGGATACTAAAACGAAAATGAGTTAACTGGCTTTTTAGTTGAGAACGGTGTTGGACTGACCTATTGTAATGTTTATATGTGACACTTATCCTTCAAGGACAAGTTGTATGATAGATTCAAAAAGGAGGAACAGTGGTTATGTCTAATAGAGCAAGAGTTCAAGGTATAAAATATGATGGATAGGTAACCTTCGCCACGGACGTCTTAGCACCGCAGGCAAATTTTTTAAAATTTGAGACATGACACCAAAAACACGTCACAAACCGGAGTAAAGGGTCAAAAAAGAGGGGAGCTATAGCTCCCCTTAGGATCATGATTAATTTATTGTAGATTGGGTTGGACCTCCTGGGGGAGGGGTTTTAACCCCCAAAATCTTCTCTGGCTACGCCACTGTTAATAAAACATATTAAAACTGGAAAGACATTTAAATTGGAAATCCTAATCTCAAATAATTCTGATTTTTTATCATTTTAGGTAAAACTAGGTCAAAATTGGGGGGCGCGCGTTTTTTTATCAAAATATCAGCATTTTTATTCAGTAAAGTGTGCTATGCGTTTATAAATTTAAGTTGTTGTCAGAAAAGTAGTTAATAAAATGGTATAGGTTATAGGTTATAATATAGATAATATTTTTGTTTTCAGTCATATCTTCAAATATTTTATGGTCTGTGTCCTGATATAGTTTAGAAAAAGATCAATATATTTTCAATTCATAATTCGGGAAAAAAAACCTATAAAGTCAGAAATACTACTTTATGTGGGAAACCGGACGTCGGCATAACGTGGTCGTTTTTCTCATATCTCTACGTTAGCGACATAGAACATACCTTATAGGACGTAAGCTTGCGTCTGGTCTGAACCTTAACATTTTAAAGACGTGACCTTGATCAAAAAGCTCAACGCTAGACCTCTGAGAATGGACACTGAGCGGAAGTCTTTGTTTTTTTTTATACATTAAAGAAAGACAGAATATTGCGCTATATTCCACGTTTACGCGTACGTCCAATGTCCAACTTAAACTGCCTAGTATCAGCTCTCTAACATTTATTTTTAACTTACCATCAGCTTTTTAACGTTTATTTTTAATTTACTTGCCGAAAATTTTGTGCAATTTGCAAAATTTCTTATTTGATTTGTTTAGATATTTGTCAATTAATTATTGTACTAACCCAAATATCCACTATACAAACGACGACATAATAATGTTGTTTTCTATTGATTAAAAATTGTAAAAACCTTTTAGTCAAAGGCCATGTTTACTTTTCCCTGAAGAGTTTGCTAATGGCTCAAAAGGGCTAGTAGCCTTAATCCGATTGGGACTACTGGGAGGTCCCTGTGACCGAAAAAAACAGTTTGAAAAGACCCGCACATGTTTCCTTAGAAAACGGATCTTTTGAGGTCAAACAAGTTATTATTCTTACATGTTTTTAGGGAGAAATAAGATTGGTTTTGAAGCAAGCAAAAGTTACAACATTTGCATGCAGATAACTAAAGCATGGATTTTTTGGTTATCGATGCAAAAAAACTTTCTTTTTTGATCACGGCTACAAAAAAATATTTCGTTTAGCTTTTTACCCAAAATCAAAGATAAATAGCGGAATATAGTAATATTGAAAAAATCTAATCATTCTTGCCTAAAAATTAAACCATTTCTGCCTGTTTTCACCAAGTATTTACGAAAAAAATCATTTAAAAATATCGTCAAAATATCAGAATGTCAAAGATTAAAATGTCGCAAGAATGAACGTCACCGAGTAAAAAGGAAAATCGTTATGGAAACCATAGTTATTTCATTTACCAGCCGCCTTGATTTGTAGGGTAAAGATGGTGTGTTGCGAGAAGTGCTCTTCGTTCGAGATTTTCAAAAGTATGTTCCTATTTTTCTTGGGTATTTTGAAAAAGGTATTAAAAAAAATTGTGTTAACAACTCGCGGCTAAACTGTGCTGCGCTCGTTATTTAAACCAACGCTTGTTAAAAAAGCACTATTTTAGCCACTAGTTGTTAAAACTACTATTTTTTATACCTTTATCAAAAACACGATTTTACTCACTGTCGACAAATAACAAAACCATGGCTTTGAGGTTACCGATACAACACTTTTTTTTTATTGGTGAAAAAAAATATTTTTATAATTTTGTTCGCACAAAAATAATGCCAAAAAATGAAATGGCCAACAGAACGATATGGTGTGCAATTAGAGACATAGAGCTTGTGGTAAAGTTAATGCTTTTCTGTTCCAGTTTTTTGTATTTTTATAGAGCAAAAAATATACCGGGTGGGCCATAAAAAACCGGACAAGATGTTTTCCGTTATAAATTTTAAACCATACCACTGATTTTAATGCAACAAACTGTTCTTTGCAGGGAATTGAGCAAAACTTTGATTATAACTATTTTCTTTTCCGCCATCTTAAAATCTAAGATGGCGGACAGAAACAAATTTCACCCTTTAAAGAGCCTCGTTTTTTCTTATGTTACGGAAATTTTTTGAATTTTTTTATAAAGTCGTAAAAAAGCTTTGTTTCTGCCACGCAGAACGAGGTACGAATTATTAAAATCGGTTGAGTGGTTCCCAAAAAAAAATAAAAAATTTTCATTCAGTGTTTTACGGATTATGCGACATTTTCTCATAAATTCATTATTACTAAACCGATTTTGATGAAATAAAAAGCCTCATGGCGAAAATCGATTGTTCTTTAACTATTGCTATTGAAATTTTTGGACATCTTGAAATTCAAGATGACGGACAAAATCAAACTTGTTGCTTTAAAGAGGCTCGTTTATTTATATGTTCTGTAAACTTTTAAATATTTTTTTTAATTTGTACAAAAGTTCTGCTTTTGTACAAAAACGAGGTATAAATCTTCAAAATCGGTTTAGTGGTTCTCCAAAAATTAATTTTTGTTCCCATCACTGTTTTCCAGATTATACGATTGCCTTCTCAAATTAATACTCAACCGATTTTAATAAAATAAAAAGCATCATGGCGAAGATCAAAAACTCTTAAAAGATCACTGTCGAAATTTGTCGCCATTTTGAAACCCAAGATGGCGGACACAATTAAATTTATGTCTTCAAAGCTTGTTCATTCTTAGGTTTCAAGAACCTAAAAATGCTTTTCCTCCAACGCGCATAGCTAGGTACGAATCATTAAACTCGGTTTAGTGGTTCTCAAAAAATTAGTTTTTGTTTTAAACATTGTTTCCTCATAAACTCATTATTACTGAACTGATTTTGATAAAATAAAAAACATCATGGTAATAATCCATTTCCCTTTAAAGATCGCCATTGAAATTTGCCACCATTTAAAAAAGCCGATTTTTTTTTGTTGCGATAAACTTTTTTACCCTATTTTAAATTTATATTATTTTTTTTAAGTTTGCCACGCCCCGCACCATGCATAACGAAAATCGCCTTAGTAGTTCTTAAGATATCAGTGTTTTCTTTAACGATTAATTTCTTTATAAAATTATTATTACTAAACCGATTTTGATGAAATATAAAGCATCATGCCTTTTATTTCATTGAATTTATGAGAAAATATATGCAGACAGAATTGAGACGGCAATCGCATAATCCGTAAAACACAAATTGAAAATTTTTTATTTTTTTTGGGAACCACTTAACCGATTTTAATGATTGGCATCTCGTTCTGCGTGGCAGGAACAGAGCTTTTTTACGAATTCATAAAAAAATCAAAAAATCTTTCGTAAAATAAGAATAAACGTGGCTGTTTGAAGGGAAAAGTTTATTTCTTTTCGCTATCTTAGATTTTAAGATGGCGGACAAGAGCATGTAGCATGCAAAGGGCATTTTGTAGCATTAAAATCGGTGGTATGGTTCGAAAGTTATAACGGAAAATATTTTGTCCGGTTTTTTATGGCCCACCCGGTATACAGTGTGCTCCAACGAAAACGAAACAGAGGCGATTTCACGTATTTAGGGTCTGATTTTGGGAAAACAATTTTTTTTTTGAAATTTTTGTAGCACGTACCTCCTTTCTTCACCTTTATATTTTTAACATTTCATCATTATAGCCTTATAGTATAAGCGTTCGCAGTAAAAATTATGATGGATAGGTAACCTTCGCCATTTTTTGTTAATATGTGCATTTTCTCGTCCTAAATACGAAATGGACAATCCTGTACCTCAAAATTGTGGATAAGGGCTCGGCACACCAATCCAAAGGTGGGCAATTTTAGAGGGGGGTAGGGTAACCCCCACCATTTTCACATATATGATGTAGTGGTACCCCCAGACCAAAAATCAACTGGTGTAGCGGACCTAATTCAAGGATAAGGGTTTAGCACAGCACTCTAAAAATGCCCACCCTTATCCATGAATGAGGTCCAACACACCAAGTGATTTTTGGTCTGGTGGTACTACTACAACATATATGTGAAAATTTCCCACCTTTGGATTGCTGTGCTGAGTCCTTATTCACAATTTTGAGGTACAGGATTGTCCATTTCGTATTCAAGACGAGAAAATGCAAATCTTATACGTGAAATCGCCTCTGTTTCGTTTTCGTTGGAGAACACTGTATACCGGGTGGGACATAAAAAACCGGACAAAATATTTTTTGTTATATCTTTCGAACCATACCACCGATTTTAATGCAACAAACTGCTCTTTGCAGGGAATTGAGCAAGACTTTGAGTCTAAATATTTATTTCTCCGCCATCTTAAAATCTAAGATAGCGAAAAGAAACAAACTTTACCCTTCAAAGAGCCACGTTTATTCTTATTTTACGGAAGATTTTTTGATTTTTTTATGAATTCGTAAAAAAGCTCTGTTTCTGCCACGCAGAACGAGGTGCGAATTATTAAAATCGGTTAAGTGGTTCCCAAAAAAAAATAAAAAATTGTCAATTTTAGTTTTACGGATTATGCGATTTCCGTCTCAATTCTGTCTCATAAATTCAATGAAATAAAAGGCATGATGCTTTATATTTCATCAAAATCGGTTTAGTAATAATAATTTTATAAAAAAATTAATCGTTAAAGAAAACACTGATATCTTAAGAATTACTAAGGCGATTTTCGTTATGCATGGCGCGGGGCGTGGCAAACTTAAAAAAATAATATAAATTCAAAATAGGGTAAAAAAGTTTATCGCAACAAAAAAAAATCGGCTTTTTTAAATGGTGGCAAATTTCAATGGCGATCTTTAAAGGGAAATGGATTCTCACCATGATGTTTTTTATTTTATCAAAATCAGTTCAGTAATAATGAGTTTATGAGGAAAAAATGTTTAAAACAAAAACTAATTTTTTGAGAACCACTAAACCGATTTTAATGATTCGTACCTAGTTATGCAAGTTGGAGAAAAAGCATTTTTAGGTTCTTGGGTTTCAAAATGGCGACAAATTTCGATAGTGATCTTTTAAGAGTTTTTGATCTTCGCCATGATGCTTTTTATTTTATTAAAATCGGTTGAGTATTAATTTGAGAAGGCAATCGTATAATCTGGAAAACAGTGATGGGAACAAAAATTAATTTTTGGAGAACCACTAAACCGATTTTGAAGATTTATACCTCGTTTTTGTACAAAAGCAGAACTTTTGTACAAATTAAAAAAAATATTTAAAAGTTTACAGAACATATAAATAAACGAGCCTCTTTAAAGCAACAAGTTTGATTTTCTCCATCATCTTGAATTTCAAGATGTCCAAAAATTTCAATAGCAATAGTTAAAGAACAATCGATTTTTGCCATGAGGCTTTTTATTTCATCAAAATCGGTTTAGTAATAATGAATTTATGAGAAAATGTCGCATAATCCGTAAAACACTGAATGAAAATTTTTTATTTTTTTTTGGGAACCACTCAACCGATTTTAATGATTCGTACCTCGTTCTGCGTGGCAGAAACAAAGCTTTTTTACGACTTGATAAAAAAATTCAAAAAATTTCCGTAACATAAGAAAAAACGAGGCTCTTTAAAGGGTGAAATTTGTTTCTGTCCGCCATCTTAGATTTTAAGATGGCGGAAAAGAAAATAGTTATAATCAAAGTCTTGCTCAATTCCCTGCAAAGAACAGTTTGCTGCATTAAAATCAGTGGTATGGTTTAAAATTTATAACGGAAAACATCTTGTCCGGTTTTTTATGGCCCACCCGGTATATTTTTTGCTCTATAAAAATACAAAAAACTGGAACAGAAAAGCATTAACTTTACCACAAGCTCTATGTCTCTAATTGCACACCATATCGTTCTGTTGGCCATTTAATTTTTTGGCATTATTTTTGTGCGAACAAAATTATAAAAATATATTTTTTCACCAATAAAAAACAATTGTTGTATCTGTAACCTCAAAGCCATGGTTTTGTTATTTGTGGACAGTGAGTAAAATCGTGTTTTTGATAAAGGTATAAAAAATAGTAGTTTTAACAACTAGTGGCTAAAATAGTGCTTTTTTAACAAGCGTTGGTTTAAATAACGAGCGCAGCACAGTTTAGCCGCGAGTTGTTAACATAATTTTTTTTAATACCTTTTTCAAAATACCCAAGAAAAATCGGAAAATACTTTTAAAAATCTCGAACGAAGACCACTTCTCGCAACACACCATGAAATTACTATGGTTTCCATAGCGATTTGCCTTTTTACTCGGTGACGTTCATTCTTGCGACATTTTAATCTTTGACATTCTGATATTTTGACGAAATGGCTTAATTTTTAGGCAAGAATGATTAGATTTTTTTAATATTACTATATTCCGCTATTTATCTTTAATTTTGGGTAAAAAGCTGAACGAAATCTTTTTTTGTACCCGTGATCAAAAAAGAAAGTTTTTTTGCATCGATAACCAAAAAATTCATGTTTTAGTTATCTGCATGCAAATGTTGTAACTTTTGCTTGCTTCAAAACCAATCTTATTTGTCCCTAAAAACATGTAAGAATAATAACTTGTTTGACCTCAAAAGATCCGTTTTCTAAGGAAACATGTGCGGGTCTTTTCAAACTGTTTTTTTCGGTCACAGGGACCTCCCAGTAGTCTCAATCGGATTAAGGCTACTAGCCCTTTTGAGCCATTAGCAAACTCTTCAGGGAAAAGTAAACATGGCCTTTGACTAAAAGGTTTTTACAATTTTTAATCAATAGAAAACAACATTAATATGTCGTCGTTTGTATAGTGGATATTTGGGTAAGTACAATAATTAATTGACAAATATCTAAACAAATCAAATAAGAAATTTTGCAAATTGCACAAAATTTTCGTCAAGTAAGTTAAAAATAAACGTTAAAAAGCTGATGGTAAGTTAAAAATAAATGTTAGAGAGCTGATACTAGTTAAGTTGGACGTTGGACGTACGCGTAAACGTGGAATATAGCGCAATATTCTGTCTTTCTTTAATGTATAAAAAAAAACAAAGACTTCCGCTCAGTGTCCATTCTCAGAGGTCTAGCGTTGAGCTTTTTGATCAAGGTCACGTCTTTAAAATGTTAAGGTTCAGACCAGACGCAAGCTTACGTCCTATAAGGTCTGTTCTATGTCGCTAACGTAGAGATATGAGAAAAACGACCACGTTATGCCGACGTCCGGTTTCCCACATAAAGTAGTATTTCTGACTTTATAGGTTTTTTTTCCCGAATTATTCATTGAAAATATATTGATCTTTTTCTAAACTATATCAGGACACAGACCATAAAATATTTGAAGACATGACTGAAAACAAAAATATTATCTATATTATAACCTATAACCTATACCATTTTATTAA
Source organism: Oxystoma pomonae (assembly GCA_963921995.1). NCBI lineage: Eukaryota > Metazoa > Arthropoda > Insecta > Coleoptera > Brentidae > Oxystoma > Oxystoma pomonae. The sequence continues at coordinate 85,277,652 of OY998168.1, read as the reverse complement.
CTACTTTTCTGACAACAACTTAAATTTATAAACGCATAGCACACTTTCCAGTTTTAATATGTTTTATTAACAGTGGCGTAGCCAGAGGGGATTTTGGGGGTTAAAACCCCTCCCCCAGGAGGTCCAACCCAATCTACAATAAATTGATGATTCTAAGGGGAGCTATAGCTCCCCTCTTTTTTGACCCTTTACTCCGGTTTGTGACGTGTTTTTGGTGTCATGTCTCAAATTTTAAAAAATTTGCCTGCGGTGCTAAGACGTCATTAATTGTTACAATTTTTCAAAACTTTTAATAAATGCGATTCTTAGTATAATTTTTCTTAAAATTTTCATCTGCGGCGCACTTATGATTTGGCAACAAATCTATATACCACCAAAAATATTTTACAAAAAACCTAAGAGATCAAAATTTTTAAAGAATTTTTTGTTTTTTTTTTCTTTAAGATTTTCGCCTTCGGGGCTATATCAATATTAAATATTGTTACATTCTTGTTTAATTTTAAGCAATTTTTTGTCAAAAACATTTGAAACGCGTAAAAAATAGCGTTTTAGTGTAATTTTTCCAGAATTTCTGCCTGCAGCGCATTTAAGTGTTAATTTTGAAAAAATCTGCAAGTGAGACTTGCTTTTAAAAATAAGTAATTTTTTTAACGTCAACACTAACTCAACATTTATTAAACCGCCCCTCTCCCCTCCCTTCAGTTCAAGAGCTCAAGCAATAGGCACCTACCTAATTGTTAAAAATTTGCCATAGGTAGGCTACGTCACTGTTATTAACTAAAAGGAGGTGCCTTCCATAGTTGTCAGATATAATTATGTATTGAAATTTGCCGCAACTGCATTGATTATTTGGCCACAATTGTCTCATAAAGAGAAACGTTGAAAGAATGTAAATTGATTAACTCTAGATAATTATCAACGATTTGGCGTCGGTGGTCCGTCGTTCGTTGAGGTCGTTGGAAACCCCACAATATTTAAGTAAAAATAAACGTTGTTACAGGGTTGCCAAATTTACCCTAGTTAATAACAACAGTATGTCATTTTCTCGTCCATAACAGCGGCCTTTGCACAAATAACTAGTTTTTGTACTTTATGGAACGTTAATTTTAGTGTATTTCTTAGTTTTGGCAATTAGGGCAACTAAAAATTGTTACTTGGGGGGGAGTTCAGGGAGTGTTCTTAGCTATGTTCGATAAAAATACGCTAAGTAGTTCCAAAGATAATGAAAAATATAATCGGGTGTGAACCGTTTCTCCGATTTTGATGAAACTTGGTGCGTAGTATGTAGATTAGGCATTAGTTTATTTCAGTTTTATCAGGTAAAAAAAATCACTTTAGGAGCGGAACAAATGGGGGTAGGTTTTAGAAAAATCCGCACTTTTGAAAGAACCTATTATATTTATACTAAATCTATCTAGATACTTAATATAGTCCTCGCTGATATTGGAGGTTGCCGGAGGCTTTAAAAATATAAAATTTTAAAATTGTGTGAGTGGTTACGTGCACATATATATAATTATAGGAAAAATTTCTGTATTTTGTGCTAAATTTATTTAATTTTAATCAGTTGAACATATGCTATGTTTTCATGGGTATTGAATTCGTTTTCAAAACTCATTCTATCTTTTTCTTTTATATAGCGTGTTCTTGGTCTTGATAAAGAACACGCTATATAAAAGAAAAAGATACAATGAGTTTTGAAAACGAACTCAATACCCATGAAAACATAGCAATAGATAGTCTGAGAATGGCCTTAGGCCGAAAACAGGTTCACTTAAAGAAAAACTGATTAAAATAAAATAAATTTTACAAAAAATAAATAAATATTTCCTATATTTCTAATTTTACTTGTTTTATTTAAATCCAGAAATACCTTAAAATAACCTTTTAAAAGTTAAAATTTAGACACTTTGACATCCTATAGCTATCTCAAAAACTAGTGCAACAAATCTTATGGGTAATTATGCAGTATACGGTTTTCTTCCATTTTTGATTTTTTTTGAAAAATTCTTTAGGCCCCAAATCCGCCTGCGCCCGATTTTTTTTTTTTTAACGAGGAAAAAGGGTGCCCAGGGGGGGTTGTAAAGTGTTTTTTTAATTGTTTTGGGTTGGTTTGGATTAGGTTGGGTTGGACTGTGTTGGTTTGGTTGGTTTTAGTGAAAAAAAATTAAAAAAAAACAAAAAAAATCTCAAAAAAAAACCAACCGGCGCAGACGGATTTGGGGTCCTAGGGACCCTAGAAGGTGCCCCCATAAAGAATTTTTTAAAAAAATACAAAAATGGCAGAAAACCGTAAACTTCATAATTACCATCGACTACCACATTATAATCTGTTTACCTTCCTTGGTGCATTCCGACGCTCTTACCTTTAGCTTTTTCAAATCATTTTCCAAGTGTAAAACTTCAGTGAGCTTTTTCCCCGCAATATCCTTTATAATCATCTCCTGTTTCTCCAAAATTTTCACTTCGATTTCCAACTCGAAACTTTTTTGCTCCACACTATTTATTCTTTTTTCGAGCGATCGGCAATCGTTGTCAATTTCCGATATTTCGACTTTAATCTTTGCGATTTTCTCTCGCATTATCATCATTTCGCGGAAACGAATCTCGTCTTTACGGTCCTCGTTCGCTAATAAGCTTAACTTTTTTATTAAATCCATATTTACGTTATTTTCAAATGCTCTATTTTGGTACTTTGATAGGGAATTATTTTTCTATACGTGTTACTCAATACTGCAGTTCGAAGTGACAATAATAATTCTTCATTTGTTTTCGATTCTGACAGATGACCTTATCCAAGGATGACTTGATTTTGCTGTGCAGCTAAATCCTATGACTATGAAATACTATAAAAAGCAAAGAAAATAATGTAATAATCAGGGTTGGCCATGGGCAAGGCCAAAGGCCAAAAATCTACTGCGCATGCCTGGCGCAGCCTACTGGCGTCCTGAAGATCTTTTGGCTTTGCATTTTTTTCCAGGCTAACTTGATCGGGAGAGTTATCGTCGTTACGGCTTTGTTTTCAGAAAATGAAAGGGCAGTGCCTTTATAGTATCTTATAGTTATACATGGGGATCCCCTAAGTAGGAGATACGAAAAGGTTTAAATTCGGGCAAAGTTGCGCAATTTCACGCTTTGCTCAAAACCAAAAGAAATTCCGGGTAGATCCGGAGATAGGCGGAAAAAACCGAAATCCTTATTTTCAGTTTTTATTTTTCTGCGCCCTTATTCTTAAAGCTGTCAAAAAACGCTTAAAACTTTCTACAGGCACTTTTTAAAGATCTACCTAATGAGAGGTCCATTTTCGAGATTTGGCATTTCAGTGTTACAGGAGCACTGTCAAGTTCATTTTTTCTTATGGGCACATGCTTTTTTCTCCTGCCGTTTGGTTCATAAAGGATGACAGATTTTGAAAACAAAGAAAAAAACGTATTTTTAAAATATTAGTTCAAGTTTGTTATAGCAAAATGTCAAAAAAAACTGTTATTTTTAAAATGTTAAAAAAAGTACTGCAATCGGGTTTTCAAAATATCGTGGGTATAAGTTAAAAGCAAAAATTAAATTTGGGCTGATGATGGTCAATAAACCTAAAACGTCAGGTAACTTGTCAAAATACGCTTTCAAAATGTTATCTGTCATCCTTTGTGAACCAAACGACAGGAGAAAAAAAGGATGTCAAGTCCCAAAAACGTACCTCTCAATAGGTAGATCCTAAAAAAGTGCTTGTAGAAAGTTTTAAGCGTTTTTTAACAGCTTTAAGAATAAGGGCGCAGAAAAATATAAACTAAAAATGATGATTTCGGTTTTTTCCGCCTATCACCGGAACTATCCGGAATTTGTAAACTTTTTTTTTAGTTTTGAGAAATCATCAAATTGCGCAACTTTGCCTTAATTTAAACCTTTTCGTATCTCCTACCGTTTAGGAGATCCCCTTGGTGAGCATCGAATTTGAAACACCCTGTATATAATCCCAGGGTTGCATTTAGATTATAGGTCTTTTTGTTTTACGAAATTTTACCTTTTCGCGGAAACGAGTCTCGACTTTACATTAGGGTGATTTAGATCATGGTTTTGGCCAGTCGGTTACCCTCGAGGGGTGACTCGTTAAGGCACTTTGGTGTACAGGGTGCTCCATTTTCGATGAGATTCAATGGGAAACTCCGTTGTTATTGAAGATAGAGACATGCGGTTTTTACATTACTGTCTTTTTTAAATTTGTTTTTTATTTAGGTATAAATATTATAAAAAACAAAAGATCAAAAGATCTTGGGTGGAAATACCGAAAATTCAAACTTGGATGAGCATCCCACAAGGAACACACAAAAGATCAAAGCAAAAAGAGAAATGATTAAACGATGTTTCGTCCTGGGTAACCAGCGTGGGCTCATCAGTAGTTTCACTGGTCACCCTCCACTATACATCATTAAACACCATCATACACTTTGATTTCCAACCTTGAACCACTCACAAATAGGCATCGTTCCGCACTGGTACTTACTTATCCAAATTACCTGATACGAATTTGTCCTGGCGTGTTAATATTTCCAGTAGGATTATGCTCCTCAAAGAAGAAGTTAAAAATCCTCCAAATTAGTTACTTCAACCGAAAAGAAACTAAAAAACAAAAGATCAAAAGATCTTGGGTGGAAATAACGAAAATTCAAACTTGGATGAGCATCCCACAAGGAACACACAAAAGATCAAAGCAAAAAGAGAAATGATTAAACGATGTTTCGCCCTTGGTAACCAGCGTGGGCTCATCAGTAGTTTCACTGGTCACCCTCCACTATACATCAATAAACACCATCATACACTTTGATTTCCAACCTTGAACCACTCACAAATAGGCATCGTTCTGCACTGGTACTTACTTATCCAAGTTACCTGATACGAATTCGTCCTGGCGTGTTAATATTTCCAGTAGGATTATGGTCCTAAGGCAATTAAAACAAAGAAGAAGTTAAAAAACTTCCAAATCAGTTACTTCAACCGAAAAGAAACTAAAAAACAAAAGATCAAAAGATCTTGGGTGGAAATAACGAAAATTCAAACTTGAATGAGCATCCCACAAGGAACACACAAAAGATCAAAGCAAAAAGAGAAATGATTAAACGATGTTTCGCCCTGGGTAACCAGCGTGGGCTCATCAGTAGTTTCACTGGTTACCCTCCACTATACATCAATAAACACCATCATACACTTTGATTTCCAACCTTGAGACACTCACAAATAGGCATCGTTCCTCACTGGTACTTACTTATCCAAGTTACCTGATACGAATTCGTCCTGGCGTGTTAATATTTCCAGTAGGATTATGCTCACATTTATGAGTGGTTCAAGGTTGGAAATCAAAGTGTATGATGGTGTTTAATGATGTATAGTAGAGGGTGAACAGTGAAACTACTGATGAGCCCACGCTGGTTACCCAGGGCGAAACATCGTTTAATCATTTCTCTTTTTACTTTGATCTTTTGTGTGTTCCTTGTGGGATACTCATCCAAGTTTGAATTTTCGTTATTTCCACCAATTACTATCTCTTATTAGAATATTAAGGTTGATTTATACTACCACTATTGCCATCTGCGCTCGCCCTTCGAATTGATATTTAAATATTTTTGTCTGTCTCAGATGTCTCTATATACCCTAAGCATTATTGACTATTGTGTACTGAATAAGTCAGTATAAATAAGTTTCTGATAGAGGGTAATATTTTTTTTTCTTGATATTCCAGGTGCTATGAACTGTGTTTCTTTGTTTTAATGTTTGGCATAATTTTATTATGTTGAAAATTGAAATTGCTATAAATCATATACAAACTTTGTAATAAATTTCTTTTGTATAAAATTATACTACAAACATTTATTGTTAGGAAGCTTCCAAAGCTCAAATTGACAGAATTATTTTTTGCATGTTTTTTAAGTTATTTTGCAGATTTCATAGAGTAAAATTTTAATTATATACGTCACTGGTGTGTTTACTGTAAACAACAGAAAGGTAAACATTGTTCCATATAATAATATAACCAAAGTCTCCGTAAGTGTCAGATATCTTGTCTTTTTTTAATCTAAGGTTCAACCGATAGTGTCATATAATATCTTGGTTGTCCAGGTCTACTATATAGTCTAATAAGTCTAATAAATTAAAATGGGACGACAGGGATGTACCAGAAAAAAAATGCACTGAAAATGATTTTTTTCGGGATCGAAACAAACTTAAAAAGAAACTAAAATATGAAGTAAAACATTTGATCCGTATTTAACTTTTTGATCCTGATGATGGTATCTACGAAAAGAAACGTCGGATTAAAATTTCGAAAAGACTATTGTGTTTTTCGAAAAAGGTTGCCACACATGTTTTTACAGAACTCAATTATCTCTTAAATTAAGGGAAATGTCGTCAATTGGTAATTTCGACCATTTTTAAACTTTTCCTGTGGCACAAAAACTACAAGTGACACACATGTCTCTATCTTCAATAACAACGGAGTTTTCCATTGAATCCCATAAAAAATGGGACACCCTGTAAGGTAAAATGGATGATTACCGGCTCATGTAAAATCGTAAGGTAATTCCGGCCCAAATAGGTACATCAAATTTGCGCCTGATTTATTCCTATTTCCCGCGAAAAATTCTTAGAATGACGACCAGTCCATGATAGAATTATCATCCGCCGATCAAATTATGCAAAAAAAATGGGGATACTGGCATGCGCTAAAAAAAAGCCAGTCCAGAAGTGTCAAGTGGCACGAACAGGTGCATTTTTATTGTAATTTTCTCTTTTTTCGGTAAGTTACTTGAGTTTATATCTTAAAAAATTCTTACAATAACTCGTAAAATTTTTATTATAACAATAATTATAAATTTACCAGAACACATAAAAAAATCGATTACATAAAAGCAATACCATTGGAAATGCCCCCATCGTTAAGATGTGATATGGTATGATTTAGATGAAGTAATATCCAATATAAAACCGCTTCAGCCCATCAACAAGAGGGGATTATTTATAGTTCCAGAAATTGACGAAATAGAAAATTGTAACTATTGGACTACTATTTTTTAATTAAAACGCATATTTTTGCAGTTAGTTTGTCTTTAAATGTGCAAAGTTGTCCAAATTATATCTGCGATTTTATTTATTTTGTGCGACAAAGCCCAAAATTTTTCAAGAAGCCGGAATTAGATTACACTTAGGCCGGCGTTAGATTAAGAGATTTTCTGATGGGCCGGTAATAGAAAAAAGTGACTTTTTACAAAAAATAATTTTTTTGGCTATAAAAAAAATTAATTTAATCTTTATTTTTGTTGAAATTGACAAATAACTCCGCGCTTTATAGGTAAACCTAAAACTTCCTTAACTAGGCCGGTAATACCCCATTTTCCCTTACACGCCGATGGCATTGCGTGGAATTTATGGCATTCTGAGGCATTTTTAACAGAAAAATCTGGTAAAAAATGCCTTTTGCTGTACGCAAAATGACGTTCGAGCCGCCTCCTGGTTACTCTTACCTTTATTTTGCGCAGGCACACTAGCGCTTTGTCAGCTGTTAGAAGTCCGTTTAATAAGTAAATGGGCCAGCTAAGGAATGTGCGTAGAAACCCATTTTCGTCTGAAGCCCGCCCACTTTGCTCGCGATTGGTTTGCCGCATGGAGTCGTAGGCGTAGACACCCTAATATGTTTATTGCACTTTGTGTCTTGTTGTCTCTGTGACGATACGTACGCCCCTGCCACAGTGTTCGGCCCTGCCTCAAACAGAGACAACAAGCGAATGGCGCGCATCGTCCGTGCTTGTCGTGGCCCATTTACTTAATAATCGGACTTCTACCTTTATTAGAGGAAACCACAGGTGCTAATTAGCTCCGAATAGCGATTGCCAACCAAACTTGGTGTGATTCTGTGGTAGGAGAATTTTATATCAGATAGTTTATTCTGTTTGTTTTTTTTTTGTACTTTATTTTTATGTAGTTTAGTAGTAGTGTCGAGTGTTTAGGATTAAACACAAACTCAAAAAAAAACAACCAAAAAGATAAGGTTATGTTTACCGCGAAACGTTATTTTTGGTTACGTTGAAAAGCACTTTTTTTAACCATCTTTATCTATCTACTAGATATGGCCAGGGCCGCATTCAGGAAAATAGTTTTCATATAAGAGGCCATGCATAAATTACGTAAAGGTAATTTTCACAAATTTTGACTCTCCCTTCATCCATGTAACGGTTGGGCAACCCCCCCCCCTAAAACTACGTAACGTTTTCAAGCCCCCCCCCCTCCCTTCAGATATCAATCTCCTAAAAAAAATAATAAATTTGATATTGTTCAAGGAATCCTCTACCATTTAATACGAGTTATTATGGTCATTGTGTGTGTCTTAACTTATCTGAGCGTGTAATGACCATAAAATTCGAGTTATTGTTTATACTTTACCTACGACCAATGAAAATGTCATTATAAACACTGACGGTCCCAGGGGGGGGACGGGCGGGCGATCGCTTCTCTTTGCTCCAGAAAGAAGTAGACAACAAAGATGCTGGTGGTAACCCTGAAGTCTTTGGAGAAAAAACGAGAAATTGGAGAACGTTCTTTTAAAGACATTCTAGAATCCTTCCACAATATTTTGGGACAGACACAACAAACGCATGACGTACTTACCGCAAACACCACGACATTGGATATACAGAAGTGAAGAACAGTATTATAGAATTTCTATTTAGAAACACGTTTTAGAGAAAATCATTTCGGACATAAAATCAAGATTCAATAACGAGACTAAATTGTGCAAAATAAGAACTCTCTAACGACACAAAATTTTTTGAAAAATATTTACTGGGGGGGAAACTTGATATTTTCAGAACCGTCGTGTGGGTAACAGGGAGGTGTGCAAAATTTTAAAATGGCTGTGCAAAATTGTGCAAAATAAGACCTCTCTAGCGACGCCAAATTTTTTGAAAAATATTGACTGGGGGGGAAACTTGATATTTTCAGAACCGTCGTGTGAGTAACAGGGAGGTGTGCAAAATTTTAAAATGGCTGTGCAAAATTGTGCAAAATAAGACCTCTCTAGCGACACCAAATTTTTTGAAAAATATTGACTGGGGGGGGAAACTTGATATTTTCAGAACCCTCGTGTGGGTAACAGGGAGGTGTGCAAAATTTTAAAATGGGTGTGCAAAATTGTGCAAAATAAGACCTCTCTAACGACACCAAATTTTTTGTAAAAATGTTGACTGGGGGGGGGGAAACTTGATATTTTCAGAACCCTCGTGTGGGTAACAGGGAGGTGTACAAAATTTTTAAATGGGTGTACAAAATTTTGCAAAATAAGACCTCTCTAACGACACCAAATTTCTTGTAAAAATATTGACTGGGGGGGGGAAACTTGATATTTTCAGAACCCTCGTGTGGGTAACAGGGAGGTGTGCAAAATTTTAAAATGGGTGTGCAAAATTGTGCAAAATAAGACCTCTCTAACGACACCAAATTTTTTGTAAAAATATTGACTGAGGGGGGAAACTTGATATTTTCAGAACCCTCGTGTGGGTAACAGGGAGGTGTGCAAAATTTTAAAATGGGTGTGCAAAATTGTGCAAAATAAGACCTCTCTAACGACACCAAATTTTTTGTAAAAATATTGACTGGGGGGAAAACTTGATATTTTCAGAACCCTCGTGTGGGTAACAGGGAGATGTGCAAAATTTTAAAATGGGTGTGCAAAATTGTGCAAAATAAGACCTCTCTAACCACACCAAATTTTTTGCAAAAATATTGACTGGGGGGGGGGCAAACTTGATATTTTCAGAACCCTCGTGTGGGTTACAGGGAGGTGTGCAAAATTTTAACATGGGTGTGCAACATTGTGCAAAATAAGACCTTTCAAATGACATCATAATTTTTGAAAAATATTGACTGGGGGGGTTGTTTGCCCCCCCCCCCTACAGAAAATTGACTGTAGTTTCTCGTACGAAGGTGTGCAAAATTTGATTTGTGGCGTGCAAAATTGTGCAAAATGTGTGCAAAATTTTAGCACAAAAATTTTTGAGAAAATCGATCTGGAGGGGGCAAACTTAACTGAGCCTACTCTTCAAATACTATAAACTGTTTGATTAATCCAAAACACAAATTCTTGAACTTTTAATTGGAGAGATCAGTATTCGGAAACAATATTGGTCAGAAGTAGATAAAAGTTTAAATCAAAACATATATGATAACGTTTGCGAGGCAATGAACAAGTGTGACGATATTTTTCCGTTGATAAAAACATTCTTGGATGTTTGCCAGTAAGTAATGCTTCGTCAGAAAGAAGATTCTCATGCCTCAGAAGATTGAAAATATAAGTACTTAAAAACACTGTGACGGAAATTTTCCTGTGATGCTTAGCGTTGCTACCTTGTTGCTGCATATCAACAGACATATTGAAATTGACATTAGCGAGCTAAAAAGGAATATACAAGAAATTGTTCAAATTGGTTGTTTTTTCCAATTTTTCTGGTAGAAGGGATGGTTTAAGCCACACTTTTACTAGGTACTTATTGATAGACAAGTAAATTTGCAACAGGCTTGCCATTTGTCACTTTTGACAGTCTGTCACCATTTAGGAGTGTTCCAAGAAAAACGCTCGTTTGCATTTTTTAGAGGTTAGAATTGACAGATGTTAAACGGTTGACCTTCCGAAGCTCGTTAATGGAAAAAAATTAAGTTCTAATTTTTTCTTTTTACATTTTCTTTTTGGTTTTTGTAGGGTTTTATCAAAACTAGGTATCTCTCTGCTTGATAAAGTTTCCTAATTGGTAGGGTTTTTAACAACACGTAAATTATAGAGTTTAAGTATCAAAAATCGGCGAAAAGCCAAACAAACTTTTTGGGAAGCTCGAAATTTTGTGATTAATGCAGCAAAAAAATATCACGAGCGGACCACTGAACTTTAAAACAAAAACAAGTGGTCTACCAACAGATTATGACAATCACAAAACCGTTTCTATGAAATCGAGGGGGTATTCCTGACACATTCTTTAGACCTCCCCCCTTTACAACTGTCAGAGCTAGCCACACCCATTTTAGACTTTAAGGTCGTAGTTACAATCTGGGCAATTGTTTTAGCAACACTGTACGGGAAATCAATTTAACTATGTTGACCTGATCTTTTTGCGCCATTGAATTTGTTTTCCATGGCAACGCGGAGACTTTATTTATGTATATCCACAGTGGGACACCAGAGATTTTTTAGCACCGGGTCAAAAATTTGAGGTTAGGTTACTTATTTTGACTTTTTGCGTTATTCGCCGCTAAAAGACCAAGTAAAATACTAAGATAAAAGAAAACCATTTATTACAGAATTGCCTGCTACAAAAACGCTACTCAACTACGTATTCAAGTAACTGGGTGTGATGTTTAAGGTTGCATTTACAGGTGCATTTATAATTCAATTGGAAACACTCCCGCTAGCTGACACCGACAACAGATTTAAAAGTCGGCTACTGACGCTAGATGAAATAATCGTATTCTATTTTGAACAGGAGCGTCAACAACTAGCAAGAGTCTTTTACAGCCACTTGCACCGACGTTTTTCTAATGGTTCTTTAACAAAAGAACCTTTAAATTTTAAAGGACATTTAATTTTAAATGACTTGCACAGGCTCAATTTTTTTGAACTTTTACTAAAGGCTCTTTATTTTCTTCACAGTACGGCAACGTCGCACGAATTTAGGGATCTCTGTTTTTTTTTTGTTGGTATCTCTGTCCATAGATAAATTATATTAAAGAATCTCTGTCTTCAATAACCTAAAACTTTCACATATTTTTTTTATTTTATTTTTTATGGTTCTGTTGTTTTCATTTGATATTTTTTGATGATGAATTGTTCATCTAGTCGAGATAGCTATAGTTATTGTTACATGGACTATGAACATAATATAGGCTATTGTGCAGTGCTTCAATTTCAATGGAGGCTAAAAAGAGACAAAGGGGGCTGAATCTTAGTCCCAGGGAGCTGTCGCCCATCTATTCAATATTACTCCAAAACATCCATGGATGCTGCACATGCTAGCAGTGAAACAGCTAGAGATCAAGGAACAGGATAAAGAGACAAGTCAAAAGGGTAAGTATTTTGATAACGAAATATAAATAAATAATAAATAAATAAATTTAAATTTATTTGCATAAAAAAAAGGTACAATGATCTTCTATTACTAAAATATGTGAATGCAAAAAGGAGTTGAAAACAATTTGGTAATTGATCTAAGTTCAACCCCTTTTAGGTATTTTACCTATAAATTTAGTATTAAATTATATAAATAAAAAATATTAAAGAAAAAACAATAACAAAATTTAAAAAAATACACAGTTATAATAACATAACATCTATAAGAATTATATAAAATATGGTCCCTACAGATTTTTGATAGAATTAAGTCGAAAAAGTATACTAAAATTTAAAAAAAAAAATAATAAATTTGACGAGTTAAGAGTTTTTTTTTCCGAGGATTTTTTTTATTAGTTTTGATTGGTTCGAGTCCATACAGATTTTTTACTGAATTAAGAAAAAAAAATACAAGAAAAAAAAACAAAAAATATCAATTTGTAGAGTTAAGGAGTTATGTCTTCAAAAATTTCTTGAATTGTGAGAGATTCAGAGATTTTGGCTTTTTTGGAATCGAGTTGTATAACTTACATATGTTGTAGCTAAAACATCTTTCAAAGAGTGTTGTACGATGTTGAGGCGTGACAATGTACGTTTGCAGTCTATAGCCGAGAGAGTATTTGTTAGATCGAAATTTAATTTTTTTATATAAATATGTTGGCTTTTTTGATTTAATAATGTTGTGAAATAAACATAATGAATGAAGATTTCTTCTCTGTTTCATTGACAACCATTTGGCTTCCTTTAATTTATGTGAGATTCTTTCGAATTTGCGTATTCCATAGATATATCTTAGGCAAGACTTTTGTACTTTTTGAATACGTTCTGTATCCACTGCGTCCAGACAGGGACCGTACACAGTGTCACAATAGTTGAAGTGACTTAGGACAAGCGTGTCTGTTAGTTTTATTTTAAGGCTCCTAGGTAAGGTATGTCTGCTGGGGTATAGCATCTTCAGACTATAGTAGGCTCGTTGGAGACATTTTTTTATGTGCAGTTTGAATCTTAGTTTATCATCGAAGTGTAATCCTAAATTATTGGCGTCATTTGTTGTACTAATTATTTCATTATTTATTTTAATTTGAATGGGATCTTTAACTTTCTTTCCAAATGCTATTACCTTTGATTTTGTTGGATTAATCATTAGGTTGTGGGCTTCTGACGCTTTCATTAGTCTATGTAGGTCTTCATTTATTTCCGTTTCTGCCACTCTTTGATTTTCGTTTCTAAATGATTTTTTGATTTGTGTATCATCACAATATCTTGCTAATGAGCATTTTTCCAGACAGTTAGTCAACTCCGCAGTATATATATTGAAGAGAATGGGAGATAATATCGAGCCTTGTGGTACTCCGCTGCTAATTTTGGCACAACCAGATCTCCTCTCTAACGTCTCAACAAATTGCGACCTTCCTTGTAATTGACTTTTCATTAACTCTATTGCTTTGTTCGAAAAGCCCGCAAAATGTAGGACGGCAAAGAGCAGTTCGTGGTTTAATCTGTCGAATGCTTTTGAGTAGTCTAGCAGAATCAAAGCCGTAGTTTTTCCACTGTCTGACGCTTGAATTATATCGTCTGTGATATTTAGTGGAATATTATCTGGTGGAATTATTTCATATTGATCTAGGTGTTGTTTTATTTGCTCGTTCATAATTTTTTCAAGAATTTTGGACATGACTGGTAAGATGCTGATGGGGCGTAGATCATTAAAGCTTTTAGGTTGTGTTATTTTTGGTAGTGGTATTACCCTAGTCACTTTCCAAGCGCTAGGAAAGAATCCTTCAAGAATACATGAGTTATATGAAATATAGCAATTTATGTATAATCAAAGACGTTTATGCTAAACAACATTTTCTTTAAAAGTAGTTCTCGGCCTACTTAATTATACTCTCCAGTTTAACAGCAGATATATATTGAAAGATCCATCTATGACAAATTTTTGATGCACTTAATTAATCGCTTCAATCCTTGCCATTCCAATTAAAATATTTGAGAATCTTTTATTATTATTATTAAATCCTTTATTTGGCAAATACCTAGTTTGGTTTTTAATTTATTGTAGGGTACCAATCAAGGGAGGCCATCTGCCACCGTAGTTAGAATCATGGCATCAAGTATCTTAGCAGAGAAATATGACTTCCTAGCGGACAAAATGAATACGATTGCTGACACCACCCTAAAAAAATTGGAAAGAGAGGCATTACATACTGACAAAGAAGAAGAAAAACCTGGAGATAAAAATAGAAGTACTCGCTGATTTTTTTTAACACTATGCAATACATTCAATTGACTGCGAGAGTGGATTTGGTCACATTTAACAATTCAATTAAATATATTCATCTACAGGGTTCCTAAGATTTTCCTTAGGGATAGGATTTCAATAAATCAAACAGAAATGGCATAGAAAGTTCTGCGCGCACAAAAGAAACAGGTATATTGAGCAATGGTGCCAGTTTGTTATTATCTCCGGACTGCTTTCATGAGAAAAAATTGTCGCCACTCTTTCATTGTGAGCATAAATCATAGTTGCAATAATAACCGTTGACAAGATTTCTGCAAATTCCGCTAGATGGCGGCCACATCATGAGATGATCGAGGAAAAACTGGGATTCACAGGCATTGCATTTTTATTTCCTTTCGAGTCGCTTCAGTTTCGTAAATTTTGTGTTTTTAAAATGCCTTTTTATACTCGAGAAGAAAAGATTTTTATTATTAAAAACTAAATAAAAAGTGACAGTGCGGACGAGGTCATTGGGCTTTTTGTTTTTGCGTTTCCAGATCGACCGGTTCCTGTGGCTCAAACTGTCTACAACATTTATCATCGTTTTGAAAGGTACGGGTGCATAAATGGTTGTAGAAAGTGTTACCACGACGGCGAAATACCAGAGCATCCCGTTCTTCCACACAGGATGGAACGAGACGAAATGGTATGCGCTTACGTTGAGGCACATGAACCATGTTCGACGAAACCGATTGCGGAGGTACTGGATATTCCCAACAGTACTTGCCAATGGATCCCAAAAAAATACGGCTACAAGTCGTTTAACATTGGGAAGTCGCAGGAATTGCAACCAGGTGATTATTTTCGCCGGTTAGAATATTGTGAGGTTATGAGGGATAAATGTGACAGGAACGAAAATTTCCTATCAAAAGTTTTGTTTAGTGACGAGAAGACATTTGAACTTCATAGCTCTCACAATCCACAAAATAGCCGCTATTGGTCCCGCGAAAATAAACATCTGCACGCAAGTGTTAGAACGCAACATCCTCAAAAATTAAATGTTTGGAGCGGTATTGTCGGGGATCACATTATTGGACCCTTTTTCATTAAAGGGAATTTGAATAGCCAAAAATATGTTGATCTTCTCCAACACCAGGTTTTACTACGGTTGAGGGAACTCGACATAAATTTGGACGAATTGTGGTTTCAGCAAGATGGCTGTTCATCCCACAATTCACGCCAGGCTACAAATTACCTTCGTCAGGTATTTGGTGATAGAATTATTTCCACGTATGGAAATATCCGATGACCTTCTCGATCACCAGATCTTGCGCCAAATGATTTTTTCCTATGGGGTTGTTGGCACGACAAAATTTTCCAACACCCTCACTTACGGCCTACGACTATACAGGAGTTGAGGGCGAAAATTTTGGAGGCGGGCAACTCTATCACCCCTGAAATGTTGGCTGCTACGCGCCAAGAGTTTTACAATAGATTGGGATATTGTGAGGCTCAAGAAGGAGACAGATTTGAACATCTAATCTAATTAAAAATTAGATATTTTCAAGTCCAAACCACAGCTTTTTCTTGCTTAAAGGAGGCGGCAGGGTTCATTATTTACGATACTGAGCGATAAACTCGTTAGGTATAAATATCTTCGCTTTTAATTAAATTTCTTTCCATTCTGTTCTACTAGTGACATCTATCCGGAAACAGCCAAACCATGCAGCTAGCACTAGCAGCCAAATAAATCAATAAACGGCGCTGTTTTTCCTGCAGAGCTTTTTGCTTGCGATATTATTGATTTTAAATAAAGCTGGCCCTACACTACATTTGATATTTTCGAGGTGTTTTATGACATGATCTCGAAACATGTAGCGAACCAATTCTTCAAAACTAGCGGGAGGGTAAAAGCGAAAAATAAGGGGCTGCCAATATTTGTGACACCCAAAAAGGGGTAAAAAGATTTATTTTGCTCTGTTTCTTTACAAAAAACGTTTTTTTTACGAAAAACTTGAGCTCTGCCAATTTTTTTATTTTTTTCTTCAACTTTTTCGAAATTTTCGTCATACCGTAGAAAAGAATTGTTTCCCCCGTGGTCATACTCTACTTTTATTCGAAAAAATTTAGAAACAGAGACGGGATCAGTTTTCCTAAAACGGGGGGGATCTTGGTTTCGAGTGAGAAGATAAAGGGCGCAGGTAAAAATGTTTCAATTAAATTAGCCGAACACAAAAATGTTATAAAAACAAAGCACGAAATAAAAATGGCGCCGCTTACAATTTTTTTTAAAAAATTACGTAATTTCGGGAACGCAAAGAAATAGGTATAAAGAGTATAATTTTTAAGAAAAAAATATCAATTTTCTCGCCCTCCTCCACTGAAACTAAGAAAATTTGGAATGAAAATAAATGATTTTTTTTTTGGGGGGGGGGTAGTGGTCTTCAAATCGTTACGTAATATTAGGGGAGTGGCGTGCCAAACCGTTACAAAACATTACATAGGGAGGGGGTCAAAAATTGGTAAAATCACCGTACAGGTTGAAAAAAATCGCCTTGTGTACATAAAAAACAATACAGTTTATTAAAATAAAGAAAATTTAAAACATGTTGTTTATTTCACTGACATACCTAAATATTAAAAAACCACCAAAAAAATTATCATAATCAACAATTTAAAAAAAAAACAGCAATTTTAAAACCCTAAAATGCACAGCTGCTTTTTTGTACGTTATAATTTTGCCAAAGAAATGAAATTATTTTTTATTTTTCTTTAGCACATAATATATAATTTCCATTCTGCACAACATTATGACGTTGGTGGTCCTGACCATACATTTCAATTTGTTGCGTTTGCATAAGATAATTTAATATTCTTCCTTGTTTATATCTTTATTATTGGGGGCTCAGGCTCGTTCATTTCTTTGGCAATATTATGAAGCACAGAAGCAGCTACTATTATTATCAGAACTGTGTCCAGTATAAGGCAAAGCCCATAAGCCATAACTGGAAACTAACGTTTCCAGATCCCAAATGTAGGTTCTATTGAAGTTCTTGTTCGAATTAAGGCTTCATTATACAGTTGTTCACCTGGTATAATTGGATTTGCTAAAGGTGTCAGGAGGTAATTTGAAAGACCATATACACTCCTAAAAATAAGAAAAAAAGTAGGTAAGGAGAGGGCTATAATTTACTGACAACTAAAACAGTCACAGTTCATATGATATATAAATCATTAATTCATTCAGGGAGCTGTTGGAGAAGCTTGTTTACAAACACTGGATTATTATAGTTTTGATCAATATTAGCTAACAATCATTTTGTGTGTGTGGGCAAAAATATGCATCCAATGTATATAAACAAAAACAATTGATTCCAATAGATCCTCAACGTTTGTTAACCTGAATCTTCGAGGCAACTTCGAGTGAAGCCAAAATTAACAAAATCCAATATTTCAAGATCATCTTCAAGAGTATCCTCTACCAGCTCATCTTCAATAATGTTTACATATTCCATAATAACATTTGATGAATTTTCTTTTTTCTTGCGTTTTGAACAAAAATAAACTATACCATGAAAAATGGGTCGCAAAACTAACCTCAAAAGAGCTAACTGAGCTTTAAAGATCGATTAATTGACCAAATTTGGCCAGTTAGTTAATGCTCCTTTAAAGAACGTTTAAAAGACCATTAAAGTCGGTGCAAGACACAAAATACGCTAAAGGTACTTTAAAGGTCCTTTAGCCTAAAGGACCATTAAAGAAAAAGTCGGTGCAAGTAGCGGTCAAACCTCTAAATGGAGCTCTACTGACCTGTTTTGTTAGTACACTTGCACATAACTATACCGCAATATTTTAAACTAAAAAAAATGGTCGAATCAAAATAAAAACAAAATTATGTAGGGTTATGGGAGCCGAATGTTTCTATGCGAATTCCTAGTAATCCCAGCGAGCCAGTAAAGTTCTCTTGACTCTTTGATAGACTTGGGGTCTTAGCGCAGCGCTAAGCCTTTTTCGTGCAGAGTGGTTTCACATTTGTTTTAGAACAATGTTTTTAAAAACACATTTTTGAAAGATAGACATAACCTCGAATGGTTTTCTGTCAGAAAACGTAAAAATACTTTTCTGTCCCACTGCGGACCAATTTAAAGTTTGTTGACAATCGTATAAATTCTGCGATCTATGAAGTGTGATTGATTGATGGGTTTTCTTTTTCGGAGTGCACATACTTTTAGAAAAAAGGAAACTTAGTTTTTATTTTCGCTAAAGCAAGGAAATATAAAAAGGAAAAATATAATCCAGAGGAAATTGTGATTATTTCTCTATTTTTTTTGTGAATCGGGTTTGTTCCAAACCGCAATTAATTTGAGGCTTTTGGGATAGATGACAGCACCAGAGCTTTTATTTTGAAGAAAAAATAACTGAGAATTTTGAAAAATCCTTCAGATATTTTTGTTAAGCATTTAAAAATGATTATCCCTGCAAAATTTAAGCTAATTCTGGTATTTAGTTTTCCCTGTGCACTCTGGCAAAAGATTAAAAAATTAAAGAACAAGGCGTTGCCAGGTGTACTTTTTTTTACTTAAAATCTGGAGAGAAACTATAGCCTTAAACAACACTATTCTCTACTACTACTAGCTTATGAAAAACGCTCGTCATCATTAAATAAAGATGATGGTTGAATTGTTTCAGAAACTGTCCTTCAAAAATTTTAGGTTATTTTCTGAAATAATCCACCTGTCAGTAATATCAATGAAAAGTGTTTTTAAGAAGCTTTCAAAGAAGGTATTACTAGAAAGCTAGTACCATTTGAAATTCCAAAGTGCCCGCTAGCGCTGATAGCTGTAAAGCGGCGGAGGGGGAGCGTGAAAAATGTATTAAATAATATTCTACCTCAACTTTTAGTTTAGTGGAAAAGTAAAAAAAGTTCTATTACGATGAGCAAATCTCGAGATTTTCCAGGATTTTCTGGGACTTGTCCTGAATATTCATAGGTACAGGAAAATTACAAGATTTTCTCGCCTGCTTGACGCTTTTCTCTTTTGTGTACCTAACGCTTTCAAAGCAAAAATAACAACTTTTGCGTTCTAACAGTTATTTAGGCTGCTTTAATAAAGACACACACATAGACAGCGCACTTGCTCAAATTGCATTCCTTAAGCACTAGCGCACCCAGGAATTGACTTCGGAGGGAGGGGGGAGGGGGTTAAGGATAAATAATTAAAAAAACTTAATTTGCAATGTGACCATAACCAGTGGCGGTCCCAGGGGGCCCCTCCTTTGCTCCAGGAAAAAATAGACAACAAAGATGCTGGTGGTAACCCTGTAGTCTTTGGAGAAAGAACGAGAAATTGCAGAACGTTCCTTTAAAGACATTCTAGAATCCCTGCACAGTATTTTGGGATAGTTTGAAAAAGACGAGAACCACTATATTAGAAATACAGAACACTTTCATAGAGTTTCAATTTATAAACGCAGCCGGTGGATACAGGAAGGAACTACTTGTACAATCAGATGCATAATAAAATACATATATTCTCTTGGTTAATTTTTTACAGACACTTACTTATTTAATAATAAAAAGATATGAAAAAACTTAACAGGCGCCGTTTTCTCATACTTTTTAGTGTTAAAAAAGCAATGCATTCGCGAAAGCCCTTAGCTCTATACAAACCTTGGCCAACTTTGTACTGTTTCATGCAGCTAAAAAACTTTCTTTAGTTTTAGACAAAATCATTTCGGGCATAAAATCAAGATTCAATAACAAGACTCTAAGTATTTTTGACCTGAACATATTCATACCAAGTTTTATACAACGTGAAGCCAAAATCAGGGCAAATTAACTAATGTTGTTTCCAAATACTATAAACTGTTTGATTAAAACACAAATTTCTGAACTTTTATTGGGAGAAGTCAGTATTTGGAAACAATATTGGTCAGAAGTAGGCAAAAGCTTAAATCAAAACATAACTGATAACGTATTCGAGGCAATGAACAAGTGTTGGATCAAAAAGTTACAACTTCCAAATCAGTTACATCAACCGAAAAGAATCTAAGAAAGAGAAGATCAAAAGATCTTGGGAGGAAAGAACGAAATTTCAAAATTGGATGAGTGTCCCACAAGGAACACACAAAAGACCAAAGCGAAAAGAGAAACAATTAAACGATGTTTCGCCCGGGGTGACCAGCGTGGGCTCGTCAGTGGATTCACTAGTCACCCTCAATCCAGACATCATTTAACAGCATCGCACACTCTGACTTCCAACTCTGAAACACTCACAAATAGGCATCGTTCCGCATGGTACTTATTATAAGTCACCTGATACGGGTTCGTCCTGGCGCGTTAATCTTTCCAATAGGAATATGCTCCTAAGACAATTAAAACAAAAAGTTACAACTTCCAAATCAGTTACATCAACCGAAAAGAATCTAAGAAAGAGAAGATCAAAAGATCTTGGGAGGAAAGAACGAAATTTCAAAATTGGATGAGTGTCCCAAAAGGAACACACAAAAGACCAAAGCGAAAAGAGAAACAATTAAACTATGTTTCGCCCGGGGTGACCAGCGTGGGCTCGTCAGTGGATTCACTAGTCACCCTCAATCCAGACATCATTTAACAGCATCGCACACTCTGACTTCCAACTCTGAAACACTCACAAATAGGCATCGTTCCGCATGGTACTTATTATAAGTCGCCTGATACGGGTTCATCCTGGCGCGTTAATCTTTCCAATAGGAATATGCTCCTAAGACAATTAAAACAACAAGGTACAACTTCCAAATCAGTTACATCAACCGAAAAGAATCTAAGAAAGAG
This sequence comes from Oxystoma pomonae, assembly GCA_963921995.1. NCBI lineage: Eukaryota > Metazoa > Arthropoda > Insecta > Coleoptera > Brentidae > Oxystoma > Oxystoma pomonae. The sequence continues at coordinate 85,256,484 of OY998168.1, read as the reverse complement.
AAGATCAAAAGATCTTGGGAGGAAAGAACGAAATTTCAAAATTGGATGAGTGTCCCACAAGGAACACACAAAAGACCAAAGCGAAAAGAGAAACAATTAAACGATGTTTCGCCCGAGGTGACCAGCGTGGGCTCGTCAGTGGATTCAAAAACACTACGACGGAAAGTCGTCTGACGGGTCTAGCTTTGCTGCATATCAACAGACATATAATTGACATTGAGCGAGTCATTGACCGGTTTGCCCAAAAAAACTGGAAACGAACTGTTTTTTGAGATAGGCATCTTATATTTGAGATATGCAATATACAAGGTAATGTTTCAACTTAAAAAGCTTTTTGATCTCAAAAACAAAATATTTAGCTATTAGGTTTTGTTTGTGGTTTGTTTGTTATCTATATTTTTTATAACTGAAAAAAATATACGTAATTACTCAAGCGTGGATTTCAGGGGATTAGGTACGAAAATATTTATAAAATCAAAAGTAGGGCATAAATTACGTCGCTATAACACCTATATTCCATTAGTTTAATTTTGTGTTAACAATGACATTTGTAGTGTCACTTTGTTGAAAATTTTCGCCTGCTGCGCTATGACACGTTGATATTTACGATTTTAGTTTAATTTGACTCAAAAATTGCTTTTTAATGTAATTTTCTCAAATTTGCGACACATTTAAACATTTTTTATGCACTTTAGGGATTAAAAGTGCACTTTTAATTTTAGGGATAGAAGGTCACTTTTAATCCCTTTGGGATTTTAATTTTTATTTTTATTTATTTGTTAAAATGTATGAACGAAAAAAATAATTAGAATATGCATTACTTAAATCTAGTTCGGTCATTCTGTCTCTTTAGAAATGCCGTGAGTTTACTATATTTGCTTATGTCGACGTTTGCTTCAGATATTATCGTGGCTTTGATCATGGAATATTGGCTCCATACAGAAGATGCCTTGAGATTCTTAGACTTCTGTAGGGAATATGCCAGGAGCACCTTTTCATTCGTAAAATTCTCTGTGTGCATGCTGTTCAGCGCACCATTTTCGGTAATCACGAAACTGTTTCTTGTACACCTCGCGAGATTTTTGTGGAAGAAGGCTAGCGATGGCCTCTTCCGTGGCCTCTTTAATGTTCATTTTCAAAAAAAAATGCTGTACGATTTTTCTGGACTCACCGTTTGGTGACGCCGTTTGATAACAACAACTGACTGACATTTGTTTTGTTCCATAGCAACACTTCTATGGCACAATCACGATACACTTAACACGGTATGCTACTATCAACCAGTACCCTCTCCAGATAGGCCGATCAACTCATACCGATTTAGTGTTCTTTTCTCCACCTTCGCCGCCATTTTCACTCAAAAGTGACAGATAATCCATTAGTTTTCTGTCAAAATGGCGGCGAAGGTGGAGAAAAGGACACTAAAACGATAAGAGCTGATCGGCCTATGTGGAGAGGGTATTGTATCAACACCTGCTTAACTAATAAGCCAGTTAACTCTTTTTCGATTTAGTATCCTTTAGCCTACTATAGCGGTCATATTGACATCCAACTGACAGAAAATACATGTTTTACGTGTCAATTTGGTTATAAAAATGGCGGCAATCTTTGGCTAAAGAGCACTGAAGTGATTCCGTCGGTTTTCGCGTAATCATTTATTAGCGTGCTCGATTGACAGAATGAGTTCACTGCGCGCTGATATACTTGTCACATGTTTTATTTGAAAGAGTTAAAGAACAAAAATAATCTCGCTCGCCCTCCAAAAACAATACGATTTGATTGTGAGACTGCCTTCTACAATGCCCTACGATAACAACACACAACTTGTGCAAGTATCACTTTGTGGTTTGGTAATGATTATGTCAGTGTCAAAATTTATTTAAAATAATTATTTACTATGTGAAAGTGCGCTGTTTTTCAATGTAAAAATTATTACAGAATTATAAAAAAACATTAAATACTTTAGATTACCAAGGGAAAAAGTTGTAGAAATGAAATCGATAATTGCCTGCCAAATAAACGCCAAATAAAGTAAAAAACTTGTAAGTTTTTATTATTTATTTTAACACCTATGTTTTAGCATAGCCCTATACAGGGTTCCTAAGATTTTCCTTCGGGATAGGATTTCAATAAATCAAACAGAAATGGCATAGAAAGTTCTGCGCGCACAAAAGAAACAGATATATTGAGCAATGGGGCCAGTTTGTTATTATCTCCGGACTTCCGCTAGATGGCGGCCACACCATGAGATGATCGAGGAAAAACGAATTAAAAATTAGATGTTTTCAGGTCCAAACCACAGCTTTTTCTTGCTTAAAGGAGGCGGCAGGGTCGATTATTTACGATACTGAGCGATAAACTCGTGAGGTTGTTAACATTAGAAAGAAATATCTTCGCTTTTAATTAAATTTCTTTCCATTCTGTTCTACTACTGACATCTATCCGGAAACGGCCAAACCATGCAGCTAGCACTAGCAGACAAAGAAATCAATAAACGGCGCTGTTTTTCCTGCAGAGCTTTTTGCTTGCGATATTATTGATTTTAAATAAAGCTGGCCCTACACTACATTTGATATTTTCGAGGTGTTTTATGACATGATCTCGAAACATGTAGCGAACCAATTCTTCAAAACTAGCAGGAGAGTAAAAGCGAAAAATAATGGGTTGCCAATATTTTAACACCCAAAAAGGGGTGAAAAGATTTATTTTGCTCTGTTTCTTTACAAAAAAATGTTTTTTTTTACGAAAAACTTGAGCTCAGCCACTTTTTTTTATTTTTTTCTTCAACTTTCTCGAAATTTTCGTCATACCGTTGAAAAAAATTATTTCCCCCATGGTCATACTCTACTTTTATTCGAAAAAATTTAGAAACAGAGACGGGATCAGTTTTCCTAAAACGGGGGTTAAATTAGCCGAACGCAAAAATGTTAGAAAAACAAAGCACGAAATAAAAATGGCGCCGCTTACAATTTTTTTTCAAAAATTACGTAATTTCAGGAACGCAAAGAAATAGGTCTAAAGAGTATAATTTTTAAGAAAAAAATATCAATTTTCTCGCTCTCATCCACTGGGACTACAGGGGCCGTGCACAAATTACGTAATGGTCATAGGGGGAAGGGGGGTTACAAAACGTTACGTAGGGGGGAGGGGGGTTTTCGACAGCGTTTGCATTTGTGTGAAACTAAGAAAATTTGGAATGAAAATAAGTGAAAAGTTTTTTTTTTGGGGGGGGGGGTAGTGGTCTTGAAATCGTTACGTAATATTAGGGGAGTGACGTGCCAAACCGTTACAAAATATTACATAGGGAGGGGGAAAAAAATCTGACTGGTCCTCCTTTTTGATTTCGAATCAAATTGCAAAACCCGGGTTGGACGTCCCGTCCTATTTGCTTGATAAAGTTTCTACGGAAATATCTCAGTCGATTTCACCGGCTATGTATGAACGCTTTAGGTTAGGCATTTGCATGTATCTCAGTCCCCAGCCTGTAAACAGTGCGTATGGACAATGGTTACAAAATGAAAAGCCGAAAAATATATTTTTTTACGACATCTTTTATCAGTTTGGTATTAAAGTCGAGCAAAAACAATTTTTATTCCAGTCCTAAAGATATGAAAATGGAAAACATTAGAAAACAACAACCTGGAATGGATTTACTACGTGTAAGATGTAGTGACAACATCGCCTCATACCCATCCTTTTCTGCCTAATATGCTTTTCCGTTTGTCTGCGTCTTATACACGGCTGCTGGACCCCCTAAGTATTTGCTTAGGAACCCTGTATATTTAGGCTATGGTTTTAGGAAACGCCATACGTATAAAATATAAATCTAAAACAAATGCAGATCAACCCTTACAAACCAAAAAACACATTAAACGCGCGGCGGCCCAAAATTACATTAAGGAAAATTAATACCTTTTTTATGCACATGTTTTGGTATCGGGGTCACAAAGTGACGTTAAGTGTATCGTGGGCCAACACCATTCTCAACTAAAAAGCCTGTTAACTCCTACTGCCTCAGTGCCCTTGAGCCTATTGTGGCTGCCATTTTAATAACCAAATTGACAAGTAAAACATGGATTTTCTGTCAGTTTGGTGTCAATATGGCACCGATCATAGGCCAAAGGATACTAAAACGAAAATGAGTTAACTGGCTTTTTAGTTGAGTACGGTGTTACGTGGCCACAATAAATTTTGAGTGAATCCACCATGCCAACAACAATCAATGACAACTACAACTACGAGCTGTCAATCTTGAAACTAGAGTACCGTTAAGTGGTCTACTGTTAGTTTTGTGATTTTTTATTTTTAGTTTCTCGCATTCTAAAGTGCATAAAATAGTATATAGACCTTGTGACAAAAGTGTATTTTAATCCCTTGGCAAACCTTGCGCAGATTAAAAGAGGCACTTTAGCCCCTAGGTTTATAATGTACTATTAAAATAAAAAATGTTTGAAATAAGCAACTTAAAATCTGAGTACCCATCCCCTGAATTTGAGGCCAAATCCTTTGCATATATTGATATGTTCCTCATAAAAGCTATGCTTTTATTTTAGTTTTCTTAGTAGTAGAGTAGAGATTATTTTTTTTCGGTCGGAAATGTCGAAGTGACGTTCAAAACGGTTAATGTGATATCCATACTCTTTGGGGTTAAATAAACATCAGGATTGGCAGAACTTTGAATGGAAAGTACATTTTGTAAAATTAAGAAACAGCTCGGAGCACTTTTTTGATTTTTTTCCCGAATAAGTCAAAAAAATGTGAATTTCCGTTCTACCAATTCTGATGTTTATTTGACTCCATTAGGTCAGGTCAAGTCAGCTACGGACGTCGGCACGAATTTGTATTCCCCATTTAGGTGCAAAATCCGGTTGGCACGAGGTCGGAATAAAGTTGCATCCCGACGTCGAGTTGTCTGTCACGACCTAATATTACATCAGCAGGCAGGGTCGTTATATTATCTCATAGTGTCAGTTCGTTAAAAAGGCGCCTTATTCAGTGGCGGTCCCAGCCATTTGAAAAGGGGGGGCGGTTTCGATACGAAAAAAACTAGAATAAAAGCATAGCTTTTATGAGGAACATATCAATATATGCGAACAAAACTTAGGAACGACAAGCGCGGATATGGCCCCAAATCTAGGGGGGGGTACTCAGAAGAAAACTGCACTGAAAATGTATTTTTCGATTTAAAATTAAAATAAAATTTTAAATATATCAATTTCAAAAATTAAAAACAAAAATTAAACTAATACCGTAAATATCAAAGATTTTATAGCGCCGCAATTTATGCCCTACTTTTAATTTTCTTAATAATTTTGTACGTATATACCCCCCAGAAATTCGCGTTTGAGTAACTACGTATAATTTTTTCAGTTATAAAAAACATAGATAACAAACAAACCACAAACAAAACCTAATAGCTAAATACCTTTTTTTGAGATCTAAAAAGCTTTTTAAGTTGAAACATTACCTTTTATATTGCATATCTCAAATATAAGATGCCTATCTCAAACAAAAGTTCGTTTCCAGTTTTTTTTTTCAATATGTGTGTTGATATGCAGCAACGCTAAACCCGTTAGACGAATTTCCGGCATAGTGTTTTTACATACCTACTTATATTTTGAATCTTCTGAGGCAGGAGAAGCTTCTTTCTGACGGAGCATTACTTACTGACAAACATCCAAGAATGTTTTTATCAACGGAAAAATATCGCCACACTTGTTCGTTGCCTCGAAACGTTATCATATATGTTTTGATTGAAGCTATTGCCTACTTCTGACGAATATTGTTTCCAAATACTGTCTCCTCCCAATGAAAGTTCAAGAATTTGTGTTTTGTATTAATCAAACAGTTTATAGTATTTGGCAACGACATTAGTTCACGTTGCTTGGTATGAATATGTTCAGGTCAAAAATACTTGTCTCGTTAAAAAACAAAAGATCAGAAGATCTTGGGTGGAAATAACGAAAATTCAAACTTGGATGAGCATCCCACAAGGAACACACAAAAGATCAAAGCGAAAAGAGAAATGATTAAACGATGTTTCGCCCTGGATAACCAGCGTGGGCTCATCAGTAGTTTCACTGGTCACCCTCCACTATACATCATTAAACACCATCATACACTTTGATTTCCAACATTGAACCACTCACAAATAGTAACTTATCCAAGTTACCTGATATGAATTCGTCCTGGCGTGTTATTATTTCCAGTAGGATTATGCTCCTAAGGCAACTAAAACAAAGAAGAAGTTAAAAAAACCTCCAAATTAGTTACTTCAACCGAAAAGAAACTAAAAAACAAAAGATCAATAGATCTTGGGTGGAAATAACGAAAATTCAAACTTGGATGAGCATCCCACAAGGAACACACAAAAGATCAAAGCCACCACCCAAGATCTTTTGATCTTTTGTTTTTTAGTTTCTTTTCGGTTGAAGTAACTGATTTGGAGGTTTTTTAACTTCTTCTTTGTTTTAGTTGCCTTAGGAGCATAATCCTACTGGAAATATTAACACGCCAGGACGAATTCGTATCAGGTAACTTGGATAAGTAAGTACCAGTGCGGAACGATGCCTATTTGTGAGTGGTTCTAGGTTGGAAATCAAAGTGTATGATGGTGTTTAATAATGTATAGTGGAGGGTGACCAGTGAAACTACTGATGAGCCCACGCTGGTTATCCAGGGCGAAACATCGTTTAATCATTTCTCTTTTCGCTTTGATCTTTTGTGTGTTCCTTGTGGGATGCTCATCCAAGTTTGAATTTTCGTTATTTCCACCCAAGATCTTTTGATCTTTTGTTTTTTAGTTTCTTTTCGGTTGAAGTAACTGATTTGGAGGTTTTTTAACTTCTTACTTGTCTCGTTATTGAACCTTGATTTTATGTCCGAAATGATTTTGTCTAAAACTTGTTTATAAATTGAAACTCTATAATACTGTTCTGTATTTTTAATATCGTGGTTTTCGTCTGTTTCAAACTGTCCCAAAATACTGTGGAGGAATTCTAGAATGTCTTTAAAGGAACTTTCTGCAATTTCTCGTTTTTTCTCAAAAAACTTCAGGATTACCACCAGCATCTTTGTTGTCTACCTTTTTCTGGAGCAAAGGGGGGGGGGCAATCACCGCAACCAAACGATGATATGTGTTTGTGGGGATCTCTTGCATAAGTGTTGCGTGCGCCACTATTTGTATGAATTTTTGAGACTGCTGTAAGCGGTTATTTTTTAACTTAATATAGCGTTTAAACATTCAAATAGGTCCTTATTGAAAATACAATTTGAAGAGTCTGTAAAAGTTTTCGAACGATATTACGAAGTTACCTATAGTAGTTATATAGGTGTTCCTTATACTTTTATATAAAGTTGATCGACGTGGAGGCTATACAGTTGAAGTTTAAAGTCTACAGAGTGTCCCATTTCAGATGAAATTAATATAAATAGAAAACTCGGTTATTACTTTTTCGTGTTTATATTTCGTTTGCTGTACATTTTTGTTTATACAGACCGCTTCAAGCTACTGCGAACATAGGGGGAATCAAGTCCAATTTACTCCCCGTGCCGAACGACCGAGTTGGATTCGAAGCACGCTGCAGTGTTATCTTTTGGAAATTCATTTTGTTTTTATTATTTTGTTTTATTTCTGCCTTGCTCGAGAAACAGATGGGTAAGTTCTTAATTGAAATAATACATTTTTAAAACTAAAAATGGATGTCTACGAAGTTGCCGAAAAAGTGCAGATGGTCAAATGGTCAAATCGTCATAACCCAACACACGTTCGATATTGGTCGAGGGAAAATTTGCATTTGTATTTTGACGTAAGAACACAGTATCCCCAAAAACTAAATGTTTGGGGGGGGGGTATTGTAGGGGAACACGTAATTGGGCCAGTTTTTATTAACGGCAATTGCAATTTGAATGGTCCTAGATACTTGGATCTACTGCAGCAGCACATTATTCCAACTGCTAGGCAGTTGTTAGGTGTAAGATTTGGTGAAACATGGTTTCAACAAGATGGTTGTTCCGCTCACAATGTTGGCCTTGTTAGGGAATATCTTGATAATGTATTTCCTAATCGGGTTATAAGTACACGGGGAACTATTTTATGGCCAGCTCGATCTCCCGATCTTGCTCCTAATGACTTCTATCTGTTTTTGAAGAAGCTTTTCAAATTTTCACCCCTAACATGCTTGGAAACGTTGGAAGGGGTTTTTATAGTAGGCTCGGATATTGTCTAGTCGAGCAAGGAGGACTTTTCGAACATTTGCTTTAATTTTTTTTTGACTGGGAGAATCTTTTTGGTTTTTAGAATGTATTATTTTATTTTGAGAACTTGCTTTTATTTTGTTTCTCCTTATTATTTTCATTGTAACACGTCGTCACTGATAAATCTGAGCAGTTGACAATAAAACGCTCTTATTTATCAGTGACAAAAAATAAGAAAATTACGTTATAAAAATTTGCGTATTTATTGACCAAATTCCGGTTTCATTGACTACGCTCCACACAGCACCGTGGTTAGAGGCGTACTAAATACAAGGCGAACGGCGGCGAACGGCAGCGAATGGCGATCGGAAGTCTGAGTGTTGGTTGCTTCACTGATAGGCGTGCGGTGTCTCTGCATGTACGTACACTGGCAAATTAGACTTCTTTCGCCCTATGTTCGCAGTAGCTTGAAGCGGTCTGTATAAAAACTGTAAAACCAAGTGTAGTAGATTCTTTTCTTTTAAGAATGAATTTGAATCCTAAAAACAGTTCGTTTAGTTAAACAAATAAACCGCACATCAAAAATTAATAAAATTTTGCACAGCGGAGGCTTCTGGTATCCCCCACAGACCATTTTTGTGGTTTTTAGGATACGTAAAATTATGTAAAAAACTTAAGATTATGCAAAATCACGTGAATGGTTCCGGGATAATGCTTTAAACTTTCACCGTACAAATGCTACGTTTTCATGGGAATTTAGTTCGTTCTGAAAACGATTTCAATCCGATACCGTCCATGAAAACGCCTGTTTTTCCAGTATTCAAATCGATTTCAATCTAGATCGGACCCTTTTAGGGTTGGATCAAGATCGTATTGAGATCGAAATACCGATTTTCCATGAAAACGGGGATTGAGTTTACACATGCGTATTGCGTCGAATTACCAGACAGCCGCCAAATTATATTTTATTGCTCTCACTCTTTTTGAGAGAGAGAGAAATAGAAGTGAAACTGTGGAACCGGCATTCTAAAATTTGGTGGATACTTAAATAATTAAAGTTTTGTTTTTTTAAAGACTTTAAAAAAATTAATGATGGAAAATAAAAAAAATATTTGGCTCGAAAGTGTATGTGCTATGCACATATACCAGTCCAGCATTCCTTTCTTCACTTCCACTTGCAAACAGAGTAGTAATTAAAATTTAAAAAAAATGTGTGGCAAGGGTCAACATCATCTTTTGAATAAAATACATTTTTTTTTTAAAAGTACCAAAACTCAAAAATGAATATTTGACAACTATGACATATGCCAGCTGCCAAATATCAAAATTTGAAAACCGTTTTCAAATCGATTCAGAATCAATTTGAAAACCTGTCATGAAAACTCATGAAAAAAAAGTTTTCAAAACATATTGAAAACGAATTCAATATCCATGAAAACATAGCAAAAATTTGATTAACAGTTTTTTTAGATTAACTAATTGGAAGAATCGCATTTTTTATTTAAATTCACCCTTAAAGTCAAATAATATAGTAGCATTTTTGGTCAGAACTTGGATATTATATCCCGAACATATAGACCAGGACTGTTTCACTATAAAAAATTAAATAAAGACTAAATTACGTAAAAATACCACTAAGTGGGGATAAGAGTTTCGAATTTTCATTGTTTTATTTTTTACTTTTTTAAAACGTTTCGAATGATTATAATGTACCTGCAATCGTCATCAAGTGAATACTAACCAAAAATTATAACTCCCTAATTTTATAAAACAACAACCTGAATTTCGTGTCCGCAAATAAAAATTAAAGTAACACTCGTGGCATATCGGGCAAAGCGTTTTTGTTTCTCACTTTATTACGACCAGGCCTCCAATCTCTAATGGAGAATCCAGACACCTACATCCTTATTAGGAATCATTTGGGAGTCATAGGATTATACCTGACAGTTGAAGCTACACAGGCACCATGCACACCTCTCGAATTTAAAACAAAAAGTTTGTAATCCGTGGAGACTTAGTACCTGTGTGCGCCACCTGTCGAATAAACTGAGAAACAAAAACAACAAAACTGAAAAGTGCAGAAGATCGTATATACAGAATCCTGTACCTTTCAGCAGGTTATCAAGAAGAAACCTGTAAAAGTATAAGGTCACTGTAACATGACTCTTAAATAGAGGTAATGTTCGCAGCAGCACCACCCCCAATTAGAACTTCATACTACGTGGCCCTAATTTTAAGGCATCAGCAAGCAATCGCTCCGGAGGAGGCTTGTTGCGCAGAACTAAAATGCCAAAATATTTAAAAAACAACAAAGTGAATCTCGTGTCCGCAAATAAAAATTAAAGTAACACTCGTGACATATCGGACAAAGCGTTTTTGTTTCTCACTTCATTCCGACCAGGCCTCCAATGTCTAATGGAGAATCCAGACACCTATAGACATATTTCATCCTTATTAGGAATCATCAGGGAGTCATAGGATTATACCTGGCAGTTGAAGATACTCAGGCACTATGCACACCTCTCGAATTTAAAACAAAAAGTTTGTAATCCGCGGAGACGTAGTACCTGTGTGCGCCACCTGTCGAATAAACTGAGAAACAAAACCATCAAAATTGAAAAGTGCAGAAGATCGTATATACAGAATCCTATACCTTTCAGCATGTTATCAAGAAGAAACCTGTAAAAGTATAAGGTCACTGTAACATGACTCTTAAAAAGAGATAACGTTCGCAGCAGCACCACCCCCAATTCGAGCTTCATACTACGTGGCCCTAATTTTAAGGCATCAGCAAGCAATCGCTCCGGAGGAGGCTTCTTGCGTGGAACTAAAATGCCAAAATATTTAAAAAACAACAAAGTGAATCTCGTGTCCGCAAATAAAAATTAAAGTATCACTCGTGACATATCGGACAAAGCGTTTTTGTTTCTCACTTCATTCCGACCAGCCCTCCAATGTCTAATAGAGAATCCAGACACCTACAGACCTGTTTCATCCTTATTAGGAATTATCAGGGAGTCATAGAATTGTACCTGGCAGTTGAAGCTACACAGGCACCATGCACACCTGTCGAATTTAAAACAAAAAGTCTAGTCGTAATGAAGTGAGAAACAAAAACGCTTTGTCCGATATGCCACAAGTGTTACTTTAACCAATACCTGCTCCATACTTGTCGATCAACTCCTGCCGATTTAGGGTCCTTTAATCCACCTTCGCCTCCATTTTCACTCAAAAGTGACAGAAAATTCATTAGTTTTCTGTCAATATGGCGGCGAAGGTGGAGAAAAGGACACTAAAACGGTAGAAGTTGATTGGCCTATGTGGAGAAGGTATTGCTTTAACCTAATTTTATATACTAGCATGTGTTCAGTGAACCATAAAACTAACTTGTGTTCAGTGAACCATGACGTTTACTCTTGGTTGGTTTCGCAATTGAAATCTGTTACATCCGAAAAGTATCGGTTTCCAAATATCCTTAATGATGACGCTTTGTTGAGAAAATGCATTCTGGTTCCTCAGGGTGAATGCTATTTTTTTGAATTTCCGCTTGAATAGATTTTCCTCCTTGGCAACGATCTTTGCCCCTTTCCATTGAACATGATGTTGATTTTTTCCCAACAATCTAGTTGTGTCCCCTTGTCGAGTTTTTCGTTTGTGTTCTGTAAGGCGAACTTGCATGTATCGGCTGGTTTCTCCGATGTAGATATCCCCACACTCGCATGGTACCTGGCAAATGCAATTCTTGGTATCGTGGCGTTACGGTTTATTTTTTGTTACGTGACTTCTTATTGTTGTGGTCGTTGTGAAGACAGTCTGAAGATGGCTTATATTTTCTTTCTTCGGACTGCCTTCAAAAACAACCACAGCAATAAGAAGTCAATAAAAAAAACTACACACTAAACACCAGGCCACGACACCAAGAGCTGCATTTACAAGGTACCATGCGAGCGTGGGTATATCTACTTCGGAGAAACCAGCCGACCAATACAAGTTCGCCTTACAAAGCACAAACGCAAAACTCGGCAAGGGGACACAACTCAAAATAGCTCAACATTGCTTGGAACATCAACATCATTTGGAATGGAAAGAGGCAAAGATCGCCGTTCATCAATCAACTTCAAACAACAAAACTGACGTAAATTATCTGGATAACTAGTAGGAAAAAGGGAGTATATTATGACCTATTTTAGTTCAAAAAACTTGGCCTGGGCCTTGTTTTGGCCGACAAAATAAAATAAGGCAATTTGGTTTTAATGCTCACCACTGATAAGCCCACGCTGGTTGCCCAGGGCTTTGGTCCTTTTTCCACCCAAGATCTTTTTGATCTTTTGTTACAAGTTTTCTTACTTTTAAAATTCGGAAAGATTATTATACTTTTAACTTAATTGTTTTTATTTAAGCTGTAAATTAGACCCTAAACCTAGCAACAAAGGGCAGAGTTTACAATTCATGTTTCTGGGAAAACAGCTACCCTCTTCCACTCAATCTCTTGGAAAAATTATCAAGAAAAATAGAGTATTTTTGTTCAAATTATACCTTGTTTCTAAAAAACACAGGACCCCTTAAAACACGTAGGTTTTGGATATTTTGGAAAAATTATTGAAATTAAAAAAATACCACGGTTTTTTTAGCAGTAAAACGTTTTAAAAGAATTTGGGAGACTTTTTAACACAGAAAAATTTAAAAATCATATTGAGAAAAAATGGTTTCTAAATTTTAAAAACTTTCGATTTTTGACATGAAAAGAAGGATTTGATATATTTCTAATATCAAAAGCTTACTTCGATCATCCAAAATTTAGGTTAAAAATAGGTATTTCTAACTACAGCGAAAATCTAAACAATGTCTAACTAGAAAGTCAAACTTCTTGGTAAAAAAGAGCCCTCAAATTTGATGAATCAAAGTTAAAAACGGTATAAGTTTTGTTGTCAAATTAGCCAATATTTGACCTATTTTAGGTCCAGCATAGTAAAATCTTACTTATGAAAGATTCCGTAAAGGTAAATTCCTTATTAATTGTGTAATTTTGTTTCAGTGTTCTCAAGGTAGAGCGGCATGGCAGGAGAGACAAGGAGGGCGACGCTGCTCGCTCTCGCTCGAGGAAGCGCGGCAGCACCGCATCAAACAGACCGAAGCCCACCATCGGTGGATGAAAAGGAATCGGGTGAGTTTCAAAAATATACTGGATGTAATGGAATAATTATTGCTATATCATATATCGGAATAGTTATTTACCTAACAAGTGCGGAAAGTTATACTTCTCCGCACGCACCGGCGTTTGCACGAACGACGCGCCGCGTTCGGGCAAGCCGTAAGTGCGGAAAATACTTTCCGCATGCGTTAGGTACAACATTTCTCCTACGAGCGTGCGGAATATCAAAGTATTTTGTCATTATTTTAGTTAAACCTAGCAGAAATACTTCCTCCTTTAGTATGTTTTGGACATGTTTTCCGGAGCACCATTTTTCAAAATGAATAAACTCTTTTTCGTACCTCTCTTTGAACTTTTGCGGTACAAGCACCGAGCTCGCTGTATCGGCTGCAATTAGAATTTCTTCCGAAATCTCTTTAAACATTTTGAATTTCGTTTAAAAAACTGGCGTCACGACGCGGCGTGCGGAAATGTGGCACTTTCCGCACGGAAATGAGTGCGAGAAAAGCGTGTTTCCGCACGCTCGTAGAGAAAAGTATATTCGTAACCTTCGAATAGGTATATATCTTCGAATTTTCCATAATGGAAATATGATTGTGTAAGACCTTTTTAACAGATTAATCTAAACGTTCCAACGCTATTTAAGCTAGACCCGGTTTATCAATTTTAATAGCTATTTTCCTAATAAGTGGGCGAATAAAAATTTCCGGCACGTAGGTCGCGTAGCACCCAAGTGTCAGAAATTTATTTCCGCAAGGGTTAGGAACATTCGCAGAAGGCTTAATTATTTGTTTGAAAGTTTGAGACAATGATGTGTTTGAAATTAACTCTGTGTTTCGGACTTCCATTGTCTATATTTTATTTATACACGACGTTTCGATCAGTACAATCTCTGATCGTCTTAAGGTGCAAACTACAATCAGTTCCTAAGGCTACGTGCTTCTATACTGTGAGAAATCACTCAACCTTGAAGTTTAAGAAGTTGGCTCCGCCCAAGGAGGGGCTTCCAAATATTTGGGATTTTAACACTTGGTTTACTGAAAATACCCTGATTCTGCCCAATAAAGGCAGCTTCAAGGAATTTTCGTTTCTTCCAGTGTGACTCCTTGTGCAAAACCTTTGCGTCTGCCCACTTCATTCGGTGTTGTTTTGATCATGCATGTTCGGCGATTCCTGATTTCGTGGTTTCACCTTTTTGGGTATTCGTCTGATATTCCTTAAGCCTAACAGATAGTGGTCTTTTAGTTTCGCCTATGTATGATTCACCACACTCACAAGGAACTTGGTAAATGCATTCCTTATTTTGAGAACTTAGAGAACATATCAGGTTTTTTTGAGTAGCTGCATCAACTTCATCTGCATCATGCATGGAAGAAATTAACAACACATTTTTTTTGGTTTGAGAACATGGGAGATAAGAGTACAATTCTCAACATATCCAAAAATACTAGATGGAATTGGGTGATCTCTTACAGCTACGAATTCTAGAGGCAATTGTCTTTTTTTTTCCTTATTATTCCAAGAAGTGTCAGACTGTGTTGATGTAAAAGTCTTTGGCCGAGTTCAATACTGGTAAACCAGTTGTCTGTGGTCACGTTCCTACCTGTTTCACTTATAGGATCAATCAATCTTGTAACGACATCTATGACTCTTTTGGTTGTTTACCAACGTATACTTCCATTTTTATGGTATATATTGTCGAAAGGAACATTTTCCTCTAAAACCTACAAACTTTTCAACGACCGTTAAAAACTGGGAAGGAATAAATATAAGTTGGTAATTTCTTACAACTGTTTCAAAAACTTTCCGTACTGCAGCAAGCTTATCAACTGCTTGCCTAGCAGGCCTTGTTGTTTGATCGTCAAACCTGAGATGCCTCAGAAGAAATAAAAAACGCTGCATAAACATTGTCATTCGAAAAATTTCAGCCGAAGTGCCATCTGTACTAAATATGTCTTCACAACAAAGCCTGTTCCATTTTTTTACAGCGCATAAGTACAAGAAACCAAGTAAACTTTTGACTTCTATGGAATCGGTTGATTCTATATAGGTTTCTCTTTTATATTTTCCACGGGAAAATTGTTCTATATGCTGATTGGTAAAACTTACAATAATATCAATGACAGAGTCGTCAAACATTTTCTTCCAAATTTCTACTGGATCAGTTATATTCCTAGCTGCTCCCTTTACTCCTGGTAATTGGGTAAAAATGTTCTTTTTTTTTAGTTTTAGACCTTAAAGCAGCTGGTGGGTAGTGCTTTTCCCATCTTGAATTATCCTTTCCCACATAAAATAGGGCTGGCCCTTGGTCTCTAAAATTCAAATATTCGTCATCTACCTCTTGCTCGCTTTCGGAACTTTCACTTCTAATTTCTACGAGATCTTCTGCATCACCTATATATTTATCTGCTTCACCATCTGTCAGCATTTCATCTGCTAGCTGCTGTAGCCATTTTTGTTTTTTTTTCATAATCCATTTCCTAAAAATAAATTAACAATTATTAACGTGCAGGAAAATATTGTAAGAACGAAAGAGAGTAGCATTATCATCTTGATTCTGGAAAAATAGTGACTTTGCAGGTTTTTTTTGTAGTTTTGAATTATTTCTTACCTAGTATAATAGCAGCAAACTTTTAACAAAAGTAGTGTATATCCCAAAAAAATAAACTTTACTTACGTTTTTTAAAAAAATATATAAATGCACTTCGGTGACCTCGGTCTGAAATTCCGTATACAACTTTGGTGACGCACGGTCTGTTGCACCGAACTAAACACTACGCTTGAACGGTAGCTGCTACACGACTGCGAGCGCAGGGCTAAGTAAACACGCGCTAGTCACTAACACGCGCCAAAGACGAAAATACACGAGAGAAAGGTGCACAGCGCCACCGTTGTAAACAAATATATAGATATATATACTTCGTCGGTCTAAGAGACCGCACGTCACCGGTCGAGGGTTGAGGACGCTTTCACAAACGCATCAAAGATACGCTAAGAACAAGGAATCAAGGAGATATCGACGTTCAAAATTAGCCCATTATTTTAGAAAAATCCCTATAACTTGAAAACCAGTTTACCGATTTTAACATATAATATAAATGTTTAAAGGTGTTGGCAAAGGCTGTAAGCCCAGTTTTTGGTTTTTTGATTTTTAAATATTTCGATTTTGAAACGCCAAACAACCAAAACACAAAAACATGAAATCGTACGTCACGCTATTCTGGAAAAGGGCACATGCTAGGGGATCATTTATGTGGAACTTAGCCAATGATTCAAACTGAGTGAGTAACCTTTTGCCGACGTCCAACCGACGTGTGTCGTTTTTGAGATATTTATTTTTGAAATAATAACTTTTAAACGCTTATAACTTAAAAACGACTGCACCGTTTTTAATGCCGTTAAGTTTTTTCACTAGGAATAACTTTTCTAATCAATTCTTAAGTCAGATTTACAAAATTGTAATTTTTGAAAAAAGTGGAGAGGGTAGTTCCTTAACTTTAACTTTTAAACTTTTTTCTTCCCTAATGATTCTGAATATGTTTTAATAATTTTTTTTCATCTGGCCATTTCGCCGATAACTCGCCTGGCTTCGTTTACGGTAGTTATGATTATGATTATGACTAGCTGAAGACCCCGCAGGTTCGCCTGCGGTTTTACCCATTTTTTTACGTTTTCCTGCTTTGAATAATCATAACTTTTGTTCCCGTAAACCGATTTTGATGAAATAAAGCATTTGTCCTTTCCAGAACTCCAATTAATTCAGCAGTAAATCCCATCAAAATAGATTCAGTAGTTTTTGCGTGATGCTGTAACAAGCAGACAGGTAAATAGACAGAGAGACAGACAAAAATTCAAAAATTGTATTTTTGGTATCTATGTCAGAAGCCGACCCCAAAAATTTTAAAAAAATATTCAGTGTACAGAAATGGTCTTTTTAGAGATTTATTATATGTATCGATAAAATATAACGCATGCAAAAACATGTTTACCCTCGAGTTCCAAAATCGAACACGTCAGAGCGGATTACTTTCCGATTGCTTATTTTTCCGATTTTTCCATAGTTTTCCTGGGAGACATGCGAGAAATATACCAGGCCATGTTTACTTTTGAGCACTGAGCCGTGCAAAAATATCTTATAAACAAACATAGGATGCGACACTTTCGATTTTCGATTTTATACTAAGAAAAAAATTATTTCTGGAAAATGAAAATGCCCTTGAATGTTTTTTATTTTGCCGAATGTCTCCTGTCAGTCCAGAGACCTTTGCATTAGATTTCGGTTTTTGCTTGCTTTTAGTATAAAGAAGGCGTTTGGAAGAACTTTCTAAAAAACAAAAAGGCCAATCAAGAATTCTTGTAACTTATTTTATTTATATTTCTACTAATAGAAAAATAAAGACAACGACCTTTTAACCTTTAATCAAGATTTATTATTATATATTATACGCAGCATCGCCGAAACCCCCCCCCCCCCTTCCCCAGTAAAACACAAACTCCGTTATACACAGGAAACATTGTCAAAAAAAAATAATAAAAACGAATACCGCAACTGAAGAGAATCAATAGCCACTTAAAGTTAAATTTCGGGTTTATCGGCATTCGTATCCTTATCTCTATCGAGTCGACCTATCGAACAGGTGTACTTTTAAACTAATGGCGAATGCGTGACAGCTCCAGCTGATTAAATGCGTCAAAACATCGTTTCGTATGCAGAGACGGTCGTAACGTTACGACTCCCTTATCGTACCAAACAAGATTTTCGTGCATTTAATCAGCTGGAGCTGTCACGCATTCGCCATGATTTTAAAAGTGCACCTGCTTGATTGGTCGACTCGATAAAGATAAGGATACGAATGCTGATAAAACTGAAATCATGCTCAACAATCGCAATTCCCAATTTGTACGCACAGTATCGAAGAAATCTGGTTTGAACTTTCTCTAGTGTATATGAGTGAGTGGCATAGTATTGTGACCACACCACTGATCCATACTCTAAAATTGACCTTACTAGAGTCATGTAAACAATCTTTACAGCTTATAAAGATAAAAATCTACAATTTCGTAAAATTAATCCTGGTACTTTTGGAGCTTTTAACCATGGTTGAATTAATGTGTTCTTTAAATGAAATTTTTTCATCAAAGACTATGCCCAAATCTTTGAGCGTTCATTATCAATGTGATATTGAGTTTCAATTCTGTTTTTTTTTGTTTAAAGAAGCTTATAAAAGAAAACTTAGATGTGTTAAGATTTTTATTAAGCACCAATTAGCTAAGTTATTTAGATCTTGCTGTACAAGTTCTTGATCTTCTAAATAATTAATTTTCCTAAAGTAATTGATATCATCCGCTAAGATTAATCATTCACTCTTAACAAAACATTTAACTATATCTTTTACAAATAAATTAAAGATGATCGGAGAGCAGTGGCTATCTTGAGGTACCCCAAAGATAATCTCAATCGAAGCTGAATAAAACGCACCAATTCTAACAGACTGAGTACGTTTTTCTAGGCTACTATGATACCAATCTACCCATTGATCGTGAATCCCCATGAAACGCAGTTTACACAGAAGCATCTCATGGTTAACACTATCAAAAGCTTTCGATAAGTCTGTGTAAACCGCGTCCACCTGTGACCCACTTTCTAACATGTCAATTATTTTTCCCTGGTAACAAATCAAATTTATAATTGTTGATCTTTTTGTGCAAAATCCGTGCTGTTCTTCTGGTATCAAACCTTTACATAACCATGATATTTGATCAAATACCGAGCTGTCAAACAGTTTAGGTATTGCTGATTGAATAGAAATGCTTCTGTAGCTTTCGACACTATCTCTGGTGCCACTCTTATAAATAGAAACATCGATGTTTTTATACCGATGTTTTTTCACCATGGATGTTGAGTTTCGATGTTGACATCGATGTTCAAAATCGATGTTTTTTTTCGATGTGCCCATCACTACTCTACGCTTAACATATGGGTTCGCACACATTAAATTGAAAATTTGCCGTTTGCTTAAGCCAAATCAAAATTAGAATTCCGATCCCCCCCTTTTGTTCCAGAAAAAATTAGACAACAAAGGTGCTGGTGGTAACCTGGTAACCCTGAAGTCTTTGGAGAAAAAAGGAACGTTCTGCAATTTCTCGTTTTTCAGTATTTTGGGACAATTTGAAACAGACGAAAACCACGATATTAGAAATACAGAACAATATTATAGAGTTTCAATTTAAAAACAAGTTTTAGACAAAATCATTTCGGACATAAAATCAAGGTTCAATAACGAAACTCTTAAGTATTTTTGACCTGAATATATTCATACCAAGTTTTATACAAAGTGAAGCCAAAATTAGGGCAAAATTAACTAATGTCGTTTCCAAATAGTATAAACTGTTTGCTTAATACAAAACACAAATTCTTGAACTTTTATTGGGAGAAGTCAGTATTTGGAAACTATATTGGTCAGAAGTAGGCAAAAGGTTAAATCAAAACATATATGATAACGTTTTCGACGCAATGAACAAGTGTGGCGATATTTTTCCGTTGATAAAAACATTCTTGTATGTCAATGTCAAATTTCCCGACTTTTCCAATTTTCTCGAAAAGTACAAAGAAGTTCGAAAACATCAAAATTTTTTTGATTTTCATGGTAGAATTTTAAGAAATTCAAAAATAAAGAAAACCTAACCTCCAATTCGAAAATAATTTGTACTTTACAAGAAAATTGGAAAACCCGGGAAATTTGACATTAACATTTGTTCGCTTGCTTGCTTGCTTGCTTAATTGTATATCGGCCTGTCAGAAAGAAGCTTCTCCTGCCTCAGAAGAATGAAAACAGAAGTACTTAAAAACACTAGGAAATTCGCCTGACGGGCTTAGCGTTGCTGCATATCAACAGACATACTGAAATTGACATTGAGCGAGTCATTGACCGGTTTGCTCAGAAAAATTGGAAACGAACTTTTTTTTGAGATAGGCATCTTATATTTGAGATATGCAATATGAAAGGTAATGTTTCAATTTAAAAAGCTTTTTAAATCTCAAAAAAAAGTATTTATAGCTATTAGGTTTTGTTTGTGGTTTATTTGTTATCTATGTTTTTTATAACTGAAAAAATTATAGGTAGTTACTCAAGCGCGGATTTCAGGGAGGTAGGTAATTAACCCCCAACCCCCACCCGGATTTAATTTTTTTACGAAAATATTTAGAAAATCAAAAGTAGGACATAAATTGCGGCGCTATAAGACCTTTGATATTTTCTTAAAATTTTTCACCAGCGGCGCTATGATACGTTTTGATATTTACAATTTAGTTTAATTTGACTCAAAAATTGCATTTTTTAATGTAATTTCTCAAATTTTCAGCCCATTTAAACATTTGTTAAAATAAAGAATATGTGAAATAAACAAGTTAAAATCTGAGTACCCCCTTCCTAGATTTGGGGGCAAATCCGCCCTTCTGGTTACTAAGTTTTGTTTGCATATATTGATATGTTCCTCATAAAAGCTATGCTTTTATTTTAGTTTTTTTTTTTGTATCGTAACCGCCTTCCCTCTTTTCAAATGGCTGGGACCGCCACTGGTCATGCAAGCTTTTACGAAATTTGGTTTGAAATTTAAAGCTTAGGAAAAAGAAAAACTGCTTAATAGAAGTGATATAATATGGATAATTACTTATTTTACCAAAGCCAAGATGATTGCCTGACGCCAACGCCAATTCAGGCATTTAAAAAATAATTATTTTAAAAATTAACAATAAAAATAATAAAACAAAATATAACCTAAAAATTGGTAATGTAAATGGTCACTTTTAGAAATGTGAATTTAAAAGTGACTTAAGCTCGTCCGAAATTCAATGTAAATGTAGGAAATAACCTATTGGACTGCAGGCCACATTCCACACATCATCAGAGCTTTAAATGAGGTTTTTGGCGCGGTGTACAACAAAAAGAATTAGTTTAAGAGAAAAAATGTTCGAACCTTAAATGTAGAGAATTTGTGGCTTTACAATGTTTGTTGAGAATTTTTTTCAATCACAATAACAGGAAACTAGAAATAGCGAAAAAACTGATATCATTATGCTATTTTGCAAGGCAAGGTATTGTTTTTCCCCACAAAATGCTTTTTACTTCCCTTGCTAAAGGGAAGTAATGTAATCATCGAATAATAGCAATAGATAAGCACGAATCCAGCCGCCGTCGCCCTGTCTGTCGGTCTGTCGGTCTGTTTGTCGCCTACTTTGTAGCCACTCTAACTCAAAAACTCCTTCACTAATCATAACAAAATTTTACACAGTGATTACTTTTGTTGCCGCGCAGACCCCTATTGTTTTTGAGCATTCTCCTAGTAGACCCTTCGGAGCTACCCCCAAAAAACTTCATCCCTAAAAAAAAATATTTTTTTTTCTTGCCGTGTGATACCTCCTTGGAAAGCTTATAAAAATTGTAGTTGAATGGCGCCAAAATTTTTGACTACATATATATATATATATATATATATATCACATAAAAAATGCAAAAAACAATTGAAAAATTAAATTTTCTGTGCCATATATCTCGAGTTATGAAACGAAATGTTAAATAAAAAGTAGCTTAGGATAAGATCCAGGTCACACCCTATTGTCTTATCAAATTTCATACAAATCGGTTTAGCCGTTATTGCGTGATTAATGGACAAAAATCTTATGTATACGAGGATATATATATATATATATAGGGTGGGCCGCAAAATTCCGCACTTTTTGGATTGGCTATTACTTTTGACATAAGTGCTCGATTTTTAAAGGTATTAGTTTTTTAGATAGATGAAACGTGATACTTTTTCGATTCAGTTGAAAATTTAAAATTTCTCAAAAATCCAAGATGGCGGACAGTTTTAAAAATGTGTAATTTTCACCCCCCCCCCTGAAAAAAATGTATGTACGACAATGAACAAACTTTAAAGCTTTCACTACAAATGCTCGTTGTTTATGTGTATATTGACGTATCACTTACTTAAATCGGTTAAGAAATGAAAAAGTTATAAGCTTATAGATTATGAGTGTTTGGGCTTAACATTGGAAAAAATCACAAAATTACATATTTTTTTAATTTGCTGTAACTTTTGTCCTGATTAGTTAATTAAAAAAATATATTGTTTAAAGATACAAAACATGAGAGTTGCGTCTGTTTCTTCAAAATTTGACATTAAAAAAAAATCAGGATGGCGGATAGTTTTATAAAGGGTTAGCTTTTATACGCCTTATTTTTTTTTAAGTAAGACACTGGACAAAATAAAAATTAGTATTTCCATACTAATTAAATCGGATAAGAAATAAAAAAGTAATGCGTATTTAGATTTTTAGTATTTTTCTTACTTAAATAATTAGGTCAAAAGATATAGCAAATGGAAAATGTATGTAATTTTGTGATTTTTTTCAATACGAAGCCAAAACACTCGTAGTCAAAAAACTTATAATTTTTTTATTTCCCAACTGATTTAGTTAAATGATACTTCAGTATACACAGAAACAATGACCGTTTGTAGTGAAAGCTTTAGAGTTTGTTCAGAGTCGCACAAAAATTTTTTTCAGAGGAGGTGAAAATTATACATTTTCTAGAACTGTCCGCCATCTTGAATTTTTTGAAAGTTGTAAATTTTTATCCGAATCGAAAAACCAACGTTTTATCTTTTCACAAAGCCAATATATTTCAAAATCGCGTAATCATGTCAAAAGTTATAGCCAATCCAAAAAGTGCGGAATTTTGTGGCCCACCCTATATATATATATATATATATATATATATATAGCACATGTAAAACGAAATGTTTCTAGAAACAATAAAGTCTGAATATATATATAGCACATATAAAATGTATTGGAAAAGTCTGTGCACCCTAGAAAAGTCTGAATACACCCTGGAGAAGTCTGGAAAGGCTCTGGAAAAGTCCGGAAAGACCATGGAAAAGTCTGGATATACTCTGAAAAAGTCTGGAGAAGTCTGGAAAACCTCTGGAAAAGTCTGAAAAGACCCTGGAAAAGTCTGGAAAGTCCCTGGAAAAGTCTGGATACTCTGGAAAGCCTGCAAAGACCCTAGAAAAGTCTGGAAAGACCCTGTAAAAGTCTGGATATACTCTGGAAAAGTCTGGAAAGACCTCGGAAAAGTCTGGATACACTCTGGAAAAGTCTGGAAAGACCCTAGAAAAGTCTGGATACACTCTAGAAAGTCTGTAAAATCCCTGGAAAAGTCTGAAAAAACCCTGGAAAAGTCTGAAAAGAACCTGAAAAATATACACTGGAAAAGTTTGGAGAAGTCTGGAACGACTCTGCAAAAGTCTGGAAAGTACCTGGAAAACTCTGAATACACTCTGGAAAGACCCTGGAAAAGTCTGGATACTCTCTGGAAAAGTCTGTAAAGACCCTGGAAAAGTCTAGATACACTCTGGAAAAGTCTGGAAAAACCCTGGAAGTCTGGATACACTCTGGAAAAACCTGGATACACTGTGAAAATGTCCGAGTACACTATGGAAATGTCTGAATACACCCCTGAACAGTGTAGATACACCCAAGAAAAGTCTGGATATACCCTGAAAAAGTCTGACCAACCCAATCTAACCCATGTATATATGAGTAGCGGTTTTTTATATAATATATGTTCTTCTGAGCGAGGGAAGTTTTGGAGTAAACCTTTACACGATTCATTTGATTTGTTTTTCTAGTGCAAAAATAACAGAAGTCATTTTAATTTACCAGTAATACCCGACATCCATGAAAAATTTCAGCTTGCTCGCTTTTAGCTCCCAGTTTGCTCTACAGTTTGCCTGGACTATAAGTTTTTTTTGCTCCAGTTACTAAATAATTTCGCTTTTTGTCATTTTAACAATTTTATAATTGTGTTTCGGTTAGGACTTAATGACGCGACAAAATTTCAGCAATGTACAAATTATGTTTAAATTTTGCGGAAATCAGGTCTTTATTCACTGGCCTAGTTTGCAAGCATGCGTCGCACAGATGGCGCGGGTGAGGCCGACACAATTCAAATAATTGAAAATTTTAAACGAACAATTAATTATTTATTTTGTAAAACAATCAATTTCCGGAAATAATATTAAACAATTTTTATTTTATTTAATAAAATTTTATTCTTAGAATAATATTTATGATGTCTTTATAGGATTCGTGATTTGTTTTATCGTTTCCAGATTAATTTTCATTCTATTCAATAAAGGTGTATTCTTATAATAAGATTTAACATGAAGATTTTATTGATTCAGTCTCAGGTAAATAAAAACTTTTTTTGTTATATAAACATAACCAATATCTTATTAACTGGAAGAAGATGTTAAATTAAAGAATAGCGAGCTGCTTTACCTAAAAAACTTCTTTGGTTAAATTAAATTAATTTTTGTGTGAGAATATTTATTAAGAATATCTTTATACTTTTATTTAGTGGAGCATATTTTTCCGTGTAGGTACATATTAGGTACGTTCGTCTCATACATTTCACGTATTTTATACCACCCGGTAGAATAAATTCATAAAATAACATCATCGACTTACTAACTATAACATCGCTGCATAACACTAGAGAGAATACATTCAAATACCTTCTTTTTTTGTCGCAAAAATGGCATCATTTTCTTGCTTATCCGCGTGCCGTATTCCTATTAAATACATAATGCAAAAAGCACTTCACACGCTGGGAAACGCCGGGATAAAAAGGAGAAACAATCTAAATATCAAGGAGAACATTTCATCAACAGATACTTACAAAACAATGACAAAACTCAGCCTGGAAAGATTTTCTATTTCTTCTACTAACGTCCGAATTTATTGAAAGTAAAACTCGTGGCATATCGGACAAAACGGACCAGGCCTCCAATGTCTAATGGAGAATCCAGACACCTACAGACCTGTTTCATCCTTATTAGGAATCATCAGGGAGCCATAGGATTATACCTGGCAGTTGAAGCTACACAGTGACCATGCACACTTCTAGAATTTAAAACAAAAAGTTTGTAATCCTTGGGGACGTAGTAACTTTGTGCGCCACCTGTCGAATAAACCGAGAAACAAAAACATCAAAATTGAAAAGTGCAAGACACCGTAAATATAGAATCCTGTACCGTTCAGCAGGTTATAAAGTAAAAACCTGTAAAAGTATAAGGTCACTGTAACATGACTCTTAAAAGGAGGTAACGTTCGCAGCAGCACCGCCCCCAATTGGAGCTTCATACTACGTGGCCCTAACTCCGGAGGAGGCTTGTTGCGCAGAACTAAAAAGCCAAAATATTTAAAAAACAACAAAATGAATCTCGTGTCCGCCAGGTATAATCCTATGACTCCCTGATGATTCCTAATTCCATTAGACATTGGAGGCCTGGTCGGAATGAAGTGAGAAACAAAAACGTTTTGTCCGATATGCCACGAGTTTTACTTTCATTTTTATTTACGGACACCAGATTCATTTTGTTGTTCGAATTTATTCCCTTATGTTTTTTTCAATGTACTTACTTATAACAAAAGAATTGGGTATCGAAAAGTTCGACACTTTTTTACAGAATATCTTTTTTTGCGAAACTCCTATTTCTATTCAAAAATTTGTTTTCCATTAATGCCGGTTGACCTGGTTGATAAACGACTTTATTTATTTTATTATTGTTGAGACAATTCAGAAGAAAACTAAAAATTCTTTGGTTGGCAATTGATATGTTCGTTGTATGAAGTTGTTCATACAACGATATGTTTTACATATCCTTGTAGTAAAAAGACAAAAATTCATTTGCAATTTTTAGACTCTTTAATACGTCGATCGCTTCCAATATTAGAGACATAAAGCTATTTGTAACTCATCGCGGTATACGTATCCGCATCCAGCGAGAACCAAGCACATTGATTGGTCAGAAACTTGTAGCACGTTCGAAAAGAGCAGATATATGCTAATTTAAGGTGTTTCTGAACGCAATAGGTGCTGAGATACGATACGTGTGCCGTAACGATACGTGATACCTAACGCATCTCAACACCTATCGCGTTCAAGAACACCTTAGATTAGTATATATCTGCTCTTTTCGAACGTGGTACAAGTTTCTGACCAATTAATATGCTTAGTTCTCGCTATGCGGATACGTATACGGCGATGATTTACAAATAGCTTTATGTCGCTAATCATTCACATTACGTAACGCCTTTTTTGCCAAATATTGACCCACACTCCTCACTATGTAACGCCTAAACCCCCCATCCCTGCTTTTTCCCACTTTCAGTCGAAAAAAAAAACTAAAAAAGATTTTATAATTAGTGTAGGGGCATATGTCGATAATTTATATCCCGTTGGATTTTGAATGAAGGAGTTTTGTGACTATTTGGGATTGATAGCTCTTTAGTCACACAATCAAGTGTTACCGGGTGTTTTGTTCGCATCCGTTATATCTGAACCAAATTTTTTTTAACAATATTGTTGGACTTGCCCTTCTTCTCGGTCTTACCAAATTTGGTCCTCTTCGCTTTAATAGTTGATAAATAACGCCCTTTAGAATGTTATTTTTGCAATGTGTTAATTTTACTGGGGTATTTTTCAAAGTCATTAAGCTTCAAACTGCATCAAACTCTAAGGATCGAATTTGGCATATATGCCTAATAGTTTGAGGTACATTTGAAGTTGCACTGACAAAACCTCGAATTATTAAAAAGGATCAACCGCGTCATCTAAGCCAAATTTTACTACAAATTTTTACAAAGCTTTGTTTGATTGCTTAATAAAGAAAAAAAATCAAAAATGCCTTCACAATGGCGAGTCTATTTCTGCTTTGATGTCATGGCGTTTCTGATGAAATACCAGAATTCAACCAGATCAGACCAATTCCGACAAGATCTCCAAAATTGTTACGCCTGATGCACCCAACTTTGCACTTTAACTCACTACGTTCCCTATGTACACTATCGGCATCATAAAAGTGGTACGTGATAAACATAGGTATTTTTTAAATTATATGGTTAACTACCGGATTATATTTTGTAACAGACTGGTACTAAAATGTGAAAATATTGATATCAAAGATTGCTTTCCATAAATAATTTTTATATTACAATAATACGCTAACGCATAAAACAACTGTAACAAAAATTAAAAAACACAACTCTAACGAAAATTATAAAACGATAGAAACAAATTATTAGGTATATAAATTTTAGTATCTATCTCAATTATACCATATAACCTTATTGGTAGAGAATCAGTCAAAATTTTAAAAAGGTTTCATTTTCTTATATTAAAGCTTTCCAGCTTTTTTGAAATTAAAGTCAGATATTTTCCATAGGATTGGCGTCTGGGTTTTCCGCAGGTCAAGGCAGAACTTGAATATTTTGCTCCTGAAACCAAGTTTGGCAAATTCTGGCCGTATGAGCAGGGCGGTTGTCTTGTTGAAAAATAAACTGGTCTTGATAAAGTTATGTGTAAAATTTCCACGTAAAGCTGTGCTGTGAACCTTCCATTGATTCAAAATAGAGTACCATGACCTCTAGCAGAAATTCAACCCCACATATTTACCGAAAATCTTCCAGCGCGATCGTTGTTACCAGCAATATATCTTCCCTCATAGCGCGTTCTTGGTGGACGATACACCCGAATTTGTTTTCTGTCACTACAGGACTGGAAAACTTTTTCATCGGAAAATATTACCTTTCGCCAAAACTCTGGTTCCTTTAGAGACTAATTAAGAGCAAAAAGTAACCTGGCCTGTTTTTTTTCATTTTTAAGTTTAATTTTTTTAACAGCCACACAACATCTTAAATTAGAGTCTTTCCTTACGCGATTTCGTGCCACTCTTACACATCCCGGAAATTGGGTTAATCTCTTTGCCTGGGAAACAGATGCAAAAGGGTTTTCTTCCATAAAAGCGATAAGGTCATAATCTTGTTCATCAGTTGAAACTTTTAATAAACCAGTCCCTTGTTTTCTCTCTATTGTCTGATCTTATTCCCATCGTTTTTTAATTTTTATAATCGTGGTTTTACTGCATCCATAACGTCCCTAATTGACCATCCTAGTTGTAGTTTTGCCAGGAGTTGGGCTTTATCAAATAAAGGAATTTGTGAAGGCATTTTTTATTTATTTGTCAGACTGAAATATAGAATGACATACTTTGACAGTTTAAGAAAAATACAATAATGGGTGACTTTGTTTGTAAAAATAGACCAAGATATTACAACAAAAAGTATTGTGTACCACTTTTATGATGCCGATAGTGTACACTTCTCTCCTTATAAAACTGGTAGAGCAGAAGGTAGCTGCAAACACGATTTTTTATATTTTCCTATGTGCAACACTGACTTTTTGACTTTGTCATTTTAGGTTATATTTTTGGCATATATAAATTTTTTATAAGGGGACGGCTTGTTTATTTTTTAATAATTCAAAATATAAGGCCACTAAAAATAAAAACCACATTTCAAAAAAGCAAAAATGTTTTATTAACTAAACAAAAGCTACACAGTAATTGGTCTGTTCGACTAGCTGATTATGAAAGAAGCAAGTCTACGATAGCAACGAAAGGAAGGCACAGGTTTGACGAAAGTTACTAGCCCAAAACAATTAAAAGGCCAGATCAAGCTAACAAGGTCTTCTGGACATTGAATTGGCTAAATTTTCAAATAAGTTTGGATTTTCAGCAATAAGTTCCCTATATGCCCTCACGATGAGCTCCAAACATTTACCGAAAATCTTCCCGCCGGGTCTTCGTTTCCAGCAATATATCGGGTTCTTGGCGGTCGATAAACCAGAATTTATTTTTTATCGCTGTTGGACTTAAAGATCTTCTCATCTGTGAAAACCATCTGCTGCCAAATTCTTCGTACTTCAGAGAATAATTCAACGCAAAAATGAATCCAGACTGCTTCTTTTCCTCACTAAGTTTAATTTTTTTTGCCGCAATGCGACACCTTAGCCTCGAACTTTTAATCCTCCTGCCTAATGTGCCTAATGGATCCTGGAAAATTTGATTCAATTTTTACTTCTTTCGCTTTGGCAAACGGATGATTTTCCAGAAAATTGATTGCTTCTTAGTCTTCCTCTAGGAAACACCGTTCTAGTTGAGAACGATGTTGCTCTGGACTAGTAACTTTCGTCAAACCGGTGCGTTCCTTTCGGTGGATAGTTCCGTCCTCTTGAAATCGGTTTTTTATGTTTACTATCGTAGACTTCATTCTCCCATAATGAACAGCTACTTGCCGAATAGACCAACCACCGTCTATGTTTGCTAAGATTTGAGCTTTATCTTTTTAAACTTGGATGACACTGACATGCAAAACATGATGTTGTCAGGAGTGACATTGTCACTTATAGGAAGACAATGCCGTACTATAAAAATTTTAAAAATTAAACAGGCTGCTAACTTCTGCTGTACCAGTTTTATGTGGAGAGAAGTGTATTCACTAATCTTTGTCTAAGTCAGTTGTGTAAACGGGTATAAGTCGTGTTGCGACTATCGCGGGCCAGCATCGGAATCCGACGTCTGATGCCTGCACAGAACACGACTGAAGTTTACCTGTCATTTGTCATTGTCATAATTCTGACAAAAAATCTAAAAAATGTTTTAAAGAGACCGGAGTTCTGGCCAATAGCTTATTCTTATTTTTTATCTTATGTTATTTCCTATACAAACCCAACTTTAATCTTGTCCAAGTTTATTTTTACCTGATTTATTGGATCTGCTGGTTGCTCCTGGGGGCCGAGGGGTCATCTCTCCTACATTTTAAATACTCTATTTGTTTAGCTTGCCTCCTGTAAAACGTGTTAGTATGCCGTAAAGCCCTTTTCTTTTTTTGTTCTCCTTTTAGGCATACTTTCAGTGCAAATTTTCAAAAACAAAAGGGTTATGACGTCGGGTCTTCTTTCTGACGTTATTTGTTGGACAAAATGGCTAATTGTGACTGACGACGAAATAGGGCGATTTGTTTGAACTAATTCTGGCTGGTTCATCCACCAACGTCGCGTTCAGTTATTTCGTAGCTAATACAATCATGCTAGACAACTAGGCTACATGACCCAACTGCAATTTACAGTATGGTATAACAGAGAAAACTAACGTCTCTGTCGCCGACGTCCTTACAAAGTCATTTTATTTTACCGTCGGCAACCGACGACGCTTTTCTAATAAAGACTACGTCGTCAACTAAACTACTAGTTATAAGTTAACAGACTAGTAAAATTTTCACTTGATCTGACGTCGAACCGAGTTAGAAACAGTCGGAGGTCGAAAAAATGCTGCTTGGGTATTCTTAAGTACCGCAATATAAACATTGTACGCTGAGAAAAAATTAATTGGCCTTTATACAGCAGTTCCTTACTATTTGCTCCAGCACAACAAATTGTATATAGAATATACAATTTTCTTCTTTAACTATACAAAAATTGTATATTACATATACAATTTGTTGTGCTGGAGCAAATAGTATACAACTATATTCCACTGTTTTCTCTGTGTATATAAATGCTATTATAAAAAATGACCATATTTTTCAGATCCACGATTCAACTTACGGTTCCGGCCTAGACGAGGAAGACTTCTTCCAAGTTTACCACCAAAGTGCGGCAGCGAACGCGTTGCTTTACGTTGGTCTAGGAACCATTGCAATAGGTAAGGTAATAATAGACAGATTAAATAGGTCATAGGCATATAACTATGAGATATTAGAATGGCCCAAGTGGCGCAAAATGTGCAACAATAATAACTTTGAAAAACAAATCAGGGTTGGCCCTGGGCAACGTCAAAGGCCAAAAATCTACTGCGCATGGCTGACACAGTCTGATCGCGCCCAGAAGAGTTTTTGGATCTGCATTTTGTCGAGGCTATAACTTGATTTGGAGAATTATTATCGCTACGGCTTTTTTTTTCGAAAAATTCAAGGGCAGGGCCATTATATACTTATTATTATTATTATTATTTAATTATTATACAGGGTTCCTAAGATTTTCCTTAGGGATAGGATTTCAATAAATCAAACAGAAATGGCATAGAAAATTCTGCGCGCACAAAAGAAACAGGTATATTGAGCAATGGTGCAATGTTTGTTATTATCTCCGGACTGCTTTCATGACAAAAAATTGTCGCCACTCTTTCATTGTGAGCATAACTCATAGTTGCAATAATAACCATTGACAAGATGTCTGCAAATTCCGCTAGATGGCGAACATCTAATCTAATTAAAAATTATATGTTTTCAGGTCCAAACCACAGGAGGCGGCAGGGTCCATTATTTACGATACTGAGCGATAAACTCGTGAGGTTGTTAACATTAGAAAGAAATATCTTCGCTTTTAATTAAATTTCTTTCCATTCTGTTCTACTAGTGACATCTATCCGGAAACGGCAAAACCATGCAGCTAGCACTAGCAGCCAAAGAAATCAATAAACGGCGCTGTTTTTCCTGCAGAGCTTTTTGCTTGCGATATTATCAATTTTAAATAAAGCTGGCCCTACACTACATTTGATATTTTCGAGGTGTTTTATGACATGATCTCGAAACATGTAGCGATCCAATTCTTCAAAACTAGGGGGAGGATAAAAGCGAAAAATAAGGGGCTGCCAATATTTGTAACACCCAAAAAGGGGAGAAAAGATTTATTTTGCTCTGTTTCTTTACAAAAAACGTTTTTTTTACGAAAAACTTGAGCTCTGCCACTTTTTTTATTTTTTTCTTCAACTTTCTCGAAATTTTCGTCATACCGTAGAAAAAAATTATTTCCTCCATGGTCATACTCTACTTTTATTCGAAAAAATTTAGAAACAGAGACGGGATCAGTTTTCCTAAAACGAGGGATCTTGGTTTCGAGTGAGAAGATAAAGGGCGCCGCAGGCAAAAATTTTTCAATTAAATTAGCCGAACGCAAAAATGTTAGAAAAACAAAGCACAAAATAAAAATGGCGCCGCTTACAATTTTTTTTTTTTAATTACGTAATTTCGGGATCGCAAAGAAATAGGTCTAAAGAGTATAATTTTTAAGAAAAAAATATCAATTTTCTCGCCCTCCTCCACTGGGACTACAGGGGCCGTGCACAAATTACGTAATGGTCATAGGGGGGAGGGGGGTTACAAAACGTTACGTAGGGGGGAGGGGGGTTTTCGACAGCGTTTGCATTTGTGTGAAACTAAGAAAATTTGGAATGAAAATAAGTGAAAAGTTTTTTTTTTGGGGGGGGGTAGTGGTCTTGAAATCGTTACGGAATATTAGGGGAGTGGCGTGCCAAACCGTTACAAAACATAACATAGGGAGGGGGTCAAAAATTGGTAAAATCACCGTTACGTAATTTGTGCACGGCCCCACATCTGACTGTTCCTCCTTTTTGATTTCGAATCAAAGTGCAAAACCCAAGTTGGACGTTCGAAGGCGTCAACTTGTCCTATTTGCTTGATAAAGTTTCTACGGAAATATCTCAGTCGATTTCTCCGGCCGTGTATGAACGCTTTAGGTTAGGCATTTGCATGTATCTCAGTCCCCAGCCTGTAAACAGTGCGTAAGGACAATGGTTACAAAATGAAAAGCCGAAAAATATTTTTTTTACGATATCTTTCATCAGTTTGGTATTAAAGTCGAGCAAAAACAATTTTTATTCCAGTCCTAAAGGTATGAAAATGGAAAACATTAGAAAACAACAACCTGGAATGTATTTACTACGTGTAAGATGTAGTTACTTGTGCTTTTCCGTTTGTCTGCGTCTTATACACGGCTGCTTGGCCCCCTAAGAATTTGCTTAGGAACCCTGTATATATTATATAGTATCTCATAGTAATAGGCTTAGATTAAAAAGAGACAACATACTTGACACTTACGAAGACTTTGGTTATATTATCATATGGAACAATGTTTACCTTTCTGTTGTTTACAGTAAACACACCAGTGGCGTACTTACTTAGATAGAAATTTACACATGGATTATATTATTAAAATTTTACTATAATATGAATTCTGCCAATTTGAGCTTTGGAAGCTTCCTAACAATAAATGTTTGTGGTATAATTTTATACAAAAGAAATTTATTAAAAAGATTTTATATGATTTATAGCAATTTCAATTTTCAACACAATAAAATTATTCCAAACATTAAAACAAAGAAACACAGTTCATAGCACCTGGAACATCAAGAAAAAAAAATATTACCCACTAGCTAAAAATTATGTTATTGTGTTGGTTAATTTTGTTATTTTTTCTGGTCATTACCAGAAACTTACTTATACTGCCTTCTTCAGTAGACAATAAAGTCAATCAGTCAAAAAGATTTAAATACCAATTCGAAGGGCGAGCGCAGATGGCAACGGCGGCAGTATATAACAGGTAGGAATTCAATATCCTTACAAACCTAAAAACATGTGAATTAACTTTTATTGTTGTTTGCAAGTTGGTTTAAGGACTTTACCTACCTTTATTTAATAGTCTTTATAAAAAAAAAACCTTCGAAAATATCTTATTTGCGCATTAACTACTTCATCAAAACTATGCTTTATTTTATCGTCTTTATAAAAAAAAAACTCGAAAAAAACCTCATAAAACGTTCGAAAATATCTCATTTGACGCATTGTTAATTAACCACTTCATAAAAAAAAAACGTGTTTGTTGATATTTTAATCTAAGGTTCTACTAATTTAAGTATATTTCATAAACTTTTTTTTTATTTTTTGTGTACCTAGCGGCATGTACCACCACTGACTGATTTCACTTGCTCTCCCTTTGTTTTCAAAACATTGAACGATTTGTTCCAAAATATCACTTTAAATGCACTGAAATATTCTCCTAATGGTAAAGAAAACACACTATAAACGTTTTTTGACAAAATGTGGTTTTAAAACGACTTATAATGCTTAAAACATCCTGAAATTTTAAAATAAGAGTACTATGTTGGAAATTTGGAACCTTTGGTTGCACTAAAACAAAGTTATGATTATTTTCCACAAACCAAAACTACATTTTTTTGCACTCGACGCGTGTTTCGCTAACAACGTTAGCATCATCAGGAGACGATAAACAATATACAATCCTTTAGTGGGCGGAGATAAGACTAATAATTTGTGATTGATCACGATTTTTAATTCTATCTCCCCTCAACCAAAGAATAAAGTGTACTAAACGGGATGGGTCCTCTATCTTTATTTAAACTATTTCTGGATTTAATGATTTCCATACTTTCATATACATTCAAAAGTCTTTTGTTTGATACACTTTTTACAGGTTTTAGGTTATCTAATGTGAATCTATGATTATTTTCAAAAGCATGCTCGGCCACACTTGACTTTTCTGTTCTTCCGTATTTTAAGTGTGCTAAGTGTTCTTTAAAACGTGTTTGAATAGAGCGTCTCATTTGGCCAACATATTTTTTGTCACAATCCATGCAACTAATTTCGTAAATTCCACTTTTTTCTAGAACTGTAGTTTTATCCTTGGGATTTCCTA
Organism: Oxystoma pomonae; assembly: GCA_963921995.1. Classification (NCBI taxonomy): domain Eukaryota; kingdom Metazoa; phylum Arthropoda; class Insecta; order Coleoptera; family Brentidae; genus Oxystoma; species Oxystoma pomonae. The sequence goes on along the minus strand of OY998168.1, from coordinate 85,221,714 downwards.
GTACGCTTCTTATTGTGTTACCGGATTGATATACTAATTTAAGACCGGTGTTATTAAATAGTTTTTGTAATCCTTTCGTATAATTAGGATTACAAGGAATTGATACAAATTTTGAGTCGCAGGTATCTTTTTGTCTGAAAAAAGTGGAATTCCGAAAGGTCTTTTGAAAAGAATGTCTATTTATCAGCTTATTTATTAAGCCTTCGTCTTAACCGTTTTCGCCAGCTATATTCCTAATCCTATTCTTTTCTGCTTCAAATCTTTCTTTGTTTAAGGGAAAATTTACTAATCTATATGTTAAAAAGTGCAAACTTGCAAGATTATGTTGTAAGCAATGAAAAGAGTCATTTGGAATATACCTGTTGGTGGCCGTTCCTTTCCTGTATAGGTCAAAGTCCAATTTATTTTTATTTCTTATAACTAAAGTGTCTAGAAATGGCAGTGTACCGTTGTTCTCTGTTTCATAAGTAAATTTAATTGTGGGAAATTTGTTATTTATTGTTTCCATAAAATTTTCAACACTAGTTACTTTAGTGTTGAATACTGCAAACACATCGTCTACATACCTGAACCATACTCTGGGGAAATACTCAAATTCTTTACTTATATCTGATTCAGATTTGCTCATAAATAGGTTTGCAATAAAAGTTGATAAACTATTACCCATTATGGTTCCTTCTAATTGCTGGTAGTAGTTATTTTTATATTGAAAGTAATTTTGATTCATGCAGAGTTTTGTTAAAGATAGGTATTCTAAAGTCTGTTTCTCTTCTAGATTGTTTTTTCTTAGTAGTTCCTCCAGGTATTGTAAGGTATTGGGGATCGGCACACTAGGGAACAACGAACTAACATCAAACGAGATTAAAATTTCACCTTCTTGGAGTGAAATATCTTTAACAATTCAAGGGAATTTTGAACAGAAAAACCTTTTTCCTTTATAGGTAAATTTTATGTTGTAAGTAGGTGATCCTACAACAGAAACTATAGGTCTAACCGATTTTCCAGGCTTATGGATTTTCGGAAGACAATACAGTTTCGGCATAGTGGGATTGCTTACTTGTAGCTTATATTTAATATTGTCAGTAATAATATTGTTACATTTTTTAATTGTGTTTTTTACTCCGTTAATCATTTTTGGTAAGGGGTTCTTTGGCACTTGTTTGTAGGGTCCACTTTGTATTAGGTTATCTACTCTTTCGAAATAATAATACGAGTAAATAACACGAAAAAGCTTATGTCAATAAAAATATCAGCCGACCGTCTGCGATCTGCCGACTTTCCCCACCCACAAGCCAATCACGACCCAAAGTGGTTGAGACAGAATTCTCGGTCCCTATCGTTCTAACGTTTAAAAGGATAAAAAAATAATCGATATTTGTCACCTTTGTTTTGTTGTGATTTTATTTGTAGATAAACAGTGGTTATTATTTGCCAAGGAAATTTCGTTGAACCAGATATCTTGTCTCTTTTTAATCTAAGGTCATAGGTAATACCTTATAACTATATATACAGACGCGTGTACGTGGAATTTATCGAATAGGAGGTTTATGTTAATGCGAGTATTTCTATCTTGCTCTCCTTGGTTTGGTACTGTGGTTTACCTCCGGAAAGATGGCTGCAGTTTGGTAAAATTTCTCAACAGAAGTTGGCCGCAGTTTAAACCAAATTTTAAAAAAATGCTTTCTGGATCAGAAATATGCTCTGGAGGTTTGGTATCCAGGTTTTTTTCGATTGGTGGCCTCCCTATTTTCCAGAATTAAAAAAATATGTATAAAATATGCCGGTTTTTATAAGGTTTATAAGATTTTGTGACGTTCAATTTTCGGTTAATTAAGGTTTATAATAATTTATGAGTTGTGATTTTCATTTTGGTGAGATTTTGTATTTGATTGTATATTCATAAACATTTATTCAGAACATTTCAGGGATGTCTTAACTCTCTGTGTGGGTCTATTTTGGAATATGTATGAGATGTTAACCGAATATTTTAGAATAGACATTCCCACAATATTCTACACAGGATATACCGGAAAAGTCCTGTTTAAATGTAATAATGTAGTTTAAAAGTTTTTTGCATTATACATTACATAGAATGTTCCACCAATAATAATACAGATCGCACATTCCTAGAATGTCTTGTTTGCGAATTTTGTATCTGTTTTGGCAAACGTATCGAATGTTTAGGGAACAAAGTTTTAGAATATTCTGTAAATCTATTTTGGTGCAAAAGATATTTTATAAAAATTTTGTGAATATATTCAGGATGTCCTAGGACCTCATGTTTAAAAAATAAAAATGTGTTAATATTATAATTACATCTAAAAAATTAAAAAAAAAACTACCCAAGTAGCACACGTCGTCTTCAGGACGTCCCAGAAAGGGCCGAACGTCCCGGGTCCAAAACGTACGTCCTGGGGACGTTTGAAGTGGGACCAAAGATCGGTTGGAAACACTTACGTCAGGACGTCCCCAGAACAGCATAACTATAAAGTTGGTTTATACTTATTTCGTGATTGGTTTTGATTGGTTGCCATTTTATTTGTTTTTTATTGGTTTTTAAGTTATTTATATTTATAAAATCCATTAACGATCAAACGACCTAGGTCCAAAATGTACGTTCTGGAGACGTTTGACGTGGGACCAAAATTCGGATTAAACCACTCAAACAGTTTTAGGACGTCCCCAGGACCGCCCTACTGTAAAAAAAGTGTCGTCTGTCCCAAAAACGTCCTTGGGACGACCGCCACCGGACATCCCCGGGACGTCCTAAGGACGGCATAAGTCCCAAAGCGGACGTACCTAAGACATCCTGTGAATATGTCCTGCAGACGTTTTCTGTGTACGTCCCAGGGACGACTTTGTCGTACGTCCTGTGGACTAATTATTTTGTAACATTTGACCTCCCAGGGACGTCCTAAAGTCGTCGTAGGTCTCAAAGCGGACGTACCTAAGACGTCCTGTGAATATGTCTTGCAGACGTTTTCTGTGTACGTCCCAGGGACGTCTTTGTCGTACGTCCTGTGGACTAATTATTTTGTAACATTGGACCGCCCAGGGACGTCCTAAAGCCGACGTAGGTCCCGAAGCGGACGTCCCGGGGATGTACGAATGTCCGGAGGCGGACGTCCCGAGGACGTTTATAAAACTAAAATATAAATTACAAATATAAACATACATTTTTATTTTGCTTAATTTCAGCCCCCCTCCCAGTCACAATTTGAGGATATATTTTCAAAATGTACCGAGGATATTTCAGGAATGTTGGATAAATATATTAAGACATTTATAAGATGTTTCCAGAGCATTCTAAATATGTCCCGTAAATATATTAAATATCCACATCTAAAGCACGTGCTTAAGATGGTCTGTGAATGTTCTGTAAATATTATCCCGCTAATGTATTGGGGAGAGGCCAAAAATGTTTTAAATAAATGACTTGACAAACCGATGGCATCCTGCCAGCACCTGAAAGAATATTGCTGCCACATTCCTAATATTCCATATGTATTATCTGGGAATATCCCGGGAAAGCTTATTTTATGGTATTAGGGATACCTCTACCAAGTTATTAGGGAAATTTTGGAACACTTAAATATTTGATAACTTTGACAGCCCCTGTGGTAGTGTTTAACTACTACTACCACGCATCGACTTTATCAGTTTTTGGAACACCTCAAAAACTGTCACTTGTAAAAAAATTTAGAGATGAGAAAAAATTTGGCCTAATTTTACCAAATAAGTGGTCTATATGTGGGAACCTGGTAATATTTTATTATTTTTAAAATTAATTGCGCCAAAATTCTCTAAAATTAATCAGAAAAATAACCACAACCACAACGAAATGGATTCGTAGCTTACGGCAGTGGTAGTGGTTAATTACCACAACGCAATGACGTTTAACTATTGCGCAGACGCAGTAATTACCCAAACCACTACAATATGTCAAATAAGCGTTCCAAAATATCGCTATTAAGAACCTCCAACCAATTCGCTAATTTCCTATCTTTTTTTTTCATCTAGGTAGCGTCATCTTTTTCGTCGGTTCAGGAGAAAAAGGCTTTAAGACTTTAGAACTGCGCCTTATCGGTCCTACGCTTTGCGCATGCGGCCTACTATGTTGTCTTATCAGGCTGTTATTGTGCGCATGTCCATCAACGTGTTTTAGCAAAAGGAAAAAGACACGGTTAAAAAGTAACGCTTGTCCTCATAGTTCTAGTAGGTAGGCAATAAACATATTCATATAGGTATTAAACACTTAAAGTACCCTTTGCACACCAACGCGTCCCCACCCTGCTTCAAAAACCGCACCATGTGACTGGACATATATTTCCAATGGTTTTAAATTCAGAGACACGTGATGGGCACGCCAGTGCACGCGTTGGTGTGCATCGGCTATTAACGCATGGATATCGGTATACCTAACACGTTCGAAATAAAGCCAAAATACACTAAATTTTTGGCGTACTACATTGCATTTAATAGAATAGTGCCTTTAGATGCACTGTTTAAAAAAACAGCACCTCTTTCGTTAAGCAAAGTTTTTTTAGTTCTTGTCCAAAGTTTGCGAATGATACCTCTTTGTACACTGACAAGATGTGACTTTCCGGATATTTGAAATCAGGTACACTTCTCTCCACATAAAACTGATACAGCAGAAGGTAGCTGCAAATACAATTTTTTATATTTTCCTCTGTGCAACACTGACTTTTTGACTTTGTCATTTTAGGTTATATTTTTAGCATATGTTAACTTTTTATAAGAAGACGGCTTGTTTATTTCTTACTAATTTAAAATATAAGGCGACTAAAAATAAAAACCACATTTCACAAAAGCAAAAATGTTTTATTAACTAAACAAAAGCTACACAGTATATAATTAGTCTATTCGACTAGCTGATTATAAAAGAAGCAAGTATATGATAGTTACCATAATAAATCGATTTCAAGAAGAAGGTTTGACGAAAGTTATTAGCCCAATTTAAAGGCCAGATCAAGTTAACGAAATAAATAAAATTAAAAAAAAATAACAAAATTAAAAACATATAAAGAAAATAAGTATTTTTAATAGCTTGTTGTTTGTTGCCTGTAATGATGTTTTGAAGTCTTCTGGGCATTGAGTTGGCTAAATTTTCAAATAAGTTTGGATTTTCAGCAATAACTTCCCTGTATGCCCTTACGATAAGTTCCATTAGATGTTCTGAATTCCTGGAAATTATATTAAAACTTGCTAATTTCTTTGGGATAAGTCCGCAAACGTTCTCTATTGGATTCGCATCAGGGTTTTTTGCAGGCTAAGACAAAACTTCGATATTATTATCCTGGAACCAATGCTGCGCAATTCTGGCCCTATGAACTGGACAGTTATCTTTTTGGTATACAAAATGATCTGGGTAATGGACTCTCACCTCTGGAACTATTACATTTTCCAGCATATTAACGTAAACTTCGGCTGTAAATCGCCCATTAATTCTAAATAGAGCTCCATGTCCTCTAGCCGATATCCAGCTCAAAACATTTACCGAAAATCTTCCCACCCGGTCTTCGTTTCCAGCAATATATCCTTCTTCGTATAGGGTTCTTGGCTGTCGATAAACCAGATTTTTTTTTATCGCTGTTGGACTTAAAGATCTTCTCATCTGTGAAAACCGCCTGCTGCCTTCGGCCCTCAAAGAATAATTCAATGCAAAAATTAATCGAGACTGCTCCTTTTCCTCACTTAGTTTAATTTTTTTTGCCTGCTATGCGACAGCTTAGCTTCGAACGTTTAATCTTCCTGTATAATGTTGTTATGGATGCTGGAAAATTTGATTCAATGTTTTCTTCTTTCGCTTTAGGAAACGGATGATTTTCCAGAAAATTGATTGCTTCTTGGTCTTCCTATGGGCTAGTAACTTTCGTCAAACCAGTGCCTTCCTTTTTTATGTTTACTATCGTAGACCAACACCTGCTTAACTAAAAAGCCAGTTAACTCTTTTTCGATTTAGTATCCTTTAGCCTACTATAGCGGTCATATTGACACCCAACTGGCAGAAAATCCATGTTTTACCTGTCAATTTGGTTATAAAAATGGCGGCAATCTTTGGCTAAAGGGCACTGAAGAGATAAGAGTTAACTGGCTTTCTAGTTGAGAACGGTGTTGCGTAGACTTGGTTTTCCCATTAATGAACAGCTACTTGCCGAATAGACCAACCACCGTCTAGTTTTGCTAGATTTGAGCTTTATCAAATTCGGAAAGACGCGGCGGCATTTTTTTAAAATTTGGATGACACTGACATGGAAAACATGATGTTGTCAGGAGTCTGTGACATTGTCATTTATAGGAAGACAATGCCGTAGTATAAAAATTTTAAAAATTAAATTAAAATTAAACCTCTGCTGTACCAGTTTTATGTGTAGAGAAGTGTACATTGCCAGACAAAAAAGTTTGGCAGGAGGAGTGAAAATTATCTAAGTTTCAAGAGCATGCGCCATTACGGAATTTCAAAAAAAGTCAAATTTGGCAAATAGCATATATAGGCCAGAGTCTTAGCTTCTCGGAGAGCTCAAAATCTAAATAATCGGACGAGACTTAACAAATCCCTAGTAGAACAAAACCTAGAGGATTTTAAACCTATGTTTTACAAGGGGTTAAAACACCATGCACTTACTTCGTTGGATTTGAGCTTTATTACTTCTTGTCCGATTTTTTGAAGTGATACATCTCTGTGTACGCCCAGCAAACACGGTTCCCTCGGGCCTTCGTCGGCCCGATGTTGATTGCCGAATTTGCCGTCATCGGCATGACGTCGATTTACGACAACGGACCAGCAGTATTTTTTGTCCGCTTTGCGATGTAGGTCCAATGTATGTTTTCCGGCGCAACCTTAGACTGTAGCCCGCCGTCGGACCAATGGTAAATTTTACTTTTTGCTGACATCCGCATACTGTCGCCGTACGATCAAGGTCCTATATGGTACCGACCATCCGCCCATATAGCTGCTTCATTTTGTCGGTCTAACGTAGGCGAGCTGGTCTCGGCCCGACATCGGTAAACTATTCAAGTCCGACATTGGTTACCCAAAGCGGTCCAATGTCGGCGATTGACGAAGGTCTGTCGGTGGTAGCTTAAAGCGGCCCGACAATGGCAAACCACAAAGATCCGATAATTGATGGATAATTAGGCCCCACATCGGCGTCTCAAAGCAGACCGACGTCGTTGATTGACGAAGGTCCGTCGGTAGTTGCTTGACACGATCCGACATTGGCAAACTGCATAGTTTTGATAATGCGGGTGCTTAACCAGTTGGGGTGGTTTAAGTGGCGGAAGAGGTGATTCTTGTAGGGAAGTACCACCATCTTGTCAAGTCGACCAACCGAACAAAAATCTGATCAGGCCATTGTCGGTTCTAAAGCAGAAGAGTGCGTTTCGGCATAAAGTCGACTATAGTAAATTGGACCATCGTCAGTTGCCGACCAATCAAACAAAGTTCCAATCGGACCATCGTCGGCCCTAAGGTAAATAGAGTGGTCGTCGGCATAAAGTCGACTATAGTAAATCGATTCTCGACCGATTAAAACAAAGTTCCAATCAGACCGTCATCGGCCCTAAAGCAGATAAAGTGGAGGTCGGCATAAAGTCGACTATAGTAAATCGGGCCATCGTCAGTTGCCGATGCTCGTCCGAATAAACAAAGTTCCAATCGGACCGTCGCACAGTGGTTCCGATCAACAATCTGACTTGACAAAATTATTTGTTTGTTGAAAGTCTTAAAAATATTTAAAAAAATACTCACAGTGGTATGAATTTTTATAAATATTCATGGAAAAAAATTATTTTAAACTTTTGGATAGTTTTTTTGCAAAATATAACAAATTTTGGGTATCTTTAGATAATCTGACTTGACAGTATCAAACATTGCCTAAGATTGATACAAATTCTTGCTAATATTTGTTGCAAATAATATATTTTAAAACTTTTGTTTTACTTTTAAACAAAAAAAATCAGGAAGACAAATACACATAAATTATTTTTTATTAAATGTAACAAATATTAGTAATATTACAAATAAAGCATCTTGCATTATTTTAGACTTCATCATCAATCTCCTCGATGAATTTGGCTCATTTTGCCAAACATCAAAAAGTTCTCTTATTGAAAATCCATCGTTCATTTCTAAAAATAATTTTAAAAAAATTAATGTAAAAAAATATTTTTAAGAACAAGCTTTTATTTACATGCACTAAAAAGAATAAAATCAATTTTTGAGTCAATCAAACCCGTTATTTTGTTACATTACACAATTTAATACAATATAAAAGGTTGTCGCGAGATTTTTTTGTTTAAATATATTATGTCGTGAAATCCCATCATTTCATGAAAAGTCTAGTGACTTGAAAATTTATTTTATTCTTCTTAGTGCATTTAAATAAAAGCTTGTACTCAAAAATAGTTTTTTATATTAATTTATTTTTTACTTTTTAGTCTACCTCTTTCACCCCCGGATGATTTTTTAACTTTTTTTTCTGCTTATTCAACAATGCAATTGCATTTTTCTAGATATTTCCATTCTCGATATACAAAAAAACTACCTCTTCTACCCCCTTAAGGGATTTTTTTAAACAATTTATTTTTGCTTCTGCTTACCTATCTTCAAAAACCCCTATATACCAATTTTTAACAAAATCGAACAAGTAGAAGTCACTTAAAATTAACTTTCTATATTTGATTTAAGAGCAGCCGTTTTGTATCCGCCATATTGAATTTTTCAAATCTAATTAAAAACTCAGTTTCCTCATCCTCAAAAACCCCTATATACTAATTTTTAACAAAATCGAACAAAGATAAGAAGTACCCCCCACCCCTACCCTTAAAATGAGGGGAGGGGAAACTCAAAAACATTAAAATATTGCATTGTCATCGGAACTGAATCAACGTGCCAAATTTCAATTTCCTACGGTAAAGGGAAGTGGATTTAATTCAGCTTACAAGATTTGACCACACACACAGACAGACGAACACGGTAAGATAAAAAAAAGCTTGTAAAAAAAAGTTGGTTACATATGGTTACAAAACAACTAAAATTAAAAACTTAAATAAGTAATGCCAAACATAATTTCATAACAGACTTTCACGGCCTTTGCCATAGCAAGCCCATGAAATCAAGGAGAAAAAAAAGGCGATATTGGAACATACATACAACTAAATTTAAAAGAAAAAATATAATTTATAAAAAATTAAAATGTATAAAAAATAAAAGTACATACCTGTAGTTTTCTTCGCCGCAGTATTCGAGTCAACCGCTAATAGTTACGTACGCACAGTCCGAGCTCAAAATAGTAAATGCGGATCGATATGCTTAAAGAAAAAATCAAGGTTGTATATATCAAGCAGCTTCTGTCTGCTCTTGCGCTGTCCCTGTTATTTTATTCTCAATTTTTTTTACTGTTCATAGGTTTACAACTGTTTAGGATCATAATAATATATTGTTTGTGTTGTTCCGAAAATAAAAAAAAATAGCCTTTTGTCAAGTCACAATTTTAATAGGAACCTCTGTACGTCGTCGACCCTAAAGTAGATAAAGTGGGCGTCGGCAAAAGGTCGACTATAGTAAATCGGGCCATCGTCAGTTGCCGATTTTCGACCGATTAAATAAAGTCCCAATCGGACCGTCGTCAGTCCTAAAGTGGTGTCGGCATAAAATCGACTGTAGTAATGTGGACCTCCGTCAGTTGCCGATTATTGACCGAAAATCTGTCCAACATCGGGCCAGCGTGTAGTCGCCGATGCCGACACACTGCCGACGTTGTCGACATTGGCCCGATTCAATGCCGAGGATTTGTGTTTGCTGGGCGACAAAGACATGTCTTTAAGGCAAATGTATAAAATCGGGTACAGTGGCGCACATAAAATTTTGGCGGGGGGGGGGGCGTTAAAAATGGAGAAATTGACAAAAGTTTCATATAGTCTGGAGCTACCTTTTCGCAGAAACTAAAATCAGAAAAATCAAACTTACAGTAGCAAAACTACAGCCAAAAATAAAATTTACGGTTTCTTTTAGCACAATTAATTATACACACAAAAAGCGAATAGGCACTTAAAGTTAATTTTCAGTTTTATCAGCATTCGTATCCGTATCTCTATCGAGTTGACCAATCAAGCAGGTGCACTTTTAACATCGTGGCAAATACGTGACAGCTCCAGCTGCATACGAAACGATGTTTTGACGCATTTGATCAGCTGGAACTGTCACGCATTCGCCATTAGTTTAAAAGAACACCTGCTCGATAGGTCGACTTGATAGAGATAAGGATACGAATACCAATAAACCCGAAAATTAAAGTGTCTAATACCTACTACACACCTACTTAAATGAAAATGAATGAAATTATATCAATTAGGTATTTCCTTTTTTGTGTGTATGTACTATGAATATTCATGGTCTTTTATTTTCTAGGTATCCTTTGGCACCAAAATACGATTCTCACCTTCACCATCACGACGACTTTGTTCCTTTAGATAACGCGACGTTGTTGAGAAACAGCACTCACGGCGCCCATCACAACCACAAGAAAAAAGTATCGATAGTGCCGCCTAATCATAGTTTGCCAAGCACAAGGTAACTCGAATGATTAGACACTTACGGTGGGATTTACTAAAAGGGTTTAACTATGTTGGGAATTTGGAACCTTTGGTTGCACTAAAACAAAATTATGATTGTTTTCCACAAACCAAAACTACACTTTTTTGCACTCGACGCGCGTTTCGCTAACAACGTTAGCATCATCAGGAGACGATAAATCTACGCTCTATCTTATATACAATCCTTTAGTGGGCGGAGATAAGACTAATAAATTGTGATTGATCACGATTTTTAATCCTACCTCCCCTCAACCAAAGAATAAAGTGTACTAAACGGGATAGGTCCTTTATCTTTATTTAAACTATTTCTGGATTTAATGATTTCCATACTTTCATATGCATTCAAAAGTCTTTTGTTTGGTACACTTTTTAGAAGTTTTAGGTTATCTAATGTGAATCTATGATTGTTTTCAAAAGCATGCTCGGCCACACTTGACTTTTCTGTTCTTCCGTATTTTAAGTGTGCTAAGTGTTCTTTAAAACGTGTTTGAATAGAGCGTCTCGTTTGGCCAACATATTTTTTATCACAATCCATGCAACTAATTTCGTAAATTCCACTTTTTTCTAGAACTGTAGTTTTATTCTTGGGATTTCCTAGTAAGCTTCTTATTGTGTTACCGGATTGATATACTAATTTAAGACCGGTGTTATTAAATACTTTCTGTAATCCTTTCGTATAATTAGGATTATACGGAATTGATACAAATTTTGAGTCGCAGGTATCTTTTTGTCTGAAAAAGGTAGAATTCCGAAAGGTCTTTTGAAAAGAATGCCTATTTATCAGCTTATTTATTAAGCCTTCGTCGTAACCGTTTTCGCCAGCTATATTCCTAATCCTATTCTTTTCTGCTTCAAATCTTTCTTTGTTTAAGGGGAAATGTACTAATCTATATGTTAAAAAGTGCAAACTTGCAAGCTTATGTTGTAAGCAATGAAAAGAGTCATTTGGAATATACCTGTTGGTGGCCGTGCCTTTTCTGTATAGATCAAAGTCCAATTTATTTTTATTTCTTATAACTAAAGTGTCTAGAAATGGCAGTGTACCGTTGTTCTCTGTTTCATAAGTAAATTTAATAGTGGGAAATTTGTTATTTATTTTTTCCATAAAATTTTCAACACTAGTTACTTTAGTGTTGAATACTGCAAACACATCGTCTACATACCTGAACCATACTCTGGGGAAATACTCAAATTCTTTACTTATATCTGATTCAAATTTGCTCATAAATAGGTTTGCGATAAAAGGTGATAAACTATTACCCATTGTGGTTCCTTCTAATTGCTGGTAGTAGTTATTTTTATATTGAAAGTAATTTTGATTCATGCAGAGTTTTGTTAAAGATAGGTATTCTAAAGTCTGTTTGTCTTCTAGATTGTTTTTTCTTAGTAGTTCCTCCAGGTATTGTAAGGTATTGGGGATCGGCACACTAGGGAACAACGAACTAACATCAAACGAGATTAAAATTTCACCTTCTTGGAGTGAAATATCTTTAACTTTGTTGATAAATTCAAGGGAATTTTGAACAGAAAAACCTTTTTCCTTTATCGGTAAATTTTCAAACTCGTTTGCTAGCCATTTCGAAATGTTGTAAGTAGGTGATCCTACAGCAGAAACTATAGGTCTAACCGATTTTCCAGGCTTGTGGATTTTCGGAAGACAATACTGTATTGTATTGTAAATTTACTTATGAAACAGAGAACAACGGTACACTGCCATTTCTAGACACTTTAGTTATAAGAAATAAAAATAAATTGGACTTTGATCTATACAGAAAAGGCACGGCCACCAACAGGTATATTCCAAATGACTCTTTTCATTGCTTACAACATAAGCTTGCAAGTTTGCACTTTTTAACATATAGATTAGTACATTTCCCCTTAAACAAAGAAAGATTTGAAGCAGAAAAGAATAGGATTAGGAATATAGCTGGCGAAAACGGTTACGACGAAGGCTTAATAAATAAGCTGATAAATAGGCATTCTTTTCAAAAGACCTTTCGGAATTCTACCTTTTTCAGACAAAAAGATACCTGCGACTCAAAATTTGTATCAATTCCGTATAATCCTAATTATACGAAAGGATTACAGAAAGTATTTAATAACACCGGTCTTAAATTAGTATATCAATCCGGTAACACAATAAGAAGCTTACTAGGAAATCCCAAGAATAAAACTACAGTTCTAGAAAAAAGTGGAATTTACGAAATTAGTTGCATGGATTGTGATAAAAAATATGTTGGCCAAACGAGACGCTCTATTCAAACACGTTTTAAAGAACACTTAGCACACTTAAAATACGGAAGAACAGAAAAGTCAAGTGTGGCCGAGCATGCTTTTGAAAACAATCATAGATTCACATTAGATAACCTAAAACTTCTAAAAAGTGTACCAAACAAAAGACTTTTGAATGCATATGAAAGTATGGAAATCATTAAATCCAGAAATAGTTTAAATAAAGATAAAGGACCTATCCCGTTTAGTACACTTTATTCTTTGGTTGAGGGGAGGTAGGATTAAAAATCGTGATCAATCACAATTTATTAGTCTTATCTCCGCCCACTAAAGGATTGTATATAAGATAGAGCGTAGATTTATCGTCTCCTGATGATGCTAACGTTGTTAGCGAAACGCGCGTCGAGTGCAAAAAAGTGTAGTTTTGGTTTGTGGAAAACAATCATAATTTTGTTAAAAGGGTTTAGTCTATTTTAGAATGGTCCTAAGTTTAAATGAAATTTTTGGTTTTAAACATTTTAAACCAACCTTCCTTAAGTTTTGGACATAGTTTGATTTATAGGAAGATGATAGAAGAAGAATCTTTTGTTGGATTTAAGAAGAACGTTTTTTGGATTTAAGAAGAAAGTTTCAATTTAGAAGAAAAGAAAATTAAAAAATTTAAACCCACTCGGGGTTTAAATAGTAAAGACTCTGTAGAACAAATTCAAATTGGGGTTATACGTTACTCTAATTAAAACTTACAATTAATACTTGATGTCACACAACGATTTAGAGGGGTAATAGTAAAATAAGGAGTAGGTTAATTTTGTATTTATTCAAGAGATGTTTTTATTTTTATTTTTTTTTCAATGGTATCAAGGGGAAATCTTGCGTAAGACGCCCGAACTACTTTCTTGCCAGAGTCATTTCTCCTCTACCAGGAGAGCCCGGGTAGTGTCGGATTCCTACCGACTAAAACCCCTCGATTGTGGCTCCGACCAGCCTGGGGTCGTATTTTCGAAACCATACGAAATTATTCGCATGCGACTACTTCCGTCTCTTCCTATACCGTATAGAAAAGGAGGCAAAAGATATGCCGATATGCTGATTCATGGGTAGTACGTGCAAGAATAACCGGTTTTTCATGCGAAACAACACGATTGCCTCCACCCACTCGTGCAATATTGCGTTAAACCAGTCGAATTCGAACGCGGTCCACACATACCGGCTTATCTTTCGCCTCTCATTTCACACGGTGATTCGAAAATCAGACCCCTGATGACTGGCCAGAGTCACGGCACTGCAGCCATTACTGGCTTATTGTGCACCCTTTGATCCTAGTTTAAACACTCCACTCCCCTGTACGAGTTTGTACAGGTCCTTAATGGAGCAGTTCCTAGTCGTTATTGGGTCTAGTTCAACTTCCCCATAGGGCTATACCGGCTATATTCGGCCGCCAGAGCCTCATCTGTTTTAGACAGGGAGTGAGGTGAGGTTCGCATTTGGATATGAGAGGCTAGATGCATTCGCATCATACCGATCGAAAACCTCTGGTCCCATGCCCAATGGGGTTAAGCACGGTCTCCAACTGTTCCGAGCAAATATAAAGGTTACATTATATTCGCATCACTACCCCTTACTCCCCATGTTTTTATTTACGAAATGTATTAAAAAATTTAAATGCAAGTTTTGTGTACATTTCTGTCTCTGTCGAAATGTCAGTTACAAAAAATATTAGCTGCGTTCAAATCCCAAACAGCGAGTTCAGATCTCTTACCTCTGCTTCTACCTTGGTTTTCACCAACCTCTACTGATGAAAGCTTCAGCTTTAAAGTAGCTTTGAGTAAGGAGAGTTCTCTTGACTGAGCTTTTAGATGTTTTAATTTCAGTTTGTAAATAAATCATAGTTGTTTTGGTTTTTTTTGTTTGTTATATTTTTCGTGCATAATTAGAGACCTTCACTTATGTTTGTTTTGCCTCGTAGTGCCCTCATAAATATATTTTTTGTGCTGAAAACGGGTTTAAAATATGGTGTTTTTCTGGACAAAATTGGAGGTGTTTTATTGGTTAATGAATAACTTGGGATATTAAATAAGGTAAACTGATCCTTGTAAAAACGGTTAGTTAAGGAAATTATAATCGAATTTATTACCAATTGCCACAAAACATCCTTTCTGAAGGCTATAAATTTAAGCCCCCAGAGGTGGTCTAAAAAATCACCAACTTTATAACCTCAAACACAGATAATGGAGCTATTATGTGCAAAATTTTTGGTGTATTCACCATTTGCCATTTTAAAACCTGTCCAAAAAAAATTGTTTTAAGGCATTTTCTCCTAAAATGTGGTATATTTTGAAAAAAAAAAACAGTTTTTCAGTGGTATTTTGCAATAACAATACAAAATAATCAATAACTTTGTGTCTTTTCTGTATGGGTAAGTGTTTTTTGAAAATTGGTTTTAAAATTTAGTACCTACCACAGCTGTAAATATTTAGACCTGTGGCGGGTACTATTTTAGATATTAGTAAATCCCACTGTTAGTGTCTATGTTAAATTATATATGTTGCATTTGAAAATAAACAGTCATATATATGTAGCAGGGTAGTATTTTAGGACCTTTGCTCTATAAAATTTATACTATTAATATTGTGATATCTCTAGAGCATTGCGATTATAACCAATACTGCGACGAGACCCAACTGAAATATTCGTTTTTTCCTCACAAGACGCAACTGACGAATGCACGTATCAATTCCGATCTCCAAAATATTCTAGATAGTTCTAACAAACATCTCTTAAAAATAAATCCTTCTAAATCGGTTGCCATGCTCTTTTGTAATGAACAACCCTGCATAGATAATAACAATATAAATTATCAATTATCGGCCAAGAAATTGGGTCTTACTATGTATACTAAATTAAATTTTAATAACCATATTAACTTATGTTTAAAAAAGTCTTATTCTATGCTAAAATCCCTATACCCTCATAAACATTACTTGATTCTTTGATATTGTCACATTTCAATCATTGTGACCAAATTCATCAGAGATATTTGCGTTTAACTAGTTTGCTTAGAATTCCCAAACATAAAAAACAAACCACCAAAGAAATATTTTTTTATTTGGCTCCATCGTTTATTACTAAATACAGAATTTTTGATTTTAAACTCAGCTTTTGAATTCTCAATAAACTTTATGTGCAGCTTAGGTTCACTTCCCCTTCTTTCCCTTCATCTTTTTTCTTTGTTTTCTCTTTTACCAGGTTACTGAAGTTGTTTAATTTAAATTAGTGCCCTAGCAGCCCCATATTTTTTTCTTTCGCTTAAATATGGATGCTGAAAGCCTGGCACATTATTCTTCGAACTGTATTTTTTTTCTTACATATGGATTTATACTATTTGATGCGTAGAATAATAAACGTTTAATTATTAATAATGATTAATTATTATAACTAAAGCTAACCGGTGTTCAGTTAACCATGAAGTTTACGCTTGGTTGGCTCTTTATTAAAAAACACAAAAAAATAGTTCATTTGTGAGCTACAATTTTACTGGTTCCTTTTCCCTTTGTGATGTGTTCCTTTTTCCACTTTTTAGACGCCGGCGATTCTTTTTGAGCTCATTTAATAAAAATGTAATATTTCCGTCAAAATAAAATATTCTAAAGAGCGAGACAACGACAAGTGTTAAACAATTTTGGCCACATAAGGCACTGCATTTGTAAAATTAAAAACAAAAAATTTTAACCAAAAAATTTACCTGCCACCGCAAACCCAATGACTTTGTGAGCTGGTGTAAATAATCAACGCTAGAGTATGTACGCAAATTTTACCAATAGCATAACAAAAAAGAGACGAAATAAAAACAACGACGATTTCGGTAATTCTCGGACATACCTCTTGTGGTCGTCGGAGCCCATAATAATAAAGGATGATATACATAAAATTTAATAAATTCTGATAAATTTGACAATATGGTCGCGATTCTTCAGAAACGACAGAAAATCTCACCTGCCAGAATTCTGAAAAGTGGCGATTTTTACTTATCGCCTCATTTAAAATAAAAACACAGCAACCTTCATATTTATCCTAAGGATGTAAGAAAAACTGCGTCATTTTTTATGAACATTTTGTTAATTTAATATTTTAAAGATATTCTGCAGGACTAGTTTATGGCGGAGCTAAATTGTTACTACGCGTACCAATAAACGTCGAAAATTCTCACCATGTAAAAGGAAAGACAGAATTTGTGTGACTTTTCTGAACAGTGACAGCGAAATATTCCATGGGTATCTCTGGTTTTGTATGTTAAAAGTTTTAAAGGTTTGTTTACACATAAAAATATTTAAGGAACATTAGCAAATAGTCCTGACAAAAAGCATTAAGTGTAAACTTGTGTTTTGTAAGGGCGATATTTTCTGACGGTTTTTGAAGAATCGCGGCCTTATTTAACACACGAAAAGGATTAAAATAAATAAAAATAATAGTTCTATCACATTTCATAAATGATTTTAGAAATAAACTTGAAAACTGTTTAAAAATACGTGTTACATATACCTGTGTACGCAACGTTTTTTTTTCTCAAATCATGTCTAATCATTACTTCCAAAGTCATAAAGGAGAATGCCAAAATGTAAAAATTCCTTCCTCATTTAGGAAAAACAAAGGTAGAACGTTTCCTTGGGACACCTTGTCTAATAAGGTACTTGTTCATATTTCTAAATCGCGTTTTGAAATTAAAATCGACGTGCCAGAGTGTTTTATGGGGCACACTGAACATGTAATGTGAATATGTTCCATAATAACGCTTAACACAAAAGCAACATTAAATAATAAATAATTCCAAATTTTCCTTTTTAGTACGAGTGAATTTAAAGATTTCGTACAGCCTTCTTCATCAAATGTGTTCAAACAGGATAGTGAGAAGATGAAGCTTAATATACCTCAGGTAAATTTATATAAGCATGTATATGTATAAACTGGATAAACTCACCTAAAAAAATGTTTTTGACAATTAACCAAAATTGAAAATTAAAAGTTAGTAATAACACCTAAATACTCGAAGGATTTATTGGACGATGCTACATTTATTGACTGTTAAAATTGTAGTTTGTAAAAAGTAAATATTTGATGTAACCTTCTTCTATCACTGAATCTATTAGTTGAACAATTTTGACATGCAAAATTATAGTTAACCTATTTAAAAATCGGGAAATAAATCGCAGTTTAAGGTTCCAATTCTAATTGTTTTTATATATTAAAGACAAACTTTCACATACCTGGATTTAATTATTTTTTGGCGTACTAATGAGCAAGAGTTTTATAAAGGCAAGGAAAAATGTAAATGCAAATGTCAGTACTTTAAACTATTATTCAGAATGAAACGTTTAGATTTGCCCAATTTAAATAAATACATATTTGGGCTTGTTGCACCCAAAAGGTTTCCAGGCACTGATACGGGGGGAGAGGGCTAAAAAGGAGGAGCATAAAAAAAATCTGAAAAATACCTGGGTTACCATTGTAACGGTAGAAAACAGACACATTTTATGAACCCTGCTAAGTGTTATTACACACTAGGATCCAATTCAAATCCTATTTTAGATAAATCTGCCAGATCTTCCCGACTCCTCCGAAGACCAAAGTAAGTTGTCAAGAGACGACAGCATCATAGAAATGCAAAATCTGGACGACTTGGTTTACGATTTGGAGAATGTAAGCAGTGGCGACGACAGCGATGACGTGGAAGGTATATTGTTACTTATAGTGTGGCTATGATGAGGATTGTTTAAAAAATATTTTATTTTAAATGGCAAAAGAGAGCTGTCTTTTGTAGTGTTGTCGTTTAATATTCTACAGTCAACACAAAATCTGGTGGAGCCATTCTTCTTTCTTTCTAGACCATTTACTTGTGTTGTACCAGACTAGTTCTTCCTATCATTTTCTATCATGCAAACATCTTAAGCTTCTCCTTTTGTAATTGGGCAGATATTCCTCGTTTTATAGTTCTTAAGAAGGTTCCAGATCTTGGGACATTTTTCAAAAAGTGTACCACTATTTTTTCAATTTATGTTTTTTATTTTGGAAGTTCTTATCAACAATCAATGGTTCTTCATTACACTTGCTACCTGAATAACCGGTTTACAAAGGGTTACTGAAACTGTGCAGGGGAGCTGTCTTTCTTAGTGGTGCCGTTTTATTCGGTAGTCAACACAAAATCTGATAACGTCATCCTTGGTTCCCAAAACTTCGTGTTGTTCGTGTTGCCTGGCAAATGCCAATCTCCCACTTCCTTGTTTAATTAGCCGTCGTCCGCTGGAAACTTCCATTCCGCAAACATATAGACATTTTATTTTAAAAGTTGTACAGATGTATATTATTCCTCAAGTTCCCTGTTGATTTTTCAAATAGTTTTTTTGTTTTGTAAATTGTTCATCGTACTTGTTATCTGAAAAGCCGGTTTACAACATCCAACCACACCGCCTTTTAGTGTCACACTGTTGTATTGCCAATTAACTACTCTTACTGAAACTGTGCAACGGATAGCTGTCTTTCTTAGTGTTGTCGTTAAATATTTTAGAGTCAACACAAAATCTCGTCGAGCCAGCCTTCTTTTTTGACAAAACTACAGGAGGTCACCAAGAGCGGTTTTAAATAAACCCATTTTTTTCTGGACTTCTCTCTTCCAGGTCTGTTCAATTAACCCTAGTCTGCTGGTATTGATTCTGTATTGTACAAGTCTAGCTACCACAATACCGCATTAAACCTCATAAAAACATGCCTGAGTTTTAACAGTTTTTATAAGGTTTATATTCTTTTGTGAGGCAAAATTTTAGGATTATAAAAGTTTCTAATAATTTATGGGGTATGTCTTTGATTTTGGTAAGAATTTATATCGTTTCATATGTGTGTTTTTAATCTGATCCTGTAATCAGACAGACTTACGAATGTTTATAAAATTTGATAAGTACAGATATTCTTTTTAACAAAATTGTTTTATAAAAGCACCATTTTTTAAGAGATTTTATAATCAAACCGACACAACAACTTTTCTGGCTTTCTATAATTACATTATTTTTCTTTGATAATGTATTATGGGATTATATAAACCGATGTTTTTATGAGTTTTCTGAAAGATTTTATAGTCAAAACAACTCATAACATTTTATGGGTTTCTATGATTATACCCTTGTTCTTTTATAATGTTTTAAAAGTTTCTACTAAAAAGGTTTTTCATGAGATTTTGGAATATTTTATGATCAGAACAACTCATAAAATTTGACAGACCTAAAAACTAATTAAAAAAGCTATACTTAGTATAGTTACTTACTCCTACAAAAAAATATTTTTTGTCTCATGATCCAATGCAGCACTCTTCGTCCCAAGGAGGTACATTTTATGTCCATTTTACGTCGGTACGTCCCGGGACCAATTAGGGACGTACTATGTACGTACAAAAATTTACATACATAGTACGTACAAAAATTTACGTACATAGTACGTAACAAAGTGTACGTACCTACGATCATTTTATAAAATCTCATAGAAACTTATCAAAGCCCTGCCCTAACTTATATGCCCTTTGAAACAAATATATTAAGTCGTCGCCCACCAGAACTTATAAAATCTTTTGAAAAAAACTATAATCAAGTCATCTGTCGTAAATACTTTTACAGCAAAAAAATACTTTTTGGCTTATGAAATCTTGTGAGATTTTATAAACAATGCCTCAAACAATCTCATAGAAATTGATCAAAGTAACATCTCTCCCACAGCTCCTGGCGATAAACAAGTACTTATACGAGAACAATTTTCTATTAGATATGTAGATATTGTGCAAGCACAAAGAGTGTTATTGTATTATAGTGGGTTAGGTCGTCGTAGTTTATAGTTTAGGTTAGGTTATAGTTTGGTTTGACTGTATATTAATCTTTACTACTGCAACTGCTAAAGTTGTGCCGTAATTTTTTATTTTAGAATATTACAGGTAGATCTTATACAATCTTTTAAAACTTATGATGTTTTATATGTTATTTGCTATGATCGTTTATGAAGTTTTTTTGGCAGGGTAGTTCTTTCTATCATTTTTCATCTCGCAAACATGGAAGCCTCTTCTTTTACAAATTGAACAGATGTATCCTCTTCTTATACCTAGTCCTTAAAAACGCTTCTTGAGCTTCTGTTAAAATATTTTTGTTCTTTTGAAAGTTCTTCTCAACACTTGTAGTTTCTGCTAGCGGCAACACTTTGATTGATAATTTTTCTTGACTACTAAAGCCAAGTCAAATTTGGAACTGTCTGGTAGTATTTTTATCCGCACTTTTATGTTTCATCCCTTCTTTTCACTTTTTGTGCCTCCTTTTTATTTCGTCCATGTTTTTTACAATAAACAATTAAATTGACAGCTTCATTCATGAAAGTGAGTCCATAAAACTTGAAATTAACGATTCTTTTTTTAGGTATAACTGTGATCGAAACTCAAAACGCCGACCTCATACTACCCAGCACAACTGCCGATGGTCGCCCCACAGCAGTCGTCAAAAGTGTAAAAACGTCAAAATTAACGCGGGTGCGCGAGCCATCGAGCGTTTCAACAGCGGCGGCGACATCTAGCAACTTTCCCGATAACAGGGAGGCACTCAGTATAGTGATAGAAAGAAACGATAACAGTGAATCGAGTGACGGTGTGCCCGAATTGAAATCGGGCAAAACGGATAAATTGAGTGTTAATTTAACCCAAACAAGTGAAAAAAGAGAAACAATAACCGAAGCAATAGTGGAAGAAAACGTTAAAAATACCTTTTGTAAAAACAGCTTAACTTCTAAAAATGCTAAGCAATCGACTAAAGGTGCGATAGAAAGAAGTGACGCGAAGAAAACGTATGAGGCAAAAAAATCAAATGATGTAAAAAAGACAAAAGAAAGTGATCGAAATAGTATGGACAAGCACAGTGGTATTCTGCTTAGTCCGCTTCAGTTAGGACAATAAAAAAATATACTTTGGTGAACATAATTTTTTGGGGGGAAACAACCCTGAATTATGTAAATTTTAGTAGATATACACGTCTTTCTATTACCTCTACACTCTCTAAATCGAAAATAAAATAGGTGTATTATTGGTTATTGTTTGTCGCCAATATAAGAGTTGACTTCTATAATGACACAAGACATTCCAGGAATATTAAACCACCAATCTAGAACTTTATGAGGAACGTTCCTGAAGTTGATTCTTAAGTTTTGGAAACGTTCACATTCTTAATCTCAACCAATTACAGGCTCTAAAGGTGAAGAGAAAATTACTACAATTCCTTTTAACTGGTTATGAGTTATTTTAGAACGGGTTATTTTGAAAAAAACGACAATTAGGTAAGCTTTTCGCGTACACCACAGCTTCTCCAACGTTTCGTAACAACTTTTAAGTCTGTTTATTGGTCGAAGCAAGTGACGTATACATTTCTGGGTGATCCTTCTCACAAAATTTAAGAATCTGCCCCCTTGTTCGTGTCCCCTGAAACTAAAGTTGGACATGTGATTCATTTCGCAGACATGCATGCGCATTAGGTATATATTTTTTACCCCAAAGTTTTAGGAAAATGGCGATTTTATCGAGTTCACTCGGTAGACCTAATCTGCCCTGTTCCTGAATTTAAATTGTGTTATTATAGAGATAAAAGAATTCCTTCTTTTATCGCGCATTTGTGTTATCTTCTTCTTTCATTCAAGTCTTGATTAGGTAGGTACAGAAAAAGAAAAAAAAGCTAATAATTTTTACCTATTTGCCCCTAGACGCTTAAAACGGAAGGTCAGCGCTTGTAAGACTAGAAACACGAAATTTTGCAGACTTCATTAAACATTTAATAAAGAATGGCGTAATTTTATCCATATTTGCCTACTGTCAAATTTGCCATTTTAATTTTAAAATCATTCGATTTATACAAAAATTAAACAAATTCCGCCATTCTACTGCGAATTTTAGTGCCAATTTTAAAATTTTGTATCTTTGGCACTTTCCGGTGGTTGACCTCAATTTAGTAGTATTTGTATTAGTACAGTTTCGATTAAAATTGCGAGTTTGTGCTCATCTATCAACCACTGATCTTCTCTTAAGTCTCCAAATGTTTGGGGAATCAATTTCGAACCATATTAGTCTCCACTTACCTCTACATTTAGGTGAGATATAATTTTGCGCAAACGAGCCTTAATTACATTTCTTTTTTTAATTTTGCCAATCTCAAATATTCATATAATTTGTACCTATCTATGAAGACCATGGAATTGATAAAGTAAGCGACATATTTTCTGTTTTTTTTTGTCTATATCTTATAACTGTTTTCACTTGGATATTATAGGGTACAGACAGGGACAACCAAAATAAACTATGTAGTAGTACCATAAAGTTCCTATAATTTTTCAAAAAGCCCAAAATCAGAATGGTGAAATGTTCATTTCTAGTAGAATTTATTACTTATTGGTCAGACCGTATTTTATCAGATCCGTTCAAAATCAGAAAAATTGATATGGGGCGGATCTACATTAATTATGAGAAAGATCGCTCAAACTTACACGGGTATAAAGTAGTAAAGCCACATAGCTGGTTTTATTTTGGAAAGTTTTTGTCTCTCTGACGTTATATAGCTGTCTTTTTCATGCGGGATCCCAAAATCCCAAATTATCGAAAAATAATGTCATTAATAGCGTATTCCATTAAGAAAATAGTGCGCCACCAGGGCAAAACAGTCTCAGTTTTTCTGTTCCATTAAAGAACTGTAACGTTCGGTTTCGACCTGAATGCGGTCTCGTGCCGCAGCAGCATGACAAACAGATGTTTATTTACATTATAAAAAAATTATAAATATTGAAACTGCTCTATGACAACTTTTTGACAGCTCTAAACCGGTGTCAGTGCAAAACGAGTGGCACACTCAATTTGTTAATGGAATACGCTATAAAAAAACAACCAAACTTCACTTTAGGTCCGTTTCTGCGAGCTTATCATAGTTACCATTGTTCTCTTTTTCTAAATACATTCGTCTGAGAGAGATCCAGCATACTAACCATACCAGGAAAAATACCCGCCTGCACACCCTTTAACCCCGCATAATTGTCAGAGGCAACTATCTAACTATCTCAAGAAGATAGTTAGATTGCGGGTTCGAAGGGTGTACAGGCGGGTATGTCCCTTGTATGCAGGATCTCTCTCAGACGAATGTATTTAGAAAAAGAGAACAATAGTAACTATGTTAAGCTCGCAGAAACGGACCTTTTCTGAATATAGAATCTTTACAGGGAATAGGGATATTTTGGAACGCTTAACTTTGACAACCGCTGTGGTAGTGTTTAACAACTACTACTACTACCACTCATCGATTTTACCAGAGTTTTTGCAACACATTGAAAACTGTTACTCGTAAAAAAATTTAGAGATGAGAAAAAGTGTTTTATATGTTGCAACCTGATAATATTTTACTATTTTTAAAATTAATTACGCCAAAATTCTCTAAAACTAACCAGAAAAATAACCACAAACACAACGAAATGGATTCGTAGCTTACGGCAGTGGTAGTGGTTAATTACCACAACGGAATGACGTTTAGCTATTGCGCAGGCGCAGTAATTACCACAACCACTACGAAGTTTCAAATAAGCGTTTCAAAATATTCCTAATGAATCACCTCCGACAAGATGGCCGCAGTTTGAACAAAATTTAAAAAAAAAGCTTTCTGGATCAGAAATATGCTCAGGACATGTATTCTTGAACAGGGAGCGGCATAGATCTATGGCGAATGATTACATGGGACGAAAACGTTAAATTCTTAAGCGATGATCCGATCTTATAATATCATGAAAATCATAGGTTCCTGATCGCATGGACCGAAACCGGGGAACAGCGTCGAATCTAGTGACGCTTGCGCAATAAAAATTCGAGGTTTTGCTTCCTAAACTTCTTTTCGATCGTAAAACGTACCTAATAGATCTCATGCGATAGATCCCATCGCACAGGAGAAAGATCGGATCGTATGAATTTCAAGAATACACGTCCTGGAGGTTTGGAACCAGTTTTTTTCGTTTGGTGCATGGCCCCCCTATTTTCCAGAATTAAAAAAAATATGTAAAAATATGCCATTCATCAAGCACTATCAATAAAAAGCGACATCCGTATAGTAAAAACAGGCTTTTCGTGGAGACTGGGGGACCATTCAATAATGGTTTTTATTGGGTGTTCTTATTTCTTATGTTATTTGCTGTATAAATCCAGTATAAAAATCGCTATGGCCCATTTACCATACATTAAGACAACTACTACTAAATAGCCAGATCTTATCGGATTTTGCTTTTTTATATACTGAAGTAGGGCAAAGACCAAGACTTTAAACTATGTCTAATTTTTTGCCCGGTTTGTTAAACATGGTAAGTGATGGGCTTTTCACTGCTGGGTAGGTATACTTTTGACTGGTTTTTATGGGAATGCCTAATATGTGAAAAATACATGAGTAAAAAGGAGAATATAAACAAGTGTTGTTTAAAATAATTCAAACAATACAAAAACGCTGTTCTCTTTTGTGAAAGCTGCCTCACCAAAAAATGTTCAGTCACCACTGAAAGCCTGTTTTAGTTATGTGGGTGTCGCTTTTTGTTAAGAGTGCTTGAATGACGTTTCTTTTTAATTCTGGAAAATAGTTGGCCAACCAAACAAAAAGAATATATTTCTGATCCACAAAGCTTTTATTTTAATTTTGTTCAAACTGCGGTCTATTTCCCAAGGAAAAGAATATTAATTTTAGAAAAAACTGAAGGGTACCAAACATTGTGGATGGAGTACCAATCACTGCCACACGACCACCAAACGATTGCGATGAGTTCCGTTGAGAAATTTTACTAAACTGCGGCCATCTTCCTGGAGGTGAATGAATTACAATCATTCATAGGATCTCTGCAGCCTCCCATCACTATACAGGGTGTTCCAAATTCCGAAACCGAAATCTTTATTTTTAGTTTTTATTTTTCTCTCCCCTTGTTCTTAAAGCTGTGAAAAAACACTTAAAACTTTCTACAGACACTTTTTTCAGATCTACCTAATGAGAAGTCCGTTTTCGAGATTTGACATTTCAGTGTGACAGTGCTCTGTCAAGTTCATTTTTTCTTAAGGACACATGCTTTTTTTCTCCTGCCGTTTGGTTCATAAAGGATGACAGATATTCTACAACCTCATTTTGACAAGTACCTGATGTTTTGAGTTAATTGACCATCATCAGACCAAATTCAAAGATTAAAAAACCAAGAAAAAAACGTATTTTTAAAATATTACGTAAAGTTATTTTATTATAACAAAATGTCACAATGAAACGTCAAGTCTCAAAAACGGACCTCTCACTAGGTAGATCCTGAAAGAGTGCCTGTAGAAAGTTTTAAGCGTTTTTTGACAGCTTTAAGAATAAGCACGCAGAAAAATAAAAACTAAAAATGAAGATTTCAGTTTTTTCTGCATATCTTCGGAACTATCCGGAATTTGTAAAAATTTTTTAGTTTTGAGCAAAGCATCAAATTGCGCAACTTTGCCCTAATTTAAACCCTTTCGTATCTCCTACCGTTTAGCAGATCCCCATGGTGAGCATCGAATTTGAAACACCCTCTATAACACACCGGTCTCTGGTGGTCTACCGAATGTGCCCGATTCATCCCCTCTTGAGGACGCCTACGGACTAAAACCCTCCGCTGTAGATTTGGTCGAAATTGCGGAACTATTCTCAGGAATATAACGTCACTATTTCGCCGTTTACTGTTTTGATCTCTTAGGTGCGTTCGGCTTCGTGTTTAATTTTTAGAATCGTTCTTATCATATCATGTCCCTAGTTCCATTTGTCTACGTGTTGTATCATTTCTTTAAAGAGGTTCCCTATGGTCATATTCTCTATCTATAGATCGTGTCTTGTTGTTTGGCGGTAGTTCTCAAATCTTGGACAGTAAATCAACGTATGTTCTGCGTCATCTATTCTTTGACAGTACCGACATTCGTTAATAAGTCTTGTTGCTTCGTTTGCTCTTTGCATAAGATGTATCGCTGTGTCAGCCCTGACTACTACCATTAGATCATCCGCGTATCCTACTATGCCCACGCCCCTAGGGAGTTTTAGTCTAAGTATGGGGTCATAGTATATATTCCAGAGTAGGGGCCCTAATACCGATCCTTGTGGGATGCCTGCTGATGTTTTCACTTTATTTTGATCGATAGGTATGTATCGTTCTTTGACGAAATATTGGGGTATACGAGTGTCTGTTAGCCTTTCTCTATTTTCAGCCACGAGGCAGAGTTCAAAGCATTTCTAACATCCAGCGCTATTAGCACTACCCACTCATTTCTATTTTGTTAGGATTTGTTCCGTTTGCTATTTCTAACATCTTTTTTACTGCGTTCATAGTAGATTTACCTTTTCTAAATCCGTTTTGTAGGGGGGACAAACCTCCATTCGTCTCCATCTCGTACTATATTCTGTTTTTTATCAAGTGTTTATATGTTTTAGCAGCAATCGTGTTGATTAGACAGAGCGGCCTATATGCGTTTGCAGCATCGTATGGTTTTCCATTTTTGTGTATAAGGACCAATTTTGCTATTTTCCAGCCGCATGGGAATTCCTGTTTTTTAACCAAACCGTTCATAGTCTGCAATATCATGTCCGGGGCTATTTTTACTAGTTATTTTTTCTTAGGAAATAATATTGTTATTACCTCTTCAGTTTTCTTTTTTTTTTCTTTGGTAAGTTTAAAAGATGGGCCAGTATTTTTAAATTGTTTTTTGACTATCTGGTAGCCTTGTCCCCATACATCTTCATCCAACTCTTTGCATAGCTTTTCCCAGTGCAGTTTCTTCTCATCTCGTATTTTGTCCCTTAAAACTTTTTTCTTTTGTTTCTATTCGTCCCATATACGTGCTCCTTCTCCCTCTATTTCTTCATTTAAGGTTTGTCGTGTGTATTTTCTCCGAGCTTTGACGCATTCTTCTCTAGCTATTGCAACGTCTTCATTCCACCAGTAAGGGGCGGAGTTATGAGAGGGTCCGTAACCTTTAGAGGCTTGATATATTTCTTTAAGGATTTTGTCCATTTCATTTGCCGTAAGTTCTGTTGTTGTCCTCCTTGAAAGTTCGGATGTTAACTTGTTTTTCATTAGGTTTTTATTTATGTATACCTTGGCTTTCAATTTTTTTATTTTTTGGGTTTTATCTGCTATTTCAAATACAATGTGCCTGTGTGGTGTCAGTGGTTCATTATCAAGAATTTGTCATTCCATAATTTTTGATGAGAGACTGGGTGTAGCAAAAGTTATGTCTATATATGATTTTTGTTCTCTTCTAACAGAAGTTGGTTTACCTCCTTTGTTTTGTACTACGAGCCTCAACTCTCCACAAGCTTCAACTAGCATATGTCCCCTTGCGTCAGTCACTGGTGATCACCATTCCACTGCTTTTGCGTTCAAGTCGTCTAGAATTACCGAGTCTTTAGTGCCGTTTCTAAATGTGTCCATGAGATCATCTACGTATCTTTCGAAAATGTTTATTGTAATGTTTGTTGATATATAACAGCCATATATGTCAAAAGATTCTGTTCTGATTCCTGCAATACCATTGCTTTTCATTATCTTGTTCACCTTTATGTTTTTGTTTAAAAAATATATTCCTACATCTACGTTTGTATCTATGATCCATCCTTTATTTTCCATTAATTTTTTGTTTGGTTCGCTAGATATTATTAGGTCTACCTTTTGCTCCCTCGCTGTCACTAGGGAGACATCGTGTGCTCTTGGTGAGCGATCAGCGTTAATTTGTAAAATCTTCATTTTCTAGTATTCTATAGCCCTCCTCCTAAGGTTCATTTTTTGTATCACTATAGGGCACGCGTAGCGATTTGCTCTGTGTTCTCTGCTTTCTCTACAGTTAGCACATTTACTTTCTTTGTCCGTTTTTCGCATCCTTTGCCTTCGTGATTTTCGTGACCAAACCCACAACATTTCAGACAGACAGTCACATACAGACCGCTTCAAGCTACTGCGAACATAGAGCGGAAGAAGTCTAATTTGCCAGTGTACGTACATGCAGAGACACCGCACGCCTATCAGTGAAGTAACCAATACTCAGGCTTGCGATCACCACTTGCATGACTTTCCTTTGGTATTTAGTACGCCTCTAACCACGGTGCTGTGTGGAGCGTAGTCAATGAAACGGGAATTTGGTCAATAAATACGCAAATTTTTATAACCTAATTTTCTTATTTTTTATCGCTGCTCAGATTTATCAGTGACGACGTGTTACAATGAAAATAATAAGGAGAAACAAAATAAAAGCAAGTTCTCAAAATAAAATAATACATTCTAAAAACCAAAAAGATTCTCCCAGTCAAAAAAAAATTCAAGCAAATGTTCGAAAAGTCCTCCTTGCTCGGCTAGACAATATCCGAGCCTACTATAAAAACCCCTTCTAACGTTTCCAAGCATGTTAGGGGTGATAATTTGAAAAGCTTCTTCAAAAACAGATAGAAGTCATTAGGAGCAAGATCGGGAGATCGAGCTGGCCATAAAATAGTTCCCCGTGTACTTATAACCCGATTAGGAAATACATTATCAAGATATTCCCTAACAAGGCCAACATTGTGAGCGGAACAACCATCTTGTTGAAACCATGTTTCACCAAATCTTACACCTAACAACTGCCTAGCAGTTGGAATAATGTGCTGCTGCAGTAGATCCAAGTATCTAGGACCATTCAAATTGCAACTGCCGTTAATAAAAAATGGCCCAATTACGAGTTCCCCTATTATACCCCCCCCCCTCCCAAACATTTAGTTTTTGGGGATACTGTGTTCTTACGTCAAAATACAAATGCAAATTTTCCCTCGACCAATATCGAACGTGTGTTGAGTTATGACGATTTGACCATTTGACCATCTGCACTTTTTCGGCAACTTCGTAGACATCCATTTTTGGTTTTAAAAATGTATTATTTCAATTAAGAACTTACGCATCTGTTTCTCGAGCAAGGCAGAAATAAAACAAAATAATAAAAACAAAATGAATTTCCAAAAGATAACACTGCAGCGTGCTTCGAATCCACCTCGGTCGTACGGCACGGAGAGTAAATTGGACTTGATTCCCCCTATGTTCGCAGTAGCTTGAAGCGGTCTGTATATGTATTCCTCTGCCTTTAAATTTACGAAGTCCATTTTTAGGTATCTCTTTTGCATAATATCTCTAAATAGACTTTTTTCGCATTCTAAGACCCTGTATAACTGTTCGGATAGACACCGTCACGTGTTCTTGCGCCTTAAAATCATATGATAAATTTGCCGCCACTTTATAGATTATTCTGATAAAATATGACCTGACAAATAACGAATTCTAAAAGGCGCCGTTATACGATTCCGATGGTGAATAAATAATAAAACTTAATTTTTCGTTTCGCCGATCAGTGTTCTGACGTTTTACGATTCTGGTATTGGGCTTTCTGATAAATTGTGGAGCCTCATACCATTTACTCACACCCTATTTAAATCATATATCTATACACTTAGACTAAACTACACAAAGTAGAAGTACTTATTAAAATAATCATATATTTAAATAAGTAACTATAAATATATTATTAAATAAAAATTTGCTAAAAGAAATGTATTACCCTAGCGTGCCTACATGTGTGTACATGATTTCATTAGGTTTTTTTTAATAAAATAAGAGTGTAAAATAGGCTTACCGATTTTTTAACATTTTTAGTACCTACTATTATTTTCTAGTAATACAACTATAAAACGTAAGTACGACTTGAAATCTCTAAAGATTCAAAGTTATTTTTAAAAAATTAACTAATTTTTTGTGATTAAAAATTGGTTTTAAAGATATATGGTAACATTTAATCCCTAAATGATTTTTTTTTAGGAATTACATTGACACTTTAAATTCCTAGGCATTTAAAGTTATCTTCTGAGATTTAATTTAGGATATTAAATCAAAAGTCTGCGTTGGAGGATATTAATAGTAAATTATTAGGGGCTAAAGTGCCACATTTAATCCCGCGGCGCTAAGGAGTTAAACGACGCTACTCCCAAAGTTACGTTATTTCTACGCCAAATGGTCCGTCAACTACAAGAAAGGGTGCTAAGAATGAAATCTTGGCGAAGAGCAAGTGCTGTTTGTTTTGACTTGCCATAAATTTAATTATAATTTTCCAGGGATTAGTTTTTTGTTTAATCCCTGAGGTATTAAATTTACTTGTAATCCCTAAGCTGAGGGATTAAATTTATTTTTAATCCCTTAGGGATTAAATTTTGTTTAAATCCTTTAGGTATTAAAAGTGTCACTTTAGTCCCTAAAAAGAGGGATTAAAAGTACCTGTTTAATCCCTGAAGTGCATAAAAGTAATTTTTTTGATTTCTAGGGATCAAAAGTTAAGTTGGATAATATAAATTTAAAGACGCAACTTGGTTGTGTAATTTCCAATCTATTTTATAGACTTTTCTTGCTTTTTAGCTTTTCTATATTTTTGCGAATTGTGGGGATACTTGCCTTATATATAAAGCATGGTACTGTATGTTTAGAATAAAATATCGATCAGCAATATTAATGGCCTAATTTATGTTGTATGTTGAATTTTTTTATTGATAATAATTTTTTTGAATCTTGAAAGTTTGAATGTATTTGAAATTAACTCTGTGTTTTGGACTTCCATTGTCTATATTTTTTTTATTTATACACGACGTGTCGATCAGTACAATCTCTGATCGTCTTCAGGTGCAAACTGTTTTTTAAAAATCTTGTTGTTATTTCTTCTTTTTCCCTTCACTGGTGGTCCAGTCTTATGTCAAGAATAATAAAACATGGTCGATATTTTTGACAATGACAATGTTGTTTAATTGTATGGAAAATTTGGAGTAAACAGTACGAATACTGTTTATTTCAAGTTTTTCAGACCAAATTCAAGATGGCGGCGTGTAAACACAGTCAATATCATTATCAAAAAAGTGGTTCGAATCAACTATACATTATATTACTTTTAATTGATTGAGCAATAGATAATATATTACAGCAGGAACTAGGAGCATCAAAATAGAGGACAAATAAGAAATACAAAGATTATTCAGTCATCAAAATCGTCATTTAATAGAAAGAGACAAGAAACGGAAAAAAAGCAAACCGAACACAAAAACAGAACAGGGCTATCCGTTACTATTGAACATGTAGTTTTAGTAGTATTTTTTTTTTGGGGAAAAAATGAAAACTGCAGTGTCAAAAAGTTAAATACTTATATAAGGAACTCGATTTTTTTCTTTGGTTTATTTTCTTTTTTTGGTGTCAAGTCGTTAATATTATATCAAAAAAAATTTTAGGTAGACATTTTGTGTCATCATCAACAGCGTATTTTTAAATCTTTCCAATACGATTCCGTGGGGCTATTTTCGCAGTATTGATAAAAAATTGCATTTTAAAAGGAATGTACTGCAGAACAATTCATTATGCTCTTTAAAAAACAATTAAATTTTTGAAAACATCGTTTTTCTTTAATTAGACATCGATACACCTTTAGGGATTTAATTGTATTTATTTTCTCTAAGGAGAAAAACAAAGACTAGGAAAAAATAAAGCAGCACCTAAGTAAAACATTATTTTATCCTGGCCATAAAAAGCATACTTTAATTCAATTGATGTTTTTTCGATTTTTGTCATTTTATAATAACGATTTTATTTTTTTAATTTTTATTTAAATATTACTACTTGCGCAAAAAAAGATAATACAATTAAATTCAGTTCAATTCAAAATGTCTTTATTTTTATTTAAACTACAATTTTCTGCTTAAAACTATACAAAATAGGTGGCGATATTTGCTAAGCGCGCTCTTCGATAATTGACATCAAACTTGTATTTTTAAATAAAATACGCTATATATTATTGCATTTTTTAATCGGCTTTTTTTAATTTTAATTTTTAATTTTTAATCTAAATTTGACATTTGCAGTGATAAATAGCTTTTTTGTCAGATAAATATAAAAACCCTGAAAAAATTATAAAACTTAAAGTTTTTTTCGATCTTTCGTATCAAAAGAGTTAACAGGGGGTTCAAAATACAATGAGACACCCGGTACCTAATTATACAAGGTGTAATAAAAGTAGACTACCAATGTTTTATATGGCAAGAGTGAAAAAAATATACCTGATAAAAAACATTTTTCTGATATTTTTTTGCATACTTGTTCTAAAACTGGCAATATATGATTGTGCAGGACTCAAATGTTGACGATTACATGCTTTTTACCCCTGTATAAATTTATTTATCTAAATTTACAGTTTGCACTTGTTTCATGTTCAATTTATTTATCATTACGAAAATTTCCTGATCTCATTGTATATATAAAAAAATTATTATGTATCACCATATAAAGGGTGACATATTAACGCTAAAGACGACCAAAATGTGGTCCCAATTTTTTTATGGTATCTTGTTTAGCCAAATTGCTCGTCTTTTAAAAAACTTACAATTATTTTTTATAGTAAAGAAAATGGTTTTTTGACGAATGAAAAATTGTCTTTGAAATAATATAAAACATATAAAATAAAAACTGGTGTGATGAAACATATAAACTGTACATCAAAAATTAACAAAATTTTGCACAGGGAAGGCTTTTCTTATATTTTTATAACCTCCATTATTTTTAAGCATTTAAAAACTAGAAATTTGTGAAAACCCTAAATTAGATAAAATCATGTAAATGGATCCGATATAATGTTTTAAACCCATTAGATAACGCCAATTTTTCTATTCAAATTACGGACGCCAAAATGATCTGGGGGTTAAAGCGTGTTGAAGTGAAACCGAGGATAAGGTATTATATTTCTTGTTTTGGCACCTAACGAATGGATTACGTAGAAAAAAGGCCAGAAATAAATCGTATTTATTTGTTGACTTTTGTAGTTAAATTGTTTATCATATAGTCTAATAAAAATTTTTTTACGCTTAGATATCTTGTAAACTAAATAAAAACTATACATGTGCTAGAAAACCGTTAAAATGTATTCCATTATGCAAATATTCCTCATGTAACAGATATTAGAGAAATAAAGCATTATTCAAAATCATCAATTATCCCCACCCGTATACGTCTGCTTCGATACGTTACTTGAATCTTATCGATCCGTGTCGTACCCAATATGTATACGTTCGTATTAAGGACACTAATCCTAGAGCAAGCTCTAAAGGAAGCGAAGCGTGACATTACTTTGAAAGTTTGAGTTGTCATTTTTTATTTGTTTGCCTCGCTTTTGTCATGAGCGGCTTGTTTTTATTTTAAATATTTTAATGAATGATAAATACGATAAGGAAGTATTTCTCAACTAGTCCTTTATCATACAGTCGCGAGTTACTAAAGTAAAAAATATACGCAAAAATTATAAATCTAACAGATTTTATTCTTAGTCCGGGTTCTCTGTATTTTGATAAAGAAGTAAAACGACAGGCATTCAGAATCATTAAAGTTATGACTAGATTATCAATACGAAAAGTAAACACTCTGTAAAACCAGACAACAAAATTTTCAGGTAAGTACTATTCACAGGAACTAAAATCTGAAAACATATATTGATATCTGCTTCTTTGCTTCAAAAATTATGTTTTTAAAAAATATATTTTAACTCCTTTTTTAAATATTTCAAAAACTAAAGCTCTACAATTTTTTCAACTATTTCACACTCTTCTCTTCCTAAACCCCCATCATTCTATCCAACATTTTCTTGGTGGGTGGCCAAAAAAACGCTTTGGTACCAGATTTTGGTTAAAATAATAATACATAATGCCTTCTCTATCATGTGTGCGGACCGACAGAAAATCCTTTTTTTTGTAGATGTAGGTGTTTTATGACCCAAATAGCAACTAAACTTTACCATACGTACCATACGTTGGTATGATGATGGTGTACTAATAACACATTTAGTGTCACTGTGTTACAAGTAAGCATTAAAACTCTTTTGACTATTATATTTATACTTATACGTAAAAAAAAATAATTATTCCGTAATAATTACAGAAAACTGATTAAAGTTATCTAAATTATACAAATGAACTTAAAACTACATTATATTTATAACGTTTAAAATCTTTTACCAATACAACGCATTCTTATCACAGTACCTATCTGTTACCGTTAAAACCCGGTTTTTCCTCATAAAAACTAGTTATAACTGTTAACGCTCAGATCTTAATCTGACCTAATTCAACTGACCTAATCTAAAGTAGTTTTTCCTAGGAAAACCAGGTTGTAACTGAAATCGGGGTTTTACGGTAACATATATACAGGCGAATACTTGCCCCAAAAGAAGTACAGGGTGATTCACTATATTTTGAGCCCCTGGTTAGTGCCTTTATTATTGGTGATGGAAAAAAGTCTGAATAGGAGTTTTATAATTTTTTAAGAGTCTTCTAACCCATATGACAGATATTGTCAAATGTCATTCTATATGTTAAATTTAGACATCAACTTTCTTATATTAAATGAAACATCCTGTATATTTCTAAAACTTCGATAGATCTTTTCTTCCTGATTCCAAAAATATACCATATACAGGAGTTTAGCAGTTCTCGAGTGAAATAAAAAATAATTTAAGTGTTAGCCAAGGAAAATTAGTTTAGGTGGTTCTTTTTTCAACGCATTGCTCTTATGGCAACAATTTTCAAATTTGTTCAATGACCGTTCAAGACAAAGGTAACACATAGTATATTTTTTGAATCAGGAAGAAAAGATCTATCGAAGTTTGACATATGGAATGACATTTCACAACATCTGTTATATGGGTTAGAAAGCTTTTAAAAAACTATAAAACTTTTCCATTTAAACTTTTTTTCTATCATCAACAATAAAGGCGCTAACCAGGGGTTCAATATATAGTGAATTACCCTGTACTTAAATTCTTACCATAAACTAAATAACGATATACCTATATCTTTAAAAAATGATTTTTTTACCAAAAATAGCTAAACTCGACTAAAGATCAACTTTCACAACGCCGTAATAATTTTTTTACTAATTTCGGATATAAAATGGTACACACAAGTTTACACACCAGGGACGCAAATATACAAGGAATCGAATTTATATTTCCATTTTATTAAGCACTATCGTCGGGGAAAAAATAGGTACTGTTATAAAACTTGACTCACAAATCCTTAAATTTTCGTGCTGCTTAAAGTCTTGTCCGAAGGCTTCCAGCCAAGCTCTCCTTCTATCGCTGTTTGATTTTCCTAATGAAAATACTTCTTCACTCATTATAACTTATCTTTAATAGGTACTTGAAAGAGCTGAACTCCGTCGCAGGACTATTTTTTGCATCCTAGCACACAACAGGAATAAATATTAAAATTTAATCGTTTGATAAATAAAACTATTTACAATAACAACGAGCCGCCGATGACAAAAGCGAGGCAAACAAATCAAAAAGGACAACTCAAGTGTCAAAATAAATGTCAGGCTTCGCTTCCTTTAGAGCTTGCTCTAGGATTAGTGTCCTTAGTTCGTATGCATTTAGGCTGTACCCTTTACCTTTTTTTTGATGGGTTACTTATCTTCTTCCGACACATATACGGATAGGGATGTGTTGACTTTTGATGTTGCCTTATGTCTCTATTATATGGAAACTAAAACAATCCATATGTTGACTAGTTTTAACTATTTTTTTGCAATTAAAATTTTAAAGCTTTTGTTCTGTCCAGTTACAAGTTATGTTAAGTTAGATAATAATCTGTTTAAAACTATTGTTTAAAATATATATATATATATTATTTTAGTTAAAATTAAAGAAACAATATATATTTGTCGTACATTGTACTTAAAACTTGTTATTAATTTCTTGTTGTATCTTAATTATTGCTCAAACAAAATCATATAAAGAAATTGTAAAAGCCTATGCATTTAACATTTAGAAATGTTTGCGGTTTTAAAATAAAAAGCTTTAATATGAAAATTTTTTTCACCAATAATTCTGTTGAATAGTTAAAAAGGTTATTTTGTAGTATTTTAAGGTATTAAATGACAAAATAAGTTAAGAAATAAAGAAGTTATGTGAATATTTTTTCGATTGAAGTATTAATCTCTCTCTTCTTTATTTATTGACCAATTTTGACATATATAAACTACTATGAAAAAAAAACTTCTAAAATATTTCCACGACAGGGTTGTACTATAAAAATATTCTACAGGGCATCTTTTATTTTTTAGCTTCCTAGAAAGATAGCACACACGTAAAATTGAAAAAAAAAATACTGTGTGTAAAAAGTATGATATTATAAACAAAATATTTTAATGGTTATTATTAGGGTAGAAGGTCAAAATCATGTCCAAACTTGAATATTAAAACCGATTTCCTTTTTTTGTGCCAATATTTCCGGTTTAAATATTTATATATCTTGAGGGAAAGTCTATGTATAAAAACAACTTAAAAAAAGCTTTTTCTATTATCTACTACCTATATAAATTGGAATACAATGCGCGATTGCCAGCCTAAAAACATCACAAAAAAAAATAGAATTCTAAAAAATGTTGATTTTTGAGTTCATAAAATTTTTCTTATCGCATCCACCATTAAAATATATTGTCATTCATTTACACCTTGTAATTTTTTATTGCCTATTCTAAACTATTTTTCTACGGCTTTTTATACTTAGGTAATCCAAAGATTTCTATGGCTTAAATAGTATAATTTTTGGTGGGTTTGGTTCAAGTAGGCAGTTAATCAATCAAAAATATTATTTTCTAGCCAATACCGAGTCGTAGGAAAATAACATCATTATGCAATAAAATCAAACTTCTTAGATTTATTTATATATTAACTAATTTTGGTTATGTTAGTATTTAATTAATTTTTTTTTAGTGAAAATTGAGAAAATTGTTAATATTATTATAAGTAACATAATGGGTACATATCGATAATAAATGGAAATGCTGAAATTATTTTAACGTTGTTTTTTTCTTTAGAGTATAAGATTACGAAATTTATGAAAACTGCCGTCCAGATATATATTTTGGGACAAATTTTAGATCTTTAAAGAATTATGTAAATCCAACGTAAGGAACTTGATTTTTTTCATTATTTTAAAAATGAATTGGATTCGATTACCGTATACTAAACGACATTACAGTGTATAATACATACCCACTGCGAATATTTTTTCCTTTATTTGACTAAACACAATGGACGCGAACCGACGTAAGTCGCCGCTGTCCTGGACATTAGCAGGATATCAGTAACCGACATCGGACCATCAGCGTTCAGGAGTCCAAGTAATACAGTAGTGAAACTGTTATCAAAATCCGTTCAGTAATATTTGCGTGATTCTGGAACAAATAGACAGCTAGTAAAAAATTATAAAAATTGGTTTCTGCTCCCATATGGTTTGGTTAGAAGCCGACACCAACTTTTTTTTAAAAATATTCACTTTACAGAAATGGTCTTTCTAGAGATTTTCTCTTTTTAAAGTATAAATATTTTGCACTAATTTAAGCCCCATTCTGCTGAGCTTCAACTTGTAGCTAACGACACTCTTCGAAGTCTGTATATCACGTGGGTTTAATCCGTTTTTTTGACGTGACTTTTGCCTCTACCTATTTAGCAAAATATAGGAGATAGATATAGGTACCCAAAAATCAATTTTGAAAATTTTCATCTGTTGTCCGTCTATATGCTTATTCCAGCATCACGAAAAAACTACTGAACCAATTTTTGGCGAGTTGTGGCATTCTAAACTAAAAGAATGTATCCAATTAACTATAAAGGTTGTTTTTGCGAGCTTAAGCATAGTTACTATTGTTTTCTCGTTCTAAATGTATTCGACTGAGAGAGATCCAGCATACTACAGCATACATACCAAGAAAATACCCTCCTGTACACCCCTCCACCCCGCATATCTAACAGGGCCAACTATCTCAAGAAGATAGTTAGACGACGCGACGGTGTTGGTTGCAGGCGGTTATTTTTCCTGTTATGGGTAGTATACTGGATCTCTATAGAGATAGAGATATATCAGACGCATGCATTTATAAAAAGACGGCAATAGTAATGTTTCGATGTTTTACAGTATTTCATTATGTTCCACCAGACACATATGATTTTATGAGGTTTAGCAAACAAGATTTTTATGAAATTTTACAAGACTTCACAAGTCTAAAAGAAGGCACGTTTTTAAAAGATTTTACAAGATTTCAAGAGAAATAGGGTAAAAGGGTTGTGAAGATTTGACAAGATTACATAAGTATTAAAATGTAGAAAATAGACAAGCACCAACCAGATTTGACAAGCAAGATGAGAATTTAGAAGATTTTATGAGTACCTATAAACATAAAAACCAAGAAAATATATAATAAAGATTTAACTATCAAGATATTTTAAGAGGTTTCGTAAGTTTATATCAGACACAGGAGATTTCATGAGATTTAGCAAGCAGGATTTTGATGAGACTTTAAAAGTACAAATGAAGGGATGTTTTTAAAATATTTTACAAGATTTCATGAGAACTAAAGTGATGAGTTGTGTCAAGTGTAGAAAATAGACACGCACATCACTTTTTTGACAAGCAAGTTTTTCAATGAGAATAGAAAATGGGTACCTATATAAAAGTCGAGATAAAAGTAAATTAAACATAACATATTATAGATTTAGGCAGGTTTGACTAGCAAGAAATTTTAAGAGATTTGACAAGTTATAAAAGAAGGAATAGAAAGAGATAATTTTACCAAAACTTGTCAAAACCAGTGAAATTTTATCAACTTCTCTCAAAATCTGCTTAAAACTGCTAAAAACATGCGGATTTTCTCATGTTATTTTGTGAAATCTGATGCCTAAAAAATGGGCAATCTTATCAAATCTTTTGAAATCTTATTAACTTTAATTTATATATCTGTTAAAATCTGATCAAAAAAACCATTGAAATCTGCTCAAAACTGATAAAAACATGTAGAGTTTCTCATGTAATCTTGTGAAATGTGATGGAGGGTTAGTCTTTTAAAAACTGCTGAAATATGTGTATTCTCATAAAACCTTGTGAAATCTTACTAACTTTGATTTAAATTTTTGTTAAAATCTGCTCAAAACTTAACAAAACCAGCAAAGCCTTTAAAATACTGGTGAAATCTTATCAACTCGTATCATAAATTCTTTTATAAACTTTTCAAAACTACGAAAAACGGATCACAGTGCTCATGGAAAACATATGATGTTTGACGAGTTTTGAATCTCTTTTCAACATTGAAAGTTCATGAGATTCACCCGAAAGTGGTGCTTCATAAACCGCATGAAATATCGACCAGAACTCGTGAACTTTTACACGTTTTGACGCGGTATTTTTGGCAGGGTTCCGACAGTCAAACGTTAGGTAAAAAAACAAAATATTTAAATAGATTTTTAAATGCAAATATGTTCTGTACTCTTTTCAATTGTAAACATGAGTGTCAGTTTTCGTTTAATCATTAGGGATATTTTGGAACGCTTATTTGACACTTCGTAGTGGTTGTGGTAATTACTGCACCTGCGCAATAGCTAAACGTCATTCCGTTGTGGTAATTACCCACTGCCGTAAGCTACGAATCCATTTCGTTGTGGTTGTGGTTATTTTTATGGGTGATTTTATATAATTTTGGCACAATTAATTTAAAAAATAATAAAATATTACCAGGTTCCAACATATAAAACACCTATTTTGTAGAATAAAGCCCAATTTTGCGTTTTTTCTCATCTCTAAATTTTTTTACGACTGGCAGTTTCTAATGTGTTCGAAAAGCTCTGGTAAAATCGATGCGTGGTAGTGGTTGTTAAACACTACCACAGCGGCTGTCAAAGTTGTCAAAATTTTAAGCGATCCAAAATTTCCCTATTTTCTTGGGCTAGAATTTCGTAAGAAATGTAAAACATTGACTTGCACCGGCAACTGTGACAAGTGATTCTGATCTGTTTATTATAACCTCCCAAAGCAGCATTTAGACGTCGTATTTCGGTTCCCTGACGGCGGCATTCACAACCCGACTTTATGACGACGACCTTAAGCCTGGCATTTGTACTGAAATGGAGCATCAAAATTTTGGTCGTTCCGACGGCAGTAAGCGACTCTCGTAGTAGCTCCCGACTGACCAAATCCAATTTTGTACTAAAAATTTAATATTTTTTCTACATCTAGAATTTTCCGGCCACTGCACTTAATTTTGACTGAAAGTAAATAGTTTTGGAAATCGCCAGATATTTATTACTTTGAAGGAAATAAATGTAAATATTTCTCAATCAGTACTTTTTTGACCATTCAGAAGTCGAAATTCTTCAACCAAGGCACTTTACTGATAAACATGAACAAAAATCGTTGAAAAAAATAAACCCGCCCTCAAAATTATTTGAAAATACGAAAAAAAAAAATTAAAATATATATACCTATAAATTTTTTTTTTATTTGTAGATTTTTCACAAATAAAGGATCAACCGCATCATCTAAGCCAAATTTTACTAACAATTTTTACAAAGCTTGCTTTGATTGCTTAATAAATAAAGAAATCAAAAATGCCTCCACAATGGTGAGCCTATTTCTGTTTTAGTCTCATGGCGTTTCTGACGAAATACCAAAATTCAACCAGATCAGACCAATTCCGACAACATCTCCATAATTGTTACACCTAATGCGCCCAACTTTGGACTTAAGTCAGTACGTCCACTATGTATCCACTAACCTTCGTCTAAGTCAGCTGTGTAAACGGGTATAAGTCGTGTTCCGACTATCGTGCGCCAGGATCGGAATCCGACGTCTGTGCCTGCACAGAACACGACTGAAGTTTACCTGTCAATTGTTATTGTCATAATCCCGACAAAAAATCTAAATTTTTTTTAAAAAGAAACCTGAGTTTCAGCCAGGTGATCACATGTGACCAATAGCTTGTTCTTATATCTTATCTTATGTTATTTCCTATATAAACCCAACTTTAATTTTATCCAAGTTTATTTTTACCTGATTTATTGGATCTTCTGGTTGCTCCTGGGGAGGTCATCTCTCCTACATTTTAAGTACTCTTTTGTTTAGCTTGCCTCCTGTAAAACGTGTTAGTATGCCTAAAAGCCCTTTTCTTTTTTTGTTCTTCTTTTAGACATACTTTCAGTGGAAATTTTCAAAAACAAAAGGGTTATGGCGTCGAGTCTTTTTTCTGATGTTATTTTTTGGACAAAGAGCCTAATTGTGGCTGACGACCAAATAGGGCGATTTGTTTGAACTAATTCTGGCTGGTTCATCCACCAACGTCAGTTATTTCGAAGTTAATACAATCATGCTGGACCACTAGGATACATGACCCGACCGCGATTTGGAGTATGATATGACAGAGAAAACTAATGTTTCTGTCGCCGACGTCCTTATAAAGTTATTTTATTTTGCCGTAGGCAACCGACGACGCTTTTCAACTAAACTACTAGTTATAAGTTAATAGACTACTAAAATTTTCACTAAATCTGACGTCGGACCGAGCCAGAAACAGTTGAACGGTCGAAAAAATGCTGCTTTTTACTCTTATAACATGTACGCTTATGTATATATCTCTAGAATTTTGATATGTGATCCGATTGTATCTTTTTTAGAACTGCATCTGTCGTTTTTGGAAAATTTACGTTTGTCCTATAGCAACACTTCGTCCCAGAGACGTACATTTTACGTCGGTACGTCCCGGGACCAATTATGGACGTACTATGTACGTACACGTATGTACGTACCACAATTGGTCCCGGGACGTACCGACGTAAAATGTACGTCTCTAGGACAAAGTGTTTCCATAGGACAAACGTAAATTTTCCAAAAACGACAAGCGATGCAGTTCTAAAAAAGATACAGTCGGATCACACATTAAAATTTTAGAGAGAGAGGCGCTATATCTACAGTAGTAGTTCGTATATAAAAGATAGCGGACGCGGCCTAATCATGACAGGTCTTTAGACAAGCAAAATATTGAGGTATATATGTTAGACCAGAGATGTCAGATGTCACCCCAGAAGTCATATTTAACTTTATGTAGCGTCTTTAATTGTTTATAATAGGTACGTACATAGTACATACGCTTATGTACGTCCGTAGTACGTACGCTTACGTATACGCAAAATGTACGTACTGTGTACGTACTCTTTTGTACGTAAAATGTACGTCCCTGGGACGAAGTGTGCTGTATGGGTTAGATGCATTGGTCTTGACCAAATATGACCGGTCATTTTTTGTCAATGGCTTATAAATCACTAAAGTGCCTAATCTCTATCAAACAAATACATTTAGGGCCGGTTTCTGAATATCGAGTTAACGTTAACTCGAGCACCATAACCTTTTAAAAATCTTTAAAATGCGGGTTAAAGTTAACTCTAGGATCATCCTGGCTTCAAGGCGAGGGTTAGTTATCTTACCCCAGGGTTAACCTAAAAAAATATTAGCTTAAAACAGAAAAAATTGAGATTTATAACCCGGGTTAATTTAACTCTCTGGTAACCCGCAATTGAGAAACCGACCTTTAGAAAAAGCAAAAAATTGAGATTTATAACCCGAGTTAATTTAACTCTCTGGTAATTCGCAATTGAGAAACCGACCCTTAGAAAGAGGAAACAATGGTAACTGGTAATGTTAAGCTCGCAAAAACAGACCTATTGGTGCAATTGGACCTAAGAATCCAGAACCTCACAGAACTTCACTAGATTACTGTAATTTTTCATACCTAACTTCTCTAACTTGCCTGAGGGGTCAGACAGTGTTGCCAGTAGATATATATTTTTCATATTATTTATTTGGTTTTTCCAAAATTAACTACAAATTTGTTCATAACTTTTTAAATATAAGTTTTAAAAGTACTTTATAAATATTTATCAACCATACCTAGTCAAAAGAACTTACAAAACAAGGAATTTTGGGTAATCTTATTTGGCAATGCCGATCAGCAGGAGTCTCGACCTCCTGTCAAGAAATTGTAGTTTTTCTTTTCTCTCAGATTTTTATGAAGTGTAAACTTTTATTATAAACAAACAGAAACGGTAAATTAGTGAAAAGGCTACATTGTTGTTGTAATCATAATTCAAAAAAAAACTTTGGCAAAGGCTCGCACAGTTCGAAAATGGAGCTTAAAAAATACTCCTGCCATAGTGTATGTATTTTTCCAAAAAAAATTAAATTTTTGTGAAAAATTTAGAAAAACTAGGAAGAATTTGCTCACCACTTTTACAAAGGTATTACATTGTTGTATTTTGTATTATTCTGTGTACTGCAGTTCTAAACACCCTCCAAAATTGTACATATTTTGATTGTTTTGATTAAAAAACATGTTTAAACTTGTACAGAACTTGCAAAAAGCCTCTTTCCCTTTTTCTTTGTAGTAACTATAATCCTGGTAAACCTGGTTATTTGTTTTAATTTTATGTAACAATTGACCAGACTATATTAACCTGGTGTTATGGTAGAGCTATCATGACCCTTAAAATAATTTAGTTAAATAACTAA
Source organism: Oxystoma pomonae (assembly GCA_963921995.1). Lineage (NCBI taxonomy): Eukaryota > Metazoa > Arthropoda > Insecta > Coleoptera > Brentidae > Oxystoma > Oxystoma pomonae. The sequence goes on along the minus strand of OY998168.1, from coordinate 85,177,378 downwards.
ATGATTTTCAGAAGTGCTTAAATACATTTATAGTAGGACACATTTTTTGGTAAATTTAAAGATTTTAAAGAACTTTGATTGGTAATTTTGCAGTATACAGTTTTCTGCCATTTTTGATTTTTTATGAAAGATTCTTAATAAAGGCACCTCCTACCTTGGACCGCAAATCCGCCGGCGCCGATTTTTTTTTTAAGAGAAAAAAGTGTGCGGGTGGGGGGGTTGTAATGTGTTTTTTTCATTGTTTTGGGTTGGGTTGGGCTGTATTGAATTGCGTTGTTTTAGTGAAAGAAATATAAAAAAAAACAAAAAAAATTATAAAAAAAACAACCAGGGCCTGTGGATTTTTGGTCCTAGAGACCCTAGTAGGTGCCCCCATAAAGATGATTAAAATAAATTAATACCACCTTATGGTTCACACACTATGCTTTGAAAAAATACAATTTTTTCTGTTTTTTTGGATAAAAATTGCAAAATAAAAATGATATGCACAACACCACAAGATGACAGACAGATGACAAAACAGAAATTTTTATTAAACAATTGCCTTAAATTATTTCCATCTTTCTCTAAAATACTTTTCTATAGCCTGCTGTCTTTCTTTAACAACCTTAAATATTTTTCATTTTAACAGAGAAAAAATGTTTTTTTTGGCTGTACTTTTATTGAATGGTTAAAAAACAGTAAAAATTTGAAAAATGTGAGTGTTTTATTCTAGAAATCGAAATTTGGAAAGAAAGCTTCAAAATGTAAGCAAAATCATGGCACAAAAAAGTGAAAAACCTAATAAAAATTGCTTAAACAAAAATGTTACCTCTTAAATTATGCTAAAATATTTTAAGCCTTCAATTACCATCATGACTTTACCATTAGAGGTTTTAAAGTTTTTTAATTTTACTTGGTTTCTTTCTCTATAGGCAATGCCAAAAAACTTAACTGCAGAGAAAGTGGAGCGACCTAGGCTGTGGTTCGGTTGTCGGGGGCCATCGTCCAATGGGAAAGTGCCTGTCTTGCTTCAAGCAGCCCGAGCAGACCGCATTGGAGAGCAACGCTCACCAAGCTCTGCATAAGGAGGGTAAGTGCTTAAGAAAAAAATTAGAGACAGCCTAGTAACGACCTAATATTAATATATATAGGGCAATTGTTTATTGTAAATAGCTTAGCACACTTTCGGCCTTAGGCCATGATCAAAGCTAATTGCCAATTTTGTTAGATTCAAATACATAAAAAGGCTTGGAGAATAGTAAAGCTTTTCTTTTCATTAAAGGTAGTCTTGAAGTGAGGCTTGTTTATAGACTACTGAAATGTAGGTTTTGTTTTAACAGGTTAAAGTAAAAATATCACTAACATTTAAGGACAAATACACTTCAAATATTTTTAAAAAAGAAAATACTTTCTTTTTAAATATATTTGTGGTTTTAGTTATGAAACCTAAATAATGTCAACGGGTGTCAGGATATCGTTTCTTGGTAGGGACTTAGGTGGTATTTAAAAAAAAAATTGGAATATTATTTTCAGGTAACAGTCATCTCGCAGAGTTGCCTGCAAATTGCATTTGACAGCTGTCATTTAGCGAAATGTCAAATAAAAAGTGTTTAGTGTTTAGAATGCTAAGTGCCTTTACAAAATAAAAAAAAGAACAATATAAAACATTGTGACCACCCAAGGAAAAAGTGATACAAGGCTTAGGTAGTTTAAGTTAGTAAATTTAAATAAAAAAATGCTTAAAAGGAAAAACAAAACAGTAAAATGAACTAATAAATAAATAACTTTTAAAAAAATAAATAAATAAATAAAAATACAAAAATTTGTAAAGAGATTTAAAAAATAAAACAGTGAAGTAAAACAAGACAATAAAACATGGGAATTGTCCAGCATGGCCCTAGCAGCCAAGGACAAAAATTGAGAAGAGAAGAAGATGTAGAAATAAAAAGTAGCCTTTGTTTCACTACAGGTCACACCCTACCTTCTTATCAAATTTCAACCAAATTGGTTCAACCATTTTTGAGAGATTGAGGAACAAACGCACACAAACCTTCACATTTATAATATTTTCTATAATATTAGTAGGATCCCCAGTTCCATCATAAAGTCAAAAACAAATGTTTACCCATAAAAACTTGCATATTTGACAAGGAGTATTTTTTTCCACCCAAGTGTAGAAAGTAGGTACTTTAAACATTTTAAGTTTCAGAAGCAATGATTAAAATTTTTTAATTTACAATCATATTTTCTAATTTTTTGTAACTTCTTTCCAACCCCCCACCCCTATCAAAAACTATCAGCTCATCGCCTGGTGAATTTTTGTGCCAAATTTGATAAGAATCGGTTTCGCGGGTTTTTGAGTTGTCATGTCCTAGACTGACAGACGGACAGACACCATCCAATAATTTTGTCTTTAGTTTTTTTTTACCCAATTAACTGATTATTATTTGCAATAACGAGATCAAGTTTGTTTCCATAGGGGTTTAAAAACCTAAAGTCAAAAAGTCATATAATTTAACAAATTTTGCAGTTGTGGTTATATTAAAATAACCCAGAAAAATTACTTTATTGTTTTGAATAGGCTCAAATGTTGATAACCAAACAAGCTCTTGTAAAGGTCTAAAGATGAGTTAGATTTTATATAAATAGTGAAAATAAATACAGTACATTTTTTAAAATTTATCTTACAACCTCCATATCTGGTATTAGCTCCTCCAGTTCAGTTAAATTCAGTTTCGTTGCCGTTATATCATGCCTAATACCGAGAAGTACTCTTTCCCCTGTGGTTACATCCAAAACATAAGTTTACGGTCTTTTCAAAAGACTATACAGGGTGATTCAAGATTCCCTAGAATGATTTGTAACAGTGCTGAGATATCATTAATCAAAGATAAGTTACAGGATTATTTTGTTTAAATTTCATATATTTTTTCTCTGAATTAAGGAGTAAAATTTTCATATTGTTTGGTGAATTGCTTTTAAAATAATTTACCAAGCAAGTCTACCTGTGCTGACAGACATTTTTTAGGGTTTTTGTCAAGCATTTTTAAATTGTCAAAGTTTTGTTTTCAAAAATTTTACTAATTCTTGTTCTAAACAACAAATTCTACCTACAGTTAAAGTCTTTCTAGGGAATTTTGAATCATCCTGTATAGGGCCATTTCATATCAAATCAACCAGGAGTTTGGCACACCCTCTCTGATTTTGATAATTTTTGGTAAACTTATTTTATTCATAGAGCAGATAAAACTGAAAATTTTTGGTCCTGTAGTTTTTTTGTTTTTTTTTTGAAAATTTTAAAAATAAAGTTATAATAAAAGTTTTGCTCTTACATAAGTATATAAAAATAGAAATATCTGAAAAACTACATGTAAGGAATGCATGAGTGATACCTGTTTAAAAGGTCTTTCAAAGACCTTTTACATCATGTGTAACATGACATATTTTTAAAATAAAAAATGGTCCTAGAAAGCACGGGTAGTTCACCATACAATCAATTATTTTATGTTGAAAGGAAATGAATATATCTCGAAAACTGTAGCTTTGAAAGATTTGAACCTGATAACAAAATATTTGGGTGATATTTACGAAAACCAAAATCTGAAAACCGCTTATCAATAGCTGCTTCACTCCTAAAGTTATGATTTTTTTAAATATATTTTGTTTTTTCAAATAACTCGTAAACTCCCACGAATTTGGACTTTACAAGAAAATTTGTAGTCCATATTCATGGAAACTTAAATCTGAAAACCATATATGGCTACTGGCTTTTGTTCCAAAGTTACAATTTTTTCAAATATTTTATCCCCCTTTTCCCCCTTCAATACCGTATTGGTATGGTGGATTAAAAATTAAAAAAAAGGTTCTTTATTTTTTTTCTCGTTTTTTTTTAAACGCGATTTTTAATTAGTACACCATACCAATATGGTATGGGGGACTATTAAAATCGTGAAATTTTGACTTTTCTTAATTTTGTCAAAAATGAGTTACTAAGGTTCAGACACCTTAATCGACGAAAAAAAAAAAGTTGTCTGACTGTATGTATACAAGATAGGTCAAGAACGCCTTAATCGATTTTAACGAAATTTGGTACAAAAAAAAGCAGATGTGCGAGTATTTTGAAACAAACAACCTTTTTTGTAAGAGTCAGTTTGGTTTTAGGCAGAAAACTAGTACAGCTATAAATAAACTTGTGGAAGTAATTAATAAGGGATTTGAAAATTCGGAGTATGTTTCTGCACAGTTTTTGGACCTCACAAAGGCATTTGATTGTGTATCACATGAAATTTTACTGGAAAAAATGAAATATTATGGTTTTGATATAACCAGTTTAAAATTAACTCAATCATACCTATCAAACCGAAAGCAATTTGTGGAATTTGGGGGGATAAAGTCTGAGTGTCTGCCAGTTAAGTATGGCATGCCTCAGGGATCAGTACTGGGCCCTGTATTGTTCTTGATTTATGTAAATGACCTTAACAAATCGTATCCATTAACAGAGTTTGATCAATACTGTGATGACACAACAGGTATTCATTTTGCCTTGTGTGCCCAAGAGCTTGAAAATATAGCAGCAAGATCTCTTTATTTGATAAATAACTGGTTTTTAGCAAATAAGCTAAGTTTAAATAAAAATAAAACTGAAAACATGATCATGAATTTAAGGGGTAACGTTTTTGATTAAGCAATTTTTTTACTATGTTCTTCACATTTTCATGCCATGATTTTGCTTACATTTTAAAGTTTTCTTTCCAAACTTTCGATTTCTAGAATAAAACACTCCCATTTCTCAAGTTTTCACTGCTTTTTGGCGTTCAAAAAAAGTACTGCCAAAAAACATTGTTTCTCTGTTAAAATGAAAAATATTTAGAGAATTTTAGAGGTAGACGGAGAGTGTGGACATTTAAAAAAATATAGAAAGCTGCCAAATACTGCTTTATTATTTTTAACATAACCATTGGATCTGTTTCATTATCGTTTAATGCAAAGTCGAGATCAATAACAATGTTTTCTACCAATTTAATTATTTTTTATTTTATCATGTCCACAACAGTAATGCAAGTGTTTCACACCTGTGATTTATAAAAATTATATATTATTATGGTAAAGCCATGATGAGCCTTAAAATAATTTAGTTAAATACCTGTTAAATGATTTTTCGATGTACTTAAATACACTTATAGTAGGACACATTTTTTGGTAAATTTAAAGACTGTAAAGAACTTTGATTGAAAGAAATTAATGGCACCTTATGTCTCGCACACTTTACGCTTTGGAAAATTACAATTTTTCCGTTTTTTTGTATAACAACAGAAATTTTTATTAAACAATTGGCTTAAATTATTTTCATCTTTCTCTAAAATAATTTTTTTGTGTGCTGTCTCTCTTCAACAGCCTTAAATATTTTTGCACTTCACTAAATTATCTCTGCTTCTACCTCTAAAATTCTGCCCTCTCTCTCTAAATATTTTAGTTTGGAAAGAAAGCTTTAAAATGCCCATATAGCAATTTGTCATCCTTAGCATATGCATAGAATATCCTCAAGAAGAAAAAAGATATGCCAAGGACGTTCAAAATTAACATTGGAACATCTTTAGCATGTGCTAAGAATAGGTTATGTTCCGCCCTAATAACATGTTATGCAGGTTCTTGGGATTCGCTAATAGATATTCTTATCAGATGATTGCCATGTGCTTAGCACTTATAGAAATAAAATAAAAAATATATTTCTGAGCTCTAAAAACCATGAAACCTAAGAAAAAAAAAATCAAATTATAAAAAAAAGTGCGACGCGCCGGCGGGGTTCGACCCCACAACCTACAGGTTGAGAGACCAAAGCTTTAGCCACTGTAACATGCGTTTATAAAGAAATAGGTTGAAACCGCGGAATATAAGCGTTTTGGAGGATTCTTATTGGTCGACTTAATCAGAGAATTTTCGCGTTTGGTGGAAGTAGACACTTCACTTAGGATGGTTTTCTGAGTGCACTGAATTAAGCGCTCATGATTTTGTTGTATCATGCATATAGATGTACTTAATATTGTACCATAATTGGTATATACTTTGCATATGCTAAAGATGTCCTAAAAGTAACCTTCTTTAATGGTATTTCATTAGTATATGCTAAGGAAATAGGTACTAGAATAACATTATTTCGATGTTCAGCTTTTACGGTACCAGAATAGCTTGTGCGTTAAAAGGACCAAATAATGTTTTAATAAGTGATATATACTTTGCATATGCAAAAGATGTTCTAAAAGTTAACTTCTTTAATGCTAAAAAATGCTAAAAAACTACTAGAAGCGTATTCTTTTGATGTTCTTTTGCAGTACCAGAATAGAATGTGCGCTAAAAGGACCAAATAATAATGTTTCAATAGATGATACTTTGCAGATGATAAAGATGTTCTAATAGTAACATTCTTTTGATGTTCTCTTATGGTACCAGAAAAATGTTTTAAAATTGATATGTTCTTTGCATGTGTTAAAGATGTACTCAAAAGGACCTTCTCAAATGTACCAAGCATATGCTAAAGATGTGCTGAAAAGGACATCCTCAAAAGGAGGTTTAACGCATATGCTATGCATGTAAATGGAATAAAATTGTAAAAAACATTGTAAAAATTGCTTAAACAAAAATTTTAACGCTTAAATTATGTTAAAATATTTTAAGCCTTAAATTACCATCATGGCTTGATCATATCGCATAGAAAATGGTTTTGTTATAAAAAAAACGATTAAAACGTAAAATTTAAACTTAAAAAAACTGATAACTTTGTAACTTAAAATAACAAAAGAAAATTAAAAACTGCCTTTGCCCATAGGCCAAACAAAAGACATATTTAAAAAGTAAAAAGAGGTAAAAAGAAAGTAATTTTAGCTATGGTAACTATTTATAAATCTTATAGTAGAGTACCTAAACCTCGAAAAAACAATTTAAAAAAAAATCTAAAAGTACTTTAAAAGTGTAAAAAATTACAAAAATGGTTACAATTTTATTTTTAGCTATGATAACTGTAATGCTTGTAGAATAGTACCGAAACGTATAAACCTCGTGATTAAAGTGTATTTTTATCGTTTGATCTACAATATACATTTTATACAAAAGAATGGTAGATTATACGATATACGGGGATAAAATAATACACACAAAAATATTAATAAAAAAAATGTGATCACTGGATTGGCCATGTATCACTGATAAGGACATTGTGTCCATACAAGTGACGTCCACACGAGTGAGGTTTTCCAACGTTTTATTTATTTTTAGAAAAGCTGTTACAGATGCGCCCTTCATATGTTTTCAGCAAAAACTAGTTCCTAAACTTTAAGTAAAATTCCATTTGTTTTTATAAAAACTTAATTTACTACTTTGTAAATATAACCACACGCGTGATGACTTTAACGGGACACTTTTCAAAAAACAGAACTTATCTCCCTGGCTCTTCCTTACAAACTGACTGACACTTGCTTTTTCCGCGGATATATGAAGATCTTGCGGCGACCGCCCATAAGAACAGGTTTTGCGCTTGGCTGATGCCAGCTTATGGTCTGAATCTTGGTATTTTAGGATGTCCACACTAGTGATGGGGACCCATCAAACACGGTTCCCTCGGGCCTTCGTCGGCCCGATGTCGATTGCCGTCATCGGCACGACATCGGATCAACAGTATTTTTTGTCCGCTTTGCGATGTAGGTCCAATTGCCGACAGCGTTAGCCCGGCGTCCAATGCGTAATGGTAAATTTGACTTTTTGCTGACATCGGAATACCGTCGCCGTACGATTAAGGTCCGATATGGTTTAACCACATGGTACCGACCATCTGCCCATAAAGCTGCTCAATTTGGTCGGTCTAACGAAGGCAAGCTGGTCTCGGCCCGACATCGCTAAACTATTCAAGTCCGACCTTGGTTTCCTAAAGCGGTCCAACGTCGACGATTGATGAAGGTCCGTCGGTGGTAGCTTAAAGCAACCAATCAAACAAAGTTCCAATCGGACCATCGTCGTCCCTAAAGCAGATAAAGTGGTCGTCTGCATAAAGTCGACCATAGTAAATCGGGCCATCGTCAGTTGCCGATTCTCGTCCGATTAAACAAAGTTCCAATCGGACCGTCGTCGGCCCTAAAGCAGATAAAGTGGGCGTCAGCATAAAGTCGACTATACTAAATCGGGCCATCGTCAGTTGCCGATTCTGGACCGATTAAAATAAGTTCCAATCGGACCATCATCGGCCTTAAAGCGGATAAGGTTTGCGTTGGCATAATGTCGACTATAGTAAATCGGGCCATCGTCAGTTGCGGATTCTCGTCCGATCAAAGAAAGTTCCTATCAGACCATCATCGGCCCTAAAGCAGATAAGGTTTGCGTTGGCATAATGTCGACTATAGTAAATCGAGCCATCGTCAGTTGCCGATTCTCGTCCGATTAAACAAAGTTCCAATCGGACCATCGTCGGTTCTAAAGTGGTGTCGGCATAAAGTCGACTGTAGTAATGTGAAAACTGAAAATCTCAATCTGTCCAACATCGGCCCAGCATGTAGTCGCAGATGCCGACGATTTGTGTTTGCTGGGCATTTTGATTACAAGCATTTTTATAAGTTTTTTACTTGTTTTGCATTTAATTTTTTTGTTTACAAAAATATTTTTCTTGTGGTTCTAAGTGAGCTATCATCAAAATATTTTTGGAAACACGAGCACATCGGCTATTTATTTTAAAGCAAAATTAAAATTTTTCATTAGGATTCCTAAATAGATGGTAATGTATATATATGAAATTGAGTTAACATAAAATTGGACCTAACTCCAAAAGATTTTAAGATAAAGAGTGATTACATCCAATGTTACACATTTTTGGGAATGACCCATTTAAGCCCATCTAAAAATCATTTAACATTTACCATAATACACCCAAGTCATAGGAAAAATAGAAAATAATGCTTTTTTTCTCTCTGGTAAAAACTCTTTAAAAAGATTTTCATTTGTAATCTAAGAATTAAAGATATGCATTTTTACCAGTCAGTATTAATTGAAAATTTTGTTTACAATTAATTTCTACCCTAATTTTATCTGACTATTAATGTGGTATTCTCTATCTACGCCAAAATAACAACTAGAATTAATCTAAAATCTCGTCTAAAATTAATTTATTGATTAAATAATACTTTTTTCAAAACGAAACAAATAATAATAATACGGTTTTAAATAGTGTTTTGGTAAATAAGCATATTACTCATCACTAATAAAACTAGTTTGTATAAGTTTTTGAAATTCATATTAAAACTATGATATAAATAAATTTATCAGTTCTACTTACTAGTACTTAAAAAATAAAATATTTGGATGTGAATTTATTAAACAATCTTTATTTTTACAACATGAAATTTTGACAACTCTCCTTTTTCATTTTTTGACATGACTTGCAATAGCAAAACCTGCCCCCACTATCGCTCCTATAGCAAGGACTGCACCTCCTGCAACGCCCATACCAACCAGAGCTTCCTTTTCCATTTTCTTTTTAATGGTTTGTTGTAGGTTTACAACTTGACTGTTGCCAGGTTCGATTTCTAGGAATGATTTTGTGTAATTCATGGCCTGAAATTAATATTTTTAAAGAAACTAAATACAGATAAACTTTATGTAAGAAATTTAAATTATGAGGACCACTGCAATTTTTTGTTGATATATAATTTTTTTATTAAATTTTGCAATTTGTTTTATGTACCATAATTTTTTCTTAACAATGGTCCACTTTTTGGTGTATCTTGCATTTACAGCTTTGGAAAGCACTTATAAATTTCTAAAATAAATTTAATAAATAATGCTCCCATCTCGGCTCACAACTATGAAATTTTTTTTAATGCGGTTTGCTGTTGGGCTTCTAGTTGCCCAACTATGGTCCAATATACTAAAAGTTATCTATAAAAACTAAAACTTTTTGCCATTGTTGGTGTAGAATTTTGCTAGAATGTTTTGATCAAAAGGCATCTGAAAACTAGATGTGTTTATTATTATTATTGAACATAACAATGGTCCAACATGCAAAACCAGTGCATTTTAATGTTTAAAAAAGGTCTCTTAACAATGGTCCAGTTGGATTAATGTTGTGTTTTAAGTTATAAATTTATTAATTAAACTTACTAACTTCATTTTAAGACCTCCCTGAAAGGCCAAAATATATGTCATTTAAAAAAAAATCTTATTCTGCTATTTTTTAGGGTAAGGGATGCAGGCGGATGAAAGTTTGAGCTAACAAAAATAACCTTAAAAGCTCTTATTCGTAGTTTAAATCATTTTGCTCTTGTGAATTGATTTTTTTCTAGTTTCATTATTTGTCTTGGTTGGTAGTTTTCATGCGGCTTGGTATTAGAATAACAGAGAATTTTTTTTTTAATTTTGGATTACCTTGGACCATAGTTACAATGCAGCCCAGGATCAATGTTAGGTGAAATTATGGTATTTTTTCCTTCACATAATGGATCTCTTTTTTTATAATTTACCTTAGAGTACTCTTTCATCCGTGCATGGCCTATAGCCAGATAGTAAATATAGTCCCTCCTGCCTTCTTCATTGTTGTGAAATAATTCTTCTAACAGGACAATACCTTTTTTAATATCTGCTGGGTATTTGCTTCTTACTAGACACCATGCATATTCAAATTGTGCCGTTGTTGTAACCTGCGCAAAAAATATAATTTTAGCCCTTTTGTCTGCTTAGACAAGGTCTCTTAAACCACAATAGACAATTTTGGCTGGTTAGTCAGATACTGTGATACAACTAGACTTAGTAGTGTTTTACCCAAATCCTGCTGTAAAGTTATAGGAGTTTTTTCATGTAAGAATGAGCAATAATAAAATTACTGCCTAGGTATTTACTATGGTTACAATCAAGTATGGCTTGGTTAGCGCAGGTCAGCACTTTACTGAAATAATGATCACCTGACCTCTGAAATAACTGCCTTTTATTTTGATTTCTATCATGTTTGCTGGCCCAGCTAAGACATAAAGAACAGTAAGGAGATGACTGTTAGCACCTCGCTTGGCACCTCGGTTGGCACAATTTTATATTGAGAGGGTTGCCCTCAGGGTTGCCACTAGCTCTTCAACACAGTAGTTACTTCCTTATTGTTGCCATATTTCAACTTTATTTCCTGTTAAAACCAGATTGAGAGTTCCATAAGGTAAGAAAGAGGTATGTGGTAAGATTCAAGGAAAATACACAATAGCAAATGCATGCTGCTCTTACCACTTGCAGCTTATGGAATATAAACTATGAACATCAGCATGTTGCTATAGTCTATTTTTCTTGCCTCTTAATGCTTACCTTACAGAACTCTGAATCTGCCTTTAAATGTAAGTAAGTTGTTAACTAAGCCTGAAGCAAAACATAATAAAAAAAATAGCCCCTAAATTCAGTAAAATAATTTTATCAGGGTAGATTCCCTTTCCATGTTTTCTATCAAAACAAAAATTTCAAAAATTTATAAACCCCCCTTTTACCTTCTTATTATGAAGTAGTTCATGATAAACTTTTTCCAATCTTTTTAGGTCTTCTGGGGCAACAGTTTCTGATAATACATCAGCCATTTGTTTTTGTAATTTGCTAGAAAATTATAAAAAGTACAAAAATTCCCAGACGAAATTTTTAGGTGAATTTTGACAACTCAACTGTTAAGGTTATTGTCATACTGACTTCGCCGTGAACAGACGTGTGGTGGACTGATCTGAACTCATGTTTTCTTTTTCTTTCTCATGAAGTACGTGTCATTGTTGATGAGATTGGAACTTGATCAATAAAGAAATGATCTTACTTGTGAAGTGAGTCATAAATCGCGCAGTAAAAGTACAGGTCCGCCTTTTAATTATTTTTAGTCATACCTATTTTTTTATTTTAATTATAAAATTTTGTTTAATGACTTAATGAAATTGTTTGCTTAATTGGTCCATATAAAAAAGCGATAATTTTACCGAAAGAGAAAACTTTTAGTTTTTTAACCTAGTCCATTAACCAGTTGGGCTTTTACTATGACAAATCCAAAAAACAGACAATACAAAGTATCCCCCGGAGTATAATAAGGATACATACCTGAAGACTAGACGCAGACACGTGTTTTGACATTGTTAGGGCTCATCAGTGCGCCATAAAATTTTATTTCGTTTGTAGCCTGCGGCTACATTTGGTAATTATGCAATATACGGTTTTCTGCCATTTTTGATTTTTTATGAAAAATTCTTTATGGGGGCACCTACTAGGGTCCCTAGGACCCCAAGTCCGCCTGGGCCCGATTTATTTTTTAAGAGAAAAAAGGGTGCCCGGGGGGGGGGGGGTTGTAATGTGTTTTTTTGATTGTTTTGGGTTGGGTTGGACTGTGTTGGATTGGGTTGTTTTAGTGAAAAAACATTTTTAAAAAAAATAAAAAAAAACAACGGGCGCAGGCGGTTTTAGGGTCCTAGGGACTCTAGTAGGTGCCCCCATAAAGAATTTTTCATAAAAAATCAAAAATGGCAGAAAACCGTATACTGCATAATTACCCTACATTTTTTGCAGTTAAAGCAGAAAATTCATCCAAAAGATCTTTTTTGTGTTTTCTGTAAAATACTTTGGGTGGGCTAAGTTAGAGGTGCCAGAGAGGGTTGGGTTGGGGTAGAGTTTAATCTTAATTCTAGATTTACATAAAATTATACTATTTTACATGTTATCTATTGACAAAACTTGCTTTAATATTAAACTAAAAATACTTCCCCCTCTTAGAGAGCAAGGGAAGTTAAAAGGCGACATTTCTGACACCTATTGTTTATGCATGCAAAATTCCTTTTGACAATCTGAATTTTGTTGTTTCAGAAATGCCAGAAGCACCTCTCTTTCCAGCGCCAAGTCATGTTCCGGCCTCTTCGATACCTCTAGACACTACTGTACTCAGTAACGGTAAATATTTTCATAATTAACGAATGTATAATGGTTGCGTGCACTTTAAATCTAACGAAAAGCAGTTTTTTGTACTAGTGCAAAATGATCTTCAACTTTTCATGTAGAGGGTGGAACCGAGGACGACGTCCTTATTAGGGACTCATCAGCTAGTTGTACCACACTTCTGTGTGAAAAGTCGATCAGGATGTTCATTTTGAACTAGTACAAAAAACTTCTGTTTTTTTGACATAAAATACGCCGCACGAATACCTTAAAAACTTAATTTTTATCACTCGTTCATGTGTAATGAGGCTAGAAATTATATTCTGTAAATCAATGTAGCTAACAAATCTAGTTTTTGAATGTTTGCACCAAAGTTTGTCAGACAGAATGAGGTTAGCTTAGGGGTTACATTAGCAGCAGCCAGTAAATAAGTGATTTTATGAAACGGATAATTTTTCACTTGGTGTTCTATAGGAAATTTAAGGAGTGCCCAAACATAATACAGCTAAAGTTTTCCTTGTCTTATAGTATGGAATCGAATTGCGCATCTCCGAAAAGATTCGTAATCTGAGGACCGACAAATATTCCCTCTTTAATTTTAGTATCACTGATTCTAGGGGACTCTTCTTTTAAATAACTAAAAGCATAGCCTTCGTTATCCAGGGCCTTCACAAAATTTTCCTAAGTCCTAATTTTATATGAAGTGGCGGTGGTAAAATATTTTCTGGGAGGACTAATGGCGCGCTGGTTACATTTCCCTGGTTCAAAAGTCTCTTGGTTTACTTTCAAAGACCCACAAAATTCACTGGCTCATAAGTATTTAACCTTATAAGATACAATTGGTATAATAAATCCAGGTATTATTATGATTAATTAAACTGCAGCTAACTGAGACTTGCAAGACAGATTGTTTATTAGTATAATAAAATAACTAGGATTTTGCTATTTTGGTCTAAGAAACGCTTGCTGTTCCCCAGTTTTATTAATTTTTGTGGAGCAAAAAACTAAGGATTGATTGTTATAAATCGAAATTTTTTATATAGGTAATCATCTGAGCAGTGCTCCTTTACCTGAATCAACACCTGTATCGAACACTGCCACTATTGGTCGACTTTTATACACGCAGAGTAGAAAGTCGACCTCGAAATCTGCTCCCGTGATGGGAACGACTGAGAGCAAACCTTCAGATGCCAAAGTAAGTATTTAATCTGTTTTTCAAACGAAGTATGTTTTGATTTAATATCGACCATTTCTTGGAGAACACGAAAACTGTATATCTTCTGTACCAACTCAAGTCTTGTAGTGCACAGAGTTATGCACGTGCATATCATCCAAAGGCCTTTGATTCTGTTATTGAGCAAATTTTGCTGGCTCAAATCAACCCTTGTCTTCGTACAGTCGCTTGTTATCTCTTAAACTCAAAACAAAATCCCTAAGCAATAGAGGAACGCATTATTTTTTATGGCGACCATACTAATAACACGTCTTTGTTTTTGCAGTTAAGCCTGCTTTTCGACCACTACAAAGACACAGAGGACGACATCTTAGCCGAGGGTTGTATACAACTATGCAAAGATTTGAACTTACCGCCAGAAGACTTTAAAGTACTAGTTTTCGCATGGAAATTGAAAGCCGAACAAATGTGTAGGTTTACCCGATCCGAGTTCGTGAACGGTTTCAAATCGATGCGCGCCGACTCGATAAAAACTATCCAAACGCGCCTTCCGGAAATAGTTAGCGAAGTGGAACAAAACTATGAACTTTTTAAAGATTTATACAGGTTTTCGTTTAAATACGGTCTGGACACGCAAGCCGGTCAACGAATATTGCCCACGAACATGGCGATTTTACTCTGGAGGTTGGTGTTCACCTTACACGAACCGCCAATTTTAAATAGATGGTTAAACTTTTTAGAAACACATCCGCAGGTTAGAGGTATACCTAAGGACACTTGGAATATGTTTCTAAATTTCTCGGATCACGTAGGTAATGATTTAAGTTGTTACGACGACAACGAGGCGTGGCCCAGTCTGTTTGACGATTTTGTGGAATATGAAAACGATCAAGCCAACCAAAATATATCTAAAGATAAAGAGAAAGACTGTGAAGATCTGTTAATCACAAAAGAGTGAAAACTGAAGCAGGTAGATGAGAAAAAGAGTGGCTTGTTTAAAAAAAATAGTTGGTGTTCTCATTTACTGGGAACACTTTTGGAAACATCTGTGCCAAAAATCAGACCGGATCTTATGTTCTTCACGTCAAAATCTGATATTACTGGGCTCACGGTTTCTGACTCAGCCATTACATCCTTTAATAAAAACAAAAATAATACATGTCTTGACTTTATCCGATATTTGCCCCACAGATTACCTAATTTATTCTTTAAAGTTCTGATGGGTCCAAAATCTGTTTGAGTTTTAAAAGTATAAAATATTTAAATTTTTTCCTATTTTTTTTTAATAAGCCATTCTCTGAATTAGGTTAGGGTTAGGAAAATTGTGAATATTAATGTGGTGCGTATTTTCTCAATGTTTATTTTAGGTGCGTTCGATATTTGCTTCGTAGAGAAAACGGATTTGTGGTAACGTGACTTGCTCTAGACCTATTTAGATGTTGGTATCAATATTGGTATCATTTGATATTTTTTTAAAACGATATCGATTCTCTTAGATACTTAGCTTTGAAATATCGATATGTTTAAGAATCGATACAATATATACAACAACACAACAACCATAAACTAATGGATGGCCTTTGTAAATAATATGAAAATTATAGAATATAGATATTAATATTACGTGTCGTGTATGAGGCAAACTAGAACGTCCATTAACAAACGAGAGAGAAAAATATGGGTAGAGTTTTTGTCTGTTTAAAGAGAGTTTTAGTAAAGGACAGATAAAAACATTCAGTGAAAATGGGTTTTTTTTGTTTCTTATGATTGTTGTTATTGTTATTATAATTAAAGCGCGTAAAAATTTTCCTGTTTTCCTGCATAAATCTATTTTTTTTTCTGTAATTTGGGTGGTTTTTTTGCCTGCTAGTGGAAGAATTTAAAAAATGTCAAATAGAAAAACTAGTTTCAGTATAGATTGGATTGATCCTGATGCGAAAGCTCCACCTGATTGGGTAACGTGGCTTAAGCCAGTAGAAAACGATCGAAATCAGTTTTTGGGTGTCCTGTGTGATAAAAATAAGCCATTGGATCTATCCAACATGGGCCGCCGGGCAGTAAAATCCCTCTTTGAAGGAACCAAACACAAAAATAAAGTTGAACTTTTTCAAAAAACGCAGAAACTAAAAGTGCTTGACAACAAATGGGCAGCAAAACCATTAAGAGAGTGTGATGACAAACAAAAGTAATGAAGCTAGTACCACAAAAAATTCTAATATTATTTGTGATACTCAAAAAAATGTATGCATCAGAAAAAAAAACTTGCTTATATTTTATGTTTGTTGAAAGTGTTGGCTACCTAGCCGCATTTTCTTGTATTAATTAGCAAGGTTTGGCGAATGCGTTGAAAAAAAGTAAATTTAAATAGTTGGGTGGAGAGGTTACAACAATGTTAAAGGTTTGGCGAATGGGTTGGAAAAAAGAAATTTGTTTATTTTTTTATAGTTTGGTGAAGGCGGTGGTAACAGTTTTTTTCAAATAATAACTTAACTAATAAGTGAACATCAGCAAAAATGTCCAAAATTTGTTAAAAAGTGGTCAGGGAAAACCTGGAAAAGTCACGGAATTTCAAAATTTAAAATCACTGAATCCAGTACTATCGATTTAAATATCGATATTTTTTGAAGACACACTAACCAATCAAAATGCGTAGAGTTAGTCACGTGGCCAAAAATCCGTCTTTCCGCGATGCAAATACCGAACGCAGCTACTTAATATATCGTGTCTTGTGACGTAAAGCTACAGTTGCCTAAGGAAAGTATTTATGATATAAATTTTATGAGATATGGAAATAAGTAGAGAACATGTATATATGGCATGTTTTAATCAAAGAGAGATGCGACAACCCCACCAAAGTCAAGTTTATTAAAAAGGAATGAAAATATCGGTCTGTCATAATCTAGCATTGTTTCCTCTTTTGAAAAATGTGTTTGTTTAATGCTTGATGTTTAATGTCACTGTCGCCACTGGCACATAAAAAGAAAGTAATTTGTTAATATATATCATAACACAAAAAATGTCACTATTAGTGACTTAGATGGGGTTGTCGCGCTTCTTTTTTTTTCTATAACTGTCATACCATAAAGTAATATACCTACGGAAGAGACGTGCAAAGCCGGCCGAAATGGATCGCAGACATATGCGCAAAAATGCTTTTCGCGAGGATTCGTGCAGGAGCGTGCGATCCACTTCGGTCCGCTTTGTGCCTCTGTTCCGTAGGTATATTACTCTATGGTCATAACATGGTCTCTAGAAATGAGTACCTAATACTTCGATGTGATTTATTTAAATATTTGAAGGGTTTATTTCTGTTACTTTAACTTAAAAAAGTAATACAAATAAGCTTTAAAATAGTATGAAGTTTATAAAATTACTTGTGGATATTTTAACTTCCTTCGCCAGTTTATTGTAGCAGTCAGAAACATTTATTTTTTTTATTTCGTGTTTTAAGACGTATGTTTTTTAATTAGTAAGTATTACTATTTTTATGAAACAGAACAAACCGTGTAATATAGTTTGCAACTATGCATGGCAAAAAAAGAAAATAAAAAACTTCTTTCAGTTTTTAAATTAATAAAAATAATTGGAATTTTTATTTTGAGGTATTTGATATTAAAGGAATTTGACTGAACTGACTTTTTAGGAAAATAAATAAAATAAATTTTAAAGCAAATGTATTTTACTTTTTAAACTAATTTTTTTGATTTTAAACTTTTGCAGTGCCAAACAAACAATATTTGAATATATTTCAAACATCTAAAAAGTATGTGCTTTTTTTACACAGAAATTATTACATTTGTGTTTAAATAGGTATTAGGTTTATAGTTTTTGGTTCAATTTCATCGTTAGTCATTATTTAGAGCCATGTTTGGTATTGTTAAAAAAATTATTTTGGCTGTTTAGTTTTTTTAATAAATTTATAAAACATCAGATACCTAGTTAGGCCATTTTGTGTGATATAATGACCCACTAAACATGCCATGTTACAGAGTTGTTTGTACAATTACGCAGACGTTACAGGATAATATCGCTTTAATCAACATTTCAGTAAAGTTACAACAACAGCTTCTGATGGTAGTAACATTACAGACTCATAATAAAGTAAACATTACCTAAACATTTTGTAAGTCATATTTTTTTTTATTTATTTAAAATCTGGTAATGTTTCCTGTAACTTTCAATATTGCATGTAGTGTTTTTTAGGTAGACAAAGAACATTTTCACGATGCATGTTTATACAAAAGCTGATAATGTTTCCGAAACGTTGTTGACACAAAAATGTTTAGTGGGAAATATGTTTATTTATATTTAAAATAAAATAATTTCACCAGATTTTTGATTTATTTTTTATCTTGGTTTAATAATAAAGTGCAACTCGACAGCCTGATTTTTGGCTCAATTATACACCAATTTTGGAAAAAATATCTGCAGAAGTTGAAGAAAAATTCATTCAAATTCAGTAAAATAACCATTTTTTTTACTTCCCAATTTTCTCTAAAAATTAGGGATGGAAGTTAGGTTGCGGGCATAGCAACGTAGGTACACAACGATTGCAACATGGCACAAACAAGTCAAAAATGTTATGAATTTTGGCATTGTTTAGAACGCGTTGAGGTGTACGTATATGAATATTAGCTTAAAGTGTCGGGGGACTTGAGGCGCGCCCTTTTGGCGCAGGCCACGCCCATCAGTTATTTTAAAATTGGAACCCCCCTCTCCCCGTGTGACCTTATGGAATCCGGGTGGGTAACCAACATACATAAAAGCAATTTTTTGGGACACGGAATTTATAATTTTTACCGCAGTATGCAGCAACAAAAAACCGACAGACAGACAGAGTACCGACTTTAATCATAGTGGCAAAATATTGCTTTATATTTATAACGATATAACAAACTGCAGCGTAATAATGAAGAAAAATTTGAAAATGCCGTTCCAAATATATGAATTTTTTTACAGTCAGTGTTATACATTGCGAATAAAGCCGATGTTTGCTGAGGAATAACCCATGCAACCTTTCCATTTATTTTATAAAACCAATGTGTCCAAATTTTTTTTCTTGCACGGTTAATTTTGGCATTAATCTAGGAAAAGTTACGTGATTTTGTGTCTTTTTCTCTGAATCGCCTTTAAAATAATTTACCAAGCAAGTTACGTATGCTGACAATAACATACTTTTTTGAAGTTGTCAAAGTTTTGTTTTCAAAAATTGATTTTTAAATGCAAATATCTCCGAAACGAAAGAGTTTACAAAAATATATTTTACTAATTCTTATTTAGAACAACCATTTCTACCTTATACAGTTAAAGTCTTTCTAGGGATTTTCGAATCACCCTGTATAAACGCCCAGGATGCGAGAAAATCGTAGCGGCAACGGTCAAAATCTCGTTTGCTATGACATGGCCAATGGGATAATGACGGCTCGATCTGAGCCTGCGCGAGTAGCTGACGCATGCGCATTAGAGCCAGTCTTTAATCCATTTTCTCAGCGGTTTTCGCTACGCTTTTTATCCTAGGGAAATACACGGGCAGGGCCTTTATAGTAGCGACATAAAGCTATTTGTAACTCATCGCGGTAAACGTATCCGCATCTAGCGAGAACCAAGCACATTAATTGGTCAGAAACTTGTACCACGTTCGAAAAGAGCAGATATATGCTAATCTAAGGTGTTCTTGAACGCGATAGGTGTTGAGATGAGGTATCACGTATCGTTACGGCACACGTATCGTATCTCAGCACTTATTGCGTTCAGAAACACCTTAAATTAGCATATATCTGCTCTTTTCGAACGTACTACAAGTTTCTGACCAATCAATGTGCTTGGTTCTCGCTAGATGCGGATACGTATACCGCGATGAGATATAAATAGGTTTATGTCTCTATTATCTCACAGTAATATGGTACCTACACACCAAAGGAATTAAATTTCTTTGGTTCATACCTATACACTAACCCGTATCCTCTCGATACGAAGGTGCGGGCAGTTTTTTCAAATTTCAAATATGCTTTTTAATTTTTCCTTTGCTGATGCCGCAAACGACCGGCCGCCCGTGCCTAAAAGTCCTAATTTGCAAAATTTATCCATAGAAATAGAAGACCCTTTTATTTAGTATCCTGGTGACGGGGTCCCATAAAATAAAGAAAAGTAAAATGCAGTAATCATTATTTATAGAAACAAACTTTGGCAAAATCGTATTTTGCAGAAATCGAACTTTGGAGAAAAGTACATCAAAGAAATCGTAAAACAGAGAAAACGTAAAAATTGGTAAGGCGAAATCTGTTCTCTGCCTGACAGGTGTTTGCATGCGAGCTTAGAATAAGAAAGGTCGTAAAAAAGACAATTTTTTATGCTAAATTTCAAGAAGTGGTGGGTTGGTTTGGGTTGCTTTTTTAAGTGTTTTGGATTGATCTGGGTTGGTTTAAGTTTTTTAAGTTAGGAGAAGTCGAGTTGGTTTAGAAAAAAAAATAACTTGATCTACACCCTTTCTTATTCTAAGGGCACATACAAACAGCTGTCAGGCACAGAACAGATTTTCGCCTTACCAATTTTTACGTTTACGGTTTTTCTGTTTTACGATTTCTGCGATGTATAATTTCTCCGGAGTTCGATTTCTACAAAGTACGATTTTGTCATTCTTCATTTCTATGAAATATGTTTTCTACATTGTATTTTTTTACAAACTATAGAGACTCCAGGACGCTTATTCTTGAACGACCGTGAGGTGAGGTGAGCTTTTTTCACCACCTCTTTCCACGGGGAATTTCGCAGCGTCTGGTGACCTATCCGATGACATTCAGCAAATAAAAATATTTTAAATACGGTCCTGTTGACATCACGTGACGTCACCATCAGCTGTTTAGTGTAACCCAACCCTACTTTTCATGTACACAAGAAAAATAGAGTTTTGATTATGTTGGGAAGAAGAGTTTTGATAATTGTTAATTAATCTTTTGTTATCTTACTGCATTTTGAACGACAATTTTTATGTAATAATAGTGGACTTCTTATCTCTTTATTGTTAATTTTTATTGAGTCATTCGTAATACAAAAATAAATCTCTTATTTAAGGGTTTTAGCATTCTATTCAAATTAATTATATTTTAGCAAATTTAATGTGATTTTAGTGTCAGTGTAGAGTTAAGGTAGTTGAAAAAACTGGTGTTTATAATGGAAGAAAGTGTAAACTCAACAAATGAGGAATTTGACACGGCTTCTGGAAGTTACTCAAGACCAAAACGATTTCATGTAAGTTTGCAACAAGTCATTTCATAGATTTTTTGAAAACCTTTCACAAAAGTAGTTTTTATTATGTTCAGTTGAGCATTCAGTTCAGCTTGTTCATGTTATCATTAAGAAATAAATTTCAATAATTTGCAAAAAAAAAAGTGATCATTCCAAATTCTTCTGTTCATTGTCAATGACAAAGCATATACCTACGGACTTAGAAAAAACTCTAAACTAAGGGTGTCCCGAAGCTCACGCGACAAATCGCGCCAATAACATCTCTCTTAATCAATGTCGTTGTCTTTTCATTCTTTTCATGAGGTTTTTTTTGTTGAAGTTTTTTAGTTTTGTGTGTTTTTGGCCTTTTTTAAACTGTTACAGTCATTTCTTGGATTTTTGTAATAAGTACAATTGGAAAACTATGCCAAAGTTTTGTGTCCCAAAAAGCGGGCCTTTTTAAGCCTCCGTAAGTAACATATTTTGGTTCAGTTATTTTTGGATACGGGAGAAAAATAACCGATTTTGCCTACGATATCACCAATTTTGATGTCTATTAATGCTCTAATAAGACTGATAGGGCATTTATTTAGTCTATTTGTTAATTAGGTACATTTTTTTAGCCCATTCCGTTCAAAAATGCTTATGGGTAACCACTGACACCAAATTTTTTGAAAAAGAAGAAAACTCGCAAGTCTTAAAAGAAACTGCTGCTATTGAGGCCGGTATGGGAATAAATACAATAGTTTCGATATGTACACTATTATATCTTCTTAAAAGAATAATAAAATATATTAAATACGACTCATTTGGTTTATTTCTTAAATTTATAGTCATTAGAATCAACAATACTTTGAAAAATAAAATTAATTATTTTTGAATTAAGTTTTCCAAAATAATGTTATTTCTAATGAACTGAAATACTTTAAAAAATACCCGAATAAAAATTTCTCGGCGCCGCTACCCTAATTTAAGCTTCGGGACCGAGTCACTAGAGGTGCAACAGTAGCAAAAAACTTATAACAGGGCCCTAAGTCGTCAGATCGCCTTCTATATTCATAGGTACATATTTTGTTTTTCAATGTCAAAAAATTGGTCCAATTTTGTGATAGCGCTCCCAGGAATTGACTGGGGGGGTTAACGATAAATAATAAAAAAAAACTTAATTTAAAGTAAAAATGTGACTAACCAGACTTCTTGGGGGAGGTTTT
Organism: Oxystoma pomonae; assembly: GCA_963921995.1. Classification (NCBI taxonomy): domain Eukaryota; kingdom Metazoa; phylum Arthropoda; class Insecta; order Coleoptera; family Brentidae; genus Oxystoma; species Oxystoma pomonae. Next base: position 85,154,881 of record OY998168.1, on the reverse strand, counting down.
AACCCGCCCCTCCTTGGTGTGACACTGGCTGGAAACAATATAACTATATACCATATTTATTGTTTAGGTTCTGACCTGAAGTAGTTCTTAGAAGAGTTGACATTTTATTGCCAAAAAACTAGGTTATTTGGCAAGTGAATTAAGGAAGGTGGAAAATTCACTAATAAAAAATTATAATCTATCTTTTGCTATAGTTTCCAGAAAAACGAGGTGTTGCTTTATCATGCCCTCTTTGAATCCCACTTACGGTATGGCATTGCTTTCTGGGCGTCTGCAAGCAAATATTTATTAAAAGTTTTATTTGTACTGCAGAAAAAAGCTGTACGCTTCATTGCCAAAGTTCATCAAAGAGAAAGTTGCAGACCATTATTTGCATCTCATAAGATACTTACACGTTGCTCCTTGTTTATTTTGGAAATATGTACTCTAATGTATAAAAATTATCAGCAATTGTGTGCTCCACAATCTGTTCATTCTACTCGTGAAGTTCATGACTTACCAAACTCTATTTTACGAGGGAAGAAAGATTTTTAATAAACTACCAAACTCTATAAAATCATTAGCTACTTTAAAACTATTTAGAAAAAATCTTAAGAAAGTCTTACCTACTGGTTAAGGCATACCATGATATGGGTGATTCTACAGAGAGTGAGTAATTTGAAGGCATAATCTTTGTAATGAAAAACTAACCATATTAGTCATTAAAAACTCATGTGTAAACTAACTTTGATTAATAACAAACTAAAAAGAGTTTAGTCTGTATTATATTTAATTTTTTTAAAGAACAAAAACATGCTAATGACGCTTCATTGACATGCTAATGACAATAATACTTGATAATCAGCATTTTGAGAAAATATATAAAATTATGTGAAGAAGTAAGAAGCCAAAAAATAAATCCGATCTATAAAATTTTTAATTTATGTAAAATGCAAAACTTTCTGTTGAAAAAATTTAAAAATTCAAAGAATTTTTAATTTTGACACGAAAACTACTAATTTGACATGCAAATGATGAAAAGTAACACACGAGATGATTTTTTGAGTTTTTTATTAAAATAGAACTAAGAAACGCGAACAAGTAATCTTTTAATAACTGACATAAAATATTCTAATGCATAAATACTAAGTAGATTCAAATAAACTTATTCAGATTCAAATACATCAACTTTATCGGGAAACTTGTAAAAGATTCAGTTTCCTTTAAGTGTCAATGCTGGATCTGGTAGAAGTCGAATTATTTGCTATTCTTTTATGTAACTCATATCGTCTTTGTTTAACTTAAATAGATTATCAGTGTTATTGCATAATTTTAAAAAAGCTACTTTTATTTCATCATCGTCAAAGTCACTTTGACAAACAGCTATGTATCTATACTCTAAATTATGTTTTTGGGTGCTTTGTACTGACACTAAAACAAATGTTCCTGTCTTAATGGAATAAGTATTAGGCAACTTCATGTTGTCATGGGAACAACCCAATTCATTTTCATCACTGCTGTAAATATCAGACACTTTCAATTTCTTTTTAGTTACCAACTCTGATAAGGGGATGTCTGAGTCTTCTTCAGAAGAGGAATTTTCTGCTGGAGACTCTGGACGGTTAGGATAATTAAGTTGCCCTATTTCATAGTCAATGCAGAATGTTTTGCAAGAAAAGCATGATAAAAATCTTAAAAACAGTTGATGGTTTTTTGCAAGTTTCACTTGATGCACCTTCATTGTGCCTTTAAATCTTAAAAGAGGTTTTCCTTGTATAACGTTACGAAGCTTTATTCATAAGGCTGGTAATGGCATTGTACTGATGCAAAATTCTGGCTTCGCGTTCCATGAAGTTTTTTGTGCATGCATTTTCTTGTTTTATTTTCTTTGGCTTTTAAGTACTGTTCATGTTTCTTTTGCTCCTCATTTTCTTTTATTTTTTTTCTCGTAATCTCTTGGCTTCTATTATCTCTTCTCTTGTTTTCTTTGGATGAGGAACCTTCAATTAGAACAAAAATATCATAAATAAAAAAAGGTGGATTTAATTGGATTGGTATTATTTTCGCCTTATGTCTTAGGCTTAATTCTATTTTTACCTGTTTTAAAGCTAACTTTAAACCGCGTCACTTTTGAAATTCTTTTAAAAAATTATATATTTTGTCTCAACGAGCTAATCATTCGAGTGTCAATTACGTCATTCAAGTGTCACAAGAGAGACACACGAATGACGCACATCCGAATGATTTTTTTTGTATTTTTTGCAAATAGTAAATCAGAGTATTACCATTTTAGGAAAATATTAGGTTACAATAATTAGTCATTCATTTAATATTAGAAATTGTACCAAACTAATTCAAATTATTATATTTAAAGCAAATTTTACTTCCCATCCTAATGACGCAGTAGCACGTTACAGCTTGTAAAAACTTGTTTAAAAATTCACTACACAAGAGATCCAACTTTTTCTATCTTTTTGCGCGTTTAATCGAAAAAAATATGTGACACCTGAATGATGAAATTTCTGAACCAAAAGATGCTTACTCTCTGCCTGCCAGAAGATAAATGAGCTGGCGCGCCAATACTCCTAGAGCTTTTATAACCTCAGTTTGATCCAACTTTTTCTATCTTTTGCCGCGTTTAATCGAAAAAAATATGTGACACCTGAATGATGAAATTTCTGAACCAAAAGATTTTTATCATTTTTGTACCTTTAAAATATTTTTTTTTGTAATTTTTTTTATTACTCAACAAAATTTTAATTTATCGTTAATGTAACATAAAGCAAATAAAATAAATTTATTAATACTTAGTTAGTATATATGTCAGCTAAAGTTTTCAGAACAGGCTGGGGACAAGACACGCGAATGACGATTGAAGCATAGAAAGCGCAAAAAATAGTAAAAAATAAAAAAAAAATGAAAAAAAAAAACATTTGTGCCAAAAACAAAATCTTCTCTTTTATCTATATGATATTATTAACTGTTTTAATTATTTTTTGTTAGGCAAATAATTAAGGGGGGAAATCACTTACTAAAAATGACTCACTTTCTGTAGAATCACCCATATAAACGAATTTTACAGCAATCCACCAAACTAAAAATCTCATTTATTAATATTTTATTCACAAGAAATGAATTCCATATTAACAATTTTACAAAAAAAAAATTATAAGCCTTTTATAGAGTGTTTTGAGTTAATTTTTTTTTTAATTTGTAAAAGCGAAACTAATGTGTTTTTATTTATATGTCATTGTGTTTGTTTTTCTTTTTATTTATTAATTTATGATTTATCTACTTGTTTGTTCTTATTTTCTTTGTTGTATAGTCTGTTATGATTTTTTCCATTTTGATAATTTATAATTTGTTTTGTTTGTCCTTTTCTTGTTTCTTTGTAGACTGTACTTTTTTCTTTAATTATTATTATTTTTAAGTAATTTTATTTGTTTTTGTATGACTATTGTTTAGGTTAAGATTTAGATGTAGCATGTCTATGAATGTTTTTGCTCTTGACAATAAAGTATTTTTCAATTCAATTCAATTTTCTGAGAAATTGGTATGAAAAGTACAAACAATTGGCCAATTGCTTATCAGTCATCAAATTTTAAGTACTGATAAATAATTTAATTTTTTTAATTTTATTTTTATTTATATATTTCAACGGACATGCCATGTACAAAATTAACAAATATAAAATATATAGAAATATAAGAATAACAATAACAACTTTGCCTATCTACCTGTTAGAACTACAGAATTGATTTACGAGACGATTAAATTGACTGAGTGAAACATTAAAAATATCAAAGTCTAACCTATTCATAGAAGAAGCCATTCTATTTATAGGGAATTCATACCAATAAACAGTTCTGTGAAATTCAATGTAAAACAAAGAAAAATGTCTAGTTGTTCTTTGAGGCACATCCAAGGATACAAGCTCCAGTAATCTGGGACTATCAACATTATTATTAAGTATTTTGTACAAAATTCGTACATCAAGCATAAATCTTCGGTTTTCCAAAGAGTCAATATTTAATAATTTTTGAAGAGAGTTATAGTCAATTTGTTCTTTTGGAATTTTCATTTTATAATTTGTTGTCCTCAAAAATCTACGCTGGATTTTTTCAAGTAAATTTTTATATTTATAATAATGTGGATTCAAGACTGGAGTGGCATATTTCACTATTGAACGTACCAGAGAAAAATATAATAATTTAAAACAATAAATGTTGCTGACTTCTTCTAAAGTGTGTGACAAAAATCGTAACAATGTTAGAAATTTATTGTAGCTTTTTTCAATATGCAAACTAAAATCAATTTTCTGATCAAATATGACCCCTAGGTCTTTAATTTTATCTACACTTACGAGATCTGTATTATTAATTGAGTAATTAAATATTATAGGATTGTGCAACTTAAAAAATCGCATTATATTGCACTTATTTGTGTTGAGATCTAGACAATTATTAGAACACCATAAACTAAATCGATCAAGGTCTTGCTGAATTTTAAGACAATCTGAAATATCTATAATTTTAAAAAACAATTTAAGGTCGTCTGCAAAAAGCAGAAAAAAGACATTTTCAATGAACTGAGATAAATTATTAATGAATAAATTAAAAAGTAATGGGGAAAGATGTCCTCCTTGTGGCACTCCAGAATAAACTTTTATAGTTAAAGATTGACAGTTATTGATAGCCACTATTTGGTATCTTCCTGAGAGGTGGCTTTCTAACCACTGAAGAAAAGAACCAAAAAAGCCATACTGCGACATTTTATGGAAAATAATTTTATGGTTAACTCTATCAAAGGCCTTGGAAAAGTCTGTGTAGATTGCATCAACCTGACACCGACCCTCCAAAGCCCGTGACATATATTATGTATATTCCAGCAAATTACTTATGGTGGATCTTCCACTAAGGAAGCCATGTTGGTTTTTGCAAATTACAGGTTTAAGAAGACGGGTTGTTTTATTAGATATAATTTGTTCAAATATTTTGCTGAATAAACTTATTTTTGAAATTGCACGGTAGTTGTCTATTCTAGTTCTATCCCCACTCTTAAAAATAGGAGTGATAAAACTGGATTACCACTTCTCTGGACATATTCCAAAGCTCAAAGATTTTGAGTATATTTCATGCAAAATTGGAGAAAGAATAAATCTGCAGTTGAATATGAGATCTCTTGGAATGCCATCTGGACCCTTACCCAATGATGATTTTAATTTTTCAATGGTGCAAAATACATTCATTAGATTAAAATTTTATGTAAAAGAAGTAAAAATCAGCCACAAACACACTAGAGATGTGAATTGCAAAAAAAAACTGAGCTGAACATCACAATAAGACTACATGCTCGGATGTAATATCACTTTTTTGGATGAAAAAAAAACACCTCATTCTTTATCCCCAGTTGAAAAGGTAGAGAGGTATATAGAGCGCTTCAGGCTACTGCGAACATAGGCCGAAAGAAGTCCAATTTGCCAGTGTACGTACATGCAAGGACACCGCACACCTAGCAACCAACACTCGGGCTTGCGATCACCATTCACGACTTGCGTTTAGTATTTAGTACGCTTCTAACCACGGTGCTGTGTGGAGGGTAGCCAATAAAACCAGAATTTGGTCAATAAATACGCAAATTTTTATAACGTAATTTTCTTGTTTTTTGTCACTGATAAATTAGAGCGTTTTATTGTCAACTGCTCAGATTTATCACTGACAACGTGTTACAATGAATATAATAAGGAGAAACAAAATAAAAGCAAGTTCTCAAAATAAAATAATACATTCTAACAATCAAAAAGATTCTCCCAGTCAAAAAAAAAATAGAGCAAATGCTCGAAATGTCCTCCTTGCTCGGCTAGACAATATCCGAGCCTATTATAAGTAAAAACCCTTTCCAAGCATGTTAGGGGTGATAGTTCGAAAAGCTTCTTCAATTTTAATCCAAAGTTCTTCCAAATTATTAGCCCTTTCATGCCCATAAACTTTATTTTTGATATAAGTCCACAGATAGAAGTCATTAGGAGCAAGATCGGGTGATCGAGCTGGCCATAAAATAGTTCTCCGTGTACTTATAACCCGATTAGGAAATACATTATCAAGATATTCCCTAACAAGGCCAACATTGTGAGCGGGACAACCATCTTCTCCAACACCTAACAACTGCCTAGCAGTTGGAATAATATGCTGCTGCAGTAGATCCAAGTATCTAGGACCATTTAAATTGCCGTCAATAAAAAATGGCCCAATTATGTGTTCCCCTACAATACCCCCCCAAACATTTAGTTTTTGGGGATACTGTGTTCTTACGTCAAAATACAAATGCAAATTTTCCCTTGACCAATATCGAACGTGTGTTGGGTTATGACGATTCAATAATGGAAAAGAGCTTTCATCTGTGAAAAGAATAGATAGAAGTTTTCATCACCATTAGCCCTTTCCATCAATGTTTTGCAAAATTCCATACGACGATAGTTGTCCTCCGGAAAAATTTGATGCATTTTTGACGCTTTGTAATTTGTAAGAATGATAACCATTCTTTTTGAAAACACGTAAGACAGTGGCTGAAGACGTATCAACTGTTTCGGCAATTTGGTGGCTAGTTAACTTTCGATTTTCCTCCACTGCAGCGCAAATCATCACATCTCGTAATTTCTGCTCGTCATTCAAAACAGTGGGTTTTTTTATGGTTTCTTGACGCTACACAACCAAAATTTCAAAATTCTGCACAAACCTATAAATCGTTGATAAACTAGGTTCTGGGCGATTTACAAAATTTGACCATCTGTACTTTTTCGGCAACTTCGTAGACATCCATTTTTAGTTTTAAAAATGTATTATTTCACTTAAGAACTTACCAATTTGTTTCTCGAGCAAGGCAGAAATAAAACAAAATAATAAAAACAAAATAAATTTCCAAAAGATAACACTGCAACGTGCTTCGAATCCACCTCGGTCGTACGGCACGGAGAGTAAATTGGACTTGATTCCCCCTATGTTCGCAGTAGCCTGAAGCTCATTGTATATACTTACTGATGGTCACTTACAAAATACACTGACTGTCAAGAATATGTGTAGACAGCAAACATTTTGCCATTACAAAAAAGTACATTTTTGTTATGTGCTTTTGGAATGTTATATGCCAATGTTTGCTGGAAATATGGTAAAAAAAAAATAATTTAAAAAAATATAATTTGCTTGCTATTCATTGATTTTATAATTTTTTTATTTACTCACCATTTTTTCCAGATAACTAAAAGTTTATATGTGATCCTTTATCTTTACATGATCTTTACAACAAGATCAAACTTGCAGATATCTCTTTAAAACTAAAAACTTATCAGTAATCTTGAATTTTTTTCACATTTTCATTATAACTCAAAAAAAAATAAAATGTTAAGAGCTAAATAACAAACCATACGTCGATGTAACAAACCAAATAGTTTGTCTTAGTTTATGCATACAAAATTTGAGATATAACTGGATGGTATCTGGTACTTGTAATGACTTCCAAAGAGTTTTTGCAGGAATTGTCATGTTGTCATTGACCTAGATGTGAATGTTTCTTATCATTGATCAAGAGAGATTTTTTTAAATTCATAAATAAAAGCGAAAATAAGGATGCATAATCTTCAAAAATTGCATTTTTGCAGAGGAGCACTGTTACTCTAAAAATAAAATGTTACTTAAATATAAAAAAATGTTTAACAGTTTTAAAAAATTAAAGAAATTCAGGAAGAAATTTTAATGCATATTTGATTATTGTGGTTTTATTGTTTCACAGTTTTAAAGAGAGTTTTCTAGTTTGATGTATATTATTATTATACCGCACACTTAGAAAGATTTTTTTGATGCCAAGCTGTGGATATTCAGCTGATATTACTATGTAAAAGAATACATGAATTTGAATTGATATTTTTCTGCAAAGCAGAATGGAAACATTGATTCTTTGATTTGCAGAACTTAGCATCAGTAAACCACATAGATGATGAGAGCTCAGACACAGAGGCGATTTTTTCCTCCAGTCCAATTGAAAACTACAATGAAATGTCAAATTCAAGAATCTTGTCATCAATTCGACGGAGGGTGCATACATCGAATGATGAAAAAGTGGACATAGGATGTTTAAATGTTTTGTCTGCAAAATATGAGGTAACTATCATTATATCAATATTTTTCAATTGTATTGTAATCATCTCGGTAATCAGAAAACATTTTTAGTTAGAATAGTGTATGATTTAACACGGGGCTAAAAATAGGTTATTTTTGCTTAGGGATGAAAAAGGCCTTTTAGTTCTTTAAGCTGTTTTTCAGCTATAATTTTCAACTTTTTTATATGACGGGAATGGAAACATTACTAACTTATTGTTTGGGTTTTTCCAACAAAAAAGTTCTTGACATTTTTAACTTAATTAAAATTAGTTGATAAATTTACTTGGCTTATTAATTAAAATATTTTGCATATTAAATAGTGGTTTTCAGAGCTAGTGGCTAAAATAGGGCTTTTTTACAAGCCTTTTTTTAAATAACGAGAGCAGCGAGGTATTTAAAAATACGAGTAAAAAAAACAGTTTAGAGTTGTTAACACTTTTTTTTTGATACTTTTATCAAAAAATCCAAGAAAAAACGGAAAATACTTTAAAAAATCTCGAACGAAGAGGACTTCTCGCAACCCACCATCTTAACATTATAAATCAAGGTGGCTGGTAAATGAAATAACAATGATTTCCATAGCGATGTGCCTTTTTACGCCTTTTTTGACAGTTTGATATTTTGATTCTTGGTGAAAACTGGCGGAAATATGGCTTAATTTTCAGGTAACTAAAAAAGTCATGCTTTTGTTATCTGCAGACAGTTACTAAAATTATGTTTTCGATGAAGGTATAAAAAAAGTATTTTTTTTAATACCTTCATCAAAAACATGATTTTAGTAACTGTCTGTAGATAACTAAAGCATAGCTTTTTTGGTTACCGATGCAAAAAAAAAACTTTTTTTTTTGATCACGGGTGCAAAAAAAGATTTCTGTCCGTTTTTTACCCAAAATTAAAGAGAAATAGCGGAATATAAAATTATTACAAAAAATTTAATTATTCTTGCCTAAAAATTAAGTCATTTCCGCCAGTTTTCACCAAGTATTTACGAAAAAATCATTTAAAAACATCGTCAAAATATCAAACTGTCAAAGATTAAAATGTCGCAACAATGAACGTCACCGAGTAAAAAGGCACATCGCTATGGAAACCACATTGTTATTTCATTTACCTGCCGCCTTCGAGATTTTTAGAAGTATTTTCTGAGATTTTTTGATAAAGGCTCGGATAAAGGTATAAAAAAAATAGTGTTAACAACTCGCGGCTAAACTGTGCTTTTTTTTACTCGCGTTTTTAAATACCTCGCTGCGCTCGTTATTTAAACCAACGCTTGTAAAAAAGCACTATTTTAGCCACTAGTTGTTAAAACTACTATTTTGCATCAGAAAAATGTTTTTAAAATGAGCCATTGTTTGATTGCCATGCATAACATGTCATTAATATTTTTAGTCCATCATACCAATATGGTATGGGGGACTATTGAAATCGTGAAATTTTGACTTTTCTTAATTTTATCAAAAATGAGTTACTTACTAAGGTTCCAAAACACCTTAATTGACAAAAAAAAAAGTTGTCTGTTGCCTGTCTGTATACACGATACTTCAAGAACTTAATCGATTTTAACGAAATTCGGTACAAAAATCTTTTGGGTAGGGTGGCGGGGGGAAAGTCCAAATTCGTGGGAGCTTTAGTTTCCGAGTTATTTAAAAAAATCATAACTTTAGAAGTAAAGCAGCTATTAATATGCGGTTTTCAGATTTTGGTTTTCATAAATATTTCCCAAAAATTTCGTTGTAAGGTTCAAATATTTCAAACCTACATTTTTCGAGATATTTTCATTTCCTTTAATCATAAAATAATTGAATGTGTATGGTGGCCTATTTATTTATTTATTTAGATATTTATTTTATTTATATATAAAAAGATATAAAAAGTCTATGATATTTTGTAGTTACAAAATTAAATTACATTTATTTTAATTGTCAATAAAACCACTAACAGTGTAAAAAATTTGTGAAAATCTAGGTATTATTTTTCCTAATTTATTATTTAAAAAAAATAATAATAAAAATCCTTAAAACTTGCCGTTCCAAGGATAATTAAAGGCCATATTTGCACAAATTCTAAAAAAGTTAGTGATGTAAAAAATATCGTACAAAAATAAAATTATATAATATATCTTTAACTTTAATATAAAAATGATTTATAAATTTTTAGAGTTTGGACTACGACACGTGCGAAAACCACCTCCTTTTAGACGAAGAGAGGAAAAAAGGACTAAATTTTATGGTGAAAAAACGTATAGCGAGATGGTTCGTGTTTTTTCTTATAGGAGTGTTCACTGCATTAGTGGCTTGTATTATAGACATTTCAATTGAAGAACTAAGTGAGATAAAGTACTCCTGGCTTAGTAAATGTATCCTTTTTCCACAAAAATAATTTATAAATAATTTATTATAATTACATACAGGTTCAAAAGGTATGAATGAATATTTTATTGGATGATAGAGGAAACCAAAACAAGAAAAAACTCCTTTGTTTTTGAGATACAGGCTCTCAATTAAAGCGCGTGTTTTTTGTATTTTTTTTGTTACATCTTCTTTAGAAATAAAAAAAAAACCGCAATTTCTAGAGTTGCATATCATAATAAAGGTAATGATTGAGCATAAAAACCATCTAGCTATAAAAAAAATGTTTTCTGGGGTTAACAAAACGTTCCCAGCCCACATTCATCCACGTTTCCACTTTAGCTAACAATTCTAAGTAAATCTAGGTTAAGATTAATTAACCACTCATTTATTGGTTTTTTAATTTTAAGAAAACTTTTTTAACTAGATTTTTATTTTTTTTATTACCCATTTATATTTTTTATTGCTATCTTATTATTTACTTTTTTCACCTCATTTGAACAAAATTATAAAATTAAAAATACATCAAGCAAACATCAAAGTAAAAAAGTAATATAAAAATAAAAAAAAAATTCAAAAAAATCACACACACAGACACGCAATTTAAGGAAAATTTTTAACTAATTTTAAAAATCAATTAAAAAAGGTCATTCCATAAAAAAATATCAACATTGTCTTATAACATTGTTATTGAAACTTATGAACTAAAAGTGACAGATAAAATCCAGTTTGACAGTCGAAGTCTGCTTTAAAAAATCTACAAACAAGTAATCTACACCAAACAGAAATTTTCACAAATACAGAAGTTAGATCATCACAAAATACAGACTTTTCAAAAAGCCCCCGTAGCTCGGAAATATCAAGATTAAGCCTTGCAAGTGAAGGTCAGTTTTTTTTTATCTCCCCTGGAAGTACCTTACCCCCCCCAAAAGTGCCCAATTTACAACACCCTGTACAGAGTTAAAAAAAAGTTTTGGTGGTACAACGTTTTAGAATTAAATTTTCTCCAGTTTGACCTTATTTTTCTTAACAAATATTTTCCAGCTGTAGATAAATATGTTACACAAGGAAAACTCTATATTCCCTATATTTACTGGGTATCCAGCAATATAATTCCAGTTTTTATAGGATCTTTTTTGGTGGCTTACGTGGAACCAATAGCCGCAGGTAACGTGTTTATTTAGACCAGTGTATTTTTTTGTGGAGGAGAAACAGTCAGGTAGTGTGAGACTTCCTCAGTAAACATAACCACGACACGCCAGTCTGAAAGGCTTATTGTATCGCCCTCTCTTTATTGCACCTATTTGAAGCAACATCTCCCCTGGTCTAGGTTGTAGGCGACCAGGGGACGAGTACTTAAGCTTTTGAGTGAAATAAAACGTTCAAGGTGTGTTTTCCACCTAATAGTAATAGGAGACCTTTTCGCCATCCCCCAGAGCTCCCCCCGCATGCTCCCACTCCACCACAGTCGAACATTCCCGTCCTTTGGATAAAGGTTAGGATATCCGACCATTTCAACTTCGAAATGTGTTCCGACTCGAACACTTCCTCTCCGAAGATTCCCTCTCCGATTCCTCTGTAGGCCCAACACTTTGCAAGATAGTAGTGTGAAGATTCATCCTCCTCCCAGCACTCTGCAAGTTGAGTCCCGTACCACCTTCATCCTTGCCCGTTGCTCTTGGAGCACCTAATAAGAAGGTAAAGTAGTAAAACTGGTCCAATAAAACAGGATTGCCACAATCATTGAAAACCGGGAAATCTGGGAAAAAGTCGGGAATCCGGTGGGCTCGGACAATATCCGGGAAATTTGCTAAGAATCCTTGAATTTTTCAGTTATTTTTGATCTGTTTGAGATTCCCTTGTACCTATATAAAATTTACATATAACTTTTTTGCCGGCCTCCGTATCGCGGTGGGTAGTATTCGCCGGCCGCACGGAAATTCTTGGGGTTGGAATCCCAGATATGATGGATATTTTCTGTTTGTTTTTAACTCTGCAAAAATACTTTGCTACATTGGGCATTGATCCTACTATGGATGAAAAGTTTCAGTATAAACTACCTTTCGATTTATAAATAATAGAAAAAATATTTAAAATTTTTTTTCACTCGGCAACCTTCCCCTCCCTCCCTCCCTCTTTGCGACTCACCAAACCCAAAATCTTCAACAAAATTTGCTTTTGGCGCTCGCTATAATGTCATTAATTGTTACAATTTTAGTTAACAGTTTTTATCAACAGCATTCAAAACGTGTAAAAAATGATTTTTTTCGTATAACACATATAAAATTGAGACTCGAGCTCACCCCAACTCGGTTTCTGTCAACCCAAATTTTTAAAAATAATTACGAAAAACTTGCAAGAAATCTAAATTTTTTAAAAATGTTCTGTTTATAGGTAGGTACTGCAAAAATTTTTGTCTGCGGCACTATCATTGATTGTTACAATTTTAGTTTGACAGGATTTTGGCAACAAATCTAGAATTGAGACCAAATCCCACACTAACACAGCATTTTCGGCTTAAACTGCAAAAAATTGCCTGCAGCGCATGACATCGGAATTTTTTTTTTAATAATTCGGGAAAAACCCAGAAAAAGTCGGGTATTTTATCTACGGAATCTTGTTGTAACCGTGCTGGTTCTTTCTCTCAGGAACCATCTTGAGGGATGGCTATCCAAATCGGCGGTCGGCAAGGGTGAATAGGTTGACCAAAAATGTAGCCAAAAACTATTTACTACATCTAATTGTAGTCCACTTAGGGTCTCTAAAACCATTTTTAGGTAAATCGCAGCTGATCGAAAAGTTGATTTTTTTTTAGTTTTGTGAAAATGTGTCTAATTTTGGTTAAACTCGAATAAAAATCTCATCCTTTGATCTTTTCAATAGAATTATACATTATATTATTTTTAGGTAACTACTTTTACAAAATATAAAACATTAATAACAAAAAATACATATGACAAGAAAAAAATCTAGTACTGCTTTCCAAACGATTAATTTTATATTTTTCCCAGGTTAATAAAAACTCTCTATGGAGAGACTCTCCTGGTTGTTCTGACCAGAGACCTAATCCATCATTGTCAATAAATATAAGAGTAATCTTCAATATGGTTTAAAATTATGTGAATTTTTAACGATTTTTGTTTACTTGAAAAGAAAAGCAAGCTACTTTATTAAAAGCGTTTAAAGCGCTTATAAATGGCATTATTTCAAACATAGTATGTCCCTGTCATTACGTATGTCTAAATTTTTTTAACATCTTGCGGCAGGCATTCCCCTCAAATATTTCCCGCTGATAATTTTTACTATACTTAACTTGATACTTAACTATGATTTTAATTAATAAATACTATTAAATGTTATTGAGAAGATTAAAGAATGTGATTTTTAATAAGGTAGTGATCAAAATTACACAACTTTTGATATAAAAAAAATTTAATAAAAAAAACTACTAAAATTCCATTATTTTTCTCTAAAAACTAAAAAAAAAACTCAACTTTCCGATCAGCTGCGATTTACCTAAAAATGGTTTTAGAGAGCCTCAGTGGAGTACAATTAGATGTAGTAAATAGTTTTTGGCTAAATTTTTGGTCAACCTATTCACCCTTGAGGACCGCCGTGCTTCCAGTTTGCACAATAAGACTCTCACCTAAGGGTAGAACAGAGAAAACTGTTTGATGAGTCAAATCCCCCCTCTTAGCTTATAACCACCTTGATTGATGACATTTACCCATACAGACCGCTTCAAGCTACTACGAACATAGGGGGAATCAAGTCCAATTTACTCTCCGTGCCGTACGACCGAGGTGGATTCGAAGCACGCTGCAGTGTTGTGCATCTTTTGGAAATTCATTTTGTTTTTATTATTTTGTTTTATTTCTGCCTTGCTCGAGAAACAGATGGGTAAGTTCTTAATTGAAATAATACATTTTTTAAACTAAAAATGGATGTCTACGAAGTTGCCGAAAAAGTGCAGATGGTCAAATGGTCAAATCGTCATAAGCCAACACACGTTCGATATTGGTCGAGGGAAAATTTGCATTTGTATTTTGACGTAAGAACACAGTATCCCCAAAAACTAAATGTTTGGGGGGGGGGGAGGTATTGTAGGGGAACACGTAATTGGTCCATTTTTTATTAACGGCAATTGCAATTTGAATGGTCCTAGATACTTGGATCTACTGCAGCAGCACATTATTCCAACTGCTAGGCAGTTGTTAGGTGTAAGATCTGGTGAAACATGGTTTCAACAAGATGGTTGTTCCGCTCACAATGTTGACCTTGTTAGGGAATATCTTGATAATGTATTTCCTAATCGGGTTATAAGTACACGGGGAACTATTTTATGGCCAGCTCGATCTCCCGATCTTGCTCCTAATGACTTCTATCTGTTTTTGAAGAAGCTTTTCAAATTATCACCCCTAACATGCTTGGAAACGTTAGAAGGGTTTTTTATAGTAGGCTCGGATATTGTCTAGCCGAGCAAGGAGGACTTTTCGAACATTTGCTTTAATTTTTTTTTGACTGGGAGAATCTTTTTGGTTTTTAGAATGTATTATTTTATTTTGAGAACTTGCTTTTATTTTGTTTCTCCTTATTATTTTCATTGTACCACGTCGTCACTGATAAATCTGAGCAGTTGACAATAAAACGCTCTTATTTATCAGTGACAAAAAATAAGAAAATTACGTTATATACAAATTCCGGTTTCATTGACTACGCTCCACACAGCACCGTGGTTAGAGGCGTACTAAATACAAGGCGAAAGGCGGCGATCGGCAGCGAATGGCGATCGGAAGCCTGAGTGTTGGTTGCTTCACTGATAGGCGTGCGGTGTCTCTGCATGTACGTACACTGGCAAATTAGACTTCTTCCGCCCTATGTTCGCAGTAGCTTGAAGCGGTCTGTATAAGTATGAGATAATATAACGGCTCTGCCCTTGCATTTTCTGAAAAAAAAGCAGTAGCAATAATAACTCTCTCAATCAAGTTAGCTTGGAAAAAACGCAGAGCCAAAAAGTCCTCTGGGGGCAAGCAGACTGCGTCAGGCATGTGCAGTGGATTTTTCGCGTTTGGCCTTGATTTTTACATTATTCTCTTTGTTTTTCAAAGTTATTATTGTTACACATTTTGCAACATTTGAGTTTGAGCCATTATAGTATCTCATAGTTATATGCATTTACCCCAATACAAATGGTTCTTGCCTATGGATGCCACCCTTTTTAATCAGTGAAACAAGTTTTTTTATTTTAATTATTTTTTAGGAAGTGGCATACCTCAAGTAAAGTGCTACCTAAACGGAATAAAAGTACCCAGAGTGGTCAGAATTAAGACGCTGTTTGTAAAGAGCGTTGGCGTAATATGTTCCGTTGTTGGAGGACTGGCTGGAGGAAAGGTACATTTCGTTCCAAATTCAATCCGACCAATTTTTTGACACTGATAGTTGTGGACAAGTTTGTAAATTTATCAGATTTTTTTCACCGTTGTCATCGGTGTTTTAACAAAGAAAAAAAGGCGATACGAATCGGGCAGACATTTTTTTCGTTTTTTTTTCAATTTAAAAAATTGTGTTTTTTGGAAAAAAATTTTGAGGAGGATATGGCGAGGATAAAACTTATGTCCATCTTATACCAGCCCAAATTGAAGATTTATTTATCTCCTTATGCTGAGTTTATACCGCTAATAAAATAATATAAGAAATAAGAATTAGCCCTGCGATTGGTCAAACGTGATCATGTGATGACAAATATGTTTTTTTTTTGGATGTTCTGATTATTATATTATTTTATTTTTATTATATTATTTTATTTTGCTCTATAAACCTCAAATAGTTTTAACGCGACTTATTATCAAGTCGCCAATCGTTATTAAAAAAACATAAAAAAATTTGAAAACAAAATAATAACAATAAAAAGTTGGCGCTAGAAAGCACGGATAGTCCACCCTACAGTCAATTATTTTATGTTGAAAGGAAATTAAAACATCTCGAAAACTGTAGCTTTGAAAGATTTGAACCTTATAACAACATTTTTTGGTAATATTTTGTAATAAAGTTATGATTTTTTTTGATATATTTTAACGTTTTTTTAAATAACTCTAAAACTACAGCCTCCACGAATTTGGACTTGATGACAAAATTTGTCTGAAAATATTTTATCCTCCTTTTCCCTTTTTAAACCCTCCACCATCCTACCCATAAGTTAATCAATTCATGGTCAGCCGATTGAGAATTTTTGTACCAAATTTCATTAAAATCGATTAAGGCCTTCTTGAGTTATCGTATATACAGACAGACAACAGACCGACAGAAAACTTTTTTTTCGTCGATTAAGGTGTTGGAACCCTAGTAACTCATTTTTGATAAAATTAAGAAAAGTCAGTATTTCACGATTTTAATAGTCCCCCATTTCATATTGGTATGGTGGACTAAAAACAGCTAATTAAATGACGTTGCGACATTCATCGGGAAGGCTCACCTGCTGGCCCTCTGAGTCGCGGAGCATCGATGCCATTATAAATGAATTTTCATCGGTGAGCTCATCGATGAATTTACAAACTCGCCCTGTTTAAATGTCAAACGCCATATTGAAATCGGTCAATCGGTAACCAGGGGGGGGGGTCGGGGGTTCAAACCCCCCCCCCCCAGGAGGTGCAACCCAATCTACAATAAATTAATTTGTTTGTAACATGTGTTTGGTGTGATGTCTTAAATTTAAAAAAAATTTGCCTGCAGTGCTATTAAGTTTGGAATTTTTTATCACCAGCATTCAAAACCTGTAATAAGTCAGTGGCGTAGCCAGAAATCGACTCTGTGGGAGGGGTTCAGCATTTAATAATAATAAACAACCTACCTATGGCAAATTTTTAAAAATTAGGTAGGTGCCTATTGCTTGAGCTCTTGAACTGAAGGGATAGAGGCGATTTAATAGGTGTTGAGTTAGTGTATACGAAACAAAAATACTTATTTCTGAAAGCAAGTTTCATCTGGTCTCATTTGCAGATTTTTTTTTAAATTAATCTGCGCCGCAAGCAAAAATTTTGAAAATAATTACTCTAAAATCCTATTTTTTACGCGTTTCAAATGCTGTTGATAAATAAATTGCTTCAAATTAAACAAAATTGTAATTATATTTAATATTGGTATAGCGCCGCGGGTGAAAACAATAAAAGAAAAAATCTTTATAAATTAGGTATTTTGTACAAAATTTTTGTTAAATGCCATGAAGGGGGGGTTGCGGTGGTATATATATTGTCAAATCATAAATGCGCCGCAGATGAAAATTTTAAGAAAAATTATACTAAGAGTGCCATTTATTACACGTTTTGAATGCTCGTGATAAAAATTGCTTAAAATTAGAGTAAAAAAACACACGTCACAAATCGGAGTAAAGGGTCAAAAAAGTGGGGGAGCTATAGCTCTCCCTGGGGTCCTTGATAATGATTAATTTATTGTAGATTAGGTTGGACCTCCTGGGGGGAGGAGTTTAACCCCCAAACCCCCCCTGGCTACGCCACTGAATAAATGGCATTCTAAGTATAAATTTTCTTAAAATTTTCATCTGCGGCGCATATATGATTTAGCAAGCAATTTTTTTCTAAACAACATTTGAAACGCGTGAAAAATAGCATTTTAGTGTAATTTTTTTTTTTAATTTTTGCCTGCGGCGCATTTAAGAATTAATTTTGAAAAGAATCTGCAAGTGAGACTGGATGAGACTTGCTTTTAAAAATAAGTATTTTTGTTTCGTATGTAAACACTAACTCAACACCTGTTAAACCGCCCCTCTCCCCTCCCTTCAGCACCTATCTAATTTTTAAAAAGTTGGCATAGGTAGTTAGATTTTTATTAAATGATGAAACCCCCTCCCTCTCCAGAGTCGATTTCTGGCTACGCCACTGTAGTCTACGCACATAATAGTAATTGATTTGTTATATAAATGGTGTTTTTTACATTTTTGGTTTTGTTTTTAGAAAATATTTAAAGATGATCATAATTTAATTACTCTGATTATATTTTTCTTGCGCGTGCTCTCTAGTATTTTATTTTCTGCCATTAGGAAGGACCGATGGTCCACTCGGGAGCAGTCGTAGCTGCAGGGGTGTCGCAAGGAAAAAGTACCACTTTCGGCATCGACTTTAAAATATTTAGATATTTTAGAGAGGACCACGAAAAGCGTGATTTTGTGTCGGGAGGAGCCGCGGCCGGCGTGTCTGCGGCTTTTGGGGCTCCAGTTGGTAAGATTTGTTTTTTTTTTTAAATACAATAGCTGCGTTCGGTGTTTGTCTCGTGGACGCGTCGGATTTTTAATGGGTGCGCATAATTTATCAAAAAGTGCATTACAAAAAACAGTACTACTTAAATAGTATATTAAATAACAAGAGAAGAAAGTGACAAATTTCACACGAGCGTGAATGTTGTGAACGAGACGCTAGCCGAGTGTAAGAAAGGGCGAATTTGTAAATCCACCAAATACCAACAAATGTTGGCACCGATCGCCACCGGTTTCGTGAGTCGGTGGAAAATCGTCGTTGGATTAAACATAACCCTACTTTATAACTTATTCACACCAAGATGTTTTTTTATGCATTTTGGTTAATACAAGGTACAGTACAGGATGCTTAATGGAGTGATGAGCCAGATATTAATGCAAGACAGTTCAAGTGATGATAAGCTAGACATCATACTAAATTTGAGGCAAACACGTACTTGCATTGAAGACTATGTTAAACAAACTGTCCAGAAGTACCGCATGAGTGCCTTTAAGGGCGGTATTTATAGTCGTTCCTCAAGGCTCCTTCCTTCCTTCGCCCAGAGGAAATTACATTTCCCAAGGAAGAAGGGAGCCTTGGTATCGACTATGAATACGGCCCTTATAAGTCACATTTTCGATTTTCTCGAGCCGAAGTTGAGGTATGAATTTATTATTTTAAGTGTGGTTATTGGCACATTTCATCACTGGTAGATTTCAGATGGATGTCAAACCCATATGTCAACCAAATGTTGGCACCGCTGTCAAAAAAATGTTGAATTTACAAACTCACCCAAAGTTGCTTTCTATCGAGTTGTGTACGCTATTTTTCCTACGAACACTAATGAATTGCACTAATTTTTGTAAAAATTGGTCTTTAATTTTGCACAAATCAAATGAAACTGCTTTTCCGCACATGTATAGAAAAGTACTTTGCAACACATGTGCGTAAAAATTACTACACACGGGTGAAATTTAACGTTTTCTACTACTGGACTGGCCTAAAACGTTACAAGGGCAAAAACCGTAAAAACGTAAAATAGTGTAACATATTCCCGCTAGATGGCGACACAGCATACAGCCGACAACAGTTGGGCAGGAAAATCTGTGCAATATATTGCCGCTAGATGGCGGTACATAGCCGACAAATGCAACAGATGCGGACAACCTTTTCATAACGGCTTTTGCCGCGCTTGTTTTTTATTGTACAGAATGTGTTGGGTTGGCTCCCTCCAGGAAAGGACTCTGAATAGGGCCCTTAGATAGGTACTACCTAATTTTAATTGGCCGAGCGAGGCCAGCGCTCTCTGTACCTTAAATACAAAAGGCGCTGTCAGGCTAACACACCGCAGCGCCATCTAGCAAATGAATAAATAAAAAGAAAACATTTTCAACAATTTTGGTATGGAAAATAATCTCACAAAGCTCATTATGGACAAAACAAGCCCACCATTATACTTTTCTTCACTTAGTTCTATCTTCTTAGCAGCATCGCGACATCTCTCCAACACCACTCACAACTAAAAAGCCTGTTAACTCCTAACCTCTTCAGTGCCTTTTAGCCCACTGTTGCCTCCATTTTTATAACCAAATTGACTAAAGTATATTAAATCGAGAAAGAGTTAACTAACTTTTTACTTGAGAAGCTGTGATCTAGAGCGACTCCGTATGCAAAGCGTTGTCATAAATACAGAAAAACTTACTTGTATTTTGGCTTTTTGGCTCTTCTGAAAGTTTATGTTCAAATAAGCGGATTACAACAATTTATAATACCTTAGGTTACTGAGTTGTACGCATTTTATGTGACGCCAAGTGTACCTAGCTGAAAAGGAAAACTTTTCAGTAACTTAAGGGTTGTAAAAACGTAATAAAAGAAATTTCATTCTCGTTCAAAAAATTACATAAAAATCTTTAAAAAAATGCATCTATTAAAAAAGCCATTTTTATGAGAGATCCAAGTTATTTACGTTTGAATATTAAAAATTTCCTCATTATATGACAATATTGTTTCAATCTTTTTTTTCCCCCTTTTTACGTTTTATAACTGTTTTGCATTAGGGATAGAAAGTGACATTTTACTAACAAAAATATAAAAATTTAATCTCTATTAGGCGGTGTTTTATTCTCACTCGAGGAAGGCACAAGTTTTTGGAACCAAAGTCTGACGTGGAGAACTTTCTTCGCATCCGTTATTTCCACATTCACGTTGAGTTTTGTTTTGTCGGCATATCATGGAGTGCCCGGAGAACTGAGTTATCCAGGTAAGATAGGTACAGTGAGTGTACTTTTCCCGGATTTTTTCAATCAGGTATCTTAATATGGTCCTGTCAGTAGGCCTGGGGATTCGAGGGGAAGGGCCAATGATGTATTGAAAGACTTGCCACCGCGCATCCATTCAGCACAGCCCACACCCACCAGTTTTTTTTTAAATTGTAGCTCTCCCTTGTGATACCTTGTTCAAAAGGGTTTTGCATCTGCTTTACTACAATGTATTTATTTTTTAATTTAAGCCTGTAGAATTTGAGATACTTGCAGTTTAAATGCAAATAATTTGTGCTCAAATCATGAAAACCAGAAGAGATACAAACAAAAAGAAAGAAAAACTAGTAAGAACGCTAGTAATGCATTCAGAGTACCACCCCTCGGCGCAGGCCACGCCCATATTTTATTAAACACTTTACAAACGCTTAGGAGCATTGGTTCTAACCTTTTTTAGTAATAAGTATTTATTCCCAACCAACTTAAATAGTTCATTACAGGGAATTAAAAAAAAACGAGAAAAACACATTATAAAATTTGGGTACAACATGCTTAAGTAAATATTTATAGATATTATTAAATTTAAATTATATTAGTTATAAAAAGGCTAATAAATAAATTAATTAAAGTAAATTATTAATAATAAAATTAATAAATACATTTTCATTAAAAAAAATTATATAATAAAAAGTACTAATAATAATAATAATAATACTATTAAAAACCGAATTACATCATTTTAAAAGATGTTTTTTAAGTCTCTTAAATTTAATTTTTATATTCTTATTTTTTATTTCTTCTGGGACTCTATTGTATATATTAATTCCGTCACAAATAATCGATTTTTTACCAAAATTACTTATTGATGCGTTGCAAATAAGTTTTCTGTTATTTCTTGTTTCATATGAGTGGTTAATATTACTTGTAATTAACTTAATGTTAGATTTTTTTATTTTTACAGTAAATTGAATGAATTAAAATGCCTAATTTTAAAATATGTATATTGTGAATATCAACGTAGCCCTTTGCTTTATAAATGTTTTCTGTGGGTTCTAAGAATGGAAATTTATGAATGCATTTGATTGCTTTATTTTGTAATTTTTTTAATGGTTTTATTGTGGTTTTAGTTGCAAACCCCCAAATAGATATCATGTATTGTAATTTGGAATAAATTAAAGCATAATAAATGTTTTTAGATGTTTTAACGGTATGTAATGTCTTATTTTGTAAAGAACACCGATTAAAGGAGAAATAGTGTTTCTTAAATGTTCAATATGTTTATCCCAGCTTAATCTTTCATCGATGTATAATCCCAAAAATGTTATAAAATTTGTATATTTAATTTCATCGTTATTAAATTTGATTGGTTTTATTTTTTGATTAATTTTCTTTTTTTATTAATAAAAATAAGATGATTTATTATAGTTAATTGTTAGTTTGTAAGAGTAGAGCCATTTTTAAATAATATTTAGACCAAACTGAATATCACTATAAATTTGGGAATAATTATTTGCAAAATAAACTATTGTTGTGTCATCAGCAAATAATTTTATTTCACCTTTTAGACTTAAATTTGTGATTGAATTGATATATATTAAAAACAGAATTGGACCTAGGGATGAACCTTGTGGAACTCCGCAAATTATTTTTCCTTTAGAAGTTTTATGATTGCCAATTTCAACATATTGGAGTCGATTTAATAAATAATTTTGAAACCATAAAAGAGCTTTGCCTCGAATCCCGATGTTGTTTAGACAATTTATTAAAATTTCGTGATTAACATTGTCAAATGCTTTACAAAAATCTAAGGATACTATGCAGCACTTATTATTTTGATCAACATTATGTTGAATATTAGTTACCATGTCAGCTACTGCTATTTCAGTATCTCTAAATTTGCATAAATCGTATTGACATTTGAATAATAATTTTTTAGATTCTAAATAATTTTGAATTCGGTTCTTCTTCATTTTTTTTTTTAATTTTTGACATTACCGGCAGTACTGAAATAGGCCTGTAGTTATTTTCATATTATTGGGATAATTCACCTTTTTCAAATGACAATTTTTTATAATTTTAAAATTATTGGAATTACATATCCTTTAAGCTTTTTAAGAATTTTTACAGAAATGTTGTCGTACCCAGATGCGTTTTTGATGTCCAGTTCTTTTATGATTTCTTCAATTTCTTCACAAGTTGGTTCTTCTAGATAGATTGAATTTGGATTGGACGGAAAATCATTTTTTAAGGTTTTGGTTATTTTCTTTGCCAAATTTTCGTCAACATTTATAATGGTTATAATGGTTATGGTTATTCATTTCTTCACAAATTTCTGGTTTGTTTTCAATTAGTTTTCCATTCGCGATTAAATAGTCAATGATCTTATTTTCTTTATTATTTTTTGTCAAAAGAAAAATTATATTTTTCCATATTTTCTTTGGGTCGTCAGTTGAAAATTCTTTCTTGTAATATTGTTGTTTTATTTTTCTGATTTCTTTTTTGACATTTTTATTAATTTGTTGATATTCTTCTTTAGCTGCTGAGTTTTCTGGAATTTTTTTTGTTTTTTCGTAATATGAGTCTCTTTTTTTCATCAATTTGGCTATTTCTTAATAAATAATCTAAATAAATACTTAATCCTCTGGTTTTACCGAAAAATATGTGGTTGATTTATTTGTTTTATTTCGTTTTATTTTTAACTGACATTTAATGAAGGACGTAGAAACCCTCGAAGCATGCGATTTTATTTACACCCGCGTATTTACAGGCGCGTATAAACGTAGTAAGTGATTTTATTATTGATATTATTTATTGCAGGTCTGCTAAATCTTGGGAAATTTGAATCATTTACCTACGAGATTCACGAAGTGCCGATTTTTATAGTTATGGGATGCATAGGCGGTTTACTAGGTGCTTTATGGAACCACATAAATTTTAAAATAACCGTGTTTAGAATGAGGTAAGCTATTCTATGACGTATAGACAAAATGTCGAATAATAAATAAAATTATGGTTTTTTTAAGTTTAGTATTTTTGTATGTAACAGACATTCGCTTATATAATAATATAGAAAGTCAGAAATAAAAAATGCCTTAACCTGATATTTATATTTATGTTCTGTACAGTATATAAAAATAAAATGTAGAATAGTATAGAATAGAAATATGCTTTATTGTCGGAAAATAGTAAATAATTTCATAGACAAAGCGTACACTAAAATTATACACGCGATAATAATAATCCCAAAAACTAAAATAAAAAGTAAATCAACTATGTATAATTATAAGTAAAACATTATTAAAATGTTCATAAAATATTAGAAATTTAAAAAAGAAAAAAACATACAAACAACACAGGTATAATTTTAGTCAAATTAATAAAATTAAAATAGAAGAATAATAAGAATGAACCGAAATAAAATTCAAGTAAAATAACATAAAATAAAAATAAAATATTATAAAATAAAAGATCAAAATACCAAAACAGGTGTGTGTTAAAAACAAATTTGTTTAAACAAACAGAGCAAAACCAAAATAAAAATATAAAAAATAAAAATATAAAAAAGCACAAAGTACCATTTGTCAAACAAACAAACAAAAAAAAGACAAAACTACAAGGTATTATTAAAATATTCTTCTAAGGAGTAATATGCTTTAGTGACTAGAAAACTTTTAATTTTATTTCAAAAGCCTTTAATACTTTCTGCAATTTTACAGTCGTGTGGTAATTTGTTGTAAATTTTAATGCTTCTGTATATGATTGATGTTATTGCGATTTCGTGTTTGATAAGGATGAGTATGAGTAACGTTTTTATATTTTTTATGAATAATAAGACCAATTAGAGAGCTTCCACTGAAGTCACTTCAAGTAAAATAATATAAAATAAAAATAAAATATTATAAAATAAAAGATCAAAATACCAAAACAGGTGTGTGTTAAAAACAAATTTGTTTAAACAAACAGAGCAAAACCAAAATAAAAATATAAAAAATAAAAATATAAAAAAGCACAAAGTACCATTTGTCAAACAAACAAACAAAAAAAAGACAAAACTACAAGGTATTATTAAAATATTCTTCTAAGGAGTAATATGCTTTAGTGACTAGAAAACTTTTAATTTTATTTCAAAAGCCTTTAATACTTTCTGCAATTTTACAGTCGTGTGGTAATTTGTTGTAAATTTTAATGCTTCTGTATATGATTGATGTTATTGCGATTTCGTGTTTGATAAGGATGAGTATGAGTAACGTTTTTATATTTTTTATGAATAATAAGACCAATTAGAGAGCTTCCACTGAAGTCACTTCAAGTAAAATAACATAAAATAAAAATAAAATATTATAAAATAAAAGATCAAAATACCAAAACAGGTGTGTGTTAAAAACAAATTTGTTTAAACAAACAGAGCAAAACCAAAATAAAAATATAAAAAATAAAAATATAAAAAAGCACAAAGTACCATTTGTCAAACAAACAAACAAAAAAAGACAAAACTACAAGGTATTATTAAAATATTCTTCTAAGGAGTAATATGCTTTAGTGACTAGAAAACTTTTAATTTTATTTCAAAAGCCTTTAATACTTTCTGCAATTTTACAGTCGTGTGGTAATTTGTTGTAAATTTTAATGCTTCTGTATATGATTGATGTTATTGCGATTTCGTGTTTGATAAGGATGAGTATGAGTAACGTTTTTATATTTTTTATGAATAAGACCAATTAGAGAGCTGCCACTGAAGTCACTTCGTTCTTTTCTTTAGCACGGGTTACTTCTCTTTCATTGGAAAAATCAGTCACATTGGTCGCGATTCTTCAAAAACCGTCAGAAAATCTCGCCCTTACAAAAAAATCTGACAATTTTTAAACACAACTTTACACTTAATACTTTTTTGTCAGGACTATTTGCTAATATTCTTTAAAATTTAGTTTTTTAATACTGTTCTAGAAAATAAACAATACGTCAGTTTTAATTTTAGTAGGCGGTTTTTCTGAAAACCCTGTTTTTTATTTAAAAATGTATGTTATTAAGCTTATTTTTATGTGTAAACAAACCCTTAAAACTTTTAATATCCAAAACCATAGATAGCCATGGAATATTTCGCTGTCACTATTCAGAAAAGTCACACAAATTCTGTCTGACCTTTTACATGGTGAGAATTTTAGACCCTTTTTGACGTTTATTGGTACGCGTAGTAACAATTTAGCTCCGCCATAAACTAGTCCTGCAGAATATCTTTAAAATATTAAATTTATAAAATGTTATTAAAAAAATGACGCAGTTTCTCTTTCAACGTTAGGATATATATGAAGGACGCTGTGTTTTTATTTTTAGGCGATAAGTAAAAATCGCCACTTTCCAGAATTCTGACGGGTGAGATTTTCTCTCGTTTCTGAAGAATAGCGAGCTTTCTGTCACTAATTTTTTATAGAGATTAGGAAAATAACAAAGGTTAAAAAACTGGTCTTAGACGATTTTTTTTTTAATTTTCAATTTAGAAACGTTAGACCAAGATGGCTAAAGGTCATGGAAGCATGTCTAGTGGCGGCCGTGAGTGCGACTTTAGGATTTCTGATGATGTATTTAATCGATGACTGCAGGCCTTTGGGACAAGATCCTACTAAGTATCCGACTCAGGTAAATATAGGAATTAGAAGATTCTGTGTGGATTGTAAGGTTGCAAAAATAAGAAAATTAGCAATACAATTATTTACTTTTTCTCTATAGCTCTACTGCCTGGACGGTCAGTACAACGTTATTGCCAGCATATGGTTCCAAACCCCAGAAAAATCGGTTCGGTCCCTGTTCCACGACCCTCAGAACACGCACAATTGGCTGTCCTTAAGTGTTTTCGTCTTTTTCTATTTCTTTTTGGCTGCCTGGACGTTCGGACTATCTTCGTCTAATGGCTTGTTCATACCGACGCTATTAACGGGGGCAGCGTGGGGCAGACTGGTGTCTGTAGGCCTGTTTAAGATTTTTCCGGATGCGGTGAGTGTTTTTTGCTGTTTTTCGTACTTGTTATTACCAGGTAGCCGATTTCATGCACAATTGCAATGTGCAATCTACAAGGTTATGTTGGCCTGTACCAAAATAATGGCATTTTTATTACTTTTATTATATTTCCACCCATTTCCCACCTATCTTTTATTGCTTAGGTATCCAAATTTGTCCTCAACGGCTTCTTTTTCCACTTATTTTTTATGATTTGCACTTTTTTTAACAATTGACAACGTTCATATTGACAGAATGCCGTCAGTCCCTTCTGGCAGTGCCGGTTTCATATTTATTTAGTTTTTTTTTTCACTTGCACCATGTATATTTTAACACTGTATGTATTTTTTTAAACTTAAAAAAAATCTAGCTTATGTCTTTTATTTATTAATTCCTCCAACAATAATATAAAAAGAATACTGCCTGAATCAACACGAATGAATGACTTATTACTAATCGCATTCCACATGCACCTCTCTTATCACGACCAAAAAAAAAACAAACAGTAGGTAAACAATAAAGATGCGTGAATAGATTTTAATTAACGTTTGGTTCTGACCCAGGTGAAATAAAGTAAAAGGGCCAGCCATAAATTAAGTCACAACATTTTACAAAAAAAGTATCTTCCCCTTGAACCCAAAAAAAAGAGCGTTTAAAATATTGACACATTTTTTTGCCGTAAGAAATAAAAGAACGAAAAAGAAGTGTGATGCCAAAATTAGAATGAAAATAGGGACTTATCGTTAGATAAAGTCGGCATAGCCTGCCTCGGCACTATTCCTGACAGTTCCGCACGAAGGTTGAAAGGTTTGTGCCATTCTTAAAGTTTGACAAATTAAAGTTAATGCCGTCCTTTATTGTATTGAACATTATGAAAGTCAACATTATTTTGATATCAAAGATGACATATTTAGACAACAACAATGTCAGAATCCCTTTAAACTTCGTGCGGAATTGTCAAAAATAGTGCCGTCTTTATTAAAGACAGGCTATGGCGACTTTATGTACCGATAAGTCCCTAATAAGAGGGCATAGAATTTATTTTGGGACTTAACTTTAGTGAAGCCAGTCATCAGAAACGTGATGATTTATGGCAAGGTGGAGGGTGGGGGGCCAAATTTGGCAAAAATTGTGTTTTTAATTTATGAAGTGCTCTCAAAGCCATAAATCATGTAGCACCATTTTTGCCAACTCTTGACCCCCCCCCCTTCCCCGTTACTAATAAAATTATTTCTAAACATAGAAATTCAATTCAATTTAATTCGTTTATTGGTTTATAAAAGAAATACATCCTTATAACCTTCACGTTCTACCAAAGACAAATTTTCTTAGGTCTAAGTAAAAAAAAAAGACAAAAATATAATTTCACAGAAGAAAAACAATATATATACAGACCGCTTCAAGCTACTGCGAACATAGGGCGAAAGAAGTCTAATTTGCCAGTGTACGTACATGCAGAGACACCGCACGCCTATCAGTGAAGCAACCAACACTCAGGCTTCCGATCGAGATTCGCTGCCTGTCGCCGCCGTTCGCCTTGTATTTAGTACGCCTCTAACCACCTTGTTTTGTGGAGCGTAGTCAATGAAACCGGAATTTAGTCAATAAATACGCAAATTTTTATAACGTAATTTTCTTATTTTTTGTCACTGATAAATAAGAGCGTTTTATTGTCAACTGCTCAGATTTATGAGTGACGACGTGTTACAATGAAAATAATAAGGAGAAACAAAATAAAAGCAAGTTCTCAAAATAAAATAATACATTCTAAAAACCAAAAAGATTCTGCCAGTCAAAAAAAAATTAAATCAAATGTTCGAAAAGTCCTCCTTGCTCGGCTAGACAATATCCGAGCCTACTATAAAAACCCCTTCCAACGTTTCCAAGCATGTTAGGGGTGATAATTTGAAAAGCTTCTTCAAAAACAGATAGAAGTCATTAGGAGCAAGATCGGGAGATCGAGCTGGCCATAAAATAGTTCCCCGTGTACTTATAACCCGATTAGGAAATACATTATCAAGATATTCCCTAACAAGACCAACATTGTGAGCGGAACAACCATCTTGTTGAAACCATGTTTCATCAAATCTTACACCTAACAACTGCCTAGCAGTTGGAATAATGTGCTGCTGCAGTAGATCCAAGTATCTAGGACCATTCAAATTGCAATTGCCGTTAATAAAAAATGGCCCAATTACGTGTTCCCCTACAATACCCCCCCCCCCAAACATTTAGTTTTTGGGGATACTGTGTTCTTTCGTCAAAATACAAATGCAAATTTTCCCTCGACCAATATCGAACGTGTGTTGCGTTATGACGATTTGACCATTTGACCATATGCACTTTTTCGGCAACTTCGTAGACATCCATTTTTAGTTTTAAAAAATGTAAAAATAAAACAAAATAATAAAAACAAAATGAATTTTCAAAAGATAACACTGCAGCGTGCTTCGAATCCACCTCGGTCGTACGGCACGGAGAGTAAATTGGACTTGATTCCCCCTATGTTCGCAGTAGCTTGAAGCGGTTTGTATATATATATATATATATATATATATATATAAAATAACTAATCATTCCTTAGAAATGCCTCAAGTTTTAGAACGTTTGTTATCCAATTAGAAATATTCCTGACATTAGCAGCTGTAAGATTATCTAAACTTAAAACTGAATTATTTGGGTCTTGCCAAATTATTGGCCTAATGTGCCTGTATAACGGACAAACAAAAAGAATGTGATTCCGGTTCCTGCATATTGCAAACAGAGCAGAGTTCATTTTGGTGGATTTTATATGATATCCAATTAAAAACAATTTTACAATTATACAAAGAACTTAATCTAATTTGTGCAACTACCGTAACCATATAAAAAGCACAGTTAAAATTCAAGTATTTTGTAGTTATGCAATTGTTGGTAAAGTTATTGTAAAAGAGTATAGTTTGTCCTATTTGCAAATTTCAAGTCAGATTGTAAGCATTTGTCTAAAGCGACCTAAAATTTTTGACCTTCGTTTATTTAATACTGCTGGGTGCAGTGACCACAAGTCACCCAACTCAAATTTCTGGAACCAATCGTATAAATAAAAAGGCCCAGTTGTACTTTCCAGTTGGATTTGCATTAAACAAGCTTAATTGTCGTTTTAAACAAATTTTTGGTAGTCTTATGGTTTTCCATTGACAAAACTTTTATAAAATAGTTTAAACAGATTTAAAAAATAAAGTAAGAGACCGGCAAAGAACCAGTTTCGAGTCCAATCAGAGCATGTGCAGTACTTTGCGGTAGTCTAAATAAGGATTTGTAAAAGGACGACTGAACCCCTTTCCAGAACATCGGTGTAACGTGGCCCCCACACTGGTAAGCAGTTGGTGAATGAGTTCATTATAGTACTTGAGAAAAGCTTTTTGTTACTTTCATTAGAGCCCCAGCAGCTTGTGATGCTCGTAGAACAGTAGATTCAGACATTTTTATGAAACAGTTTGATGGGCTGAAAATAACTCCCAGGTAAGTGAAATCGCTACCATTGACTGAAAATCTAAATCCGCCCGAATAGGGTTTATGCCAATCTGATTCTGATTTTCCAAATTTAAGTTCTCCAATTTTGGTATTGTTATTTAATGTTAGTAGGTAGGTTCCTATTTTGAATTATTACAATGATTAATTATCATTCGTATGGAGGGCACACCGTCCGTCGGTGGTAGCACATTTTTTTGGCCTTCTTCTCACTCTAGAAAAATTTTTTTAAACTTTTTCCGCTCCTTTTTAAAAGGGGGGGGGGGTATTTTAATTTTGTAACCTAATTTTCAGCGGGTCATCAAAAACGTGACGATTTGTGAAAAGAGGGGAAAATATGGCTGAAATAGGGTAACATAATTTATGAATTTTAGTTCATTGCACCTCTAGATGCAGTACCCAATGTTTATGCTGGCCTACAGTTTGTTTTTTTTTGTAGCGATAAGACAGGTGTGAAAAAACGCTGTCGGGTTGATTCATGCAGTCCATTTTCAATATTACCTATTATTGAACAGTGGGACACCAGAGATTTTTTAGCATCGGGTCAAAAATTTGGGGTTAGGTTACTTATTTTGACTTCGCGTTCTGCGCCGCTAAAAAACCAAGTAAAATACTAAAATAAAAGAAAACCATTTATTGCAGAATTACCTGCTAAAAAAACGCTACCCAACTATGTATTAAAGTAACTGGGTGTATTGTTTAAGGTTGCATTTACAGGTGCATTTATAATTGAATTGGAAACACTCCCGCTAGCTGATACCGACAGCAGGTTAACTTAAAAGCATGCAGATTTAAAAATCGGCTACTGGCGCTAGACGAAATAATCGTATTCTATTTTAAACAGGAGCATCAACGACTAGCAAGAGTCTTTACAACCTGTAAATGGAGCTTTACTGACCTGTTTTGTTAGTACTCAAGTATCCGTGTGTTTTTGAAGCTGAGGTTCTAAAATTTATCCTTTGCACTCCAAGATTTCACTAGTAGAATTGCACATAACTATGCCGCAATAATTTAAATTTAAAAACTATGGTTGAATCAAAATAAAAACAAAATTATGTGGGGTTATGGGTGCCGAATGGGTAATGCCCGCGCAGCGCTAGGCATTTTTCGGCGGGCGACCGCACACGCGGAGTGGTTTCATATTTGTTTTAGAACAATGTGTTTGAAAACACATTTTTTGAAAGATAAACATAACCTCGAATGGTTTTCTGTCAGAAAACGTAAAAATACTCTTCTGTCCCACTGCGGCCCGATCAACACCGTTCTCAACTAAAAACTCATTTTCGTTTTAGTATCCTTTGGCCTATGATCGGGGCCAAATTGACACCAAACTGACCGAAAATCCATGTTTTACTTGTCAATTTGGTTATAAAAATGGCAGCCACGGTAGGCTAAAGGGCACTGAGGCGGTAGGAGTGTGCCTCCCAAATTCAATGAAGTGTGATTGATTGATCGGTTTTCTTTTCCGGAGTATACAGGCTTTTAGAAAAAAGGAAACTTAGTTTTTATTTTCGCTAAAGCAAGGAAATATAAAAAGGAAAAATGTAATCCAGAGGAAATTGTGAGTATTTCTCTATTTTTTTTGTAAATCGGGTTTGTTCTAAACCTCAATTATTTTGAGGATTTTGGGATAGATGACAGCACTACAGCTTTCATTTTGAAGAAAAAATAACTGAGAATTTTGAAAAATCCTTCAGATATTTTTGTTAAGCATTTAAAAATTATCACCCCTGCATAATTTCAGCTAATTCTGATGTTTAGTTTTCCCTATGCACTCTGGCAAAAGATTAAAAAATTAAAGAACAAAGCGTTGCCAGTTGTACTTTTTTTTACTTAAAATCTGGGTAGAAACTATAGCCAAAAGTGAAAAAATAGGTACTAGAATAAAGCTTACACCGTTCCTGCCACCGAGATTGATCGTGTTCAGTCAACTGATAACTATATCGGCGCGTAACGTTGGAAAATGGTGAAAATGTTTTAAAATAGTTGCAAAAAAAGGACTGTTAAGGCTACAGGCCAACTTAACCTGGTAGATTGCACATGGGTATTCTCTGATGAGATTGCCATGAGCAATTGTGCATAAAATCGGTAACCAATATAGAATGAGCCTTTTTTTAAAAGATTTATAACTTTAATTTTTTAGTCAGTTTTAATGAAACAAAAACCATCAACTCGACATTTGCCTATTTGATAGTTGATTCAAGGTGGCAATTTACAACGAAATAATTTGATAAGTATACAGGAAAAAGGGCTTAATAACACTTATATCCAAAATTGCGACGGTGACGTCTTATAGTATTTTTACAGTTTTATTGCCTCATACTGCCGAATCTGTATAAAATGCACCCAATGCAGAGATTCTCGATTCAAATTTATGCGTTACACCAAAAAACTAGGCTAAAATTTGCGGTGAACTGATTAGTTTTTGTTGGGGGTGGGGGGTTGCGAAGGTGGTAAAAATGGGGGTTAAACTTTTTATAATATCGTAACTCGCGAACCGTAGCAGTTAGCAACACTCGGTTTTCATGCTAAGATGGATAATTATATTTTCTATAAAAACCATTTATAATGAATTCCGTCAGACTCGTAGTTTTTGAGATATTTAAGAAACACAAAAATATACTTATAAAAATCGTAACCTACGAACTGTAGCAGCTAGGGACACACGGTTTTAATATTTAGACGGATAATTACATTTTCAACTAAAATTATATCAATGTTAAAGTTTTTGAGATATCTAAAAAAAAGTAGTCGGCTGTCCTATTTCAAAACAAAGTCAAAATTGAGTTTTTTAGATTTCTTGGATCGCTGTGTTTTGCTGAACATTTTGGTATACATAAGAAAAATAAATACAATTTTTAAAGTAATATCGTCCCTTGCTAAAAATAATATTTAAATTGATTTTCTCCAAAAAGTAAGTGCGTTTTGAAATAGGGCAGCCGCAGTGTTTCTAGCAAATTATCACCATTCTGACTTTAAAATGGTAAACTGGCTTGAAAATATTCTCATTTTAGAACATAGTTCATCCGGGCAAATATGCCTTGATCGGAGCAGCGGCCCAACTAGCCGGTGTTGTCAGAATGACAATCAGTCTGACTGTGATATTGATGGAATGCACTGGCAACATCACGTTTGCCTTGCCACTGATTGTAACTGTGATCGCCGCTAAGTGGACGGGGGATTTCTTCAATGAGGTATATATTTTTCGACATGATCATTTAACAGTAAAAATTATTCTGAGGTTATAGGCATTGGCCAGGAATAAGAAGATGGCGCTTCTGTAGGTACCGTGAAGGCGGATGAACTCGCCAGGATTGAAGCCACATTAGGAATGATAAGACGACAAGTGCAGGTTAAACCCAATGAGTGGGCTTATGAGAAACCTCGAAGGTCAGGGAGTCAAGAACAAGAGTGGACTAGGCGCAGCCAGAAGCAGATGGATACTGGGAAAAACCTGCAAAGACTGCTGGCAAGCATACTAACCGGACTGCGGAATGCCAGAAGAGGGAGAGTGCGCGGTCTACGCAAGAGTAAGACACTGAGCTGAGAGAAGTGGCAATAGAGAAACGATAGGGGAAGGCACGGGATAGGGTAAAAAGGGCTCATGTAGGTCTACTTGCCAGTCAACGCCACCCCATATACTACTATTACTACTACAATTTGTGGTTAAACAAAGCACCATAAAAATGACTTTCTAACTTCACTGTGTATGTAAGTATAATTTTCTTTTAAACCGATAGTGTAGTAGTAGACCGGGGATGGCCCAAGGCCTGGCACCTAGGCCCTAGTGGTTCCTTTTTGCTTTATCCCTGAGTCTATCCTCTAATCCACCACCTGCTCCGCTTGTACGGCGGCTAACTCTCCGGGTCTCCCTGTTCTCTTCACAAAGTCCAGTAGGGATGGGCCCATGTGAGCGTCTGCAGGTCCTCTGCATCCAGGCTCGGCTGTCCGAGTATCTGGTGCCTCGTCCTTAGGGATGCCTCGCACTCTGCAACGAGGTGCCGGGATGTCTCCTGTGCCATTCCACGTGCCCGATCCTCGTGAAAGTCAGATGCTTATTGAGCCGGTTATGTCCGGTCATTATTCCTATCAGAAGTCCAATGTCTTTTCGTGTCCTACCCAGGACCCACTTTACAGGAGCTGCGCCGGATCGGTTTACGAATTCCTTTGTCTGTCTGCATCCTGCTTCTCTCTCCCAGAAGGCTGACGGTGCATCATGAGCCCATTTGTTGAGTCGACTTTGCACCTGCCTCCTTGAGATACCTAGCAGAAATCGATAATTTTTGAATTTTTAGGGTATTTATGACACACTAGTCCAACTCAGTGGCATCCCTCTGCTCCCTTGGGACGCTCCACCGGCGTCTCATAATATCTACGCCAGTGAGGTAATGTCGCATCCAGTGGTGACGCTGAAATGCGTCGAAAACGTGGGGCACATTGCAGAACTGTTAAGGTTGGCCAGTTATAACGGGTTTCCGGTGGTGGACCCGCCTGTTTCAGATCAGGTAATTTTGTGTTTTTTTTGTTTCGTGATTTTTTGATTGTTTATTGCTGAGAACCCTCGTAAATATAGAATATATCCATAAATTACATTTTTATTTTTTACCATTGATTTATTATCTAAACTCCAAAATTCGTTTCTGCTTGCATTTGTCGTCTTCTTTTTTATCGGCGTTATCTCTTCGTGCGATAATTTGCCAGCTAAAGTGGTAGAACCCAGGATTGTCTGACTCTAAGTCACCTGATTCCTGAAGTATATATATATATATATATATATATATATATATATATATATATATATGAAGCCCCTCTATTTACTTTCCATTCTATTGCGTCCTTACTTTTTCGACAAGGAGGAAATAGAAGCGAGCGACATGAAGTAAATCTGTGCGTCAAGCCATGAACAAGAATTGGTTTTGTTACGTCGTACGTTGTAAGCGCGACTTTAAATCTCTTTTTAAAGGACGCTTTTACAAACGTATCAAAGATACGCTAACAACAAGGAATCAAAAATAGCTATCCAACATTAAGTGCCTAATATTAGTTCCTAATAATACCTATCTTCTATTTTTAATTTTGATAAACATAGGTTAGTTTAAGTATGACAGATAAGGACAGAGAAGACAAAGGCGGAAGTAACTAAGTAAGGCATTAATAAAGAGGAAGGGAAAGGTTGAAAGGAAGGAAAACAAGACACTCTGGTGAGGTGAGGGAATACTTGTTCAGTGCAGGCACTGAACACGCCCACCCTAAAAAAATACAGTTGATCTTAAAAAATCTAGCTGATCTTAAAAAAAGGTTTATCTAGACCGATGTATCTCATTGAATCAATAAACATAAAATTCAAAACTTTTTTAAAAACCTTTATCTGGAAAAATATTTTTGCGTACTTGACCACTTTTTACATGAAATGTTTTTGGTATGGTAAATATTTTTTATACACTACTACTCGGTCAGTAAATTACCCCCCTGTCCATAGATGCCTTGGCAGGATACGCCGTTGTTTATTAGTAATTATAAAGATAACAATTTTTTGTGGTACAAATTTCAAACAATTTTAAATCAAACGGCCTTTTTATGTTAAATTTTAAGGAGTTTAGACCACTACGTTTCAAGAATTTTTTTCTTATTTTTTTTTATTTTCTATCATCAGTTTATATGTTTGCACTCATATTTTTTACATCCTGTAGATGGAATGTAATTTATTCAGTTTTTAGACGTGCTGGTCCATTTTTATTAATACGAAAGGAATATTTTATTATCTTATAAAAGGCTTTACTATCGATGTTTTTGTTTTCTTATGCAGATGAATTTATTTGTTTTTAGAGTGAGATAACAACCTATGGTAGAATAAGAGGCCTGATACTCAGATGGCAACTGGTTCTTATTCTAAAAAGAAAGCTTTTCAATGAGACCTGCGACGATTGGGGACAAGTGACTGCTAGTTTGTTTAGAGAGGAATATCCAAGATTTCCTACAATTGATGTGAGTTTTAGTTCAAATATTTTCATCTGTAATCTTCTTCTTCGCCATACTCGCTTACGTTGAATATCATCAGCGCAATTTGCACCTGATTGAGCAATTAAATTGCACTTTTTCTTTATTTTCCTAAAAAAATTCATATGACGTATCCTATAAAATGTAAAATTGACAAAAAAAAAGGAAATAAATTTATTTTTATCTTAATATTATCAAAAATATTAATCTATGCTAGTGGTGACATTGTTTGTGGAGCTGCTTGCGACTTGCAGCAAATTAATAAACAATAATAATTTTTTAATACGTTAAGCCCCTCGTGCTCACCGGTGGTAACGAAACAGCCGCTTGTTCGTGACCACCGGTGGGTACGCGGCTCAGAAACTAAAACTCAAACTCAGAAAGTAAAACAAAATATGACCTTTAAAATAAATACCCTTAATAAACATCTGTTATTTTTAGGAAGTTTTTTTGACAGACGAGGAAAAAACCTATTCGGTAGATCTTAGACCGTTCATGAATCCATCACCTTACACAGTTCTTCATGTAAGTTTCTTGTATTTTGTTATTTCATCAAACTTTTATCTGTCTAAAACTCATAGACCTTTAAAAACGTTTATAACACTATTATTTTAAAATTTTCATTTATTTTAGTCTACATCTTTACCAAGAATGTTTCGATTGTTTAGAGGTTTAGGACTGAGGCACTTACCGATTGTTAATGACACAAACGAGGTAAGGAACTTTTTAAACTAATACTTTTCCCCTTGTAAACTCATGGATGCGTTTTCACTGCGCTTTCGACATCAAATTTTGATAGATGTTTTCTTATTCCGAAAATGCCGAATATGTTACCTTTATCTTTAACGGTCTTTAGTAGAGTCCTGAAAGAGTTACTGAAAATATAAGGTATTTTATTTTCTATTAAAATATTAAATACCTACCTACGTAAAATATATATTTGAAATATACTGAAGAAAAAATAAAATGCAACGCCAAGAAGGTGAAATATTCTTTTAGTTATTTATTTTTATAAAGATACATTATGATATTCCTGGTAATCGATTACATTCTGAAAAAATTTCCATCATTATTTTAACAATTAATAAGAAGTACTGTAGCTCCTCCATGGTTATTTATGCACTTGTCTGTTTTATGGGACATTGATAGAAAAATATTGTGTATATCATATTGGAGAATGCTCATTCAAATCCTTCTTATGGCATGCCAGAGTTCATTCAAGTTTGCTAGAGGACGTAGCAATCGACTAAGGCTTAGACCTACCATACGCCATACGTGTTCGATGAGAGATAAATTAGGTGATCTTGATGGCCACTGCAAAATTCTTCTATAAAAGCCATTGTCACCGGGAAACCGCCCGATTCTGGATTTATCACTGAAGGGCAATTCCACGCGCGATAAAAGTTTTTGGCATTTTTTCGATTTTTGTATTTGAATAACTATAAACACCAAAGAAGTGTCTGGGCTATCAGTAAACGTATACATTCATTAGAATGTAATAACTTTTCTTCAAATCATAAAATAACTGTCACTAGCCAAAATATAGGCAAACAAAATAAGAAGAAAATAAGAAATGTGTCGTCAGATATCACAAAATTACATTTAACTTAAAATCAATGCAAAGAAAAATGATATCATACCATTTTATTATATCTATCGAATAAAAGTATATTTTGAAACAACTAATTTAAAACTACTTTTAGATTAAGAGATAAAGCACTTTAAAGTCTTGGATCCTAAATAAAAAATTAATTTGCCTTTACTTTTAAATTATTCTGACAAACCGTCTACATTATGTATTAAGATGTGGTCTGGATCTTTAAAAGTGAGAAAAATGAGATCAACAGTTTAATTACTTAAGATTTGTCCCGTCAATTATAATGGAATTGCCCTGAAGCATATGCCATTGCATTTGAAGATTCCAAAAAAATTCACTTTCAAGATCATATGACCTTAAATGACCTTAAAAATTGCAAAAAAAAACAAAATTTTTGCCATTTTCTCTTCAAAAAAATCTTAATAATTCGAGGTTTTGTCAGTCCAACTTCAAATGTACCTCAAACTATTAGGCATGTATGCCAAATTGGATCCTTAGAGTTTGAAGCTTCAGGACCTTGAAAAATACCCCAGTAAAATTAACAAATTGCAAAAATAACCTACTAAAGGGCGCTACTCATCAACTGAAGAGTACCAAATTTGGTAAAAAAGGTAAAAAGGTCAAGTCCAACAATTTTGTTTAAAAAAAAAATTGTTCAGCTGTGGCGCGTTTCAATATGGCGGCTGATATATCAAAATGGCGATCTATAACCACATTTTATTTTATCCAATTTCGTAAAAAAGCAAAAATGACAAGGTGGCCATCAATTCTTGTTGACTTATCTCCGCTTACTTTGAAAAAAAAAGTTTAGTTAATGCATAATCTTAATTGACCTTGAAAATACCATGTAAAATTGAAAAACCAGCTTTTTGTAGTATTTTTCCAATTCACCACTACGCAAAAAATTTAAATGCCAGATATGAAATTAACATCTTAGCCATAAATGAACACTTAATTAAAAACCTCCCTACCATTTTTTTTTGATTTGGCGTCCTAGATATTTATGCTATACCCCGGTAAAAATGACCTATATGCCTGTTGTTTTTATTAGGTTTCGGAACTGTGAATTTTATGTTCTACTCACTTGTCTAGCCAACAAGCAGAAGTTAGATATACATTACCGTATTCTGAACCAACCTGAAATGGCGGTCGAAAAACCATAAAAATTTTTAATTATGACAGTAAAGCATGACTATACAAAATTCAAGGATGAGGATTTAACAGCTATTTAGTCACACATTCACGTGCCACCGGGTGTTTTGTTCGCATTCGTGTAGAAGAGGTTGATATGACGTCATATTTGAAGATGGCAGCCAAAAATCATAACAACGCAACCGGGGCACGATTATACTCGATTCCATATAATTCGTTAACGAGGATTCCAAAAAATTTACTTTAAATTTCACCCGGCCCTAAATGACCTTGAAAATCGCATGAAACAAGATTTTTGCCATTTTCTCTTCAATAAATCTTAATAATTCGACGTTTTGATATATCAGCCGCCATGTCGAAACGCTTCATAGCTGAACAAATTTTTTTTAACAAAATTGTTGGACTTGACTTTCTTATCTTGGCTACCAAATTTGGTTCTCTTAACTATAATAGTTGATGAATAGCGTCCTTTAGTATGTTATTTTTGCAGTTTGTGAATTTTACTGAGGAATTTTTCAAGGTCATGAAGCTTCAAACTGCATCAAACTCTAAGGATCGAATTTAGCATACATGCCTAATTGTTTGAGGTACATTTGAAGTTGGTCTGACAAAACGTCGAATTATTAAGATTTTTTGAAAAGAAAATGGCAAAAATCTTGTTTTTTGAGATTTTCAAGTTTATTTAAGGTCGGATGACCTTGAAACTGAATTTTTTGGAATCCTCGTCTTCAAATTATATTGAATCGAGTATAATCGTGCCCCGGTTGCGTTGTTATGATTTTTGGCCGCCATCTTGAAAGATGACGTCATATCAAGGTTTTTACAGGGATGCGAACAAAGCACCCGGTAAAAAGACAAGTGAGTAGAGAGGTTTAAAATGAAGTGTTTATTTCGGGCTAAGATGCTAATTTCATCTCCGGCACTTACAAGTTTTTGCGTAGTGGTAAATCGGAGAAAACACTACGAAAAGCTGGTTTTTTAATTTTACATGTAATTTTCAAGGTCAATTAAGATCATTTATCAACTAAATTTTGTTTTTCATAGTAAGCGGAGATAACTCAACAAGAATTGATGGCCACCTTGTCAATTTTTACTTTGTTACGAAATTGGATAAAGTAAAATGTGGTTATAGGTAGCCATTTTCATATATCAGCCGCCATATTGAAACGCGTCATAGCTGAACAAATTTTTTTGAACAAAATTGTTGGACTTGAACTTCTTATCGTTCTTACTATATTTGATCCTCTTCGCTTTAATAGTTGTTAGATAGCTCCCTTTAGAGAAGAAGAAGAAGCTTCAAACTGTATCAAACTCTAAGGATTCAATTTGGCAGATATGCCAAATAGTTTGAGGTACATTTGAAGTTGGTCTGACAAAACGTCGAATTGTGCAGATTTTTTTAATAGAAAATAGCAAAATCTAGTTTTTGCGATTTTCAAGGTCATTTAAGGTCGGATGACCTTAAAAGTGAATTTTTTTGGAATCCTCGTCCTCTAATTATATGGAATCAATTATAATGATCCCGCGGTTGCGAAAGTTGTATTTTTTATGATTTTTGGCCGCCATCTTGAAAGATGTCATATCAACCCCTTCTACACGGATGAGGACAAAACACCCGGTAACACTTGATTGTGTGACTAAAGAGCTATTTA
The DNA here is from genome assembly GCA_963921995.1 of Oxystoma pomonae. Lineage (NCBI taxonomy): Eukaryota > Metazoa > Arthropoda > Insecta > Coleoptera > Brentidae > Oxystoma > Oxystoma pomonae. Next base: position 85,113,998 of record OY998168.1, on the reverse strand, counting down.
TCCCACATAGTCACAAAACTCCTTCATTAAAAATCCGACGGGATAGAAATTATCGACATATGCCTCTACACTACCAATCCAAGCGGCGAGCCTTATGTTGTGGTGTCAAAGGTAGCACTAAAAGCAGAAGGTGAGCTCTCAGCCCCATTCTAAGCAATCGAAATTTATACAGATTTAATTGACGTCAACTGTCAGCGAGAATTTTCGATCTGACGTTTGTTTGAATTTTGTTTCTCCTTAAAGAGACAGTTGGTCACAGTGGGGCCAGTTCTACATTGTTTTCTTTAATTTCATTTTTATCATGTGTGTTGACAATATTTTTATAAGTTTGATGAAATAAACCTTTTTTTGCACACTTTTTTATCCAAAATTCTGGGGATAAAAGCATCTCCTATAAACAATGTGTGACGGACTTCTTGATGGTTCCTCATTGGTTGGATGACTGAATGACTTTTGAGCGACTGTGACGGAAATTATTTAGTGGACCGCTGACGAACATCAGTTAATTTGCCAACAAAGTTGTTTCGCCAATACTAATTCGATGTTGAATCGACAGAGCAGAATCTTCATCTTATATAAATACAATGAACTTTGTTATTGAGCTATTGAAGAAAAAACTACATCTCTCCGATACTGGATAACTTTAGTTGGTGTGCCAACACAGTTGTCTTGCAAGTACTAATTCGATGGTTAATCAACGGAGAAGCATCTTTGAACTTTGTTGTTGAGCCATTGAAGGAAAAACTACATCTCTCCGATATTGAATGCTACATTATTGGCTTACTGAATAACTCAGTTGGTGTTTCACTGACTATCTTCAATTGGTGTGCCAATACAGTTGTTTCGCCAACTCTTATACGTTGTTGAATTGACGAAGTAGGATCATCATCTTAAATACACCGGGCTTTGTTGTTGGGCCATTGAAGAAAAAACTACGTCTCTCCGATATTCGTTGACTTTGTTGGGCCATTGAAGAGAAAACTACTTCTTTCCCATATTGGTTCACTAACTACCTTCAGTCAAAACGTTAATATACCGAAATGGTCCAGTGGTTATAGCGTTGGCTTGGTAATCTGGAGGTTAACGGTGGTGGTTTTTGGAGCACAAAAATATATTTTCTATTTTATTTAAGGTCATATTTTAGGATTTAAGCTAGTTACCGTTACATCTAAAAGTTGCTGGTTAGATTGAGACCACCTACATTGGACCAATATCTATGTGACAAAAATCCTTCATTATACCAATATATTGTTGTTACTGATCGAGCAACAATTTGACATTGGACCAATGATGTGGTATATCGGTTAAGTGACTGATGGGCCAGTATTCCCAAGTTAGACAAAAAGTTACCGGCTAGACATCAGCTAATTTCAGTGGTCTATTGAACGAATAACTGAAAATAGGGGCTTCATGAAAACCGAAAGGGGAATCATTGAAAACGTATTCAGTCCCACGTGAAAACGTATTAACAGAAATAAATAGTTTGCATTCTTATAAATATCCATATACAGGGTGTTGCATTTTTTTCTCCAGTATAATTGGCTTCTGTACGTTTACCACCAACCTATCGAAATTGGTTTTAAAAGTTGGCCATCTTGCAACGACTAACAGTTGCTTTCGCGATCCTCTTTTGGTCACAAAAACGGATGACAACACTACAATAGTTTATGTTAATATCCTATTTAATTCTAGGTTATTGGTATGGTAACAAGAAAAGATCTTGCCAGGTACAGGGTCTGGAAACACCAAGGCCGGATCGGCGTCGAAGAGTTACTCATATCCAAAGATTTTTAATGTCATGGTATATTTAAGTCCATACATAAGTAAGTAATTTGAATTATTTAGGGGGCCTCCCTCGCCCCTAAAAACAATTTTTGGGCTGAACAAAATAGAAAAGCCGCTAAATTTTTTCGCGAAAAACTTTTTGGAGAATTAATTGTAAATTATATACGTGACGCGGACCGAGTTCGCCATACTGAATGAATTATGGACATGCCAGATTAATCCGCTTTATGATTAGGTACCTTTAACTATTTTTTGAACGCATCCGTATACTTATACGTAACGCGTTCAAAACAAAGTCAAAAGGCACCACGTTTTTGACTTATTTACGCCATTTTCCTAACAAGGCTCGATTTTATCGTGGAGGCGCGCGATGATCGAACAGCTGATTGCAGTCGATGCGTGCGTGGCTGTGGTCACAACGTTAGACACGTTAAGTTGGTCATGATACGTACGAGGTGCCCAGCGGTATACGTGAAATTTTCCGACCCGAATGTTTCTGTCATACATTTTATTACTATCTTGCTTTTTTTGGTTCGGCCGCTCCTCTATTGATTTTTTGACTACCGTGGACAAGATTCGCTGCGTATATTATCATATCTTCTATCTATATCTATACTACGTAGGTTACCGTCATGTCTGAACTTTATACATGTTAAAGACGTGACCTATTCGAGCAGAAGTCTTTGCTTTTGTACAGATAAAAGGAAGACAGAATATTGAGCGTTCTACGTTTGCGCGTACGTCCTCTGACCAACTTAAACGGGATTTTCGATTTAAGAATTGATCCTGGTTGACATTATTTTAACATAAATTTTGTATAAAATAAATATTGTGAAGATATCTTTGATTTTACTAAAAAAAAGACTACCTATAATTTTGCAAAATTTTTGGGGTTATGCTTACAACCGAAGGGCCGAACCAACCCAATGAGCATTTTTGTCTATATAGAAGTTACAGCAAATAATATAAAACCTTCATAAAATAACCAAAAGTTATATTATTTAGTGTTGGTGATAATTTTATAACTCTAATATATCTCTTAAATGAGTAAAAAAGACTTGAAAAACAACTGACCAACACCAGCTTATAAAAATTTATGGTACATAGTAATGGATAGAAAAACAACATATAGATGTTATAAAAATTCCTTATGAACCCTCAAGTCTAGATATTATTATAAAAAGGTTTTACAACTGTTTTAACAACACTACATAACAAATTAAAGGTTTTTATCGATTTAGAAATATAAATTTTCCATCTTTCTTCCCTTTGCGTGTTATGTATTATTCTTTTTCTTTTTAAAATAAAAAATTTATAAAATGGTGTTTATCAATCTTCTGAAATAAATTGAAATGGAAGTGAAAGTTGAAGCAGGAATATGAATATTTATATACCATAGGTTAAATAAAAGCTGTCTTCACAGTCATCCTACTCTGATAATCAGCTGCGATCCCGTGTGTACTGTATAGTTTTCGAATACACTCACAAAATTTTCATGGGCTCCAAAAATATTTGAGAAAACGGGGAAAAAAAATCATTTAAATAATACTTTTTTTTTCACATATGTTTTTGGCTTTCTGGGAGAAATATTGAATTTTGTATTTTGTTTTTAACCCTAAACAAGCCATATTTCGATTAAAACACATGTTGAAACCCCATATATAACGTTTTTATTTTGGTCAAAAACCTATTGTTATAATCCAAAATGGCGAAAATTTACGACAATTCTAAAAAAAAAACAATACAATTATACCACTGTTTACCTCTTTCAACACTATTTTATCAACGTTTTAAAACATGATACTAGTTGGAACAAAAGGCTGCAGATGGCGCAGTGTTGAACACTGAAGGTCCGTTTCTGCGAGCTTAACATAGTTACCATTGTTCTCTTTTCCTAAATGTATTCGTCTGAGAGAGATCCAGCATACTACACATACCAGGAAAAATACCAAGAAGATAGTTAGATTGCGGGGTCGAAGGGTGTACAGGCAGGTATTTCCCTGGTATGCTGGATCTCTCTCAGACGAATGCATTTAGAAAAAGAGGATAATAGTAACTATGTCAAACTCGCAGAAACGGACCTTGAGGCTGCGTTCCGTCGCGTCATAAGGTGATGTATTCACAATTGCCGCCGACCAGCCGTACGCTCTGTATTCACTCGAAGTTTCACGGTGCATTTTTGCGAACTTAACACGGTTACTATATTGTTCTCTTTTTCTAAAACCCGGTTCCCATCTATGGGTTTCTTATGCGTGAGCTCTCCGAATCAAAACACGGATCACGTAGTCTAAGCGAGATTTGCCTATACAAGTTCATGTTGGTCCACGTGATGAGTTTTTTGAGTCAGGGTGGCCGCGCATGGGAAACGCTGGTCGGAATCGGGTGTAGAATGCATTCGATCCCGATATCTGTCATCGAAAACTATCTCAAGATTTGGATCTCTTATCTCTCTCAGATTGATGTAATTAAAACCAGATAATGATGGAATGGTATCTCGCAAGAATGCGCCTTTTGATGTCGCAAAAACGCACCTTTTAAAGTCGCAAAAACGAGCCTTTTGATGTCACAAAATTAACCTAAAAAATCTTGTTTGTTTTGTTATAAATTAAAATTGTTTTTTTTTGTTGTAAAAACAGTAGTATTATAATCACTATACAAAGAAATTAATAAAAACATTATAGAAAGAATGGGCAAAAAAGGTTTATGAATGAGTTCATAAGAATATTACAGGCACCAATTTATATAATTACCTATTGTGTGTGAGTTCCCAAGTTTTTATAAGTGTCTCTTTGTTGTTGGTAAATTAAGTTTTTATAAGTGAGTTGATAGCAACATTTTAAAAACCAATCTATATATCTTTAATTGATAGTTACTTACGGTTTTATAGATGGGTTAACAGAAAGATTTCAAAAACCAATTTATATAACTTTTGTCACTGATGACTTATATTTATATAAATATGTTGGTGGAAACATTGTTAACACCAATTTATATAACATTTGTTACAGATGACTTTAATTTTTATAAAGATGTCTGTGGAAATATTGTTAACACCAGTTTTATGTTACCTTAGGGTACCATCAATTTAGAACCTTTAATAAAACAAATATACAAACTCAATTCCTGTAGGAAACCTCTAAATATCCTAGGGCATTAATGGAACCCTCTTTATAATAATTATATAAATTTTTGTCACCAGAGGTTTCTGATAATGCTCATTGGGAACCTCCCAGGCCAGTTCTAAAATTTCATAACGGGGTTGCGACTGTGACGTCATTGATTTAAAACGAAAGGAATTGAAAATCCTTAAAGTGTCTGTTACGTCTATCCCGACGTACGCAACAGTTGCAGCAGCTGTTCTACTATTGCATCCACCATAAAATCGAGCCTCGTTCGAAATATGGCATAAAAAATGTAGTGGCAAAAATCAAGTACAATATAAAATACCTTCCAAAACAGGAAAAATAACAACTGCATAATCTAACTTCTGAACAACGAATACGAACTAACTCCAACTCATCCGATGAGTTTCTTGACGGAATTTACTTATACACAAAAAGTTATAATAAAAGATATAAGGAAAAAATAGGTCTTGCATCAATCATTTAAAAAAAAAGAAAAATCTGAAAAGTTAATTTAATTTGTGAAGCCTTCATACAATTTTTAAATGGCGAACAAAAATCAGCTGCTATCTTTGTGTCGTCATCGGGTCGAAGAGTGGGACAAAATTACTAGATCGTATCTATTCTAGCGACCGTGCTATGTGCGCACACTTGGTTAAAAGTATGAGCCACTAAACAAAACCAGGTTTGCAAGTTGACAGAAATACAAACGCCCTAGTCACGTATGAAGTTTTTAGGTTAGGTTTTTCTGACAGAAATTTTGGCGGAAAGAGTATTTGTTTACATTTTGGCCATTAGTTAAGGGGCATGTGTAAGTCCGTGGGATTTTGAATGAAAGAGTTTTGTGACTATGTGGGATTGATAGCTGTTTAGTCACACAATCGAGTGTTACCGAGTGTTTTGTTCGCATCCGTGTAGAAGGGGTTTATATGACGTCATCCTTCAAGATGGCGGCCAAAAATCATAAAAAATACAACTTTCGAAACTGAGTCCATATAACTCGAGATCGAGGATTCCAAGAAATTTACTTTCAAGGTCATCCGACCTTAAATAACCTTGAAAATAGCAAAAAACAAGAGTTTTGCCATTTTCTCTTCAAAAAATCTTAATAATTCGAGGTTTTGTCAGTCCAACTTAGAATCTACCTTAAACTATTAGGCATGTATGCCAAATTCGATCCTTAGAGTTTGATGCAGTTTGAAGCTTCATGACCTAGAAAAATACCCCAGTAAAATAGACATATTGCAAAAATAACATACTAAAGGGCGCTATTCATCAACTACTAAAGCGAAGAGGACCAAATTTGATAAGAAAGATAAGGTCAAGTCCAACAATATTGTTAAAAAAAATTTAGTTCAGCTATGACGCGTTTCAATATGGCGGCTGATATCAAAATGGTGATCTATAACCACATTTTATTTTATCCAATTTCGTAAAAAAGCAAAAACGACAAAGTGGCCATTAATTCTTGTTCACTTATCGCCGCTTGCTATGAAAATAGTTTAGTTGATGCATGACCGTGATTGATCTTGAAAATAACATGCACAAATGGAAAATCAGCTTTTTGTGATGTTTCTCCAATTTACCACCGGATATGAAATTAACATCTTGGACATAAATAAACACTTAATTTTAAACCTCCGCATCCCTGTAGAAGTTCCGAAACTTAATAAAAACGGCAGGCATGTAGGTCATTTTTACAGGGGTATAGCATAAACATCTGGGACGCCATATCAAAAAAAATGTTAGGAAGGTTTAAAATGAAGTATTTGTTTATGACTAAGATGCTAATTTCATCTCCGGCGCTTAAAGTTTTTGCATATTGGTAAATTGGAAAAAAAACATTTGTATGTATATATGTATTTTCAAAGTCTAACAACTAAACTTTTTTTTTCATAGTAAGCGACGACAATTCAACAAGAATTGATGGCCACCTTGTCATTTTTGCTTTTTCACGAAATTGGATAAAATAAAATGTGGTTATAGGTCGCCGTCATAGCTGAACCAAATTTTTCTTAACAATACTGTTGAGCTCTTACCAAATTTGGTCTTCTTCTTTAGTGTATTATTTTTGCAATGTGTTAATGTTACTGGGGTATTTTTCAAGGTAATAAGGCTTTAAACTATATGCCTAATAGTTTGAGCTACATTTGAAGTTGGACTGACAAAACCTCGAATTATTAAGATTTTTTGAAGAGAATATGTTAAAAAATCTTGTTTTTTGCGATTTTCACGGTCATTTAAGGTCGGATGACCTTGAGAGTGAATTTTTCGGAATCCCCGTTCTCAAATTATATGGAATCGAGTATAATCATGCACCGGTTCCGAAAGTAGTATCTTTTATGATTTTTGGCCGCCATCTTGAAATATGACGTCATATCAACTTCTTCTACACGGATGCGAACAAAACGCCCGAAAACACTTGATTGTGTAACTAAAGGGCTATCAATCCCACATAGTCACAAAACTCCTTCATTCAAAATTCCACGGGATAGAAATTATCGACATTTGCTCCTACACTACATGGAAGACTCCTGAAAATAAAATTAATAAAAAAAACTTCCAATTGTGCCACCAGTAAACCTAGTTTGACATGCATTCGCTTTATTTTTCATTGTTTGCGCTTTTTGACACTGACATGTTATAACAAAATGGGGTAATGATGGACACCATCCGGGAGGAGGCAGGGATAGAGGAAATTTTCCTCGTTTCGATTTGTGTGCGAGTGAGAGTGGGTTTGTATATACTTATAGTTTATATTTTTAAGTTTTTAATTTATTGTTGTCATTTTTCTGATCATGTAAACGATTAAAATGTATCGTTATTTTTGGCTAGACAAGGCTGGAAATGTAGACAACCATTTTTAATTGATGCTTTCATGAATGTGACGCTTTTGTCCCCCCAATTATAGATAAAAAGTGAAAAAAAAAGTTTTATGAAATTTTAATAACAATATTTTCAGCACACACAAAAGTAAAATTAAAGAAAACTGTTCAGCACTGTCCCAACTGTAACTGTCTTTTAAGGGAGAGACAAAATTACCAATCGTCAGATCGAAAATTCCCGTTGACATCAGTTGACGTCAATTAAATCTGTATAAATTTCAGGTGGAAAATACTGTAAAACCTCGAAGTCGGTTTTAGGCGCGTATAAAAGTAGTAAGTGTATCGTTGGAAAGCTGAATCCCGAGAGTGATATATGCTATATTATATTTTACCTACTACCAACGAATAATACTAATTTTACGACCATCTCAACACGGTTTTAATGGTCCATTTACGGTCCTAAGATAACAATAAAGCTTAGACGTAAAAACCTCAAGTTGGCGTGACAAGCGACGAAACTTTATTTCATAAGAGCACTATAATTGATGTGAAAATGGGAATTATTTTTCTATATTTTTAAGACAATAAATATTTATTAAACTTAAACAAATACAATATAATTTTAGTACCTAACTAAAAATAAGTACCGTTAAATTGTCATATTACGCATTTTTAAGTGAAAAAAAACCTTGTTTTTACAAAGATATACAGACCGCTTCAAGCTACTGCGAACATAGGGCGCAAGAAGTCTAATTTGCCAGTGTACGTACATGCAGAGACACCGCACGCCTATCAGTGAAGCAACCAACACTCAGGCTTTCCATCGCCATTCGCTGCCGTTCGCCTTGTATTTAGTACGCCTCTAACCACGGTGCTGTGTGGAGCGTAGTCAATGAAACCGGAATTTGGTCAATAAATACGCAAATTTTTATAACGTAATTTTCTTATTTTTTGTCACTGATAAATAAGAGCGTTTTATTGTCAACTGCTCAGATTTATCAGTGACGACGTGTTACAATGAAAATAATAAGGAGAAACAAAATAAAAGCAAGTTCTCAAAATAAAATAATACATTCTAAAAACCAAAAAGATTCTCCCAGTCAAAAAAAAATTAAAGCAAATGTTCGAAAAGTCCTCCTTGCTCGGCTAGACAATATCCGAGCCTACTATAAAAACCCCTTCCAACGTTTCCAAGCATGTTAGGGGTGATAATTTGAAAAGCTTCTTCAAAAACAGATAGAAGTCATTAGGAGCAAGATCGGGAGATCGAGCTGGCCATAAAATAGTTCCGCGTGTACTTATAACCCGATTAGGAAATACATTATCAAGATATTCCCTAACAAGGCCAACATTGTGAGCGGAACAACCATCTTGTTGAAACCATGTTTCACCAAATCTTACACCTAACAACTGCCTAGCAGTTGGAATAATGTGCTGCTGCAGTAGATCCAAGTATCTAGGACCATTCAAATTGTAATTGCCGTTAATAAAAAATGGCCCAATTACGTGTTCCCCTACAATACCCCCCCCCCAAACATTTAGTTTTTGGGGATACTGTGTTCTTACGTCAAAATACAAATGCAAATTTTCCCTCGACCAATATCGAACGTGTGTTGGGTTATGACGATTTGACCATTTGACCATCTGCACTTTTTCGGCAACTTCGTAGACATCCATTTTTAGTTTTAAAAATGTATTATTTCAATTAAGAACTTACCCATCTATTTCTCGAGCAAGGCAGAAATAAAACAAAATAATAAAAACAAAATGAATTTCCAAAAGATAACACTGCAACGTGCTTCGAATCCACCTCGGTCGTACGGCACGGAGAGTAAATTGGACTTGATTCCCCCTATGTTCGCAGTAGCTTGAAGCGGTCTGTATGATGGCTTGCGTCTCGCGTGTCAAACTTCATCTTCGCGTATGTCCATTATAACATGCTTGTTATGTAAACTACTATAAAAAAAAATCAATATGGCGGATGTTAGGCGCCATATTGTCAATTTCGATATGCTTTTGAAGACAAGTTATGTAATAGCTCATATAAAGCGATTTTGACATTTTTTTTTTGCTTTATTGACGGTGACCTTCCGATCTGTCTATATCGTCACACTAACGAACCCAGTTGGAGGCATGCGACTGCTAAGTATTTCTCTATTCTGTATACTAAACCCGATTGGGAAGTAGAAGCCGGAGTTTTTTTTTATTTTATTTTTTAAAGCAAGGTTTTGCGTCGTACCAAAGAAAAAAAGAGTCGGGTTTTCAAAGTCACTTTTGATGAAGTTTTTACGTTATGAAAAATTAACTTTAATTCCATTGACGTGACAAGAGGTATTTTTAAAAATGTTTTTATATATTAAGGCACCTAAATCATCAGAATTTTAATTAAAACGAAGTGGCCTTTTTCGTTTTTTTAAATTTAGTCTTTTTGCAATAGCTAAGTTGAAGTCAATTTTTTTTATATTAAAGAAATTAAGCTCTTCATAAGCTTTATAAAATAATTCTTAAAATCTGGTAGTTAATTTAAAAAAGAGTTATAATATCAACTTACCTCGCAGATTTTTGTATTATTTCCAACTTTTGCTGATGATTATTTATTTTTATTTATTTATTTGCAACGTACAATTAATAATTACATAATGCAAAATGAATTTATATTGTGCAAACAAAGAAAAGATCACAAAGACCGAAGTCGCGCGTGGTATGTTTTTAGGTACTTGCAGCAATGTAGATCCATTATTTAATCAATATGTTCTAGTAAAAAAATATTTTAAGAAATGTAAGCCTAATAAGTACCTCTAGCCTTAACACTAAGTAACATGTTCCTGTTTTTTCACTAACCCTTGTCTCTATTTTTAATTAGATTAGATTTTTTGTGTTTCTTTTTAAGATTTAATTAGAAATTATTATTTACCAATTTTGGTTGACATCGGACAAACTTAGGTGTTTTTCCCCTCCACTCTGTTTTTTCCCCTCCACTCCCCTCGTAGGTTGGGAGGGGGTGCCTAATAATACCAAGTTATTGTATTGTTATCGGAACTTTAACCCCATAGCAAATTTGAAGACAGGCGGATGTGTATAATTCAGTTAAAATTGGTTAGCAAAACACGACTAAAAATCGTTCCTCTTGAATCCGCCATATTGAATTCGTATTCCTTATCCCCAAAAACCTCCGTATACCAATTTTGGTTGACATCGGACAAAGTTGGCCGTTTTCCCCCCTCCAGGGGGTGCCTAATAATAACATATTATTGTATTGTCACCGGAACTATAATCGCATACCAAATTTGAATTCAATCGGACATCTAGAGGTTAGTCAAAATTGAGTTGCAAGATTTGACTCGAACATATAAACATACATACACAGAGGTGAATTCAAATAAAAGCTTGTAATAAAAAATACGCAAAATTTAAAGCCGGTCCTGCATTTTTAAACGTCTAAATTGAATTTGAATTCAGTCACCCAAAAAATGGTGATTTCGCTCACCAGTCTGGGTCTCTCTCAAGCATATTGGGTCTGCATCGCGTTTTCTTTGTTATGTTCGGTGTGCAAATAAAAACGAATATCATGGCCGCCTTAACAGGCATATTACATAATAATATATTTTTCATCCATAAAGTATCTCCGGCATCATGCTGTTTCACTCTGGTGAATTTGATTGATATGAAAGCGTAATTAATAAAGGGGTTAGTCGGAGTGATTTAAGGTTAGCAGTGTAGTTATAATGCCGATGACGATTACCAAAACCTAGGGCATTTGATTTTGTGAACTTAAAAATCTGGTTTTTGTTCTATGGAAAGTGAGGTTATGTTTTATCTAAATAAAAATGGAATGGACTGTATGCATGAGCGGGAAGTACGTTGACCTCCCACGGTCGAAAAGCGGTTTGGAAAACAATACATTTCAAGAACAAAATTTCTTTATTGCGCAACCGCCGCTAGATTCGACACGACACACAGGATTTTTATGAGATCCGTAAGATCGGATCGTTGCCAATCGGCGGATTAGTCCGATTTGCGGACTTTTTTTTATGAATTGGACTTTTTGTGGACTTTTACGGACTTTTTAAATGAAACCGGACTTTTATCGGACTTTTTGTTTTCCGAATATTATGTCTATGAGTACAACATCGCGGTGATCGTCGGGCTTATAATCTAATTAGGTGACCACGTGACCATTTCGTTGCTCGCAAAAACGTTGTGAACAACAAAAAAACCCATAAAATGAATCGAAAGAAGAAGAATTTTTAAGTTGGCAACACTGCTTATAACTGGGCCTTACTTTAAAAAAAAACTTTTATAGGAAGGGTTACTATATTTTTTGGCTGTTTTTTTTTTAGTCAAAACCTTCAATCAAATCGGACTTTTTGTCTGTTGTGGGCGGATCTTTCACTGTTTTCCCGTTGGCAACACTGGATCCTCACTCAAGAATATAACGTTCTCGTCCCCTGTGATCACTCGCCATAGATCTATGCCGCTTCCTGTACAAAAATAAACGTCCTGTGAAATGAGGTGGGTGGATGTTACAAACTCGCGCAGACTCGGATCGACGCTTCATTGGTAGTTATTCGAATTTGTGGCAATCTTGGACCTTTTTATAGCTTATAATAAGTATATGGTCAAAATCCTCTCATAAAAGCTTTTACCTCGGCGCGGAGAAAACATAACTAATTATAAGTAAAATAGTCATTTTTTTTATCGAATTTCACCAATTTGAAGCTGTGATGATAAAATGTTTTAATTATATAATCAGATTATTAAATTTATTTATGTTAGAAATGAAAAATGTATGTGTTATTTTTTTAAAAAGAAGACGAGGCGAAAACAGGCACAAAGATAATATAATAAATATAATTATTATTCCTCCCAGTAAAATTTTAAAAATATTCTACAGTATACAATATTTTAATAAATATAATTATACCTCGGAAATTTTTACACCAGTCTTATGTTTTAGAAGTGCCAACGCTTTTTTTATTTTATATAATGATGTTGCGAATTTAAAAATAATCTGTGTTATTAACTAAATGAAAAACTTATTCATACAAAATTTAATCAGATTGTTTCCAAATTAATAAATAAAAATGCCCAGTTAAAAATATCGGAAATCTAAGTTGAGTTTAAAAGTGGACATATCAAGATGAGAGTAGGGATTATAAAATTAAAAAAAATGTGACACTTACTATGCGCTACAGTTAGAAAAAGCTGCATTTTTAAGAATAAAAGAACCCCTTTTAAAACGTAAAAAGTTGTACTCGGCCCTTTTTTAGTCACTCTTAAGGGCAATTTTTAAAAAAATGCCGTTTTGATGTGTTTTATCATAAAATTTGCTTTTTAAAAGCACCCCAAGACGGCCCCAAGTTTTGTAGTACCTTAGAAACTAAATAAGGTAAGCTTATGACGTTTCGTATGCCCTTTCAATTAAGATATTAAAAAAACACAAAAAATACCTGGGAAGGTCCTGGATTTGTGAGAGATCCATTCATTTTTTTTTAGTACGTAGTTTTTTCTAACTGTGGCTCTTGTAATTTTCAATAAAAAAAAGATACATCTATACCAATAATAGAGACTTAATCTTACGCCTTTTAAAACTGAGTGGCAAGGACCTTAATTGGAATGATTTTCAAACTGTTTTGAAGTTTTTTTTTCAAATATTTATTTTTGTAAACTTATGTCAAAATCAATTTTAACTAAACTGTAAAATTGACAATTTCACTAACTGTTCACCAAATTGGCCGTACAAAAATTGCCAAAAAGTTGACTTGGGCCATTTCACGGCACATTTTCTCCCACAATTTGACATGTTTTTGCTCATATCTAAAAATTAAGAATGAGTTTCTGTAAAAAAAAATTTCATTGGCCACTGGGTATTCATTTCCAACGTGGATAAAACATTCTTTTTAAATATAGCAATGTAATTAAAATAATCTTAAAAAACATGCAGAAAATGTTTGTTGGCAACCTTCAATAGGAAAATAGTCACTTTTTGGGGATTTTTGTACTGCCAATCTGGTAGTAAACAATTAGTGAAATTTGGTTAGAGAAAGTTGACAAGACTTTTACGCGAACCAGCATAGCTGTCCAGAATATATTATATAGTTTCTTCTTCTTCTTTGCTAACACTACATTTATACACCAAATTAACAAGATTATTAAAAATAAGACAAAAATATACAAAAAAGTGTATCATATCAAACATATAATACTAAAGTTTCTACAACTAGTTTAAAGCAAAGCTCAGTTAAAGGCGCTAAACTCTGAATCATTTTACCACGTTTTTTCTTTATGTCCCATATGTCAAAAAACTGATGGAACCAACGAAAAAAATCTCTTGAATTTATAGACGATTGTAAACAACCGCTTTTCCAAAAACTAGTGTAGAAACTAATATTTTTTAATAAGAAAAAAGAACGGTAGATAAGTAATTTACTAAAAATTTAAAAACTAATATCCCTTAAAATTAAGTATTAAGTACTGAGATATGCGGTAATAACATGATGGATGGACTCTGGGCGGTCAAATTTTGGGTGGACCTCGGCCAGAGCCCTCTAGAGTAATAGAAGTCCTAAGATGTATACAGGGTGTCCGCTATATTTTGACTCCCCCAAAAAGGTTAAATGCAAAACTTGTATGCTTTAGGAGTTACATAACTAAAATAACTAAATGCCATTGCAAATATCAAGTTTTGAAACCAAGTTTGTTATTTCAAATGAAATACTATTACTAAATGTTTGAATCGCCCTTTCCTTCCTAATTTGAAAAATACCAAAAAATATATTAGTTTGCAAGAAAAATGCAAAAATCCTCACCATAAGCATAATAATAATAACTATAGGCCAATCACTCTAGTATCAATTGTTGTCAAAATAATGGAGTCCATTATCCGGGACGAACTACAGGATTTCTTTAACAAAAACCAGGTCATGCCTGAGATACAACACGGATTTGTCAAGGGTCGTTCCACCATAACAAATTTGCTACAATGTCTGAATCAGTGGATTGCCGGCTTGGACAAGAAGTCACCGAGGGTTCTAGAAGAAGATTGCTTCACAAGTTAGATAATCTCGGCGTTCGTGGCAACTTGTTGAGATGGATTGGTGATTTTTTGGATAACCGTCAATTTTGTGTTAGGGTTGACGAAACAGTGTCAAATTTCTATCCTATCCTATTAGTGGCGTGCCCCAGGGCTCTGTGCTTGGCCCTTTCTTGTTCCTGGCTTCCAACTTAAGTGTATGTCCCCCTACATTTGTCAAACTCCCATTCCACAGTTTTATGAAACTGTGAAAATCTTTTATCCGGCCTATTATTGAATACGGGGGCCCTGTATGGTGCGCAGAACTAGTGCGCAAAGGCGCGCTACGCTTACCGTGTATAGATTTCGAACGCCGAGACCAAACTACAATGAAAGACTTTCAAGTGCAAAATTATTAACATATGAAAATCGTAAACTTCGTGACGATATGATTTTTACCTATAGAATCCTAAATAACTTATTTGCATGCAATTTAAGTAATATATTCGAACTAAACCAAGATAATCGACTCCGCGGTCATGCGCTAAAATTAATAAAACAAAACTATAAAACAAACACTCGTTGCCATTTTCTACCCAATAGATTTGGAACATTTGGAACTCTTTACCAGACGACATTGTATCAGCTCCAACAATTAATATTTTCATGAATCGATTACACAGTTTGGACAGATTTAAAATTTAGTTTAGATATACGGTTTAGATATTATTGTGTACTCTAGACTTTAAGTATGTCTTGGGCCATACAGAATTGTATATATTCTTGGCTTCTACTCATTATATTCTCTCTAGCACATTTGCCTTATGGTATATTTGGGACCAGAAAGGAACGGCCGATTCAAAAATTTCATAAAATATCGTGCGTTTCATTTTAAATAAAACTAATTTGTAATGTTCGATGTTCGATTTAAACATTTTAAAAATATTTAGAATAGCAGCGCTAACTGGGGGGTCAAAATATAGAGTGACACTCTGTACCAAGAGGCCCTGTATATGATTTTTGACAGTTATGGTTTTACCAGAGGTGAGCAACTGGATTTGACAGTTGTTAGGGAAATGTTTCAAAATAAATTGTGGGTTGGCAATGATAGTTGGTAACCCCTGATAATAAATAATTTTGTCAGTGTCACATTTTTGATTAAGAAACGTCCGGTTTAAACATTAAATTTTGCTGTATCAAAAACTGTAAAAAAAAGTGGAAAGAAAACATGCATTTACCAAGCTGGAAAATTAATAAAAATAGCCGAATTTGCGGGGTAAGTGAGCTATAAGCAGTAGATACAAACTTACGCATTTAGCATGTATTTTGTTAATAAATAACACATTATGTTTCCGTCTTTTATTGTAAGAAAAAGAGTAACAAAATTATAGATCAATATCTTTATATTTAACCTATTATTTACATTTTTAATATCTACCATGTATATTCACTGTTTGTTTTAGTTTTCTTGTCAAAGCTCGACATATTTTACTCACCAAAAAACATCAATCTTTTAAAAACAGTCTGGGGAAATTATAAAAAACAAAACATCGGTACATTTCATAAAATCCGTTTTACATGCAAATATGAAAAAACTAGAGAGAGGAAAATATGAGTTGCCCACTTCTAGTAAAACAATGACTGTCAAAAATCGTATACAGGGCCTCTACCTACAACCTACCTTCGTTAAATGATGGTCATCCGGAAAAAGCAAGACACTTAAAACTGATGCCAAGTAATATAAAGGCCTTATCCCCGACTATGAAAAACTTTATTCGCCAAAGTACCAGATGATCCTCTTTTATAAATTGCCGTGCAAAATTTGACATGGAACTTTGTAAAATATAGTAAAACTGTATTTATTCTTTTAGGCGTTTTTGTCTCGTTTCTCCCAGATACCACCGTGTTTAATATCCAAACCTTCAACCCAGGGGCAAATTCTCGGTACACCAGTGGGCAAGATTATTTTGACATCTTGTTAATGTTTTTGGCGATTTTTGTCAAGCCAAAACAACAAAGTCACAAAAATATTTTTAACATTTCTTTTCGATTTTTAAGATCGAACAATATTTGTGGTCTGAGGTTTGTTGCACTAATATTAAAATTGACGATTTTATTGTGTTGGGTTTTAAAATTTCCTTTTAAAGTTTTTGGTAATTAATTTAAAAAAATATAAGTCGACATTTGGGTAACACATAAGGTTCAAGTTTTTGATAATTAATTTAAAAAAAAATATAAGTAGAAATTTTGGTACCACATAAAAGGTCGACAAAAACCCAAAATTATTATTGTTTTAATGTTGTTTTGAAAACCATGTGCATAGATATCAAAAAAAAGTTACAAAATTTACCAAAGACACATAAATAACTAGAATACCTTATTTTCCAACAAAAGTCTGTAGATTTTCACCCCACGCAAGTTATGACAGTTTTCTTGACGGCATCCCGGGCATATGGTATGTATGACAGTGAATACCATGTCATAGCCAGTGATTGGATAATGATGAAAAGTAGGGCCAGGCCTGCTTTGTTCCACTAAAAAACACACAAGTAACATTACCTTATTCTTGTTGTAACACAAAATTTTAGCTTTGAAGTTATGAGTAAACACATTTAAGCTAAATACTGGTGGCATAGTCAAGTAAAAAATAATATCAGCACTCCAGATTTTTTTTAATATTGTTTAATTTGATAGACAAAGCTAGAACTATGTTTACCCGAAGACAGTTAGAAATTCTTATATGGTGAATTGGGAACAAAATAACATAAAGCTGCGACTATCTCAATCGATAGGATTTATGGTTCTAATGAACATACTAAAAGTCCCCATATCTTCCCCTAGGGGAACATTGTCAAAATGACGCCGCCATCTTGGATTTTTAAACATAATTTACGTTTTATTAGAAACTACTCACTTTCGAAAAAATATAAAAAGAGATAAATGGGACAGCACTAAAAAACTTTTACATAGAGGTGCTTTCGAACTTCCTGGGTACTACCCATACCGAGATAGGAGCCGAAGAAATACCGCCAAAATACCATTTTTTTGCTTAATTTTCATTTTACGCATGAACTACTCACTTTTGGAGATAATATGCAGAAAGGTAGATTGAAGAACGTTAATAATCCTTTAAATTAAGGTACCTCCGAACCACCTGGATACTACCTTTAACAAGAAGGCGCCAGAGTTTACTCTGTAATAGTAGGTACAAATTTATAATACATAACGACAAACTTTCCAAAACTAATTGCATAATAACTAAACTAAATACACTACTAGCTGCCTATCTAGATTTCTTCGTCGGACTCTAATGTCGTTGGAAGGAGAATTTAGTACGGGAATATTTTCGCACGAATTTCTCTGGCACGAGCCGCACAAATTTGAGCAAAAAACGCTTGGTAATAATAAATAAATAATAAGTAATACAATTCGAAGCCTTCTTAGTAAAACAAAACCGGAATAAGGAATGCATTTACCAAGTTCCTTGTAAGTGTGGTGAATTATACATAGGCGAAACAAAAAGACCACTATCTGTTAGGCTTAAGGAACATCAGACAAATCAAAACAACACGGAATGAAGTACACAGAAGTAAAGGTTTTGCACAAGGAGTCACACTGGAAGAAACGAAAATTCCTTGAAGCTGCCTTTATTGGGCAGAATCAGGGTATTTTCAGTAAACCAAGTGTGGAAATTCCAAATATTTGGAAGCCCCTCCTTGGGCGGAGCCAACTTTTTAAATTTCACGGTTGAGTGATTTCCCATAGTGGGTCAGTCCATATCAAGTCAACCAGGGTATTTTACCACACCATCTCCGATGTTGATGATTTTTAGTATACATGTTTTTTCTACCAAAAAACTGGAAAATCCAAAATTTCAGACTTTTTTGACCAGTTGTTTATTTTGAATTAATTTTTGAAAATCGAAAAAGTCACTTATTTGTCCTTAACATGTGCGCACAAAATTAGGAATATCCAAAGAACCACTTATAATAGAAAAGTAGGTCAAGGTTCATTTTAAAGCTCTTATAAAGACCTTTCATATGAGAATATTGCATAACATATATTGAAAAAAAAATAAAAAAAAAATTTTTGATTTTTTTTTTGAAAAATTTCAAAAAGGCCATTTTTAATTTTTTTCAAAAAAAATTATTTTCTTTAAAGTGTTATTAAACTATTCACAAAATTTTGAGATGGACAAATCATGGGTTCAATGTGAAAAAATTTATTAAAAATGTCACATGCATGAAAAATCGCCTATAAATAGACAATGCATTTTGGTAATTAGAAGAATATAATGGGGTTTAAAGCGATATTATAAAAATATTTAACAATATTTTATTTAATAAAAAATTATATCCTACGTTTCATTCTTCCATTGTAATATTTACTTACAAAACCTCTTTTCCACCGGAGACGTACTATTGGATGTTCCAATTCTTAGGAAAATATGCCTGTATAAACCTGCCAATACTTTTGTGAAATACTGCCTGTTTATTCCTGTTTAACATTAAGGACACACCTCCTTCATTTTATTGGTCTGTTTAGGTACATTGTGGGGATTTGCTGACATGAAAATTCCTGCATAAATTGATTTTAAATTTTTGGCAAGTATCTTCCTGATACAGCTCCAAATAATCGATACATAATAGTTCGACTGAAGGTTTATCAGAAGTCATCTCTGTGTAATTTTAAAAGTTTCAACTATGGGTGAGGCAAGTGGATGGACTAAATATAAAGTAAAGTGCTGTGATCCACTAGAGTTAAAAATCAAGCATTTTGGGAAATTAAGAAATGTGACCAAGTGGATGTGCAGTTACAAAAATGTCAAAATGGGAATGAAAATCTGTGATGGTTGTAGACTAAAGCTTTCAAAGGAGTTTAAGGCATCTGAAGAAGATGAGGCAGGGTAAGTAACAAATAGTATTTTTTTAATATAAAATTAATAAACTAAACCAATTGCGTCAAGTACGGAGTGGAAAAATCTCATGGCATTATTTTGCATGGCATTATTTTGCATGGCATTTTGAGAATACAGACATTATGTACAAATTTCTTGGCATTATGTACACATTTTGGGTCAGCTGTTACCCCCTTTTTAAGTTCTTATAAAAAACTAACTTTTTAAATTTTTTTAGACCCAGTCAAGTTCCAGAAAATGATCCAGATTTTCAAGATCCTGCTGAATCATTTACTCTTTTAAACAAGTCATTGGAGCTTCTTGGTGTGTCGCCGATTAAAAGAAAAAATGTATACAAAGAAAAAATTGATATTGTACAGCATACAATTGCGAAAGCATTTACAAAGGAATCAGATTCAACGCTAGTAAAGGAATGCCAGAGTGACGAAAGTGAAATGATTAAGCAGTTAAAGGACAAATTTTTAAAAACCGAAAAGAGGAGTGAGAAAATACTAGTTTTATCATGTTTACCTCAAAGTTGGAGTAGAAAGAAGATTGAAGAAGAATTTGGAGTTTCTCAATATTTGGCCAGAGCTGTAAAACAGTTAGTTAAGGACAATAGGATATTATGTTCTCCTAACCCCAAACCGGGAAAGACCCTTAGTGATAGAGTGGCCCAAATAGTGGTAGATTTTTACCAAAGGGATGACATTAGCAGGACCATGCCAGGTAAAAAAGATTATGTTGTTATCAGAAAATATGGAGCTGAAAAAGAATATGTACAAAAAAAATTAGTCTTAGCTAATTTAAAAGAAATTTATGCATTGTTTAAAACTGGGTACCCCAATGAAAAAATTGGGTTTTCAAAATTTTGTGAACTGCGACCCAAAAACTGTATACTGGCAGGAAAAAGTGGGACTCATACTGTATGTGTATGTACTATACATCAAAATATAAAACAAATTAAATAAGCTATATGATGAAAATAACAGGCCTCTTGCAATATCTTGATTGCCTTTATAAACTAATGTGTAATCCACCTTCAGTGGACTGTTTTTTAAACAATAGATGCAAGCAATGTCCTGGAGTAGAACAGTTTAAAAATACGTTAATAGAAAAATTTGAGGAAGAATTAATTGATGAGGTCTCATTTAAAAAGTGGGTCTCAGTAGATAGGTGTACTATGGAAATCGTTGTTAAGAAAAGTGATGATTTTGTCCAGGAATTTACTGATGATCTTGTAAAACTTAAATCACATTCTTTTATTGCAAAAATGCAAAAAGATAGATACAATGAAATAAAAATTAACCTTAAACCTGGAGAGTCTTTGATCACTTGCGACTTTGTGGAAAATTATTCCTTTGTTATGCAAGATGAAGTCCAGTCTTATCATTGGAATAACAGCCAGGCAACCCTCCACCCTTTTGCCATTTATTTTCTAAGTGATGGTAAACTGCACAACCTGAATTATGTGTTTATTTCGGAAAGCTTGACACATAATACAATTGCATTTTATTTATTTTTAAAAAAATTAATGCCTGATTTAAAAATCAAAATACCAGGACTTAACAAAAATTTTTATTTTTCGGATGGATGTGCTGCGCAGTACAAAAACAAAAAGAATTTTCTGAATATATGCCTGCATAAAAAAGATTTTGGTGTTGAAGCAGAGTGGCATTATTTTGCCACCTCGCATGGCAAAAGTGCCTGCGATGGCTTGGGAGGAACTGTTAAAAGACTTGCTGCCAAAGCCAGTTTGCAGAGGCCCTATGACAATCAAATAATGACACCTCTACAATTGTTTACTTGGTGTGAAGAAAACATATCTGGCATTGATTTTAAATATTGCACAGAAGCAGATTATACAAATCATGAAATAATTTTGAATAAAAGATTTGCGGAAGTCTTAACAATACCGGGGACACAAAAAATTCATGCTGTAATTCCTCTTACAGAAAGCACGTTTTTGCCAAAACAGTTTTCTACATGCTTAGAGGTCGAAACACATAATCTTTTTAAAGGTGGAAGCATTATTTTGCAAAATATCGAGTCAGGGTTTGTCACTGTAGAATATGACAGTGCTTGGTGGCTGGCTTGTGTCTTGGGGAAAAATAATGAGAGCGGAGAACTGAAAGTAAGCTTTCTTCATCCACGAGGACCTGCCTCATCATTTTTTTACCCAACACCTCAAGATATTTTAATTATTAAACCAGAAAGTCTTATAAAAAAAGTTGAACCCAACACTGCTACTGGCAGAACTTACAATGTCAGCAAAAAAGAAATGTCAGATTCATCAGAAATTCTTAAAAGAAAGTTAAAAAAATAAATTTAAGGTATATAGTTAGTCTTAGTGTTTTCTGTCTAATTTTTATCAACGAAGTAGAAAAGTTTGTTTATTTCTTTTGCGAGTTTAAAATAAAATAATTTGTAGATAAAGCCTCTGGGTATTTTTTAAAACCTGTATCCATCCAACAAATTTATTTATTTTAATATCCAGTGCACTATTGGTGCTCCTAAAATATGTTTATTTTTTTAAATGCATGATTTTTAATGTACTTAATATTTTTGATATTTTTTTTGACATTGAACCCATCATTTCTCCATCATAAAATTTTGTGGATAATTAAGTAACACTTTGACCAAAATTATATATTTTTTTCAAAAAAATTAAAAATGGCCTTTTTGAATTTTTCAATTTTTTTTTTCAATTTTTTATTTTCAATTTTTTTTTTGTTAAAATTATGTTATGATATTTCATAAAAAAGAGCTTCAAAATGACTTTAAAATGAGCCATTTATTACTTTCCTAGTGTAAGTGGTTCTCGAGATATTGCTAGTTTTGTACATTCTTGTTAAGGTCAAAATGCTGACTTTTTTATTTTGAAAAATTAAAAAAAAAACTACGAATCAAAAAAATCTAAAAATTTGCATTTTCAACTTTTATGGTAAGAAGAAAATATATACCAAAAATCATCAAAATTGGAATTGGTCGCGTAAAATTTTTGTGATTTTTTGGTTGATTTGATATGGAATGACCCTAGTATATAAGTACGTAGCCTTAGGAATAGATTGTAGTTTGCACTTGATGACGATCAGAGATTGTACTGATCGAAATGTCGCGTCGTGTATAAATAAAATATAGATAATAGAAGTCCGAAACACAGAGTTACTTTTAAACACATCATTTTCTCAAACTTTCACACAGGATATAGCTCATTATTTTCATCTTTCCATCCCCATTCAAATGGATCAGGAGAGTAGCCCAACCACTCTTCTATCTGAAAATAAATTCTACAGACATGGAATTTTGCGTCATCTGTAGTGGCAGGAAGAGCAGCTAAATTAAAATTTGTGCTATTATTTTGTCGGGCGGTAATAGCATTCTATTATTTGAATCTGAGTTCGTCTAGCGTTATCATCAAGGTGTCTCCATAAAAAGATACTAAGAAGAGCTCACCACATTTTATGATATCATCCTTAGCTACTTCCGGATTGTAAAGGAAGTTCTTCTAAAAGTTGAAGAACTTTAATTTTTCCTATTTTGTACAAACCACTCACAGTATCGCAATCTCCTGCGGCGTGAATTGTTTTAAGAATAGGCTTTATTTTCTTCTGTAAATCGAGAATGTTAGTGATTCTATTTGGGCTGCCTTGCCATTTTCTGTTTTTGAAAAATGCAATAACAGGATGAGAAGGCCAATCTAGGGGAGTCCAGGGTCAACATAGGGGCAACGGGAGGCTGCTCACACGGTAGCTGCTTATCCCCACATCTGTGGTCTTTGATCATGGATACTCTCCTACAACGCCTAACAGAGGAAGGATTCGACGTATACGCCGACGACGGTGTCGTGGAGGTGGTGGGTCACCACCTAAACACCGTCTGTAACAGAATGCAAAGGGCGGTACGCATCATAGAAGACTGGTTCCTGGTGTAGAAGAAGAAAATTGAGGGATTCAGAGCACCCAATATGTACGGGAGACCCCTCACTTTGGTTTCAGAACTGAACTACCTAGGGGTCACCGTAGACAAGGGGCTCACCTGAACACCACACGTTGCGAATTGATCAATAAGGTGCAGGCAAAGATGTGGCAACTGCGTCGAGTGGTTGGCCGCACCTGGAGTTTGAGCCCCAGAAACCTCCACTGAATGTACACGACAGTACTAAGACCAAGGATCCAGTACGGATCCATAGTCTGGTGGCCAGCAGTGGAGAAGGTCACACAAGGCCCTTAAGCTTAGGAGCCTACAGGGAACCATATGCAGAGGGATAACCGGCGCTATGAGGACGGCACCTATACAGGCACTCGAAACCATTCTGGGACTGCCGCCGCTTCCGATCTGGATCAGAAAAGAAGCGATGGCGAGCCACCTCCGGCTGAGAGATACAGTTCAATGGAGAGGAAGAGGGAAAGCTGCGGGGCATCTTAGGATTGCCCAAATTGCCGAGAGAGAAATTCCAATAGCAGCGATCAAAACACAAAGACCAAAAGACCCCTGGAGATTCAACAAGAGGTACAAAGTAGTCATCCCAGACAGGGAACTACGGCAGAGTGAAAACGTCCCCGAACAGTTCGAGGAGAACGCTATGATTTGCTACACCGACGGGTCCAAACTGTCGGAGAAGCAAACCACAGAATCGGGGGTTTACGTAGAAGACCAGGAGGTTCGAAAAAGCTATCCGCTCGGAGAGCAAGCCACGGTCTTTCAGGCAGAGGTGTATGTCATAATAATGGCTGCAACCATGGAGGAAATAAAGAACGATACGGCGGAGCATGTTTATATATGCTCCGACAGCCAATCGGCCCTAAAGGCACTAAGGGCGGCCAAGATCAACAACACCCTGGTGGAGGAATGTGCGGATGCACTAGAATCCTTGGGAGAGGGCAAACAAGTGACACTTATGTGGGTCCGAGATATATGGGGGTGCCGCGGAACGAGAAGGCCGACGAGCTCGTCATGATCGGGGCAAGCACCCAGTATGTAGGTCCGGAACCACTCCTAGGAACAACCAAGAGGCAATTGCAAAGTCGACTCAATAAATGGGCCAACGATGCCATGGCGACCGCTTGGAGAGGAGGAACGGGATACAGACAGACCAGGGACTTCGTGAAGGGCCCGGATGTAGCCAAACAAAAATGGCTTCTGGGGAGATCAAGAAGGGACGCTGATCTGCTGACAGGAATCATAACAGGTCACAACCGACTAAGGAAGAACATGACCCGGATCGCGGTGGAAAATGACTCGACCTGCCGGGCCTGCGGGCGGGCAGAAGAGACATCTCGACATGTTATAGCGAACTGCGAGGCATACCAGAGGACGAGGTAGCAGGTAATCGGTTCCCCGACCCTGGATGAAGAGGACCTGCACACGCTCAAATGGGATAAAATACTGGACTCTGCAAAAAGAACAGTAAAACCAGAAGAGCAGACTGCCAGACCAGTGGTGCAGGCGGCGGATTAGGGGCAGGCTCGGGGTAAGGCAGAAAGGGCCCATTTAGGCCAGGCTTTGCGCCGCCCCTTCTCTACTACCTACTACTACTACTACTATTACAATCGAACTAAAGATAGCTTCGGAATTATTTTAAAAATGATTTTGTATTGATGTAGTTGTAAAAAATCAAGCGTTTTCTGCTGAAATTTGTGCGGCTCATGCCAGGGAAATTCGGGCGAAAATATTCCCGAACTAAATTCTCGTTACAACGATATTGAGTCCGACGAAGAAACGTAGATAGGCAGCTAGTAGTGTAGTTAGTTTAGTTATTATGTAATAGTCGGGGGTTTTTTCAAACCTATAGGAAGATTTTTGGTGATTTTGTTCTAATTAGGCACACCCTTAGGCATGACTCCGGGGACCACCAAACCAATATAAAATTTTTCAGCGACGGCGTACGTTAGGCGTCGCGACGCCCTAAACTTTTTTTAGGACTTAGGGTCATTTTGACAGCTATATCTCGGTCAAGTGACAACATTTTAAAATTTTGATTAAACCTCTTAAAAGGCTATGAAATGGCTTTTAATATAGTATGCAATATTTTACCTCCGGTTGATTGCATAAAAAAATAAACAATTTGAAATTTTTTAAAAAATAGTGTTTTTTTTTCACAAAATTTATTTATATGAACAGGAATGTGCAAATTCACTTTGAAGTGACTGTAAAAAGGTCCTAGCTATTCGCCGATATCAAAAAAATGCAAATTCATGCCACGGACAAATCACAAAAAAATCGGAAATTGACGCATGCTCAGAAAATTTACAAAATCTCAAATTTTTTGACCCCAGTTGCTTAACTTCAAATTTTTTAATCCATATTCCCTTTACAGATCTGCCAAATATATTTTTTAAAAAGCTATATAACACGCTAGAATATTAAATGTAACAATTCACGATGGCCCCTCCAAGTTTTAATAAAATTAAACAACATACAGCTTTTTGCAAAACCTTCAAAAATAACAAAAATTATTTCACGCTTTATATTCGGTCGTGTGTTTAGGAACTTTTCCAGGGGATTCCTGAAATTTTTACAGCTGCTTAAGACAATGAAATATCGTTTTAAAAACACCAAACTTGAATCTTGGACTCCTCCAGGATTTTTGTCTGTGAAAAAACACCATTGCTTGTTTTGTTATTTTATTCCGTTTTGAGCAGGTAAGTATTTTTTATCGGTGTGGGTGCACCTAATCGGCAATACGTACATAAAAATAACATTTTTTACCGGCCCCTCTTCACTCGTCTCTCCCATTTGATGGTTAAGGGCCAGAAAAACTGGGACTGGTTTAATTTTCTAATTACTTTTTTGCCCTCCTTTATAAAGTTTGGCATTTTAGGAAGTCAAAAGAACAAAGTTTACTATTTTTGTACAAAAAATGCAAATTGTCAAAGATTCAAGATGACGGACGTAGTCAAAAATTTAGCCTGGAAAAAAAAATCTGAAACTTTTTTTCGACCCCCCTGTAATTTTGTATTGCCAAAATAGGAAACCTTATGCATCCTAAAAAAAAGTTTAGGGCGTCGCGACGCCTAACGTACGCCGTCGCGGAAAAACTAATATTCATTTGGTGGTCCCCGAAGTCATACCTAAGTGTGTCCCGAGTTAAAACAAAATCATCAAAAATCGTCTTATACATCGGAAAAAAGATATAAAAAACCCCAGACTATAATTAGTTTTAGAAAGTTTGTTGTTGTTATATATTATACCTTTGTACCTATTATTACAGAGTAAACTGTAGCTCTTATCTTGTTAAGGGTAGTACCCAGGTGGTTTGGAAGTACCTTAATTTAAAGGATTTTCTTCAAAAGTGAGTAGTTTATGAGTAAAATGAAAATTAAGCAAAAATGGTATTTTGGCGGTATTTCTTTAGCTCTTATCTTGGTAAGGTTAGTCCCCAGGAAGTTCAAAGGCACTTCTATTTATTTTTTAGGTTTTTTAGTGCTCTTCAATTTATCTTTCTTCATATTTTTTCGAAGTAAAACGTAAATTAAGCAAAAAAATGTTAAAAATCCAAGATGGCGGCGTAATTTTGATAATGTTCCCCTAGGAGGATGTATGGGGATTTTTAGTATGTTCATCAGAACCATAAATCCTATCGAATGAGACTAGTCGCAGCTTTATGTTATTTTGTTCCCAATAAAACCCTAACTGTCCTGGGCTAGTTGTCCAGTGTTACTTTTTTTGTTTCCGGTGCTAGAGGTGTAGGCTGCTGATATTATATCTAGGATGTATAATATTTTGATTTTCATCTTAAATAATAGTCACGAATGCCACAATTGGTTTTTTTTTGGAATTGACCAAAAAGTGAATAGACACTAAGGGCGATATTTACTAAGATGAGTTAGGGTTTGGGACTATGGGACGTATGTGGTTTTTATTCTAATTTTGTGGGTTTTTCTTTAAATTGAAATAAAACTTGTTGAAATTTTGGACTTACTGTAATCATATAAATGATTTCGCAAGGAAAAAACAAAGGTTTTTCCAAAAATTTCCGGGAAAAAATGGAAAAAAAGCAAATTGACGGTGGATTTATCCCCGTATAGTAGGCTTTTTAACTAAAAATACTCTGTTAAATGGGTTACTTACTTATATTTTTTTATCGCTTTTTATCCCTAAATTTGCAGAGGTTCATATGAAAAGATATATTCTTACACAACACTTCTTCAATATGATGAAAATATTAAATTAAAATTTGTAATTCATGTATTTTTATCGATTGAAACTGAACTGATGTTTCGCTCGCTGACGTTTTGCTCGTTTTGAACGAGAGCCGTACTTTCTGAAATAAAAGAAAGTCTTCTACACGTGAACCACCAATTTTGACAAATTTTATTTTGTCCATCTTTATAAAATTTTCTATACCTTTATTCCCCCCACCCCCTCTTTAAATAGGTAACAAATATTTTTTATGTTGAAGTATTTAGGTATTTCATTATTTTATTTATCATTTTCAGTTAAAAATGGCAACGAAAAGCAGTTACGAATTCTCCCCTCTCCCTTGTAACACTTACCTACACCCCCGCGCCATTACTTAATTTATAGATGCCACCAAGAGGTTGCAATTTGAAGTTTAAGAGTAAGACAGGGTCTGGTCTCCCTCTTCCATGCAAAAAATCTCCGAATTTTCATAAAAATTCAGAAAATTGCTAAAATCACACGTTCCTCTCACCCCTAACGCGCAAGAATTTACCGCTGCCGCAAATCTCATCAAATCAAAAATAAGCAAATCCCCAACAACCCAAAAAAGCCGCGAAACTTTTATTATTAGTATTTTTTACATGCTATTCTTTAATTTGCGCTGAATAAAATATTATTTGGGCGAAGATTGTGACGTTTGCGCGATTTGTGAATATGCCGGAATCAGTTTGACACTATAATTGCTTGCTTGAAAAATAACAGCGCACAGCGGTTATAACTCAAGATTTGTACCGTGAAAAATTGCTTTTTAAGATTCTGCGTGCTATCAGTTACCACAAAAATTTAAACTTCTTAATTTTTTAGGCGCGTAGTTAATCGCCTTTGACAAGATGTGCAAACGCCTAAGCAAACCAGATGTGTGTATGTAAGAAATCTTTGTTTTCATTTAATTATTGAAAATTAATTTTAAACGTATATGTATAGGGCTTTTTTCTTGATTTAAGAGAGCAGTGATCTTCCTAAATCAACTTAAAGTGAGATACCATACGTCCCTATACATTTTGTTAAAAAAACGCGCTGGAATACCCAATTGAAGCAAAAAAAAGCCTAAAATTTAGTTATTTAGTAATTAAAATACTTCAAAATATTTATTTTGAACAAAAAAATTAACCAAATCGTGACTGTTTTAAAATTTAAAGCAGATAAACCACCTCTTGGCGGTGGTCTATAATATACGATGATTTTACTCAAAATACAACATCCCGTGTCACTTTGACATTTCTCATATTTCTTGTTTACCCATATTTTATTAATATTTACGGATTATTTGGACTGTTTTAAGAAAAAATGGCCCTATGCGTCTCATTCCAGTACATTTTGACGTCTATCCAGCTAAAATTATCTTATAAATTGTGGTTTGGTTCGGCTTCAAATAAATTTTTCTATACCCATGTATATGTCAGCCTTCAGACCAAAATTTCGATAAACTATAGTCCTTAGTAAATACCGCCTAAAAGTTAATTTTCAGTTTTATCAGCATTCGTATCCTTATCTCTATCGAGTCGACCAATCAAGCATGTGCACTTTTAAAATCATGGCGAATTCGTGACAGCTCCAGCTGATCAAATGCACGAAAACATAGGGATAAGGGAGATGTTTTCACCCAATTGAACAGCTGGAGCTGCCACGCATTCGCCATTAGTTTAAAAGTACACCTGCTCGATAGGTCGACTTGATAGAGATAAGCATATGAATGCTGATAAAACCGAAAAATAACTTTTAAGTGTCTAATTTCTTTCTTTCTTACCAGTAGGGCAGCCAGCAATGTCATAACAAGAGATCCTATCACAACGCAAGTGGCAATAACTCGTGTTGGATTAAACATCTTTTTAATTTGATTCACAGGGCCCATTAGGAAACAGGTACTTAACATGGAAATAATATTTCCTAAAATATAATTAAATCTTAATAAATGGATCCCCTACAGCCCCTAAGCAATTTCTTTAAGGTTAATAACTCGGTTAATCACTATTTTTTCCTTAATTTTAGTAAAATCGGCCAAATCAATTATGCACGCATTTAGGTAAAAAAAACTAAGATGATGTTTTTTTTACCAAGGAAAAGGTAAAAATAATTATATTTGTGTTTTTGATTTTTTTTAAGAAGTCTTGAAGTTTGCGAATTTAGTCGATTTTAAAAAGAAAATTCTCTTATTTTACTTATTTAGTCAAAGTATCAATAGCAAAAAGCCAACTACATAATTAAAAATTAAAGTAAAATCAATAATTAAACTATTGATAAATTGCATTAAAAATTATGAAAATTGTATACATTTTAATCTTTAAGCTACAATTTTGTAAATAAAACGACATACCGATAGTTACCTACATACTGTTTGTCGATTTTTCTTACCCAAAGTATAAAACACAGCAAACATAGTTAAACCTCTGTTCAAAAATAAGGCAAACGATCCAAGAATTGACAGAAGTATTCCCACTACAAAACATCCAATAAAACCTTTTAGTCTTGTTGACCAGCTTAGAGTTGATGCGTCATTTAACTAAAAAAAAATAATACAGCATGCATAATAAATAAATTTGATTATCTTATAGTAGAAAAAGTTTCTGAACCGAATTTTCCAAAAAACAAAATCCTTAATAAACGCAAATACGCAACAGTTTTTAAAAAAACTTGCATTTTTGATAGTTGCAAATTGTAAAGTATTGATGCCTGATGACTTATATCACTGTATAGATGTCAATGATTTGTGTTGTAATTTCAGCGCTGAGTTGAAATAGTTATTTACGAGTATTTTTGTCCATATTATTTATCAAAAAGAATGTTTTAACACGCAAATATTTTATAATAATACTACAAAATGACACATAAGATAGAAAGTTACATAAATTATTTAATTGGTCCTAAATATCTTAATTTTTAACAATACAAAAATCGTGCGGAAAAGTAACTTTTCAGCACTAGTGCGAAAAAGATACTTTTCCGCACGATTTTTTAATGAAATCCTGCATGTTACTTTTTAAGTTAATGGCTAAGGCTATGAATTTTCTGAATGGAAAATAGTACCATCGAATTTGATTTAAAGTATAAATATAAATATTGTAAGAGTAAAGAAATCGTGCGGAAAAGTAACTTTTCCGCATAGTCCAGTCTAACCAACTGGTGTGTAATTAAACACTTTTCGTGTCTTTTCCTGGTCGAGTGGGCGTTTTGTGACCGGTCTCAAAAAGTGTGCATTTGGCGGACATTTCAATAAAAAGTGTGCGTTTGGTGAACATTTTAATAAAAATGCTAAAACCAACATTTGGCAAAAGAAGTAATCCTTATTTCCTGAACTACTAGGAGTCGGATTATCACCAGCGAGCTAGGTATTTAAGAGTTAAAGAGAAAGATGGCTGACTTATACCAAGTGCCAGAATAAGACAGCTGAAGGATAACTCGGGGGTTAATGTTAAATGCATAACTCGCTATTGCTAAACCGGCCCTGGATAATAGGTGTAATCACGTAAGTTATTTCTGAGTTTCTTGTGTGTGTTTCTTAAACAAGCATAGCAATTCTCAGCTTCAAATACGTTGATTTAAAAAAGCGTGCACTGGTTTTGCCGATACCATGCAAAAGTGTGCGTTTTTGAGCGACATGTGTGTTGTAAATTGTAAAGTATTGATATCTGGTGACTAATATATATTTCAATAATTTGTGCTGTAATTACAGGTCGCAGTTGAAAAATATTTTAAGACCACTGAACTTAAAACCAAGATTGAAAGTATTGATGAAGAAGAATAGTCAAATGACATTAAATTAAAAAGTAACAAGCAATACTCAGTGTAAGTCACCCACAAATACGTCGGTTTAAAAAAGTGTGCACTGGTTTTGCCGATAGCGATAATTTTACAAATTTTGGTTGGCAACACTGTAATAGACCCACACGGATTACTGAAACCTCTCATAAAACAACTGACTATATCTGTACCACTTTAGACTCTCCAAATGTTCAATGCAATATTTAAATTCGGCTATGTCTGACCATCAGGCAGTAACACTTAAATTTCCAATAAAAAATAAATTTCAGAAAAGAAAGGGTAGAACTCGGGTAGAATATTTGGCAAAAATAACTATCATAAATTTTATCAGAAGGCATGCCAAACATCTTGGGACGAGGTCAAACCGACAGACAACCCATAAAATAGGTTTTATTATAAATTAAAAAAATATATTTTAACAAAAAAGATTTGTGGCGTAGAGGGCAAAGGGTGAGGGACTAAATCAGAAAAAAATTTTTCCTCAACCAGGATTTTTTTCCCTTAATTTAATATTTTTTAAATAAGTTTTTTTGTGGATTGCATACGTGAGCAAAAAATATTCGCTCTCTTCACTGTATCAGACAATTTAGCTTTCAAAATGAAAATTTTTTAGATTATTTTTCAAAGAATATAGGTCAGTTTATAGAAAAACAATAAAAATTGCTAAAAAAATACTATGATGATAGACTTCATCAATCGGATAATAAACAAAAAGAAAGCTGGTCGATTGTAAATGACTTACGACAACGTAGTAGCAAGAGCTATATCTCGCCTGAAATTGTTCCCAACTCCCTTATTAAATGTTACTAAAACAATACGTAAAGGAGGAGATCCACTTGCCTACTTCAATGATATTTATGTAGAAAATACACTTTCATTTTCATCAACAAACATTTGTAACAACAAAACTTCTTGGGAGTTGGGGATTTTTCCATCAGCAATTAAGAGGGCAAAGGTCATTCCTGTTCATAAGAGAAGAGAAATACTATGATGATAGACTTCATCAATCGGATAATAAACAAAAAGAAAGCTGGTCGATTGTAAATGACTTACGACAACGTAGTAGCAAGAGCTATATCTCGCCTGAAATTGTTCCCAACTCCCTTATTAAATGTTACTAAAACAATACGTAAAGGAGGAGATCCAATTGCCTACTTAAATGATATTTATGTAGAAAATACACTTTCATTTTCATCAACAACCATTTGTAACAACAAACTTCTTGGGAGTTGGGGATTTTTCCATCAACAATTAAGAGGGCAAAGGTCATTCCTGTTCATAAGGGAAGTGAACTTAACAATGAGTCAAATTTTAGGCCGATTTCTTTAGTTTTTACTTTATCAAAAATTATAGAAAAACTGGCAAAAGTCAATTAGGCTTCCAAGAAAAACCATAAAGTACAAATGAAACCATTGTTAGATTTCTGGAGGGCGCTTACACATACCTAAACCGCGGTGGGGCTGCAGCGGCAGTTTCCTGTGACCTATCCAAGCCTTTCAACTGTATCAGTTACAGAATCCTGCAGCTCCAACTTCAACGCTTTTTACAGGGCAAAAGTCAAGAGTTTTCTCAAATAACCAGTACACTAAATCTAGAGATAGCATCAGGGGTGTACCCCAGGGATCAGCACTCGATCCATTGGTTTTCCTTATTTACATCAATGAATTGTGTAAACTGGATGTAGCGGGAGAGATGGCAGATGATGTCACCTATCTGTGGCACTGTGGGAATGATGAATCATCTGGGCTGGAGCAGATCAAACGCTGGTTTGATGCTAACCAGCTTTCTCTTAATGTGGGCAAAAGGAAAATCATCCGTTTTAAACGCTCAATGAAGGGTTTAATGCTTTAAGACAACCCTTTAAAACAGGAAAGCAATACTACATTTCTTGGAGTGCATATAGATCAAAAATTGAACTTTGAAGCACATATTGTGAGGCAAAAGAATGGCACTTACGCTATGGCATAGCATTTTGGGAAGCATGGTTTGTTTATTTCGGTTTTTACCCTTAAAAAAAGGGCCATTCAAGCTTTGTGTCAACTAAAACAGACAAATTCTGACCTGTCTGTATATTTTTTCTAGGATGTGTAAAACCTGTAAATTTAGCAAAGTTTGATAGACCTCCTCTACATTGTTGTTGCAAGATTATTGTGACCTTACCAACTCAACTATTGCATGCAAAATGTTTAATAAACTTTCACTGGATATTAAAGTACTTGACTGCTACAATAAATTTCGAAATGCAATTAAAGAACTTCTGTTGGAAAAGTGTAACTACACTTTGAACAAGACTTTGGATGAATTCTATTAGGATAGATAGGCTAAATTATTAATTATTTGTTTTAAATTGCTCCAAAGTGTAGCAAAATTTTGAGTCCAGTAGCTCTTAAAGTGTTATTGATAAAATGTTTATGTTACTATTGATTTTTACAATTACTGTTATTTATTTTTTACCTTAGGAATAAGATTGCTTTGTCAATAAGATTTTTGTATCTTTGATAAAAAAGCTTTTTATGACTCTG
This sequence comes from Oxystoma pomonae, assembly GCA_963921995.1. Taxonomy (NCBI): domain Eukaryota; kingdom Metazoa; phylum Arthropoda; class Insecta; order Coleoptera; family Brentidae; genus Oxystoma; species Oxystoma pomonae. The sequence goes on along the minus strand of OY998168.1, from coordinate 85,079,892 downwards.
ACTGTCAAGCAGGTTTCCATAGAAATTCAGGTGTTTTCCACAACAATTCCAGGACATTTTACAAAAACTGCAAGGCAGTTTTTTTCTTTAAATTAACTGATTTATAAACAAAGTGATTTGTGACGCGTTTTTGCATTTAACGGATTTTCCGATTATTTAGTGCGATTTTGCAAGAGTCATTTTACAGAATTTCACAGTTTTTTTGGTAATTTTGCACGATTTCGCGTTTTTTCTGATAATTTTGCATTTTTCTTAAGGTTTTCTAATGCAATTTTAAAGGAACTTTGCAAGATTTTACAAAGGATTTTGCGATTAATCTTCACATTATAAATAATAGGGACTTATCAGACATTTTAGGCGGGCTTTGATAAAGTCGGCACTATTTTTGACAGTTCCACACAAACGCAAACAATTACTACATATTTTTAGGCACTTATACATCTGTTAGGGGCTAGCCAGCCAGAGCTTTTTTGATGGCGGCGCTGTTAAAATAATGTTGACTTAACATAATGTTTCTGCAGCCTTTTGTCAACTTTAGATGACATGTTTGTATGAAAAAAATGTTAGAAACCTTTTACTTAACCTATGTGCGGAAGGGTAAAAAATAGTGCCAAGTCAGTCTATTCCGACTTTACGGACCGATAAGTCCCTAATATTAATATTCTTATCGAGATTATTATTATTAATACCAAAAACAATGAATAGAGAGCTTTTCCTCAAAAAAGGTAATAATATTCAGACCCAGGTTTTGCACTAGTGGTACTCATGCTAGGACTGGCTAGGCTGACTTGATGATGAAACCTCAGATGAAACAATCTAAAACAGGATTCAATTTTTTTAAAAAAACAACTGTCTAATTGCAGTATTGGTGCAGGTGTGCCTTCAATTTGAAGAAATCTTACTATTCATATTTTCTATTTACCCATCTTTATTGTTACCAGAAAAGAAAAAAAAATTCCAGAACACTTCACAAAATTCCATTTTTTTTTTCTGAATTCTAAGTTTTCTAAGATGTGTGAAATCCGAGGGGAAAACCACTTATGGCATTAGTTAGCATTACCCATATAAATTACCATGGCATTACTGGAAATACATGTACAAATTTCTTGGCATTTCTACCAGATTTACATGACATTACTGGCCATACATGTACAAATTTTGGGTCAGTTGTTACCCCGTTCAGTGAGAACTGTATATTTCGCAGTTTGATAGACCTCCCTCGAGACCTTCTCTGCATTGTTGTTGGAAGATTATTGTGATATTATTACCAACTCAACTATTGCATGAGTAGTCTTGATTACTGCAAAATTATTGTGTGATTTGGTGTGATTACAGACTTTATACTATGGGGCCATTTCAAGCAAATGTAATTTTGAAGCAAAAAAAGGGTATTTCGTGCAAAATTTTTTTTATTTTCTTTCTATCAGACCGGTTTCGGCTCAATTACGAGCCATCATCAGTTAATTAAAGTTGTCAAGCCGAAGGTTTGCATTTGGTTAATTAAAACGGTACAGGTGTAAAAAGACAACAGACTATTTTCTTTGTAGACAAACATTACATATTACGAGAAAAAACACTGGATCAGTTCATTCTTGATTAATTTTTCGATTTTTTGAGATTGGCGTGGTTTTTGGAGGTTTTTTTTTTTAATATATATTTATTTAAATAACAGTACATTATATAACATGTTATTCTAATTTTTATAATATAAATAAACATATATAAGAGTATGGCAAATATTCTGATATCTTGATCCTTTGACATGTTTTGACATGTACAAATTTAAGAAGTCTAAATTCCACAAAGTTCCTGGGAACTTGTCTGTCTTCTAGACTTGTTGCATTTCAACATGTCTTGGGAGTTGTAGTACAGAGGATACTATATTATTTCATTTAGGGTAGTATATGTAGATCTACATTTTATACTGAGTACCTACTAACACTACTAAAACTAAAAGCTAAAAACTAAAAAGTATGCCTAATTTGGAGAAATGTAATATATAATTCTTAAAATATATAAGGAAAATTAAAAAAATTTAACAATATAAAATTTTTGTTGACAAGAATACGCAATATTATGAAATTTAATTGTACATATCTTTTATATATACATATATATACTTAATACTTGGTTGTGATTTTTTTTTATAGCGTAAAGTTAGTTTGCTGAAATCGTTTATTTAATTTATTTTTAAACCAGTATTTATTGGTCATATTTTTAAGATAGGTGGGTAACTCATTATACACTTTTTGGCCAATATAAATGAAGGAACACTGACCTTTTGATTTAAACATTCTAGTAATAACTATCTGATTTCTTACTAATGTCTGTTTTCGTATTTATGGTCTTGTTGGTTTGTCATTTTATTTTTTATTACATAATTCAGTGAACTTTTATAGTGAAGTTGTTTAAGTGTTAGTACTTTAGTGTATTCAAAAAGTTCGTTTGTGCGGTAGTGCATTGGGAATTTACAAATAATTTTAAGGATTCTTTTTTGCACAACTTCTAGAAGTTTCAATATATTGTCATACGCACCACCCCAAGCTATAATTCCGTATTGTAAAATTGATTGCACCAATCCATAGTATACCGTTTTGGCTATTTTTAGGCTTACTATTTTTGTAATTTGTTTAAATAGATATAATAAAGATCTAAGTTTTTTTGCAACGGAGTTTGTTTGCGATTCCCATTTTAGATGAGAATCAATTTGTATACCTAAATAGTTGACTGAGTTGGTGCTTTTTATAGTAATTTCTTCATTTCTAAAGTCAATATATATGAAAGAATATGAAAGAACAAGAGGAGGCTTGATTTTTGATACATATTGAATATGATGTGAAAAAATCAGTGTCTCCATTTTATTAAGAGTATACCGAGGAGTATTCATTAAGTTATTGAGTACCCACAGTGCTTTTAGGTTTTAAAAAAAAACAAAATACAAACCTGAGACATAATTCCACTCTCCTCATCGGGACTATCATTTCCACTAAGCACCCTCTTTAGTTTTTCCATATTATTATTGTCTGGTCTAAATTATAAAAAGAGTGCCAAGTGCTCCTTGTCTATACTAAAAAACAAGCAAACTAGGAGTTTAATTAACCTGTTTTGTACTGTTTACAATAGATTAATTAATCTTGATTAAAACATAATAAAAAAAGCACTCACCCTTTGTTTCAACGGAAAAAATTGTAAAAAAAACAATGTAAAAAAATATGTAAGAATAAATAAATGTCAATTAAACCACAGCGTTTCCAAGATTCTACGTTAGGAAACGTAACAAGATTCAAAAAACAAATGGAAAAGCGCAACAAGTTTCCCACGTTCAAAAACAGATTTTCCGAACACACAGAGATAAAAATGTCAGTGTCAGGGAGCCAGTGAACGAACGGATGCAAAGAACAAAAGGATCTGAAGATAGTGACAATCACGGAATGATAGTTGATCAACATGAATTTCTTTCCGGCTTTTCATAAATATCATTGGTCTGCGTAAATCTTCTTTTTTTTTATTTTGCGGGCCTGCGCAAAAGAAGAATCAAACCAAGTTTATATTTATCTCTGAAAACGCCATTTTTATGTCACTCGCAGGGTAAAAAAAATTTTCATAAAAAAAGTTATATTTTAAAGAAAATATGGGATTCGGTGACTATCCTCTGGAATATGACCCCAAGAGGCACGGGCCCTACGATCCAGCGCGCTTCTACGGCAAACGTAAGCATACTAGGGTCTTAAATATTTTTTAACCTCAAAGGTCAGAATTATGTAACCTTTTTTTTTTAAATTGAATGTTCACGTTTCCCGAGTCAAAAGCCGAGCCTCAGGCCCATTTCTCAAACAAGCACCTAGAATTTTTAAGTAAAAGGCAATTTCCAAGTGGTGAACTGATCTCCAAATTTTGTGTACTTCCTGGAAAAGGCCAGATTCTAAGGACCAACAAGACCTAAAAGTAAGGCTTTGGTTAAGATTGAGATATAGGTCCTGCCAAGTCCTAAAATCAAGGGGAAAAATTTCAGGAAAAATTGGTTCACTGTTATGAAAAAAGTGTAAAATATGTTTTTCCACAGTGCATCTGATCTTTTTTTTACAATTTTCATCAGAAATATGGAGACTTTTCTTGTTTTTTAATGCTCAAAGGGTATATTAAAGCTTGAATCTAGTATATTAACTTCACAGGATCATTTCTGTAGTACTCAACCATAGAGTTTATAACTGCAAGGATGACACAGAGTTTGGTGTGTGAGCGTGATTTTTGTTGTTAATATTAACTTCTTTTTTAAGTATCAAGTTAAAAAGTTCTTTAAAATTAGGGAACAATGTGCTTATGCCTTAAAATATTTTAACATGTCTAAAAATATTTTAAAAGGTATTTAACTAAAATATTTTAAGGTTCTTCATGGCCATACCATTACATAACAAATTGAATTTTTATTAATTTATAATTGCATCTTTAGCTTACACTGCTTAAAGCTTGAGAGTAAACTAGACTTTCAAACTTCTATTGTTTTATTTTTTCACAACTTTTCAAATGCTTATTTATCTGCAATTGTCATCAGGTGAATACTAAAAAAGACTAAGGCTACCTAATCTTATTCTAGCATGTGCTCGGTGAACCACAAAGTTTTACACTTGATTGGTTTCTTTTGCAGTTGCAATCTGTTACCTCTGAAAAGTATGAGCTTCCAAATATTCTTGATGGCGACTCTTTGTTGAGAAAATAGATTCTGGTTTCTTCTTATGAATGCTGTTTCATTCAACTTCTTCTTGAATAGATTCTCCTCCTTGAAGATGATCTTTGCCTCTTTCCATTCCATATGATGTTAATTTTCCCATCAATGTTGAGCTATTTCTTATCCAGTTGTATCCTCTTGTTTTGCATTTGTGTCCTGTAAGGCGAACTTCCATGGGTCAGCTGGTTTCTCCAAGATGTAGATATCTCCATACTCGCATGGTACCTGGTAGATGCAGTTCTTGGTGTTGTGGGTTTGTGGTTTAGTTTTTGTTAATTGACTTCTCATTGTTGTGTTGCCTATTCTTAACTTTTCTGAGATTCCTTGGTGAGAGATTTTGCAAATCCCAGTTTGAATTCTTTTTGGTGACTATAATGTCAAGAATAGGGAGCTAACAACTTCCTTCTTTTTCCCAAGAGAATTTGATGCAGTTTCTTATGCTGTTGACTTGATTGAATCCTCCTGTCAAAAATATCTGTCTTTTTCCTGGAAGTAAGAAATCTATAGACATAGACAGCTTTTCAACAAATCCATAATGTCATTGATTGGTAGATTGGTTCTGTCAGAGAGGTAGTTGTCCTTAAGTAGCTTCTGTTCAATTATTTGGACGTTCCATGAAGAGGCTGGAAATCATCCAGTAATCAGTAGAAGATATTTAGCAAGATTATAGGTCGGAGAATTGCGAGAACTAGTATATAAGATTAGGTAGTCTTAATTTTTGTTAGTATTCACCTGATGAAAATTGCAGATACATAGGCATTTGAAACATTGCTGAAAAGTAAAAATAAAGAAGTTGAAAGTTAGAAACTCTACTTTACTCTCAAGTTCAACATTGTCTAACACCTTTAAACAACTATTTAAAGGTAGTTGTTTTTGAAACTGAAATTTTCAATTGGTGATAAAATTTTGTGCATGTTTCAAAAATAAATGCCTAAAAAAATACTATAGATATTTACCTAAAATGAGCACAAACTAAATGTTACCTTATGGGAGAGTGAGAAGAAGAGCATTATTTTCTCAGTTGTAACTTCTATGAGCTGGGACTTGTTCAGTGTACTTACTGCCCTAATTAATTATACTGACCCTTTTTAGTCCACCATATCAATATGGGATATACACAATAACTCAACAATGCCTTAATCGATTTTAATGAAATTTGGTACAAAAATCCTCTATTGGCTGACCATGAACTGATTAATTTTTGGGTAGGGTGGTGGGGGGATGAAGGGGGGCAAAGGGGGATAAAACATTTTAAAAAATTGTAACTTTGGAACAAAACAAGTAGTGATATATGGTTTTCAGATTTAGGTTTCCATGAATATGGACTACAAATTTTGTTACAGAGTCCAAATTTGTTGGAGCTTTAGTTTCCGAGTTATTCGAAAAAACGGGAAAAAATATATTAAAAAAATCCTAATTTTAGAAGTAAAGCAGCTATTTTTTTCAGATTTTGGTTTTCGTAAATATTACCCAAATATTTTGTTACAAGGTTCAAATCTTTCAGAGCTACAGTTTTCGAGATATTTTTATTTCCTTTCAACATAAAATGATTGTATGGTGGACTATGCATGCTTTCTAGCACCAATTTTTTTTCAACAATGTTGTAAATAATAAAACGTCAAGAAAAATAGCAAAAAATAGGATTGCTCACTAAAACTTTCCACTTACTTGGTATTTGAGGATCGCAAGTGGTGACCAGCCATTTTCCATGCACAGGTTTGCTAATTGCTAGGGTGTTGTTTCTTCAACAAAGTTATGATTATTATGATTCTAAATTTTTTATTTACACTGTATTTTCATTAAGAAAGTTCTGTAAAATGTCAATGTTTAACTTATCTAAAGCATGAAACTAAAGTGTAGAAAATATGTAGGTGCACGGAACAGAAATAAAAATAAATTATTAAACTAAATAGTTAAAAAAAAAAACAAGTCAAAAAATTTATTCTGCCAACCCGTATTTTTTCTTTAAATGGCTAGGCCAATTTTTGGGATTACCTATTTAAAAAACATGTTTAGTTAATCAAACTTAAATTGCACCTAATTTGCAACTGGTTTTGCTTGAGTCCCATCTCGGGGTTTTTTTGACTTGACAATTTTGTATTAAAGATAATCTTGAAAATTGCATACAAAAAAAAATTAAATAATATGAGGCATTGACTCATCAAGGTGCATACTGCTAGCCCAAATTTGTACATCAATTTTTATATTCCTACTCATAAATTTACACTATCTGAACATAGCCCTGATTACTTGCATGCATATTCCTGCATAAAGTGCTTTGGCATTCTTCTGAAGCAAATTAAATAAATTTCATTTAATTTCATTTAACGCCTTTAAAAAAATCATTATTTTAAGGATATCTAGTTAAACTTCCTATGATTTCTTTCGAGTTTCTGTCACCTTAGTTTCAAGAAATTTTAGAATGTTTTTAAACCTAATTTAAATTTTTGAGTGAGATTTTCTAAGGCTCCGGTTCAAAAAAGTGGTGTTTAATTTGGCGACATTTAAAAGAACAGTCTTATTTTAGCGACATTGAAAAAGGCGATATTTTAAAAGAGCGACACATAAAAAGAGCGATATTTTTAAAAAACGATATTTTAAAAGAGCGATATATTAAAAGAGCGACAATTAAAATAGCGACATTTAAAACAGCGATATAATAAAAAACCGACATATGAAAAGAGTGACTAGTACTCAAAGTGCTAACTTTATTTCCCATAGATAAAGTTCCTTCATTATTGTTATTAACGTTGCTCCGCCCCCTTTAAACTTTGGTTGGTTGATTTGGTTGGTTAATTTGGTTCATTTGTTCAGGGTGACCAAATGTCCTGAAATCCTAAAATTTTCACAAATTAACATTTTGTCCTAAAATTCCTTTATAATGGTCCTTAAATTTTAACTAAAATTAAAAAGTTATTTTTTTCTCCGATTTTTTTTTTGGGTTTATTCTATCGTTTTTGTCCAATGTCTATGGTAGGGCGCACTGAACCTCCGTTCCGATTACAGGCCGGATGGCATCGGATAATATTGGTGTCTTTTTTTAGCACCCAGAACCAACTAAGATGCATGTTGTTATTAGTATTATTTCTCGTGAACATAGCCTATATTGAATTCTAACCTTAAATAATTTTATTAATACTCTCCTTGGGCAGAAAGAGAATAAATACATTTTAATATACCTATATATTTATTTCCTAGCAAAAATATATTTTGTAGGACAAAATGCCAAATAGACAAACAAAATATCATGGGAAAATACTTTTCCTTGGTTAAAAAAAATTAAAAGGATGAATATTCTGCATATTGGAAAATATGCAGAGTTGACTTTAAAATAGACTGAAGTGGAGTAAGGCAGCTAGATAGTCAAGGTTCCAAAGCAACAAAACTTAGAAAAATCTTATGAAAAGGGGGAGAAGTGGAAATTGTTATTTAATAGGAACCAAGAAAATTTTTCCATTATTGACAAATCTACGAAAACAGAGGGCCTATGGGCTTTACATACTGTTGAAAAAATTTACTTGTTTCGCAGTTTTGAAGGCATCTGCTACTTATTTAAGTATATGTTTCCAGATAGTGAAATAGCATGAAATATGTCACTGGGTTGTACAAAAATAAATTATATTGTTCAATTTGGTTTGGCAGTTCACTTCAAACAAAAATGAAAAGAAATGATTGGTTCAAATCCCTACTCCTTATTATTTGACAAAACCACAACTTCACAGGTCAAAAAACAGTTGGATATGTATATTCAGTTCTGGGATTCTGTAAATGATGTAATGATACCAGCGGTCTTGGATCTGTATTTATCGGCCATTGCAATTCCGAACATATTAAAGAAGTAGCTTTTGCTTTTATGAAAGAATATGGACTGGATCCAAAACTGCTAATTCATATAAGTATGGATGGGCCCAATGTTAACTTGAAGTTTTTAAAATATTTATGATTGTCTTGCAGGAAGAGTTTGGTACAGGAAAGAAAATGTCCTAAAATTTTTCCAAACTGTTTTTAGGTTTTTTTTTTTGTTCCAAAAATCCTAAAAAAAATTGACAGAAAGGCTTTGGTCACCCTGTTAATTTGGTTGATTGGTTGGTTAGTTAGTTTCCAATCAAACCAACTAACCAAAACAACCAACCAAAGTTTAAAGGAGGCGGAGCAACGTTAATAACCATAACGAAGGAACTTATATATATATCTCTTTTTTAAATGTCGCTATTTTAAATGTCGCTATTTTGGAGATCGCTCTTTTAGTGTGTCGCTGTTTTGTTTAAATGTCGCTATTTTAATATATCGCCTATGTAAAGGTCGCTCTTTTAAATTTTGTCAAATTAATTAATGTGTATATTCAGGTTTGAGAACATATTAAAGAAGTAGCTTTTGATTTTACGAAAGAATATGGACTGGATCCTAAACTGCTAATTCATATAAGTATGGATGGGCCCAATGTTAATTTGAAATTTTTAAAATATTTATGATTGTCTTGCAGGAAAAGTTTGGTACGGGAAAGAAAATGTCCTAAAATTTTTCCAAACTGTCCTAAAATTTTTCCAAACTGTCTTAAAATTTTTAGGTTTTTGTCCTAAAAAATTGACAAACAACAGGGTGACCACTGTTGGTTTGGTTGATTGGGTTGGTTTGATTGGTTAGTTAGTTTAGTTGGTTTGAAAACCAACCAATCAAAACAACCAAATTAACCAATCAAAGTTTAAAGGAGGCGGAGCAACGTTAATAACTAAAACGAAGAAACTTTATCTATGGCCAATAAAGTTAGCGATTTCAGCCAATAAAGTTAGCGATTTCAGTAGTCGCTCTTTTCATATGTCGCTATTTTATTATATCGCTGTTTTGAATGTCGCTATTTTATTATATCGCTGTTTTAAATGTCGCTATTTTGAAGGTCGCTCTTTTAGTATGTCGCTGTTTTATCTAAATGTCGCTCTTTTAAATATCGCTATTTAAATATGTCGCCTTTATGACTGTCGCCATTTTAATATATCGCCTATTTAAAGGTCGCTCTTTTAAATGTTGCCAAATTAAACATCGCTTTGAACCGAAGCCATTTTTTAAATGTGATTTTGTATTATTTATTGTGCATTAAGTAACGTTTCTTTCTGGGACTGGTACTAATTTTTTTATATATTTCTTACTACTTATTCTTTTAAATGAGTATAGTCTTTGCTGGCAGCTTTCGTTCTCTTTCTCATGCAGGAGTATTTTTGGCCTCACATTTTTCTATCCAAATACAGAAATTTTTCAGACATTTTAAAGATAAAGCATGAATCTAGGGTTCACTAGTGATAGTTTTTAAATTTTAACTTTCATTTTTCTGAAATATGGATCCAAATATGGCGTATTTTGCCTGCTCATATCCGCGAGACTAGACAAAAATTGCAAAAACTACCACTAGAGAACCCTAGATTCAAGCTTTATCTTTAAAATTAGAGTAAAATGTTTGAAACATTTCTGTATTTGGGTAGAAAAGTGTGGGCCTAACACCTCCATTAACCGAGCGACCCCACCTCAAGAAAATCAAAATTTTGTCACACCATAATTATGTGCTAATTTCGTCCCCAATCAAAAAATTTTGTGCTCCTTTGGTGTCTGAGATAATCGAAAAAGAAAATGGGGTAGCTAGGTTAATATTAACTTAGCAACCCCACCAGGAAAAATGGAGCCAAACTAAAAATTTTTGGTTTTAAAATTATGTGCCAATTATGTGCTCAACGAATATATAGGAAAAAAATCTAATTTTCATTTTAAATTATGTTTTTTTTTAAAAAAAAAAGGTGGCATAGCTAGGTTAATATTAAGTTAGCGACCCCACATGTTTATGTATCACGGAATTTAAAAATTTCACAAACCATAATTGTAATAATATATTAATTCTTACACATATTCATGGAGCACATAATTTTGTAATAATATATTTTTACTTTGGAATCGTACTTCAGATTGCGAATGCTAGGTTATTACAAATGATGTAATGTAATATCCTTTATATTGATTTTCTTGGAAAGCAAACAAGTACAAAATTTTCCAATCATGGATGAAATTAGCACATAATTTGCAGATATTACTGGTTTTTGAAATGTTTAAATTCGGTGATACCTAGACATGTGGGGTCGCTAAGTTAATATTAACTTAGCTACCCCACGCTTTTGAAAAAAAAACATAATTTAAAATGAAAAATTTGATTTTTTTCTTATATATTCGTCGAGCACATTATTTTAAAACCAAAAATTTTTGGTTTGACTTCATTTTTCCTGGTGGGGTTGCTAAGTTAATATTAATTTATTTTTCGATTATCTCAGAAACCAAAGGAGCACAAAATTTTTTGATTGGGGACGAAATTAGCACATAATTACGGCATAACTAAATTTTGATTTTCTTGGGGTGGGGTCGCTAGGTTAATGGAGGTGGGCCTAACCTTATTTTCTTTATTAGTTGAGTTAAAAAAAAACTTTAACTTTTCTAGTGGACATCCTGTTAAACCAACTTTTGTTTTTTAGCTGACACCCCTTTGGCCCAAGTGAAATTGGGAGAATTAGGATCTTGGTTTGCGCGCCGTAACAAGCATCCCCAGGCTGCTGCCGCTGCTGTAAGCAGAGGTAAGCTACATATCATAAATACTTACAAAAAAATCTAAAAAAATATTACAAGAATGTCACTTCTACTGGGTATAAAGCATTAAAGAGCGATCCTCAGGTATATATGACAAGAACATATACTGGTATTTTTGTAAATGTTAAGATCTTTTAAATTAAATTAATAAAAATGTATTTTTTATATTGCAAATTTTTTTGCTAGCTTGTACCACCTTTTTTAAAAAGTAAAAAAAAAACAATAAATCTTGGATCATAATGAATCAAATATGTTGTAATGTCTATTACCCCACTTCTTGGACTTTTAAAACTAAATAACTTGGAAACAAAAGAGTCTTTCAACCCCTAAACCAAGAAAAAGGGAGGTTTGGCAAACCATCTTCCCAATTTCGATAATTTTTGGTACATTTTTCTACCCATAAAGGGGATAAAAAATCCCAAATTTGAAATATTTTGACTACTACTTTTAATTCTTGAAAATCACAAAAACTACCAATTTTGCTCAAACATGTACTTAAAGAAATTGAAATATCTCGATAACTACTTAAACATGGACAGTGGTTTATAGCTCGTTTTAAAGGAATTTTAAATACCTTTCGAATGATGTATCACATGATATATATTTTGTTTCTGGGTATTTCGCCGAACTATTTACAAAATTTCAAGATGAAGACTTGATAGGTTCATCAAAAAAAAAATTGAAAAATTTTGATTTTTAAAAAAAGAAATGAGGTCATGTGATACTTCATTAAAATGGCATTTAAAATACTTTTAAAACAAGCTATCACTCGCTTTTGTAGTATGTATGGTTCTCAAGATATTAATATTTTTATAAATGCCTGTAAAGACAGTCAATTTTAACAAAATGCAGTTACACAAAAAGAATAATATCTTGAGAACTGTATACCCTAAAAAAGCGAGTAATACCTTGTTTTATAGGTATTTTAAAGCCCATTTTGATACAGTATCACATAACCTAATTTCTTTTGAAATAGCTATTTTCCTAACAAGTGCGGAAAATCGATTTTTACGCACGCAACTGACTTTGACGGAACGACTCGGAGTTCTGGCAAGCAGTTAAGTGCGGAAAAAAATGTTTTCGCACGTGTTAGGAACAATTGTTTTTCCAAGAGCGTGAGGAAAATACACAGAAAATTCGAATCAGTACAGGTTTTTTTAAAATTAAATTTAATTAAATTTAAAAAAAACGAATTTTCCACACTAAAATTAGTGTGGACATGCGATTTTCCGCACGCTCGTAGAAAAAATTATTTTCAAAATTTTTAAAATAATTTTTTTTTGTGAACCCATCAAGTCTTCATGTTGAAATTTTGTAAATAGTTTGGCAAAATATCCAGAAACAAAATATTTAAAAGAAAAATACTGTTCTTCAAAAATTAAAAGTTTTTTTTTTATTTCGATTTTTTAACAAAAAGTACATCATGTGATACATCATTTGAAAGGTATCTAAAATACCTTTAAAACGAGCTATAAACCACTGTCCTAGTTTAAGTAGTTAATGAGATATTTTCGTTTCTTTATGTTTGAGAAAATGGTAGTTTATTTGATTTTCCAGGATTAATTTAAAAAAGACTAATGACCAAAAAAATTTTAAATTTGGGATTTTTCATTCCCTCAAAATTATCGAAATCAGGAAGATGGTCTGCCAAACCTCTGGTTGATTTGATTTGAAATGACCCTATAGGAACTTTTTTATTATTTCCTATCCATGATCCTCTACTCACTGTATACAAGTAAGAAGCTGTGCAACAAAATTTTAAAATAATAAGTTATGTTACCAAACAGAAAAATTTCAAATTTTACATGAAACTTTACACATTTTAGCATTCTGGAGATGGCAACACAAATATGTTCAACCTAAAAGGGCTGGAATCGCTCCATTCTTGCATGTAGTTTTTGGAGCCATGGGAGTCTTCTATGTTATGAACTACGGAAAAATTAGTAAGTGTAATATTCAAGTATTTCCCTTTTCTCGGATCTTTTAGAAAATTTCAAAATTTATACTTGTGTGTTAATTGCACTTGTTTTTCAAGTTACAGCTGCAATAGTGGAAAATTGGATTTCCTTGAAATACTTCTAATTTTCATGGTTTCTTAAAAGTCAGCTGTAATTATTACCAAGAACATAAAACATGAAAATGTTATATTCTTTTTCTTATGCCCACATATGAAAAAGATGGATTTTACACGATTTGTATCCTTAGAAAAGGTTAAATTTGCAAAAAATTTTCCGCACATGTGTGGAATAATATATTACACAACAAGAGAAGAAAGTGACAAATTTCACACGAGCGTGAAAAAACACGCGAGTGTAAAAAACTAACGGTGGGATTTACTAAAAGGGTTTAGTCTATTTTAGAACGCTCCTAAGTTTAAGTGAAAATTCTGGTTTTAAGCACTTTAAACCAACCATCCTTGAGTTTTGGACATAATTTGATTTATAAAAAGAATTTTAATAAATTTGTTTATTAACACAATCTTTTGTTGGATTTAAGAAGAAAGTTTCAATTTAGAGAAAAAGAAAATTAAAAAGTTTAAACCCATGCGGGGTTTAAATAGTAAACACTCTGTAGAACAAATTAAAATTGGGGTTATATGTCACTCTAATTAAAACTTACCCTTGTTAATTAATTTTTCCAATTAATACCTGATGTCAAACAAAGATTTAGATGGGTAATAATAAAATAAGGAGTAGATTAACTTTGTATTTGTATTTTACCTTGGCTTGCACCAACCTCTACTGATGAAAGCTACAGCTTTAAAATGAGTGGGCTTTGAGTAAGAAAAGTTTCCTTGACTGAGCTTTTAGATAACCTCAATGTTTTAATTTCAGTTTGTAAATAAATTAATATAATTGTTTTGGGTTTTTTGTTTGGTATATTTTTCGTGCATAATCAGTGACCTTCACTTATGTTTGTTTTGCCCTTATAAATATATTTTTTGTGCTGAAAACGGGTTTAAAATATGGCGTTTTTCTGGACAAATTTGGAGGTGTTTTATTGATTAATGGGCAAGTTGGGATATTAAATAAGGTAAATTAATCATTGTGAAAACGGTTACTTAGGGAAATTATGAACGAACTTATTCCCAATCCCACAAAACAATTCTTTCTGGGGGTTATAAATTTAAACCACCCCCCAGAGGTGGTCTAAAAAATCACCAATTTTATAATCTCAAACACAGATTATGAAGCTATTATGTGCCAAAATTTTGGCGTATTCACCATTTGCCATTTTGAAACCTGTCAAAAAAAATTAGTTTTAGGGCATTTTCTTCTAAAATATGGTATTTATTTTGACAAAAAAGCAGTTTTTCAGTGGTATTTAGCAATAAAAATACAAAATAATCAATAACTTTGTGTCTTCTGTATGGGTAAGTGTTTTTTGAAAATTGGTTTTAAAATTTAGTGCCCTAAATGTAAATATTTAGACCTGTGGGGGTACTATTTTAGATCTTAGTAAATCCCACTGTAAATTTCTATGGAGTTATGTACACTATTTTTTCTACAAACACTAATGAATTGCATTCATTTTTGTAAAAATTGTTCTCTAATTTTGTATGTAAGTATGGTGATAGTTAACGTCATCGTACATTTTTTCACACATGTGTGAAAAAGTACTTTTCCATACACGTGCGGAAAAGCAGTTTCATTTGATTTGAGAAAAAGTTGAAGAAAAAAAAACACAAAGAGATGAAAGGAAGAAAGAAAATGAAGAAATAAAAAAAAGAAAGAGGAAGATAAAGAAAGAGAACTGTCCTCAAGTAGTGACCTAGAGTCAGACAACCTTGAGGACTTACGACAAGAGCTGGCGAATGGTCCCTAGTTGGGTCCGGAAAACTTGTTTTTGCTGGTAACATCACTAATCTTAATTTTTTTCTCTTTCAGAGCACGAAAGACACTACAAATATCACTAAACCAATATTCAATGAATTATTGGATATAGTAGCAATTATTTCCTTAATAATTTTTTTTGTTATATGTTCATGAAATAAAGTAACTTTTTGGTTTAGAGTTTCAGAATTTATTTATTTGATAATACTTCTCACAGGAGAGACTCTTAAAAATGAGAGAATGTGATTTTTTGGTTAATTAACTAGTCTCATTAACAATTGTAGCCAAAAGGGGAACTCCTTCTCACCCATTGTTAATGGGTGTTTTCGTTAATTAAAAGTTAGGGGGCCATACTAGGGAGTGACGAAAAACGAATAATAATAATTTTTTTTGTTATATGTTCATGAAATAAAGTAACTTTTTGGTTTAGAGTTTCAGAATTTATTTATTTGATAATACTTCTCAAAGGAGAGACTCTTAAAAATGAGAGAATGTGATTTTTTGGTTAATTAACTAGTCTCATTAACAATTGTAGCCAAAAGGGGAACTCCTTCTCACCCATTGTTAATGGGTGTTTTCGTTAATTAAAAGTTAGGGGGCCATACTAGGGAGTGACGAAAAACGAATAATAATAATTTTTTTTGTTATATGTTCATGAAATAAAGTAACTTTTTGGTTTAGAGTTTCAGAATTTATTTATTTGATAATACTTCTCAAAGGAGGGACTCTTAAAAATGAGAGAATGTGATTTTTTGGTTAATTAACTAGTCTCATTAACAATTGTAGCCAAAAGGGGAACTCCTTCTCACCCATTGTTAATGGGTGTTTTGGTTAATTAAAAGTTAGGGGGCCATACTAGGGAGTGACGAAAAACGAATAATAATAATTTTTTTTGTTATATGTTCATGAAATAAAGTAACTTTTTGGTTTAGAGTTTCAGAATTTATTTATTTGATATTACTTCTCAAAGGAGAGACTCTTAAAAATGAGAGAATGTGATTTTTTTGGTTAATTAACTAGTCTCATTAACAATTGTAGCCAAAAGGGGAACTCCTTCTCACCCATTGTTAATGGGTGTTTTGGTTAATTAAAAGTTAGGGGGCCATACTAGGGAGTGCCGAAAAACGAATAATAATAATTTTTTTTGTTATATGTTCATGAAATAAAGTAACTTTTTGGTTTAGAGTTTCAGAATTTATTTATTTGATATTACTTCTCAAAGGAGAGACTCTTAAAAATGAGAGAATGTGATTTTTTTGGTTAATTAACTAGTCTCATTAACAATTGTAGCCAAAAGGGGAACTCCTTCTCACCCATTGTTAATGGGTGTTTTGGTTAATTAAAAGTTAGGGGGCCATACTAGGGAGTGACGAAAAACGAATAATAATAATTTTTTTTGTTATATGTTCATGAAATAAAGTAACTTTTTGGTTTATAGTTTCAGAATTTATTTATTTGATAATACTTCTCAAAGGAGAGACTCTTAAAAATGAGAGAATGTGATTTTTTGGTTAATTAACTAGTCTCATTAACAATTGTAGCCAAAAGGGGAACTCCTTCTCACCCATTGTTAATGGGTGTTTTGGTTAATTAAAAGTTAGGGGGCCATACTAGGGAGTGACGAAAAACGAATAATAATATTTTTTTTTGTTATATGTTCATGAAATAAAGTAACTTTTTGGTTTAGAGTTTCAGAATTTATTTATTTGATATTACTTCTCAAAGGAGAGACTCTTAAAAATGAGAGAATGTGATTTTTTTGGTTAATTAACTAGTCTCATTAACAATTGTAGCCAAAAGGGGAACTCCTTCTCACCCATTGTTAATGGGTGTTTTGGTTAATTAAAAGTTAGGGGGCCATACTAGGGAGTGACGAAAAACGAATAATAATAATTTTTTTTGTTATATGTTCATGAAATAAAGTAACTTTTTGGTTTATAGTTTCAGAATTTATTTATTTGATAATACTTCTCAAAGGAGAGACTCTTAAAAATGAGAGAATGTGATTTTTTGGTTAATTAACTAGTCTCATTAACAATTGTAGCCAAAAGGGGAACTCCTTCTCACCCATTGTTAATGGCTGTTTTGGTTAATTAAAAGTTAGGGGGCCATACTAGGGAGTGACGAAAAACAAAATAACTGAGTAACGAAATTTAGAGGCTTATTCGACTTCCTGGCTCAGTTCTCTTACATTTTGGAAAAACGCGGCATCCATCGATATAGTTTTTTGGTTTCATCTACTTCCTTATTTGCTTTGTCCCCAACTATCAAAAATACAAGCCCTGGGGTCAGATTGTGTGCTAAATAAAGGGCAATTTCTCCGTCGGACTCTTTCCATACCGTGAGGAATGAGAGGCGACAGAAAAGTCGGTATGTGTACACCGCGTTCGACTTCTACAGGTTTTAATCAATATTGCACGAGTGGGTGGATGGTATTCGAGTTGTTTCCCACCAAAAACCGGTTATTCTTTCACGCACTAACCATGAATAGGGATATGTTGTATCGATAGACACTTGATGTTTCGAACGATGCTCGCTTTTTTGAAGCGTGCGTGCTGGTTGAAATCGTTGCGTACGTTCTGGGTCCGTAACGTTAAGCACATCCCTCCATACGCAACGAGTGGATTCAGCTGTTCTGTCATCGCACCCGTCAAAGAAGCGGGCATCGTTCGAAACATGGCATGAACAAGTCAAAAATGTAGTGAATTTTGGCTTTGTTTCGAACGCGTTAGGTATACCGATACCGATGCGTTAAAATATTTACTTTCAGTGTCTATTGGTAGCATTTGATATTTTTTTAAAACGGTATCGATTCTCTTCGATACTTAGCTTTGAAGTATCGATATGTTTAAGAATCGACACCTTCACATAAAGAACAACACAACAGCCATAAACTACAAGGATATACAAATTATGGAATATAGATCGAAAATAATAACTCGATGCGATATTCTCTTTTAAGGATACCTTAAATATATCAGTACGTTGGTAACGATAAAAATATCGATATTTTTTAATCGACATATCTTTTCCCTCCTATTCTACACAGTATAGGAAGAGACAGAAATATTCGTATGCGAATATTTTCGTTTTGTTTCTAAAATAGGACCCCTGGGCAGTGCTCATCTGCCTAGTTTCGTTTCATCGTGTTTTATCTAGTTGAGGCTTTACTTCGCCGTTTATGATTTAGGGTGAGCAAATATTAACAATACTTCACGTGACGAAAAACTTAAAAAATACAATATTGTTTGCAGCCATGTTTATTATTGGTACAAAAATATGCTAAGTCTAACAACTTATATAATTTATCTGAATTTGCCTTTCTATAATGTATTCACAAATTTGTATAATTACTGAACAAAAAAAAATTTTTTTTGACAGAAACATATTGTAATAAAAAAATTACATTATGCACAATGATTTTTAAGTCTGCCATATACATATATGTGAAGAATTACAATCGAGTCGAATTATAAAATCTATTTATGATCAGTGAAGTGTAAGGTAAAGAAATTGCCTCACTTGTTTGTTAAATTACCACTTTATTGCTTTCTATGTAAGTATATGTAAAAAAAAATATTTATCAATTTTCCTACCTACATATCCCTCGAAAAAAAATTAATTTAAAAGTCGAGAAAAGGCAAAATTATACGCATTTGTAATGAAGTCATACGGACGGCCAAAACGTATGTTCCCTTATATTTATTTTGACAACAAACCGACGATTAGACACCAATTTTTCCTAAAAATTTGTTGCCACCGCTGTTTTAAGTAAACAAAAATGACGTCATTACAAATGTGTATGCATGTATAGGTTTATGTTTCGAACTGTACAAATTTTGTGGATTAAAAAAAATGTATTTTTAAATAATTTTTCATTTGCCTACAATAAAATTAAATGTTGTACAAGTGCCACAATCAACACTGCCAAATATTTCCCCAATAACCAGTAAAATACAAATTTAACTTTTCAAAAAATTACCAACATGTTGAAAATGAACACCGCACTTAAAAAATTAACAATTTTGGCATAACGTACAGGGTGATTCAAAAAACTGTAGGTAGAATTTGTTGTTCTGAATACAAAACTTTGACAGCTTTAAAATGCTTGACAAAAACCCTAAAACATGTCATTGTCATCAAACGTAGACTTGCTTGGTAAATTATTTTAAAGGCGATTCCCAAAAAATATCAAAATTTTACTCCTAAATTCAGAGAAAAAAATTTGGAATTTGAACAAAATAATCACGGAACTTTTCAAATATTTCAAGGGAATTTTGAATCACTCTGTATAGAAACATCTCATATTTACGCTTTATCCTTTTCCATCGATTTTTCAAAATTATCTCGAAAATATTACGTAGCCATAGCTGCCAACATAAAAAAAATATAAGTTGCTACTAAATCTAAAGGCAAAAATTATTATCTTACAAATTACAAAAGGTTTAAATACTGAATTGCACAGGAGAAATAATTTAATGAACATTGCACTACTTGTAAAAAAAATGATCAAATTTTTGATGCATATTTTTACTGTAAACCGACGTTCAAATATTAAAACATGCTTTTTATAAATATCATACCATTCTCCTTTGTGCATATTAAAGAAAAAGTTAAGTAGTGTTAAAAAAAGAAAGAAAATATCACTCACTGGTTAATACTACTAGGTACTAAGTTATTCTCTTAGCTCCAGGTTTTTTTATATATTTTTTTTAAATTAAATTAAATAGCATTACACTAATAAAATTAAAGGACCAATCACATTGCCTATGGGATTTGACAGGAAAAAACTTCCCCAGATATTTCGGTAGAACGTATTTTAATTGCAGGAATTTTTATATTTTATTTTATAAGATAAGAACATTAGTTATTGTATATTTATTTGTATGCGATTTAAAAGATGCCTCAAAGAGTTCAGAAATTTAAAAAGAATGAAGTGTCAGGACCTGCCTTTTTTAATTTAATGTTACAGAATTTGACACCTGTCAAAACATGTCAGTAGATAAAAGTATTAATTTTTTCATGTATGATAGAGAATTTCACACTTTTATGACAAATCTAGATCCAAATTTTTCAAAGGAATTGACAAATTGAGTTTGAACATAAGTAATTTTTATACAGGTTAATTTTCACCTGATTAATTAATCGGTATATCAATGTCATTCTATTTTTTTAAGTTTCACGTCTGTCTATCTTGACATCTTCGCACAGTGCGACCACCTAAATTTTTTTGATACAGGTGATAGTAGACTACCTCCATCATTATATATATCTAGTCACCTAAATCGCAGCTGATTCTTCTTGGAAGATTTTTGCGTTTTAAATTTTGTCTCTTAATATATATATAATATTTAAAAAAAAGTAGTTTTTACTGATACTTGGTACTGTTTATTAGTGTGAAAAATGTTAACAAAGAAAAAATGCCACACATAGTCATACATAAAATCTTTAAAAACAAAATAAAAAAAATTTGTTTTTCAAAAAAATGTTTAAAATTTTTTTTTTTTGGTTGAAAATGCAATTATCTATCTTAATGTGAAAACCGTGTGTCGCTAGGTGCTACGGTTCATGAGTTACAATTTTTTTTAAAGTTTAATCCTCCTCCTACCCTCTTGCCAACCCCCCCCCCACCTTCATCAAAAACTAATCAGCTCTGCTCTGCGTCTGGTGATAAAGAATTTTTGTGCCAAATTTGATAAGAATCGGTTTAGCGGTTTTTGAGTTACTGTGTTAAAGACAGACACCATCGCAAAATTTTGTGTTTAGGTCTTTTTTGACCCAAATAACTCATTTTTAGTGAAAATAAACTTTTTGCTGGTCCCAATAGCCTCCATACTACGTATGGATGGCTAAAAAAAGGTTGAAGCTTGCGGGTATGCGACACAATGTGACAAGGGGGAGGAGGTTGGTGGTTGCGTTAAGTCAGAATTCTTGTGTGCCGGTTGTTTTTTTATGCAAAAAATAAAAGAAAATTGATAGGAGAAGGGTTGCTTATATTTTGCGAGGTTATTTTAGGGGGGGAAATCGACCAAATGATGGGCCTAAATTGGTTATATTGTCTCTTACCTGGCAGTGCATTAAAATAACTTTAATAAATATGCAAAAAAAATAACAACACTAAGGGCCGGTTTCTCAATTGCGGGTTAGCAGAGAGTTAAATTAACTCGGGCTATAAATCCCAGTTTTTTGCTGTTTTATACCAATATTTTTTTAGGTTAACCCTGAGGTAAGCTAACTTACCCTCGTCTTGAAGCCCTGGTTACCCTGGAGTTAATTTTAACACCGCGTTTTAAAGGTTATATTCTTAGAAGATTGAACTACTAGAAGGAGTCTGGTCTGTCTGGTTACACTGGTTGTTTGAGTGCAATATCTACAGTGGGAAAAGGGGAGAAAGAAATCTGTGTTGCCAATTTTAATAACAAAATTATGCAACAAAAAACTTACTAAATTTGACAAAGTTATGATTGTTTTCCACAAACCTGCTAAGTTTGTTAGCGAAACGCGAGTCGAGTGCAAAAAAGGGTAGTTTTGGTTTGTGGAAAACAATCATGACTTTGTTATAGTGCAACCAAAGGTTCCAAATTCCCAACATAGTATTAAATTTGGATTACGTTTTGACGCTTATTTATTAATTAATTAATGAGGTTTAAAATATATGTTGAAAAAGCGAATATGCACAATATATAATACTCAGAACCTATTTAAAACTTTCGACGTTTTTTGAAAATTTAACATGTGTTTTCCTTAAACATCTTTTGTAGTCAACGTGGCAACATTGATTATTATTGTTTGGAAAGTGAAAGTTTCAGCACTAGTCAATAGTGTTTTTTTGATATTTTTGTGAAAAGTTTGTGGCGAAAAATGGTTCCGAAGTGTATTATTATATGCAAGTTGAAACAGAAGCTGGGAGACCGCAGTATTTCGTTTCACAGGTACGTTAAATTAAAATATTAACTAAATATTAGGTTAGCATTCGTCATATTTGGCCATTCTTGGTAAACAAAGACAGAAAATCTGTGTTGCCGGCTTGTCATTAATTTCAGTGGGAATAGGGATTTCCATAGCACCTTTTTCTTATTTTTATAGTTAAAAAAATTATTGAAGGTATTTTAAATAATATTAATAACAGGGGAAAACGTATTAGGTTAACATGACAACAATGGGATGAAGATGTTGAACTCAAACACCCTGCCCTAGGTCTGAAAAAAGCTCCTTCTAGTAGTTTAAAGTTCTAAGGTTATATTGCTCGAGTTAACGCCAACTCGATATTGAGAAACCGGCCCTAAGGGCCGGTTTATTATTAGCGCGTTGCGCATTTAACTCTCGAGTTAAAGAGAAAAATGACTGACATAATATAGCATGTGGCAGAATGAGACAGCTGCATGTTAACTCGAGGTTTAAATGCCTAACTCGCTAGGCTTAGGCAATGGTTACTATTAGTAACCATTGGCTTAGGCATTTAACCCTAGAGTTAACCTTCAGCTGTCTCATTCTGGCACTTGTTATATGTCAGCCATCTTTCTCTTTAACTCGAGAGTTAAATGCCCAACTCCCTATTGATAAACCGGCCCTGAGTAATTAATATTTTTAGTTGCCAAAGGGCCACTCATAAGTTATGTCACTATTTGTCATTTTTATGCCTTCCTGTCTCTTATCATAAATATGGCATAGTATAGTATCAGTAAAAACTACTTTTTTAGCCATCCATACATAGTATGGAGGCTATTGGGATCGTCAAAAAAAAGTTTTAAGCGATCTCTTTCAAGTTTTTTTTGTGAAATATTGAAATATGTTTTTTGTGGAATCTTTTAAAAAAAAGCTTCTATAAAATGCACCAGAAATTAGGTTACTGTGATTAATATTTTCAAAGTGAAGCCAGGAGGAAAAAAAATAAAAATTAAACTTTACAAAGGTTTTCCAGTAGCGTATGAACCCTGAAACGGTGGTCGTTTGTGAAAGGTGGTACTTTATTATCCCGATTTTCATTAAAATTTCGTAAAATAAATCATTTGGAGCGCTTACGGATAATTTGTGTTTTCTTTGCAAATTTCATTCCTGCGGAACAGTGAAATTATAAAAAAACACGCAAACATGTCTTTTTGGCAATGGTTTACATTTTTCATTCCAGCTTGGTATACTTAGGACTGGACAAATTACATTGGGAATGGCTTTCGGCTAAATGTCATAATTTTTTTATATGTTGTAGTACTCGATCAACAAAGCACAAAAATAAAAAACAACGAGTAAAGTTTACATGTTTTAAAGCTATACTTTTGGTCATGTTCCAAATTTTTTTCCCACAACTTTGTTGATTAGCGACAAAATAAAACAATTCGTTTCTCTATTTGTCCTGAGTGAAACACCCTTTCTTTGGTACCACCAGAAAAGTCACTTGATTTGTAAATTTTAAAAACGAAAGAAGATGACCCTATCCAAAAAAAATTAAAATTTTTATTTTCTTTAAAACAAACGGCCAGATTTGAATAGTTTTTACATATGTTAATAAAAATAATGCTAGTAAGCTAAAAAAAAATTTTGCTTGAGTGGTACCATTAATTGGGAAAATAGTTACCTTTAATGCTCTTATTTTTGAAATATTGGTGAAATACGGAAAGTGGATAAATTGAACTTAAAAGCTTGATACGAATATGTTGGTACCGATAGGTATCCATTGGTACCGGCATTTTACCAATCAAATTGCTCGTGTGTTATATGCTTTTAGGCTAACTTGGGGTTGCCGGTAACGAATATGATAACATTTTTCCGGTTGTTTACACTGTGCTCCCAATAGAATACGTAAAATTATCTGACAGCAAATGACGTTGTGTCTTAAGTAAAAGTTTGACGTTATCGTCAAGCCTACCTTGATTTTTTTAAAAATACAAAGCTGCCGAATACCGCCATATTAAAGATATCTTAAGAGTTTTAACTTTTTGCACGCAAATGCATGCGTAAAAACCACTTTTCCGCACTTAAGTAGGAAAAACACTTTTCCTACTTTTTTTTTCGTAGAAAAACGGTAATAGTAACCGGAAAAATGTTATAAAATTCGTTGCCGGCGACACCAAGTTAGCCTAAAAGCATATACCATACGAGCAATTTGATTGGTCAAAGGCGACTACCATTTTTGACATTTATGGTACCTAAAAATTTTTTCTTTAACCAAGTGGGATTATTTTTAATAAAATACGTGAAAATTTTTGAAATCTGGCCGTTTGTTTTGAAGAAAATTAGAATTGTGATTTTTTTAAAATGGTCGTTTTCTTTTTTTAAAACTTTTCTGGCAGTACCAAAGAAACCATATAAAAATATTTTTATATGGATCAAAGGGGTGTTTCATTCCAGACAAATAGAGCTTCGAATCATTTTATTTAAATATAGACTAAAAACACGTCAACTTTAAAGCTTCATATCGCAGAAAGTAATCCTGCTCCCTATCTCGTTTTTTTTATTTTTATGCTTTGTTAATCTAGTACTACAACATATAAAAAAATTATGATATTTAGCCAAAAGCCACTTCCAATGTAAGTTGTGCAGGGTTCTTTGAACAGCTAAGTTATCTGTCAATTGCTACGTTGATACACGCACCTAAAAGCGCTTTTATGTAAGGACGGTTTTAAATAAAATCGCTTTCTCGGAGTGTTTAACAAATAAGAAACAACAATAAAGTTGATTGATTTTCTTGAGAAGGTAAAATTTATATCTGGGAAGTCCACAACGACATTTACCAAAATATTCGAAGAAGTGTTTAGGATATCAATTCCCGAGTTACCTATCAGTCCTTTAATAAAAAAGTATCACTTTATAATTTATTAAGTACAACCCACAAAATCAAAAAAAAAAAACTATCCCACTATTGGAGCTAGAGTACCCTAAAATATATACTGCAAACCAAAAACTATACAACTAATTATTTTTTTAAAATGCAAAAAAACGAAGCTAAAATTACAACATTAAAAAATTGCCATCTATAGATATACTTAAAAAAAACGTTAACATACAAAAATTATTAAAAAACATACTAAGACATAAGTAAGTTATTACTGGTGGTAGGGTTCAAAAGGTCCGGAGTTTTTTTTGATATATTTATGATTTTAATTATAACAACCAATTTAAGAGATAATTTGGAATGAAGACTAAGTGAACAACAATCTTCAAGAAAATGGCAAAACCAAAAAAAATTATATTGCTTGTGCCAAGAAAACGGAATTTTAAAAAATCACCGATGCGAAATTTTAACAATTATTGATTCAGCTTTTTAAAATCTTAAAAATCGGACAAAAAAAATTATGAGTTTTTCAGTCCACAAACCAAATATTTTTTAAATTCACAACTTTGGTTTTAAGAAAGAAACACAGTTCTTCAGAAACGACAGAAAATCTCACCCGTCACGATTCCGGAAATTGGCGAGTTTTACTTATTGCCTTAATATTTATCCGTTGCGTTTTTTGTAAATTTAATACTTTAAAGAGATTCGCAGGAATAGTTTAACGGCAGAGCTAAATTGCTACTATTCACTATAAACATTTAAAAGTGACGAAAATTTTCACCATATAAAAGAAATGACAGAATTTTTGTGACTTTTCTGAACAGTGGCAATGACATATTATATGGCTATTTTTGATTTTGTATGCTAAAAGTTTTAAAGGTTGGTTTACACACAAAAATAAGCTAATAATAGATACATTTTTAAATAAAAAAAGGATTTTTCACAAAACGTGCTTACAAAAATTCAAATTGATGTATGTTTTATTTACTGCTCCAAGTATTAAGAAACTAAATGGAAGTCATTCGGTACGTTTGGGAGCTACGGCCCTTTAAAGTCGCCCCTTTAAAATTCACAGAAAGTCAATAAGGCCGTATATAGGAATATGATACATTAGGCGAATTTTTCATGACCCTAACCACTCTGTGGTTTGTTAGGATAATAAATAAAACCTATATGTTTGTGGCGGATTCATAATGTCGAAACTACTTTTTTTGGGTTTTTCGCCACTAAGTTAAGGAAATTTTTTCAAAAATATGTTAAAACCCACTGCGTAAATTCCTAAAGAAAATTTTTGTTCGTTTGTCAGTGGTTTTTAAATAACATAAAAAATTGGCCTACACACACGCAAATCCTAACTAGAATCTAAATACTTATCTGACGTTTCGGCAGAAATTCTACTGCCGTTATCAAAGAATTTTATCCCCAAAAAAAGTAGTTTCGACATTGTAGGATAATGACGTCACGGTTAACTCACTGGTTAACAGCTGATTTGGTTGACAAATACAGTATACCAATTTACGTTCAGTGATTTTGTGTCTTCCTCTAACCTCACTTTTATGTAAATAAAAGGTTGGACATACTAGAACTACTACCAGGTACTACTATATGGTGCTGCCTTACCAACCTAGAGACAGTTATGCAAATATGTCAAAAATGCATACCCACATGGACTCTAGACCTACCCTATTAAAATTTAGAAGCACAATTTCAACAGCATTTAGAGGCGTGTGGGCTAGAAAGAAAATAAAGAGACCAAAAACGAGTAAAGAAATTAGGTAATTATGCAGTATACGGTTTTCTGCCATTTTTTATTTTTTATGAAAAATTCTTTATAGAGGCACCTACTAGGGTCCCTAGGACCCCAAATCCGCCGGCGCCGGTTTTTTTTTTAAGAGAAAAAAAGGGTGCGGGGAGGGGTGGGGGTTGTAATGTGTTTTTTGATTGTTTTGGGTTGTTTTAGTGAAAAATTTAAAAAAAAAACACAAAAAAATAAAAAGAAAACCAACCGGCGCCGGCGGATTTAGGGTCCTAGGGACCCTAGTAGGTGCCCCCATAAAGAATTATTCATAAAAAATCAAAAATGGCAGAAAACCGTATACTGCATAATTACCAAAAATTAGTCTCTCCAAAAAAATCGATATGCTTCACAGATTTTTATTTTGGCAATTTCTCGTGAAAAATAAAGCAACACCTTTCGACAATTCATAGTTATTTAAACACTCGTATACACCTGATCAGGCACCTGCAATTGCATTTTTTAAATAGGTAAGTATCAAAAGCAATTCAAGTGTACCATGATATATGCTACCTAGCAAAATTTACGAGTAATGCCGGGGAACAGGAAAATTATAAGTTACATAGGTAAGGTACCTTTTCTTATATTTTCAAACACCAATGGGTCATCTGTTTTAATTATAAACTGCATACTCCAGCGTTATTACTTACACTCACATAAATCTGTATACCTATTGATTTGAAAAAATCAGAGATATGGGGAAGGGCAAACCCACACTTATAAATTCGACGATGGAATCCCAGATAAGCGTCAACGTCGAACTGTAACGTCGAACTTTCAAATTACAATCACAAACCAACTGCAATAGGTAGTTTGCCAGGTTAGTTTGACTGACTTCATGGTAAGAAAACCCACTCGCAAAAATGACATGGTTTATGATTTAGTTAAGTATGACGTCAAACATGATGCGCCATTTCAAATATAATTGATTGTGGTTTGCAAACCACACACGCGAAAATAAGAGTGGTTTGGATAACCATAACGACGGTATAAGAGTGGTTTGGATAACCATAACCCCGGTATAAGTAGTTTACTATGAAAAATTCGCCTATTATTTCAGGGGTTTTTAAGGATGTCTAATCGAATAATGATATTTTCGTTTAAATATTTTGACGTTAAGGTGATAGAACCCAATATGGTCGCTATAGTTTAAGTCAATTTTATTTAAGGGGTGTGATGTCGCTAAGGGATTTTAATGGACGCTAAATCGGAAAATTGCATTGTCATTTAATTATTTTGACGTACATGTGTAATAGTTTAAGATGGCGGACAATTCACATTATTGCTGTTATTACAAGTTTAATTACAATTTTAAAGCATACTATTTTATGGTTCTAATGCATTAGTTGTAAAGAAACTGCACCTAAAACGAAGTATATTTACATATCTCTAAAATAACGAAATGCACTAAAACTTAATTAAAGGTGACTGAAAACCCAATAATAAATAAAAAGGTATTTTAACCTAATTTTTAATGGGTTAAACCACATGCCTGTTCTGGGCATCCATTACACTTTCTAAAATACGCGTCGTGGAATATTAACAACAACCAAATAACATTAGCAAACACACACAGATTTACTCGTGCAATAGTATCCGTCCACTGCTGCATTATTAAATTCTACCCAAAGCTGGTATTTGGTGGAGTTACTATGCCTTGTTGAAAAGATGCGTCTTCGAATTATGTTGAATATGCGTAAAGTGCAAGGTAAAGTGCCTTTCCCCCCGCGATGACTTGCGTGTCGTTCCTGCAACTGCCATCGGGTGCGTGCCCCTTTCTGAGCTTGTTAGGGAAATAACCTTTTAAGCAACCACTTTTTGGCAATAGCACAGGCGTCCTTTATATTTTCTGACACTCGAAAGGATAAAATAGTTGAATACCTAATATGCTTAACATAATAATATAATTCTCCGAACGCAACACACTGCCAGTTAAAACTTGTAATAACAGCAATAATGTGAATTATCCGCCATTTTAAATTGTTACACTTATACGTCAAAATAATTAAATGACAATGCAATTTTCCGATTTGGCGTCCATTAAAATCCTTTAGCTATATTACACCCCTTGACTCGACAATATTTAAATAAAAATTCTGTCACTTAAACGTCAAAATATTTAAACGAAAATATCATTATTCGATTAGGCATTCCTAAAAACCCCTGAATTGATAAATCACATTCCTATATACGCCCATATTGACTTCCTGTGAATTTTAAAAGGGCCCTGCACTGGCGACCTTAAAGGGCCGTAGCTTCCAAACGGCCCGACTGATCCCCATTTTTTTGTATTTATTTGAAGAGGATTCATATATAGTAAGGACACTAATCCTAGAGCAAGCTCTAAAGGCAGCGAAGCCTGACATTTATTTTGACACTTGCGTTGTCATTTTTGATTTGTTTGCCTCGCTTTTGTCATTAGATAGGCTCGTTATTATTGTAAATAGTTTTTTTATCAAACGATTTAATTTTATTATTTATTACTGTTGTGTGCCAGGCTGCAACAAATAGTCCTGCGACGGAGTTCAGCTCTTTCAAGTACCTATTAAAGGTAAGTTATAACGAGTGAAGAAGTATTTTTATTAGGAAAATCAAACAGCAATAGGACAAAACTTTCAGCAGCACGAAAATTTAAGGATTTGTGAGGCAAGTTTTATAACAGTACCTATTTTTGCCCCGACGATAGTGCTTAATAAAGTATAAGTATAAATTCGATTCCTTGTATATTTGCGTGCCTGGTGTGTGAACTTGTGTGTCCCATTTTATATCCGAAACTAGTAAAAAAATTATTACGGCGTTGTGAAGTTGATATTTAGTCGAGTTTAGCTATTCTTGGTAAAAAAATCCTTTTTTAAAGATATAGGTATATAGTTTTTTAGTTTATGGCAAGATTTTAAGTACTTCTTTTGGGAAAAGTATTCGCCTGTATATACGTTACCGTAAAACTCCGATTTCAGTTACAACCTGGTTTTCCTAGGAAAAATTAGTTTAGATTAGGTCAGATTTAAATCTAATCTAAACTTATATAATTTAGTCTAATCTAATCTAATATAGAGTTAACAGTTATAACTAGTTTTTACTACGAAAAAATTGGTTTAAGATTTTAAACATTATAAATCTAATCTAGTTTTAAGTTCATTTGAATAATTTAGATAACTTTAATCAGTTTTCTGTAATTATTACGGAATAATTATTTTTTTTTACGTATAAGTATAAATATAATAGTCAAAAGAAAGAAAAAAAACTGTTTTAATTCTTACTTGAAACACAGCGACACAAAATGTGTTATTAGTATACACCATCATCATACCAACGTATGGTACGGTAGTTCATCAAAAATTTAGTTGCTATTTGGGTCCTAAAACACCTACATCTACACATGATAGAGAAGGTATTATGTATTATGATTTTAACCAAAATTTGGTACCAAAGCGTTTTTTTGGCCACCCACTAAGTAAATGTTGGGGGGTTTAGGAAGAGAAAAGTGTGAAATAGTTGAAAAATTGTAACTTTGAAATAAACATTTTTCTGCAGTTCAAATTACTAAGAGCTTTAGTTTTTGAAATATTTAAAAGAGCTGCTAAAATATTTTTTACAAAACATAATTCTTGAAGCAAAGAAGCAGATATCACGTTTCCAGATTTTAGTTCCTGTGAATAGTACTTACATGAAACTTTTGTTGTCTGATTTTACACAGGGTTTACCCAACTTTTCGTATTGATAATTTATTCATAACTTTAGTAATTCTGAATGCCTGTCGTTTTACTTCTTTATCAAAATACAGAGAACCCGGACTAAGAGTAAAATCTGTTAGATTTATAATTTTTGCGTATACTTTTTACTTTAGTAACTCGCGACTGTATGATAATAAACTAGTCGTGCTTTCGAGAAATACCTTCTTATCGTATTTATCATTCATTAAAATATTTAAAATAAGAACGAGCCGCCCATGACAAAAGCGAGGCAAACAAATCAAAATTCACAATTCAAACTTTCAAAGTAATGTCACGCTTCGCTTCCTTTAGAGCTTGCTCTAGGATTAGTGTCCTTAATATATAGGGCTACAACATACTGCAGTATAAAGCAATTTGACCGTGACCGGTTTTTAAGAAATATTAGCAAGTTACTCCTGACAAAAAAGTTGTGTTTAAAAATCGTCAGATTTTTTTGTAAGGGCGAGATTTTCTTACGGTCTTTGAAGAATCGCGTCCTATAAATGTTTTGTTGATATAAAAGAAGGGTGAAAAGATTGACATTCTTCTTAGGATGCTATTCGTTTTTTAAAAAAAAACTTGACCTTTTAAATCGAATATTGCCAAGGGTATAAACTTAAACACAATAGTATATACAACTTAAAAAAATCACACAACAATCAGATCTGCGTTAAGAAATAAATATACTTAATGAAAACATTGCCAAAAACATTAAGTAATAATAATAAGAGAGCTTAAAAAGTAATTTTAATAAATTAGCACAAAATGTCATTTGTTTAAGATTTTTTAAAAATATCAATATAAAAGGAGTATCAAACATAAAAAACGCAATTTTTGCTTATAATAGAAAAAGTGGGGCGTAAGAAAGTAACAAACAAATTCTAACAGAAAAAATAAAAAAGCTGAACTACTCTTTGGGTTACCAAATCTTAATTGTTTTTTATTGTTTCCGTTACAAACATTTGACCAATCCAGGCAGGATTTTAAAACTAAACAAAATTAATACTTGGGGTCGCTAATAACTTTAATACTACTTATAACTTTAAGGTACTACTGGCATAAGCAAAATGTTTGGTTATGTTCGTGCTGGTACAAGTGTTATTGTAAAATTTCGAAAATAACTGCAAAAGGAGTAGCTTAAAACCAAAACTTCTCTCCCGTTACGTCATTTTCAATATGTTTGTAACTTAAACTGGTTTGCAAATTAACTGCAAAACTTGATTCATATTATGTGGTATTCCAATAAATTCTTCGAAAATGAAGCTATTTAAGAAAAGCGGCTTTTAGTGGCAATCATTTCACCTTTTAGGACAATATTCTTTAAAGAACAGACAGAAAAACTGACGTTATAAGGCTTAAATATAGTACGGGTAGTTCCTCAGATACAATTAAACAAACAAACAAAAATCACCAACTTAACCAGCAAATGTTACCATCTATTTTTTATCCTAATTTGAAGAAAAATAGCGTAAAATGGCAATTAACTGATGGCATCCGCGCTACTGAAAACCGCTTACATCCGCCAGCTCACTTCACATTTCGCACTTCTGACATCACAAGGGAAAATTTTCCCAGCTGTTAAGTCAAGTACAAAAACTTTTCAGTTACTATGTTTTCCGATATCTATATCATTTAATATTTTCCATCGTTGAGAAATTGGTTGTGGATTTTATAGATATTATCCCGAATATATTTTACGTGGTAGGTGGGCTGAAACCACGGTCCCTGGAATAAACACGATCTAGCAATTTTTTTGCTCCGCCCACCTGATGACGACATAAAGATATCAGCCTGCTTTCTTTATTGATTTTGAAAAGTTATCCACACGCTACGGTGTTTCAAGCGGAGGTATATATGCCATTATCATGGCAGCAACCCTACCGTAGCCGGAGGTCAGGAATGGCAGGAGGGACATATACATATGCTCCGACAGCCAGGCTGCCCTCGAGGATCTAAGTGCACCCAAAATAGTCAGTAGTCTGGTGGAGGAGTACGCGGAAGCACTGCAAACACTGGCTCAAGACAAAAGGGTAACACTGATGTGGGTCCCAGATCATGAGGGAATATCAGGAAACGAGAAAGCGGACGAACTTGCCAGACTAGGGGCCAAACCGAATACATTGGACTGGAACCTCTTCTGAGAATAACAAGGAAACAGGTACAGAGTCAGCTCAACAAATGGGCAAACAATAAACTGAAGACGTCCTAGAGGCAAGAGTCCAAGTGCAGACAGTCCCAGCTAATCGTGGATGGTCCGAATGTAGCCAGAACTAAATGGCTCTTAGGCAAGACCCGAAAGGACATTGGACTGCTGACAGGGATGCTGACTGGACACAATCGGCTGAAAAAACATCTGACGCAAATAAGAGTAGCAGGAGACCTCGTGTGTCCCGCTTGCGGGCTCGAAGAGGAATCGGCGCAGCAGAGTGCGATGCATATGCCAGATTTCCCACGATAGAGGAAGAAAAGCTGCACTTGCTCAAATGGGCCGACATACTAAACGAACTTCGAAAGAAGACCGGGAGGCCCGGAGAGAGAGTTGCAGAAGAAGTAGCGGCATAGGGGTAAGGAACGGGGTATGGCAAAAAGCGCCCATGAAGGGGCCTAATTGCCAGGCCCGCGGGCCGCCCTTATACTACTACTACTACTACTTATTGATTTTTGTGATGGTTGACATTTGGGGTTTGGTTATTTTTGCAGAAAATTTTGTAATAAAAATTGTATGTGTTCATCATTTCCTTTCTTTTGTCCTAAATTAAGTAACCAGCGATATTCCTCACATCAATGAAAAAATAAAAAACAAGGCACCTTTATAGTTTTAAATTTGCAATCAGATTTTTTGCCTATAGTATTCACAATAATCTGTCCATTTGAAGAATAAAATAATAAAATAATCACTCTCCCAAAAATCCCTAGCAAAAACCAAATACAAAAAATATCTTCCAAAACAGGAAAAATAACTACGTAGCCTAACTTCTGAACCAGGAAATTGAACTAACCCTAACTTATCCGATGGGTTTCTTGACGGAATCGATTACCAAATGATGATCTTATTTTTTTTATTTAGTGCAAGATCAACTCATGCAGGCCAAAAATTAATTTTATTTACTTCTACACAAAAAGTTATAATATCAATCATTTAAACAAAAAGAAAAAGAACATTCCGAAAATTTAATTTCATGTGTTAAGCCTTTTTAAGGTTTTTAAATGGCGGACAAAAATCAGCTGCTATCTTTATGTCGTCATCAGGTCGAAGAGTGAGGCAAAATTACTAGACCGTATCTATTCTACGAACCGTAGGCTGAAACCACCAATACTGGATGTGAATTATAAACTGAATCAACCCCGGAGTGAGGAGTTTTTTGTAGCCAGCTGAGCGTTAATCTCAAAATTAACACCGCATTTAAATGCAGTTTGTTTTTAACCTCAAAACATGCAGAAGTATAATGAAAAACGTAATAAAATTTTATACTTCTGAGGTCAAAAGCGCGATTGTTTCGTCAGAAATGGGAAGAGACCACGGAAGTAAAAATTCCCCTAACTCTGAGGCTAATAATAAAAAGGGTTATAGCACAGCACTTATGAAAGGAAAAAAAACTAGTCATTCCGGTTGTATAACAGCACTGAACAAATCAAAACACTATATTTTTAGTAAAAACGCAGAAAAGCCGAAAACACTTTATTTTGACTAAAAAAATTAACGCACTAACATTTGGTTCAAACAAGTGTGTGGCTAATAAAAAAGCCGGCAAATATGTATCATGTTTACAGGGGGACTTGAAACCCATATAAAAATGATATAACTTTACGTTTTCTATTAACAAAAATTAAAAGAAAAACAAAATTTTAATATATTACGAAAAATCATGGTAAAAAATACCATTTACTTATTGTGGAAGTCCCATATTAAAGTAGTAAAACATAACTGTCACCTACATAAGGCGGTCATTTTTGTAAAATTTCTCAGGGAGTATTATCATTTCACCTATTTTTTCCTTCTGTGGAAGACACGTAACTACTGAGAAATTTCTCGTTTGTGACGTCAGAAATGGGAAGTGGCAACTGTTAAATGCGCTGGCTAGTAGTAGAGGCCAGGGATGAAACTGATCTTAAATTTCCACGTTTTCCCTGACCAAAAATATTAAAGCACATTAAAAAAATAATTTTTATTGAAATGTTTACGTTTTCAAGAAACGGTAATCACAAGCAAAAATACTTTGTAAATTTTTCGTGATTTAAGCAGAACAAAAATATTTACGTATTGAAAAAAAGTGGGTTGGGGTAGGATCCAGTGTCAATTCTGGATTTTTTGCCAAAATTATGTCATAAACGTACTGTGTAAAAATTTTGAGAAAAGTATACTGAAAATGTAGAAAATTTCTTAAAAGTTTTGATATTTTTCACGTTTTTTGCAGAATCCAGAAAAACAAAAATTGAAGAACAAAACATCAAATACTGTGTTTTTGGCATTATATGAGGAACAGAGAGAGGAAAGCATAAAAGATAAAAACCATATGCTGTAAAAATTTCCATGACTTGAGACACACAGACTTTTCCAGATCACTTTTTAAATTCCCTGACTTTTCCAGGTTTCCCTGATCAGTTTCAACCCTGGAGGCACTTAACAACTGAGAAATTTCCCGCTTGTAAAGTCAGAAGTGCGAAATGAGAAGAGAGCTGGCTGGATAATATAAAATAATAGAGGATATAGACAAAACTAATTTTCCCGATTCAATCACAGTTCACCATAAGATTAGTACAACTCGAAAGATTTTAATATTGCAGTTAAATTGAAAACCATTTTACGTATTGAAAAATATTTATAAAAGTCGGTAAATAGTTATGTTTCTCTTAGTAATGCGCCTTACGGAATATCACATTAATTGGTTAAAAATATAAATATCTTTTAAATCTTATTAATTTATCTCATATTTTTCTTTACAAAAAATTAGGTATAAAATTGGGAAAAATTGTCATTAAAATTGAGTATTATACTTGGGTAGTAAGTACATAATTGTATTTTTTTTAAAGAGAGCTTTAAAAATCGAAAAATTAAGTGCCTTCTGTACACTTTTGAACAAAAACAATAAATATGGAAATTTGAAATAGCACCAACAAGACGGTAGGTCTAAAGTTTAAAAAGACAACAACCAATGTGTAATGTTTAATTACAATTAACTAATATTATTATATTTATTTTCATCACCCTGTAGTGTTGCTTTTTACAAGAAATTTTAATAAGAAATTGCAACTTAACAACAACAAAAAGCATTTCAAAAACCGTAAAGTTTTTTAAACATAACGAAAGCTAAACAGAGGTAAGTCTAAAAATATGTAATAAGTAAAAAAACGGTAAAAAGTACGAGTATATCCAATCGTTAAAGATATTTTTCTTTTTTAGAAACCATGTTACGAACATATGTACCTGTATACCTCTAAAGCTAAAACCGCAAAAACTACACTTAATTTAATTTTTTTAAATAAATCAGGCCAAACCCCCAAACAGTCATAAATGGTAATTAAAAAAAAAAAAAAAATTATTACGACCAGGCCTCCAGAGACAACGTAATAACTTACGGAGACTAACAGAAAAATAGGCCCGCGCATAGCGCATTGCGGCGGAGAGTGAAAGTAATGCTTGTATTAAGTAAACAGCTACCTTGCCCCGTCCATCTCTTCCTATATGATCATGAAAGAAAGACAGAACATTTTTCAATGTCGAAATATATTTCACACAATTTTAATTTAGTACCTGACACCGCTTGTCAAAGTCTATCAAGCCTGGCAAGCGGTTTTTTTTTAAAAAGTGAGTTATATTAATCAGCTTTGGTTGGAAATCGTGCGAGTTTATGGGATTAGCTATATAATGGATTAACAACTTTTTGTAAAGTCTAAAATTCCATTAAAATCAGGCTGGATCACTACCATTAAAGCTAGAGTGCATGGGACTATTTGAAGATTGCCGAAAATTGGAGCTCAGATTTTTGCGAACAAAATCCTTGAAGAAAATATTGTGATGATTTATACAGAGGTTAGCAAAAAGATAATAGGTTAAAATACGACAAAAAAAAAGAGACATAGGTTAAAACATTTATAAAATCTGTGAGTTAATAAAGAAAATAACATAATAAAATGTTGTTACCTTTAATATTTGACAATATTCCTAAACATAGTTATAACCCCCTCCTCCTATTTTAGATTTTTAAAGGCTCCAAAAAACTTTTTGTAAGCTAAAGAAAGTTTTTTAGCTGCATAGAACAGTACAAAGTTGGTTAAGCTTTGTATAGAGCTAAAACCTTTCGCGAATGCATTGCTTTTTTAACACTAAAAAGTATGGAAAAACTGCGCCTGTTAAGTTTTTTCATATCTTTTTATTATTAAATAAGTAAATGTCTTTAAAAAATTACCCAAAAGAATAAATGTATTTTATTATGCGTCTGGCTGTACAAGTAGTTCCTTCCTGTAGCCACTGGCTGCGCTCGTGTCGCCGAAAAACAATATTCCCCAAGTATAACACTATAGTAGCTATTACTTTCTCTATGCAGGCCGCCAAGATCTAATGGATAGTCCAGAAACCTACAGGCCTGTTTCATCCTTGTTAGGAATCATCAGGGTAACATAGGACTGTACCTGGCGTATGAAGCATAACATAAACAACCACACATGCAGCGCGCCGCCTATCGGATTAAAGCGAAAAGCAAAACGTTAAAGGATGCAAATATCAATAAGAATGAAATATGAGAGCAGGACAAAAAAAAAAGAAACCTGCGAAACGGTACCGGTGACTGAAAGAAGACCGTTCAAAATACAACGTTCGCAGCAATTGGAGTTTATTACGTCGCGTTATATTAAGGCTCAGCAACAATCACTCCGGAGGAGGCTTATTGCGCAAAACAAAGCCAAGTAAAATTTTAAAAAAAAGGATTCGTTGTTTCTTTTTCTTTGTCCTGCTCGCAAATTTCATTCTTATTGATATTTGCATCCTTTAACGTTTTGCTTTGTTCCGATAGGCGACGCGCTGCATATAGCCATCCAACATCCCGCGTTGTTTAACGACGAAAGTTGTTTAAATTCGCTGGGTGTGGTTGTTTATGTTATGCTTCATACGCCAGGTACAGTCCTACGTTACCCTGATGATTCCTAACAAGGATGAAACAGGCCTGTAGGTTTCTGGACTATCCATTAGATCTTAAGGCCTGGTCGTAATGAACTGAAAAGCAAAATTTGTGTCCGATATGCCACGAACCTTTCTTTTTATAGAGCTGTTTCAATACAGAAAAGTGGGCCAAATATAAAATGGCTTGGAAATTTTCCAAAAACATCCTTTGCACGTGAAAAGACCTTAAAAGTCAACTTTAAATGCTGTAGAAATAATGTCGACTTTATTTAAGTTTCAAGACTTGTAAAGCAATAAACAAGTGATCAATCGAACATACCAATTGTCAAATAATACTTGGAGTGGTCTAGAGCAGGACTGACTGCGAAAACCGAAAAGATAAAAAAAATGTGAACCATCAAAAATATTATCCATTTTTGCTTTTTTTACTTCTAATCAATTTTTAAAATAGTCAACAATAAGATTCTTTTTTTTTAAAAGCAATTAAGTTTTTCGACTGGATCACTTATTCATTCCCAAGTAGATCATACATATAATAAATCTTTCTATCTCTTTTTTTGTTTGTTTGTGTTTGGACCAGCATCACAGAAGCGATTTTGATGGGAGGTTCACTACATTCTTAGGATCTCCGGGCAGGACACAGGTTATAGTACATCAAAATCAGTTTACCGCAATAAAAAATACGATCATTTAAAGCAAAAAAACCGGGAGAAAACCGTAGACAAAACGTCTAAGTGAGGGAGTGTTTGGAGCGGAACCTTTCCGAAAATACGGACTTTTATGAAGAAAAAAACGAACCATTTGGGAGCCCGGAAAATGATATAACTCCAAGTTTCTGCTCTAATAATATTAGTTTTTGCGGAATTGGCTACGTGGTGATTTTGGTACCTTTTTATAACAATTAATTTCTCGAAAGTAAGCTTTAAGAAAAAAACATTTATCGAGTACGTAAAGGCAAAAAAAGGGCACAGGATTTATAATTTTAAAAAAATGCTTTTACCCAGCTCACTTGCGTAATTAGGTTAATATTTGTATCAATATTTTATTGCGAGTTGTTTGCAGAAATGAAACCTTCCATTAAATATATTTGATTAAAACCGAAATTGTTGTTTTCATTTTGTGCGAGCACTATTAATTCGTACAAACCATTCTTTAAAAGTTACAGATTTTTTATTTTAAAATAACAGGTAGGTTATCACCCATATTTTAAATATGCCTAACTTTTAAAGAGCAGTATATTAAAACATTTTATTTATGCAATCAACTGCAACTCAGCCATATTTCTTAAATTTCGGTACGTATACTTGCTAGTGAGACTCCGCCTCGGTCATTTGAGTGGATACTAAGTTTAGCGGGAGATCTCCTATACTGTCATCGTCGTCGTCGTCGGAGTCATTTTCAGGTTGTTTCGGCGACTCTGGCTGTTGGTCGCCCGGTTTTGGCAAGATAAAGACTGGTTGATTGATACCCTAAAAATTTATATGGTAGTTTTAGCACATTTTAAGGGGGTAACGTTTTCGTTCGTTTTTTTGTCACACTTTATAATTTCCTTTCTGAAATTTCAATTTGTGAAAAAAAATTAAGAAAAACTTTTTCAACCCTTTACTAGTGAAGGTAAAAATTGTTTAAAAAATATTTTCGTTCCCGTGACTTTGACCCATAGTCCATTCCACTTTTATTTAGACAAATCATAACCTCACTTTCCATAGAACAAACCAGATTTTTAAGTTGCCAAAATCAAACTCCCTAGGTTTTTGGTAATCGGCATTATAACTACACTGCTAATTTTAAATCACTCCGAATATCCCCTTATATTACACTTTCATATCAATCAATTGCACTAGAGTGAAACAGCAAGATGCCAGACATACTTTATGGATGAAAATTATATTATAGTCCAGTTTTTTTGATGAGCGTGCTGACGTCATTTTTTTGGATCTCTATTTGATATATTGTTTTAGACAGCGACAATAAATATGTAAAAAAAGTCAAGTCGTTGATTGTTTCAATTGTTACTTCAAATTGACAACAAATTATTTGACATGCGAACTGTTGACAACAAAGAAGTACGTTTTCAAAGGCAATAATGACGTCAGTCCGATCATCAAAAAATTGGACTATACTATGTAATATACCTGTTAAGGCGGCCATGATATTCGTTTTTATTTGCACACCGAACAGACCCAATGTGCCTGAGAGAGACCCAGACTGGTGCGCGGAGTCACCTAAGTTTAAATATGCTGGACCGGCTTTAAATTTTGCGTATTTTTTATTACAAGATTTTATTTAACTTCACTTCTATGTATGTATGTTTATATATTTCCGATTGAATTCAAATTTGGTATGCGATTATAGTTCCGGTGACAATACAATAATATGGTATTATTAGGTACACACTTCCCTCTAACGAGGGAAGTGGATAGGGGAAAAGATTTAGTTTGTTCGATTTAAATCAAAATTGGCATACAGAGGTTTTTCAGGAAGGAGATGTGAATTTTTGATCAGATTTGAAAATTTCAATATGGCGGATTCAAAATGGACGATTTTTGATCATGTTTTGCTAACCAATTTTAACTGACTTATACAAATCCGATTGTCTTTAAATTTGATATGCTTTTATAGTTCCGGTAAAAATACAATTATATAGTATTATTAGGCACCTCCCTCCCCCCCTACGAGGGGATTGAAGGGTGAAAAACACCTAAGTTTGTCCGATGTCAACCAAAATTGGTATACGAAAATTTTTGGGGATAAGGAGTACGAATTTTTGCTAACCAATTTTAACTGACTTATACGCATCCAATTGTCTTCCAATTTGGTATGATTTTGTAGTTTCGGTAACAATACAATCATACAGTATTATTAGGTATTATTACGAGGGGAATGGAGGGGGAAAAACACCTGAGTTTGTCCGATGTTAGCCAAAATTGTTATACTGAGGATTTTTGGGGATAAGGAATACGAACTTTGTGATCAGATTTTGAATTCAATATTCAATAACTGAATTATTCACATCCGCCTGTCTTCAAATTTGGTATTTAAGCACCCCGTCCCCCCCTACGAAAGGAATGGAGGGGGGAAAACACCTAAGTTTGTCTGATTTCAACCAAAATTTGCTATACGGGGTTTTTTGGGGATAAGGAATACGAATTTTTGCTCAGATTTTGAATATTCAATATGACGGTTTCAAGATAAACGATTTTTAGTCATGTTTTGTTAAACAATTTTAACTGACTTATACACATCCGATTGTCTTCAAGTTTGGTATGCGTTTATAGTTCCGGTGACAATACAATAATATGGTATTATCAGGTACCCGCCTCCCCCTAACGAGGGAAGTGGATGGGGAAAAAGATTTAGTTTATTCGATTTTAATCAAAATTGGCATATAGGGGTTCTTTTAAAATATCAATATGGCGGGTTCAAAATGGACGATTTAAAGTACAAATCTAAAAATTAAAAAATAATTTGATATAAAAAGAAGCTTTTCAAATCCAAGTTTTTATACAAAAATATAAAGTTCACTATAATAATAATAAAAGCGGTGGGTGTATTGTAGAAAGTTTCGCCATGTTGACTCGAATAA
Organism: Oxystoma pomonae; assembly: GCA_963921995.1. Lineage (NCBI taxonomy): Eukaryota > Metazoa > Arthropoda > Insecta > Coleoptera > Brentidae > Oxystoma > Oxystoma pomonae. The sequence goes on along the minus strand of OY998168.1, from coordinate 85,038,735 downwards.
TTTATGTTATTGATTATATGATTATTGACAAGAATCTGAATTCACTATAATGCAGAAAAAAGGGTAAGTAAATTCAACCCAACTCGACCTAATTTACGGCCATCGCTTTTATTATTATGATATCACAATGCTAAAAATTTTCTACTTTTTAGTGAACTTTATATTTTATAAAAGCTTGTATTTGAAAAGCTTTTTTTATATAAAATTATTTTTTAATTTTTAAATTTGTACCCTTAATCGTCCATTTTGAATCCACCATATTGAAATTTTCAAATCTGATAAGAAACTCATAATCCCCTTCCCTAAAAACCCTTGTATGCCAATTTTGACTGAAATCGAACAAACTAAATCTTTTCCCCTCTACTTTCCTTGTTAGGGGGAGGTGGGTACCTAATAATACCATTTTATTGTATTGTCACCGGAACTATAAAAGCATACCAAATTTGAAGACAATCGGATGGGTATAAGTCAGTTAAAATTGGTTAGCAAAACATAATCAAAAATCGTCATCTTGTATACCAATTTTGGGTGAAACCGGACAAATTAAATCTTTTTTCCCCCCCTCCACTTTCCAACATGACCAGAAATCGTTTATATTGAATCCGCCATATTGATTTTTTAAAATCTGATCAAAAATTCGTATTCCTTATCGCCAAAAACCCATGTATACCAATTTTGGGTGAAATCGGACGAACTTAGGCGTTTTCTTCCCTCCAGGGAATGCCTAACATTACCATATTATTGTATTGTCACCGGAACTATAATCGCGTACCAATTTTAAATTCAATCGGACTACAAGTTAGTCAAAATTTAGTTGCAATATCTTTACCCGAACATAGAAACATATATACATAATAGAGGTGAAGTTAAATAAAAGCTGGTAATAACAAACTTAATGTTTTCTAATTTTGAGAAAAAATAATTTGGGGTGGTCGTTGAGGGGGTTGATATATGTGAAAATTTATAAGTTTTGATCCAAAACTGTAAATTCATAACAACTATCTAAAAACTGCATATTCGTAGCAGCCTTAAGGCTTCTATCAATCTTGCTACTGTAGCAGCTATATGCCTATTGCGCCCCGGAAAATGACCAATGGGTGGGTGCGTCCACCATGCCTGTCCCCCAAACAATGTCTGAGCTTCATTCATTTAAGATTTCATAACCAGTCCCTTCTATGATGTGTAGAGTTCGCACTATTTACGTTTATGTATTGGATCAACACTTGCGGCCTTGGCCATATCTAGTACACAAAATGACAAAAAATTGTTCAAAAACTTTCTATTACAATCAACTCATGATAAAATTTAAACTAAACGAAATCGAAAATTTTCTGAATGAGGCCCTGTTCATATTGTGATCAGTGTGGCCAAAAATCTAGGGAGAAACAAGAAAATAAACGTCAAACTAAAATTCTCGTTGACAGTTGACGTCAATCAATGTGGATAAATTTCGGGTGGAATATACTGAATGTTATCCATATATTTATTTAGTTTTTTACTTAACTTTTAACGTGTTACTGTTACCAACTGATTAGCATTTTTTTTCTTCTTGTGTTCGTTATATAGGGTGGGCCAAAAAATCTTGCACACTAAATTTGCTATAAGTTTTGATCGAACAGCTCGATTTCAAATTTTTTTAACTTTGTTGAAGACAAGACATGAGACTTCCGATCCGATTCAAAATTTGACATTTCGCCAAAATCCAAGATGGCGGACCGTTTTGAATATCGCGCAATTTTCACCCCATCCTATAAAAAAAATACGTGCGGCACTGGAGAAAATCTAAGTCATTGCCACAAAAGCCTTATGTATGCTTTCTATAACCAGGCATTACTTAATTAAATCGGTTAAGAGATAAGAAAACTGTAGACCTCTGAAATAAGTGGTTTTTGACTCGACATTGTCATTTGCGTTTGCTTTAACTTTTTATCGGATTACTTGATTTTAAACATTTTTACATTTTTGGGTAAGCTTGCTGCTTTGACATTTTTCGAACATCCAAGATGGTGGACAGCTTTAACACGCTTTAAGCAATGGGTAATTTCACTCCCCTAAAAAGTAACAAAACAAAATCAACGACATTCTACCTCCCATCTCTGCTAAGAAGTAAACAAGTTAGTGTCATCATTTTCAGCGTTTTCAATAAAAATTGTGACTTGTAATAAAATTAAAAAAATTGCTGTGGTTTTAAACTGCTGACTTCACTTTGTTATTAAGCTGACTTTACTTTGTTATTAATCATCATTATAATTTTTATAATTTTTTTTGCACACTTATACTTTTAACTTATAATAATCTAGATCGGGATACTCAGATTTTCTAAGCTGATTTCCATGTGTCCTTAAGACAGTACGCAAATCGTTACGCCATTTATTAAAAGCATTGGTAATGTTCCTTTGGGGTACACTTCGATGAGCCTCTGTGATGCCTTGACACAGTCGCCGTAGCTGCGGTCATTTCTGTACACTTATTTTTGTAAATCTCCCCAATAAATCGGGTCTGTTAGCAGGCCACTTAACGCGCCTAATAAAATCTGCGACATTCTCCTATACAGACCGCTTCAAGCTACTGCGAACATAGGGCGGAAGAAGTCTAATTTGCCAGTGTACGTACATGCAGAGACACCGCACGCCTATCAGTGAAGCAACCAATACTCAGGCTTGCGATCACCACTTGCATGACTTTCCTTTGGTATTTAGTACGCCTCTAACCACGGTTCTGTGTGGAGCGTAGTCAATGAAACCGGAATTTGGTCAATAAATACGCAAATTTTTATAACGTAATTTTCTTATTTTTTGTCACTGATAAATAAGAGCGTTTTATTGTCAACTGCTCAGATTTATCAGTGACGACGTGTTACAATGAAAATAATAAGGAGAAACAAGATAAAAGCCAGTTCTCAAAATAAAATAATACATTCTAAAAACCAAAAAGATTCTCCCAGTCAAAAAAAAAATTAAAGCAAATGTTCGAAAAGTCCTCCTTGCTCGGCTAGACAATATCCGAGCCTACTATAAAAACCCCTTCTAACGTTTCCAAGCATGTTAGGGGTGATAATTTGAAAAGCTTCTTCAAAAACAGATAGAAGTCATTAGGAGCAAGATCGGGAGATCGAGCTGGCCATAAAATAGTTCCCCGTGTACTTATAACCCGATTAGGAAATACATTATCAAGATATTCCCTAACAAGGCCAACATTGTGAGCGGAACAACCATCTTGTTGAAACCATGTTTCACCAAATCTTACACCTAACAACTGCCTAGCAGTTGGAATAATGTGCTGCTGCAGTAGATCCAAGTATCTAGGACCATTCAAATTGCAATTGCCGTTAATAAAAAATGGCCCAATTACGTGTTCCCCTATAATACCCCCCCCCCATACATTTAGTTTTTGGGGATACTGTGTTCTTACGTCAAAATACAAATGCAAATTTTCCCTCGACCAATATCGAACGTGTGTTGGGTTATGACGATTTGATCATTTGACCACCTGCTTTTTCGGCAACTTCGTAGACATCCATTTTTGGTTTTAAAAATGTATTATTTCAATTAAGAACTTACCCATCTGTTTCTCGAGCAAGGCAGAAATAAAACAAAATAATAAAAACAAAATGAATTTCCAAAAGATAACACTGCAGCGTGCTTCGAATCCACCTCGGTCGTACGACACGGAGAGTAAATTGGACTTGATTCCCCCTATGTTCGCAGTAGCTTGAAGCGGTCTGTATGTTGAAACAGACAAATTTTGATCAAAGGGGCATTTAGTTTATGTCACCATACTTGATGATCAATTGTTAATTTCTTAACCGATTTAATTTAGTGATATCTTCATATATGCAGCAGGGTTCAGTATAAGTACCAAACATAATTTTTTTTTCGGTGAAAAAGGGGGGGGGGGGGTGAAAATTACCCATTATTTAAAAATGTCAATCATTGATTTTTGAAAATTGTTAAATTTTGAACTACAACATAAAAGCCTTAAGTCTTGTACTTCTATCTAAAGTAACAGCAAACAACTCCACTCAATCAATATAAAAGCCCTAAGGCTTTTGTCACAATGACTTACATTTATTGGACCGGATCGGAAAAGTCTCATGTCTTGTCTTTCCAAAAAGTCAAAACATTTTAAAAGCGACCGATTCTATCAAAAGTTATAGCAAATTCAAAAGTGTGCAAGATTTTTTGGCCTTTTATATCACTCAACTTTCTTTAAACCTGCCTTAAATTTGTCAAGTAGGTACTTTGAATGTATTTTAATGATGTATTTATTTTTTAATGATTTTTTTATATGTAACTAGACTTTGGAAAATAAAGCATGTTTACTACTGCTTCATTTCCGTGTCAGATTGTAGAAACATGATCAGATTAAAGTCGACAGAAGTGTCAAAATTGACATTTCAGAAAAATCCACAAAAGAATATTTTTTTGAATTAAAAAATAATCCATACATTGCTAAAATAACTGATTCTTTTGTAAAGAAATTCTATTTATTTTTTTAAATTGGTATAATATAAAAACAATTTCATATAAAAGCACCCAAGATATAGAAGATAATTTTTTTTTATACCTTCATCAAAAACAGGATTTTAGTAACTGTCTGCACATAACTAAAGCATGGCTTTTTTGTTTACGGGTACAAAAAAACTTTTTTTTTGATCACGGGTGCAAAAAAAGATTTCTCTCCGCTTTTTACCCAAAATTAAAGAGAAATAGTGAAATATAGTAATATTGAAAAACTCTAATTATTCTTGCCTAAAAATTAAGCCATTTCCGCCAGTTTTCACCAAGTATTTACGAAAAAATAATTTAAAAACATCGCGAAAATATCAAACTGTCAAAGATTAAAATGTCGCAACAATGAACGTCACCGAGTAAAAAGAGAAATCGCTATGGAAACGATTGTTATTTCATTTACCAGCTACCTTGATTTATAGTGTAAAGATGGTGTGTTACGAGAAGTGCTCTTCGTTCGAGATTTTTAAAAGTATTTTCCTGTTTTTCTTGGATTTTTTGATAAAGGTATTAAAAAAATAGTGTTAACACCTCGCGGCTAAACTGTGCTTTTTTTACTAGCGTTTTTAAGTACCTCGCTGCGCTCGTTATTTAAACCAACGCTTGTAAAAAAAGCACTATTTTAGCCACTAGTTGTTAAAACTACTATTAAGTATTCCCTAAAAACACACACTTTTTTGATTGCCTATAACTTCCCCAATAATTATCCGAATTTTTAAAAACTTTAGGTATCACTGTTAAAATTGGTTAATAAATAAAAAAGTTAAAAGCCATTTTTGTGCGAGCCAAAGCCAAGTTTCACCTCATTACATTTAAAATAGTGCTGTGCTTAAGGCTATAGTTTCTCCCCAGATTTTAAATAAAAAAAAGTACAACTGCCAACGCCTTGTTCTTTAATTTTTGTAATCTTTTTCCAGAGTGCAAAGGGAAAACTAAGTATCAGAATTAGCTGAAATTTTGAAGGGGTGATCATTTTTAAATGTTTAGCAGAGCAGAATTTATACGATTCCATGGTAACTGCAGGTGTTTTGTCAACAAACTTTAAATCGGACCGCGGTGGGACATAAGAGTATTTTTACGTTTTCTGACATACAACCATTCGAGGTTATGTTTATCTTTCAAAAATGTGTTTTCAAAAACATTGTTCTAAAACAAATATGAAACTTCTCCGCGTGTGCGATCGCCCGCCGAAAAAGGCCTAGCGCTACGCCGGCATTACCCCGAGTCTATCAAAGAACCAAGAGAACTTTACTGGCTCGCTGGGATTACTAGGATGGAATTCACATTGAAACATTCGGTACCCATAACCCCACATAATTTTATTTTTATTGTGATTCAACCATTTTTTTTTAAATTTAAATTATTGCGGCATAGTTATGTGCAATGGTACTAGTGAAATCTTGGAGTGCAAAGGATAAATTTTAGAACCTCAGTTTCAAAAACACACGAATACTTGAGTACTAACAAAACAGGTCAGTAAAGCTCCATTTAGAAGTTGGAAAGACTCTTGCTAGTCGTTGACGCTCCTGTTTAAAATAGAATACGATTATTTCGACTAGCGCAAGTAGCCGATTTTTAAATCTGCATGCTTTTAAGTTAACCTGTTGTCGGTATCAGCTAGCGGGAGTATTTCCAATTCAATTATAAATGCACCTGTAAATGCAACCCTAAACATTACACCCAGTTACATTAATACGTAGTTGGCTAGCGTTTTTTTAGCAGGTAATTCTGCAATAAATGGTTTTCTTTTATTTTAGTATTTTACTTGTTTTTTTAGCGGCGCAGAATGCGAAAACTCAAAATAAGTAACCTAACCCCAAATTTTTGACCCGGTGCTAAAAAAACTCTGGTGTCCCACTGTGGATAAACATAAATAAAGTCTCCGCGTTGCCATGGAAAACAAATTCAATGACGTAAAATTTTGCAAAAAAATCAGGTCGACATAGTTAAATTGATTTCCCGTACAGTGTTGCTAAAAACAATTCCCCAGATTGTAACTATGACCTTAAAAGATTATAAAGTAGATTAAATTGATATTAGCACTGTAAGGGCAGGTTTATCAAGAGTTAACCATCATTTGTCTCATTCTGGCAAGTTGGATATGTCAGTCATCTTTCTCTTTAACTCTAGAGTTAAAGGCCTCTAAACTCGCTATTAATAAACCTACTCTAAAGGCTTTCAAAAAATCTTCCCAAGTTACAGCTAAACCAAAGATGTCAAAAATAGTCTCTCTCGCAAACAAAATTAACATATATTCCAAGGTTTTGTCAAATTGTCGTAGAAAAATACCCAAAAAAGTCTTTGTTACCTTTCTATTAAAACACCCTTTATATCTAATTGCAGCATTCACTGTCGCTCAGTCTTAAAGCTTGTCCACCTCTAAATCCATTACTTTGGAGGTTTATAGGGATATTTAATTTTAATTGATTCTGAACACGGACCTTAAATTCTCTAATCATGTGACAAAATGTCTTATAAGTGCTTACATGAACTCAAAACTACTGCATTCACATCGTCACATATTAAATAAAAAACTTTACATTTTGTAATGCGGTTTATGATCCATGTCTAACACTGGAAGATAAACAAACAATTCAGAAGGTTCAAGAGTTGTCTTCGTTTTGTGTTTGGAGTCAGAAGGTCAAATCGAATCTCACATAAACTAAAAACAGCAAATTGGCTGGACATGGCCAGTAGGCGAAAACTTCATAGCGCATGTTTTTTTCACAAAATTATTTTTTTCAAAACTCCACCATACTTGAATGAAAATGTCACACACAGAACAGATGTATACAATCTTGGCTTGAGACTTAAGGGTAGATTGACTATACCTCTTCATTGAAGAGTTATTGTTAATCAGTCCTTTTCTTACAACATCTGCAAGATATATACCTAACGAAATTCCAACTGCCTTGAAAAATCTTCCTCGAAAAATTTGCCTATCGTTGTCACCTCTTTCATACCTTATAATGGAATTGCCTCGGGAATTGCTTATTTGATGTACATTTAATAATCTTCAAACCTGTATGAACCTTGAACTTATTCTTTAAATTCTATTCTAAAAAAAACCTATAGCGTAAGACAAATTTAGTCCTTTTGTGGTTATATAATCTAAAAATACCTTGTTTTTGAATGTATGATATCTTAAGTTTTCATTTTGTCCACAATAAAATTATCTTATCTTTATTTAATTTTTTTAGATGATATATTATGAGAAAAATTAACCACTAGCAGTCAGAAACGCAGATGGACGCAGCTAAATAGTTTAAAAACTCATACCAGCTAAATGCCAGAAAAAAAATATATATTTTGCAAAAATCTTAAGAGATTCTCAGTATACAAAATACTAGCAGAGAGTATATTTATTGTTATGACATAAAAAAATGATTGCACACTATTAAACTTTTTCTCCTGAAATTTTTTTTATTGTCTAAAAAATTTGAGATTTTTGCCGTACGCCATAGCACAAAAATGGCTTGTTAAAAAATGTGTTATTTTATATCTATGTTCTAAAGAGTATTATCTACCAAATGTAGTACAGATAAGTTATGTTTTAGAATTCTTTCTCTCTAAAACTATGAAAATGACCTTCTGGGAAGCGGTGATTAAGTGAGTTTAGTTAGCATCTAATTTGGACATTATATGCACCTCAAGTTGACTTTGACAAAAACCTTACCTGTTGTGGAAATTTGTTGAAAACATTTTGGGGTTGAGTATGGCTTAAAGCCATAACCAAATGAGGTTGAAGTTGTCTCCTTAACGCAGACAGCATGTTTTCGGTGTCGATTTTCTCGGTAAGGCTTGCGGTGGAAATTGGGCTTGTGGTATTTACTGAAAAAACATATTTTAGTTAAATTAGAAATAAAGCCATAAAATTTAATTTAAACTCCTTTACGAAATTACATGAGCTAGATAATTGTTTTGTATGCCAATTTTAATGGATTATCTAAACATAAAGAAATCTACAGATCAAGATGCGTATGCGATTTCTTAAACCTTCAAATAACACTGCGTTACAGATTTAAAAAAAAATTAAGTACCCACCGAGGGGAGAACAACTGTAGGCAGGAGGTGTACAAAATTTTGGGCAGGACTAGGCACTACTTGAGCAGGACAAGTCAGTACTTGGGCAGTCTTTAGACAGGACTAGGCAGTCTTTAGACAGGACTACTACTACTTGGGCAGAACTAGGCATGACTGACAAAAAAAGAAAATTGGATATGGCTTCCCTTCATTGGAAGCTCGTTTTCAGAGCTTCACTTTTCTGTAATTTGGAGAAGAAAAAATCAACAGAAGAAAAAAACCTTGCCTAGTTTTTTTTTAATCTGTATTTGAAACTCCGAATGGGTTAGGTTATACTTACTAGGGCTATACTTACTTTAAGGGGAAGTCCTGTTAATCCATGGAATATTCATATATAACAACGTGCAAAACAAAAATGATTGCACCATTCCGCTGCAGGCAAAGTTAAAAAAAAAATCAGGCTGGCTGAAGCATTAGAGAAAAATACTAAAACATAAATTATCGTGGACCAAACAAATATTGGATATAATTAACAAAAACTAAACGGAGCATGACCGTAGGGCAACCTAGAGGCCCTGTATACGATTTTTGACAGTTATTGTTTTACCAGAGTTGAGCAACTGGATTTGACAGTTGTTAGGGAAATGTTTGAAATTGTGTATTGGCAATGATAGTTGGTAACTCCTAACAATAAATAACTTTGTCACTGTCAGATTTTTCATTAAAAAACGTCAGGTTTAGAAATGGAATTTTGCTGTATCAAAAACTGTATAGAAATAGAATCCCTTCTAATTCTATGGCCTCGACGAATTTGTAGCGTTCCTTTGTCCAACGGAGAAAGAGACTCAGGAAAAGTGAAAAGCGGCGCCATGAAGCCCTATCGTTTGCCGTGGTCTCGAAGTTGTTTATATCGATGTTTTTTTTTAATTTTGCTTTTTTGTATGCCTGTGTAACTCGCCCCCTCCCCCCAAGACATTTAAAAAAACTAAATAGCTTAATAGGTAGGTTCGTTAGTAGGTAGGTTGCCCTAATTATATCCAATATTTGTTTGGTCCACGATAATTTATGTAAATATGAATGTCGAGATGAAGATAACTTCAACCACATGGGGGGAGGCCGACTTCTTGTCACGTCATGGTAAAAAACTGTAGAATGAAAATTTGATCAGGCTGGTTAGGTTAGGAAAGGAAGGGGGTCAATTTTGAGGAGGGAGTCAACTAAAACTTCACAAATTGTTGCAAAGGGATGGAGGGGGTTATGGTTTTTTTTTTAATTATTGAAAACGTGGTAAAATAATAACATCGGGGATTCCCAGGGAATATTGTTTTTGGCGGGAAAACCCAAGGAATTTCATAAAGTATGGGCGAGTTTGTAATCTCATCGATGCATCAAACAAGTTCTTGAAACGTTCCGATGCCATCAAACGCGTTCTTTTGGATTTCCGATGCAACCGACTTGATGCCAACAATTGCAATCGGCTCCGAGGGCTGATGGCTTTTGATGGTTAATCAAATGTTGACATCGGTGACAACGTTTAAATGAATTTTAGTTGATTTTAAAAACTTGCCCTATCCGGGATTTCAAATTATTCGTTGAGTGTTCTTTCACATACTACTTTTTGTGAGAGTTTTTAATCTAATATGAAATCCATCTACCGATTTGCACCGATTCCAACAATAGTTGAACATATGATTTTGACAGGTATCAGTGATGAGGCTCATCGAAAGAATCCGATTGCGACTAGCTAAAACAGTTGTCCATAACAGTGGCGGCTCGTAATCTATGAAGAGGAGGTTCACAAATTTTAAAAATTGACCAGGAATTTGTTTGTAGGTTGCGTGACTAAAAGTCATGTCCATTTTAAATTTTCTGTTGAAATCCGTAGATTTGCCCGTAGTGGTTGGCGTCAAGTCAATTTCGGGTTTAGGTCCACCGGCATTTTTTATTTAAATTTTTTGCTCCATACCTTAGACTAAAAAGAGACAAGATACTTGACACTTACGGAGACTTTGGTTATATTATTAAATGGAACAATGTTTACCTTTCTGTTGTTTACAGTAAACACACCAGTGGCGTACCTACTTAAATATAATTTTATACATGGATTATATTATTAAAATTTTACTATAATATGAAATCTGCAAAATAATTTAAAAAACATGCAAAAAATAATTCTGCCCATTTGAGCTTTGGAAGCTTCCTAACTTATTTTATTATTTATTTATTGAAATTTCAATTTTCAACACAATAAAATTATGCCAAACATTAAAACAAAGAAATACAGTTCACAGCACCTAGCTGGAACATCAAGAAAAAAAATATAATATTATCTACTAGCTAAAAATTATGTTATTGTGTTTGTTAATTTTGTTATTTTTTCTGGTCATTAGCAGAAACTTACTTATACTGACTTTTTCAGTACACAATAAAGTAAATAATGCTTAGGGTATATACAGACATCTAGGACAGACAAAACGATTCAAATATCAATTCGAAGGGCGAGCGCAGATGGCAACGGCGGCAGTATAAATCAACCTTAATATTCTGATATGAGGTAGGAATTCAATATTCTTACAAACCTGAACACATGTGAATTAACTTTTATTGTTGTTTGCAAGTTTGTTTAAGGACTCTACCTACCTTTATTTTATAGTCTTTATAAAAAAAAACCTTCGAAAATATCTCATTGCGCATTAAAAAGTATGCTTTATTTTATCGTCTTTACAAAAAAACCTTGAAAAAACCTTATAAAAACGTTCGAAAATATATCGTTTGACTCACTGGACATTAACTACTTCATCAATAGTAGTTTTAACAACTAGTGGCTCAAATAGTACTTTTTTACAAGCCTTGGTTTAAATAACGAGCGCAGCGAGCGAAAAAAGTAAAAAAAAGCACAGTTTAGCCGCGAGTTGTTTTATCAAAAAATCCAAGAAAAACAGGAAAATACTTTTAAAAACGAAGAGTACTTCTCGCAATAGACCATCTTTACACTATATAACTATGGTTTCCATAGCGATTTTCCTTTTTACTCGGTGACAGTTTCATATTTTGAAGATGTTTTTAAATGATTTTTTCGTAAATACTTGGTGAAAACTGGCAGAAATGGCTTAATTTTTAGGCAAGAATAATTAGATTTTTTTAATATTACTATATTCCGCTATTTCTCTTTAATTTTGGGTAAAAAACGAACAGAAATATTTTTTTGCACCCGTGATCAAAAAACAGTTTTTTTGCATCGGCATCGGTAACCAAAAAAGCCATACTTTAGTTATCTGCAGACAGTTACTAAAATCATGTTTTTGATGAAGTATTTTAAATTTTGAGGATTAAAAAAAAACGTGTATGTTGTTATTTTAATCTAAGGATCTACTAATTTAAGTATATTTCATAAACTGATTTCACTTGCTCTTCCTTTGTTTTCAAAACATTGGATGATTTGTTCCAAAATATCTTTAAATGCACTGAAATATTCTCCTACTGGTAAAAACAACACACTATAAACGTTTTTTGACAAAATATGATTTTAAAACGACTTACAAACTCGATATTTCTCACCTTTGTTTTGTTGTGATTTTATTTGTAAATAAACAATGGTTATTATTTGCCAAGGAGTTTTCGTTGGACCAGATATCTTGTCTCTTTTTAATCTAAGTTCATTATAACTATTGTTAAAATAATACAACAGAAAAAGTATAAATAAAAGTCCTTAAAAAATCGCTAAACGCGTGAATGCATCACGAACCACAGCAACAAGGCAAAGCAAGTGGAGTGGAGCACACCAAATGTGTGCGCCTTTCCCTATTCTCTCTGTTCCGTGTGATCAATCAGAGGTTCATTTCATTCGGCGGCGAGATCGAGCAGCTGGTAGCAGGAACTGCGTTGAAAAGACGGACGACGGATGTGGCAATGAGAGTGCGCGAGACGGAAAGAGACCGGGCTGTGTTAAATTTTAAATACTCATCTAATTTTGACGCGTGCCATAATAATCAGCGCTGATAATAATAGGAAGTTTCGGAAATATTACAAAGAATAATATAAATCAGACATTTTATCTTAGAAAATTGAACTACTAGAAGGAGCTTTTTTTCAGACCTAGGTTTGAGTTCAACATCTTCATCCCATTGTTGTCATGTTCACATGTTCCCCTGTTTTTAATATTATTTAAAATACCTTCAATAATTTTTAGTTCCGTTTAATTAAATGGTCTAGATATAGTAATAAAAATCTATGTTTCTATAAAAAAAAAACCTAAAAGTGTATTCAAGTAGGATGTACAACAATAAAAATAAGAAAAAGGTGCTATGGAAATCCCTATTTACACAGAAATTAATGACAAGCCGGCAACACAGATTTCCTGCCTTTGTTTACCAAGAATGGCCAAATATGACGAATTCTAACCGAATATTTAGTTAATATTTTAATTTAACGTACCTGTGAAACGAAATACTGCGGTCCCCCGGCTTCTGTTTCACCTTGCATATAATAACCATTTTTGCCAAAAACTTTTCACAAAAATATCAAAAAAACACTATTGACAAGTGCTGAAACTTTCACTTTCAAAACAATAATGACATTCCAGGAAAAATCGAGAAACCGCAATAAACAATCAATTTTGCCACGTTGACTACAAAAGAAGATGTTTAAGGAAAACACATGTTAGATTTTCAAAAAACGTCGAAAGTTTTAAATTGGTTGCGAGTATTATATACCTCATTAATTCAAAACTTAATCCAAATTTAATAAGTTTTTTGTTACAAAATTCTGTTATTAAAATTGGCAACACAGATTTCTTTCTCCCCTTTCCCCACTGTAGATGTTGCACTCAAACAACCAGTGTAACCAGACAGACCAGACTCCTTCTAGTAGTTCAATGTTCTAAGCATTTTATTATGACTTCTTATTCCGTGTGGGGGTGCACTTGCTCATGTGCTCTTATGGAGAAACCGCCACTGAATAAACAAAATTTCATGTAAAATAACGCGAGTTACAAGTTTTCAAGTTTTGAGGGTGCAGGGCTAGGCAGTACTTGGGCAGGACTAGGCAGTACTTAGGCAGGACTAGGCAGTAGTTGGGCAGCATTAGGCAGTACCCTAGGCACCGACAGGAGCTGTACATATTTTCTTTAGTTGTTCACCACTCGGTACCCACTTTAATTCTCCCTCTTTATTTATTCAGAAATCACCAAATAAGGACAAATACTTTTTTATCACGTACTGTTTTTTAGAAAAAAATTAAAAAATAAACGGCCAGCATACACATAGCTTTATTTAATTATCAATTCGAGTAAAACGGTAAAAGTATGTTCTCCCTTTAGACGCCAGTAAAATCGTTCCTCAACCCTTTCATATCCAGATGAAATCATGCCTGTTGTTCATCACTCACAGGTCCAAAATTTGAAGGAAAAAAGAGAATCTTTTTATATGCATTTAACAAATCACTCACCATCCTATTTAACGAATATCCAACCAAAAAATAAAACAACCACGTGAAACGAACCTATTTTATCAATAATGGTTACACAAATCTCAAAATTTTATCTCTCTCTATTTGTCTGTCTATTTGTTTGATCAGTATTACCCAAAAGCTACTAAATGGAAATAAAAGTTATGACTATTTAAAGGGAAAAAATAGTGGACAAAGCCGGTATTCGACTGGAACGAAGGGTCTGAAGAGCAGAAGGTGAAAGGGGAAGGCGGAGGGGAAAGCAATAATTTGAAAAACACGAACGATGTCGCGGGCTTTAGCTAATTTGCTAATACAGACAAAATGAGAGTCGCCTAAACAAAATAGTTATGAATTACAGAGATCAATATTTTCGAGTAATGACACATGGCGATAAGTAGGTCTATGACGTCATCAAAGATGGCTATCAAATTGGTCCAGGAATTTGTCGCCCTCGGGAGTTTTTTTAAAATAACTCCTGACCTGCTTTACCAATAGACAGCAAAATTTACATGGTTTTACATCACCAAATTTGATCTTCAGAATATTTGAACACAATTGGTCGGGTACTTTAACTACCAGTAATGTTGAAAAATAAAAAAAAATATTAATAATTTTCAGTCACAAAATTTTGCCCTCAAATTTACATTTTTGATGGTGGAGTTGCGGGATGTTATTCATAAGGCGTCTTTGGCGCCATTGAAAATGTAGGTCACAATTTAACCATGTAATCTGTCCAACATGTAATTTTGTTCAACATATATACATTATTTTGTGACTGAAAATTATTAATATTTTTTTTTACTTCTTTAACATCAATGGTAGCCAAACTAAGATTAATTGGAACGCGCATATTGCCTACGTCATTAACAAGATTAAAATGGCGCTAATGACCACCAGAAGAGCTGTAGGGAAAACTTGGGGACTTGCACCACACATAACCCATTGGTTATACACGATGGTGGTGAAACCCAAAATAACCTACGTATCGTGGCCGAAGGCCGAACAAAGCACTGCAAAAACCTCCCACCACTTGACATTGTCATCAAAGCGGAGGCGAGAATGGAAGCATACAGACTAAAATGCAATGACAACAACCAAGATTGCGAAAATTGTCACCAACTAGCTGCTAGAGATGAGGAGTGACATCATGACTCCGAAAATCAACACGAACAAGCCGTTTAAGACCCAGCTATCCTGGGAAAACAAGACGGAGAAATCACTAGTCCAGTCGGAAAAATTGGTATGATATACCGACGGATCCAAGATGGACAGTGGATCAAGAGCGGGAGTATTTGGCCTAGCCCCAAGATCAAATTGGTTTGCATCTCTGAGGAAACATACCACAGTATTCCAAGCTGAAATACATGCTATAGAGACTTGTCTGCGGGAAAACCTGAGAAGAAGATATCTCAACGAAGATATAACAATCTTCTCAGACAGCCAAGCAGCTATTAAAGCTCTGGCATGCCAACAAATTCACTCAAAATTAGTGTGGAACTGCCTTCAAACCCTCCTAACCCTACCGAAACACAAGAGTCACCCTTGCGTGGGTGCCGGGGCACAAAGGGGTAGCAGGCAATGAACACGCGGATTCTCTAGCAAAAAGAGGATCAGAAAGACCATTTATAGGTCCTGAACCTGTATTTGGAATTCCAAAAACCTCGATACGTGGTATCAAGCGATGGGTGCACGAAGAACATCGAAAACACTGGCATTCATAATCGGGGCAAAACCACAAAAAATCGTTAAACTGAATAGGAAATCAATCAGAAAAGTGACGGGGCTATTAACCGGTCACTGCGCACTGAAAGAACACCTGCATAGGATGGGAATCTATAGAGACGAACCCACCTGGAGACTATGTGATGAGGATGGCGAATCAGACACTCACATCATATTTGAGTGTCCAGCACTAATCTTCTGCAGAACACAAAACCTCCTGGAGGACGACTCCTCCAGAGAAGCTAACTGCCAGAGAAACCTAATAAAGGGGCTGCTGCTCCTCGCGAGGTCGTCAAACCTCTTACATTATAAGGCACACAGTAAGAGATACAATAATCTAAGAAGCTGCAGTGTCAGGGATTTCAAGACCTAAACTTGCTGTTGAGACAAATCAAATCAAGATTAATTTTGGTGATTGGTGCATAACCATGTAAATTTTGGTGTCTATAGATAAAACAGGTCAGGAGTTACTTAAAAAAACTTCCGAGGCCGACAAATTCCTGACCAATTTGACCGCCATCTTTGATGACGTCATAGACCTACTTATCGCCATGTGTCATTACTCCACCATCGAAAAAATTGATCTCTGAGTCAAACCCTACAAGAAACTGTAGAAAATAGAACTTTAACTCAAAAATGGCCACGGGGAGATATACGTTTCTAAACTATCAAGGTTATCGGTGTGTACCTCAAAAACAAGACGTGATAAAAACATCAAACATAAAGACATCCACTATCTACATACTATAACTAATAGAAATTATAATGGCAATCATTTTTTCGGTTACCGAAATCGTGTCACGCAGTGTAATTAAAAAAATATAGTAAATATATAACTTATGCAAAACAAATAATTTTGATGCATTTAGGTTTCAATTACAGTCTACCCACACAAAATCAAAACAAGATCGCTTTAAATAAACAAATAAATCCACGATCCCGTCGATCCCTCCCTTCCCCGTAACTCTAAAATTGGTCCTCTTTATGATGTTTGGGGACAGTCTCCAGATATACGGTTAATTAGTTGCCAAAAAGTCCCAACGGGATTCTTAAGCTAAAAAAGTATACTAGTTGAAAATTCTCACCTGAATAATGGGCCTCGAACTCTAAAAAAAATTAAATCAAATTAGAAGTGGCCAATAAAAGAGCAAAACCATAAAAAAGTATTAATAATTTATCTTCATTCCAAATTCAATCGAATCAATTTTTTGTGAATGACAGCTACATTAAGTTTTTGTACTTAAGTGTCCGCCATATTGAAATTGGTCCGAAGAATTTGCAATGAATAGTATATCAGACATAGAAAATGAGACCGTGCGTCCGGCGAAAGTTGTCGTTAGCATTACGCTCATGGGGAGTCACTTTATTTTATTCTTATCCAATTTTTACTCATTTTTTTATAAAATCATCTAGACTACTCGGTATTCGGCTTGGAATTCCTCATCTTTCATAATTCTAAAATACAAACATTAGGTGTAGCCCGATCAACTAGAGAAAAATATTTCCTTACCAGCATATAGAACTAAATTTATAGCTTATAGTAATGCTTTTTTAAATTACCACACACTAGCTTTATGCTTTATGTCAACTCTATTTGGAAAAATAATATAATTAAAATGAACGGATTTTCAGTTTGAGCACTTTTTTTCGGGTATAAATTGCTATTTGGAAATTGTATGGCGACTGACTGAGTGCGCACTAGTGCTGTTTGACGTTTCATTGGTTAACGCACTAGTTTTTCACTTAGTGCATTTTTCCTGCACGAGTTTTACGAGCTCATATCGAACGCTGTGAAATAAATAACACATTTTTTTTTTAATTTTAAGCGTTTTATGTTAATAGTAATTGGTGTTATGGAACTTTTTACGTCGTTCTATAAACAAGTATTGTATGAAGACGATTGTTCCGTCAGTGTGCTAGAAAGAGGACGCTTCGAAAAACTTAATAATTATAATAATATAATTTTAATATTTCATTTGAAAATTATTAAAACTAAACCAATTCTTAACCAAATAGTCATGTTCCATTGGAACCACCCTATAGTACAGTAAAATTGTCGTAAATAATAAGTTTGTGTTTCCCCCACACCTCGGGAACAATCCGCCATTTTGAAAAAACTTTTTAACCTACTTTTCTCCATTCTTATTGGTCGGAGGCTAAAAATCCTGAAAACAAAAATATTCGGCATAAAATTTTCAACATTTTGGTCCAAGTGCTCAACTTTCTGAAATTAATTTCAAAATCAGTTTCAATGTATTTTAACCAACAAAAAGTGATTTTTAAATGCAAAAGTTCTAGATCTCGGAAAAATCCTATAAAAATATGTATATTGTTTATAATTAATTAAACAGTTTCTGAGCAACAGCGACTGAAAGTTGGTAAAATTCTTTGAGAACTGCTTACTGGGCATGCATGAAGCCGCGTGTTGTGGATTATATATTATTATTTATAGCAAGAGCAGTACAAATAAGGTGTCAAATTAAAGCTTGTGATATGCGCTACACAACGGGTCAGTTGTCTGTCAGCATGAAAATTGCCGAAAGTATCTGAAAGACTGACATTTAGTCGGGTAAATACGTTAATACTTATTTTTCGTAACTTTAACGCCCTCTATCTTTTTAAAAACTAACTACAGAGTTGAGCCTGTACCAAAAAATATTGAAAATTTTATGCCAACGATTTTTGTTTTTACACTTTTTTGCCTCCGATTAACAAAATCTGTTCTAAAAATTTTTCAAAATGGCGGATAGTTCCCAAGGAGTGGGGGAAACGCAAACTTGGGAATTTTACTTTCAGACCTCCAAAAAAACACAGAAAAAACTCAGCCTGTCTGGTTTTTTTCGACTTCAAATGACAATTTTACTGTACTACCATCAATTATGTAAAACCATTTTTCCAAACTTTGACCCCTCCCCCCCTGCACCACTTTATAACATTTTTGCAATCCCTTCCCCCTCTCTTTTAGCACTTAATAATACTTCTACCTACCCCTCCAACCCCTCTTTGTAAGCGATGGATGGCCCATAACCCAAAAGGACTCGACTATCGCGACCCGACTAAAGTCTGTCAGATACTTTCGGCAATTTTTATTCCGACAGGCTAGGTTATTCCTGTAGCGTTCATCACAAGCTTTAATTTGATATCGCATTTGTACTGCTCTTACCATTCTCAAAAAATTTTACCAAATCTCATTCGCTATAGTTCAGACACTGTTTACTTACTTAATTATAAATAATATACATATTTTTTATAGGATTTTTCCGAGATCTACAACTTTCTTATTTAAAGTGTAACAAAAACACTTTTTGTTGGTCAAAATACGTTAAAACTGACTTTTTGTAAATTTGGCGCCCTCTATCTTTTTGGGAACTAACTACAGAAAGTTGAGCACTTGGACAAAAATGAATATTTTTGTTCTTAGACTTTTTCGCCTCCGACCAATAGAAATGCAGAAAAGTCGGTTACAGATTTTTCAAAATGTCAAATGGCTAAATTATATCAAAGGTTCCTGAGGAATGGGGGAAACACAAACTTGGGAGGTTTACTTTCAGACCCCCCAAAAGAACATACCAAAAACTCAGCCTCCCCGGATTTTTTTGTACCTCAGATTACAATTTTACTGTACTACTAGTACTAATAGCTTCCTTGCGATCGCTCTTTAACTAATAAAACATAACCTAAAACACAACCAAACTCACCTTTAGTACTGGTCCTCTTATGTCGCTTCCCCTCCCCGGAATTTTTTGGCCTTCGCCGTCTTGTGTGTATGGTGTCCCTGCGCATGGTTAAAGGCCGATCCACGCCGTGCAGCTTAAAGTAGAGGCCGCACGCGTTGCACACCATTTCGCCGCGGAGGTTCCGCCTCCATATGGTGGTCGTGTGTGTGCCGCAGTTCGTACACGACACGTCCACGCGATGTTTTATTGCACCGATCCCCTGAAAATAAAAAACATTTTAAATCCCTCATCGGCGACATTGGATTTCGTGGAGGGTTCGTGACAAGATTAGAGCAGACATGCTGGAAGGTCTTTAAGAGTTTTTAAATCAAATTGTCGAGCTCGTCGATTCGTACAAATACATGAGTTCTCGCGCAAGAATCTAAGAGACTCTCCGAATTTTTAGTGCTGTTAGTGCAGCGGAGTTTAAAATTTTTTATAAAGGCCTTGCCCCTCCTCCATCTTGAAAAAATATCCGACAGTGGGCACTTTTCTCAGATTTTCGCCCATAACTACATTCCAATACATTCAAACGCAAAAAAGTTATATACAATACAACAGGTTTTCGAAAAATATTCATTTATATCATAAAAATAATTTGTAATAAAAAACGTCTGGGCTAGAGTTTCAAAATGATTTGATGTTGTAATATCTATCGTAAAGTTGAAGACCTTTATGCCAATAACTAGTTTGTTTTTTATTAAACGGAACTCTTGTTAGATTTGTTATCTAGTACTAAATGTATGCACATCCTTATTACAGGTAAGAGTTTGTTTTCTGGAAAAGACAAACTTGCACAATTCGAACAAATACAAGCTACAGAAACAGAATTTTAAATTGAACAAAACTATTACGAAAAATGTGTCTTTAAGGCAATCCAAGCATACACCTTAAAAGCTTTTTCTATTTGATAAACACTTCTTCCCAATCCAAAGATGCCTCCCAAAATATGATGACATAATGGAAAAGGTATTGAAAGTACAGTGTGACTTAAATGATATATAACAATTCTTCGTATTGTAGTTGAAGAGTAATTCATAAATTAAAACGGTCAGGTAGTCTTCTAGTTCTTGAACAGCGTCGTAGGGGTAGTTGATTTTCATCTTGATCGTTAGTAGTATTTTGTTGCTCAATGCTCTGATACTTAAAATCTTGAAGAGTTGAAAAACCATAAAACGTAGATGTAGAGGCATCAGGATCAGGACTATTTGGAGATGAAAAACCATTTAACGTAGATGGTCGTTCATTTATATTAGAACATGATGTATTTTCATTTTCTTGATTTACATTTGTAGCTAATGGGTTGGGTATAATTTCGTTTGAAATTTGATTCCGGTTAAAAACGCGATATTGTCTTCTGCGTGGTGGTAAATCTTCTACTCGATTATGTGGCTGTAGTGGTCTTGTTGCCACAATTGCACGGTCTGAGTTGTTGAACGGTTCCATACTTTCCATCAATTTTTCCATGATAATTCCGTGATTGTACTCTTGCTCCAATTACATAATATTTGTTAAAATTTGGTTGACTTGCATTATTTTTCTCTGGTTTCTGAGGTCGAATGAGATCTAATTTTGTTCGAAGGATTTGTCCAAAAAGCAATTCAGCAGATGTGCTTCCCATCAAAAGAGCTGTTGATCTAAATTTCCGTATGAAAGAATGTAGTTTTTCATGTATAGTTCCTAATTCTCCGATCATTTTTTTCATTTTTTCTTTAAATGTCTTCACATATCTTTCTGCTTGTGCATTTGTGGCAGGATGTTCTGGAGCGATAAATCTTTGTCCCATTCCATTTCTTTTGCCAAATTCTACAAAATTTATTGATTTAAAAAAATGCGTTGTTGCTTACAAGTATTTTTGGTAATCCATAACAGATAAAAATTTCTCTTAAGTAATGTAATGTTCCAGAAGTTGTGGGTGCATTTCCAGACATTTTAATTTCTGGCCATTTGCTCTTTGCATCTACAACTATAAAAAAGTAGTGGTTTAAAAATGGACCTGTATAATCTATGCGGACCCGTTGCCAATTTTTTGTTGGTTCGTCCCATTGGTGACGTGGGGCCTTTTTGGAGTTTTTCTTGATATCAAGGTACTATCTACTATTTACCAAATCCCCTATATCTTTATCAAACCTTTCCAGTAGCAATATCTTCGAGCCAGATATTTTATTTGTACTATTCCTATATGAGTTGTCTAACATTGCTGGTTGGGTTGGGAAGAATATTCAAATATACTTCCATTAAATATCCTCGAGCCAGATATTTTATTTGTACTATTCCTATATGAGTTGTATGTAGTTCTTCTAACATTGCCGGTTGAATATTTTTTGGTATGATTACTCGATTATTTTTAAAAAGTATTCCTTCTTCTACAGAATATTCAAATATACTTCCATTAAGGAGTTTCTGTTTTAACTGCTGGAGTTCTGGATCTTGTTGGGTTTCTTGAACTATTAATCTTGAATTAAAATCTAGGGTTTAAAAAAGAGAAGATCAAAAGATCTTGGGAGGAAAGAACGAAAATTCAAAATGGGATTAGTGTCCCACAAGGAACACACAAAAGACCAAAGCGAAAGAAGAAACAATTAAACGATGTTTCGCACGGGGTGACCAGCGTGAGCTCGTCAGTGGGACACTAATCCAATTTTGAATTTTCGTTCTTTCCTCCTCCTCTTTTGATCTTGTCTTTTTTAGGTTCTTTACGGTTGATGTAATTGATTTGGAAGTTTAAAATCTAGGGTTTTTTCGTCTTCTTTTAATGTTATCCATTTTCTTGATAAGTGGTCTGCATTGGTATGCTCAGAAGATTTTTTGTATTCAATAGTATAATCGAATCCGGCTAAAAACTGTGTATCGAATCATTCTTGTAGCTGATAGCACAGGAAGTTGTTTTGTTGGGTTTAAAATAGTCATTAATGGTTTGTATTCAACAAAAAGTGTAAAACGTTGTCCATAAATATGAAACATTTTTTTAAAAAACACATTATTATATTGGTTGATTTTAGTTAAATCTGTACGTTATTTTCAATGAAATATTTTATTTCTAATATGACAGAAAACCAATCAAACTTGACAAGCATCACACATGTAAACAATAAAGTACAGTGTAACTCAAATAATATATAACAAACGGGATTCAACATGACCATGGTATGTTATTTTTAGTTTATCGATGTTCATAATTCTTAGATTAGAAAGTATGCTGTTCCCGGAATTTGAGACCATTTTCATTTGTTAACTTTTTGTTTTGCACTGAATTTGCGTTGCGCTTACTTGGTGAAAAGTGAAATCTCAAATAGTTGGTTTTGTTTGAAATTTTGTAGACGATGAAATATTCTACAAACTAGAGGAGAATTGGCAGAATGAGAAATATATCCATGCTGTGCCTGGGCATGCGCCCGCGCCCCCGGGCGAATTACAAATATGCCGCCGAAATAAAAAAGATGATGTGCAAAGAAAAATAATGCATTCACTGAAAATCATCATCATCATGTTAAATTATAATCTTTTAAATAAAATAACAAACAAAATTTCTACCTACTATTTTACACAATAAAGTAAACAACCAATTTGAAAATAATTAAGATGTTAATCACAGGTTGCAATCATATACCTATTTTGGAAATCATATATTTTAACACCAAACTAAAACAGGGGCGTTACAGCCTGTTTGTAAGTGAGAAGAGCGGATTAGTATTAATTAGTAGGTCTTAATTTGGGTTAGTGTTATATGAAAAAGAACCTATTTATATTTAAAGGAAAAACCATATCATAAATGTGACGCAGGCGAAAATTTGGAAGAATTTCTCCTAAAAATGCGGAATTTTCTGTTCTTTCAGTATTCAGTATTTGGCCGCCCCCTAAGGGTGGCCGCCCTGGGAGGTCACCCGGGTTGCCGGGTGCCTTGCACGGCCCTGAATAAACTTACGATATTACACAATATACAATTTATTCCAATCTACAACTATTACGATATAATACAATATACAATTTATTCCAATCTACAACTAGAAGTTGCCTCATAGATGTGATCCTACCATGCAAGCTTACCAAAATTTTTCCGCTTGCCTCTAAAATTTGTGTAGTTGTCGCATCAGGATCGCGAAAATTTTTTGCTTCGTCAAGCAACAGTGGGTTTTTCTGTAACAAGTGCAAAAACTTGTTTTTGTGACGTATCTAAAAGGGAAGAAAGCGCCACTTGAATGTGATTGGAAAAGAGGAAGCAGACGTTTAGAACCTTTTGCAACAGACAGAAATTAAAAATAGTTTCTTGTAAATGCGCCAGAGTAAGCAAAGATCTATTAAATCCACCGCCCATCTCTTCTTTATAGTTTTAGATTCGATAATTCTTGTATTTGATATAGTAGATATATCCCTTTCACTGCCAATTCTCCTTCCCTCGTTCTTGTTCTGGATTTTCTCTCTAGTTGTAGATTCGAATAAATCGTTAATATTGTATATATATGAATACTAGCATTTCAACCGCTGCATTGATAGCCGCGGAATTATAAAAAAATTAAAACAACCTATATTTTAGCGGGTCAATATTTTTATCAAATATATATAATATATATTTTTTAATATTTATAGTGAGATAGGGAGTAATAAAAAGTTGCATGAATTATTAACTCTGAAACACATAACCATCTATTTTATCAGTCATAATATCAATTTCTAAACCTCTGTGACTTTTTTGTTCTGAGATACAGAAGATCCCTTTACCCCCTTCGAAATCGAATTACCCCTATTTCTCCTCCCCCAGTTGAAATTTCAAAAAACGCCAAAACACGTATTTACTTATTATATTAGTAGAATCTTCAAACCAATTTTAAGACCACTGCGGCTTTTCAACCCCTATTTTTACCCGCTTAGGGGTAAAATTTTCAAAAATCCTTTCTTAGAGAGCGCCTACATCACAAACCCAATATGTCCTTAAATTTTCATAACTGTAGGTTAAGTGGTTTGACCTGTGCGTTTATAGTTGATGTTGACTATCGTTCTTTTATTAGTATAGATTGGATTGTATTGTAAATATTTTATATCCCTATTTACATGAACGAAAAGTCTAAAAGATTTTTTTTTTAATTAATGGTAGAAAAAATACATCACATTAATTTGTAGAAACTTTTATCGTCTTCACAATTGCATATACTTTTTTACCTTTAAATTCAGTGAAATGGTGTGGAAGATGGCGGAGAAAGAGCAAGGAATGCAGGGAAAACTTTAATTCTTAACTATTACCCAAGCAGCATTTATGTGACTTTCAACTAAATCCGACGTAATGCGACGTTTTTTAAAGACAAAATTTAAGTCATAATTTCCTTATTTGGTCAACGACGTCGCTTTAATGTCAAACCCAACGTTGTTAAGCGTAAGTTCAGTACCCTTTGACGTCGCATATTGTGACGTAACTTTCTACAGATTTCCCAACGGCAGGCTTACGTTGGTCTTTATCGTATACTACGACGTAACTTTCTATTGATCTCCCAACGTCGGTCTTATGTTGGTTTCTATGACGTTAAATTAGTTATCCTGCCAAACGGCCAAGCGTCGGCGGAATCGATTACATTTAGTGATGGTCGATGGAATATGCCTTAAACTTACGTTGTGTTCCATTGACCTAGTTTACGTTTCGCTGTTTGACCTACTTTTCGTAGGGTTTTTTAACCTACTTTGACATTACTGTTCTAACCTTACTTTGTTTATCTCGCAGGGATGATGGATTGCACTGGTGCAATTTTATGTCCTTTTTTAGCTTGGGGAACCAGCAGATCCCATCCTCTTCACAATTGTGGGGTATGGGCTCCGTTTCCTTTAGGTTTTTTATATAGACAATTTTAAAAAAGTCGTCCATTTTTAGGCTCAGCCCAAAGGAGTTGTAATCTGTGTGGCGCAGTACTTTCGCGAACTTTTTTTTCTAAAAAAGCCGAAAATGATTGGAAAAACAATTTTTTGTTTATCTGTCAAACGTGAACAAAAGTAAGGTTATCTGTGCGTCTGACCTACTAATCGAATACGTCGGATTCTATTATCGTAGTTTAAACAGAATATTTACCAATTGTTAGCAGTTGGATTCTAATAAGTCGGAATTGATCTAGCATTGATCTGCGATGCATGACGTAGAATTCTAATACGTTTGCTGCTTGTCGGGCATTCGCACGTACGATTTCCCTACGTCGTTCGAACGTAAGAACTTAGTTTTAGTGACATTTAGTAAATTTTGTATAACGAAAGTTAGAGTCTCGGTCCGAATTGGTAAAATTTTAGTGCACTATAGGTAAGTTGATTTAACCCGCCATTTTAAACAACTTGGCGTCAATCGGCCGTCACAAAAAAATTTTTTGTTTTACAAATTTTGATCTAAATTGGAAGACGCCATTCAAAATTAACAATAATTTAGAACTTGGGCACACACCACACCATTTTTAAAACAATATAAAAAAAAATTATTTTTTTTTCTTTTTTTTTCTGATATTAAAGAATTCGCGAGGCAATCGCCTTTTTTTCAAAGCATCTTAATCACGTTTATCAATAAACTGGCTTTCGTTGGCAAAAATTGCATCCGTCTTGCGTTTTCAAAGTGTTTATCATTATTTGTTTATTAAAAAAATATGTCTTAATTTTATATTTTTGGGTATTTGCAATCAGGTTATATTGTTCTTCAAAATAATATACTTTATAAGTACAATTTACGTTCGGAATATTTTTTCCAAGCGAAAATTTGATTAGTTTTAAGTAAGGGAAATCAACGAATGGGCGACGTAGGCAATGGTGAGAAATTTTAAGTGAAATAAATCAAACGTTAATCAACGTTGGCAATTGGCGAAAGCTCACCCAAACAAGGTTCATTTACTGACGTCGCAGTGACTTCGACGCAACGTTAATCTTTATTCCCCATTTAGACACAAATAAGGGTGGACAGGAAGTCGAAACGACATTGCTGCTGACGTCGGGTCATTTAATCTCTACGTCTGCATAACGTAAGATAACGTCCAAATGCTGCTTGGGTACCTTCCGACCTATACAACATGTTAAAAATTCAAAAATACCAGGCCTTGTCTAAGGCCATACATACCGAGTAGGCGTTTTAATGTTAATTTCGGCGCCATCTGTTGACTGTATACCCAAACCTTTCCCCTTGCTCCATTCTATTGCATGCTAACTCCTACCCCTAGTATTTCCTCAATTACTCAAAACCTTTTTAAAACATCAGAAACGATATACAAGAAGCTAGCAGCGCAACGATTTTTTTATTTGAACCTATAAACTAATTAGAGCTAATTTAGTGCTAATTTTGTTCAGCAAAAAACAATTTAGAGCCTGCGTTTTTTAAAAGTTAGCGCATGCGTTGCTAGGTTCCGTGAGACGCCAGCAGCGCATGCGATTTCAGCCTAATTAAGAGAATTCAGAAAACAAAAAATACTTACACAATTAGAGCTAATTTAGTGCTCCAGGGTTTCATATATATTTTTTTAAATATATAATACGAAAATTATACTACATATATTATAATCTGACATAGAGAAATTTTCCCGAGAAGTAGTACTAAATGGGTTCTAACGATTCATGTACTTTTTGGTATTAAGTCTATAGTTTCTCCCCAGATTTTAAGTAAAAAAAAGTACAACTGGCAACGCCTCGTTCTTTAATTGTTTAATCTTTTGCCAGAGTGCACAGGGAAAACTAAACATCAGAATTAGCTGAAATTTTGCAGGGGTGATCATACTATCTGAAAGATTTTTTAAAATTCTCAATTATTTTTTCTTCAAAATAAAAGCTCTGCTACTGTCATCTATCCCAAAAGCCTCAAAATAATTGCGGTTTAGAACAAACCTTAATTATTTTCAAAAAAAATAGAGAAATATTCACAATTTCCTCTGGTTTACACTTTTCCTTTTTATATTTTTTTGCTTTAACGAAAATAAAAACTATATAATTTTGTTTTTATTTCGATTTAACCATTTTTTTTTTCATTTAAATTATTGCGACATAGTTATGTGCAAGTGTGCTAGTGAAATCTTGGAGTGTAAAGGAGAGATTTTAGAACATCAGTTTCAAAAACACACGGATACTTGAGTACTAACAAAACAGGTCAGTAAAGCTCCATTTGTAGGTTGGAAAGACTCTTGCTAGTCGTTGACGCTCAGCGTCAGTAGCCTATTTTTAAATCTTCATGCTTTTAAGTTAACCTGTTGTCGGTATCAGCTAGCGGGAGTGTTTCCAATTCAATTATAAATGTTCCTGTAAATGCAACCTTAAACATTACACACAGTTACTTTAATACATAATTGGGAAGCGTTTTTTTAGTAGGTAATTCTGCAATAAATGGTTTTCTTTTATTTTAGTATTTTACTTGGTTTTTTAGCGGCGTAGAACGCGAAAAATCAAAATAAGTAACCTAACCCCAAATTTTTAACCCTATGGTAAAAAATCTCTGGTATCCCACTGCGTATAAACATAAAGTCTCCGCGTTGCCATGAAAAACAAATTCAATGACGTAAAATTTAAAAAAATCAGGTCGACATAGTTAAATTGATTTCCCGTACAGTGTTGCTAAAACAATTCCCCAGATTGTAACTATGACCTTAAACCTCTTTTGGTTTACCCGTCATTATTTGAGCTGGTAGCAACCGTAGAAGCTAGCAAGCGCAGGCTGTATATTAAAAAAAAAGCGAGCTCTAAATTTTTTAAGGCGCTAGGAAATTAGTGCCTTAACATATTTAAAT
Source organism: Oxystoma pomonae (assembly GCA_963921995.1). Taxonomy (NCBI): domain Eukaryota; kingdom Metazoa; phylum Arthropoda; class Insecta; order Coleoptera; family Brentidae; genus Oxystoma; species Oxystoma pomonae. The sequence continues at coordinate 85,010,592 of OY998168.1, read as the reverse complement.
AGTTCTTATAGTTTTAATTTAATAAAAACTAAATGAGATAGACTTAAAATCTAATGCCTATAGGAGAATTTTCCCGAGTAGTTTTTTTTGGTAAAAATAGTATAACTCTGTAGAAATCAGTCGTAGTGATTCATGTGACTTCTACATTTTTTTATGGAATATAAATTTTGTACTTTGCCCGGTTTTCATAGTTATGTTACGGTTAATCAATTTTATTGATTCACTGTAAAATAAAAACGATTTATTTTTTTATAAGAAAATGACATCTGAATATAATATTTGTAGTATAATTTTCGTATTAAAAATTAAACTATGGAGCACTAAACTAGCTCTAATTATGTAGGTATCTTTTTTTCAGAATTTTCTTAATTAGGCTGTAATCGCACGCGCTGCTGGCTTCTCACGGAACCTAGCAGAGCAACAAAATTAGCTCTAATTAGTTATATAGGTTTTAATAAAAAAATCGTAAGTTGCGCTGCTAGCTTCTTGTACATCAGAAACGCTATAACAACGCCTATAACAGCTTTGACAGGTTTCGGCCACACCAACTTGTCAATTTTCGATAGAAAACACTAGAAAATTGCAGAGGTAGCGCCATCCCATGGCTGTACCTGAAAGCTTAAAATAACTGGCTTTATTGTGGTCTCACCTTATCTCCGTGTTTATGGTTTCCTTTATTAGGATCAGTCAATCTCCATGGATCACTATTGAAGAAATTTGTGTTGATTCCTCCTAAACTTATGTCGTCAGAGGGCGATTTCTCCCTAAAAATAGAAGTTTATTACATATTAAACATATGCTTGTTTATAGGCGCTAAAAGGGTCGTCAAAAATCACCTGAAACGCATAAAAAAAAGCTCAAATGTTAATCTAAACACGAAAGCTTTGCAGTTCAACTTTTTATAACCACATATAGAGTTAAAGATAATTCGAAATTGTTGGTGGCACTGTAGATATTTTCTTTAAAAAAAAGACAATTTAGAACTTACATATGTCCTGTTCTTTCCATGTTGGTTTCTTCTTCTATATTATTTGCTTTGGTAGGATAACTTTGCTTTCTCCTTCCAGAAGAAGGTTTTTGTTCTTTTTCTATTGTAGTATTATCACCTATACGAAAAAAAGAAAGAAAAAGGAAAATACGAAAAAACTGAAATGGCTAAAATCCTCAACCAATTCCTCTGAGTGAAAACGAGTAGTCGAGATCTACAAGCATAGAAATAGAAAAAAAGCAGCAGGGAACAAAAATGGATAGGCTCGGAAGACGATGACTTTGTTTACAGTTCAAATTGAAATAAACTTAGTCAAATCAAGACCTTATTTTGCAAATGTTGAGTCACTATTTCACCATAAATTATTGCACGGAAAATAGTTTAATCTTATATTATTTTGGAGAATTTATAAAATAAAACACTAAAAATATGTCAGCAAGCAATGTAAACCTACTACTAGTATTTTTCAAGTTCTTTTCGGATATCAAAGCTAGAGTGAGGTGATGATAGATGGAAGGCAAAGAAACAACAAAACTGACAATTGTTTTGTTGGCAAAACGGCGAGTTTAACCAATTTTGATCTATGCTATCTCATTCTCTTTTTATTTCCTATTCCTATAGACGATTTTGGCAAGCTTTCCTTGGTATATAACCAAATGGTACCTGTGACGCTATAGTAATGACGTAACATACCACTTTTTTCCGAATTCGTTCGGTAGGCCAAGAGAAACGACCCTTAACCAAACTATTTTGTTTGTTTTTTGTGGTTATTTTCCTATTTAAGTGGTTTATTTTGCTGAAGAAGATTTAACAAATGGCTAAAAGAAAATCTGCTGTAGCTATCACATAATTTTCAACAACAAGTTACATCACTTCTATCACCTGTTGACTCCTCCAACAAACGTAAACATCAGACAGAAATATTCAACTTTGAGTAACCTATGGCCTAACTCAGCGAGTTTAATATCATGGTCGTTAGAACAAACATATGTTCTTCAAGCTACAACTTTTATTCATAGTGTCATAAAGAAAAGCAAACACTCTAACATCTCACTTACAACAAGGTCGGAAACTCATACTTACAATACTAGAATTGCAACTCATATTAGCCTTCCAAATATTCATACATTTTTTTTCAGAGGAGTGAAAGAATATAATAAATTGCCTATCACTTTTAAAAGTCATAATGCAACAGTCTTTAAAAGAAAAATAAAAAACCCATAAAAACTATCTAAATCATGTAAACTGCAGGACCCAGTTGTTATTTATTTACTTAGTTATTTACGTATACCTAATCACCTATAATTAAATTTAAACTAGTTGTTTATTACCGAGTTTAATACATATGTAAGCAAATTTAGAGGAGGAGCCTATGTAAAATTTGTAATTTTTTTGGTTCAGAAATAAACAAATTTAAATTAAAAAAATATTACATAGGCTCCTCCTCTAAATTTGCTTACATATGTATTAAACTCGGTAATAAACAACTAGTTTAAATTTAATTATAGGTAATTAGGTATAAGTAAATAACTAAGTAAATAAATAACAACTGGGTCCTGCAGTTTACATGATTTAGATAGTTTTTATGGGTTTTTTATTTTTCTTTTAAAGACTGTTGCATTATGACTTTTAAAAGTGATAGGCAATTTATTATATTCTTTCACTCCTCTGAAAAAAAATGTATGAATATTTGGAAGGCTAATATGAGTTGCAATTCTAGTAAATTTAAATTAAAAAAATATTACATTTAGGAAAAAAGTTACCCTGTATCGGTCGTTTAAATCCGTTACAACTGAAAACAACAAATATATCAAATCCAACTTATTTGTTTACATTTCTAAAGCACGACAAGATGAAAATAGAGAGAGATAGCACTATACCAAACCACAGAACCGTGTTACATTCCACGGTATGCAATTTGACATAAAAAAAGGATACCAGCCACGGTGACGTCATAATTTTTGTATCCGAAATCGGTTGGTAAGCATTTGACAGACCAAACAGGGTACCAAACCATATACTAAAGCTTGCTGAAATCGCCTTATGTCTACAATCACTAAAAGTTTAAGGCAATTCGACCGAAAGTCGCGTTTCATAAGAAGCGTGCCTGATTTTGTAACAGTTTTACATTTTTCCAATATTCAGCCCAAAGAAAATCTCTTTCCACTCCTAAAAAAATTTCCTTTTTTTCAGCCCAAAGAAAATCTCTTTCCACTCCTAAAAAAATTTGCTTTTTAAGTTCACGTAATGAAAAAACTGCCAACCAAACGTGAAAATTCTCCAAATTTTGTTAACAATAAAATACTTACACTTGCATGCTTATTTATCTTGGAAACTGCATGCTTTATCCATAAAAACAAAACTAATTTCCCAGATCATCAGCAGATTCATTTGACAAGACAGATAGGCAATATACCTTTACCAATTCCTCGGCTGAGCCTCATTAGAGACTCCTTCATTTATAATGGAGTAAAGATATATTACCACCTGAGCGTCGAAATAAGAAATAGCCAAAATCTTAAATTGTTTTGCAACAAATTAAAAGCCAAGCTCCTGTCAAGAGCATTCTACATTGTTGACGAATTTTTCCAAGATACTTATGCATAAATAAATATGCGTTATTTGATAATTTGGTGGTGTGTAAAATTGTTTATTTTGTGTTATACTAGTACTCTGGTTCAATTTCTTGTCTTTAAAACAAAAATATTTTTAAAATTTTTAAGTCCGTAAACCATAATTAATATTAAAAATTAACGACACTTTAATGAAACCCTATCACATAGGGTAGAGTTTATTAAGACATAAGATTTTTTAAAATTTAGTTTTAGTTTTTATACTTTGGTCAATAAGTTTTATTTATTGTGGTACTTCCTGGACAATAAAACCCTTTTCATTCATTAAGCTTTAATCATGATCAACACTTATCGAAGTTCAGAATGAGTCTTGGTAAACAAATTTGCAATGTTAAAGACCTCTGATTAGTAACTAATCACGATTAAAGCTTTTTTTGCGTTGATGGATACGAGCATTAACCTACCTTGAAATAACGAATAGTTTAAAACATTTGGTGTTGCCGGAGTTATTGACATTCCCAACTTTCTACATGTTATCAGCTTCCTGAGTAAAAGAGAGGCGTCGCTTCTAAAGTTGTTGGTATCACCTAAAATTAAGCACCATTGTATTATTAAATAATTAAATAAAATAAAACCAGTCAGAATAAAAACAACTGATATTGTCAACTTTTTACTGTTAAGAAATTGTCAGGGAAATTTCAACTAAAGGCTGGTTCATGCTTAAATTCCTCTACTGTAACTTTTTCCTTTACCAATTATTAAATCTCATATACAGAGTGATTCAAAATTCCCTAGAAAGACTTTAACTTTAGGTAGAATTTGTTGTTCTGAACAAAATAAATAAAACTTTGACAACATCAAAATGCTTGACAAATACCCTAAAACATGTTATTGTCAGCACACGTAGACTTGAAAGTTAACCAGTATTTAACTTTACGAAAAAAGAAACGGAAAAATCTTGTTGCGCAAGTGCGACCGGCAAAATATTTGTTGACGTTTTTTTAACCTCAAAATTGATCGTTTTTTGTTTAAATATTTCAAGCAGTAGTTATTACAAAAATGGATATTGAATATTTATTAGATTTAGTGAAAGAGTTTCCACATTTATGGGACAAAAAAAAACCCACATTTTGTAAACAAAAGAAGGGGTGCGCGAGTGCGCCTGTTTAGTGTCAACATTAACGACTAAAGTTAAGGAAAGTGAATTTTAGCATGAACCAGCATTTTACTTAAGGCTACAGTTTCTCCCCAGATTTTAAGTAAAAAGAAGTACAACTGGCAACGCCTTGTTCCTTAATTTTTTAATCTTTTGCCAGAGTGCAAAGGGAAAACTAAACATCAGAATTAGCTGAAATTTTGCAGGGGTGATCATTTCAAAATTCTCAAATATTTTTTCTTCAAAATAAAAGCTCTGGTGCTGTCATCTATCCCAGAAGCCTCAAAATAATTGCGGTTTAGAACAAACCCGATTTACAAAAAAAATAGAGAAATTCTCACAATTTCCTCTGAATTACATTTTTCCTTTTTATATTTCCTTGCTTTAGCGAAAATAAAAACTAAGTTTCCTTTTTTCTAAAAACCTGTGCACTCCGGAAAAGAAAACCGATCAATCAATCAAACTTCATTGAATTTGGGAGACACACGCAGTTCAAGTGTTGACCGATAGATCGCAGAATTTATACAATTCCATGGTAACTGCAGGTGTTTTGTCAACAAACTTTAAATCGTGCCGCAGTGGAACAGGAGAGTATTTTTACGTTTTCTGACAGAAAACCATTCGAGGTTATGTTTATTTTTCAAAAATGTGTTTTCAAAAACATTGTTCTAAAACAAATGTGAATACCTGTTGGTGGCCGTTCCTTTTCTGTATAGGTCAAAGTCCAATTTATTTTTATTTCTTATAACTAAAGTGTTGTTGTTGTTGGCCAAACGAGACGCTCTATTCAAACACGTTTTAAAGAACACTTAGCACACTTAAAATACAGAAGAACAGAAAAGTCAAGTGTGGCCGAGCATGCTTTTGAAAACAATCGTAGATTCACATTAGATAACCTAAAACTTTTAAAAAGTATACCAAACAAAAGACTTTTGAATGCATTTGAAAGTATGGAAATCATTAAATCCAGAAATAGTTTAAATAAAGATAGAGGACCCATCCCGTTTAGTACACTTTATTCTTTGGTTGAGGGGAGATAGGATTAAAAATCGTGATCAATCACAAATTATTAGTCTTATCCCCGCCCACTAAAGGATTGTATATAACAGAGCGTAGATTAATTTACTTCATTGTTTATCGTCTCCTGATGATGCTAACGTTGTTAGCGAAACGCGCGTCGAGTGCAAAAAAGTGTAGTTTTGGTTTGTGGAAAACAATAATAATTTTGTTTTGATCTATATCTAGGAAGAAACGTTTTTAAAAATGACCTCAACTTCTAACCCAACTTATTCTATCATGGTTTTTATCTCTTAACGAACATAAATAAAAAGATGGACGGAAATATGGGAAGCTCTAGGAATAAAATAAATAATTTTTCGCAGGTTTTTACTTTTTATGTCCTGCTTGCAAATTTTGCTTCTCGCTTTATTTCGACAGGCGTCGCGCTGCATATAGCCATGCCAACATCCCGAGTTATTTGAACGACGAAAGTTGTTTAAAAAACCACGCACAATTTAAATGAAAACTGGATCTCAGTGGGATTTCAACGTCGTTTAAGTATGTTATTGGGACAGTCCCTGAGAGCATTTTCTCTTATAGACACAGGTGCCGATATCTACAGGATGAGCCAATAATAGCTGCCAAAGTTTGGGATGAGTTTATTATTATCATGCTTATGATGACCGATAACAGCAAAAAAGCATCAATTCCCACTAAGATGACAACGCTGAATTTAAAAATTACATATATTTTGACACCTGTCAAACCCTGTCGAAATGACGTAAAAATAAGTAATGAAATTGAGGTTTTTGGAAAATTCAATACCTTCTTTTTACTCTGCTGGAGACATTAAATCGGAAACCGTAAAAAAAGTGACGGTTGTATTCACTGTCATTTACTGTTATGGGGAAAATCACTGGTGCGATGACACATATTTACGAGTGGGGACTTGAACTACACTGAATTGAGATCGATGAAATTAAAAAATGTTATTAGTTTTGACGCCTGTCGAACCCTGTCAAAATAACGAATAAATAATTTATACACATAATATAGGGTCTATATTACACCCACCACATCACATTTATGTGAAACAGCTCTTCAATTTGTTCTTTCTAGTTGGAAAACGGATATAAGCCAAAAGATAATAATAGGCGCGGTTTTTATCGACATAAGGCGGGCGTTTGAATGTGTAAATTTGGACTTACTTATACTTAAGCTAGAAAGATATGGGATTATTGAGGATGCTCTTAAAGTAATAAATAGTTTTGTACAGCCTAGAGACCAACATGTAAAATTCAATGGGGGTTTCTCGGGAAAACTGCGGACAGGGCATGGTGTTCCACAAGGATCAGTTTAAGGTTGTGTGTTGTTTATTTTGTTTAGATATTGTTAAGCACATAAAATATTGCAAAAGAAAACTGTTTGCTGACGATGGGCTGCTCTACTTCTGTGGAACGCCCAAAGAAATCGAAAAATTTATTAACCATGATTTCTTAATATAGACAAAACAAAATTTATAACTATTTCCTCTAAACATCAACTAAATAAATTAAAACAAGCTACTATTAAATTTAACATAAAAGTAAAAAATTGTCAAATAGAAGAAGTTACCAGTCACAAATATCTTGGTATTATTATAAATAAATTTAACACTATGCGTATGTTAAGAAAAAAGTAGCAAAAAAATAACTTTTTGTATCAATTAGATTTTCTTCTTATTTCTCTAAACTAATTGTTTTTAAATCTATTATAGCCCCTCATTTTGACTACTGTTCAACATTATTGTGTTTCCAAAATGCTGAAGAAATAAAATCTCTTTAAAAGATGCAAAATAGGGCATTAAGGGCTGTACTTATGTTTAAGAGAAGAACGCATATAAAAGACATGTTAGGTAAACTCTTTTTAATGAGTATAAACCAAAGATTAACATATAACATGATTATTTTTATTTTTAAATTAAAAAATAAAATGTTACGTTCTTACTTAAGTAAAGAATTAACTTTGACACGAAATATTCATTCCTATAATACTAGATCTCATGCCAGAAATTATTTTTATATTAGTTTTTTATTAGTAAGGGATTGATCCTATTTAATAGTTTGCCAGTTGAACTTAAAGACATGCAATGTATCCATAAGTTTAAGTTAAAATGTAGAAAATATGTCTTTGAAAATGTTGCTATTCAAGCTTAATATAGTTAGCATAATTTAGTTTTACATTTAATAGTTGCTTATGTAATTTACTCAAGAGCTAAATTGATAGCTAATAAAGTGTTTATATAATAACAGGGAGGTTAACATGGGTTATTTATTCGTTATTTTGACAGGGTTTGACAGGTGTTAAAACTAATAACATTTTTAAGTTCATCGACCTCTATTTAGTGTAGTTCGAGTACGTTCGAGTCCCCATTCGTAAATATGTGTCATCGCACCAGTGGTTTTCTCCAAAACAGTAAATGACAGTTAAGGCAACTGTCACGTACTTACGGTTTCATATTTAATGTCTTCAGACTAAAAAGAAGGTATTCTCTTTTCTAAAAACTTAAATTTCATTAATTATTTTTCGGCTATTTCGACAAGGTTTGACAGGTGTCAAGATAAATGTCATTTTTAAATTCAGCGTTGTCATTTTAGTGGGAATTGATGCTTTTTTTGCCGATATCGGTCATCATAAGCATGATAATAATAAGCTCATCCCAAACTTTGGCAGCTATTATTCGCTCATCCTGTACATATCAGCACCTGGGTCTACGAGACAAAATGCTCTCAGGGACTGTCCCAATAACATACTTAAACGACGTTGAAATCCCACTGAGATCCAGTTTCCATTTAAATTGTGCGTGGTTCTTTGCTGGGTGTGGTAGCTTATGTGTGGCTTATGTTATGCTTCATACGGTAGGTACAGTCCTATGTTACCCTGATGATTCCTAACAAGGATGAAACAGGCCTGTAGGTTTCTGGACTACCCAGTAAATCTTGGAAGCCTGGTAGTAATGAATTGAAAAGCAAAATGTGTGTCCGATATGCCACTAAACTTTCTTTTTATTTATTTTTCACGGACAAGAAATCTACTTTTTTTCTTGAAACCGAAGAAAAATTTGTGCGTTCTAATAAAAGCTAAACGTTTACGCGCTTAATGCTCGTATCCAGCAATGCAAAAATTCTCCGATTAGGCTTTAATCATGATTAGATAAAAATCGGTGTTTAGAATGTGGTATTTTATATTAATTTGTTTTAATTTAATTTGTTTGCCAAGACTCATTAAATGCCTATAATTTAGCAAAACAATACAATGTAAAAACGTACTTTCCTAAAATTTACAATAACATATCAGTACTAAGTAAAAATTTTAAAATGACAAAACTGGGTAGCGGCAAAACAGTAATTGGTCAGAACGTACTGGCCTAAAACCTTACAATACTAAAAGGTTACAAGGGCAAATCCGTACAAACATAAAATAGTGTAACATATTGCCACTAGATGGCGCTGCAGTATGATGGACACTGTTTGATTTTTTAAGCCGGATTTAGAATTAAGTAAGCAAGCAAGCAAACAGGTGTGCCAACCTAAACCGTTTTTTTGAATTTTCTCGGAAAGTATGCTATTTTAAGACAATTAAAAAAACTTAAAACAATGAGGGATTTCTTAGCTTGCTAACACCAATGCAATTTTCTAGTTTTATTGGCTCATTTCGATGAAATTCGAAAAAAAACGACAGCTAATGCATATTGGTCTAACACCTGACCTATGTAGGGCCATCTAACGGAAATATATTACACAGGTTTTGCTGTCCAGCTGTTTTCGGCCGGCTGTGTACTGTGTCGCTAAGTAGCGGGAATATGTTACACTATTTTGCTTTTGTACACTTTTGCCCTTGTAACGTTTTAGGCCAGTCCGTTATGATCTATTTCGATTTTATTATAGTATAGTTTTGCGTATTTATTGTTTTTACGTAGCACTGTTTTATAATTTACATTTTTTGTAAAGTACTTTTTGATAAATTATGCACACCCATTCCAAACTCTGATTTGCGTTAATAATGATTAAAGCTTAAACGGAGAATTTTCGCGTTGGTGGATATGGACATTGTGATGCAAATTGACAGTTGATTTTATAAAATTCTTGTTTAGGAAAAAATTTAGCATCTATCACAAAAAATAGTTACAGACAGAAATATGTCAGATATCAGGTATATCAAGGTGATAGCAGCTCAATTTTAAAACTATACTAGAGACAACTTTTAAACTCTATATATTAACATAACTTAAAGTAAGGCAAGTTTTAAAAACAGTTTTACATTTGCAGTGACTTTTCAATAAAATTATTCATTTAAACCGAGATTTAAACTAAACACCCTATATATTTTTTTTATTTTTTAATAATTCATTTCATTCTTAATTTATTTGCATTTGCTTTCCCATACTTATGTCAAATCGTAAACAAATTAACGACAAAAAAAATCAATGAATAACGAGCTTTCCCTCTAAAAAGGTAATGTTAACCGTAGATCCGGATTTCGCACTTGTGGTGCTCATCAGTACGGTGCTAGGAATTAGGAGGGAAAGCTCGCTATTCATTGATTTTTTTATTTATTTACCCTCACTAAATCACTTTTTTAATTAACGACATGTTTATAGTTCTAACATCTGTTAGAAGTTTTCGAAAACAAGAATTATACCATCTATGGTTTTCTCAAAAACACAAAATAGTATTCTTTACAACTAGTGGCTAAAATAGTGCGTTTTTTACAAGCGTTGGTTTAAATAACGAGCGCAGCGAGCTATTTAAAACGCGAGTAAAAAAAAGCACAGTTTAGCCGCGACCTTTATCAAAAAATCCAAGAAAAACAGGAAAATAATTTTAAAAATCTCGTACGAAGAGCACTTCTCGCAACACAGCATCTTTACACTATAAATCAAGGCGACTCGTAAATGAAATAACAATGGTTTCCATAGCGATGTGCCTTTTTACTCGATGACGTTCATTGTTGCGACATTTTAATCTTTGACAGTTTGATATTTTGACGATGTTTTTAAATGATTTTTTCAAAAATACTTGATGAAAACTGGCGGAAATGGCTTAATTTTTAGGCAAGAATAACTAATTTTTTCAATATTACTGTTTTCCGCTATTTCTCTTTCATATTGGGTAAAAAACGGACAAAAATCTCTTTTTGCACCCGTGATCAAAAAAAAGTTTTTTTGCATCGGTACCCAAAAAAGCCATGCTTTAGTTGCAGACAGTTGAAGGTCTAAAAAGAAAGTTTTTAAAATTGGTCCAAAAGGACATAAGATGGCGCAAAACTTTTAATTTAGCCTCGAATACCCCATTTCATACTGTATTGTAATCGGTTTCAGTCCGGGAAATGATACATTCATCATCATTAGCCAGGAAATTAATTTTCCCGGACTGAAATCGAAATTTCAGTCCGGGAAATGATGCATTACATCACTAGTCCGGCAAAATAGTCGTAAGCCTTGTCCGTAAACATCTAGACTTGTACTTTAATAGAGCATTTCCCGGCCTGTTAACGTAAATTACTGTAACGTGTCTATTAACTATACCTGTAAGACCATTATTTTGACCGACAACAAACATTTGCTCTGGTATATTATCGTCGTTGGAGTTCATGTCTTCGGTGGGCGACGAAGCGCTGTGAGTGGTCGAACTCGAGGTTTGTTCGTCCATTGTCTGTAATAAGAAAAATTAAAGATTCTTAGAGTCGCCCAACAAACATGAGAATTTTTCTAAAAACTACCCCTATTTACTCCACTTCTGAATTGATTTATTTACCTGACGAAACCCAAACTAAACTAGCAGTGCCTAAGTCGTTTTTTTGCGAACACAGTGCTTGCGTGATTTCAAAATGTACGTCACCGGTTCAACCACAACACCATCGGTTCTTGCTATCGCCAAAATGCACTTCCAGGTGACAATTTTACAAAACCTAACCTAACTTATTGCTTTTCTATTGGGTGATTTTATTTCCTTTTCCTGGTTTATAAAGCCACAGTTATTTTGATATATACACCCACCATTAAATAACTTAACTAACGAACGCTGCCTGCAGCAGAAGTTAGGCACATGTCTATATATTAAAAATTTTGCTTGCTTATTGTTACCGACTTTTGTAGGTTAACGCTTTTAGACAACATAAACAAATTTTGTTAAGGAGACTGAAAGCATTTTTACCGATATTTACTGGTTCTATAGTATTAAGGTTGCTGTTACGAAATATAACAAAAAAGATAAAACACTTTTAAAACAAAATTTTTATTATAATTAAATCAATTCAAATTTTGGCAGAACTAGAAGAAGGTTGGCCTCTTCGTCAAATAGCCGGTCAAAATGGACGAAACAAGTCCACTCTAGTGCGACTACAAGGAAAATATAAAGAAGAAAGAACTGGCTTTGGGTTAAGAAAGGTCAATACACACACAGGATCAGTTTGATAAACAACAAAATATTAAAAAACCTATCGATAAATAAAAATCAATAATATTAACTTCAGTATTTGGTCATTGCACCATTTGCTTGAATAATTTTTTCTAAACGCCTTTGGTGCACAGCCGACTCAATTTTTATTGTCATATCCCTATCCGGCCATGGCCATCTTGTTGTGAAAAGAAAATGTTAAATATCTCAAAAACTACATCACCAAAATATCACATATTATACTTCATTTTGATTAAAATTTAATTCTGAACACAAAAATAAAATAAAAAATAGGGTGTTCCATAAGAAAAAAAGTAACTTTGCGTTATATCTTGAAAACTGAAAGTGGCAGATAAAATCCAGTTTGAGATCTGGATTCTGCTTGAAAAGATCCACAAAAAAAAACAATTTTCACCAAAAAGAAATTTTTATAAATAAAAAAGTTACAAAATGCAGACTTTTGAAAAAAACCCCGTAGATCAAAGATGGGTGGACATATCAAAATTCGGTTTTCATCAAAAATCTTGTCTCGAAATTTGAGCCTCGTAAAGGGGGGGTTAGTTTTTCTCTATCTCCGCTAGAAGTACTTGTACCCATATAAAACTGTCCAATTTGAATCACTCTGTACAGTGAGTATAAGACAGACAATTTTAGTGATTAGTGAACCGAGTGTATAATCTTAAGGCTGTCTTATACTCACTGTACCTGACGATGACGATGAGGATGCCCTAAACAAGGCGAAAGATCTAAATCAGATATTAAACAATTTTTCACGAAAATAGACATTTTTGTTTATAACCCCTTTCAATATTCAAAGATATTACACAATCAAGATCTCCTTCCTTTCTTTATGATTCTTGTAAATTTTAGTACCGATTTTGGAAGTCATAGGAAGTGATCGTTCGCCTGAGAGAAGAAAAGTAAATTCAACCAATAAACGCGCTTAAAAACAGTGACGAGAGGATTGAATAATCATCAAACTATTATGGGCACGAGCAGAGCTGCCTCGAACAACAATTTTTGAGCGAAGCATGAGCGAAGCCGTTTTCTCGACTAGACCCAGTAGTTGGGAGTTGTAGGAAAGCTCGTGTGAAAAACGTCACTTGTATTATTTCAGAGCACGCTATTGGACGAACGACCGATCGATATTTTACTCGCTAATGCGCATGCTACGGCAAACTTGACCGTCTTTTAGAGTAGGACTCGCACAGTGGTCGATTTTTGTAAAAACGCGAATATTAAAAAAAACTTCCACGTTGTAATTTAATCTTATAAAATATTTAGTTTTAATAAACAGGATGATCGTATGTTTCACATTTACATTTAAGAGGAAAAAGATATACAGACCGCTTCAAGCTACTGCGAACATAGGGCGAAAGAAGTCTAATTTGCCAGTGTACGTACATGCAGAGACACCGCACGCCTATCAGTGAAGCAACCAACACTCAGGCTTCCGATCGCCATTCGCTGCCGTTCGCCTTGTATTTAGTACGCCTCTAACCACGGTGCTGTGTGGAGCGTAGTCAATGAAACCGGAATTTGGTCAATAAATACGCAAATTTTTATAACGTAATTTTCTTATTTTTTGTCACTGATAAATAAGAGCGTCAGTCAAAAAAAAATTAAAGCAAATGTTCGAAAAGTCCTCCTTGCTCGGCTAGACAATATCCGAGCCTACTATAAAAACCCCTTCCAACGTTTCCAAGCATGTTAGGGGTGATAATTTGAAAAGCTTCTTCAAAAACAGATAGAAGTCATTAGGAGCAAGATCGGGAGATCGAGCTTGCCATAAAATAGTTCCCCGTGTACTTATAACCCGATTAGGAAATACATTATCAAGATATTCCCTAACAAGGCCAACATTGTGAGCGGAACAACCATCTTGTTGAAACCATGTTTCACCAAATCTTACACCTAACAACTGCCTAGCAGTTGGAATAATGTGCTGCTGCAGTAGATCCAAGTATCTAGGACCATTCAAATTGCAATTGCCGTTAATAAAAAATGGCCCAATTACGTGTTCCCCTACAATACCCCCCCAAACATTTAGTTTTTGGGGATACTGTGTTCTTACGTCAAAATACAAATGCAAATTTTCCCTCGACCAATATCGAACGTGTGTTGGGTTATGACGATTTGACCATTTGACCATCTGCACTTTTTCGGCAACTTCGTAGACATCCATTTTTAATTTTAAAAATGTATTATTTCAATTAAGAACTTACCCATCTGTTTCTCGAGCAAGGCAGAAATAAAACAAAATAATAAAAACAAAATGAATTTCCAAAAGATAACACTGCAGCGTGCTTCGAATCCACCTCGGTCGTACGGCACGGAGAGTAAATTGGACTTGATTCCCCCTATGTTCGCAGTAGCTTGAAGCGGTCTGTATATTTATTTATCAGCTAAATTAAAGTAAAAATGTTAGTTTAGAAAAAGAAAAAGAAAATATATTAAAAAAAATGCCAACCGAAACTTTCAAATGAAACACCCAGTATATCATTGCATTTTTGCATTTTGTTTTTAAATTCTAAGCATTTTTATATAACGTACCCTATGTCGATCTTCAACTGTTTTCGAGATACTAACAGTTGAATACTGTCATACTCTGGATCTTCTATTTGAAATTTGATGTTGAATGTAATGTCAAACTCGTAAAAAGCATAGTTTATTCTTTGGCCAACTATTCGCCTAGTATCTTGACAACCATATAGGGGCAAATTTAGATACATTTTGAATTTTTTAATTAGAATTTTGGATTTTAATAGAAGTGGTCACTTCTCAGGCTATGATCGTTCTCTTGCGCCCAGAATCGAGCCCCTGGGCGGTTCTGCTCTTAAAATGGATTCCCATCAAACATACCTGTGACATGTCAACCTCCAGCCTATCAGGATCCGAGTCATTGCTGTAAACAGATTGCGAGTCGTCATCCTTGGAATAGTCCATTTCGGGCACGCATGTCAAATTTTCGACTCTTTTGTTTGACAAGTCCGCTGGCTCCGGCTGCATACTGTCTTCCTGCTCGCCGAGGTAGTCTCGATTATATATCCTAGAAGCCTGCAAAATCAAACAGTAAAATAGGGTTATATTTGTAAACAGAGATGCTAAAGTAACAGGAGAAACCTCTACTTTTTTAATTTTTAACCGTTTATTGCCCGGATATCGAAAAAAATTAAAAATTCCATTTTTTAAGTTAAATTTGTTTGAAAAAAAATCCAAAATTGGACTTCCTAATACCACCAGGAATTATAGGATCATACAAAGTATACTTCCGGCCACATAAAATGCGTACAGCAGAAGTTACCTATAGGTCTGCTAAAATTTTCTTTCATGCAAGGCATGCGTGGGAAAAAAATTCGCACGGTGTGCGTAAAGATAAGCTTTTTGCAGCAATGCGTACGAAAAAATGCATTTTTCGCACGCGAAACAACATCTGCTAGTAGTTTGGGTGGCTAACTTAAAACAACCAAATATTAATATCAGTGAAGAGTGGCCGTCGCATAAGGAATTCTGCTTTTACAAAATAAAAGTATCGAAATAGGGCAAAAAATGAAAATTAACTAAAAATATCGGAATAGTCAAAAGCAGGGAACTGCGCAGTGGAACAGACGTATTACATAAAACATTTCTCAACAGATTAAATTTAAACTGACAAATATAAAAAACGTCGACCCATTTATTGGAATTGACATATTTTCGAAAGAGTGCACTCAGTGCGGGAAAGCAACATTTTCCGAAATAAAATGCCTGCATTTTAAAGGACAAAAATGTATGGACGTAGAACAAACAATTATGGACGATTAAACGGTTTCCTTAGCTCATAAAACATGTCATACGTCTGAAAAAAACTCAAAAAATGACCCGTTAATGTTGGGGGACAGAGTGATTCACCATATTTTTACACCCTCCCTCCCTTACTTCTTTTATTATTAGAGCTGGAAGCAATTTAGGTATAAATTTTCTGAATAGAGGAAAAAATTAGAAGCCAATTTTTTTTTAGTAACAAGCTTAGGAAGGTCCACCGTTTCACATACTAAAAGTCCGCATTCCTACCTCCTCGGGAACTGTCATTTCTAACCTCCAAAAAAGAGTTTTTCTTGGATGACTCCTAAACGGTGACAGATTGTGAAAAGTGACAAATGAAAAAAACCACTCCTTCTACCAGAAAAATTAAAAAAAAAACCCAAGCGAAAATGACTTTAATTTTAACAATTTCTTGCATATTCCTTTTTAGCATTTTCATCAAGATTTCTCAACCAAACCAAACGAAACCAAACTTGACAGGGTTGATCTAAGAGCAATGACCTAAATTAAATTTTTCCAGTTGCGTAGTCCCATTTTCTTAATTAGAAAATTCATTTCAAAACTCTTTGATACGCCACTGTTACTAACATATACAAAAAAGGCCGCGCTTTTCACAGGATCTTATATAAGATAAAATTGCATTTTCAACGATACCTTCCGCTCATATTTGATGCTTCTAGTAATAACTAACTAACTAACTAATAAATTTTTTAAATAAAAGAGCAAAGGACCGCTACTTTTCCAATACCAATTATTATTTTAAAAAATTCTTATTTTTCATAAGCATAGTACATTAACATAAATTTTTGACAATTGACAAAAAAGAAGAACAAAAAATTTTTTTTCTTTACCTAACCTTAGGTATTCTTCGTTCTTCCTAAATTTCTGTTTTCTAAAATCAGCAGCTGCTATTTTGAGATCAACCAACCAAATTTTCTTTTGAATTTAGCGTTTTATCGTTTGGGTACGTTTTGCGCCATTAGTAGCAATTCCGGAAAATAAAATTTATACTGTAGGTTAAGTGACCTTAGATCTAGTAAACGGTGAAAGAAAAACAATTTTTGGGGAGGGGCATCACGGTCATATGCTGAATTTACCGTTTTACTGTTTGTGTGCGTTTTGCGCCCTTAGTAGCAATTTCGGAAGATAAAACTTATACTGTAGGTTAAGTAACCTTAGATCTAGTAAACGGTGAAAGAAAAACAATTTTTGGGGAGGGGCATCACGGTCATATGCTGAATTTAGCGTTTTACTGTTTGTGTGCGTTTTGCGCCCTTAGTAGCAATACCGGAAGATAAAACTTATACTAAAATATTTGGATTTTTTTAATTTTTTTTCGGTTTTTTTATTTTTTGTGGTAATTTTTAAGAGATGAGGGAGTGTTTGGTTTTCCAATTAATAATTTCTGATAATCAAAATAAATATTTATTAAAAATTAAAACCAGTTTCTATAAAAAATT
The DNA here is from genome assembly GCA_963921995.1 of Oxystoma pomonae. Lineage (NCBI taxonomy): Eukaryota > Metazoa > Arthropoda > Insecta > Coleoptera > Brentidae > Oxystoma > Oxystoma pomonae. Next base: position 84,993,175 of record OY998168.1, on the reverse strand, counting down.
AAATTAAATCATTTTAAAATGTATCCCGTAACAACATAACACAACATATAAACTATAAATGCGTTGATGAAAACTCTACTACTGCTTTTAGTAACAAACTACAGTATCTCTCATCGCTAATGTCATTCATTTTATACTTTTCCCAAGATTTAAGGAACTCCCTGTGTAACGACTCTCCGGGCTGTTCTGACCATATACCCAAAGCTTCATTACTTAAGAATTTAATTCTATCCACAAGATGGTTTAAAGCAATATGAATTTTTAAAGTTGTTGAGAGATTAGTTGCTTTAAAACATTTTCTAAAGTTTTCGATATCCTGAACAAGATCGTTTTGTTTTAACTCTGATGAGAAACAATCATTAACAACTTTGTTCATGGCCTTAAAACTTGAAATAAATGGCAGAACTTCGAAGTAGGAAACGCTACCGAGAATATCGCTGTCTGCAAGCAAATCCGAATTTTGTAGGAGTTCTCTACATGTGTTTCCTTCGAATGTTTCACCTTGATAGTTTTTCACTATCAAGGATAATGTTTTTGGCCATTTTAAAGCTTGCTCCCTGCCTAAAAGAGGAACCACACCATTTCAAAAACAATGGTTTACGAAACCTTGTAATATATGCAGTTTGGGAATTATGCACTTGTCCAAAACAAATATGTTTCTTGCTTCCTCAAATAACGGCAAATTGATGGTACTAAAGCAAAGCTTAGCTGATTTTTTTTTTCATTTTGAAGGAGACAAAATTTGTTGACATGATCTTTAATATCGCCATAGTTCGTTAAAGTTGATGAGTTCTCATTTGCAGCTTTTAAATCACTTAGTATACAAAAACAATATGGACATGGATATGTTGAGCAAGCGGTCTGTAGTCCATTTACCATCAATATAAGTTTTAGATCAGATGATGACATTAAGGTTTTCGTAAGTTTCTTTGATTTCTGGCACCATGCATAAAATTATAATTTTTTCCACCACGCTTGGACTAAATTCCTTACTTATGCTGCCTCCTTCGGCATAAGTCGATCTTTTCTTACTTTCATCAACTGACATATCTTCTGGTAGCACTGAAAAGGCAACTTTGAAAAAACCTTGACCTCCATCAGCCATAACTTTAATTTTTGGTACACCCAATTCGTTTCTAGAATCGATTACTGCATGTATCAACTCTTCAGCGTCTCCCCAAACAGGTCGAAGCTGTTTTTCGCCACTACCATTTACAACAAATTTACAAATATTAGTTTTATACAAGTTGCCTAAACGCGTAATCGATTCACTTGCATGCGATCCGTAATTTTTGGGTATAGCATCTTTTCCAGCACTTGTTCTAATAAAGTTAGTAATGGTTTTCATTTTCTTTAGTTCCAGTACTTATTCGGAGCTTATCAAGTTGATCTTCTGTAAAATAAACTGTCTCTTTTGTCTTCGCATTTAAGGTAACAGAACGTAGCAATTAAGAAGAAGCTCATAAGTTACACAATATATAATAATATTATAAAAAATCGTCTTAAAGAACTCCAACTGCTTACCTTAACATCCTGATAGCTTTTGTTCTGAACATTTGACTTCTCATCAATACAAACTTTTAAAGTTGAAACCATGAGTTGTTCTTTTTGTTTGCATTGAAGTTCGCTATTGATAATAATTTTCATATTGTGAACGGCTTTTTGTTTTAGGCAATGGTGAGCCAACCCCTTGCCTACGTTTTGCATACATTTTTTGCAAATGGTCATGGTTTGTTTTGTTTCTTCGTGGCAGGTAACTTATGACCTTAATACCTGGCAGTATGGCATAAGAAACATGTGCAGGGTGTAAAATTATTTCTAGTTCTTGGATGAAGAACGATTTTGTTAAATCCAGGATCAGTTGACATAATATACCTCTTAAAGATGTTTTTTTCACGGTCGTATAAAGCCAGTCGGCAGTTACCACACAACGAATTTGGATATCGAGAGTCATTTTTATCCATTTGAAATGAATGTGTGTTGATTAACTGATAAAGTTTTTCATTAATCTCATATTTTTTTAAAACGATTTTTTGTGCACAAACAACACATACCTTTGACCGGTTCTCTTCATGGCATGCCTCACTTGGCATTGTTTTTATAGTTTTATAGATTAGCAGGTAAATAAATTACTTAAATCTTTTACAAAACAACTTTTTTAAAGTTTAAGGAACGTTCTTTTTCATTTACACCACAAAAGTAATATATACGCATTAAAGTCACTGGATGATAGATTTTGACGAAAGCTGCCATTCAGTGACTTTAAATAAAAATGCATAAAAAAATAATAACAACGTACCCCGGTCAATAAAAAATTGAATTTATTTATCGAATACCTCCTTTGAGTTGCGTAGTCGGGTAATAAAGGTATTTGCTTTAAATTAAGGAATTTTTTGATTTAGAGGCCTTATTTTTACTTTTGATTTTATCAATATAAAATAACGTCACCATAATACCGAATTTAATGCTGTGAGACATTACAAGCTGGGGTTTGTTTGAGTATACACTAATAAAAAGTCAAAGTTAGAGACATAGGGAAAAATGTATGTATGCGGTTTTTTTTTAAACAAGAGTACGTAAACCAAAAACGCTATAAGTTAAAACTCATTGTTATAAACTGCTAGTCTTATTAGCCGACCTATTAGTCAGGGTATAAAAAGTTTTTCTTCGACCAGAATTTGAACCCCGGACCTCTAGAACACCAGTCTAATGCTCTACCACCTGAGCTATCGAGGCCACGGGTTTTGACTGGCTATTCGGAAATCCTTTCGTCCGATTCATTTCTTAGTGATCTTTGAAGCCTACTGCGGCTTTAAAAACGTTACAAGACAAGGAGGTACACATTCACGATTATTAGTTGCATGAAATTTCTTTTTATCCATCAACCAACGATACACAAAATATAGCGTTTTATTAAACGTGTCAGACCATCTGAAATAACAACAAAAATAACTGCTTTTGTGGTTATAGTAATTACCGATAAGAATAACAATTGTCAATTTTAAAATTTTTTGGAATGTAAAATAACATAAAGTAAAATTTTGTTAAATGAAACTTAACTTTTGTGAGGTCAATGTAGTGTGAATTTTGTTGATTTTTTATTTTTATTTAGTATACATATAAAAATATTAAATAACTAGAAGATGATGACAAATATCTATTCTTACGAAAAGAAAAATACGAATTAATCAACAATTTTTTAGCCTGTCATAAAGTAACCACAAAAATCGTTATTCCTATTTGGCGTGAATAAGGTCCGTCGTTATCCTTATTTGATTAGCCTCCTCTCTTTTCCTTTACTGCGCAGTCGCACAACTAACGATAACCATAAAAAATATTATTTTAAGTGGTCCAAAATGTCCCTAATAATTTCTAACTTATTTTTAAAATGAAGTGATTTTAGGTCTACTACGCACCTTTAAAAGGTTTAACTCTCTGTCAGCCTCCACTTCTGCACTTCTCGAACCTCCACCAACTGTCAAGTCCAGAGATTCAGATTCAACTTCTTTTTTGAACTCAACGAGACTTGTTCTTTCAATATCTACATTCTCTGAAGATTCTTTGATGTTACCAGGACGTACACACTCATCTTGGTTGTCGTTAAGATGAGAAGGTGATTTTTTAAAGATCTCGTCTTTTTGTGAAGGCGCTCCGTCCTCCTCCATTGGAGTTTGAGATTCGTTCGCCTCGCAATGCATATCTAGGGGCTCTTCTTTGACACATTTTTCGCTAGTAATACTAAGTAGTAGATCAGGTTTCATATCTAAAGCCTGGGAGGCCATTAAACTGAGGAGGTCCTCGGTTTGACGCATTTTTTCCTGAAAAAAAGGAGATTGATGTAAAATATATTTTGCAAGGGATATCAAAGAATTGATCAAGCCGTTCTCAACTGACAGCTATTTTTATTTTAACATATTTTAACAATATGGATAAATCAAAATTTTGGGGCAGTGTTGACAAAACTAAAGTTGCAAATCCATTTATTTATTTTAGTTTTAGTTTAAATAAGGTTAGTTAAAAAGCCATAAAAAGCTATAACATGCATAATATACAGAGTTCTATAAATGAGAGCTAAAGAGATAATAAACTTGAGAAACCGATACGCTGTTGCCGAGTTCACCCAAAATTAAAACTAAAAGATTCCCAAGTAAGATCCCGTTAAATTTAACAATAAATGTTGCCTTCAAAGGGCGGCGATTATGAGTAATTTCTTATTTTAGTTTCAAATTAGGATCCGCTAAATTAATTAAAATGGCTATTTATCCACAAAATTTGACTATCGATTGACGTTGCTCTTTCAATAAAGCTGCAAAGTCTGAGCCTGACCTCTCATAACCAGTTACGCTAAAGTCCCGATTATACGAGACAATTTATCGTGGCAGTCTCGCATTATCTTGTTGGAATAAATTTAAAATAAAGTTACACTTTTTTAAAATAAAAAAATTAAAACAACGTAGCGCAGTCTTTCAATCTGCAAGCCTCTTTTTACTTTAGAATACTTTGTGTAACCGTATTCACGTCTTGTTTAACTTTAAAACGAATTTAATTTAATTTTTTATTAAATTTAACAATAGAGGTGTTTTTTTTTTAAATTCTAGTTCTTGTAGACTTCTTCATTTTACAAAAATTGCCGAGGAGGGACGACTGATCTTCATGTCTTACATAAAAAATATTTTGCGGTATTTTAGTTGTATCATTTCAGTGTCAAATAAATCTTAAGGACATCAGGGCAACAAAGGCAGGCACCATAATCCTGGAAGCGAAATCAAAAGAAGTTCAAATAAGAGCTGCAGAAATGCTAGAAAAGGTAGAAGAGTTAAACATCAAGATGGATAGGATTGAAAAACCAAAGATTAGAATAGCAGGTGTGCTGGCGGAATATTCAGCGGAGGAAACTCTAAATGAACTATTGGAACAAAACAGAAAACTACACTAGAGAGCAGAAAGAGTCGATAAAAATAATAACAAGTAAAAGAGGTTTTAATGTGCAAAAGAAAATATGGATCCCCGAAAAAAATCTATTTAGAGATATTATGCAAAAGGGATACCTAAAAATGGGCTTCGTAAATTTAAAGGCAGAGGAATACATAGATGTGACTGTCTATCTGAAATGTTGTGGGTTTAGTCACGTCGCCAAATACTGCACACAAAAGGCAAGATGCTGAAAATCACGAAGGCAAAGAATGCGAAAAAACGGACAAAGAAAGTAAACTGTAGAGAAAGCAGAAAATACAGAGCGTGCCCTAGAGTAATACAAAAAATGAGCTCACCAAGAGCACTCGATGTCTCCCTAGTAGTCGAAGTGCCAGAGCTTAAAATACAGTACCTCACAAAAAAATGGGCTAACACTTTAAGATTTTCACCATAGGTGGGGTTATATTTAGGGATACCAAAAATACAAAATTGCTACCTATAAAGTGTAGCACTACAATACGGCAACACTGTAAACAATTTTAAATGGCTTTATTTAAAAATCCGTAAATCCTACTTGAAAAATTTGTTTGGTTTAGATGGATTTGAAAAGAAAATTCCAAGGTTGCCGTTTTGTAATGCATTACATACTTCATATTTTATAGCAGTCTTTTTTAGTGGCGTAGGTAGGGCGGAACTCAAGCCCCCCCCCCCAGAGCCATTGAATATTAAAGATTTAACTTTCCTAAAAAAAATAATAATAAAATGGTTATCTGGGACTATGTTACTCAAGCCCCCCCCCTAGACAATCTCTGCGGAAGCCACTGTATTTTCGACATTCTTAAAATTACCTATAGTACTTGTACTAATCATATCAAAGGCGCAGCACAAATTATACAGCTCAATTGTCTAGAACTTATGTAATGAATTCTTTCTGCAAATTTGGTAATTTTTGGGTCATATCTTGGAAACTACGTGACTTATCAAAAACAATTAAACTTATTTTTAACTGATTTTAAACCCGTTGAATTTTTCATAATGGTGGGTTTTTTTACACCAATTAGTTTTAAAGAAAAGTAATTTGTTTTATTTTTTGTTCATTAAAAAATGTGTTTTTTATATATTTCAGTGCTCAAACGTAGTTTTTTTATGTAGAGAGAAAATATCGATCAAACAAAAAAAGATTTATTGTCCTAGCGTTTATAGTATAGTAGATAGTGGCGTTTATGATGTTTTTACAAGGCGAGTTTAAAATGGCCGTCAATTACTTGTCAAAGTGAACTCACATGGCACCCCCATTTTTTTTGTTTATAATAATTGCTTAAATAATTTAAAGAATAAAAACAAAATTTATGGCAATTGTTGTTCCCTAGGGGTCGTTCTAAAAATCACGAAAAAATAGACCTTCGAGTTTTTTGGATGACATATTTCATTTTTTTTTAGGTGACATATGACAATTTTGTTATTTTTCGTTTAAAGAGGCCAGATTTAGCTTAAACACCAAGAAAAAATTTTTCAAGTAAGATCTACAGTGTTGCCATATTGTAGTGCTACACTTTATAGGTGGCAATTTTGTATCTTTGGTATCCCTAAACATACCTCTATCTATGATAAAAATTTCAAAGTGTTAGCCCATTTGCACTTGGACTATAGTGACAGCGAGGGAGCAAAAGGTAGACCTAATAATATCTAGCGAACCAATAATATCTAGCGAACCAAACAAAAAAATAATGGAAAATAAAAAATAGATCACAGATACAAACGTAGATGTAGGAATATATTTTCTAAACAAAAACATAAAGGTGAACAAGATAATGAAAAGAAATGGTATTGCTGTCGTAGTTAATTCTAGGCAACTTCAACGCAAAAGCAGTGGAATGGGAATCACCGGTGACTGACACAAGGGGACAGATGCTAGTGGAAGCTTGTGGAGAGTTGGGACTCGTAGTACAAAACAAAGGAGGTACACCAACTTTTGTTAGCGGCTTGAAAATAGCAAAATTGGTCCTTATACACAAAAATGGAAAACCATACGATGCTGCAAACGCATATAGGCCGGTCTGTCTAATCAACACGATTGCTGCTAAAACATATGAACACTTGATAAAAAACAGAATATAGTACGAGATGGAGACGAATGGAGGTTTGTCCCCCCTACAAAACGGGTTTAGAGAAGACAAATCTACTATGAACGCAGTAAAAAAGGTGTTAGATATTGCAAACGGAACAAATACTAATAAGAATAGAAGTGAGTGGGCAATGCTAATAGCGCTGGATGTTAGAAATGGTTTTAACTCTGCCTCGTGGCTAAAAATAGTAGAAAGGCTAACAGACACTAGTATACTCCAATATCTGATAAATACAGTAATTAGCTATTTCAAAGAACGATACATACTTAACGAACAAAACAAAGTTAAAACATCAGCAGGCATGCCCCAAGGATCGGTATTAGGGCCCCTACTCTGGAATATATGTTATGACCCCATACTTAGACTAAAACTCCCTAGGAGCGTGGGCATAAAAGGATACGCGGATGATCTAATGGTAATAGTCAGGGCTGACACAGCGATATATCTTATGCAAAGAGTAAACGAGGCAACAAGACTTATTAACGAATGGATGAGAAACAACCATCTAGAATTAGCACCAGAAAGTTGTTATACTAAAACCGCAAAAGAGCGTACAATATCTTGGAATCCACATCGGTGAAAAACCAAAAATTCGGAAAGCATATAGAAGAAACCACTTATGCCCAACATAAAAGGGCCCAGTACTAGCAAGAGGAAGTTACTATACAGTGTAATCCATTCAATGGTAACATATGGTGCGGAAAGACTTACTAAGAGTAGCCTGCGGCTACCGAACGATATCAACAGAAGCTATTCAGGTTATAACAGGAATCCCGCCCATAGTCCTAATTGACGAAGAAATTGTATATGAAGATAAAAATGGACACAGTGAAAAAAACAAAGAAGCTGAAAAAGAGAAAACACTGGAATCCTGGCAAGCAAGATGGGACCGAAATACCGAAAAAGGGCAATGGACGAAAATAATTATTCCCGACATTATAGACTGCAAACACAAAAAAATGGATTACTATATGACCCAAGCTCTAACGGGACATGGATCTTTTAGGACATCGGACATACAAAAAGCGAATAGGGAAAACGGACGACATATGTCGGTACTGTCAAAGAATAGATGACGCAGAACATACGTTAATTTACTGTCCAAGATTTGAGAACTACCGCCAAACAACAAGACACGATCTACAGATAGAGAATATGACCATAGGGAACCTCTTTAAAGAAATGATACAATACGTAGACAAATGGAACCAGGGACATGATATGATAAGAATGATTCTAAAAATTAAACACGAAGACGAACGCACCTAAGAGATCAAAACAGTAAACGACCAAATCTACAGCGGAGGGTTTTAGTTTGTAGGCGCCTTCAAGAGAGGATGAATCGGGCACATTCGGTAGACCACCAGAGACCGGTGTCTATGAAAATTTCTCGTCGCTTTAAAAAAAAAGTGTCAAATAAATAAAAATAATCTTAAGTGATTAATTGACAAAAATTACATCTACGATCTCCTTCACGCTCGCGTTTTCGAATAAAACTGCTAAACGGATTGCGGACGGAATTATCGATCGATACCTATCGATTGTTGCACCTGATGGTTGCATTGATGCTGGAAAGATGGCGCTGCAAGTGCAAAAAGTTTACGATATGCAGAAATGGGTTCAATATTTTTTAATTATTCATTAAAAACCTTTCGAGTCCCCTCTTTCAGTTAAAAAAATTTGGCCAAGCCAAAAAACTGTTGCACAATTTGATGTCTACTTTTTATTCAAGAGACTGAAATCGTCCTCCAGCTTGGGCGCTTTTAACGGCAATTGCACTCTGAATGAGAGTGACGCTAATAAACCCTAGAAAGTGCAGCAGAGAACTGTGTATAAGGTATAACATATCTTTACAGTTTTGCTGTTTTTTTTTCAGTTGGCAAACACGTTGCGATTACAAGAGACTTGCACCACGTCAAACAATGTGCAAGATTTATTGCAAAAATCTTTTGACCTTGCAATAGCTTGCTGCAATTATTTTTAAGTTTTATTGCTACATGTCAAGGGGACTTTAATAACTATGTTCAAAACATGACAAAAACATGTGAGTTTTTTCATTTCATATGAAATCAACTAATTTTGATAATTTTTGGTACATTTATTATAACCATAAAATGGATGAAAAATCTTAAATTTGAATTTTTTTCGACTTTTTTTTAATTTAATTCAACAACACAAAAACTAACAGTTTTGCTCAAATATGTACTTAAAGAAATTGAAATATCTCGATAACTACTTAAACTTGGGCAGTGGTTTATAGCTCGTTTTAAAGGTATAAATACCTTTCGAATGATGTATCACATGATATACTTATTGTTTAAAAGAAAATGAAATAAAAAAAACAGCATCTTTTATTCTTTTTTATAAAAATTTATTTTGTTTTTGGGAATTTCGTCAAACTATTTACAAAATTTCAAGATGGGTTCACAAAAAAAAAATTATTTAAAAATTTTTAATTGTTTCCAAAAAAAAATAGATCATGTGATACTTCATTAAAATGGCCTTTAAAATACCTTTAAAACAAGCTATCACTTGATTTTTTAGTATGTATAGTTCTCAAGATATTCGTATACCATACAAAAGCGACTAATACGTTGTTTTATAGGTATTTTAAAGCACATTTTGATAAATTATCACCTTATTTTTTTTGAAAAATTGTTTTCAAAATTTTTAAAATAATTTTTTTTATGAACCCATCAAGTCTCCATCTTGAAATTTTGTAAATAGTTTGGCGTAATGTCCAGAAACAAAATATATTTTAAAAAAAATGCTGTTTGTCAAAAATATTTTTTTAACAAAAAGTACATCATTCGAAAGGTATTTAAAATACCTTTAAAACGAGCTATTATTCACTGAGATAGTTTAAGTAGTTATCGAGATATTTTGTGGTATGGTAGTTTGTTTTGAGTTTAAAAAAAAATTTTAATTTGGGATTTTTCATTCCCTTTATAGGTAGAATAGATGTACCAAAATTATCGAAATCCGGGAGATGGTCTGCTAAATCTCTGATGACCCATGTGATGGGTTTCTGGTTATACGTATACGGATAAGTTTAAACATTAGCTTATATTCCCTAATATCAAAAACGTTATTTATCTAAAAGTCAAAAATATTTCGTAAACAATTTTCAATAATCATATATATATATAATCTAAATCAAAACTTATAATTAATCAGTCTATTATATTAAAACGATGCAATAAACTTATAATCTAGAAAATTTTTTTAATAAGTTATCAATATTATAATGCGAGTTCAATAGATTATTGTATAAGAGTCTTGTCATTTAAATGCCGTTTCGATTCTTACAAATATGCAAGTGGTGAAGATAATGTGACATATAAGTTAAGTGAAGCACATTTTAAATTAGGACCAATTTTTGTTAATGATACTGTGATTAATTATGTTGGCACTATTTCTGTTGAAAAAAGGTACGTATAGAATAAGCATTAGCTCTTTTTGTTTAAGTAATTAAATTAATTTAAAAAGAAGTACTTTTAATAGGGCAATTCCATTTCCCCTCAGCAAACAAATAAAAAAACTGTTAGCCTTTTATATTAAATTGGACACGTTGAATATTATATCATTTTCTGAGTCCTTAAAAAATAATATTTTCAAAAATAACACTTTAAGAGTCTATCTTTTATCTTTTCCAAGATATTCAAGTGTAAATTTGTGTGGTAGAGATAGGAAAATAAGTATCAATTAATATTGGATAGTTACTTTCGATTGCCCTATCTCTTCCATACAAATTTAAACTGAATATCTTGGAGAAGACAAAAGATAGGCTCAAAGTGTTTGGTATTTTTGAAAAGCTTATTTTTTAAGGATTCAGAAAATGGGATAATATTCAGGGTGTCCAATTTAAAAAAAAGCTCGAAAAAAAGACAAGTTTGTGCCATATTTTATTTTTGGGAGATCCTGTATAAAAAGGTATACATTTTTAGTAACCGCTTTTTATGGTATGGGGGACTAAAATCGTGAAATTTTTACTTTTCTTAATTTTATTAAAAATAAGTTACTAAGGTTCCAAAACACCTGTTGTTGTCTGTAGGTCTGTTGTCTGTCTGTATACACGATAACTCAAGAACGCCTCAATCGTTGTTAACGAAATTTGGTAGAAAAATCCTGTGTCGGCTGACCATGCACTAATTAACTTCTGGGTAGGATGGTGGGGAGTCGAAGGGGGGAAAAGAAGGATAAAATATTTAAAAAAATTGTATCTTTGGAACAAAATCAAGTAGCCATATACGGTTTTCAGATTTAAATTTCCATGAATATGGACTACAAATTTTGTTATAAAAGTCCAAATTCGTGGGAGCTTTAGTTTCCGAGTTAAAATATATAAAAAAATCATAACTTTAGAAGTAAAACAGCTATTGATATGCGGTTTTCCGATTTTGATTTTTCGTAAATATTACCCTAAAATTTTGTTATAAGGGTTCAAAATGTCGAAACTACTTTTTTTGGGTTTTTCGCCACTAAGTTAAGGAAATTTTTTCAAAAATATGTTAAAACCTACTGCGTAAATTCCTAAAGAAAAAAATTTGTTCGTTTGTCAGTGGTTTTTAAATAAGATAAAAAATTTGCCTACACACACGCAAATCCTAACTAGAATCTAAGTACTTATCTGACGTTTCGGCAGAAATTCTACTGCCGTTATCAAAGAATTTTATCCTTTTCAAAAACTTTTTTCTATTCTTTTTGAAAATATCTGTCTGTTGTCATACAACTGACTGACTTTGACTGATATATATTTCAAATATTAACTTGACAGTTTGGTGCGTCGATAGTAGCCAACAAGGTATTGGGTGAATTTAGTAAAATTTAAAATCAAAATTATATTTGTTTGAATGTTTTCGATTTTAGATTACTTTATAAAAATACAAAATTTTTATTTTAAAATATCAATTATAAAAATTATCTTTTGACTAACTTTAAGAAAAAATATATTAGAAACCCAAAGAACATTAATGCTATTTTTTAATTTATTTAAAAAAAACCTTTTTGAAAATCTTGTTTTAAAATTGGAAGCCAAACTGTATTTATATCAACTGATATGCTAGCTATGCATTCATCTTCGTTAAGATAGATGCAAGCTGCTTCTTTGATTTTTCGTTTAATTTTGTCTGGTTCTTTTTGTAATATACTGATTTCTCCCCACATTAAACGAAAAATCAAAGAAGCAGCTTGCATCTATCTTAACGAAGATGAATGCATAGCTAGCATATCAGTTGATATAAATACAGTTTGGCTTCCAATTTTAAAAAAAGATTTTCAAAAAGGTTTTTTTTTAAATATATTAAAAAATAGCATTAATGTTCTTTGGGTTTCTAATATATTTTTTCTTAAAGTTAGTCAAAAGATAATTTTTATAATTGATATTTTAAAATAAAAATTTTGTATTTTTATAAAGTAATCTAAAATCGAAAACACTCAAACAAATATAATTTTGATTTTAAATTTTACTAAATTCACCCAATACCTTGTTGGCTACTATCGACGCACCAAACTGTCAAGTTAATATTTAAAATATATATCAGTCAAAGTCAGTCAGTTGTATGACAACAGACAGATATTTTAAAAAAGAATCGAAAAAAGTTTTTGAAAAGGATAAAATTCTTTGATAACGGCAGTAGAATTTCTGCCGAAACGTCAGATAAGTACTTAGATTCTAGTTAGGATTTGCGTGGGTGTAGGCAAATTTTTTATCTTATTTAAAAACCACTGACAAACGAACAAATTTTTTTCTTTAGGAATTTACGCAGTGGGTTTTAACATATTTTTGAAAAAATTTCCTTAACTTAGTGGCGAAAAACCCAAAAAAAGTAGTTTCGACATTATGAATCCGCCACAAACATATAGATTTTATTTATAAGGGTTCAAATTTTTCAAAGCTACAGTTTTCGAGATATTTTAATTTCCTTTCAACATAAAATAATTGATCGTATCGTGAAATATCTGCGCACCCATTTTTTTCCATAAAATGATCATCTATAAGTTTTTGTTTTTTTTTAATAACCCATAGTTCTCCCGAAAAATCCATTATTCCAGGCTTTTGAAACACACTGTATATTATATCAATCATGTCTACTTTTAATTACTTTTAAGCCGATATTTTGTGGCAAAAATTAATTTTATCAAAAAAGTGGTAGTAAAAGCGTTCCCCTAAGAAAACTTATTCAACGCCGCAACGTTGTAATCTTCTTTTAAAACTTAAATGAGAGGGGACTTTTTACTATATAGATAATATATACCGGGTGGGCCATAAAAAAACCGGACAAAATGTTTTCCGTTATAACTTTTAAACCATACCAACGATTTAATGCAACAAACTGTTCTTTGCAGGAAATTGAGCAAGACTTTGATTAGAAATATTTTTTTTTCCTTCATCTTAAAATCTAAGATGGCGGACAGAAACAAACTGTATCCTTCAAAGAGCCTCGTTTATTCTTATGTGACGGAAATTTTTCGGATTTTTTTTATGAAATCGTAAAAAAGCTTTGTTTCTGCCACGGAGAACGAGGTGCGAATCATTAAAATCGGTTAAGTGGTTCCCAAAAAAAATAAAAAATTTCAATCAGTGTTTTACGGATTATGCGATTGCCGTCTCAATTCTGTCTGCATACGTTTTCTCATAAATTCATTATTACTAAACCGATTTTGATGAAATAAAAAGCCTCATGGCGAAAATCGATTGTTCTTTAACTACTGCTGAAATTTGTCGCCATCTTGAAATCCGAGATGACGGACAAAATCAAAATTGTCCCTTTAAAGACGCTCGTTTATTTATATGTTCTGTAAACTCTTAAATATTTTTTTTTGATTTGTACAAAAGTTCTGCTTTCGCCACTTACAACGAGGTATAAATCATTAAAATCGGTTTGGTGGTTCTCAAAAAATTAATTTTTGTTTCCATGACTGTTTTCCAGATTATACGATTGCCTTCTCAAATTGATACTCAACCGATTTCAATGAAATAAAATGGCGAAGATCAAAAACTCTTAAAAGATCACTATCGAAATTTGTCGCCATTTTCAAACTCAAGATGGCGGACACAATTAAATTTATCTCTTCAAAGAAGCTCGTTTATTCTTAGGTTTCAAGAACCTAAAAATGCCTTCTCTCCAACGCGCACGAATCATTAAAATCGTTTTAGTAGTTCTCAAAAAATTAATTTTTGTTTTAACCATTGTTTCCTTATAAACTCATTATTACTGAACTGATTTTGATAAAATAAAAAACATCATGGTAATAATATATTTAACAGCAACATATGAAAAAATGATCCTTTATAAAGGGATTGATTTAGTCCGCCATCTTGGATTTTATGGAGCCAAATTTCAATATGAATTTTATTTATTTTTTAGTAATTTTATTAAAATCGGTTTAGTATTAATGAATTTATGAGGAAACGAATGCAGACAGAATTAGCAAGGCAATCGTACCATTCGTACCCATACTCTGTAAAACAATAAGTGAATCAAAAATTAATTTTTTAATAACCACTAAACCGTTTTTAATGATTTGTATCTAGTTATAGGCGGAGGAGACAGAGCTTTTTTACGAATTTAAAAAAAGTCGAAAAGATTCTCGAAACATAAGAATAATCGAGCGTCTTTGAAGGGTCACATTTGATTTTGTGTTTATCTTGGGTTTACAAATTACGACAAATTTCAATAGTGTTCTTTAGAGTTCAGTCGATCTTTGTCATAATGCTTTTTATTAAATTAAAATCGGTTCAGTAATTATGAATTTATGAGGAAATTAATGCAGACGGAATTAAGAAGGCAATCGTATAATTTTCAAAACAGTGATGGAAAGAAATATTAATTTTTTAAGAACCACTAAACTGGTTTTAATAATTTATACATCGTTGTGCGTGGCGAAAGCAGAACTTTTCTACGAATAAAAAAAAATTAAAAAGTTTACAGGAAATATGAATAAACCAGCCTCTTTGAAGGGTGAAGTTTGATTCTGTCCGCCATCTTGGATTTCAAGATGGCGGCAAATTTCAATAGCAGTGGTTAAAAAACAATCGATTTTCGCCATGATGCCTTTTACTACATTGAAATCGGTTTCTAATAATGAATTTATGAGAAAATGTATGCATACAATTGTATGTGAAATTTTTTAATTTTTTTGGGAACTATTTAACCGATTTTAATGATTCGTACCTCGTTCTGGCAGAAATAGAGCTTTTTTACGACTTCATAAAAAAATCCAAAAATCTTCCGTAACATAAATAAATGTGGCTCTTTGAAGGGTAAAGTTTGTTTCTTTCCGCCATCTTAGATTTTAAGATGGCGGACAAAAAAAATATTTTCACTCAAAGTCTTGCTCAATTCGAAAGTTATAACGGAAAACATTTTGTCCGTTTTTTTATGGCCCACCCGGTATATATAAAAAAATGTCGCCTTAGGTTTAGATTTCGTTTACCGAAACAAAAAAAGGTTAACATTCTAGGACACTAACGTATCGTTTTCTAACACATCGTTATCTAGCTGTAAGTCCAAAGAAAATAAAACATTAAACATTAAGTCATAGTTTAAAGGTGCTTTCGTGGACTTTAATAATGTCGCGTTTTTTCAACAATATAATTAAAAGGAAGTCAAGTTTACGCAAAAACTCAATTGGCAGTTTAATTTTTCAAAATAATGCCTCAATTGAATGGGGTTGAAGCATTTAACCATAAAGAAACTGTAGATATTAGAGGCCTTTTGTACCTCTTATGTTGACCCAATTTCACTTTATCCCTTATTTGAAGCATGCGCACTTGATAAGAAATAACGATCTCCCTTACTAACCGATAAAGTTCAATGTTACCTAAAGCGGAATAACGATCCCGATAGTACCGTTTAGCGTAGGCGATGTTGCTGGTAATAGAGACCTTTTGCACCTCGTCAACTTTATCGGTTAGTAAGTAGGGTTGCCAACCCGTCCCGATTTGTCGGGACTGTCCCGATTTGAAGCAAAATGTCCTGCGTACTGACAAGACCATTGTCAGTACGCCAAATGTCCCGATGAAAAGTTTTCAGCGAAATCGGTACTAAAAGTTTCCAATTAAAATCAGAATCCCATGTCTATTGGCCAGTGGTTAACTATAAATCCTTAATTCTTTCTTAGCCGCATTTGAAATATTTGGCTATTGCCAATGTACTATTAAAAAAATTGACATCAGTTTGTTCAACCAGTTCATTACCGAGCCTACTGAGTGTTGATCGAGGAGTTAAAACCATACTTGTGTTCCGTGATGGCACATGAAACTTGAATATTGATAGTAACTCTACAGAGTCAATTTCATTATTTAGTATTCTCAACAGAGTGACAAGATCATAGTACTTTCTACGATTGTCTAGATTTGTTAAGTTCAACAGACTCATTAGTTGGTCATAATCAATTGACTCAAGAACTTCCTTTCTATTTTTTCCAAACGATCTAATATGGAGACCACCTGTTGCAAAATATGGCAATCCTTCAAACTTCTTATAATTCTAAAGAATTTTAGATCATCAGCAAGAAGTACAAAGTTACAGTACGGAAGAGATCATTTATAGATGCTTTAAATAACAATGGAGACAAATTTTTCTCCCTGGGGGACACCTGACAAAATGACTTGACTTGTTTATCCAGTATTAAGTTATGATCGACCCTGTCGAAAGCCTTGGAGAAATCGGTATACATGACATCTAATGATACCCACTCTCCAAGGCTTCCAACAAAGTTTCTTCATATATCAAGACATTAGTAATTGATGATTTACCTTTTGAAAACGCGCGTTGTTGTTTTATAATTATATTTTGAAAATATGGTGCAATGTTATCTGTGACTATTGATTCAAACAATTTAGGAAATCAAGAAATTTTTGAAATACCTCTGTAGTATTTAATGTTTGACTTATCTCCGCTTTTGAATATTGGGGTAACATAACTTAATTTAGCTTCCAAGCTGTTACTGGTAAACCACAGGTTTTTGTGTAATTTAACTATTTTTTCCTACAACGTCACACGATTTGCATCCTTAGAAAACTTTTTGGGCGCATGTGCGGAAAAGCAGTTTCATTTAATTTGTTTACAAAATTTAGTGCAATTCAACAGTGTTCGTAGGAAAAGTAGCGTACACAACTCGATAGAAAATAACTTTCTTACACTAGCGTGTTGTTTTACTCGGCTAACGCCTCGTTCACAGTAATCACGCTCGTGTGAAATTTGTCACTTTCTTTTCTTGTTATGTAATATACTCTATTACTTTGTTTTGTTTCGATTGAAATTTCTTAGCTTTAGCTTATAAATTAAAATTAAAAAACCATCAATATTTATTGTTTTATTTTTTTTCTAAGCATTTTGGAAAATGTCCCGATTTTGCATCAAATGTCGTAAAAATTAAAAGTTGGCAACCCTGTAGTAACACGTCAAGTTTCAAAAATAGAAAAATGTTTGGGTTATAATTGAAAATAGTATTTTTTTTATAGCTTCATCAAAAACATGATTTTAGAAATTGTCTGCAGATAACGAAAGCATAGCTTTTTTGGTTACCGATAAAAAAAAACTTTTTTTTTGATCACAGGTGCAAAAAAAGATTTCTGTCCGTCCCAAAATTAAAGAGAAATAGCGAAAAATAGTAATAGTGAAAAAATCTAATTATTCTTGCCTAAAAATTAAGCCATTTCCGCCAGTTTTCACAAAGTATTTACGAAAAAATCATTTAAAAACATCATCAAAATATCAAACTGAAAGATTAAAATGTCGCAACAATGAACAATGGCATATCGCTATGGAAACCATTGTTATTTCATTTACCAGTCGCCTTGATTTATAGTGTAAAGATGGTGTGTTGCGAGAAGTGATTTTAGTAACTGTCTACCGATGCAAAAAAAATTTTGATCACGGGTGCAAAAAAAGATTTCTGTCCGTTTTTTACCCAAAGTTAAAGAGAAATAGTGGAAAATATGAATATTGAAAAAATCTTATTATTCTTGTCTAAGAATTAAGCCATTTCCGTCAGTTTTCACCAAGTATTTACGAAAAAATCATTTAAAAATATCGTCAAAATATCAAATTGTCAAAGATTAAAATGTCGCAGCAATGAACGTCACCGAGTAAAAAGACACATCGCTATGGAAACGATTGTTATTTCATTTACCAGCCGCCTTGATTTATAGTGTAAACATGGTGCGTTCGAGATTTTTAAAAGTATTTTCCTGTTTTTCTTGGATTTTTTGATAAAGGTATTAAAAAAAATAGTGTTACCAACTCGCGGCTAAACTATTTTAGCCACAAGTTGTTAAAACTACTATTTCCTTCGAGCGTGCTTAATACCCGTTTTTCCGCACCAATTTTCATGTGGAAAGTTCAACTTCCCGCACGCTGTGCGTAAAAAAAAAATCACGCACGGCATGCGTAAAAAAACTGGCTTAGCGAGTGTGAAAATGTTTTTCACGCACGCTGTTTTTGTTGAAAACGGTACATAAACGTTCCTTTCTGGTGCCCAGCTATATAAAAATGCTGTAACACCAGCACAGTTGGTCTAAAGAGAGGTTTTAAGAAAAAAATATACAATCTTTAAAATATAGGTTTTTGTTTTCTATCCATCGCCAACTAGTATTTACCTTAAAAAGTAAAATCCCCTATGTAGCCTTTTTCTGGGGGGCTATTTTTGGAAAATATTCTAAAAATCTTAAATACCAACTGCCTATTTTGACTTCATATTTGAATTCTCGCTGAAATTCTCTTTCGAATGGTACCCCATATCATAAGGTTTACTTTACTAATTTTCGAGATATTGACTTTCAAAATGTCACGGAGTGCGTAAAAAACTAGCTTAGCGTGCGTGACAAAAATTTTCACGCGCGCTGTTTTTTGTTCAAAAAGCTAACCAATCAATCAATCAATCAAAAAATACTTTATTGTCAAGAAAAAAAATTCTGTTGACAAAGCAGGCTAAATAATCTAATTATTAATAAATTTGTCACTAAAATAGATAAAAGTAAATTCTTAAATTAATATGATACGTCAAAAGAGGAAGAAAAAAAGAAAAATACTACAAAAATAATATTAATATGTTAAATAATAAAACAGCATGAAAATTTAAACATTAGACAAACAAACAGAATAAATAATTTAAAAAAAAACAAAATCCATAAAACAAAAAACTAGACAAAAAGATTAAAATATAATAAAGAGGTAAAAAAAACTAAAGAGTTGCTTCAAAAAAAAAATTACTAGATGTTTAACATACTTTTTAAATTTAAGAATATAAAATAATAACGTAATAAAACATAATTGGTCTTATCCAAACTGGTCCTCTTAAAACTCGGCCAAAGAGTAATATGGTCTCTCTACAAGGTTATTTAATTTTTTTTTTAATTTTTTGAGGGTTGTAGCATGTTTAATAACAAAAGACAAGTGATTAAATATTTTCCTCCCTTCATAAATTAAAGATTTTTGAGCCAAAGTGCTTTTAGGAATTAGTAAAGGAAGATTGAAATTTTGTCTGGTCAACATTTTGGACCAAACTTTAAAATTTTGACTTTGAAATGTAAGAAAGCTATTAAAAAGACTCGTAGGAAAAAAATGGTACCTAGCTCTTGCGCAAGGTGCCGTCGCGTGCGTAAAAGTATCACTCTCCGCATTAGTTAGGTAAATAACTAACTATTTCCTGTTTTTCTTGGATTTTTTTAGTTTTCACAACTAGTGGCTAAAATAGTGCTTTTTTTTACAAGCGTTGGTTTAAACAACGAGCGCAGCGAGGTATTTAAAAAAGCGAGTAAAAAAAAATACAGTTTAGCCGCGAGTTGTTAACACTATTTTTTTTAATACCTTTATCAAGAAAAATAATTTTAAAAATCTCGAACGAAGAGCACTTCTCGCAACACACCATCTTTACACTATAAATCAAGGCGGCTGGTAAATGAAATAACAATGGTTTCCATAGCGATATGCCTTTTTACTCGGTGACGGTAATTCATGCGACATTTTAATCTTTGACAGTTTGTTAATGTTACGATGATTTTAAATTATTTTTTCGTAAATACTTGGTGAAAACTGGCGAAAGTGGCTTAATTTTTAGGCAAGAGTAATTAGATTTTTTCAATATTACTATATTTTTATTTACATCGGTAACCAAGAAAGCCATGCTTTAGTTATCTGCAGACAGTTACTAAAATCATGTTTTTGATGAAGGTATAAAAAAAAGTTTTTAAACCACAAACAAAAATTACCGTAACCGTATTACTTTGCCCACATACAAACTGCCAATGTAAATAGAATAGAAAAGAAAACTTCGGTTATTTTTTTTGATGAACCCATCAAGTCTTCATCTTGAAAGTTTGTAAATAGTTTGGCGAAATACCCAGAAACAAAATATATTGTTATAAAAAAGAATAAAAAATGCTGTTTTTTCAATTTTTGTTTTTAAACAAAAAGTATATCATGTGATACATCATTCAAAAGGTATTTAAAATACCTTTAAAACGAGCTTAAAACCACCTTCCAAGTTTAAGTAGTTATTGGTAAAATTGGTAGTTTTTGTGAAGTTCAAGAATTAATTTAAAAAAAAAATTGGGATTTTTCTGCCCATTTATGTTTGGAATAAATGTACTAAAAATCATCGAAATCGGGGAGATGGTTATACCAATTTGGTATGGGGGACTATTAAAATCGTGAAATTTTGACTTTTCTTAATTTTATCATAAAGGTTCCAAACAACCTTAATCGACGAAAAAAAAAGTTGTCTGTCGGTCTGTTCCTCTATCCTCTATCGGCTGATCATGGACTGATTAACTTTTGGGTAGGGAAAAAGAGGGGGATAAAATATTTAAAAAAAATTGTAACTTTGGAACAAAAGCAAGTATCGATATACGGTTTTCAGATTTAAGTTTCTATGAATATGGACTACAAATTTTGTTATGAAGTCCAAATTTTAGTTTCCGAGGTATTTGACAAAACGTTAAAATATATAAAAAAATCATAACTTTAGAAGTAAAGCAGCCATTGATATGCGGTTTTCAATTTTGGTTTTCGTAAATATTCCCCAAAAATTTTGTTATAGGTTCAAATCTTTCCAAGCTACAGTTTTCGAGATATTTTCATTTCCTTTCAACATAAAATAATTGATTGCATGGTGGACTATCCGTGCTTTCTAGCACCAATTTTTTTTGGTTGAGTTCATTTAAGCTCTATTTAGCAACTGCGCAGTGGCAGAAATAACGATAACTATAACGAAGAGTCAAAAAGACCCTAATAATATAACCAAAGCCTCCGTAAGCGTCGAGGATTTTTTTCGTCAAGGGTTTGGAATTTAAATTATGATCAGAACCTACCCAAATGGATTTAAGTACTGTTAACATTCTCAAACAAAATTTTTTAAGCCTCTCAAATAGAAGCCTGTGATGTAGAAAAAGGGGGAAATTTTGAAAAACGACATATTTTTTGTCCGATTAGCGGTTAAAATTTATAAGAACAAAGCATTGTTTAAAAGCTAAATTTACAAAAATAAACACAATTATCTTTCACTTAAATTTCAATTCGTTATCAACGCAATTTTTTCTATCGTTGTTGTAGTGGTCAAAACAAATAATATAGTAGCAGTCAGCTTGCTGCCTAATTTTAATGTGCTTATTTTTATAAATGTCGTAAGGTATAAATTTTGTGTTTTACATTTTTTACGAATGCTATACCATCTTATATGCGCAGTATCTCATACAGTTTCATCGGGTGACAGTATTAAATCTGGTTTGAATTTAACTGGGGTTTAGAATATGCTTCCGCAACGAACTTAAAATATGCAGATGTCACATTCTAAACATCAATTAAATTTGAACCAGGTAGTACGTTGCGGTGCAATAGGCAATTAGTGATATAAACTGTTTTAAAAGTAATTTTTTTTTTTCAAATTGATTTTAGTGATGATGGAAGAGAAATCCAAACTGGACAATGAAGGAAATCAAGAGTTACTTGATTTTTCCAGGGTGTCGTCCAGTGATAAAATTGAGAAAAATGAACTCTCTGTAAAGGATAACCTAAAACAGGTAATAATTGGTCTACATGAAAATCGGCTCTGACATCATTCTTGCCCATTTTGATGTAAAATGACCTCCTGAATCCAAATCCCCCCCCCCATCACCACCCGTTTTTGGGGGAGACCTATGTTAACTGCTTTTCGATGGATTGGTGGGGGGAGTAAAAGGATCCGAGGTTCTAGAGACGTTATGTTCTGAAACATTTGTGATAAAAAGTCACCCAATACCTTGTTGGCTACTATCAACACACCAAACTGACAAGTTAATATTTGAAATATACATCAGTTAAAGTCTGTCAGTTATATGACAACAGACAGATATTTTTAAAAAAGAATCGAGAAAAATTTTGAAAAGAATAATTCCTTTGATAACGGCAGTACAGTTTCTGCCGAAACGTCAGATAAGTGCTTAGATTCTAGTTAGAATTTGCGTGTGTGTAGGCAAATTTTTTATCTTATTTAAAAACCACTGACAAACGAACAAAATGGTAAAGCCATGATGACCCTTAAAATAATTTAGTTAAATACCTGTTAAATGATTTTTCGATGTGCTTAAATGCGTTTATAGTAGGTCACGTTTTTTGCTAAATTTTAAGAATGTAAAGAACTTTGATTGAAAGAAATTAATACCACCTGACACACTTTTGCTTTTTTTTGTATAAAAATGGCAAAATAAAAATCATATGCACGAAACCACTCAAGATGACAGACAGATGACATGACCGAAATTTTTACTAAACAATTGCCTTAAATTATCTAATCTTTCTCTAAAATACTTTTTTATAGCCTGCTGTCTTTCTTCAACAACCTTAAATATTTTTGCACGTCACTAAATTATTTCTCCATCTCCCTCTAAAATTCTACCCTCTCTCTCTCTAAATATTTTTCATCTTAACAGAGAAAAAATGTTTTGGCAGCACTTTTTTTGAAAGCTAAAAACAGTGAAAACTTGAAAAACTTGAGTATTTTATTCTAGAAATCGAAAGTTTGGAAAGAAACCTTTAAAATGTGAGCAAAATCATGGCATAAAAATTTGAAAGGCATAGAAAAAATTGCTTAATTAAAAACGTTACCCCTTAAATTATGCTAAAATATTTTAAGCCTTAAATTACCATTTACGCAGTGGGTTTTAACATATTTTTGAAAAAATTTCGGCAAAAAACCCAAAAAAAAAGTAGTTTCAACATTACCCGAAAGATTCACACAAAAGTTCCTATTACCAAAAATGCTTCTTTAAGGGAGGAAAATAACATATTAAAAAAATAAAAGAAATAGGTAGATCACAGGATCCTATGTCTCCAGTGCGATGTTCTTCCTCGTCTTAGTGAGGCTAAAATCAAGAAAGGAGTATTTGGGGGTCCCCAGATTAGACGACTTTTCCTTTTGAATCGAAAAGAAAAACGAGCTTGGTTTGCATTCCAAAACGTGTGTAAGAACTTTTTCCTACGGGCGTGCGGAAAGTACCACTTTTCTGCACGCCGTAAGTAAAAAAAAAATTCCGCACGCCGTGCTGTTGAGCAAACAAAATTTACACGCACGCTGTTGAGCACGCTGTTGCTCAGTGATAAATCAGGAAGAATTGAAGTCGATGATGGCATTAAGCAACATGAGCAGTTGTACTTTCAATGCTACCGTGATTAATAATTACTATAAAAATTAATTTTTTAGGCCTGTTAAAGTTTGGTTCTGAATAGAACATAAAATTCGTAGTTTTGAATATTTTTTCATTTTTAGTCTGCTAGGTTTAACTAAAATAATGACAAAATATTTTGATATCCCGCACGATCGTACGAAAAACGTTGTATCTAACGCGTGCGAAAAGTACGGCGTGTCGTTCGTGCAAACGCCGGTACGTGCGGAAAAGTATAACTTTCCGCACTTAGGTAAATAACTATTTCGGTAACTCAGGTCAAGAATGTAATATGTCACTTAAAGTGCACTCTCGCACTCGTACCTGGACTTCTTCCCTGAAAATTTAGGAACAGTCTCGGATAAACACTGGGAACGGTTTCATCAAGACATCGCTAAGTAAGCTCAGTCACTCCCCTCTCAACGAAACTCAGTTTGGATATTGTAAAAATTATGTACTAATTTAGTCCCCTTTTAAAAAATTTTGTACTTGAATAACGGAGTTATTCACACTTAAAGGGGGGGGGTGTGGCTTGGCTAAGCTGCACCCCCCCCATGCTTAGGAGATAGATTTAATGAAAGTTAATATGTAATTATTTTGAACTAATTACTGGGGGGGGGAGGCTCCCTCCATCCCCCACAAGGAATCGCCGGTGTCCGCAGCAACATTAAAATCGATAAGAAGTCCAGTGTCCATTTAAAAACTGCTTTGGCCTTTATTACACAAAGTACCTAAATACACTCACGAAAGTAAAAACAAAAGTGGAATGATAATATCCTGTAAATAAAATGACCGCTACATGTACTTGACATTTGTGAGCCTAAATAAGTTGGTATTGACAAAATTCCCCTAACTCTGAGGCTAATAATAAAAAGGGTTATCGCACATCACTTATGGAAGGCAAAAAACTAGTCATTCCGGTTGTATAACCATCACTGAACAAATCAAAACACTATATTTTTAGCAAAAACACGCAAAAAAAAACGAAAACACTTTATTTTGACTAAAAAAACAACGGAGTAACATCCTAGTAACTTTTGTTTTGGTTCAAACAAGTGTGTGGCTAATAAAAAAGCAGGCAAATATATATCATGTTTACAGGGGGACTTGAAACCCATCTGAAAATGATATAAGTCTACTTTTTCTATGAACAAAAATTTAAAAAAACAAAATTTTAATGAAAAATCATGGTAAAAAATACCAATTACTGATTGTGGAAAAGACACACCAAAAACAAAAAAGAATGTCAAATCGATTCGATTGATGTGACTACGTTCTTTTAGGCTCACAACTGTCACCTGCATAAGGCGGTCATTTTTGTGAAATTTCTCAGGGGGTATTATCATTCCACTTTTGTTTTTACTTTCGTGAATACACTACACTTAATAATAATTTTCAGATACTAGCCTGTTGCATAGCGCATTCCCTAGTAATTCAAGCAGGCGTCAATATGGCCTTTAGTGCCATACTTTTACCGCAGTTAAAAGACTCAAACAGTGATATTCCTATAAATACTTCCGAAGGTTCTTGGATAGGTAGGTAATTCTTTTTTTTTGAACAACACTTAATAAAGTTTATAAACATGTAAAAACAGTATGATACAATTAGATCGAAATGATGGCTGTGAGGTCAGTAAGAACTTTTCCACAACTTATATGCTAATTTTAAGCAAAGTGAAAAAGGAGATATTTTAAGCAAAGTGACTTTCTTGTACAGGTTGATTCACGACGAATGGGACATAGTCAAACCATAGGCACCATGGACTAAGCCCATTCCATATCTGGTAATATATTTTAACTGGTGGCGTTTTTAACGGATATACAGCCTGATTTATCAAAATATGCCAAAACTGTTCATTTTAGTATCTCAAAATTATTAAATTTTGCACGTTAATTTTATTACACTCCCGAAGATCAATAAACATGTTTCGTTGTGAATCACCCTGTATAGTAGTATTTTCTGAATCAGAGAAAAATAATTTTTTGCTAAAATGTTAAAAATTAAACTCAAAATTCGTAGTTTAAAGGAGGTATATGATCTGTATTTTAAGTTCCATTGAACTTATGTTCTACTGAAGAATGGGTGGGTATTTTCTGCCTTAGTTCAGCCTGAACATCGTTCTAAAAAGACACAACAATACAAAATTGTTAAAAAAAAGATCAAAGATCTTGGGTGGAAATAACGAAAATTCAAACCTGGATGAGCATCCCACAAGGAACACACAAAAAACCAAAGTGAAAAGGGAAATGATTAAACGATGTTTCGCCTTGGGCAACCAGCGTAGGCTCGTCAGTGATTTGATTCCAACTTTGAATCACTCACAAATAGGCATCGTTCCGCACTGGTACTTATCCAAGTTACCTGATACGGATTCGTCCTGGCGTGTTAATATTTCCAATAGGATTATGCTCCTAAGGCAATTAAAATTATTTAGATTTTTTATTTTAATTAAAATTATTTTAATTGCCTTAGGAGCATAATCCTATTGGAAATATTAACACGCCAAGACGCGCTGGTACTTATCCAAGTTACCTGATGCGTATTCGTCCTGGCGTGTTAATATTTCCAATAGGATTCTCCTCCTAAGGCAATTAAAATTATTTTTATTTTTTATTTTAATTAAAATTATTTTAATTGCCTTAGGAGCATAATACTATTGGAAATATTAACAAGCCAAGACGAATACGTATCAGGTAACTTGGATAAGTGCCAGTGCGGAACTATGCCTATTTGTGAGCGATTTAAATTTGGAAATCAAAGTGTATGATGGCTTTTAATGATGTATGGGGAGGGTGACCAGTGGAACCACTGACAAACCTACGCTGGTTGCCCAAGGCGAAACATCGTTTAATCATTTCTCTTTTCGCTTTGGTTTTTTGTGTGTTCCTTGTGGGATGCTCATCCAGGTTTGAATTTTCGTTATTTCGACACAAGATCTTTGATCTTTTGTTTTTGAACTTAACTTCTTTTTTATTTTTACAAAATTGTTAGTTTTAATTTTTGCAAAACTTTATTAGAAAAAAATTGCTACTCCAAACACAACAAAGATTTTCCCCCAGTTTCTTTTTAATCAAGAAAAACGCAAAAACATTCAAGTTCTTTTTAAATCCATTCATTTTCTTTTTTAGCAAGTATAGTCGCAGTCTCCATGCCCTTGGGAGCTCTAGTAGTAGGTCCCCTGATGGATAAATATGGAAGAAAACGAACATGCATGCTGTCGACGATACCGTTCTTAATATCTTGGTCATTGCATATTTTCGCCAAAAATATTTGGTTTATTTACGTTGCCAGAATTTTGGCGGGCCTTGCTGGAGGTATGTATCAAATTCTATAGCAAGACAAAAAACATTCCGACATATTTTTTTAATTAAAGTAAAGTAGTAACTCGTGGCATATCGGACAAAGCGTTTTTGTTTCACAGACCTGTTTCATCCTTATTAGGAATCATCAGGGAGTCATAGCTTCATACTACGTGGCCCTAATTTTAAGGCATCAGCAAGCAATCGCTCCGGAGGAGGCTTGTTGCGCAGAACTAAAAAGCCAAAATATTTAAAAAAAAAAACAAAGTGAATCTCGTGTCCGCAAATAAAAATTAAAGTAATACTCGAGGCATATCGGACAAAGCGTTTTTGTTTCTCACTTCACTACGACCAGGCCTCCAATGTCTAATGGAGAATCCAGACACCTACAACTGTCAGGTACAATCCTATGACTCCCTGATGATTCCTAATAAGGATGAAACAGGTCTGTAGGAGTCTGGATTCTCCATTAGACATTGGAGGCATGGGCGTAGTGAAGTGAGAAACAAAAACGCTTTGTCCGATATACCACGAGTGTTACTTTAATTTTTATTTGCGGACACGAGATTCACTTTGTTTATATTTTTTAATTACACTTGCTACTTTTCGGACAACCTGCACATGTAAAATTTAAGTCCAACACTTTTCGCCTTTCCTCAATCTTATGATTTTTTAAAGGTGTTGATATCTTCAAAATATATTTACTTTGCAACATTTTTAGGTCTTACTACGGTTGCCCTGGTTTACGTCAGTGAAATATCCCATCCAAAACTAAGGTCGGTGCTATTGCCTTTAAACAGCGTCTTTGTCACCTTCGGAATTTTGTTAACCTGTGTATTCGGTAAGTATCAGTAGTATAGTGCTTCCAATGTCAGTTGGCGCGGTCTGACACCAAAACCTCATAATAAAACGTCGACATCGTCTTTGTGACACAGAGACGGAAGCAGGCAACTAATATCGAAGAATATTTAGTTATGCAAATATTATAAAGTTGAGGAAAATTTATATTATACGTCATAAAAAATTTAAAGGAAACTTACTAATTTAGGACGTGGTGATTTTTCTTACATATTATCGTTATCCGAGTTTTCAGAACTGGAATCATTATTATGAATTGAATTAATCGGTGATGGAACGTGATTTTGATTTTCCTTTTCAATAACATGGTTTAAACCAAACCATTTCGATCGGATTAAAAATGGGATAATGCTGTTTAGTATTTTTGTCTTTTGGCGCGAATGGTATATTTGGTATAAGTTGTTCCTCAAACCATTGTTCAAACAACTCTGCCGTCATGTCTTCGTGATAATCTGCAGAAGATTGTTTAATATTTTTTGCAGATAGCAGCAGCGCATTTGGAACAAAACCCAATTCACTTCCAGCATGTAAAATGATTACTCGTTTTCCCCGAGAACACGGACCACTTAACGTACACTTTTTGCTGTCATTAACCCAACCATACTGCACAACATCGTGCGTGGCATACCACGTCTCATCCAAGATATAATATTTCTTTTTTCTTGTCGATATTTTTTAATAGTCTGCAACTACTGGGAGCGCTGTGAAACAATTCTTGGCGACTCCATTATTACCATCCGCTTGTCTAGTATTTTTAAATGAAAACCTCACTGGATTAACGCTTCGCGTAATGTCTGTAAAGATTTGTATGTATAATCTGGATATTCCTGTAACTTATTTCGAATCATTTCTAACGTTGGCACCTTATTTTCGCCATAAACAATTTGCCTAATAAAATCCTGATCACCGGCATCAAGCTTCTTGAGGATTTGGCCAACTCTTTTACGCTTTACAGAATGATTGATCACATCTCATGCTCTAAAAATCCTAGCACAATTCGATTAGCTAAAGAGTTATAGTTTTCTTCTTTTGAACATTTGTAAATGCTCAAAATAAGTCTTTGAGTCTGTACACTTGATTTAAAAAAAATTGCATACATGCAGTCACAAAATTGACCTTTCTAAAAGTGAATAATATATATGGACTACCAGCTAAAATGCATAAAAACTTCAAAAGTACGACAATTTGTCATATTGTTTAAAAAAGGTCTCTAAAACTGAAAATATTTTTTTACCTAAATTAAAGGCAACCTTATTTCTATATTAAATTTTGCATAATACTAAAAAATCAGCAAAAATAATGTTCTATAAAGAGGGCGGTAACCCATTTTGGAGTTGATAAAATAACAATAATACGATGGAAACAGCGCTGGATTGAAAACAATTCGACGAATAGGAAACTTGGATTAGGACAAACACGATGGTAAACTTAATACTAATTATTTTAACTTAAAAAAGAACTAAAATAAATAATTTAGTATTTAATAGGATCACCATTTTTCTAAATTACAAGCTGCAAACGTCTGGGCATTGAAAAGGTTAAATTTTGAAAATACTGATGGTCTTCTGAGAGCTGATCCAATGCGCATCGCTTAACTCTTCAGCATTTCGTGCTCTCCAATTCCTTTGGTATATTATTTTAACTATTCGACCCCATATATTTTCCATTGGGTTAAGGTCAGGGCTGTTGGCTGGCAAAGGAAGTGTTTCTATATTATTATTCTGAAAGTATTGGCGAATAACATTAGCCGTGTGTACTGGACAGTTGTCCTGCTGATAAACGAAGTCATTATTTTCATGTAAAGCCTGTACAGATGGCATCATAAGGTTTTCAAGGATTTCAATATATCGTTCACTATTGAATCTTCCTTCGATTCCAAAAAAAAAACCCAAACCTCTAGCACTAAACCAGACCCACATGTTTACAGAAAAATGTCCAGCTTTTTTAATTTGGTTTTTATATTCGGGTTCAAATCTAGAATTTGGTGGACAATAAACTAAAATTCTCCTGCTGCTTGAAGATGATTGAAAAATTTTTTCGTCCGTGAAAACCTCTCCCAGAAGTCATTATTACGAAGAACGTTGTTCAGTGCCAAAATCACTCTGGTCTGTTTTTGTTCTTCTGTTAGAAAAGGCTTCTTTGCAGCAACTCGACAAGAGACTTCTGATTTCGTTACTTTTCTATTCTATCTAAAGAACCCGAAAATAATGTTACATTAGCTGCTTCAACCGACGTTGAAAAAGGATTTGGATGGTCAATAAGTCTCTCATCTTGCACTTCAGAACTTACTTTTGGTCGTCCTGAGCCATCTTTCCCATCCGTAGAATTATTTTCAATCCAGCGTCATTTTATCAACTCCAAAATGGGTGGCCGCTCTTCTTATAGATCGTCTTCTATAACTCGAGTGATAATTTGAACTTTTGTAAATGTTGATATATGTGGCATTTTTAAGCATGTCACACTGAATTTTAAGCTCTCAGGCATACTAAGCTGGTGGTGCCTTATAATAGTATACACTAATGGAAAGCTAAATTTTGTGACATAGGAAAAAATGCATGTATGAGTTTTTTTTTAAATCAAGTGTACACCCAATTTAAAAAAAACTCATACATGCATTTTTTCCTATGCCACACAATTTAGCTTTCCAATAGTGTATACTATTATAAGGCAGCACCAGCTTAGTATGCCTGACAGCTTAAAATTCAGTGTGACATCCTTCAAAAAGCCACAGATATCAACATTTACACAAGTTCAAATAATCACTCGAGTTATAGAAGACGGCTGGTCTATAAGAAGAGCGGCCACCCATTTTGGAGTTGATAAAATGACCATAATGCGATGGAAAAAGCGCTGGATTGAAAATAATTCTACGGATAGGAAAGATGGATCAGGATGACCAAAAGTAAGTTCTGAAGTGCAAGATGAGAGACTTATTGACCATCTAAGACAAAATCCTTTTTCAACGTCGGTTGAAGCAGCTAATGTAACATTATTTCCGGGTTCATAGCAACAGTAAATAGAAGAGTAACGAAATCAGAAGTCTCTTGTCGAGTTGCTGCAAAGAAGCCTTTTCTGACAGAAGAAAAACAGGCCAGAGTGATTTTTGCACTGAACAACGTTCTTCGTGATAATGACTTCTGGGAGAGGGTGGTTTTCACTGACGAAAAAATTTTTCAATCATCTTCAAGCAGCAGGAGAATTTTAGTTTATCGTCCACCAAATTCTACCAACCAAATTAAAAAAGCTGGACATTTCTCTGTAAACCCACATGTTGCATGCATGTGCTAGAGGCTTGAGTTTTTTTGGAGAATCGAAGGAAGATTCAATAGTGAACGATATATTGAAATCCTTGAAAACGTTATGCTACCATCTGTACAGGCTTTACATGTAAATAATGACTTCGTTTATCAGCAAGACAACTGTCCAGTACACACTGCTAACGTTGTTCGCCAATGGTTTCAGAATAATAATATAGAAACACTTCCTTGGGCAGCCAACAGCCCTGACCTTAACCCAATGGAAAATATATGGGGTCGAATCGTTAAAATAATATATCAAAGGAATTGGAGACCACGAAATGCTCAGCTCTCAGAAGACCATCAGTATTTTCAAAATTTAAGCTTTTCAATGCCCAGACGTTTGCACCTTGTAATAGAGAAAAATGGTGATCCTATTAAATACTAAATTATTTATTTTAGTTCTTTTTTAAGTTAAAATAATTAGTATTAAGTTTACCATCGTTTTTGTCCTAATCCAAGTTTCCTATTCGTCGAATTGTTTTCAATCCAGCGCTGTTTCCATCGTATTATTGTTATTCTATCAACTCCAAAATGGGTTACCGCCCTCTTTGTAGAACAGCCTACGTCCGTTACTCGAGTGATAATTTGATATTGTTCAATAAAGACTTTACTAAAACATTATTTTTGCTGATTTTTTAGTATTATGCAAAATTTAATATAAAAATAAGGTTGCCTGTAATTTAAGTAAAAAAATATTTTCAGTTTTAGAGACCTTTTTTAAACAATATGACAAATTGTCGTACTTTTGAAGTTTTTAGGCATTTTAGCTGTTAGTCCGTATATATTATACACTTTTAGAAAGGCCAATTTTGTGACTGCATGTATGCGTTTTTTTTTAAAATTAAGTGTACATGTATGTCTTTATTTGCAAATTCGGGTGATTCCAATTCCACAGACTCTTCAACAAAGCTCACCGCGGGCTTCGCAACAACCTGAAAGTCATCATTCCAAGGTCTCCACATCGCCATGTGAACGCAATTCACCATAAACTTGTCACGGCACTGACTAAGAATATACGTAAATAAACGTAATACCTCATTAGCATAGGGATTAAGTACCTGCCTATCGCCCATCCAATCAGAACCTTGTACACCCTTTCGGTGACCAATAAGCCTTTTTCTTTGACCTGAATGTCTTTGACGTGAGATGTCTAATCCACGTGGAGTGCCATAAAAAGGCATACAAATATACGGGGAACGTCACATGAATTTTAAACGTTTATTTCAATGGAAATTTTTACGAAAATCTATAATTTTAGAGTAACACTGTAAAACGAGGTGTGCGAAGTGACATTGGAAGCACTATACTTATTAGGCTAGTACGGCCAATTGTAACGTTAAAAAAAATGCAACGCCCAACATAAACACAGCGCGATATAAAAAAACTGGGCATGTCCCTATGTCGTTCAATCTCCTGAAAGTGGTACACTCGATAAGCGACGACGCCACAACGTTGTGGGGTCGACGCAAAGTTGTAGAAAATCAATAGCTCCTCCTCTTTGCCTACAAGGGGCAAAAAGTATACGCACATATCATGTTTTCAAGTCTAAAATTGATCCCTAAAACTTGGATCTGAGGAAAATTAGTGTACGACCACTTGAGCGTGCGTCAGGAGGTGTTCCGGCTCGAAATATTCCTCTTTAAAGATTCCTTCTTCCTCCTTTGTAGGCTAGACATCTTACAAGGTAATGGAATGGGAATTCACACAGTGTTCAGTAAGAACTCCTAGCACAGGCCCTATTTTTTGCGTTTCCTGTGTCGCAACAAGTTCCTTCTTGACTTGCTGAAGCCCTGGTTTAGCTTTTTGGTTTGCCTGGCGTTCTCTTAGTTGTTTCTGATTTAGTCTCCTTAGTTTTTGAGATATTTAAGAAATTTATGAACCGTAGCAGCTAGCGAAGCATAGCTTTCCTTTCAGACGAAGAATTATATTTTCTACAAAATCTGTAATAACTTCAGATCAAAGTTGTAATATGTAACTTACACTCGTATTATACATAATGACACCTTGAAAGAGGTCCAAAAAACGTACTGTTGTTTTTTAGGATATTACTTCGACTGGAGAGTGATGGCAAAAATCTTCTTTCTCGTCGTGCTCTTCTCATTAATTGGACTTAGCTTCGTCCCTGAAAGTCCATATTGGCTGATCATTTTTAAGGATGACAGCGAGGCCAGTGCAAAATCGCTTAGGTGGCTGTATAAAGACAAAATGGTGAGTCAATTTAATTTTTTCTTTTATGTTATTTTGCCTTCCGTATATTTTTAAAAAGTCGCGTAACTTCAGATATTTGCTAGGACTGTCGTGAATTTTATAACGGCGTGACTGTCCCGCTGAAAAAACTTTGAATGGGTCAAATTTTTGAAAGGTTATACGTGACTCACTAACAGTTACTTTGTTTATACGGGCCTCTTAAAGCGCTTTTATATAAGGACGGTTTGAAAATGCTGTCGTATAAACACCACTAAAACTAAAGAAATACTCAACCCTGGTTTTCAGAAAAATCATATGACATATTTAATGACATTTAATGAAGGACGTATAAACCGTCGGAGAAGGCGATTTTATTTAAAACAGTATAGTTGCGCTTTTTCTGCAACGTTACATTGGCGGTGGACAACGCGAATGTTTCTTTTGTTTGTTTTAAAAATGTATTTAGTTTTCAAGTTTATTCTTAATCACTTGTGAGACTGTGATAGAACTGTTACTTTTATTTATTTCAATTGTTTTCGTGCGTTAAATAGGGCAAATATTGATGTCAGTCAAGCCACCCCCCCCCCCCCGAAAGATATTCGAGTTTTGATTTGCTTATAATTTCAAACTAATTTTGAATCACTTTTAAAAATTTTGAACGACACTCCTTCCTGGTTTTTTTATATTCAAAATGGGGAGTGCAGCCGGACGTCAAGTGTAGAAAAAAATGAAAAGCAACTAGCCCAAAACTAAGAACTAACTAAGAACTACTTTCGACCTCCTAATATCACCAAAAAGTATTTCGAAAAATCCACTAGTAACCCTGTTTCAAAAATATGGTGGTGGTGTAAAATCAGGTGCTTTACACATGCACACAGGTACCAAAAGTCCAACAAAGATGGAAATAATTTTTCTTACGTGATTTCTAGTCGTTTCTAGCATATTTCTATGCTTTCAAAACTGACTGGATTTCAATTGGCTAAACCCCCCATTTTGAATAAATATAAAAAATCACAAAAATTAGGGTGGTTATTTTTTTTTTAATTGTACAAAATTAGTTCGAAATTATAAGCATATCAAAATTCGAATATCTTTGGGGAGGGGGGGGGTGGCTTGACTGACCTCAATTTTGTCAAATTAATCAGAATTCGTTAAATTTTATGTATATCAGCCTTTATTATTATGACTGCTCAACACCTTTCTCCAGGTTGCCGATGTATGTCGAAGAGTTACAGAAAATCGTCGTAGTTTCCATTCTGTCTCTTTTTTGTCATGCTATTAGTAAAGGAAAGAAGAATATCCCGACCAAAACTTTGCGGAGCTCTAACGTTGATTATTTCCACCAGCTCTCAACGTCGTTGGCGTTACGGTGGCTGGTATACTTTTTGGTTAGAATTTTTTGTTTTTAATTTTACAAGAGCAGTGCATTGTGTGGGCAAAATGGTCCAAGACTCGTCGTCGCACTGTGAGCCACAAACCTCTTAAAATGTGGAAAAAGTGTTAAGTAAGGTTTTATGTATTTTTTTGTTATAAAACGCTTAAAAAAACCTAGATTAGTAATTTTTTAAATATATTTGAAGCTAGACTAAAATTTGTATAACGATGTTATACAGCGTGTGCAAAAATAATGGCACCATATGAAAATTTTTTTATTATCGACTTTAGCAAAAAAAGCTATTCTTCATAAATAGTTTTGCGTACCGTCAAAAGTCTAAAACTGTTGAAATATTACAGATGTAATATACAGGGTCATAAAAAATAGATATGCAAAAATGTATTTAAAAAAGTTGTCAATCCTATGTGACTAAATAATGAAAACATCATACACAAGTACCAAATAAAATACAATACTTAAGAAAACAATAAAAAAATTTTTTTTTTACTAAAATCAATATTTTCAAATTATCGAATTATGGAAATTATGAAAAATTAAAAAAATATGAAATTTAAAACAACTTACAACACACTTAATCAGAATCACTCCCACTCAAAAAAGAGAAGACAAAACATTGATAATTATTTGTTATTATTGACTTTCTATGCATTATTTTAGAAAGAAGTTCGCAACTACGCCACTGTTTTAAAATTTTTGATGAACTTTGCAGGAACATACTAACCTACCCTTCTGCCAAAAATAAATCAAATCACATCAAAAGTTATTAACCATAAAAAGTGTGGAACTTTAATTTGTCCCACATTGTAGGTAATATACTAGGCAAATAGAAATGGCAATAAATCAACAAGTTGCAATTGCACAAATTATTTTTTTTATTGAAAAGGCATAAGGTCAGAGAAAAAAACTAGGTATCAAAAAATATGTATCTATATGTGTAGAACATTCAGATATTTTTGGTCAAATTATTACTTCATTGCAAACATTTGCACCAATTTGTAATAATTCCCCATATTCTCGCATTCCCAAATGAATGACAGAAAACTAATGGCTTAAAAACATCACCTGCTTGAATGCTATTCATCACAAAATATTTTGTAATTCACGAACAACAAGTTTCGCCTGGTTATAAACTGCAACTTTTTGACAAGATTAAGTTAATAACTGCCAAGAATAACAAATTCGTCAACTTTTGTACGCGTTTACGCGTCAAAATGGCAAAGCATCAATATGATTTAATTGATTTGGGATGCTTTATAGCCTACTTAACCATGACATAAAAAAATTGGGAATATATTTGCAGTTTCACATTTTTGAATAATTCACTTCACTTCAATTAAGGGGTTTCTGGCCCACAGTGCGTCGTTTTGTTTTTTAGAAGATTCTTATTCTGACGGGACATGAATTTTTATCATAAACGCCCATTAAGAATCGCCGACGATTAAAAATTCGAAAAAGGAACACTTAAGAGAAAAGGAAGCAGTAAAATTACAGTCATCACAAATGGGCTTTATGTGTTGACTTTGGTTTTATTTAAATAAATCACTTCATTTTTTTTGTGTTTTTTAATAATGTACACTCATATCTACAAACACCTTTTATTCATTTTTTTAAAATATTACATCTTAATTGTAACTAATTCCATATGACAAAGATAACTTATACATAATAAACAACAAGTCAAACAAAGATAGGCATATCTTTTCTGAAACCTACAATACACAAACAAGCACTACAAGTTGCATATCCAATCGTCTCAATCACAACTACGTTTACATAGGAAACCTTATAAATAAACCTTTTGGATCCGTTTAAGGAAGAAGTTCGATCGCGCAAGTACTGTCACGTCCTAACCGCCTTTTGAGGATTCGAGGGCGCAACAACAAAAGAAAAAAACTATAATTATAAAAAAAAAGTATTGTGTTTTCAAATAAAAATTTGAATTTATTTTATTTATTTTTAAACCTTTTACCATATTTGCAATTGGTGTTGGTGTGGCTTTAATAGGCTTACTAAAATGATTTTGGCTTTTCTGTTTCAGGTATTCCAAGAACAATACAAAAGAATTCTCGACAACAAATCCACAGTACGTTCAAACAATTTCGATGATTCCTCTGATGAAAAAACAGGTTTGCTGCGAATTCGGAAAAATCTAAATATGTACAGCGAACCAATAGTATGGAAACCCCTACTTATTTTGATAGTTACATTCTTTTTTCAACAAATTTCGGGGGCGTATGTAATAATATTTTACGCAGTAGAACTGTTTAAAGAAATCGACGGTGAATATAAATTTAAGGCCCTAGTTTGGCTTGGAGCTATTAGATTTTTCATGTCTTTAGTGTGCGCCGTAATTTCTAGCAAAGTAGGCAGGAGAAAACTCATGTTTATATCTGTCGCAGGCATGATTCTAACAATCTTTTCTGCCGGACTACAAAGGCAATACGCATTTTCCGAAAGCCAATATAGTTCTCATATTACTCTGATTTTGGTTTTGGGCTACGTGTGCTTCAGTTCTTTTGGTTTTTTAACAATCCCCTGGATCCTTATAGCGGAATTGCTCCCTGTCAAAGTTCGGGGAAAACTTGGAGGTTTCTTAATATCAGTTGCCTATATTATGATGTTTCTGTTTGTCAAAATTTTCCCAATTGTAATGGCGTCTGTGACACTTTCGAATTTGTTTATAATATTAGCCATCGTCAACGTTTTTGGTTTGATATTTTTCTATTTTTGCTTGCCCGAAACTTTTGGGAAAACTTTCAGAGAAATCGAGAAGCATTTTTATAAAAATCCGAGTTCAAGGTTGTAGAATGAATTGCTAAAGTAGATGTATGAAATAATATCAATTAATAAATTATTGAATCAAGTGTAAATATTTGGTATAGGCAGAAACTTTTCTATTTTTGTTTGCCCCAAAATTTAGGGAAAACCTCGAGAAATAAGAAAAAAATTATAGAAAAAAACAAGTTCCGGGTTACAGAATAAAGTGCCCAAGTAGTTGTAGGTAATTCTTATATTATTAATTAATAAATTATTAATTTAAGTGTAAATATAAAAAAAAAATTATTTTGATATAAAGGATATATGTTTATATTCTTATTAAATTGTTTATTTTTAATAGTTACGTTATTTTTTGAACAAAATTCAGGGGCGTATTTCAAATTTCAAATATGCTTTATTATCCAAAAAACAGAAGTTCCATTGACAAAGCAAAATAAACAAAAAAAAAGTGTTATAATAGTAAATACTAAACTATATGCTACTTGCATATAACAGTAACTTATTTATTAAAATGTAGTAAAATTATTTTGTAAAACAATAAAAAAAATCAATGTAATATATTTTCAATAACAAAATAAAAGGTTATAAATTATTAAATTACACAAATACAGAATAAAAACAAAAAACTGCTAACATGAAAAGTTTAAAAATCTATTTAATTAATAACTCCTTTTCTTATATTCAATATAATACTAAATATCAGTTGGCAAGTTAAAAGCATAATAAAATAAAGTTAAGGTCACAATAAAAAATTATACACAAACATAAAATTAAAATATTAGTTATAGGTAATATAATAAAACAATAAACAGTTAAAGGTCAATAAATAAAAATAACAAAGAAACAATATCACTCATACATATTTATATATACTTATGAGGAAAACAAAATTAAAATTCATCATGAAAGAACTCTGATAATTCATAATAAGCTTTTTCTAGTAGGAGTTCTTTCCCCTAGTTTTAAATATTTTATAGGAGTCTAGACTCTCAATATGATTTGGAAGTTTATTATACATTTTTAAACTGCGATATATTATTGAATTTTGTGTTAATGTTGTTTTGGGAATAGGCAATGGTATATTACTGTGATTTCTTGTCTGGTATGAGAGTTTTTGTATTTTTATTTTATGGATAAGAGTAACAGTTTCAAGAATAACAATGCAAGTTAAAGTCAAATTTTTTTCTTTTTTAAATAAAGGCTTGCAGTGGTCCCTTAGTTTAGCTCCACATATATATCTGATACATCTTTTTTGAATTGTAAAGACGGATCTAAACAAGAACTGATTGCAATTTCCCCAAAAAGCTATTCCGTATTGTAAATGGGACTCGACCAAAGTATAGTAAGTTGTTTTAGCCATATTTGTACCCAGTTCTAAAAAGGTTTTTCTAACAGCATAGCTTCCTATCAATATTTTTTTTTTAAGGTAAGGAATATGAGACGAAAACTTAAGATGTTTGTCAATAAACAATCCAAGGAATTTTGTATTATCATTTTGTTGTTGGTTTGTTATATTTATGTCATCAATAGAGCATTTAAAACTAAGGACCTTTGTTTTGTTTATATTAAAACAAGATAGTTAGAATCACAACAACTTTTTATCTGTTGAATATCTTTTTGTACTATTTCTTTTAGTGTGGTTTCATTCTTATGATGCCATAGAATTGTTGTGTCATCAGCAAAAAGTGTTATATCCAGTAGACTTAAATGATTTATGTACAACAAGAATGAAACTGGTCCAAGGACGGATCCTTGTGGTACACCAGGGTATGTAATAATAATCTACGCAGTAGAACTGTTTTAAAAAATCGAGCATCTAGCAGTGCAAAGGTTTTTTTTTGTCTTATCATTAAAGACTAATTATAGGCTAATTAAAGGTCCTACATTCCCAAATTTAAGGCTCTTGCTCTGCACTGCAAGCAACTTAAAAAATTTAACAGTGCAAATGATTTACATTAAGAAAATCAAGTTTTTAGCGATTCTATCATATTCTAAATATTAAAGGCTAATTAAAGGTCCTATTTTTAAAACAAAATTTTAACAATTTTTCCTTTTGTTAAAAAAAAACCTTTTTACCCTGCAGGCTTTAGCAGTGCTTATGACAAACAATTTTTAAACAAACATATTTTAAAGGGAATTTCTTTATCTAGAAATTATGAGCTAATTAAAGTCACATTTCGAAAGGACCATGCACGGATCTCATGGAAAAATAAAAATTATACGATTATCATGAAACTCAGATGTGGTGTAGTTCTCGACCTTCCGATCAAAAGTTCTTATAGGCCCAAAAAGATACTATGACTAGTTTCGGAGATACAGGGGCGGGTCGATGATTTATATGCTAAAGATTTGAGTAGAACACTGTTATATAAGTAAAATGTCATATGCTGGGTACGGGGGGTGATCAAACATTTTTAAAAACACAGTATACGGTTTTTTCTAAATGTTTATTTTCAGCAAATACCACGCGACTTTTAAGCTTTTTTTGTAGAAACAGCAGAGCCATCGACAAGTTTTCGGTTGGTTTTATATCAATTATCGAGAAGAATTCATATGATTAATCCACAAAGAAATAATTTATTTTGATTAAACTCGTATCAGCTCACCACAAGGTCAAACATATTCAGTGGCGTGCAAACTGTGCAACTGGGGGTTGAGGGGATTGAGTAAAAGAATATTGGTGATTTTTGGGGAAACATTTCAGTGTCCCTGGGGCGGGGGGTGCTTGAGCTCCTAAGTCCCCCACCCTCATGCGTACGCCGGTGCGGTTATGCAAGATCTTAAGAGAGTAAGTTAGAGTTTCGGACTTCCATTGTCTTTATTTTTTTATGTTTCACAACGTTTCGAATGCAATCGTCATCAGGTGAATACTAACCAAAACTAAGACTACCTAATCTTATATACTAGTATGTTTACAGTGAACCATAAAAAAAACCTGTGTTCAGTGAACCATGAAGTTTCCACTTGGTTGGCTCCGCCCTTTCGCAGTTGAAATTTGGTACCTCCGAAAAGTATGGGTTTCCAAATATCTTTGACGGTGACACGATTTGTACAGTTTAGTAATTTTTACGGACAGCGGCCATCTCACATTACACTATTTTCGGAACCAAATAGTTATCAACTATGTTGGAACCATCGAAATCCTCTAATGAAATTTTTCACTGTATTTTAACTAAATTAGTTTTTGATCACCCTCCCTACCCAGCATATGACATTTTGCTTATATAACAGCGTTTTACTCAAATCTTTAGCATATAAACAACCCGAACCGCATTTTGTTGAATAGTTTTGTAGTAAGAATAAGATTAGTTTTTCGGTACAACCCCACCGATCCGCCCCTGTATCTCCGATACTAATCATAGGATGTTTCTGGGCCTACAAGAACTTTTGACCGGTAGGTCGAGAACCAAAACATAGCTGAGTTTGATGACAATCGTATAATTTTTATTTTTCCATAAGATCCGTGCGTGGTCCTTTGTGGCTCTTGTAGTTTTTGAGATATGGTCTGCACTTCTCGATAACTAAAATACTTAGCAGTGGAAATAATTTACATTAATTTAGGACTTACAAATTTAGAAACGGAACCTCTTTAATTAGCACATAATTTCTAGATAAAAAAAATAAACACTGTTTAAGCTAGCAGTGCAAAAATATTTTTTTTAAAGGAAAAATTCCAAAAAACATTGTTTTAAAAATAGCTCTTATAATGTTTAGAATATGCTAATGTAAATCATTTGCACTGAAAAACAAAATAGTTCTGATATTACCCAAATTTTGCCTATGTGTTTAGTTATTTTGGTTTTTTAACAATCCCCTGGATTCTTATAGCGGAATTGCTCCCTGTCAAAGTTCGGGGAAAACTGGGAGATTTCTTAATATCATTTGCCTATATCATGATGTTTCTCCTTGTCAAAATTTTCCAAATTGTAATGGCGTATGTGATACTTTCGAATTTGTTTATAATATTAGCCATCGTCAACGTTTTTGGTTTGATATTTTTTTTATTTTTGCTTGCCTGAAACTTTTGGGAAAACTTTCAGAGAAATCGAGAAGCATTTTTATTAAAAAAAAATCCAAGTTCTAGGTTGCAGAATAAAGTGCTAAAGTACTCTGTAAAAAGTGGAAATTTTAATTCACTCAAATACCTTTGAGTGAAAGAATATCTCACTAAAAATTGAGTGAAAGTCACCAAAAATAGTATAAAGGAACTGTGTGAAAAGTTTATGACATTGACAAGTTCAAATATTGTGTCGATGGTGTCCACACAAATTCAGTTCAAATGTCAAAATATTACTCAATTTTTCGTGGACTTGTTTTAACGAAATTTTTTGTCAAAACGAGTCCACGAAATATTGAGTGAAATTTTTTCGACCTTACACTATTTTGAGTGGCTTTCAAAACAACTTCAACTCAAAGGCCTTTGATAAACTAAAAAAGGAGAAAAAAGCAGAAAAAATCTGGATTTGTAAAGCTGTAGCTTATTACAGCTAACAGCTACAAAAAAAAATGTGTATATCAAAATAAGACTTTTTGTCCTAAAGTTTATAGTTTTCGTGTTATTTAAAAAAAAAACAAATTTATGCACACTAAATCTAAGATGGCGGAATGAGCTCACCCCCATCCCCAAGGACGAAACCTTAAAGTTTTTTTGGAGGCCCAATCTAAACAACATATGTCAAAATCGCTACTACCCCACCTTTTGCAAGCTAAAATTCTCTAATGACTGGACTATTCGAGTGAATCAAAATTTCCATTTTGTACAGGGTAGATGTATGAAATAATAATTATCAATTAATAAATTATTGATTCAAGTGTAAATATGGTAGGCAAGAAAAAACTTATGTTTATATTATTTAGTATGGGCAGAAACTTTTTTATTTTTGTTTGCCCCATACTTTTGGAGTTGCAGATAATTATTATATTATTAATTTAAGTGTAAACATTTAATTTTTAATATAAAGGATACATGTTTTTATATAATATAAGGATACATGTTTATATCCTTTTTAAATTGTTTTGTTTTA
Source organism: Oxystoma pomonae (assembly GCA_963921995.1). Lineage (NCBI taxonomy): Eukaryota > Metazoa > Arthropoda > Insecta > Coleoptera > Brentidae > Oxystoma > Oxystoma pomonae. The sequence continues at coordinate 84,950,646 of OY998168.1, read as the reverse complement.
ATAGTTACGTTGTTTTTTCAACAAACCTCTGGGGCGTATGCCGTAGAACTGTTTTAAAAAATCGAGGATGTTCTTAAAGCTAGCTTTTTTTATCTCATTATTATAGGCTAATTAAGGTTTCCAAATTTAGGGCTCCTGTGATTTCCGAGATATGCTCTGCATCTAAAAAAGTTCGTTAAATTATTTATACTAAGAAAATCAAGTTTTTAGTAATTCTATCATATTCTAAATATTAAAGGCTATTTAAAGGCTCTATTTCCAAAACAAAATTTTAAACATTTTCCTTTTTTTAAAAAAACCTCAGACTAATAATTAAAGAAGAGACCAAACATTCCCTTTGGAAATTCTCTAATGTTTACAAACCAACACATTAGGGACTTATTGGGCGGTACCCCATAAGGTTTTACCATAATAAGGGAAAACCGTATTTTATTTATGTTGAACATTAACCATACTTTAAAAAAAAAAGTGTTATTGGAAGTCGCAATTCTCGCAAAAGAATTATTTCGTCAGTGTAGCTGAGCCTCAACCTTGTAGGTTCTCCAATTTATTCATTTTTTCACATAACTTTTAAAAATCCGCAGGACTGTTTTTGTTTATAAACAAAAAACTAAAAATGCAAAAGAATATTAAAAAGTCGTGTCGAAAAACAAACCAACCATCACTATTATCCGTGCAAATTGAGGTTATGTTTAAAGATAAGGGACGTACGGTAACTGTACCGAATTAAGGGAACACCGTATTTTATTACGGTTCCCTTAATAAAAACGCAGGTCACACGCATGCTCAGATGTAAAATGTCAATTTTTCTTAATAAGGCAACGCGAAAATGTACGCCCAATAAGTCCCTATTATGTCCTTAGTATGCAATGTAAATTCTAGCAGAGTAGGAGAAAACTCGATCATGTTTATATCTGTTATAGGCATGATTGTAACAATTTTTTCTGCCGGTTTACAAATGAAATAGGCATTTACTGAAAACCTAAGTAGTTCTGATATTACCCAAATTTTGGTTTTGGCCTATGTGTGGTTTAGTTCTTTTGGTTTTTAACAATTCCTTGGATTCTTATAGGGGAATTGCTCCCTGTAAAAGTTCGGTGAAAACTTGGGGGTTTCTTAATATCAGTTGCCCACATAATGATGTTGTTTGTCAAAGTATTCCCAATTGTACTGGAGTCTGTAAAACTGCCTTATTTGTTTATAATTTTGGCAATCATTAATGTTATTGGTTTAATTTTTTTTTTATTTTGTTTGCCTGAAACTTCTGGTAAAACTTTTAATTGTAAAATACTATATTTTTTATTTTAAATTAAAAGAATATATTTTAATATACTTATTAAATTGTTTAGTTTGAATAGTACCGTTCTTTTTGGGAGCATATGCCATAATCTTCTACGCCGTAGAACTTTTTAAAAAGGAGAGGTGAATTAATGAATGAATTTTTGACACCCTCCCTATGTAATGTTTTGTAACGATTTGGCACGCCACTCCACTAATATTACGTAACGAATACAAGACCACTACCCCCCCCCCCAAAAAAAAAACTTTTCACTTATTTTCATTCCAAATTTTCTTAGTTTCACACAAATTCCAACGCTGTCGAAAACCCCCCCTACGTAACGTTTTGTAACCCCCACGGCCCCTGTAGTCCCAGTGGAGGAGGGCGAGAAAATTGATATTTTTTTCTTAAAAATTATACTCTTTAGACCTATTTCTTTGCGTTCCCGAAATTACGTAATTTTTGAAAAAAAATTGTAAGCGGCGCCATTTTTATTTCGTGCTTTGTTTTTCTAACATTTTTGCGTTCGGCTAATTTAATTGAAAAATTTTTGCCTGCGGCGCCCTTTATCTTCTCACTCGAAACCAAATCCCCCATTTTAAGAAAACTGATCCCATCTCTGTTTCTAATTTTTTTCGAATAAAAGTAGAGTATTGACCATGGGGGAAATAATTTTTTTCTACGGTATGACGAAAATTTCAAGAAAGTTGAAGAAAAAAAATAAAAAAAGTGGCAGAGCTCAAGTTTTTCGTAAAAAAAACGTTTTTTGTAAAGAAACAGAGCAAAATAAATCTTTTCACCCCTTTTTGGGTGTTACAAATATTGGCAGCATCTTATTTTTCGCTTTTACCCTCCCGCTAGATCATGTCATAAAACACCTCGAAAATATCAAATGTAGTGTAAGGCCCGCTTTATTTAAAATCAATAATATCGCAAGCAAAAAGCTCTGCAGGAAAAACAGCGCCGTTTATTGATTTCTTTGGCTGCTAGTGCTAGCTGCATGGTTTGGCCGTTTCCGGATAGATGTCACTAGTAGAACAGAATGGAAAGAAATTTAATTAAAAGCGAAGATATTTCTTTCTAATGTTAACAACCTCACGAGTTTATCGCTCAGTATCGTAAATAATGGACCCTGCCGCATCCTTTAAGCAAGAAAAAGCTGTGGTTTAGACTTGAAAACATCTAATTTTTAATTAGTTTTTCCTCGAGCATCTCATGGTGTGGCCGCCATCTAGCGGAATTTGCAGACATCTTGTGAACGGTTATTATTGCAACTATGATTTATGCTCACAATGAAAGAGTGGCGACAATTTTTTCTCATGAAAGCAGTCCGGAGATAATAACAAACTGGCACCATTGCTCAATATACCTGTTTCTTTTGTGCGCGCAGAACTTTCTATGCCATTTCTGTTTGATTTATTGAAATCCTATCCCTAAGGAAAATCTTAGGAACCCTGTATAATGATGTTTCTTTGATCAAAATTTTCCCAATTATAATGAAACCTGTGAAAATCTCTCATTTGGCGATTTAATTTCTTGCTGAGGCCAACAATTCGAAATATTCAAACATTTGAATCGGTGATCTTAGAAAGGAAAGTCTAGGTTATTCGGAAAAAAATAAAAAAAGTGTTCAAAGCCGTGTCTTAGTTTTTACAAAATGTGCCTTCGATTCAGAATTCACTTAATTCTGATGTTTATTTGACTCCAAGAAGTATGGTCAGAAAAAAAGAATCTCTACTCTTAAATTAAATTTTCGAGAAGCTAAAATCAAGTATTCTACTGCATGTGTGTCATGTGTGCACAATTTCCCCATATTGACCCAAATAGAACCAACGAATCGTTTTATTACTACGCCGAGCAAATAAAATTTATTGTAACAAACTTATCTACCTGATAAATAGGATAAACATTACTTAAATAAAAGTTTGATAAAATCATAAACCATGCACGATAGATAACATTTCATCTTTATTAGGTATAATACAGTAACATAATTTGTGCAATGTTTGGGGAGTGCTAGACGTTGAAAAAAATAAAGTTTTTGGTGTTTTGGATCTTTTCCAATATGAGGAAAATCATTTCGGTGAGTAAGATATCAAGCTAATTAATAAGTATAGGATATCCCATTTTTGGAAGTGATTAAATGAGAAATTTGTTCATTAGGTGTTATAGACACAGCACCATTAATATGAACAATTTTTGCTGCCAATTGTAGTTTTTGCGATAGGGAGGCATTTTTGAAACATGACGATACATGCTCGTATCCACCAATGCAAAAATTCCCCGATTAGGCTTTAATCGTGATTAGTTAGTAATCGGTGTTTAGAATGTGATATTTTACATTGAAACTTTTGTTAGAGAAGGGAAGAGGCGTAAGGTGGACGCTAAAATTCGAGGAGTTAATGGCTTGCAGGTTCGATGCCATAGCCGTTTTTATGCACTTGGATTCCGATACAATCCCGAAAAAAACGGGATTGTTCGGGATTCTAATTCGTGTTTCAACAGGTGATATTAGTCTATGGACAAATCGACTTTCGTGTGCAAGTCATGCTAACTTTGTGCCGATAAGTTAAGGGTAGCCCATAGATCACGTTTTGACTTGTTGTCAGATAAATATGGCAGATTAAAAAAATTGTAACTTTTCTACTTTTTATACGATTTTGATGGAAAAAATTTTGGAATATTTCGATTGTAATATATATATAAAAAAAAAATATTTTCATTAAAAAAACTTAAAGAATCTGAAAAAATAAAAAACTAAAAGATGTTTTGTAAGTTTTTGTTTGAAAATTATTGATTTAACAAAAAAAAAGTTTTTTTTAAGAAAAATGAACTTTTTGATTCTTAGTTCAAATTCGGTTCAAATATTCCATTCGGTTAAGTAATTTTTGAGGTATGTTAAAATAACTGGTCAAAAATAGGGGTTTTTGGGCTATATATTACCTACGCAAAACTACAACAACTTTTTGCAGATAACCTAAATTTGTTGAATATGTTTAGTATATCAAGTTTAAACTCCTTTTTATTCTAGAATATGCCAAAAACTTTTCATGTTGCTGGTAGTCATTTAATGAACAATATTTAAATGTTATACCAGGAATGTTTTCTGTTGCAAATTTAAAAAGATCTTCGGGGGTCATAATCTGTTCATTATATGGTCTCTGCAGACTTGCTTTAGCAGCCAACCTTTTTACGGTGCCTCCCAGTCCATCGCATGTACTCTTCCCGTGGGAGGTGGCAAAAAAATTCCATTCTGCTTTAATTTTAAATTCCTCGAGATGGTACGCAATATTAACAATTTTTTTTTTATTTTTATACTGTGCGGCACAGCCGTCTGAAAAATAGATAATTTTGTCTAAATTATCAATTTGCCTCTTTATTTAGTTCAGGCATAAGGTGGCTTAAAAAAAAAGATGAAATGCCACAGTGTTGTGTACCAAACAGTCTGAAATAAACATATAATTTAAATGACCCAGTTTTCCCTCATGAGTTTTGTAATATATTACAAAAGGATGTAGGGTTGCCTGGCTATTTGTCCAGTGATAGGACTGCACTTCATCCTGCACAATAAATGAATAATTTTCAGCGAAGTCGCATGTGATTAGTGCTTCCCCCTTTTTTAAATTGTCTTTTACCTCATTGTAGTATTCTTTTTGCATGTGTGTGTAAAAAGAATGAGATTATAATTTAATCAAGTCGTTTGAAAATTCTTCAATGAAGTCCTCTGCTGGTTTAATTAATGTCTCCATATTGCATCTATCTACAGATATCACATTGTCAATCATTGCTTCTTCGAACTTTTCATTCAAAAAGTTTTTTAAATTCTCAGTTCCTGGGCATATCTCACATTTGTCCAAAAAGCAGTGATCTTGGGTGGAGGGGAGGACAATTGAAGAAATACTCAAAATTTTGCAGGAATAAACAAGTTTGGAAAAACCTTTTATGTATCTTATTTACAAGACTGGGAGCAATTGACAAGTTTTTAGATATAAAGAGTAAATATATAGGTATTTATCAAAAAATGTATGGTTTTTTCCTGCAAGGTTTTTTATATTATTTTTTTAAAAATAGAACCAATAACTTCTCCTTCTTCTAAAAATACTGAAAAAAAAATAGTATTTTTTTGAAAAAAATTCAAAATGGTGTTTTCAAGATTTTTCAAAAAAAAAATATTAAAAAAATTAAAAAAAAAAATAAAAACAAAAAATTACATGGTGATACTCATCGTTAAAAAGGCCTTTAAAAAACCTTCAAAATAAGCTATAACTCGCTTCTATAGGACCAATAGTTTTTGAGATATTGCTATTTTTGTAAGTGCCTGTCAAAAAAATTTAATTTTTTGGATCAGAAGAATAAGTGTACCAAAAATCATCAAAATCGGAGATGGTCAAAACGAAAAGTGCCTTTTTTTTGTTTGATTTGATATGGTTTGACCCTAATATACAAGTGCATATATAACTTTTATACATCAAATTAAAGTAAAATGGTTACTTTGTAGGAATAACAGGATTTTCGGTCCAAATTTAAAACTAATTTATTAAAACTCTTTTATAAAACCAAGCTTTCGGAACGTTTTTTTCCTTCTTGAGGGCTAAAATTAAATAAAACACAGAAATAACATTCAGGACCAAATTAAGAGCATCCATAATAATTTTGTTTTAAATAATCAAAATAATAATTGTATAAATATATAAAATTGTAGAGCTTTAAAGATTTTTTTTTGGATCTGTTTTTTTTTACTTTTATTTTAAAATTATATGGCAGAAGTATAAATTGTCATGAATGACGTTTAAGGGTACGGAATTTGATATTGTGAACCAACTAGTAAAATTTTTAAATTAGCTTTATAAAGTAAGTAAGTATGAATAAATAATACTTAAATCTTCGATGTCAGAATGTTCATTGAATTTTCATGATTTTGTATTTCTACCATTTCGAAAAATAATCTTTTTTCTAGGTTTCTTTCTTTATTTAAAATTTTTAAGTTGTTGTAATTAGGAAGATGGTGAGTTTCTATAATGTGTTTTGAAATGACTGTGGTATTATATTATTATACTCATCAAAAAATAAAAAAGACTTCCAAATTACAAATGTATAAAGAGAAAACAATAGACAAATTAAATTAAACTCATATAAGGCATGTACCATTTATTTTGACTATTTAAAACAAAATCATTATGGATGCTCTTAATGTTGTTCTGAATGTTATTTCTGTGTTTTATTTAATTTTAGCCCTGAAGAAGTAACAAGACATTCCGAAAGCTTGGTTTTATAAAAGAGTTTTAATAAATTAGTTTTAAATTTGGACCCAAAATCCTGTTATTCCTACAAACTAAATACCAAGGGTCGATATCCATTAAAGAAAGCAAAATGGTTACTCTACAAGTTTTATTTAAAACTTTTTTTTTTAAATTTTGCCTTAATATTGTTGCAAATGGCTTCTGAAAATAAATAACTGCTTTAAAAAAAAAACTAAAAATTAGGTTTTTAATTTTTTGTGACAAAACAAAGCAAAATTTTCAACTTTTTTATAGAAAACAATTTTATCGCTTATTTCCACTAAATCGTTTGCTGTCATTGTTGACTCTCTATGTTAATCTTTAAGAAAGTTACAGCGTTTTTAAAAGTACCATGCAAAAAACGTGGTGGTGCAATAACTTAAAAAAACCGCATTTACCAGAATGACAACATCGGCATAAAGCTAGCACGATTTGCACACGAACCCCCTTTTTTGCCCGATTTGTCCATAGACCATATTTGTGAGGTTAAATAATCTATCAAACCATTCCCATCGACCTGCGGAGTCGAGTCGGTAGGCATTGTTGGCATCTTAGATTAAATAAAGAAAAGATACCTGGTTCAACGAAAAACTCCTTGGCAAAAAATAACCACTGTTTATTGACAAAATTTGCCAACACCCGACAAAATAGTCTGGAGGAAATCAAAAAAAGGTGGAAATGAATGGTACAAGAAATTTTTTCACTGATTTGGTTAGCCCAGATGCTCTATTTTAAGAATCCGACTGATGCCACTCTGGCACCCTTGGGCAATTTGAAAAATTCAAGATGACGGCCATTTTTAAGTGAAAAAAATTAAGAAAAAAATGTCTGAACATAATGTAGGTAACTGGCACATCATTTTAGTCGACTTTGAGTCGCCTAAATCCAAATATGGTATTATTTTTGTTCTGGGGGTAACCCAACGGAAGGGGGTTGATCTTATGAAAAAAATTGACCTACTAACATACACGTGTAATACATGAATTTTAGGGTTTTTGGGTTCGCTAAATTCAAATATGTGGTTAAAACAATTTTTGGGGGTAATCTGGAGTGGTGGGAGCGTAAAACTATTTATGTGGGGACTTAATGAACAAACTTTATTTAAGTTTTTTTACAGATTTCGACAGCTCCGCTCAACCCCATTATAAAAATAATTAATGACATTTGTGCATCATCCACCATTTTAAAATATTCAATATATATACGTATTTTCGCCAAGTCTCCATTTCGTGTTTACCCCATAAATTACCCCCCACTTCTCCAAGTTACAGCCAAATATTTTTTTAACAACAGATTTGGATTCAGCCGACCCAAGAAACCCATAATTGATGTATCTCATGCATATATGCTTCTCTTTTGATTTTTTAACCACGGCCCGTCACGGCCGCCATCTTGAATATTTCAAAATGGGGGACGATGCCCAAAAATAATTAATTAGTTTTATAACAGGGTTGAGAGGAGCTGTCGGAATTTGCAACAAAACTTGAATAAAGTAAGTTCGTTAAGTCTCCACATAAACAGTTTTACGGCTTACCGCATAAATACCCCCCACTCTTTCAAACCAATGTTTTTTTTAACTACCCCAGAATAAAAATAATACCGGATTTGGATTTAGACGACTCAAATCCAACTGAAATGATATTCCACACACCAATATCTTGTTCAGATATATTTTTCTGTAGTTTTTTACTTGAAAATGGCCGCCATCTTGGATTTTTAAAAATGCCCAATGGTGCCAGAGTGGCATCAATCGGATTCTTAAAATAGAGAATCTTGGCTAACAAATCAGCAAAAAAATTTCTTGTACCATTCACTTCCCACTTGAGGCAAAAATCGTGGTTTGGCAACCAGACTAAAAACCAAAATAATGAGTTAGAATAAATTCCATATCGTTCTAAACGTTAGAGAGGGAAAGCGACGGAGATATGTAGATTTTTCCTACGAGCGTGCGGAAAAAACGCTTTTCTCGCACTCATTTCCGTGCGGAAAATGCCACTTTTCCGCACGCCGTGCGTGAAAAAAAAAATCCGAACGTCGCGAAAAAAATTGTTCACTGACGCTGTTGAGCAAAATAGTAGTTTTCACAACTAGTGGCTAAAATAGTGCTTTTTTTACAAGCATTGGTTTAAATAATGAGGGCCGTCAGATATTTAAAAACGCGAGTAAAAAAAGCACTGTTTAGCCGCGAGTTGTGAACACTATTTTTTCAAATACCTTTATCAAAAAATTCAAGAAAAACAGGAAAATGCTTTTAAAAATCTCGAACGAAGAGCACTTCTCGCAAGACACCATATTTACACTATAAATCAAGGCGGCTGGTAAATGAAATAACAATATGGTTTCCATAGCGATGTGCCTTTTTACTCGGTGACGTTTATTGTTGCGACATTTTAATCTTTGACAGTTTGATATTTTGCCGTTTTTTTAAATGATTTTTTCGTAAATACTTGGTGAAAACTGGCGGAAATGACTTAATTTTTAGGCAAGAATAATTAGATTTTTTCTATATTACTATTTCCCGCTATTTCTCTTTAATTTTGGGTAAAAAACTGCAGAGTTACTAAAATCATGTTTTTGATGAAAGTATAAAAAAAAAAAAATTTCACGCACGCTGTTGAGCAAAAAAAAAATTTCACGCACGCTGTTGAGCACGCTTGTTATTGAGCACGCTGTTGCTTAGTGATGAATCAGGAAGACTTGAAGTCGACGATGGCATTAAGTAATGTTACCGTGATTATTAATTACCATAAAAATTAATTTTTTAAGCTTGTTAAAATTTAGTTCTGGATAAAACATAAAATTCGTAGTTTTGACTATTTTTTCATTTTTAGTCTGCTAGTTTTAACTAAAATAATGACAAAACATTTTGATATTCCGCACGCTCGTAGGAAAAATATTGTACCTAACGCGTGCGGAAAGTATTTTCCGCACTTACGTGCGTGCGGAAAAGTATTTGTTAGGTAAATAACTATTGTAACTCTGTGAGAAGTCAGCATCGCCTACCTACCTAGATACCTACATAATTAGAGCGAATCTAGTGCTCCATATATTCTGATGTAATTTTCTTATAAAAAAAAATAAATCTTTTTTATTTTTCGTTTTATGTTTATTAAAACCGGGCAAAGTACTAAATTTATATTTCATAAAAAAATGTAGAGCTCGTTTTTTTTAAACAAAGAGCGCGTGCTCTGCTAGCTTCTGCGGAAGCTAGCAGTGCTAGTGATTGTAAGCAAACGAAACGTAATTTAACTCCAAAAGTCACATGAATCACTACGACCTATTTAGTGCTACAGAGTTATATCATTTTTACCAAAAAAAAAACTACTCCTCAAAATTCTTTCTTTCTTTTCTATTTAAATATGTTAAGGCCCTAATTTCCTAATGCCTTAAAAATTTTGAACTCGCTTTTTTTAACCTGCGCTGCTAGCTTCTATGGTAGCTAGTAGCTCAAATGATGACGGGCAAACCAAAAGAGGTTTATTACCAAAAGTCACATGAATCATTAGAACCAATTTAGTACTAGTTTTACCAAAAAACACTACTCCTCGGGAAAATTTCCCTACATCAGAATATAATATTTGTAGTATAATTTTGGTATTATACTGTTTTCTGAATTCGCACGCATGCGCTCACTTTTAAAAAACGCAAGCTCGATTTTTTTTTGCGGGACAAAATTAGCTCTAATTTGTGATATAAGGCGAATTTTTCATAGTAAACTACTTATACCATGGTTATGGTTATCCAAACCACTCGTATTTTCGCATGTGTGGTTTGCACACCACAATCAATTGTATTTGAAATGGCGCATCATGTGTGACGTCATACTTAACTAAACCATAAACCATGTCATTTTTACGAGCGGGTTTTCTTACCATGACGTCAGAGCAAACTAACCTGGCAAACTACCTCTTGCAGTTGGTTTGTGATTGTAGTTTGAAAATGAGGTTGGGGGGTCTTCGCTTGGTGAGGTCTGTGTTGGCTGATAAATTTTTGTAGTTTGAAAATACATTTTTTTCGCATTTTACTCACCACTTATAAACCCGACGTTACCGTTCGACGTTGACCCTTATCTGGGATTTCAACGTCGATTTTATAAGTGGGGGTTTGTCTTTCTCCATATCTCTGATTTTTTCACATCAATAGATATATTATGTGGGTGTAAGTAATAATGCTGGAGTATGCAGTGGTCGTTAAAGAACTTTTTATTATCAAAACAGATGACCCATTGGTGTTTGAAAATATAAGAAAAGGTATCTAAACATAGCATATATCCTGCAGTGTGCCTGAAGGTGTATACGAGTGTTTGAATAACTATGAATTGTCGAAAGGCTGATGGTGTTGCTTTATTTTTCACGGGAAATTGCCACAATAAAAATCTGTAAAGCATATCGATTTTTTTTGGAGAGACTCATTTTGGTAATAATGCTGTATACGGTTTTCTGCCATTTTTGATTTTTTTTGAAAAATTCTTTATGGGGGCACCTACTAGGGTCCATAGGACTCCAAATCCGCCGGCGCCGGCCGGCCGGTTGTTTTTTTTTATTTTATTTTTTCTGTTTAAATTTTTAATTTTTTTTTCACTAAAACAACCCAATTCAACACAGCCCAACCCAAAACAACAAAAAAAACCCTCCCCCCCCCCGGGCACCCTTTTTTCTATTTAAAAAAAAAAACCGGCGCCGGCGGATTTGGGGTCCTAGGGACCTCTATAAAGAATTTTTCATAAAAAAATCAAAAATGACAGAAAACTGTATACTGCATAATTACCTATTTTTTTTACTCGTTTTAGGTCTCTTTGTTTTTTTTTCTGGCCCACGCGCCTCTAAATGCTGTTGAAATTGTACTTCTAAATATTAATAGGGGAACCTAGCTAGGTCTAGAGTCCAACTTTCTCTAGGTTGGTAACGCAGCACCATATAGTAGTACCTAGTAGTAGTTCTGGTATGTCCAACCTTTTATTTACATAAAAATGAGCTAGTTTAGAAGAACACAAAATCACAGAACGTAAATTGGTATACTGTATTTGTCAACCAAATCAGCTGTTAACCAGTGAGTTAACCGTGACGTCATTCCTGACGTCATTATCCTAACAAACCACAGAGTGGTTAGCTCAGATTAATAAAAAAAATGAGATATAACAGTAAACAATATTACCCCGATCAACCAGCCACAATGTTTATTTCCCAAAAAATACATGGTTGCCAATTTACCGCGGGGTTTCCCTAGAAACAAAACAATTCATAAACTTCTTGAAGCTCTTTTGATAATATTATTGATTATTTGACATATTTTTATATAGGATAATTTTTCTTATGCTAATAACTTAATTCTTAGTCCTAATTTTTAGTCTCAATAATTAACTTTTTTTAATTTTTAATAAGTAGAATTTCGAGATTTATAAAAAAGAACACAAGCCGGCAACGTTTTTTCGACGAGCCGCGAATAAATGCCGACATGTTTGGTTGCAGCTGACGGCGTTGTTGTTAACGGGGGTTTGTGTTGTTCGGTAATTTTTGAATTTTATTGTGACTATTTGTGAAAAAAGAACTGTATCAAGCTATTTTGAGGACCAACAAAATGGTTTACCATTGCCTGGTATGCAATAAAAGCGGATATTCCAGCCCAGAACTAATATTTCGGAGGTAAGAAAGATCCTGTCATTTTATGTTAGTCATGGGCGTAGTATGAGGTAAAAAACTGCGTAAAAAGCTTATGATTATACTATTAATACATCAAAAATCTAAGACTAATACTAATCTTTTTTAAGAAACAAAAGTACCAGATAATTTTGCTCCTTATGCAGCATGTAAAATATTTATTTATTATAATTTATACATAACAAGAGAAGACAATAAGACCAAGTGCTGATAGTCAGGTACTGGGGCAGGTATTTTTTGTATTTTAATGGGTACCTGGTTACTTTCTATAATGTGAATAAAACCGTTATGGAGATATTTACTCTGAGCCAATCTTATTTTTATTTTCATTAATATTTATTTTTTTGCCTTTTGACTCCTGTTTCCTGAAAAACTACTAGTAATTAATTTTTTACCTCTTCCTTAAATTTTCCTTGTGTTCTGTATTCAGAAATGAACATGCAGCCAATGTGTAAAGAATAAAATTTGTTGGCCTTAAAATTTTCATAATTAACATCACAAAAAGTTCTCTTAATTTGATAAATAAAGTTTATATTCCACTAAAGAAAACTAAAAGAGACATTATTATCATAGTGAAAAAAACGCTTAATAAGCCGTTTATTAGCGTGTTTTTTTTTGGACAAAAACGTTATAAAACGGATTATTAACCGTTTTTTTTTGCTATGAAAATATTTTTTTTTACTTTTGTTTTGTGGGATACTGCACAATTAAAAAAAATATATAACAGCTATCTTGAATAATTGACCTAAAAATCATTTCAAGTGCTCTTTGGTAAACTTTTGATCTGTTCGTAAATACCTACATTCCTCAAACTAAACTTTATCCTTGAATAAATCTATTTTTTGTGGTTATGCAAGTTCTGGCAGTTAATTCTTTTGAATAAGAAAATCCGACCAACCCTACCTTATATCTCGTTTTCACATTTATATATTTAAATTAAAATTAACGCCGCCACTGGTAATGGGAAAAGCAATTTTTGACAGTGTTGCCGTTTTATTGCTCTATCTCTTTTCTGTTCATATAATCGTCCAGAAGGGTGTTGGATTGTAAACATTAGAGGATTTCAATAGGGAATGTTTGGTCTCTCTTTAGTTATTAGTCTGAGGTGGTTAGGGTCATGAAAAATTTGCCTATATAGTTTCTAATAAAAAGGGGTAGGGCAGAAAGGGCCCAGGGAGGCCTACTTGCCAGGCTTCGCGCCGCCCCTTCTCTACTACTACTTCTTCTAATAAAAAAATCGCAAGTTGCGCTGCTAGCTGCTTGTACATAAAATTATATATCTCTTATGCCGTGGTAATAAATAAATTAATTAGATATGAATCAAAAACAGAATGACTATCAACAACCTTGGATTATTGAAGCGTGATAGTAGCATTAAAATAGATAGGTGATATGCCCTTGATAAAGAAAACAAATGAGTCAAATTCTAAAAAAAAACGAGAATCCACCTTATAAAATCAACTAAACAACCACCATAGAAACGACGTTAAAAATATTACACTTCTTAGTCCATGGTGTAAGGCAGACTATTAATTTTTTAATTTTATGAAATAGTTATTTTTACATTGCTTTTTCTACGAGAGTTGATTTAAAGAACGAGCAAGTAAAAATGCACAGTTAGCAGCGAGTTTTAAACATTTTTTCCTTCATTTAAAATAATTTAAAAAACGGGAGAACCATAAGTAAAAAATGAACCATGACACAAAGACCACAGGACATTATAATTCTGCTATAATTAAAAGAAAATAACTGATTGAACAGTCGAATTTAACTTCTTCTTGTTAACAATAGAAGGGCGATTGACTTGAAAAAGTAGTCGAAATAAACGCCGTTTCTATCCGGATAGAGTTTTCAAGTCAATCCAGAAACTTTGCAGGATTGACTTGAAAATTCTATGCGGATAGGTCGATAGTTTCGTCTTTTGACCACAAATTTCTGATTTTCTCTTCTTTTTCCATTTCTTTTAAAGAAAAAAAGAAAAAATTGAATGATTTTCAACCAAACATAACCTCTAAATATTCCACTGACAACTTGGCACGAAGTTAGGGCTAAATCAATTTCAATTCAACTGCGAAATAAACGCCTAGGATTACGGTATAAATTTCGGTCGCGATCGAGTTTCTATAGGGTCACCATTCGTCCCCCATTTTGGAGTTTTGTCCCCCATTGTAAGTGTCCCCCTAAATGTCCCCCATTGCTAAGATTAATGCGCGGGGGACTTGCGCATTAATCGCGAAAAAAGGAATAACTGAAATAATTTCAGTGGAATCATCACATTGCTTTCCACTTTTTGTGTATCATTGTACAGGGTGACGGTTTATAAAGTTGCATTTGGCAATTTTTTTTTTAATTTTTCACAAGAAGATATATCCAAAAGTGAATGACTTATAAAACTAGGTAGATTTCTGTAGCATTTTCAGTTTTTTTCCTTAATCACACTCCACATGCAGAGTGGCCTTGAGGTTCTGTTTTTTTAATTGAATATCCTGTATATTTTATAAAATTTTGATAGATCTATTATTATTCTAAAAATATATCATATGTAGGGTTTATCTTTCTGGCGGTTCTCGAGTAAAATCAAAAATAATTTGCCCTAAGGGCAATGTATTAGCCAAGGAAAAATAGTTTAGGTGGTTCTTTATTCAACACATTACTCTTATGGAAATATACAGGACGTTCCATTAAAAAAAGAGGACCTCAGGGCCATCCTATCTATCTATATTTTAAATAATGATTTTTTTAAAATTCTTTCTTCAGAAAAATACTGATAGATTTTTTTAGATTAGTTTGTAAACTTTTAAAAAATGATTTTAGATTTAAACATATGCATAATATGATATTATTGTGTTAGTTCGTCGAGTAGCTATACCGGGTGGGTCATAAAAAACCGGACAAAATGTTTTTCGTTATAACTTTCGAACCATACCACCGATTTTAATGCAACAAAAACAAACTGCTCTTTGCAGAGAATTGATCAAGACTTTGAGTAAAAATATTACTTTGTCCGCCATCTTGAAATCTAAGATGGCGGAAAGGAACAACCTTTACCCTCTAAAGAGCCACGTTTATTCTTATGTTACGGAAGATTTTTGGATTTTTTTATGAATTCGTAAAAAAGCTCTCTTTCTGCCACGCAGAACGAGGTGCGAATCATTAAAATCGGTTAAGTGGTTCCCAAAAGAAATAAAAAAATTTCAATCAGTGTTTTATGGATTATGCGATTGCCGTCTCAATTCTGCCTGCATAGATTTTCTCATAAATTCATTATTACTAACCCGATCTTGATGAGATAAAAAGCCTCATGGCAAAAATCGATTGTTCTTTAATCACTGCCATTGAAATTTGCCGCCATCTTGAAATACAAGATGGCGGACAGAATCAAAATTGACCCTTCAAAAAGGCTCGTTTATTCGTATTTTCTGAAAACTTTCTAATTTTTTTTTAATTCGTAGAAAAGTTCTGCTTTCGCCACGCACAACGAGGTATAAATCATTAAAACCGGTTTAGCGGTTCTTAAAAAATTAATTTTTGTTTCCATCACTGTTTTCTCAATTCCGTCTGCATTAATTTCCTTATAAATTCATAATTACTGAACCGATTTTAATTTAATAAAGAGCATTATGACAAAGATCCATTGAACTTTTAAGACCACTATTGAAATTTGTCGTAATTTGTAAACCCAAGATTGCGGCAAAAGCAAATTTGACCCTTCAAAGACGTTCGATTATTCTTATGTTTCGAGAACCTTTTCGACTTTTTTTAAATTCGTAAAAAAGCTCTGTCTCCACCGCGTATAACTAGATACAAATCATTAAAAATGGTTTAGGTTATGAAAAAATTAATATAAATTTAAAAAAAGGTAAAAAAAAGTTTTATTCTGTCCGCCATTTTGGATTTCAAGATGGCGGCAAATTTCAATAGCTGTGGTTAAAGAACAATCGATTTTCGCCATGAGGCTTTTTATTTCATCAAAATCGGTCAAGTAATAATAAATTTATGAAAAAATGTATGCAGACAGAATTGAGCCGGCAATCGCATAATACGTAAAACACTAATTGAAAATTTTTATTTTTTTTTGGGAACCACTTAACCGATTTGAATGTTTCGTACCTCGTTCTGCGTGGCAGAAACAGAGCTTTCTACGAATTCATAAGAAAATCCAAAAATCTTCCGTAACATAAGAATAAACCTGGCTCCTTGAAGAGTAAAATTCGTTTCTTTCCGCCATCTTAGATTTTAAGATGGCAGACAAAAAAATATTTTTACTCAAAGTCTTGCTCAATTCCCCGCAAAGAGCAGTTTGTTGCATTAAAATCGGTGGTATGGTTCGAAAGTTATAACGAAAAACATTTTGTCCGGTTTTTTATGGCCCTCCCGGTATATACAGACCGCTTCAAGCTACTGCGAACATAGGGGGAATCAAGTCCAATTTACTCTCCGTGCCGTACGACCGAGGTGGATTCGAAGCACGCTGCAGTGTTATCTTTTGGAAATTCATTTTGTTTTTATTATTGTTTTATTTCTGCCTTGCTCGAGAAACAGATGGGTAAGTTCTTAATTGAAATAATACATTTTTAAAACCAAAAATGGATGTCTACGAAGTTGCCAAAAAAGTGCAGATGGTCAAATGGTCAAATCGTCATAACCCAACACACGTTCGATATTGGTCGAGGGAAAATTTGCATTTGTATTTTGACGTAAGAACACAGTATCCCCAAAAACTAAATGTTTGGGGGGGGGTATTATAGGGGAACACGTAATTGGGCCATTTTTTATTAACGGCAATTGCAATTTGAATGGTCCTAGATACTTGGATCTACTGCAGCAGCACATTATTCCAACTGCTAGGCAGTTGTTAGGTGTAAGATTTGGTGAAACATGGTTTCAACAAGATGGTTGTTCCGCTCACAATGTTGGCCTTGTTAGGGAATATCTTGATAATGTATTTCCTAATCGGGTTATAAGTACACGGGGAACTATTTTATGGCCAGCTCGATCTCCCGATCTTGCTCCCAATGACTTCTATCTGTTTTTGAAGAAGCTTTTCAAATTATCACCCCTAACATGCTTGGAAACGTTAGAAGGGGTTTTTATAGTAGGCTCGGATATTGTCTAGCCGAGCAAGGAGGACTTTTCGAACATTTGCTTTAATTTTTTTTTGACTGGGAGAATCTTTTTGGTTTTTAGAATGTATTATTTTATTTTGAGAACTTACTTTTATTTTGTTTCTCCTTATTATTTTCATTGTAACACGTCGTCACTGATAAATCTGAGCAGTTGACAATAAAACGCTCTTATTTATCAGTGACAAAAAATAAGAAAATTACGTTATAAAAATTTGCGTATTTATTGACCAAATTCCGGTTTCACTGACTACGCTCCACACAGCACCGTGGTTAGAGGCGTACTAAATACCAAAGGAAAGTCATGCAAGTGGTGATCGTAAGCCTGAGTATTGGTTGCTTCACTGATAGGCGTGCGGTGTCTCTGCATGTACGTACACTGGCAAATTAGACTTCTTCCGCCCTATGTTCGCAGTAGCTTGAAGCGGTCTGTATGTAATATAACATACCAATACGTTGTACAAATATATTTAACATTTATTAACGAAAATCCTTAAATGTCCTCCATTGCCCTGCAGAAAATATGGTCACCCTAGTTTCTATCCGGATAGAACGCACGAAATAAACGTAGTAAATATCCCAAATCATCACCAGAAGTATCAAGGACGTCTGATAGATGCCATAAATGAGTAAAACTAGTACAACATAAAATTTTTAAAACCCCCCGGCAACCTCCGACATTGAGTCCGGAAGAAACCTTGCAAAAATGGTAATTTTTCTAAAAACTAGCCCCATTTTTTTTACCTGACAAACCTGAAATAAACAAATGCCTAATCTAAATTTCATTATAATCGGATGAACAGTTCAGAAAATACGCCCGATTATATTTTTCATATCTCAAATTCCTTGACATTAAATCCCTGTGCCCTTATTCTCGAACTGCTAGAAAAGCTCTGCCAGGGATTCAAATTCTCTCGCTAATATGCTTCTCATTGGTCCATTCGGCTTAAATCGTTTTCTCTCACTTTTACCCAATATTGATAGAAAGTAATTCTATTGTTCTTGACTAAGAGAATTACTTTCGATCAATATCGGGCAAAAGTGAGAGAAACTGATTTAAACCGAAAATTGAACCAATGAGATGCATAGTAGCGAGAGAATTTGACTCCCTGGGAGCAGAATTTCTATCAGTTGAAGAATAGGGGCACTGGCCTTTTTTTAAAAATTGCTGACCATCCTGATGGCGGCTGTTCCGTCATGCTCGGTAAAAATGCTATGATTTGGAGTTTTTTTTCGAGAAAACTGGCACGGAAAACAAGTCATTAAAACAAAATATTTTGTACTTTTTTTGGCCCACTTTGTAACATACTTTCTACCTATAATTTACTTTTAGTATGTAGTTAATTTTTTGTTGTTTTTTTTTTTGTTATTTACAGATTTTTCTGCTAACAATCGCAACTCACTCCCTTTCTCAAGATGCGCCCGCGTCAACTATTTTGGGAGGCGAAGCTCTCTGCGATAGATGCAAATGTTTGGTTGGCCCCCAATTTATTCTAGATTGCAGATCGAAAGATTTCAAGAAAATTCCTGCAGAATGGCCTAATCATACAACTACTTTGATTGCTACGTTTAGGTAATAATTTTTAAATTGGTATACTAGTTTATTCCGCAACGTTGCCGTATCGTTGGACAACGCGAATGTTTTTTTGGTTTGGTACAATTAACAGTTTTATTCTTAAAATCATTTGTGAGACTGTGATAGATCTATTACTTTCGTTTATTTTAATCGTTTTCGTATGTTAAATACGGCAAATATTTTCAAATATATCAGAATTCATTAAATTTTTTACAATGATGACTACTGCGAACAAAGGGGGGAAGTAGTCCAATTTACTCTCGTCGTGCCTTTACGACCAAGGTGGGGTGGAAGCACGCTGCAGTGTTATCTTTTTGAAATTTATTTTGTTTTTTTTTGTTTTATTTCTGCCTTGCTCGAGAAACAGATTGGTAAGTTCTTAAGTGAAATAATACACTTATAAAACTAAAAATGGATGTATATAAAGTTGCCGAAAAAGTGCAAATGGTCAAATGGTACTATCAAGGCAGATCAGAATTTTGTAAATCGCCCAGAACCTAGTTTATCAAGGATTCATAGGTTTGTGCAGAATCTTGAAAAGTTTGGTTGTGTAGCGCCAAGGAACCATAAAAAACCCACTGTTTTGAATGACGAGAGTAGAGTAAAATCGAAAGTTAACTAGCCACCAAATTGCCGAAGCAGTTGATACGTCTTCAGCCACTGTCTTACGTGTTCTCAGAAAGAATGGTTATCATTCTTACAAAGCGTCAAAAACGCATCAAGTTTTTCTAGAGGACAACTATCGTCGTATGGAATTTTGCGAAACAATGATAGAAAGGGCTAATCGTGAACTTTCTGAGATCTATACTTTTCACAGATGAAAGCAAAGCAGATGAGTTCCACTTATTTAAGTCAACTGATTCGGGTTCGTCCTGACGTGTTAATCTTTCCAATAGGGTTACGCTCCTAAGGCGATTAAGTTAAAAAAAAAACTCCGAATCAGCTACTTCAACCGAAAAACAAGGAGATTGATCTTTTGTTTTTAGATTCTGATTCGGAGGTTTTTTAACTTCTTTTGGTTTGAATCGCCTTGGGAGCGTAACCCTATTGGAAAGATTAACACGTCAGGACGAACAGGTGTGGAACGATGCCTATATGTGAGTGATTCAAAGTTGGAAATCAAAGTGTGTGATGGTGTTGAATGATGTTTGGGGATACGACCCAACCCAAACCATAGAAACCGTTTCCCATTTCCATGAAACCGTTTTACCATAAGACGCAAAATTTTGGCTAAATAAAAAAGGATCCAGTCACAAAAAACTTATGATTTTATAGAGTAATCATCCTTTTCTTTTTCCTGATCGAAATCCCAGCTCTAGGATTACATACTCACACAAACTCTATTTTCCATTGCTTACGTACCTGCAATCGTCATCATCAGGTGAATACTAACAAAAACTAAAAGACCTACTCTTATACAGGGTGATTCACGACGAAATGCAAATATTTTAATGGTAAGGATTACAGGCCAGGGGCAACTCATATCCAATGCTGCAAATTTTTGAGTCTTTTTGTCAAATATACAGTGTAATTTATGAAAATATTGCAAAAATAAAAACGAACATATCTCGGAAACCAAAATACATATTTACTTTAAATTTGGCACACATAAGGAGCCCCAAAAGCCACTTCTACCAATGTATAAAAAAAAATAAATTCCAGGTCCGGATTTTAAAAAAAATAGTATTATTTATTTTTGTTAAAAACAACACCCTGTATACTGCAATTTGCAAATTTTGGTATTACCACATAAAAGTTAATTATGTTAAACTGTCTTCAGTGAACCATAAAAACTAACCTGTGCAATATCAATGACGCTCTGTTATGCGCTGTTCTCAATCTGCAACTTTTCCATGCATCTAATTTTCTAATAACAGGTTAAAAGAAGACACGAGCAGATTGTGTCTTCTTTTAACCTGTTATTTGAAAATTTGATGCAAGACAAAGTTGCATAGTGAGAACAGGCCTTTAAGAAAATACATTCTGGATCCTCTGTATGAATACTGTTTCTTTTAACTTCCGATTGAATAGATTTTCCTCCTTGGCGATGATCTTTGCCTCTTTCCATTCCATATGATGTTGATTTTCACAGCAATGTTGAGCTATTTTTGATCCAGTTGTGTCCCCTTGCCGAGTTTTGCGTTTGTGTTCAGTAAGGCGAACTTCTAAGCGAAGGGTCAGCTGGTGGTACCTGGGAGATGCCGTTCTTGGTGTTGTGGCGATATGGTTGAGTTTTTGTTAATTGACTTCTTATTGTTGTGGTCGTTTTGAAGACAATCCGAAAATGGTATTGGTTGCCTATTCTTTTTATCGTTTCTGAGATTCCTTTGAGTATTCCTTTCAGTATTTAAGTCCGTCATCTTTTGTGTTGGTGGAAGTTCACCTTACACAACACAAACGCAAAACTCGGCAAGGGGACACAACTGCATCAAAAATAGCTCAACATCATATGGACATTGAAAGCATTTCTAATGTTGAAGCAAATAAATTTCTAGGTATATATATTGGCAAAAATCTTAAATTTCAAGAACATGTAACAATTCTTAAGAACAAAATTGCTTCAGGATGCTACGCGATTGATTGCGGAAAATCTGGGCCCTGATGTGGCCAGGGGTGCATATTTTTCTCTGATCGAATCTCATTTGTCTTACGGATCCTGTTCGAATTTTCTTTTTAAAGCATAGCAGTGTTTGTTGTACAAAAAAGAGCACTTAGGAGTTTATGTAGAGTAACAAGACAGACGTCATGTAGACCTGTATTTGCTCAACATAGAATTCTGACTTTATGATATATATTGAAAAGTGCGTGTCTTCTTTATAAAAAATTCAAAAATGAGCTAAACAGAGAAAGGGAATATAGTGTTCGTCGGCCACGTATGTTGCAATTGCCAATTCCTCACTCAACTCTCTTTAAAAATTCGTTTGTGTACAACGCAAAAAAAATGTTTAATCACTTACCTATAAATTTAAAAGAAGTTAATTGCTATAAAAGTTTTAGACGCTTGACGAAAAAGTATTTGATAAAATTTCATTTAACACATTTTAATACGTAACTCAGTGTTCCCAATTAATATGTACCTATTGAAAATTTTAACCCTTATTTTAAGAATTATTTGGTAATCATTTTTATTCTTATCATAGTAGCTATAAAGTCTGTTCATAAAAAAGAGAGAGTAATAAAAATGCCTCATCCTGTTCGACCGGAGAATACAAAAGAACCCAAAACTGAGAACAATAGAAAGCAAGCGATAAACTATTCTCATAGGCGAAATTGGGGGAAACTGACATTTTAAGTACCGCGGTAAAAGGAAAAGTAACAAAAATTTATAATTAAATAATAAAAATACATTTTAGGAACAAAAATAATATTATAATATATATACAAAAACGGATTGGCGTTTTAACTATAATTAATAAGCACACCTAAAAATTAAATTAAGGCTAAACAAATGGTTGCTACATAAAAAAAATGTTACGGTTGTCAATTATTATAACTACAAAAATAATTAAAATTAAATGGAGGTAGATACGTTTCTTTAAAACCAGTCAAAAATGTAATAGGAATAAATTACTCAGATTCAGAAGAACAGTAAATGCTCTCATCATTACTCTCATTTTCTTCCAAAGAAATAATTAACGGTTCCACAGTTTCTTCGATTAAACAATCAAGTTTTCACATTTTTTCTTCTACTTTTAAAACATGTTGTACACATTTATGCAAATTATCTGGAGTTATTTTTTTAACTGATTCTTGAAAAAGCACCTCCACATCCTTTAATTTATAGGTAGTAATATTCCTTGCTATATACCCTTTCATTAAAGCCCATATTAATTCTATTGGATTAAGTTCACAATGGTAAGGCGGCAGTCTTAATACTGTTATGTTTCGTTTTTCAGCCATATCATCGACAACTTTCTTATTGAATTTTTATTTGTGGCTATTTACCGATGATAGTAGTTCTTTTTTTACCATATCTGCCTCAAAATCTATATTTTTTTCTGTAAGCCACTTACAAATATCAGCTTTTCTTTTTTTTTTTGCTGAAAGTATTCTTCAAGTGTATCGCCATTCATGTCCTCGTGATAATCGCCTCCTTTTACAAACCCTTTTTCATTGCCAATATGGGCAATTATCAAACGTTTTCCCTTTCCTGACAGCGGCTTTAACACTGTTGACCAACCTTCCATGAATGCCTGTCGAGCACAGTGTGACCTTCATTTACCCAAGTTTCATCAAGAAAATATATATTTTTGCCCTCCCTTCGAAACTGCCTAATTTGCCTAATATTTTCTTCTCCAGGAAAATATCTCGTCCCTTTCTATTAAAACCGCCTTTCTGATATGTTTTTCCCAAGAAAAATTAATTTCTCTTAATTTCCACAATTTGCTAATAATCTAAAATTCTTAAAATCATAAAATTATATTATTACATTGCTATTTAACCCTCACTTAAACCTAATCCTCTACAAAAACAATTATGGCATTAGCTGCATTAATACGTATTATAGTGTAAAAACAGAACACGCATAATAATCAATTTGTCTATCAGGTTAAAATACAATATATATTTTTAACTGCTGTCTTTTTTCTATTTTTTTTTATTTAAATGTTGGCAAAACACCTACGCCAATGGTACGCTCGATAAAATGGGTTTTAAATCGTTTTATTACTCTCTCTCTTCTTTATGAATGGACTATAGATAGTTTATTTTAATCTAATTTAAGCATGGCAATGGAAAAAGGCAAACACTGAAAAAAAGGATTACTTGGGTCAAGAGAAATTCTCTTGAATAGGACCAACCCCCCTGTGTTCTTGACTCAAGATCATAATTATCTTGAAAATTGCTTGAGACAAAAACGTTTTTCTTGTTACAAGAGAAAAATGGTCTTGAATCAAGGATATAGAGGGGTTGAACCATATAACTATTAGGTATATAAAGGCCCAGGATGTGAGAAAATCGTCGCGGCAACGGTAAAAATCTAGATTGCCATGACGAGCTTGTATCGTCGAATCACTTCATTTCTCATTCAGCGCACTTCCAGCTGACGCATGCGCATTGGAGTCTGTCATTAATCTATTGGCCCCGGCCAACTTGATAGTCGCAGGGGGTTTCCGCGACGCTTTTTATCATAGGAAAATACACGGGCAGGGCCTTTATAGTATCTCATAGTTATATGGGTTGACCCTATTCAAGAGAATTTCTCTTGAGCCAAGATATCCTTTTTATCAATGAATATTGTCGCCAAGGAGGCAAATCTATTCAAGCGAAAGTTCAAAGAAACAGCATTCATAAAGGAACCAGAATGTATTTTCTCAACAGAGACCATCAAGGATATTTGAAAACCCATACTTTTCGGAAGTTACAGATCTCAATTGCGAAACGGCGGAGCCAACCAAGTGTACACTTTATGGTTCACTGAACCAAAAAATAGTTATTGTATATTTTTTGACTGAACACAGGTTAGATTTTATAGTTAGCTAGCTAGTATATTTTATAATTAGCTAGCTAGTATATAAGATTAGGTAGTCTTAGTTTTTGTTAGTATTCACCTGATGACGGTTGCAGATATAGCATTCGAAACGTTGTAAAAAAGTAAAAAATAAAGACAATGGTTCGAAACTCTAGTTTACTCTGAAGCTCAACATGGTCTACCACCTCTATTTTTTTAGTTATAACAATATAACAACTCTAGAAGTACTCCCAAAAAGCGATCATGTCAAGGACCTTATTTTTGATAACTGCGGAATAGTCAGGATTAAAAACGGTGCCTTTAAAGATGTCAAAAATTTGAAGTTTCTGGATTTAAGTTATAATCTCCTAACAAGTAAGTTAAAGGTATGGTCGGCATCATTAACATGATTTTTTTTAATTTCCTGAGTTTTTAATGTTTTAACTTCTTCCCATATTAACCATTTACCAGCCGCCTTGATTCATAGTGTAAATATAGTGTGTTGCGAGAAGTGCTCTTCGCTCGAGATTTTTAAAAGTATTTTTCTGTTTTTCTTGGATATTTTGGAGGTATTAAAAAAATAGTGTTAACAACTCGCGGCTAAACTGTGCTTTTTTTACTCGCGTTTTTAAATACCTCGCTGCCCTCGTTATTTAAACCAACGCTTGTAAAACAGCACTATTTTAGCCACTAGTTGTGAAAACTACACTTCTGAAGTCTTCTTTTTTTGTTGTACATCGGAAAAAAATTGAAAAAAAATAACTAAGCACAGTTGCCAGTTGCAGAAATTATTTTTTGAACAAGAAAGAAAAACTCTCGCCTTAACTAAATGATACTCTTCTTTATTTCAGCTGAAGAACTAAGCGCCGACACATTTAAGGGGCCTTACAACAACTCCGTCTACGAACCCCTTCCGATAAAACATTTAAATCTTGCACACAACAAAATCCACAGTCTGCCACATAAACTTTTTGAACACATGAATGAGTTGCAAGAGTTGATTTTGAAGGGCAACAAGCTCAAGCTCTTGGATCATCCTACTCAGATTGCTTTGAGCGGTTTACAAAATTTGCAGGTAATAGTTTTGGATTTCAGTCTAACTATTTTTCTAAATGAGTTTTTCTCTTGCTGACTATCGAAACCTTATTGTACTCTCTTTTAACAGAACTTCTCTCTCTCTCTCTCTCTCTTTGTTTCTCTTTTTATTTATACTGCTGCAATATCCTGCAAGTCTTTAATAATATTAACAAAAACAATAGATTTATTAATATTATTTAAAAAAGTTAGCGGGCATAGTACAGAGCCTTGTACCCCCTGTGTGTGTAATTGTGAAAATCAAAGCATAGTGATTTAGTGTTTCGATTTTTTTTAACCGTTTTGTTATTTACTAAGATTGTATTTAGTACGGTAGCTTCTTATATATTTGTTTGTACATGATTTTTTCAAACTGATTTCTTGAGGGTGGTCGTTTTTCAGAATCGGACGAATTTTCAGAATCGGAAGAATTCTAGCAATTTTTAAACTGTTTGGAAATATCAACTGTTCAAAAGATTGATTTATTAAAAACCTAAAGTGTTGTTCTGTCGTTACTTTTATTACTTTTAAAGAGATACTAGAAGAAATTGTACTTTTTAGTTCTTTAATTACATCTACTAAGAAAATAAAAGAAGCAGAATGTAACGTGGATATATAGTACAATCTTCATTGTTCACAGTTTTGTGGTCTGAATATGCTTTTTCTAGAATATCTCCTCTGTTTTCTTGTAAAATACTATAAGAATATACTGCACCTTCAACTGCGACCATTGCAAGTCTATCGTGGCTTACTTTTGAGATTGTTTTTCACCCCCTTGTAAAGATGCTTGCAACTTATTTTGATAAGGCAACGTTCTGATATAGACTTAATGCAGAATACATGTTGACGTGCTATCGCTACAATCTGTCTGGCCATCTCGTCGTCCCGCAAACAGAGTTCTTAGTAAGACCTATTCCGTACATTGGTAAAACCAATCTCCGGATCTCTTGCCTGGTCCTCTTCGTGTATGGTTCTATGAACTCTTTGGAATGTATCTCTCTATTATAGTCTAAAACTTAACACGACATAATAAGAAGAAAACTTGAGTTAAATAATTGGTATAGCTGGAGTGATAAATAAAAAATTATTGCTTAGCTGCATGGACCTTGGTGCACCTTTAGTCATCATAAGCCTGATCCAGGTGTTCCTTTGACTGACTCCTTTGGTCATTTCCAAACCGGTGACGTAGGCAGGATGATCATTAGGTCTTTAGCTTGTCGGTTAGACAGTCATAACTCAGTTAGTAATTTCAAATAACGATTTTCAGAGGCTTGACCTATCGCACAACGAACTGACAGACCTTCCTCCAGAAGCCATCCGTAAACTGACCAGTTTAATTGAACTAGACCTTTCCGACAACCTCTTTGATTTTGTGCCAGACACTCTAAGTCTGCTGGGAAATACGTTGGAATCGGTCAATTTGGATAACAATAAGATTTTTGAGATTACTGATGAATCCTTTCTGGGTAAGTGCATGGACATTTTGTTTTAATATTTTGTCACTGGCAGTTTAAAGGGGTTCTCCATCAAAAATACAAAAGGGGTTTTGTAGTAGAATCGATGACAAGTCTAGAAGTGAACTTCGTTTTTTGATATCACTTCTAGTAATCAAGATATTCAATTTTGAAAGTTGAATCCTGCCACTATTTCGTTATCAATTTTGGAGCTTTATCAAACCTTTTGCGTAATACACACCTACCGGGCTCTCTCTTGAAAAATTATTTTTCTTTTTCATTCCCAAGGACAAAAAGTTTCTACGCAAAAAGGAACAAAAACATTTTGTAAAAACTCTAAATATTTACTAGTTTTTGAAATTTCCCAAATTTTTGCAGCCTCCCCAGCCCTCCTTGAAGTCATGTTTATATAAGAGGCAACTAAGGTACGGGAGCGGGTTGCATCCCAAAATAATGGTCTACCTCTCTTCCACGGAATCAAGAAGTCAATCTGCTAGTTTCCCGTTAGCTCTGCAAATTCCCGGTGGTTCTAGTACCGCAAGAACTGAAGCGGAGACTAGTGCTCTTTTAATAATATCATTGAGACAACTGTGACGTGACGATCTACCTGCGCTTTTGCGACAGGCCGTTAGGTAAAAAATATTTGCCGCAGGAGCAGGTATGGGCCACGCACACAGATTGTACAGTACGAAGAGCTATAGAGATTCTGAAAGTTTTGAATTATCCAGATGAGTACCTAAGGAAGCTGACGGTAGTGCATTAAGCCATGCTCCACTTTCTTTTTCTTGTAAATCTAGAAGGCGTGCTTTGTCATTGTTATGTCTATACGTGACAGTTAACCTTTAAAGACAAGGTGTATGATAGATTCAAAAAGGAGGAATAGTGGTTATGTCTAAGGGTATAATGACGAAATAGTGGCAGGATTTACAAAATAAACCCCACTTGTATTTTTGATGTAGAATCCCTTTAAAGGCACACCAGTATTAATACACATTAATCTCTGCGCTCGTATTCTAAAACCACGCTTGAAAAAAGCACTATTTTAGCCACTAGTTGTAAAAACATTTTTTAATTATCGTTATTTTTAGGCGTGAAGAATTTATTAGAAATCTCCGTCAGGAACCTTCCCAGACTTAAGTATATAAACGCAAATGCGTTTGCTGGATTGATAAACCTAAAAATTTTAAAGCTTTCAGACAACGAGAACTTACGGGAGATTGACAAAGAAGCGTTTTCTCCCAAGCAGATCTTAGAAGAGGTAAATGACCCAGACCTAAAAATAATTTATTTGGGTCAAAAAAGGCCTAAATACAACATTTCGTAATGGTGTTTGTCTGAGAGACGCGATAATTCAAAAGCCGCTAAAACGATTTTTATCAAATTTGGCACCAAAATTATTTGACAGCAGGCGAGGAGGTGTTTAGTGTTTGATGGGGGTGAGAGGTTCAAAAGTAGGTAGAAAGGCGGACTGAAAAAATCCTAACTTACAAAGTCAAGAATTTTTTTTTACAAACATGCTCACGACCTGTAGCAGCTAACGAAACACGGATTTCACATATAGAGAAATACATTTTCAGAAAATCGGTAATAACGTCAAAGTTCGTCAAAGCCTTTCAAACTTTTTTAATGAGGTTAAGTTTCAATCGCGATTTTCTTGACTATTTGCTACTTTTTTCGGAATAAGAAAAAATGGATCGATTATTTAAATAGTTTCCAAATATACTGTAAATCTTTTTTTTTTTCGTTAACATCATTAATGGATATAAAGTGTTTCTTTTAATATAACTAATTTTACCCAAAAGAGGTCTGATCATGAAGGTGAAAAAAACGAACATCAACAAAAAAATGGAAACAAAATTTAAATACTCTCTACCCTGTTTGAAAGTTTGAGACAATAATGTATTTAAAATTAACTCTGTGTGTTCGTACTTCCATTGTCTATATTTTATTTATACACGACGTTTCGATCAGTACAACCTCTGATCGTCTTCAGGTGCAAAATACAATCTATTCCTAAGGCTACGTTCTTATATATTATGGGAAATCACTCAACCGTAAAGTTTAAAAAGTTATCTCCGCCCAAGGAGGGGCTTCCAAATATTTGGAATTTCAACACTTGGTTTACTGAAAACACCCTGATTCTGACCAATAAAGGCAGCTTCAAGGAATTTTCGTTTCTTCCACTTCATTCGGTGTTGTTTTGACCACGCGTGTTCGGCTATTCCTGATGTCATTGTTTAAACTCTTTGGGTATTCGTCTGATGTTCCTTAAGCCTAACAGATAGTCGTCTTTTTGTTTCACCTATGTATGATTCACCACACTCACAAGGAACTTGGTAAATGTATTATTTATGTATTATTATTTAACAAAAAGACCGCTATCTGTTAGGCTTAAGGAACATCAGACAAATACCCAAAGAGGCGAAACAACGAAATCAGGAATAGCCGAAGAAACGAAAATTCCTTGAAGCTGCCTTTATTGGGCAGAATCAGAGTGTTTTTGGTAAACCAAGTGTTAAAATTCCAAATATTTGGAAGCCCCTCCCACGGTTGAGTGATTTCCCATAGTATATAAGTACGTAGCCTTAGGAATAGATTGTAGTTTGCACCTGAAGACGATCAGAGATTGTACTGATCGAAACGTCGAGTATAAATAAAATATAGACAATGGAAGTCCGAAACACAGAGTTAATTTCATCCTCTACCCTGGTATTTAAAATACAAATAAAATATTGCTAAAGTAGAATTAGAAAGTTAGAGTTTGTATGCAATGTTTTATGAAAGAAAAATCTCTGGATAATTTTCTGCTCTTTTATTTCCTAAACACTTGGTCACCACCATTCTAAAGGTTTCCCATGCCTCTTTTTCTTTTCCCTGAAGCACAGCGCCAAATCCACGAGCTTTTTTATTTGGATTCCCACAAAAATTCTCACTTATTCCGTATAATTTTTGTTTTATGTGATAGTAGGCAGGAAGATCTCTATTCATAGCTTTAATCAAGTGTTAAAACAAGTCAAAATTGATATGTAACGGCAGAAGTAATATTTTCTTTGAAGCAACTAAATGACTGTTCGTAATATTTTTCACTCCCGGTACAAAAGATTGTCTTTGTGGTCAATTTCTTCTTTTATACTGTTTACAAATTTACATTGCATTTTTGCTTACCTATCTATAGGAGAAAAATTGAGTTAATTTAATTTTAAATTTTTTAATACTTAAATGTAGAAGGTACTCAGGTAAATCACTTTTTTATTATCAGTATAAATAATTTGTTTTGTTAGTTTGTACCTAATAAGAGTTTTTATCTGTGGTTTCTGGTAATTTTGTTAAGAGTATACAATGATGTATTAAAAAAGTCTACTTCTAACTTATTTGTATTTTGCATCATTCTATTAATAGGATTATTTTGCCCATAGAGAGTACGATATTGTTCTGTTTCAAAGCAGTGAGGATCTCTTAGTAGTAGGACGAAGAGGTACATAAAATCTAACTGATGCAAGCAGATTGGCACAAACTACTTCACCATTAATGAGTTTAAAAAGTTTACGTTTGAAAGAAATTTGTTTTGGACTTTTTCTAGTTTTGAAATGTAAGTAGAGTGAGGGAGACCAAACTGCTGAATTACTTTCGAATATAGAGCATACAAGGGTGCAATATAAAGTTTTTATTGAGTTAATGTTGGTGAAGTCTTTCGTGTGACGTTTTATGAACCCCATCATTTTAAGAGCTCTGTTGGATAAAGTTGTAGTATGATAGGAAAAGATCAAGTCATTAGTAAAAAATACTCAGGTCTAGACCTTTCATGATGTTAACTTGTTCAATTTCAGTATTTTGATTATACAGACCGCTTCAAGCTACTGCGAACATAGGGCGGAAGAAGTCTAATTTGCCAGTGTACGTACATGCAGAGACACCGCACGCCTATCAGTGAAGCAACCAATACTCAGGTTTGCGATCACCACTTGCATGACTTTCCTTTGGTATTTAGTACGCCTCTAACCACGGTGCTGTGTGGAGTGTAGTTAATGAAACCGGAATTGGGTCAATAAATACGCAAATTTTTATAACGTAATTTTCTTATTTTTTGTCACTGATAAATAAGAGCGTTTTATTGTCAACTGCTCAGATTTATCAGTGACGACGTGTTACAATGAAAATAATAAGGAGAAACAAAATAAAAGCAAGTTCTCAAAATAAAATAATACATTCTAAAAACCAAAAAGATTCTCCCAGTCAAAAAAAAATTAAAGCAAATGTTCGAAAAGTCCTCCTTGCTCGGCTAGACAATATCCGAGCCTACTATAAAAACCCCTTCTAACGTTTCCAAGCATGTTAGGGGTGATAATTTGAAAAGCTTCTTCAAAAACAGATAGAAGTCATTAGGAGCAAGATCGGGAGATCGAGCTGGCCATAAAATAGTTCCCCGTGTACTTATAACCCGATTAGGAAATACATTATCAAGATATTCCCTAACAAGGCCAACATTGTGAGCGGAACAACCATCTTGTTGAAACCATGTTTCACCAAATCTTACACCTAACAACTGCCTAGCAGTTGGAATAATGTGTTGCTGTAGTAGATCCAAGTATCTAGGACCATTCAAATTGCAATTGCCGTTAATAAAAAATGGCCCAATTACGTGTTCCCCTACAATACCCCCCAAACATTTAGTTTTTGGGGATACTGTGTTCTTACGTCAAAATATAAATGCAAATTTTCCCTCGACCAATATCGAACGTGTGTTGGGTTATGACGATTTGACCATTTGACCATCTGCACTTTTTCGGCAACTTCGTAGACATCCATTTTTAGTTTTAAAAATGTATTATTTCAATTAAGAACTTACCCATCTGTTTCTCGAGCAAGGCAGAAATAAAACAAAATAATAAAAACAAAATGAATTTCCAAAAGATAACACTGTAGCGTGCTTCGAATCCAAATCGGTCGTACGGCACGGAGAGTAAATTGGACTTGATTCCCCCTATGTTCGCAGTAGCTTGAAGCGGTCTGTATAGTGATCCTTTTTAGCTCATTTGCGTAGAAAACAACAGTATTTTGTATACATACATTTCCCAATCATATGTGTTATATTTCACGGTTTCCAATTAGTTTAACAATACCTAGTAACTAAACATAAAAGAACAATACTTCTCATTACCTAAATTCAAATACACACACACAACAATCACTCTCTCAGTCTAATTAATCAATCAAAAAATACTTTATTGTCAAGAACAAAAATTCAGTCGGCAAAGCAGGCTAAAAACTAAAAGAAATAAAAAATGTAAAATAAGTAAGAACATAAAGAAAATACATTACTATTGAAGGTTATTTTAGGTAGAATATAAGTAATAACTATACAATATTAAAAGCACAATGTCCAACATTTTGAATGTGTAAGTTCATAAAAAGTCAAATTGGTGTCTACATGAACGAGTGGTTTTAAACCTATTACTCACTAACAAATTGGAAAAGTTTGTTATGTTTATACTAAATTACTAATAATAAAAAATACCCACTTTACTCTGATTAAAAAGGAGCGCAACAGAAACATAACATAGTTGCACCAAAAATTATTGTAAAATACTACAACAGTAAAAAGAAAAAAGAATAAAAATATCTAGTCACTAAAATAATTCATAAAAAAAAGAAAAAAAAACACATTAAAAGCAGCAAGTTTATAACTGAGTGTCATAAAATTCAGAAACCGAGTAAAAAGCTAAGTTTTAATGCCCTCGTATATAACAGATTTTTGTGCTAAAATGCTTTTTGGAATTGGCAATCGAATGTTAAATTCTTGTCTTGTATGATATTGTTGAGACTTAGGCCCTTTTTTATAATTTTTAAAAACTAAACTGTGTCAGAAACATAAAGTGATGTAAGTGTTAATATTTTATGTTTGACAAATAGAGTTATACATTGGAAATGAATCCAACAAGCTTTTTTTGTAATATTAAAATTATTGATAGCAAATATTGATGCGCCGATCCCCAAAACGGCAAGCCGTACCTTAAGTGTGACTCAAAAAGTGAGAAATATACAGATCTAGCCGTATCAACCCCCAGTTCAGATCTCCGTGACATCCGTGACAATACATTAAAAGCATGCGCCAGCGTAAAAGATTTATGGTTCATAGACAGGTATACTGCCCGTATCACGTAAACCAGACCTCGAAAAATATTTTAAGCGATGGATTAGCGTCGAGCAGGTCAAAATCTATAAGACCGAGCTGTTTTTATAGCCTACTTTTTTGGTCCGCCATACCAATATGGTACTATTAAAATCGTGAAATTTTGACTTTTCTTAATTTTATCAAAAATGAGTTACTAAGGTTCCAAAACACCTTAATCGACGAAAAAAAAGTTGTCTGTCGATCTGTTGTGTGTCTGTATACACGATAACTCAAGAACGCCTTAATCGATTTTAACGAAATTCGGTACAAAAATGTGGGAACTTTAGTTTCCGAGTTACTTGAAAAAACGTTAAAATATATTTAAAAAATCATAACTTTAGAAGTTAAGCAGCTATTGATATGCGGTTTTCAGATTTTAGTTTTCGTAAATATTGCCCAAAAATTTTGTTATAAGGTTTAAATCTTTCAAAGCTACAGTTTTTAAGATATTTTCATTTTCATTGAACATAAAATAATTAATTGTATGGTGGACTATCCGTGCTTTCTAGCACCAATTTTTTTTGTGTTGACTAGTGTAACTAATTCCTTAATAAATAATTTTAGCTGTGGCTTCACAACAACTCGTTGCGAGGTCTCGACATTTCTCTCACCAACTGGGCGACTTTGAGGGTGCTCACCCTACACGATAACCCTCTAGTCTGCAGCTGCGACCTCTACGAATTAGCCCTGAACCTCCAGTGGGACATAAAGAGGACCAAAGATGGTCCGATTTGCACGAATCCCGTGACGTTGATCAGCGAGCAAGTTTATGGTTTGTCAAAGGAGGTTTGCGGATACGGGGTATGTTTTTTTTATTGATGTCATATAGGTCAGAGTTGGTTTGAGCTACATATTTAAGAAAAACAATAATTTTTTGAGACACATATTTTTTGAAAGCGAGTAAGTTCCCCTTTTAGATGAAGGAAAAATTAAAATTTTTTACATAGGTCCTAGCAAGAAACACCTTTTATTGTATTTGCTTATAAAGAACTCCGTGTTTTTTACGTGTTAATGCAAATTTGACTCCGGTGGTTGAAAGTCCTTATCTTTCGGATCAGTATTCCACTTAATGGACATCTGTCAAACTCATACCAAATACAAGATGGTGGCTCAAATATGGAAAACAGGACATTTTGGAAAATTCACAACTTTTTCATTTGTCAACCGATCTTTTTAAACTCATTTTATTTTATCATAGTGCACTTTTAGTAAAACCATCAATCATTTGCATTTTGGATGTCTGGATGCTACGTCACATTTTTTTATGTGTTTTTTGTTTTTTATTGAGTAACTTTCGATTCTGCAAAAACATCACAAAAGATGTATATTAACAAGTTATATCCAAAAAAGGTACCATTTTCACCATAGGTTAAAAGGTTCCGTTATGCCCAAAAAAACTTCGAAATTGGCCTAGGTACCCCAAAACGCCAAAATTTTATATTTTAATGAAAGTTTCAAAACAAGGAAAAAAGAGACGAAAATTGAAAGCTATTACCATTTTTATAATTTAACATGACTTGTTAATACGCAACTTTTTTGTATCGTGTGATTTTTTTCAAAATCGACAGTTACTCTTTAGACAGCCAAAAACACGTAAAAAAAACATGATGTTGCAGGATATTTTTTTTAACAGGCTGGAAAGTATGCACTTTCCGGTCGTATTTTTAAGCCGGAAAGTTTTCCTGTACAGGGAGTTCTCAAAAATGATCTTCTTTCTTTTTCTTACCAGGCAGTTACTTTGTTTATAAGGGCCTTTAAAAGTGCTTTTATATAAGGACGATTACATTTTTTTTTATACCTTCATAAAAAATATAATTTTAGTAACTGTCTGCATATAACTAAAGCATGGCTTTTTTGGTTACCGATGCAAAAAAACTTTTCTTTTTTAATCACGGATGCAAAAAAAGATTTCAGTTCGGTTTTACCCAAAACTAAAGAGAAATAGCGGAAAATGATAATATTGAAAAAATCTAATTATTCTTGCATAAAAATTAAACCATTTCCGCCATTTTTCACCAAGTATTTACGAAAAAATCATTTAAAAACATCGTCAAAATATCAAACTATCAAAGATCAAAATGTCGCAACAATGAACGTCACCGAGTAAAAAGGTACATCGCTATGGAAACGATTGTTAAATTTACCACCCGCCTTGATTTATAGTGTAAAGATGGTGTGCTGCGAGAAATTCCCTTCGTTCGAGATTTTTAAAAGTATTTTCCTGTTTTTCTTGGATTTTTTGATAAAGGTATTTAAAAAAATAGTATTAACAACTCGCAGCTAAACTGTGCTTTTTTTTACTCGCGTTTTTAAATACCTCGCTGCGGTATTTAAACCAACTCTTGTAAAAAAAGCACTATTTTAGCCACTAGTTGTTAAAAGTACTATTTAGTAAGTGTCTACATATAACTAAAGCATGGCTTTTTTGGTTACCGAAAAAAAGATTTCATTTCGGTTTTACCCAAAATTAAGAAGAAATAGCGGAAAATGGTAATATTGAAAAAATCTAATTATTCTTGCCTAAAAATTAAGCCATTTTCGCCAGTATTTACTAAAATAGTAGTTTTCACAACTAGTGGCTAAAATAGTGCTTTTTGACAAGCGTTGGTTTAAATAACGAGCGCAGCGAGGTACAGAAATCTTTTTTTGCACCCGTGATAAAAAAAAGGTTTTTTTGCATTGGTAACCAAAAAAGTCATGCCTTAGTTATCTGCAGACAGTTACTAAAATCATGTTTTTGATGAAGGTATAAAAAAAAATCATTTAAAAACATCGTCAAAATATCAAACTGTCAAAGATTAAAATGTCGCAACAATGAACGTCACCGAGTAAAAAGGCACATCGCTATGGAAACCATTGTTATTTAATTTACCACCCGCCTTGATTTATAGTGTAAAGATGGTGTGTTGCGAGAAGTGCTCTTCGTTCGAGATTTTTTAAAAGTATTTTCCTGTTTTTCCTGGACTTCTTGATAAAGGTATTTCAAAAAATAGTGTTAACAAATCGCGGCGAAACTGTGCTTTTTACTCGCGTTTTTAAATACCTCGCTGAGCTCGTTACTTAAAGCAACGCTTGTAAAAAAAGCACTATTTTAGCCACTAGTTGTGAAAACTACTATTTCGTATATAAGCAACAAATCGATTTTATTTTAAAGCGATTTATCTCAATCATTTTACAGAAAAATGTATTGAAAACTCGAAAAGAAAGAATAGCTATAATCCAACATCCCGCAAAAGCAATTGAAATTGGCCCAGTTTTACTTAGTTTTTGCGCTCTCCGTTGACAATTACTTGGCGAAACTAAATTTTTCGTTGCCATGGTTTCCGCAAGCTAATTAGGGGGCGCCACTTCACTGATATAGTTTTATAGCGAGTGGAAAGTGCAACAGACTATTCTTTCCCCAATTCACTGGTTGAATATCTTGGGTATTTTCCAGCTAATATTTACAGAAAGTAGAACAAAAGCACTAACATTTTTCTCTTATCCAGGTAAATTCTTATGGAGTTCACATCATAGAGCACCACTTCGAGACGTTCAAAATTATTCTGCTGACAATCTCCATCGTTCTGTGTTTCACGGCTGGCGTGATCGTGACCGTTCTGTTTCTGAGATATCGTAAATATAAATTGAACAAGAACTATCCGTTTGCCACTCAGGTGATGTATAATCCCTTGAGAATGCCAACAATGCCGGTTTAAAAGGGTGCACTTTTGTACACTGATATTTTTCAGAACTTCCCCAAATATCTAAGGTACTTACTTCCTGGTAATTCCTGATAATTCCTGTATTTCCTTAGTAACCCCGTTGAACGGTAATTCTAATTATTTTCCATTAATTCTCTATGCTACGTTTCGGCGTCAGAAGTCCGTTTAGGTAAAAACCGTATTTATTATAACCCGGTGATATATTAACATTTTCTGAACGCCTACGATTTATCAAACCAGGAATTTCTCATACCGTATTTAATAAAAATTTTCATCGTATGAACGGTTCACCATAAAAACTGCAAATTATTAAACCAATTTTTTATCCGAACCTTATTTCTTCAAACCCGTTCAATGACAAATTCGAAATTTATAAGACCCGTTTTTGACCGAACCATTGTTCTTCAAACTCATTTAATATCAAACTCGTTATTTGTAAAACCTATTTTTAATAAAACCCGAAATTTGTCAAACCATTATTTTTCAAAACCGGAATTCGTAAAACCCGTTGTTTATCAGAAAATTTTTGCTAAATTGATTGCGCATTAGCCAATACATGAACCGGAGGCGTACTTGCAGGTGGCGCGGCGTTTCGATGCATTTGTCGCTGCTATACGCGCATACTTGTACAGTTAGCGTTCAATCATCTGAACACTACCTGTGAATACTTTTAGTCAAGTGTGCGCACATAGGACAAATGCATCGAAACGCCGCGCTGCCGCGCCACCTGCGTGTAATAAATTTATCAAACATTTTCTGATAAACAACGGGTTTTACGAATTCCAGTTTAGAAAAATATTGGTTTGACAAATTCCGGGTTTTATTACTAGTTTGATATTGAATGAGTTTACTGAATAATGCTTCGATTAAAAACCGGTCTTATAAATTTCGAATTTGTTATTGAATGGGTTTAAAGAAATAAGGTTCGGATAAAAAATTGGTTTAACGAATTGCAGTTTCTAAGGTGAATGACTTTATGATTGAATTTTCTTTTATTTAACGAATTTGATTTTGCACATTCTGACAAACCGTGGGCGTCCCATTTTCTTAAAGTGTCAAAATTTCGTTGTCGAAACATCCCCTTGCCCAAACATCCTCGGGCCAAATCGGTGCCTCCGGAAATGTTCCATCCCCTCCCAGCAATTCCCAAGTGATTATGTTTAAAATATTTCTCTAATTTAAGATTTGTAACGGCTTTACATTGTTATTGTATACAGTATGTAATTAGGGTAGGTAATGTTAAGATGTATATAGTTTCTAAGCCCGTGAAATGTATGTGCCATTTTTAATATTTGTTTTTGTACTTTGTACTCTTCTGTTTTTCAATAAAATTATGAAGGCAATAAATTGTTTTGATTTTTGTGTTATAGTTAATAAACACTGCGTGGTACCCGAAAAACTGAAATTTTCCAAAAGTCATTATTAATTTTTAAAAAAATGTATATTTGGTTTCGGGATATCTTGCTAAACTAGAAAATTTCAACGAACCTTACTTCTTCAAACCCGTTCAATGACAAATTCGAAATTTATAAGACCCGTTTTTAACCGAACCATTGTTCTTCAAACTCATTTAATATCAAACTCGTAATTTGTAAAACCTATTTTTAATAAAACCCGGAATTTGTCAAACCATTATTTTTCAAAACCGAAATTCGTAAAACCCGTTGTTTATCAGAAAATTTTTGCTAAATTGACTGCGCATTCGCCAATACATGAACCGGAGGCGTACTCGCAGGTGGCGCAGCGTTTCGATGCATTTGTCGCTGCTACACGCGCATACTTGTACAGTTAGCGTTCAATAGTTTGTATACAGATGTCACTTGCATTCCAGTTACCTGTAAATACTTTTAGTCAAGTGTGCGCACATAGGACAAATGCATCGAAACGCCGCGCTGCCGCGCCACCTGCGTGTAATAAATTTATCAAAAATTTTCTGATAAACAACTGGTTTTACGAATTCCGGTTTAGAAAAATAATGGTTTGACAAATTGCGGGTTTTATTACGAGTTTGATATTGAATGAGTTTACTGAATAATGCTTCGATTAAAAACCGGTCTTATAAATTTCGAATTTGTTATTGAATGGGTTTAAAGAAATAAGGTTCGGATAAAAAATTGGTTTAACGAATTGCAGTTTCTAAAGTGAATGATTTTATGATTGAATTTTCTTTTATTTAACGAATTTGATTTTGCACATTCTGACAAACCGTGGGCGTCCCATTTTCTTAAAAGTGTCAAACGTCGAAACGTCCCCTTGCCCAAACATCCTCGGGCCAAATCGGTGCCTCCGGAAATGTTCCATCCCCTCCCAGCAATTCCCAAGTGATTATGTTTAAAATATTTCTCTAATTTAAGATTTGTAACGGCTTTACATTGTTATTGTATACAGTATGTAATTAGGGTAGGTAATGTTAAGATGTATATAGTTTCTAAGCCCGTGAAATGTATGTGCCATTTTTAATATTTGTTTTTGTAGTTTGTACTCTTCTGTTTTTTAATAAAATTATGAAGGCAATAAATTGTTTTGATTTTTGTGTTATAGTTATTAAACACTGCGTGGTACCCGAAAAACTGAAATTTTCCAAAAGTCATTATTAATTTTTAAAAAAATGTATATTTGGTTTCGGGATATCTTGCTAAACTAGAAAATTTCAAGATGGAGACTTGGGTTCAGGGCAAAAAATTTTGGTTTCAGGAAAAATTAAGTAATGTGATACATCATTAAAATAGTATTTGAAAGACCTTTAAAACAAGGTATCACACGCTTTTTTAGTACATACAGTTCTCAACATATTCTTATTTTTACAAATGTCTGTAAAAGCAGTCAATTTTGACCAAATGTTGAGGTACACACAAAGAGCAGTATCTTGAAAACTTGCTTATTTGCTTAAAAATAGCTTATTTAAAGGTATTTTAAAGATCAGTTTAATGACGTGGAAACCTATTTTTTTTAGTTTTTGAAAATTTTTAAAATAATTTTTTTACCTTGAAATCATCAAGTTTCCATATTGAAATTTGGTAGATAGTTTAGCAAGACATCCAGAAAGAAAAGAATTATTTTTTATTAAAAATTACCTTTTTGGAAAATTTGTTTTAAAAAAATTAAAAATTTACCAAAAAAAAAAATCATAAAAAGTAGGTACGTCATGTGATACCTCACAAGAGATAGAGAAGGGGTTAAAAGTTCAGAATTTTTCCTTTACATAATTTATTAAGGGCTTCTCGAGCGGCTTTTTTTTGTCAACTCAAGTTTGTAATTTTTAAATGGTTAAATTAAAAAATAACTCCAGTTTTAGATTCCGCTTTTACCCGACCCACAAAGTGCATTTGTTGCGTCAATCATAAAATGTCCGTTCTTTTTTATACTAACTTACCTCCTCGCTACCCGTCATTTGTTTGGTACACGAAATGAAATCATTTAATACTTTTTCGGCTTTGTTCGCAATCTCTTTGAACTTGTAGAACGACTCTAGCTGCTCGGAACATTTTAGACAAATGGTTTTTGGGAGGTGATCTTCTTCTTGAACCTAAAATAACAAAAACAAATAAATAAAGAAATGAGCTATTTATGCCAGAGATAATTCGAGGGCACCTATCTGTGCGCATGAGCTAAATAAAAGATTTTTTGGCATTTGGCATTGCCTTGTTTTGAACGTGTTTTAGTGGCCTTTACAGAGGTACTTTCAAAAAGAATAACCAGTTTAGAGATATTCATTCATTCATTTACAAAAACAAGAGAGTTACTAAAAAACAAAAGATCAAAAGATCTTTGGTGGAAATAACAAAAATTCAAACTTGGATGAGCATCCCACAAGGAACACACAAAAGATCAAAGCGAAAAGAGAAATGATTAAACGATGTTTCGCCCTGGGTAACCAGCGTGGGCTCATCAGTAGTTTCACTGGTCACCCTCCACTATACATCATTAAACACCATCATACTTTGATTTCCAACCTTAAACCACTCACAAATAGGCATCGTTCTGCACTGGTACTTATCCAAGTTACCTGATACGAATTTGTCCTGGCGTGTTAATATTTCCAGTAGGATTATGCTCCTAAGGCAATTAAAACAAAAAAGAAGTTAAAAAACCTCCAAATCAGTTACTTCAACCGAAAAGAAACTAAAAAACAAAAGAGGCAAGGCAATTAAAGCAAAAAAAAGTTAAAAACCTCCAAATCAGTTACCGAAAATAAACTAAAAAACAAAAGATCTTTTGTTTTTTAGTTTCTTTTCGGTTGAAGTAACTGATTTGGAGGTTTTTTAAGATAGTTACTCTTGTTTAAAAAAAAAACGCATACATGCATTTTTCCATATATCTCAAACTTTGACTTTTTATTAGTGTACTCAAACACAGCACCAGTAGTTTGCACCTGAAGACGATCAGAGACTACTGATCGAAATGTCGTGTATAAATAAAATATAGACAATGGAAGTCCGAAACACAGAGTTAATTTCAAACACATCATTGACTCAAACTTTCAAACACAGCACCAGCTTGTAATGTCTGACAGCATTAAATTCGGTATTACTATGACGTTTTGTTATATTGATAAAATCATAGAGAAAACAAACAAACAACAAACAAACAAGTTTGGCTCGATGCTGGCGCCTCCATTGAGAGCGTAGACTAACTTATGATGGGCTTTTTAAAATCTTGTTTTAGGGTCACTGAATCACGAAAACTGCGAAAGAAGACGCAGTTTTAAACCAAACTAACACTATAAAATAAAGATATACTATTTAGCAACTAAAATTGTTTTATTTTAAACGCGGCTTTTATGCTCTTTATTTATAGTTTTTTTTTGTTTTCAAAGTATTTGTTATCAGAATGAATAACTAGTATTTTTTTGGTACCAAAAATATTTACATTTATAAATAACAAAATAGGTCCACAAGGAAAAATTGGAAAACTTTGCTCAATTATGAGTTAATTTTTTTCAATTCTGAGTTAATAATTTTTTTGCCTCAGGTATGAGCAAAATTTTACTCATTGTTTACCGTGTAATAGATTTTCACACAACAAAAGAGAAGTGGGGAGGAAAATTACACTAAAAGAAGATTTTTTTTTTCAAAAGGGTGCCCAGTAAAACCCCTCAGGACGTCTTGGTTTAAAGACGGTATTTCTTTGAAACAAGACAAAAACTACTTCTTGCACTAATTGCCATATTTTGTTGTAAAAAACAGTCAATAGAATACCATAAACA
Organism: Oxystoma pomonae; assembly: GCA_963921995.1. Taxonomy (NCBI): domain Eukaryota; kingdom Metazoa; phylum Arthropoda; class Insecta; order Coleoptera; family Brentidae; genus Oxystoma; species Oxystoma pomonae. Next base: position 84,908,673 of record OY998168.1, on the reverse strand, counting down.
TTTAACAGAAAATAAGCCAGAGGTTGTTAACTCCTAAGTTTTACAAATTCCATAAAACAAACTTAGCTTTTATTGCTTCTTGAGGGCAGTAGGCACTTCTATAATCATTAAAGTAACACTCGTGGCATATCGGACAAAGCGTTTTTGTTTCTCACTTCATTACGAACAGGCCTCCAATGTCTAATGGAGAATCCAGACACCTACAGACCTGTTTTATCCTTATTAGGAATTATCAGGGAGTCATAGATGATTGCTGATGATTCCTAATACGGATTAAACAGGTCTGTAGGTGTCTGGATTCTCCATTAGACATTGGAGGCTGTTCGTAATGAAGTGAGAAACAAAAACGCTTTGTCCAATATGCCACGAGTGTTACTTTAATTTTTATTTGCAGACACGAGATTCACTTTGTTGTTTTTAAAATATTTTGGCTTTTTAGTTCTGCGGATCAAGCCTCCTCCGGAGCGATTGCTTGTTGATTCCTTAAAATTAGGGCCACGTAGTATGAAGCTCCAATTGGGAGCGATGCTGCTGCGAACTTTACCTCTTTTTAAGAGTCATGTTAGTGACCTTATACTTTTACAGGTTTCCTCCTTATAACGTGCTGAAAGGTGCAGGATTCTATATTAACGGTTTTCTGCACTTTTCAATATTGATGTTTTTGTTTATCAGTTTATTCGACAGGTGTCGCACACAGGTACTACGTCTCCGTGGATTACAAACTTTTTGTTTTACATTCGAGAGGTGTGCATGGTGCCTGTGTAGCTTCAACTGCCAGGTACAATCCTATGACTCCCTGATGATTCCTAATAAGGATGAAACAGGTCTGTAGGTGTCTGGATTTTCCATTAGACATTGGGAGGCATGGTCGTAATGAAGTGAGAAACAAAAACGCTTTGTCCGATATGCCACGAGTGTTACTTTAATTTTTATTTGCGGACACGAGATTCACTTTGTTGTTTTTTAAATACTTCTATAATCTCTGCTTCCATATAACAAAAACTTATTTTATGACAAACTATAATATAAAAATTCAAAAATCTATGACGTTTTGTTGATTTATAGAACTTTTTGAAAACTTTTGACGTCGCGCCTTGTCAATATAGTTTCAAAAACACCAACGCCTCAATGCGCTACATATCGACTCCGTAACACACTGCGCGTGTTTTGCCTTTACTTTAAACTATCTCTTTATTTTTCTTTTATCTCTGGATAAAATCAAAAATAAAAATAACCTTATTACCCAACGCAAAGGAGGGTTTTGAGTTTTAGAGCAAGAGGTCAAGGTATAAATTATGATGGATAGGTAACCCTCGCCAATTTTTGATAATATATGCATTTTCTCGTCATTAATACGAAATGAACAATCCTGTACCTCAAAATTGTGGATAAGGGCTCGGCACACCAATCCAAAGGTGGGCAATTTTAGAGGGCGTAGGGTAAGCCCCACCATTTTCACATATATGATGTAGCAGTACCCCCAGACCAAAAATCAACTGGTGTGCCGGACCTCATTCATGGATAAGGGTTCGGCACACCAGGTGATTTTTGGTCTGGTGGTACTACTACATCATATATGTGAAAATGGTGGGGGTTTTTAGAGTGGTGTGCCGAACCCTTATCCATGAATGAGGTCCGGCACACCAGGTTATTTTTGGTCTGGTGCTACTACTACATCATATATGTGAAAATGGTGGGGGTTACCCTATTCATCACGTGACCTCTAGAATTGCCCACCTTTGGATTGGTGTGCCGAGTCCTTATCCACAATTTTAAGGTACAGGATTGTCCATTCCGTATTCAGGATGAGAAAATGCACATCTTATCAAAAAATGGTGAGGGTTACCTATCCATCATAATTTTTACTGCGAACGCTTGTACTATTTAGTGTCTTGTTTCTAAAATCAATATTTTAATCTCGGATATAATTATTTAACGATACCAAAATCGCTAAAAAAACAAATAAATATGTTTAAGAAGAATCTTTATTGCTACAGAGTAATTATCACTTAAGTTACAGAAGACGGCCACTCATTTTGGGGTTGATAAAATGACGATAATAAAATCAAAAAAGCGATGGATTCAATTCACTAAATATTACTTAAAATAACAACAAGAACTAGTATTTAGTGGGCGCACCATTCTTTTGAAAATATTCATGATCTTCTGAGAGCACCTCCAGTGCGCGATGAATTGCATCGCTTATCTCTTCAGTATTTTGTGGTCTCCAGCTTCTCTGATAAATAATTTTGACAAGTCGTATATTTTCTATTGGGTTGAGATCAGGGCTGTGGGATGGCCAAAGAAGAGTTTCAATATTATTGTTTTCAAACCACTGGCGAACAACATTACCCGTGTGCACGGGATAGTTGTCCTGCTGGTAAACGAAGTCGTTGTTTTAGTAAACATCCTCAAGAATCTCAACATATCTTTGACTGTTGAATCTTCCTTCGATTGGCCAAAACATACCCAAACCTCTAGCGCAGACCCACATAATACAATAAATTCTTCTGCTGTGAAGACCACCTCCTCCCAGAAGTCATCATCATGAAGACCATTATTTATTGCAAAAATAACCCTAGTCTATTTTTTTTCTTCCGTTAAAAATGGTTTTTTGCAGCAAATCGACAGGAAATTTCAGATTTTTTCTGTGAATAGTTGCTAAGGAACCTGGGAACATCGTTACATTAGATGCTTCAACGATAAGCCTTTCATCTTGTATCTCAGAACTTACAGGCTTTCATCCTGATCCATGTTTTCTATTCATCGAATTATTTTGTATCCAGCGCTTTTTCCATCGTACTATACATTATAGACCATCCGTTTTCTAAAACTCTAGTGATAATTTATGCTTTCGTAAATGTTGTAGAAAACTGTTGTCAATCAGTTTTATGCGTTTTCTTAAACAAGAGTACAGGGTGATTCATTATATTTGGACACCCGTTTATAGCCGTTAATATTAGAGATAGAAAAAATGTTTTAATGTAAGATTTTAATAATTTCGTCCAAATTTTTTGAAAACAAGCTATCAAATGTCATTCCATATGTCAGATTTTGACATTAACTTTCTTATTTTAAATTGAACTCCCTGTATTTTTTTATTTTGTCAAGTTTCATTTTCCTTTCATATTTAAAAAATATATCAATTGTCTAGGTGCGGTAAACAGTTTTCGAGATATTGCATATTTTTGGTGGATTTTTACACTCCCGTTAGTGCCGTTAATATTAAAGATAGAAAAAAAAATAAAAAACGAAAATTGTTGAGTTTGTTGGACTTTATACATATTTTGCCAGAAAATATCATATATCACTTTTGTCAAATGTATAAATAACTAAACTAAATTAGGACTACGTTTTTCTTCTAAGGTGTTCGGGCGATATGAGTAAATAGTCTCCTTGAAATCTGGGGACTTTGGTGGCCATGGTATGGTCCTATTTGAATCAAGCCATATGGGATAATTTTGATTTACAAAATTTGTTACTGCTGAAGGATATTGGTGGAATTTTCAATATCATTTTCCAAAATGCTAAATATCTTATTCCGTTAAAATTTCCTCGGTAAAAAAATTCCATTAATAACCTTCCATTGGATATCCAAGAGCACCCAATAATATGGCAGCAGGGCGGGGCATGAATTCACAATACTAGAGCAAGAACAAATTGTCTAAATCAAAATCATCCCATATGGCTTGGTTCAAATGGGACCATATCATGGCTACCAAACTCGCCAGAGACACCTCCGGATATTTGGTGTGGGACAATTTAAAGGAGACTATTTACTCAAATCGCCCGAACACCTTAGAAGAAATTGAAAATCGAGGAAATAATGAAGCAATTAATATTAATAGAAACCTGAGACTGAGCAATAATCAACACGATTTCTGGCCTAAGAAGGCGTTATGAACTTTGTGTTGAAGTAAATGGTGGTTCGAGCATTTGTTAGATTAGTAAATTTTTTGTTGTTGTTGCCGTTCGTATTTAAAAATAGAGTAGTCGTTAGTATAATTATTTATACATTTTACTCAAATCGCCCGAACACCTTAGAAGAAATTGAAAAACGAGGAAATAATGAAGCAATTAATATTAATAGAAACCTGAGACTGAGCAATAATCAACACGATTTCTGGCCTAAGAAGGCGTTATGAACTTTGTGTTGAAGTAAATGGTGCTGTGTTCGAGAATTTGTTAGATTAGTAAATTTTTTGTTGTTGTTGTCGTTCGTATTTAAAAATAGAGTAGTCGTTAGTATAATTATTTATACATTTGACATAAAAATGACATTTGACATTTTCCGGCAAAATATATATAAAGTCCATAAAAAACTTTAGTCTTTAAACTTTTTTTCTATCTTTAATATTAAAATCCACCAAAAACATGCAATATCTCGAAAACCGTTTACCTCATCTAGAAAAAAAAAGTTAACAAGATAAAAAATACAGAGTGTTCAATTTAAAATAAGAAAGTTGATGTCAATATTGGACATATAGAATGACATTTGACAGTATTTGTCAAAGTTTTCAAAAAATTTGGACAAAATTATTAAAATCTTACCTTAAAACATTTTTTCTATCATTAATATTAACCTAGATAACCGGGGTGAATAATGAATCACCCTGTTCACCTTACTGATAAGTCCCTAACATGTTTTCACATCGTACTTAAGGGTGAATTTGAATAACAAATGTGCTTCTTCCAATTACTTAATCTAAAAAAACTGTTAATCAAATTTGTATCAAATTTTGTACGGTGAAAGTTTAAAACATTATCCTGAAACCATTTTACGGATTTTGCATAATTTAAATTTTTTTATATGATTTGACGTATCCTAAAAATGTTTAATTCGTGGTAAAAATTATCGATTATCTTAAGATACTAAATTAAAACAAGATATATATTTTTTTTTGAAAATCCACGCGAATGGTCTGTGGGGGATACCCAAAGACATTCCACTAATATACCTTTATGGGGATACCAGAAGCCTCCCCTGTGCAAAATTTTGTTAATTTTTGATGGGCCGTTTATCTATTTAAGTAAACGAACTGTTTTTAGGACTCCAATTCACTTGAATAATTATTGAAAAGATTGTCTTCTTTTCACACTACTACTGTGTAAATAGTCGAAAATTTTAAAAGCGATTTTGTTTGTATTTTTTCCAATTTTCCTTGAGATATGTTGTTTTAGTTCTTTTTATGGACATAATGTTTAATAAATAGATACCACCATTCACGAGCATTAATCAATCAAAATCCCTTCCAAGTAAATTTTGTTAAAGCCTTGTTGATTCCCTACCCAATTAGTAAAATATGTAAACTTAGTTTTTTTTGTTATTTTCATGTTCCTGTATAGGTGCCTCTTGGCGCCATTTTTTTATTACTTTTATTTCAAGACAACTTTAATAGTGGGCACTAAAATAATAATGAATAATGATCAAAACACTGCTTGAGGCAACTTTTTATGTTATTGCCAAGACATTATTTGCTTCATCATATACACAAAACATTACAAGAAAAAAACAGTATTAGAGACTTACTGGACACGGTGGTTTAACGTAAAGCCTTAATAAGGGAAAGCCTTATTGCAATAAGGCAAACCTTAAGTATTTCAGTAGGGCAAAACCTTGTATGGGTAGTTCTACAAAAATTGTTAAATTTGCGGTCCTCTTCAAATATCTTTTTAACTAAAAGCCATTCATTAATTTTATTTTCTTAACAGGTGCCATAATTTCTCAAATATTCCCTAAAAAAATATTTCGTTTTTATCTTTTTTTTCACGCTGAAGTACCCCAAATCTATGTCCCCTGGCGTGTCTCCGCTAAAAATACCAATGGAAAAACAATGTATCGAGAGTTTCTAATGAAAAAGAAATATACAGCTCTTAATTCAAACCATGTTTTCTTTTTACGCTTTGTAAGATAACGCACAAAAAAGCTTTACTCTATAAAATCCAATAGAGTAAAATAAAACACATTGCTGTGTCAGACGATTTCTCAGTCCCTTGGATATTGTTTTTCTTAAAACTTGAAAAGATACTTTGCTCAAAGAATTTTCTTACCGCTTTGCATACTGACGAAATAATGCATTGGAAAATTTAATTTTTTGAAAACGCAATAATATCAAAAATATATTTTAAATTTAAGATGATTTTCTCGGTCACGTGGCTTTCAGTCACCTGGACATTATATTTATTATAATATAGAACAATCGGCCAAACCAAAGACAGATTTTAAAAACTAGCTATTTTAACTACTGATTCATATGGATCGATAACATTTAAAACATAAAAAGTTAAATAAAATATATTTTAAACCATAACATCAAAAAAAAAAACTACCCATACAGGGATGCACACCCTGGAAAGGGTAAAATCGGCACTAAAATTTGGGTACCAACTCATTTTAAAAGTATTTGAGTTGCCTTTTCTGATGTTTAATTTTTTTTTAAATCGTTTTAGAGATAAGAGATAAAAATAAGTTAAAAAACGTCCAAATCGGTTACATCAACCGAAAAGAATCTAAAAACAAAAGATCAACAGATCTTGGGTGGAAATAACGAAAATTCAAACCTGGATGAGCATCCCACAAGGAACACACAAAGGACCAAAGTGAAAAGAGAAATAATTAAACGATGTTTCGCTCTGGGTAACCAGCGTGAGCTCGTCAGTGGTTCCACTGGTCACCCTCCCCATACATCATTAAACACCATCATACACTTTGATTTCCAACTTTGAATCACTCACAAATAGGCATCGTTCCGCACTGGTACTTATCCAAGTTACCTGATACGGATTCGTCCTGGCGTGTTAATATTTCCAATAGGATTATGCTCCTAAGGCAATTAAAAAACGAAAAAAGAAGTTAAAAAAACCTCCAAGTCGGTTACATCAACCGAAAAGAATCTAAAAACAAAGATCAAAAGATCTTGGGTGGAAATAACGAAAATTCAAACCTGGATGAGCATCCCACAAGGAACACACAAAGGACCAAAGTTAAAAGAGAAATGATTAAACGATGTTTTCCTCTGGGTAACCAGCGTGAGCTCGTCTGTGGTTCCACTGGTCACACTCCCCTTAACTTTGAATCACTCACAAATAGACATCGTTCCGTACTGGTACTTATCCAAGTTACCTGATAAGGATTCGTCGTGGCGTGTTAATATTATTATTTCCACCCAACATCTTTTGTTTTTAGATTCTTTTCGGTTGATGTAACCGATTTGGAGGTTTTTTTTAACTTCTTTTTTCGTTTTTTAATTGCCTTATATTAACACGCCAGGACAAATCCGTATCAGGTAACTTGGATAACTACCAGTGCGGAACGATGCCTATTTGTGAGGGATTCAAAGTTGGAAATCAAAGTGTATGGGGAGGGTGACCAGTGGAACCACTGACGAGCTCACGCTGGTTACCCAGAGCGAAACATCGTTTAATCATTTCTCTTTTCACTTTGGTCCTTTGTGTGTTCCTTGTGGATGCTCATCCAGGTTTGAATTTTCGTTATTTCCACCCAAGATCTTTTGATCTTTTGTTTTAAACGTATACCATTAACGGAAAAAGAAACCAACTTTGTTAGTAAGTATTCCTACAGTTTTACGTCCTACGTCGATTTAGTTTTTTATAGAGCCTTTTTGGAACTTTGGGGTATAATTATTAGCTTCGGCAAGCTTCCATACTCTTAAGAGTGCATGCCACGGAAGTCAACCAACTTTTAGTCAATGAAAAGTAAAGTTCTATGTCGGTTCTATCTATCTAGGAGAAAAACTAAAATATTCTTTTTTTAAATAGAGGGGGGAGGTGTTAACTTTTCTATCAATTTATCAGAATATTGTTTAACGGTTAAGTATCCAATAAAATATATGAGAGCTATCAACAAATAGCCAAGTCGGCGTCCTATACACATATAATCATTTTAGAAGTTTGATAAATTACAAATAAAGAATAATTAAATTATAAAATTTTCACTAAAGTGCCAGTCAGTACAGATGTTTTGCTTTGTCGCAAAATTTGAGAAAGGATAACCGAAAGGTGTATACTCGCACACCGCACCCGGTTATACAGGATTACATGGAAAAAATTTTTTGGTTGGAATTCGCTATAATTATGATACGCTGTAGAGGGATATATAACTAAAAAAATTTGAAATTGTAAGTTTTTCTCTTTCTAGTTCCTGAGATAAAAACGGTCAAAGTTGGAAAAAATTTTGTTTTCGGCTATGTTCTCTCAATAAAAACTCGTAACACTTATCTAAAAAAAAGTAAGTTATCATAAAATTAAAATAGTAGAAATTTGTAGATAAACCCCATGATGATGTCATTTATGACAGTTCATTAGGTAATATACAGGGGATAGTCAAAAACTCATATTTTGTATACTTCTGCTACTACCGAATTTTGAAAACAAACATGTTGTATTTAAGCAGAAAATAATAGATTTAACCCATTTTTAAAGAAAAAAACAAGTTTGGTTTTTTAGTAGCTTCTTCCTTCTTAAAAAATGAGTTTTCTTTTATAGGTCAATTTTTCTGCCAAGTAAAATCGACAACATTTGATTGTACCTCTAAAAAACCATTTTGTGACTAACAATAGTAATTTTTTTAGTTATATTGGGTTAAAATAATTCACAGCAACTATCAAAAAATTATTGTATAGCCTTTGGTTCAGATACATAAGTCTTAAAATGGTCTAAAATATAGAAATTAATATGTCTAGATACAAACATATAAAATATATTTATTTTTTGTATATGGTGGAGGATAGATATAGAAGTAATCAGGTAAAGTTTTATTAAAATTTACCGAGTCGTTTTTAAAAAATAAATTAAAAGCCATGTACGCGTAAAAAGTAAAACATTAAAAATTTTTTGAATAGACTCTATCTGAATCAAAGGATATACAACAATTTTTTGTTGGTTAAACGATTTGTTGCGAATTAGTTTAAGTCGGAATTCTGAGTTGTAAGTCGGAATTCCGAGTTTTAAGTCGTAATTCCGAGTTCTAAGTCGGAATTCCGAGTTTAAAGTCGGATTCTGAGTTGTAAGTCGGAATTCTGAGTTGTAAGTCGGAATTGTTTTAAGTCGAAACTCCGAGTTCTAAGTAAGAATTTCGAGTTGTAAGTCGGAATTCTGAGTTCTAAGTCGAAATTAAAATAAAAATTGTACACGATCTTCTCTGCAACAAGATTTACAACTTCCCATACCAAGGTCTGCTCTTGTTCACAAATCAATCTATTACAATGGTATAAAAATGTTCAATCATTTACCACAGGATATTAAAATATCATCCACCTTAAACAGTTTAAAAAGAAGTGTAAGGAATTTTCTTGTTGATAAAGCCTATTACAGCCTTTTGGAATTTTATCAAGAGAGAATTAAATAGGATTTGGATGGTCTGGTTCAAACATAATCCACACAGAACTTTGTTTTACAATATTAGCACTTAAATTTTAAAATACTGATATTTTTAATCTTGTCTGTGATGCTTATAACTCTTTTACTATTTTCTATTTGTTCTATTTTTAATGTTTCTTTTGGAATTGTTTAGTATTATTTTTTCATTTGTTTTATAGTCTATTCTATTAACTACTTTTTACTAAAATAATGTTAAATTTAATACTCTATCTTTTATTAGATAATTTAAATAATCCAAGACGTGACTATATAAAAACCACTTACTGTTTAATATTTATTGTTAGTTATTAACAATACATAGCGTGATCTGACTTTTTAACTTTTTATATACAGTTATTTGTTAACTTAGCAATTACAATATTTCTATTTTTGTAGTTATAGTAAGCTTTGTCCACAAAACGACTTGTACTGTTTTTTTATGACAATAAAGCACATTATCTATCTGTTTAAAATGTCGTCAACATCCTGCGATCCATTTTGGGGTTTACGAGCTTCATACGCATCGCACCTCTGTTCCGTAGGTTTTTACTTTGTGGTTGTTTTAAAGAATAAACGTAGATACTCTAACAAAATCGATGTTTTTTTAAAGAAACGACATTAATAGTCTAAAAGACAAAAAAAAGTGACTCACTTTAATTCTATAGGCGCGCAACATAAGAGGCAATTGATTATGATGCGATGTGAGCTTGTATTATTATGTATCTCAAAATAATAATGATAACATTACTTGCAAATGGGAGCGGTTATTTATAATTTTAAATTCAGCAGTAGAATTCGATTAAAAAACTTTTATAGTAGGACGACACTATAAAGTAATTCAGGGATTGAAAAGAATTCAAAAAAGAGAAAATCGAAAAAATATATGGTCAGCTCTTATTTTATATTCTGTTATTACGTAAGCTAGAAAAAAATCAAACACAGAAGTTCCTTCGAAATTTCCATAATCTTCTATAAACTTAGACAAAAAATAATTGTTTGGGTACTTCACCTCAGTTAAATTATGAACTAATTTGCCCCCCTTCAAAAGTTTTTACGCAAAGGATAACAGAGTTGTTCTTACTTAAAAGGGGGGGAGGGGTGTGGCTTGTTATGTGATAATTTTGTACTGAACGTACGTTGAAAACGAGGGTACTTTTAATTTAAAAAAAGCATTGGTTCCTTTTTTCTTTGTTTGTACATGGGGTGTGTGGCTTAATGTCAAGATGCACTTTCCTCTGCTTGGGAGAGAGATTTAATGAAGAGTAATTATGCCGTAATTTGCTACTAATTAATTATGTACTAATTTCGTCTTCTTTTAAAAAATTTCATACTCTCAATATAACATTTTTCTTGTTTATATGGGGTTTGTAACTTAATATCAACCTGCTCCGGCTATGCTTAGAAAAGAGATTTAACAAAAAGCAATAATGACATAATTCAGTACTAATCAGTACTACTCCCAATATAATTCGATTTTTTTTGTTTATATGGGGTGTGTAGCTTGATGTCAAGGCGCATCTCCCTTTGCTTAGGAAATATATTTGGCCAAAAGTAATTATGCCATAATTCAACACTAATTATAATTATAATTATTATAATTTATTATTATTATTATTATTAATTATAAAATTTCATTTTTAAAGAATATTTTGATGGGGGTTGGACCAACATTTATTTTAGTTCATTACGACCAGGTTTCCATGATCTAATGGATAATCCAGAATCCTACAGGCCTGGTTTATCCTCATTAGGAATCCTCAGTATCGTAGGTCTGTACCTGAGCATATGAAGGATACATTCAGGGAGAAAATTTAAAAACTTCTAAACTAAATAAGATAAATTAGTAAAATTGCTCATACTTAGATGGTTTATAAAAGAGCTCCTTTTCGGATGCTGGTGGTCGCATTAAGTGGGCGGAGGTGGTGCAGATGTGTAACTTTTTTTAAAAATAGAACACCGTGTAAACTTTAGGAAATTTAAATAGGGCTTTTCTTTCTGATTCCCAAAATACCTAAAATGGCACCCTTTTCTTAGTTTTTCAATACTATGACAAAGAAATAAGAGCGAGTTGGAACCGTTAGAGAAAAAGGTAACATAGTTGGAATTTTTGGAATGAAAAAGAAGAGCCCTATTCAAATTTGCTAAAATAAACAAAATACCTAATACAGTAATACTGCCTGAACTATCTAATTATGAGAAATATTTATCTTATTTAGTTTAGAAAATATAGCCATCATAAGTTGTCCCTCTGGATAAGCAATCACCATTATCAAAGCAAAAAACAAAATGTCAAAAGAAAAATACAAATATAACAAAACGAAATCTGCGTTTTTGACCAGGAAAGAGAAAACCTGCTATGTAAGGTCACTGAAAGATGACCGTTAAGAAATAAAAAACATTGGGGGTGCTGTGAATGCCATATGCCAGGTCTAGTCCTATAATTCCTTAATAATTCCTAATAAGGATAAAACAGGCCTGCAATGCTCTCTTCGAACGTTGGCTATCATCAGCGCGATATGTACTCTGTCCACTACTTTACGGAAATGTGTTGTAGTACTAACACCATATCAATGTCTAAGATTCATTCATCTATTCAAGTTTTCGTTTTTTGATGGTAAATAAAACTTCAAGTTTTTATTTACTCCAAGCAAAACATCTACATTAGTTAGTTAGTATTTTACGATATCACCACATCTCGAATGCCTCCATGCTTCCATGCCATAATATAAGATGCTAAAAACATAACACCGAAGCACACGAATTCGGAGAGTGGTATTAAGATCGCGACTACACAACACTGATTTCATTTTGCTAGAAAATGATCTGGCTTGTATGAATCTATGCGTTCGACTTGTTGCCCATTTAACATGCCTCTGATGTTCTTTTCCTTGGATCAACACAGTCTCAACTAAAAAGCCAGTTAACTCCTACCACTTCAGTGCCCTTAAGCCTATGGTGGCTGCCATTTTTATAACCAAATTGACAAGTAAAACATGGATTTTCTGTCAGTTTAGTGTCAATATGGCACCGACAATAGGCCAAAGGATACTAAAACGAAAATGAGTTAACTGGCTTTTTAGTTGAGAACGGTGTTGCTTGGATATGATCATCCATTTTGTTTTTCAAACAATTTTGGCAGCAATTTGATTCAACAACTCTTGCAGGCCTTCCAGTGTCTCTGCTATTATGACAGTAGTAGTATAATAAAAATATTTATTTAAGTAGAAATCCTAATACATAGATAGATAAATAAGAACTAAATATTAAGGTCAGTAACAAGCAATAGCAAAAGTTCACAAAAAAAAAAAATAATATAAAAATACAAAAAAGAACTATAAAAAAAGAAAAAAGAAATAATGCAACACAAGTAATTGATTACATTTCCAAGAAAATTCCTCCATGATAATCATCAAAAAAATAAATAATGTGTGGCTTCTCCATGGTCATTTATGCACTCTTTTGTTCTATTGGGCATTGACAAAATAAGATGGTCTATAGCATATTGAGGAACACTTATCCAAATTCTCCTTATGGCATGCCAGAGTTCATTCAAGTAGGAGGACATGATAATCGACTAAGATTAAGCCCTATCATATTACACACATGTTCGATAGGCGACAAGTCAGGCGATTTTGCTGTGTATTCCAAAGTCTCTATGCCAAGTTCATGTAAGAAGTCCATTGTTTCATGAGCAATATGCGGTCTGGCATTATCTTGTTGAAAGATCGCATTTGGAATAGTTTGACGGTAGGGATGTAAAACTGGCTGCAGCACTTCATCAATATATCTCCGAGCATTCAGATTGCCGTTGATCAGGACTAGAGATCACCGGCTTCCTAAACATATAGCACCCCATACCATGATACTTTTCTGTCTTGCTGTATCACATTCAACAACATAGTCTACATTTAGTCTCTCACCTCGAAATCGCCTAACCCTCATGCATCCATCATGGCCACCTAAACAAATCCTGGATTCGTCGCTGAAGCTTATGGTATTACATTCGTCATTTCAGTTTTTCCGAGCTCTGCACCACTCCAAGCGGCGAGCCTTATGTTGTGGGGTCAAAAGTAGCACCAAAAGCAGACGGTAAGCCCTCAGCCTCATACCAAGCAATCTTTGATTAACTGTCATCCTTGAAAACACTTGTCATGTAGCTGCAACTAGAACATCTGTTACTTGGCGAATACTGTCCTGTCAATTTCTGAGAGCAAGAAGTCTGAGATGCCGCAAATCACGACCTTGTAATAATCTAGGGCGTCCAGAACCCGCATGACGTCTATAAGTCTCATCATTGGACCACCTTCTCCAAACTCTTAACACTGTTGATGGATTGGCATTAACCCTTCTTGCAATTTCCCGTAAACCAAAACCAGCCTCTTTCATTCCCACAATGCCTCCTTTCTCGAAGTTGTTTAAATGATAAAATTGTTGGCAACCGTGAACTCTTGACATTTTTATTATTTAAGTAAACTGTAAGCAATCCAAAAAGATGAGAAATGTGTTTTAAAATTTTCAGAAAAGGTCTTTTATATGTGGGTTGTTTTTGAAAATGAATAGAAAAAATCTGTGAAAAAAGGAAAGATAAGACAAAAAATTTATCAAATATTTCTTTTGAGATAAGGTATACACCACTCCAATATATGTTTTTTTTAAATTTTCTGTCATAAGCACTGCTAAAGCTAGCAGTGCAAACTTTTTTTTTTTAAAAAAAAAGGAAAAAATTGCAGTGCAGAACATATCTCAAAAGCCCTTGATTAGCTTATCATTAGCCTTTAATGATAAAGATTAAAAAACCCTTGCGCTGCTATATTTAACAATGTGCCAATTTTAAGGTAGGTTACCTACGTAAATAAAATTATGCAACTTCAATATTTAAATCCTTTTTCTAGGATACATCATAACAGATATAATAGGGGGGTTCAAATATAATGAAACACCTCGTTTAAGACTGTACTGAAACACCCTCTACAAGGTCTATGGAAAACCTCGAAGACAAGCTATCACTCGCTTTTTTACTTTAAGAGGTTTCTAAGATATTACAACTCGTATTATAACTTTTGTAAGTGTAACTCAGAGAAATTGTTGTCCCATTCTGGTGTACCTGCAATTTTTCTAAAATCAATAATAAAAGAGTAAAGAAAACTGAAATTTTTTATGTTTTTTGAGTGATTTTTTTTCACAAAAAAATCTCCTACCTGCCTGTTAGGAAATATTTTTTAAAAACTTAACTTTTTACACAGCTCTTGTAATTGTAATATATTTATTTCCATTTAGATAATTTTACATAAATTTCAAACTTAAAGCAAAAAAATAGAAAAATCCACTGAAGCCTCTAAAAGACTTGTGCCTGGCAGCTTTTTATCCATTTCATGTTGGAATATATTAACGCATTTTATTATAACTTAGATATGTGTTTTGAAACAAATGAATTACATAATTGCTCTTGCAATGAAAAGCACTTAACTTAAAGCTAAAAAAATCATAAGTAATGATAGCAACAATAAATAATTAGAAAACAAAACAAAAAATTACCATTATTTTATTTTATACAACCCTTTCATTTATTAGGGAGATTTTGGTCAGGTTTTTTGTCAGTCTGTTATCCTTACCTTTATTCTGGGCAGGCGCAGTAGCGCTCTGTCAGGCTGGTACCTTTATTAAAGGTAACCACTGGCGCTAATTAGCGTCGAATAGCGATACCTTTACCGTTAAAAAGACAACCAACCAAACTTGATGTGATTCTGTCGTGAAAGATGTTTTAGGTTATAAAAGTTTGTTTGGTAATTATGCAGTATACGGTTTTCTGCCATTTTTGATTTTTTTTGAAAAATTCTTTATAGGGGCACCTTCTAGGGTCCCTAGGACCCCAAATCCGCCTGCGCCCGATTTTTTTTTTTTTTTTTTAACGAGAAAAAAGGGTGCCCAGGGGGGGTTGTAAAGTGATTTTTTAATTGTTTTGGGTTGGTTTGGATTAGGTTAGGTTGGACTGTGTTGGTTTGGTTTGTTTTAGTGAAAAAAAATAAAAAAAAAACAAAAAAAATCAAAAAAAAAAACCAACCGGCGCAGACGGATTTGGGGTCCTAGGGACCCTAGAAGGTGCCCCCATAAAGAATTTTTCAAAAAAAATCAAAAATGGCAGAAAACCGTATACTGCATAATTACCGTTTGGGTAGTTTTACAAAAATTTTGTTTGTTTGTTAACCGTGTGTATAGTAGTAGTGGGGTGCCTTTTTTACCGTTTTTTTTTTGGTAAGCAGGTGCGTAAGTACAAATAAGTTTGCAGAGGCTCATTTTTTTCTATTACTTAAGGTGACCAACCGTCCCGGTTTGGCCGGGACAGTCCCGATTTTTAACCATTTGTCCCGGGGAAAAAAGCCGTCCCGGATAGTCCCGATTTTTCAGCAAAAGTTCCGGTTCGCCCCGGTTTTGATACCACTGTATTTTGTAACTTTAAAATCACTGCAATTAAAAAAGCAGATGTTCCCTGCCATTTATAAATTTAAATTGAAACCTTACTTAAATTATTTTTCTTTAATAAGTATTTTGGAAAATCCATCTTAATATTATTAGGGGTGCATATAAGAAAAAATACATGATATACAATACATTGAATGGCCGGAATGTCCCGGTTTTGCCCCTTTAGGAGTTGGTCACCTTATATTACACCACCAAAGATATCCTGCAAAATCATTTGCCTGACTAAATTTATGTTGGGGTGTCCGTCTCCCAGTCCTATCACTAAATTAATATTTTCCTCCATGATATGGTTAGAAAAGCAAATAAAAAAAAGACTTGAGAAAAAAACAACAAAAGTCAATAAAAAAGTAAGGTTATGTTTACCGCCAAACGATTGACTATGTTTAAAAGCTCTATTTTTAACCTCTTGAAGTTACCTTTATTTACGGTAACGGTAACCATAAGAGTAACGAAATTTGCCGTTAAAAAACTGCCTGGCCAAAATCTCCCTATTATTTTTTTGAAAAAAAACCTAGGTTTGTTTAAAAATCCAAATTTTATTTTTTTTTTATTTATTTTTGTGTATTAATTTAATATCTTCTGGTATCAGAGGATAAACATATGAACCCAAGTAGGCAATAGGTACTTGTTGGTTATGTCTTGTAAAAATACGATTGAAAAATCAGTGAAATCACAAAATACTTCCAGCTCTCAATGGTAAACAAACAATTCTGATTCCAGCGTGACGTCATGCGCGGCACGTGTCGAATCTGTGATGAGAAATCAGCATACCGTGTGTGTATTGTGTACACAATCAGATTCAAATCAAATCAAAATCAAATCAAATTGTGCTTTATTGTCAAAAATTACATTTGTATTTATGGACAAGGCTGTGGTAAATTCAAAGAATAAAATTAAGTCATTACAAAAAAATAAAATTGAATAAGTTTTTAAATTATTTTAAAGAAAGTACCTAAATATATTATGTAAATACTATGACACATTGATATTAACATTAATTTTAAAACAAACATAATAAAAACATATATTTATATTAAAATGCCAGATGAGTAATAAAATAATTATTATTAAAATAATTAATTATTAAAATCAAGAATCTTTATTAGATCATGTAAATTACATTTTTACCAATAGGGTATCAATAATATAGTAAAAGTAACCAGTCTTTACTAAGGTTCATACCTCAGTCCATACTGTAACCCTTATTTGGTACCTATCTAAAAAAATTTAAGAAAAAAAATGGTAATTTCAATGATAAACCATATTTTGGCTTATTTGCTTTACATTTTCACACTAACCACCAATGTTTTGGCTATTTTTCAAAAAATGCAAGAGAAGGGCCGTTATAGTTTCTCATAGTTTAAACTGAGGTTTGAACGCCATGTAAAAAATTTATTTCAGTGTCTTGGTAATCTTGTACTTTATGTTACTAAATGTTAAATTACCATGAAATCACTCAAGCATACAAATAAACCATAAAAAGTAAAGTGCTTTAAGGGTTATCACAGGATATGTCATTTTGTCATGGTAAATAGTCCCCCATTATTAGGCAAGGTTTTTCCAATACATACATTGCCTTGGTAAAATTGCTGGGATATAATTTTAATTAAGTACCTAGATATCTACCAAAAGAACAAATGAGGATGGCTAAAAGAAAGAAAAAAGCTAAAAATGAGGAGGATAATTTTACTTAAAAAAAAATTGCTCGATTTAAATAAAATTTTTATTAAGGTATTTAGTCTTGTCTATAATATTTATCTCAAATGCAAGTTTTCAGGCAATCTATACATATATATAATAAATCTCTAGAAAAGCCATTTCTGTACATTAAATATTTTTAAAAAATTATTGGTGTTGGCTTCTAATCAAACGATCTAGATAAAAAAATCCAGCTTTATAGAATTTTTGTGCTTCTGTCTGTCCGGTTGATCCAGCATCATGCAAACATTACTGGACCAATTTTAATGGGACTTTCAGTAGTAGATTACTTGGACTCATGGGCAAGACATAGGCTTTGTTTCATTAAAATCGGTTGGGAACAAAAGATAAGATCATTAAAATTAAGAAAAACTGGAAAAAATGGGTAAAACCGCAGGCAAAGATGCAGGGTCTTCAGCTGGTTTTAAATAAATTAAACATACACACATCTTATTTGCAAAGGTTTTATAAACACTGGGATTAACTTATAGCTGAGCTTATAACTTTGATATATTTTGGTAGGTATAGGTACTCTCACAAGCACCTCCATACTAATTCAAAAAGTAGAGAGAGAAGAAAAAATTATGCATTATACATTGAGCATTCGCCATTAAAACTTGAGTAAATAGGCCTTTAGTCCCAGGTCCTGCCAACTTCTGCCAGGTGCTGTTTGGTCCAAGTTCTTGTACACCTCCTGCCAAATTGGTTCACCTCTTGACTAATTTATTATGTAAAGCTCGTGGGGAAGGATCTTACAGGGGCTTAGCAAAAGTGATACAAATGGTACACAGATGTTTATAAAAAAAGCAAGGGGCTCTGCCTAAAAAATGTGGTGTATATAACAAACACTTTACTAGTATAAAAACATTCTTTCTGCATAATCAATCAATTAATTAAACTGTGCAAAAAACAAAATGTATAACTAAGTATTTAAGAGAATTTAATAGTGGTTTTTTGAATACCTATAAGCTATTGATGGTTATCATGTAAGACTACCTACTACATTTTATTTGTATCTGTCATAGTTAATATTTAAGATAATTTAAAAGTTAAAAAATTATTAAAGCACACTGAGTTTATTTCCTTGCTTTATAGTTTTATAACATAATACCTATGTCAAATCTATTGTATTTTGTAAAAATTTCTCAAATTAACTTAATAAATAAATAAAAAAAATAGTAGTCACAAACATTACAGCCAGAGCATTATGCAAGGAATAGGGCAAAGAGAAGTAGTTATGTAATATGTGTATGGCCCTCAGTTTGGTCTCACCTTTTTATTTTTCTCTGTGTTATAAATCCAGGTCAAGGAGCTTTCCACTGAGGGGAATACTTGTACACTTTTGGCTGATAAAACTTGGTACCTGGGAATAGTAGTGTACAAATTTTGGCCAGAGGACAGTCCCTACACCCAGGTTAAACTGGGTACCTACCTATATAAACATTAATTTATTTTCATAAACCATTTGAGTAGGTACCTACTAATCAGTACTAATAATAATACTTTTAATAATTCTTAAACTTTGAACAAGGCCAATTTTTGCAACATCAACAACAAAAATTAGCACTGGGTAAAACCAGTTATGTAGTTGCCCTAATCTTAGAACCACTGATAACAAACCAGTCTTTCTTATTCAGTAATTTTATGCCTGAGGCCCCCCATTTAGTGTAATATTCCATTTTAATTCACATTACAAGAGCAGCAAAAAGTGAGTGGCATTCAACTGTACCAACAAAGAACCAGCCTTATCATTACAGTTCCATCTTATCTGAATGATGTATCTTGCCAAACTTTCTATTTACAGACACACAGGTAAATTTACCTGTTACCATTGGTGCAAGAACATTAAAAATTCAAACTGGCCCACTGTAATCTGTTAACAATGCATTTGATTTCAATCCCACGCTGAGCAGATGTTAACAGCATCGAAAAAAGGGATATTTATATCACTTGTCTAAAAATAAACCCCAGCGGGCCATGAAAACCTCCTGATATAAAATTTTAAAACAAAAAGATAAAATTTGTTTTCATTTTCCACAGGATATTCTTGAGATGTATTCAGCAGAAATACGGGTTATCTCACTTCTTCCATCTTCCTTTAACATATGAAAATTGAAAAGGATATTCTAGGATCAGGTGATTTCGGATCAGATAATCCGGAAACCCCTTTGGAGGTTAAAAACAAATGATTCACTTACCAGGATTGACAAACATGTTAAAATTTTCTTGGGAATGTCCCTGACCGAATCCTCCTTTTGAAATATTGATAAGGTCGTGACGTCCTTATCACTAGACAAACACAACCGACACAACTGATAAAACTTTGGCGGTACATTCATATTTAAAAGACAAAACAAAAGCGCATCAGACACATCCGCGATTACAGCCTCTTTGATTTTATTGTTTTGATAGCGGTTTTTGACGATTTTTCGATCGATCCTCCATGAAACGCACTGTTTTGAACCCGAAGGAGGAAAATTTAAGGCACTGCCATTACGAAAACTAATCAAAAAGCAACATTTCTCTTTTATTTTTGTTCTAAACACGACGTTTCTTGAAGTCTCTTATCATCGTTGATCTTTACACCACTAGGAAGCGCGGCGGTCGATAATAACAAACGGGACTTTGTAAGCCTGGTTCACACTGCGCACCTGTTTGGATGTTATCAGTAAACCTATTTCTGCAAAAAAGCAAAGTGATGCAATTTTACTTGAAGAACAAGAATTGTTGGATCTTTTGCGACATGAAACTTTTCTTTCACTCTTTTTAAAAATGTTGATTTTTGGAAATATTTTTTAAATCTAACAATGGTTAGTCCGCAAATGTGTGGGGGAGCCTTTAGGATGTTTATTTGCAGTTGTTGGTCTTTTTTATGAATTTGATTCGAGTAATAAAGTTTTAAAATAGATAAAGAATGGGTTAGTCATGAAATGAAACCGGAATTTGATTATGATTACAATGATTTGTTATAACTTTTGCTCGCTAGGTAAACAAAACTTGTCTTAGATTTTTTTCCATTCACGTTTATTTGTCCCAACCAACCTGTAGTGAAATAGGAATAAAAATAATGGAATCCTCACCAAAGTAGTTATTTTTAAAATGCCTCATGTTACTTTTTATTTCGTATTTTCATTTTGCTGGTTATCTCCGGCTCTACCGTATTGCTGGTTGCCTAATTTTATTATCATTTTTTTGACAAATCTGGGAGGTCCGAATGCAGCGTTTTCATTGGTCCTTTTGACAATTTCACAACACGTCTTATTTTTAGGTTAACATCTGTTTTTCCAAGATTTTCCAAATTTTCTTGGCGAAAAATTAAATTCACAAGTGCTTAGATATGTAACAAGGTCTGCGAAAAATAGTTTATTACGCAAATAGGCGTGTAATGAAGCGTGTGGGGTATGCATTTTCCAGGGAAATGCAGGGAAAAGCCTGATAAGGGCAGTGATCACAGTCAGAAAGATGAAGCACAGTCGTCTGGATCAAGCAAAAAAATATATCACAGACAGCTCTTCGGAACGAGACAAACAAGTGAAAACTACTCCCCAAAATACTCAAAAACAAGTGGATACCATAAAAACAAGAAACTTACAGGACCAAGTAGCAAAACTGCCGAAGACAGTGATTTTTCTGCCTCAAGGTCTTGTACTCAGTCAATCATTACAAAGGAAGATAGCCAGCAGTCTTCTGGATCAATTAGTAAATCCAGAAGCAACCTTGGTATATGGGAAGAAAACCAGGGAGATTTTGACGAAGAAGACATATGGAATAAGTACCTATTAAAGATGATCAATTTGGCAAGAGAATTTGCTATCTTTTGTTTTGTACTGGTAGCTTATGCTGCTATCACCAATGAGTAAGTTCTATTTAAATATTTTGGTCTTGATTTTAGTTTCTAAGTGAAGGTGTCATGATATTTGCATATTTATCAAGTTACAAATGTGATACTTAATATACCGTCAGTTCATTCCCAGTCAAATCAGCCCACTTTTTTGACAAAGCATTTGCAATTTCTGTGTTTAAATGTCAATCTGACATCCTAAATGTGGCCCAAAAACCTTGAAAAGAACAGAAGGTATGTTATGTAGTTATGCAAAAAGGCCTCCTTTTATACCGAGTTTTATACACTGACAATTTTTTTAGTAAAGTGATTTTGGCTAGTGCCTATGTTGCCAAACAACCTTGCTAGAACAACAAAGTTTCTGCTACAACACCAAAGTTTCTTGCTAAAACTCAGATAGGACAATAATGTTTAGTAGCCCTAGCCAAAAAAATAGTTATGTCAGCAAACCAATTTAGTAACCTAACATTCTAGCAAAAAACTTTGCTGTCCCAGCTAAAAATGTTGCTGTTCCAGCAAGATTTTTTGGCTAAATAGGTACCAGGAAAATTGAAAATTTGTCAGTGTATATTTTTTGTTCACACTTAATCAAAATGGAGGAAATGTCCCTTAAATGTTCCGATTTGGCAACACACTTTTTTCTTTTATTGGATGCTTTCTGTTTATCAACCTGGTAAAATAATTTTTTAGAACACCAGAACCAGTTTTAGAATATCTCCATCTTTCTCTAAAATAATTTGTCCTCTAAATTATCTCCTAGAGGGAATCTAAAATTCTGCTTTTATTCTAATGCAAGCTCTAATACTCATATCCACCAATGCAAAAATTCCCCGATTAGGCTTTAATCATGATTAGTTAAGAATCAGTGTTTTGTGTTTTGTTTGCCAACACTCATTCCAAACTCTGATTAGTGTTAATCATGATTAAAGCTTAATCAGAGAATTTTGATGTTGGTAGATATGGACATTAGTGTTTTTAATTTTATAGAGAAATTTTTTTTTATGGCACTAGGTACTTTCTTTAAACATTAAAATTACATATTACATAAAACATGAAAAGAAAGTGACAAATTTCACACAAGCATGAATGTTGTGAATGAGGCGCTAGGCAAGTTACTTTCTATCAAGTTGTGTATGCTATCTTTTTTATGAACACTGATGAATTGCACCAATTTTTGTAAAAATTGGTCTTAAATTTGGCACAAATCAAATGAAACTGCTTTTCAGCATGTGTGGTAAAGTACTTTGCAACACATGTGCAGAAAAGTTTGGTAACAGTTAACATCATCATACCCTTTTCCACTCATGGGAAGAAAAATTTCTGCACATGGGTGAAATTTAATGTTTTCTAAGAATGCAAATCATGTGCATTATTTTCATGTGTGGCCTCAGGGAAAAACAGTGGAAACTTAAAAAAAGTGAGTTTTTTTATTGTACAAATCAAGATTTTGGAAAGAAAACTATAAATTGTGAGTAAAGTTATGGCCTAAAACTAACTAATTAACTAAAAAAATATTTTTATTTATTTTATTTATTTATTTATTTGAATATGTATCAACAGCTTTTAGGCCAATTACAGATACAAACTTAATCCTACCATGTAAAAAGAAAAAAATACATAAATAATTTTTAGTAAAACCTTAAAAGATTTGTAATAATAAAATTATGTAAAATATGCTAAGCACAAACAAACACATCATTGTCTCAAACTTTCAAACAACCACTAAGCACAATTAAGGTAGTACATAAATTAAAAAGTTTAACTGTCACAGCCGTCAATATTATGTTAAAATAACAAATTAAAATATAATAGTAAAAATATAAAATGTTAGTAGGAGATAAGCTCCAAACATACATACTACAAAAATAGGAAAAATATAACATAGACAACAAAATATTTCCAATGATGTATACTTAATGTTCTACAAGAAAGAAGGATGATCAATAATTATAGTTTTTTGAATGCCAAGTGCTTATAATTATAAGTGGAAAGTATACCCTAAAGACACTAAATAGGAAGTTTATTTATTTATTTATTTATTCAAAGTATCAAGAGCCAATTGGCCAATTACAGATACCTACCACCCAAATTATAACATAATAAGAACAATGATTTGTACAACATACTTAATTCTACCACCCTATATATATAGTTAATACTGTCTACTATGTATTAGTAATATATTATTTTTCCCACAATTTATCATTTACAATTTTCTTAAATTGTTTTATATTGATTCTATCAATATCAATATCTGAGGCATATTTATTGAACATGCTGCATAAATGATACAACGGGGAACTTTTATATAAGTTTGTTCTTGGAAAGGCTAAATAGAAAACATTAGTACTCCTTGAGTTAACCCGATTCACAGCAAATGGAAGTTGATTTAAAATGTCAATACAGTCAGTTTCTCCTTTTAGTATTTTAAACATAATACATAGGAAGATTTTTGTCCTTCTTTTTTGTAGAGGTAATCGATTAAAGAGACCTAACAAATAGTTATTATCACAGCCTCTTTGAGGATAATGACCAAATTATCGAAAGTACATACACTTCAGAAATTTTCTTTGGACACCCTCAATGATATTTATGACCAACGTATCAAATAAGTGCAAGCTGATATCTGTACTAAAATCTTTGGTATTTCTTATTATAAACCCTGCAACCTTTTGAGCGCTTTCAATTTTTGAAATAATTAGGCCTTATATTACCATCATTCCCATACTATATCAAGGTTTAAATAAATAATAAAAACTTAAAATAGTCACATAATGTTTGGGATAGGCTGTCTTGCTTTCTAGCAACAGGATAATACTTGGGATAATACAACAACAAGGTGACTGATACGACATCCACTTTGATTGATTTTTATTTGCTCTAATTTTGAGGTTTTTTTTGACGTGGATGTAGTGGACGTCAATATTTCAGATGACTTCCTTGTTTGTTGCAAGGTCAGGTTTAATACACCGCCAGCACCCAAACCAAATTAATTTGGACCATTTTCAACAGGACTTAGAATATGGTGGGTATAATTTACTTTTAATTGACAATAAAGATGAAAAGGTGGCTTTTCTTACAAACATGTACTTAACATAAATAGGCACGGTCCATTAAAACAATGTGAAAATAAAAGCAAACCATATTGCCCATGGATTACTGAAAATATATGAACTATGCAAAAATTACGAAATCAAGCCTTAAATAGATATCGCTGTAGCCATAATCCGGAACACTGGAATTACTATAAACAACTCAGATATTTAACAACATCGACTATTTGAAATTAACTCTGTGTTTCGGACTTCCATTGTCTATATTTTATTTAAACACAACGCACAGTAGGGCAGGAATTCAAAAAATGTTATGCCTAATAAAAACCATTTAAAAAATTTATAAAACCAGTTTTTAAAAGTTTTATTTATTTATTTTTGTTTTTAGTATGCAGGTAAGAAAAAAATTATAAAATTAAAAATTTTCGTTTTTGTATTCAGATGACGGATCTTTCTCGAAATCACTTCCAGCACTGAACACTTAATTTGGAGCTAATAAATTATAAATTTTGAAAGTTTTTTTTCGGCATATTTTTAACGGTCGACAGTACCTCGGAGAAGAGGGACAAGGATTCTGCCATATCACTTTTAGTTTGCATAGAAGACGGACTGATACAATGGAGGTAATAAACACAGCGGTATCACTTGCTTCAGATCGATGGAAAGCTTGTTTATATGAGCTATGTCCAGAGCTGCCGTCAAAGTCCCATTTTGTAATTAAACTTAGCTGGTTTAATTCTTCTTGATTTAATGACTCTATGACACTTTCCTGTACAGTAAGAAGTCGCTGAACTGTGTAATCCAGTAGAGCCTGCAGCATAACTTCTGCAGATGTTTCAGATATTTTAATGGCATCTGCATTTGAATAAGAAAGTTTTTTGGCTTCCTCAGCGTCACTCGTTCGTATTACGTTTTATTGGTGTCTGAACAATCACGCTTCCACTAATACGGCTAAGGCATTTTCACCTGACATCAATCTTGGTTCGTGGTCTTCTAGTGATTCCTTATACGCTTTTATACAGACCGCTTCAAGCTACTGCGAACATAGGGGGAATCAAGTCCAATTTACTCTCCGTGCCGTACGACCGAGGTGGATTCGAAGCACGCTGCAGTGTTATCTTTTGGAAATTCATTGTTTTTATTATTTTGTTTTATTTCTGCCTTGCTCGAGAAACAGATGGGTAAGTTCTTAATTGAAATAATACATTTTGAAAACCAAAAATGGATGTCTACGAAGTTGCCGAAAAAGTGCAGATGGTCAATGGTCAAATCGTCATAACCCAACACACGTTCGATATTGGTCGAGGGAAAATTTGCATTTGTATTTTGACGTAAGAACACAGTATCCCCAAAAACTAAATGTTTTGGGGGGGTATTATAGGGGAACACGTAATTGGGCCATTTTTTATTAACGGCAATTGCAAGTTGAATGGTCCTAGATACTTGGATCTACTGCAGCAGCACATTATTCCAACTGCTAGGCAGTTGTTAGGTGTAAGATTTGGTGAAACATGGTTTCAACAAGATGGTTGTTCCGCTCACAATGTTGGCCTTGTTAGGGAATATCTTGATAATGTATTTCCTAATCGGGTTATAAGTACACGGGGAACTATTTTATGGCCAGCTCGATCTCCCGATCTTGCTCCTAATGACTTGAACTGACATGTTCCATACAATTGTTAAAAATTATCGAAGTAAATAAAAGAATTATTTATTTATTTATGGTCCCTGTTAGCATGATTCACCGCTAAGGTCCTACTTAATTACAAGATAAGAAATAATGGATTTAGTTATTGATTGGACATCATATTCTTTTATACACCGCCATATCAACTGTTATAAACTGTTTATTTAATTTTAGCCCTCCAAAAGTATCAAAAGAGCCTTCAGCCTACCCTTTCTTTTCCAAAGACTCGCTGGTTAAAGACTGGTTCAAAGGAGAGATTAGCAAAGCAGTGGAAAGAGCTCACATGTCTGACATGACTTTGGTCACAATGTTGGCCTTGTTAGGGAATATCTTGATAATGTATTTCCTAATCGGGTTATAAGTACACGGGGAACTATTTTATGGCCAGCTCGATCTCCCGATCTTGCTCCTAATGACTTCTATCTGTTTTTGAAGAAGCTTTTCAAATTATCACCCC
This sequence comes from Oxystoma pomonae, assembly GCA_963921995.1. Classification (NCBI taxonomy): domain Eukaryota; kingdom Metazoa; phylum Arthropoda; class Insecta; order Coleoptera; family Brentidae; genus Oxystoma; species Oxystoma pomonae. The sequence continues at coordinate 84,882,079 of OY998168.1, read as the reverse complement.
TAACATGCTTGGAAACGTTAGAAGGGGTTTTTTTATAGTAGGCTCGGATATTGTCTAGCCGAGCAAGGAGGACTTTTCGAACATTTGCTTTAATTTTTTTTTGACTGGGAGAATCTTTTTGGTTTTTAGAATGTATTATTTTATTTTGAGAACTTGCTTTTATTTTGTTTCTCCTTATTATTTTCATTGTAACACGTCGTCACTGATAAATCTGAGCAGTTCACAATAAAACGTTCTTATTTATCAGTGAAAAAAAAACAGAAAATTACGTTATAAAAATTTGCGTATTTATTGACCAAATTCCGGTTTCATTGACTACGCTCCACACAGCACCGTGGTTAGAGGCGTACTAAATACGAAAGGAAAGTCATGCAAGTGGTGATCGCAAGCCTGAGTATTGGTTGCTTCACTGATAGGCGTGCGGTGTCTCTGCATGTACGTACACTGGCAAATTAGACTTCTTCCGCCCTATGTTCGCAGTAGCTTGAAGGGGTCTGTATACTTGCTTGCGCGGTTTGGGCTAGTTGCAGTTACCTCATGCACCACTTTTGAAGCATCAGATTTTCCTGAGTCCCTAAGGCGCATTTGAGTAGCGTAAGTTAACTCAGAAACCGTTGCAATGCCTCGTAACTGCTCAGTCTTTTTTCTTTTTCTTTTTGACCGCCCACCACTTTCTTCAAAACTTTTTTTTGGCCGCCCTCCCCGATTTTGTTCAACCGATAAACATTCGTGACGTGGAAATGAAATAGAAATATCCAACCAAGCACGGTTTGCTTTTAAAAAACGATCTTCTGTTCTTTTCGCATTCGTCCATCAAGATTTCAATTCTGATTTGAAATACGACAGTTTTTTAACTAAATCTTTTAAATTATCTTCAGGGCAACCTGTCTTTCTTTTTAGAGTTTCTGTCAAAAAAAGTAAACTGTTCTTCTAAATTAAAAAAAGTGTTTGACGTAGTACCTGAAAAAAGTAAGCCTCGTTACGATAAAGGCCTGTTTAATAAGTTCAAAGGGCGATTCCTGGCTAATTAATTAAAAATTTTGAAAAGCTTTGTGAAAAATTTTAAATTTATATTTTGGTGTTTAAAAAAGTAGTAGGTATGCAACAAAAATAAAACTAAAATTATAATGGAAAAATGTCACACTACTAAGAATAATTAATGTCGGAAATTAGCCAAAAACCGCTACGGTAGTCGTGTGAAAAAAACCCTTATTAAAAAAAAAGTGGCAATATGGGGCAAAAAGTAAACTTGTACTCTTACTTTACATTGTTCCGAAAGCAACATTTTAAAACTTATATAACTCGGACGGCCTCGGAACCAAACTAAATAATAAGCTTTTTATAAAATATCCTTAATTGAATCAAAATTTTTAACTACTTTGGTTTAATTGTTATGTCTATTTGCAACAATATATAATTAATACGTAAATTTTACTTTAAAACCTAGTACATACCTGAAGTTGAAGAATCCATTATAAAAAAATATTTGGCACAGCAGTTATAACAATAAGAAAGCAGCTATAACAATAAGAAAATTAAGAAAGAAATTAAATTTGCGTTTACTCTTTAAAATTATCTGATTTCAACTGCGCCTGCAGCAATTGTCAACGACTGTAGTGACGTCAGGTTTAATTATTTGTATGCGCGGTTGCCTATACTACATAAAAATCATAAAAAGGAATAAATCAGACTGAGTTAGTTTTTTTAGTAAATTCCAACTTTAGTATTTCCTTGCCCCTCTGTGCGAGTCTTCAGGTGCAAACAGCAAAAGATGATCAGAGATTGTACTGATCGAAACGTCGTGTATAAATAAAATATAGACAATGGAAGTCCGAAACACAGAGTTAATTTCAAACACATCATTGTCTCAAAACTTTCAAACAAACATCGACTATATTCAATTGTTTAAATTGTTCTTGACAGAAAGGTCCTACGTCCTACCGAGGGGTGAACCAATCCGGCAGGAGGTATACAATTCTTGGCAGGTAGGACTAAGCATGACATGTATTATAGGTTCTGTCAGATCCCAACTGCAAAAGATATATATTTCAGATCTTGACAGGACGAGGCAGAACCCAGCAGGACCTAGAATATATCGAAAATAGTTGGTTATCAAGTTTTTTAAAAACAAAGGAATATGTACAATTAACACACCACAATCAAAAACAACAAATAACAACTAGATCAGAACAGAGAGATGTACAGTTTGGAGTTCCTCAAGGTTCTATTTTGGGACCAATTTTATTTATTTTGTACCTGGATAATCTAAATTATAATATTGACATCAATAACTAACATTCTATTGTAACGATTCGACTTTGAAAGTTAGTGACAAAGACCACACCAACTCCTTATATTTAAATCTGGAAAAAAACAACTTACTTAAGGTTTCATCACCGCCAAAACAATAATAATCTAGATCTTGAAATTGGCGTAGTTAATATTAGGAGAGAAAAGGAGTCACAGATTAAATTTTTAGGATTGATAGTTGATCATAACTTAAATTGGAATTAACACTCAATAATCAAAAAAACTAAGATCTTTGTATTAACTTATTAAAAATTTAAAATCAGTTTTAACAATAAATCAACTAAAAATAATCTATTATGCGCATGTTGAGTCAAGAATGAGATATGATGTTGTTTTATGGGGTAGTTCTTCAGAGGCTAGGTTAGTCTTCAAAAAACAAAAAATGACACTAAGATGCATATTCAGTTTAAACCAGATCAAGAATCAAGGATTTTATTTAACCACGTTTTATACACAAATACAATTGTAGCAAGTCAGACAAAGAGAGAAAAATATATAACATAGAAAAGTTAAAAAACAATTGAATAAATAACAAAAAACACTTAAGTATATAACAAACGAAATATACTTGTAGTAAAACTAAGAAACATTGCTAAAATAAAAGGAAAAACAGAAAACTTAATTTCTATAAATCTTCATAAAGGATTTGTATTCCTGTACAGAGTAGAATGCTTGACTTGCCAGGATACTCCTAACTTTAAGTTTTTTATCTAAGTTTGTAATATTTTTAGGTAAAATATTATAAAGTCCAATATCAAGTGAGTTTTTTTTTAGTAAGTTCGAGTCTAAATCCAGGAGCTCTAATAAGTTCTGCTGATTTTGTGCAATAGTTATGATAGGTAGCGTTTGTTTGGTAAAATGTTTTATTTTCATGTATTGTAACCAACTGGTTTAAAACGTACAAACACGGTAAAGTAAGAACCTTTAAATCCTTAAAAAAAAAGGCCTACAGTGAGCTCTAAAACCGGCACAGACAATACATCTTATTGCCTTTTTAGACAATACATCTTATTGCCTTTTTATATATATTATATATATATAATCTAAATATTATGGAAGAGTCAGTGGAGTTTCCCCAAAGATGAACACCATAGGAGAGATGGGAGTTAAATAGAGCATAATATACTGTTAAAAGAGTGAGTCTCTCAAGAAAAGTCTTCAGTCTCCTAAGAGTAAATATTACAGAAGCTAATTTTCTAGATATTGATGCTATATGAGATGAGATGGAGCCATGTAGAAAGATTTTTGAAGAACAAAATATACTCACACTTTTTTCACTTTATATCTTGGAAGTGTCAAAATACTTTTTTTAAAATAAGGCAAAAATCACTACAAACGAGGACGTTCATAGATAGTACACCAGGTGTAAAGCTAGTGCAAGGATGCCACTACTATATTATTACTAAAATATTCATTTTATTCAATTGAAGAATATTTTTCACAAAGATTTAGCTGAAAATTTTTGTATTTTTTATGTCTTTTTATTTTTTTTTTGTTAGTTTTTAAGTTTAATGATATAAGACTATCCTTCATAGAAGTTCATGGACCTTTAAAAATATGTACCCAAGATCATTGACTATTTTACGCACTATAATTGACAAAAGTTTATATTTTTTATATGAATTGTTATATGTGTTGGTTCTTGTTATTTTTAGATTACTTAAATAACTGACATGTTCCATACAATTGTTAAAAATTATCGAAGTAAATAAAAGAATTATTTATTTATTTAATGTCCCTGTTAGCATGATTCACCGCTCAAGTCCTACTTAATTACAAGATAAGAAATAATGGATTTAGTTATTGATTGGACATCATATTCTTTTATACACCGCCATATCAACTGTTATAAACTGTTTATTTAATTTTAGCCCTCCAAAAGTATCAAAAGAGCCTTCAGCCTACCCTTTCTTTTCCAAAGACTCGCTGGTTAAAGACTGGTTCAAAGGAGAGATTAGCAAAGCAGTGGAAAGAGCTCACATGTCTGACATGACTTTGGTCATGTTTTATGCCCCTTGGGATGCCCAGAGTCAAGAAGCTAGAACACACTTTGAGGTTAATATAGATTAGATTTTTGCAAAACTTATTCTTAGAAAGCTGAGAACCCATTTGGATCTTTATTTTAACTAACATATATTAGGAGAGCGAAAAAAAATTGCACACCAAATATTTTTTACCCTTTTTTATACTTTTCTCTCAACCTCACATTATTTAAGACATTTTTATATACATTTTAAAAAACGAGAAAAACCATCTCTCATAAAACCTGTGGGAAGTAGGATTTTTTTTAGTTTTGATTTCTGGAACTTAGAGAAATTATTATTTGGGGATAAAATAGGTTCTTATTTAGTTTACCTCAAAAAGCTGATATTTAAAAAGTTTTATTAATAATATTTACCTAGTTTAAAACCAGGGAAATGATTGGTTGTGAATAAAATACTTATCTTTTTTATTTTTACAAATTACGCAAAAACTTATGGTATGGTATTAAAAAAGTTTTATTAAGCAGCACCTTCTTTTAACCTTATTGAATATAGGTATTTAGTAAAGTAACAAAATGACTGTTCTATAAATATATTTTATTGCAGAGACATACACATTTTCTTGTCCTTCCAGGTTTAAATATGTTTGGGCAAAAATAAATTAAGTAGTGGATAAACGTTTTTTTTAAATTTAAACATATGTGTTCTCTTAACTTTAAAATAAAGTTTGCTGTAAAAATATTAACAAGGCACAAATATTTTGACAATAACAATGACAGCTTCATTTAGTTTCTCTGTCTAAATGTCAAACATCATATTAAATTAAAATTCGTTAAAATTGGTCTGGAGAATTTAAGCCATATTATGCGTTTTATGAAAGAAGCAACACACTTTGTATGATTATATATTGGGACCCCCCGATTTTCATACATTATCACAAAATTTTAGGAGTAATTAAAAAACACTTTGAAAAAAATTATATATTTAAAAAGAAATTAATTAAAATGGCCTTATTAAAATTTTTCAAAATTAAAAAAAAAGTTTTTAACAAAAAGAAAGTGCTTGTCAGGCAATTTTCTTAGGCTTAAATTTAAAGTTATGTTTACCACTAAATTTTACGAAACTGATAAAGAACCCCGCTCCCCGAGGCTCAGGCAAATATTTTTATCATAGCCACCCCTCCCAATGGGTACAGGGTGAGCCAGAAAATAAGGTTAAAGTTCAAAAATTACAATTAATTAAAATTAAAAATTCACTAAATCCTTGTTTTTTCGGAAAATATCAAATGGAAAAAAGTGAGTTTTAAGTATGTTGTTTAGTAAAGCACAACTATCATTTTTGTATCTACACTTAAGCCCATATTTATACAGGGAGTTATTTTTGCAAAATATTTTTGATGGCCTTTAAAGCAATAAAACAATAAATGGTTGGCAATTTCATGTGTATCAGTGGCGTACCAAAAATATTTTTCCTGGTGGGGGGAGGGGGTTTACCGACGACGAAAATATAAACTTCTTTTACCTACTGGGATTATAAGTAGGTAATTACAGATACAAACTTTATGTTTACTCCATAGTCGTCTTTAAAAAAAAAAAACCTTAGTAAAGGGGAGGGACTCAAATATGATACGGTGAGATTGTGATCACGCGATTAATTCCAAGCCATAGTACTTAAGGGTTAAGACGTACGTGATGTAACATCATTGCCTAATAAATAAATATTACGGTCCGACTTAAATGTATTTGATTTCCCCTCTCTTACTAACGTTTTTTGAAAAGATGACTATGCAGTCAACGTAAAGTTTGTATTTATAACTATCTACTTATTATCCCCCAGTAGGTAAAAGAAAAGTTAATATTTTTGCATGAGCCGGTAGAACCCCCCCCCCCAAGAAAAAACTTTTTGGTACGCCACTGCATACATATACATGAAATTAACAACCATTTATTGTTTTAGTGCTTTAAAGACCATCAAAAATATTTCGAAAAAATAGCGATTTTTGAGCAATTCTTAAAAAAAAATTAGCCTCCCTGTATAAATACGGGCTAAAGTGTAAATACAAAAAATGTTAGTTGTACTCTACCAAACAACATACTTGAAATTTTTCTCCATTTCATAGTTTTCGTGAAAACAAGGATTAAGTGAGGTACAAAATAGTCAATTTTGGAACTTTAACCTTAATTTTTGGCTCACTATGTACCCATTGGGAGGGGTGGTAATGATAAAAAATATTTGTCTGAAATTTGAAAAAATTTAACGGGTGCCCAGGCTACATAAGAAAGGAGACTCCCATTGGCGACGTTATCAACTACGTTCGAAGCGTAGGATGGCTGACGAACTAGGGAGAAGCGCCTTATAGGAGGAGGATGGACAACGGGTCTAATGAGGTCTAGGTGCTGTGAGGTTAAATCCCCACCCTCCCAAATTAGCAGATCAGACGCTACATAAGAAATTGGCGGGGTTCTTTGTTTCTGGAAACGTATTTTTCCATAACTTTGCCACAGTATCCAAGGAAAACTTCACACTCTTAAGGCCACAAAAACGGCATAGATTTGACAACACTGCTTTGCTGTTTTTGGGTCAATCTTTACCGAGCAGAATATGAATTTTGGCAGGAATGTTTATTTTTGAATTCCTCACAACCGTATCCAGACAGTTTTTTGCTGTACTCTCTCATTTTCGAAATAAAATAAATACGGCTAACAATAGTAAAAAATCTTACCTGGCTTTTTCTTTAGCCTCGTCGATAATACAGAAATCTGTAACAGCAATTTTTGGATTTTTTTATATTTTGAAAAAATACATCAAATTTTGAAAAAATTCTTTAGATACGGTTGTAGATTTTTATAAATCCTATAATCTGGTAACAAAAAAGTTATGGTTTTTTTCTTTGTGAGCAATATTCCGCCGGAATTCTGAAACGCCAAGATCACGTAATTTAATAGGCCCAAGGAAACTGAAGTGAGTTCGATTGGAGTATTGGAATTCAGGTTCCGCATAGCCACCGGCCACTTGTCTCTTGGAACATGCGGCCAATAAATTGATACATGTCAAGTGATAAAAATAATATGGAAATTTGTTATTTTTTTGATGTTGAATAATGATTTTTCTTTTGATTCTTTTTAATTTCGAGACATTGCAATCCATGAAGCATGAAGCCGAGCATCAAAACCTTTTAAAAAAGCATTAATAAATGGTTACGTTCCTAATAAGCTATACTTTTCTCAAATATGGTGTTCGTACCGTGTTCCGAACACTGCACGATCTCACTCGAAACAAAAATATCTGAAGGATTTTTAAAAATTTTTGATATTCTGTATCGATAAAAAAATCTGTTGTGATAACATCTTTCAGTAATTTCCCTACCTTATCGAAAAAAAAACTAGATTTCCTTATTTCTAAAAGCCTGGGCACCCCAGCCAAGGAAATAAATGTTGCTTTCTAAGCGTTTCTATTTCGACTAATGTTTGAAGGTGGTAGACAATGTTGAAGTTGAGAGTAAACTAGAGTATACATTGGCATTCGAAACGTTGTGAAAAAGTAATAAAGACAATTTTCTATTTTTCCAAGACTTTACAATTTTTTATGTCATTCTTTCTCCCATTCTTTTGGTCTCTTTTATTCATTCAATAGCGTTTTACCTAAAGAAAGAAAGACAATGATTGGCAGGGAGTGATTTTTCTCAGGGATTGTCTACTTTTTTGTTTTTTACACATGAAAGTAATGTCCTTTTTAAATAGATCGTACCGTAATAATGTTTTATCCAAAAACTATTTTTTTTATATCCAGAAATAAGTACACTTATTAAAAACGTTGAGCAATTATCAACACTTTCTCTAAATTTTAATCTGAATACCCCAACTGTTTAAATAAAAGCAGATAATAGACAGTTAAAGTTACATATAAAAAGAGTGCTTATTCTTTGTCGTATCTCAGTGCGCATACGTTGTTACGTCTCACCCATACACATTTAAAGTTGCACATAAAAAGTGTGCTTATTCGTTGTCGTATCGATACAATACGCTAACTGCTTGCGAATACTGCAAGGAGGGTCATAGAGATAGGTGAGACGTAGTCGCTGTTGTACGGCTTATCCGTTCTGAGTATATGCACTGAGATACAACGAATAAACATCCTTTTTATGTGCCACTTTTAGTGTGTATGGGTGAGACGTAACGACGTATGCGTTTTGAGCATGCGGACTGAGATACGACAAGAAATAAGCACTATTTATATGTAACTTTAAGTGTCTAATAATTTTCCTTAGGTTGCAGCAAGTTACTTAAGAGATGAGGTACACTTCACAGCTGTAAATTGTTGGCAACCCTCTGGTGAATGCAGACGTCAATATAGTAAAGTCTATAGGTAAGTAATCAGTCTGTTGTCAACATTTTTTATTACCTTCTCAAAAAGCATTTTCGATTTACAATAAATTCTTTTCAGCATTGTCAACTGTTGTGTTTATGATGTTATTATTCTGGTTGAATCCTAGCTTAATGAAGATTACTCAGATTCTGAATTAGGGTTTAAAGATTTTAATGTTTTTCGTCAGGATAGGAGTAAGCAAAAAACAGGTAAAGCCAGAGGTGGCGGAACACTTCGTAAAAATATAATGGCAAATCTGCTACAAAAGAATGACTCTACTTTGGAGCATCTTTTTGTGTGTGCTTCATATGGCCCAAAACAAATAATTTTTGGTGCAGTATACATTCCGCCTGGTTCGGTCACTTCAGTCTTTCTTCAGAGTTTTCTAATCTGGCGGTTGATTTGTTGGGTGAATACATTAATTATGATTTTGTGATTTGTGGTGATTTTAACCTTCCCAGTGCTATCTGGCTTAACAGTGCTAATGAATTGTGTGTAGAAAGTAAGGCTTCTATTGCATCCGCTAATTTATTGTGCACATGTTTTAGTTATTTTAATCTAAAACAGGTAAATTTTTTACCAAATGCCTTTGGAGATTTTTTGGACCTGGTTTTCTCAAGCATATCAGACGCAAAAGTCTCTTATGCCTTGGAAAATCTATCCAATGTTACTCAGCGCCATCCTGCCTTTGAAATATATTTTCCTTTAAATTGTAATGTAGTTCTTAAGTATGATGTTTATCACTACGATTTTAAAAACTGTGATTTTGTTGCATTTAACAACTATTTGGCTAGTGTATCTTGGGCCCATATACTCGATTCTAGTGATGTTAATAAATGTTTGAAATGTTTTTATGACATTTTGTACTCTGCCGTTGAGTTATTTGTTCCAGTAAAAAATTTTAAATCCACAAATTTTCCATCTTGGTTTAGCCGAGAACTACAACAGTTGATTATTGAAAAGAAAATTGCTCACTCCAAATATAATGATAAATTTTAATGATTACATTGTTTTTTCACAATTAAGAGATAGATGCAAGAGCCTGCATAATCAATGTCATAATCAATATATCTCAAAGGTTAATAATGATGTAATGCAGGATCGAGTACATATCCCAGTAGTATGTATTTGGGGAAAGAGGTGGCAGAAAGTGGTCAGCAAATTGTCAATTTATTTGCAAAACAATTTGTGTCAACATACACAAACCATGAGGGTGACGTCCCTAACTATAGTTTTAACTACAATCTGGATTTGCACTGTGTTGAGCTCTCTCTGACTGAGATTTTTGAGGGCATTACCAATCTTAAAACTAAATTTTCCCATGGACCTGATGGCATTCCATCTGTATTGCTGAAAAACTGTGTCTGTACTTTGAGTAAACCCCTGCATTTTTATTTATTTTAGCCTTAGCAACCTTATCCCTGATTATTGGAAAGTAAGCTTTTTAACACCAATACATAAAAACGGGGATAGATGTGATATGAGTAACTACCGAGGTATTAGTATTCAGTCGTTCATTCCTAAGTTGTTTGATATGCTTTTTTGTGATCATTTTTCCTGGCACTGTAAAAAAATTCTAGGTGACAATCGGCATGGGTTTGCTCGTGGTAGGTCGACAGTTACCAATCTTCTCACCTACCAGACGGATCTGTTGAGTGCCTTTGAGGGGTCTAAGCAGGTGGACAGTGTCTACACTGACTTCTCAAAGGCGTTTGACAGAGTGAGCAATAGGCATATGGTTAGTAAACTTGGGGCTATAGGATCCCCTCCCCCCCCCCCCCGATTCAACAAAATTTTTTAGTGTGTCCCTATTTTAGTAAAAAAAAGTTATGAACTATTAAAAAAGGTCCGTGCTTTCGGGCACCCTGTCTAATAAATAAAATATGCACCTAACTTTGTCAAATTAATGATGATTTAATAATTTTTTGTCAAAAATAGGTACTAGATATTTTATTTCTTGTAGGCCGTAGAAAGGGACCAAAACTGACAATCGATTTATTTTCGAACGGTTTTCAGTGCAGTTGGTCCCAAAGTTACTCCGAATCTCTTCGTAGTTTTTCGCAATCTAGGTACGTGAAAACTCGGCCGTCTGAAGTCTACTAGATGACAGCCGGCATCTTTCCCTCTCTTTCAACAACGCGTTTATGCAATGTATTGGCTTTTAGTCCACAAAGTCATAGATATTTTTCATAAGAGATTTGGTGTTTTTGGAGATATTATGTGCATGTTTTTTTAGGTGGCCCGTATTTATAGCTTACCCATCCCATGGCAGGGGAGTGCAATACAGTGGACCAATTACTGCCGCTCATTTGATTAGCTTCGTACAGAAAGTTATAAAACCGGTTAAAAGAATCCAAGATGGCGTGCAGCCGCTGGATTTTAGAGAAGTAAGTTCTTTCATACTATTAAAAAGACTATTCTGGGTTGATATTTTCCCTGTAGTTTTATTTTTTGTCTTCTTGTATACCCTCTGTGTTGTGGTGTATACTGTATTTATGAAAAACTTTATGCTTAAAAAATTACAGATTCTTCATTATATATATTATCCCCTCTTTTCGCTGTTATTATGCATTTTACAAAAAATAGTCTCTAACAAAAGTTGCATAGCTTTAACTAGACCATAAAATTGTGCATGTCAAAATTGTCCAATGTCATCGCTAATGTCAAAGAACCACGCACAATTTAAATGGAAACTGGATTTCAGTGGCATTTTAAACGCCGTTTAAGTATGTTATTGGGACAGTATCATGCTTATGATGACCGATATCGGCATAAAAAGCATCAATTCCCACTAAAATGACAACGCTAAATTTAAAAATTACATTTATTTTCACACCTGTCAAACCCTGTCAAAATTATTGAAATTGAAGTTCTTGGAAAAGAGAATATCTTCTTTTTACTCTGAGGAAGATATTAAATCGGAAACCGTAAAAAAGTGATAGTTGTCGTAACTGTCATTTACTGTTATACAAGTGGGGACTCAAAGCACACTAAATTGAGGTCAATGAACTCGATTTGACACCTCTCAAACCCTATCAAAATGTATAATTAATAAATAATTAATGAACTTGAAGTTTTTGGAAAAGCAAATACCTTTTTTGTACTCTTGTGAAGAAATTAAATCGGAAACCGTAAGTGTTGTATTAACTGTCATTTACTGTTATGGGGAAAAACCCTGTCGAAATAACAAATAAATAATTTATAAACATGGAGGTTTACGACACTTGGTGAAGATTCCCCGCTTTGAAATATGTGTCACGGCACTAGCAATGTCACTTTTTTAACTTTAAAAGAGTAAACAGAAAGTATTAGCCATCGATGTACTAACCTGTACGTCGATGGTATTAGCTTTTCAAAAAATTCGTTCATAAATATTTATTTGCCATTTTGATAGGGTTTATCATGCGTCAAAATTAATGACATTTTTGAGTTCCTTTACCTCAATTTAGAGTTCGAGTCCCCACTCTTAAATTTGAGTCATCGCACCAGTGGTTTTCCCCATGACAATTAACAATGTACGGTTTTCGTCTTAATGTTTCCATCAGAGTAAAAAAAAAGGTATTTGCTTTTCCACAAACTTTAATTTCATTAATTATTTTTCCGCCATTTCTACAGGGTTTCACAGGTGTGAAAATAAATGTAATTTTTAAATTCAACGTTGTCATTTTAGTGGGAATTGATGCTCTTTTTGCCGATATCGGTGATCATAAGCATGATAATAATAATCTCATCCCAAACTTTGGCAGCTACTATTGGCTCACTCTGTAGATATCGCCATCTGTGTCTATGAGACAAAATGCTCAATCAATTTTCTTATTTTAAATTGAACACCCTGTATATTTTTTAAAACCGATAGATCTTTTTTTCCTGATTCCAAAAATATACCAAAGATAAACAACCTTTTTCTTGAACGGTCATTGAACCAATTTAGAAAAACGTTGCCATAAGAGCGTGTGTTGTGTTGAACAAAGAACCACCTAGACTATTTTTCCTTGGCACATTGCCCTTATGGCCAATTATTTTTTATTTCACTCGAGAACCACTAAAGATAAACCCTACATATGGTATATTTTTGGAATCAGCACGCTCCGCATCCATGGTTTAGCCGTAGAAGCAGGGAATCTTTCACAAAAGAACATATTTTTGTGGGCTGCAACCTTCTTACATCGAGTGAGGCCAACAAATAGTTTCCAAGGTGCGACTCTCTTGACCTGGCCAGAGCCGGACACTCCAGCAGGACATGCAAGGACTATTCTTCGTTCTCCATGCACCATCGACACCCTGAGTCTTCGGCGATTCCCAAGGACTTTGTTTTTTTGACGCTCACCTCACCAATCAGGAGTTTGGCCTGTCTACTGCCCTGTGTGCTATTCCAGAGCTCCTCAGAGCGCCTGTCTAAGTCAGGGCCGTTATGACTTGGCATGCCGGAATACCTAGTATGGGTTCCGGACCTACCGGATCGGTTGATGATCCTTGTCTAGCCAATCTATCAACCTCTTCATTTCCCGGTACACCTTCATGTCACAGGACCCAGAGGAGATTGACCTTTTTGTGCCTTGCCATAGTTTTCAAGACACGTTTGCACTCCAATACAAGGGCAGAGTTAACCCTGTCCGACCTGATAACAGACAGAGCAGCCCTACTATCTAAGCAAATGTAAATATCCTTGCCTGAATATATCCACACATCAGAATGGCATATACCTCAGCCTGAAAAACGCGTACCTTCCTAGGGAGAAGTGGAAGTTCGCCCCCGTGGTTTTACAGTACACTCCCGCCCCTGACTTGTCCCCCATTTTTGAGCCGTCTGTATATCAGACTGTCCCATTCGGAGGCAAGGGACACACATCCATTCCTTCCAGATCAGGCGTGTAAAACCTAATTTTTAGCTTCGAACTGGTTTGCATCGGTGTACTGTCCTTGTTATTCCGTAGCACTGGACAGATCTGAGGTCACAATGACTTTGAAGTCTGTACGTACTCCTCAAAGCCACATGTTATATCAATAGGTGCAAAGGAGGTAGCCCTGGTAGGTGCCGTCCTCATGGCGCATGTTATGCCCAAACCGCAGAAGTAAAAATAAAGGTGGAATGATAATCTCCTTGAGATTTTTCACAAAAATGACCGGCTTATGTAGGTGACAGTTACGAGCCTAAAAGAAAGTAGTCACATCAATCGAATCGACTTAACATTATTATTAAATTTTTGTGAATAGAAAACGTAAGTTGTATCATTTTTAGATGGGTTTCAAGTCCCCCTGTAAACGTGATATATATTTGACTGCTCTTTTTATTAGCCAAACACTTGTCTGAACCAAACCAAAAGTTACTAGTTAGTAGTAGTAGAGTAGGGGCGGCGCGAAGCCTGGCAAGTAGGCCTCCCTGGGCCCTTTCTGTCTTACCCCGAGCCTGCCCCTAATCCGCCGCCTGCACCACTGGTCTGGCAGTCTGCTGATCTGGTTTTACTGTTCTTTTTGCAAAGTCCAGTATTTTATCCCATTTGAGCGTGTGCAACCCTCATCCATCCCCCTCATCCAGGGTCGGGGAAACGATTACCTGGTATCTCGTCCTCTGGTATGCCTCGCAGTTCGCTATAACATGTCGAGATGTCTCTTCTGCCCGCCCGCAGGCCCGGCAGGTTGAGTCATTTTCCACCGCGATCCGTGTCATGTGCTTCTTTAGTCGGTTGTGACCTGTTATGATTCCTGTCAGCAGACCAGCGTCCCTTCGTGATCTCCCCAGAAGCCATTTTTGTCTGGCTACATCCGGGCCCTTCACGAAGTCCCTGGTCTGTCTGCATTCTGTTCCTACTCTCCAAGCGGTCACCATGGCATCGTTGGCCAATTTATTGAGTCGACTTTGCAATTGTCTCTTGGTTGTTCCTAGGAGTGGTTCCGGCCCTACATACTGGGTGCTTGCCCCGATCCTGGCGAGCTCGTCGGCCTTCTCGTTCCCCGGCACCCCCATATGTCCCGGTACCCACATAAGTGTCACTTGTTTGCCCTCTCCCAAGGATTTTAGTCCATCTGCATATTCCTCCACCAGGGTGTTGTTGATCTTGGACGCCCTTAGTACCTTTAGGGCCGATTGGCTGTTGGAGCATATATAAACATGCTCCTCCGTACCGTTCTTTATTTCCTCCATGGTTGCAGCCATTATTATGGCATACACCTCTGCCTGAAAGACCGTGGCTTGCTCTCCGAGCGGGTAGCTCTTTCGAACCTCCTGGTCTTCCACATAAACCCCCGATCCTGTGGTTTGCTTTTCCGACAGTTTGAACCCGTCGGTGTAGCAAATCACGGCGATCTCCTTGAACTATTCGCGGAGGTTTTCACTCTGCCATAGTTCCCTGTCTGGGATGACTACTTTGTTCCTCTTGTTGAATCTCCAGGGGTTTTTTGGTCTTTGTGTATTGATCGCTACCATTGGAATTTCTCTCTCGGCGATTTGCGCAATCCTAAGATGCCCCGCAGCTTCCCCTCTTCCTCTCCATTGACCTGTATCTCTCAGCCGGAGGTGGGTCGCCATCGCTTCTTTTCTGATCCAGATCGGAAGCGGCGGCAGTCCCAGAATGGTTTCGAGTGCCTGTATAGGTGCCGTCCTCATAGCGGCGGTTATCCCTCTGCATATGGTTCCCTGTAGGCTCGTAAGCTTGAGGGTAGTAGTGACCTTCTCCACTGCTGGCCACCAGACTATGGATCCGTACTAGATCCGTGGTCTTAGTACTGCCGTGTACATCCAGTGGAGGTTTCTGGGGCTCAAACCCCAGGTACGGCCAACCACTCGACGCAGTTGCCACATCGTTCCCTGCACCTTATTGGTCAATTTCGCAACGCTCTGAATCCCTCCATTTTCCCCTTTCTTCCTCAGGATAATCTCTGTCTTTCCTTACTAGGTTGTTACTCCGTTATTTTTTTAGTCAAAATAAAGTGTATTGGGTTTTTTTTTGCGCGTTTTGCTAAAAATATAGTGTTTTGATTTGTTCAGCGCTGTTATACAACCGGAATGACTAGTTTTTTACCTTTCATAAGTGCTGTGCCATAACCATTTTTATTATTAGCCTCAGAGTTGGGAGAATTTTACCAATACCAACTGATTTAGGCTCACAAATTTCAAGTACACTCAGTGTTGCCACCTCGAGGGATATATCTCGATTTGAGGGATTTTCAGGGTCCACGCGGGACAAAGGGATGATTAATTATTTTCGGGGGACTTTTGTCTTAAATCTGCAATAAACAATCAATACTCTTGCTAAATATTTAGATTCGCAGGTTGCATTTTCGCCGCAAATAATTTTTCGAATTTTATTGATGTTACCAATTTAGCAAGCAAGTGGCAGAAAATACCCATTGCAGCACACATATATATATATTTATTCCTTTAAAAAAGCATGACTTGATGAGATTGGTTAGTTAATAGCTTATTACTTCATATCTTATAATATGTGTTTATTTTTAATACAATACGCATTTTTCTTACTTTTTAGTTGTTTTTTAAATTTGAATTTGTTATTTTTGGATAATGTCTATTTTTTTTACTAAAAAAATAATTAAAACTAAACGTAGGTATCTAAAAAATGAAAAATTTGGAGGGATTTTTAAACGAAATATGTGATATTTTGTGCCTCCGCGTGGGACAGTCTACGATAACGGGGTGGCAACACTGAGTACGCTTGATTTAAAAAAAAACGCATACATGCAGTCACAAAATTGACCTTTCTAAAAATGTATAATATATACGGACTACCAGCTAAAATGCCTAAAAACTTCAAAAGGATGACAATTTGTCATATTGTTTAAAAAAGGTCTCTAAAACTGAAAATATTTTTTTACTTAAATTAAAGGCAACCTTATTTTTATATTAAATTTTGCATAATACTAAAAAATCAGCAAAAATAATGTTTTAGTAAAGTCTTTATTGAACAATATCAAATTATCACTCGAGTAACACACTAAGGCTGTTCTATAAAGAGGGCGGTAACCCATTTTGGAGTTGATAAAATAACAATAATACGATGGAAACAGCGCTGGATTGAAAACAATTCGACGAGTAGGAAACTTGGATTAAGACAAAAATGATGGTAAACTTAATACTAATTATTTTCACTTAAAAAAGAACTAACATAAATAATTTAGTATTTAATAGGATCACTAATTTTTTCTATTACAAGCTGCAAACGTCTGGGTATTGAAAAGGTTAAATTTTGAAAATAGTGATGGTCTTCTGAGAGCTGATCCAATGCGCGATAAATAGAATCGCTTAACTCTTCAGCATTTCGTGGTCTCCAATTCCTTTGGTATATTATTTTTACGATTCGATCCTATATATTTTCCGTTGGGTTAAGGTCAGGGATGTTGCCTGGCCAAGGAAGTGTTTCTATATTATTATTCTGAAACCATTGGCGAACAACATTAGCCGTGTGTACTGGACAGTTGTCCTGCTGATAAACGAAGTCATTATTTTCATCTAAAGCCTGTACAGATGGCAGCATAACGTTTTCAAGGATTTCAATATATCGTTCACTATTGAATCTTCCTTCGATTCTCCAAAAAAAAAACCAAACCTCTAGCACTAAAACAGTCCCACATGTTTACAGAAAAATGTCCAGCTTTTTTAATTTGGTTTGTATATTCGGGTTCAAATCTAGAATTTGGTCGACGATAAACTAAAAGTCGAAACTACTTTTTTTGGGTTTTTCGCCACTAAGTTAAGGAAATTTTTTCAAAAATATGTTAAAACCCACTGCGTAAATTCCTAAAGAAAAAAATTTGTTCGTTTGTCAGTGGTTTTTAAATAAGATAAAAAATTTGCCTACACACACGCAAATCCTAACTAGAATCTAAGTACTTATCTGACGTTTCGGCAGAAATTCTACTGCCGTTATCAAAGAATTTTATCCTATTTAAAAACTTTTTTTGATTCTTTTTTAAAATATCTGTCTGTTGTCATACAATTGACCGACTTTGACTGATATATATTTCAAATATTAACTTGACATTTTGGTGCGTCGATAGTAGCCAACAAGGTATTGGGTGAATTTAGTAAAATTTAAAATCAAAATTATATTTGTTTGAGTGTTTTCGATTTTAGATTACTTTATAAAAATACAAAATTTTAATTTTAAAATATCAATTATAAAAATTATCTTTTGACTAACTTTAAGAAAAAATATATTAGAAACCCAAAGAACATCAATGCTATTTTTTAATTTATTTTAAAAAAACCTTTTTGAAAATCTTGTTTTAAAATTGGAAGCCAAACTGTATTTATATCAACTGATATGCTAGCTATGCATTCATCTTCGTTAAGATAGATGCAAGCTGCTTCTTTGATTTTTCGTTTAATTTTGTCTGGTTCTTTTTGTAATATACTGGTTTCTCCCCACATTACTCTATGATCATTTTCAAAAGAATGTTGGCAAATTTTAGACTTCTCCCAGTCTCCCCTCCTGAGGTAACCCTTATGGTCATTTATTCTAACTTCAAGAGGCCTTAAAGTTTCGCCAATATAAAATTTACCACACTCGCAAGGAATTTTATAAACGATATTTTTTGAGTTTTGCTCAGCATTTAATGGTTTTGTTTTGGTTAGAATTGATCTAAGAGTATTTGATTTTTTAAAAATTGTTCTAATATTATAAGTATTAGCGATTCGTTTAATTTTTTCCGAAATACCTGGTATAAAAGGAATTATTAAATTTGTTATGTCTACGTTCGCGTTGTCTTGGAAATTCGATTTGTCTAAAAGAATTTTCGATGAAGTTATTTGGATACGAGTTTTTAATTAAGACCTCTTTTATTATTTGTTTTTCTTGTAAAAATGTGTTATTGTCCGAACAAATAATTTTAGCTCTATCGTATAGACTTTTTATTACTGCTTTTTTAACCGATGAGCAATGATTTGAGTTAAAATTTAGATATCTATTTGTATGTGTTGGTTTTCTATAAACTGAGGTTTGTAATGTATTTTGTTTGTTTATTAAAACATCTAAAAATGAAATTTTGTTATCGTTTTCTACTTCTAAAGTAAATTTTATTGTTGGTTCTTTACCGTTTATAAAATTAAGAAAATCATTAAGTGTATTTAAATCGTGTGGCCAAATACTAAAAATATCATCTATATAGCGAAACCAAATGACCGGTTTAAAATTAAATTCCTCTAAAATTTTATTTTCAAAATCTTCCATAAAAATATTACTCATTAGAGGAGAAAGTGGAGAGCCCATTGCCATCCCAAAATCCTGTTGAAAAAAATCACTTTCCCACTGAAAATATGTGGTTTTTATGCATAATGTGAGAAGTTCCAGAATAGCATTGACGTTCAGTGTAGTTCTTTCGCCTAAATTTGTCTTACTATAGAAAGGCTTTTATCTACAGGTACATTTGTGAAAAGGCTCACCACATCAAAACTCACCATCAAGTGATTGTTATTAAAATTGACCTCGGATAATTTTTCTAAAAAGTGTTGAGAATTTTTTACAAATGAATTTGTATTTCCTACTAAGGGATTTAAAATTTTAAGTAAATATTTTGCGAGTTTATGACATGGAGAATTAATGCTACTAACTATTGGTCTAAAAGGAATATTTGGTTTATGAATTTTGGGCAAGCCGTAAAAATGGGGAGGTTTACTATAATGTGGGGTTAGCTCTGAACGTTCTAGATCGTTAAAAAATCTTTTATGTTTATATAAAGTTGAATAAATTTTTCTTTCAATTGTTTTTGTTGGGTCTTTGTTTAATTTTGAATATGAGCCTTCATTTAATAATGTTTCAATTTTTTCATTATAAGTGTTTTTATCAATAATTACAGTGGCATTGCCTTTATCTGCCGGTAAAATTTTAATTGAGTTGTCATTTTTTAGAGAAATTAAAGCGTTTTTTTCTTCCCTAGTAATATTAGATTTAATATTACTATATTTAATATATAAAAATAAAAGGTTTTTTTAAAATAAATTAAAAAATAGCATTGATGTTCTTTGGGTTTCTAATATATTTTTTCTTAAAGTTAGTCAAAAGATAATTTTTATAATTGATATTTTAAAATTAAAATTTTGTATTTTTATAAAGTAATCTAAAATCGAAAACACTCAAACAAATATAATTTTGATTTTAAATTTTACTAAATTCACCCAATACCTTGTTGGCTACTATCGACGCACCAAAATGTCAAGTTAATATTTGAAATATATATCAGTCAAAGTCGGTCAATTGTATGACAACAGACAGATATTTTAAAAAAGAATCAAAAAAAGTTTTTAAATAGGATAAAATTCTTTGATAACGGCAGTAGAATTTCTGCCGAAACGTCAGATAAGTACTTAGATTCTAGTTAGGATTTGCGTGTGTGTAGGCAAATTTTTTATCTTATTTAAAAACCACTGACAAACGAACAAATTTTTTTCTTTAGGAATTTACGCAGTGGGTTTTAACATATTTTTGAAAAAATTTCCTTAACTTAGTAGCGAAAAACCCAAAAAAAGTAGTTTCGACATTATGAATCCGCCACAAACATATAGATTTTATTGATAAACTAAAATTCTCCTGCTGCTTGAAGATGATTGAAAAAATTTTTCGTCAGTGAAAACCACCCTCTCTCAGAAGTCATTATCACGAAGAAAATTGTTGAGTGCAAAAATCACTCTGGCCTGTTTTTGTTCTTCTGTTAGAAAAGGTTTCTTTGCAGCAACTCGACAAGAGACTTCTGATTTCGTTACTCTTCTATTTACTGTTGCTAAAGAACCCGGAAATAATGTTACTTTAGCTGCTTCAACCGACGTTGAAAAAGGATTTTGTCTGAGATGGTCAATAAGTCTCTCATCTTGCACTTCAGAACTTACTTTTGATCGTCCTGATCCATCTTTCCTATCCGTAGAATTATTTTTAATCCAGCACTTTTTCCATCGCATTATCGTCATTTTATCAACTCCAAAATGGGTGGACACTCTTCTTATAAACCAGCCGTCTTCTATAACTCGAGTGATAATTTGAACTTTTGTGAATGTTGATATCTGTGGCATTTTTAAGGATGTCAAACTGAATTTTAAGCTGTCAGGCCTACTAAGCTGCCTTATAATAGTACACACTAATGGAAAGCCACAAAGTTTTTTTTGAAATTAAGTGTACATGTAGCGGTCATTTTATTTATATTCCACCTTTATTTTTACTTCCGTGGCCCAAACACGCTAGGCGCTGGATTTTGCCTAGAAGCCCTCTATGCATTTGACAGTTGTTGTTTTACCAGGGGTGGGAAACTCATATTGCCCTTTCTTTGTAAAGCCGATTTTATTAAATGGTCTGATGTTTTGTTTCCTCTTTTTATAATTTCCCCAGACAGTTTTTGAATGAAGATGACTTTTTTGGTTAGTAAAATATATCAAACTTTCACAAAAAAATAAATTTTTATTTACCCATTTTTTTAAAATAATAATAATATATAATATTATTTAAATATAACTAATCTTACTTACCTCGCAAATTCGACTATTTATATTAATTTTCTAGTTTGGTATTTTTCTTGTGTTTCTTTTTCCATTGGACAATGGATCAATACAAAGTCGTAGGCGGGAGTATTTTTACAGTTTCTTATACCGCAATATTCGATTTTTAAACCTCATGTAAATAATCAAATTTATATACCTACGTTTATTAATCAAAAATGTGACACTGACAAAATTATATATTTCCAATGGTTGCCAACACAGAAAAAAATTATCAATATTTCCCTAACAACTGCCAATCGAGTTGCTTACCTCTGGTAAGACAATAATTAAATAAAATCTATATGTTTGTGGCGGATTCATAATGTCGAAACTACTTTTTCTGGGTTTTTCGCCACTAAGTTAAGGAAATTTTCTCAAAAATATGTTAAAACCCACTGCGTAAATTCCTAAAGAAAAAAATTTTTTCGTTTGTCAGTGGTTTTTAAATAAGATAAAAAATTTGCCTACACACACGCAAATCCTAACTAGAATCTAAGTACTTATCTGACGTTTCGGCAGAAATTCTACTGCCGTTATCAAAGAATTTTATCCTTTTCAAAAACTTTTCGATTCTTTTTTAAAATATCTGTCTGTTGTCATACAACTGACTGACTTTGACTGATATATATTTCAAATATTAACTTGACAGTTTGGTGCGTCGATAGTAGCCAACAAGGTATTGGGTGAATTTAGTAAAATTTAAAATCAAAATTATATTTGTTTGAGTGTTTTCGATTTTACATTACGTTATAAAAATACAAAATTTTTATTTTAAAATATCAATTATAAAAATTATCTTTTGGCTAACTTTAAGAAAAAATATATTAGAAACCCAAAGAACATCAATGCTATTTTTTAATTTATTTTAAAAAAACCTTTTTGAAAATCTTGTTTTAAAATTGGAAGCCAAACTGTATTTATATCAACTGATATGCTAGCTATGCATTCATCTTCGTTAAGATAGATGCAAGCTGCTTCTTTGATTTTTCGTTTAATTTTGTCTGGTTCTTTTTGTAATATACTGGTTTCTCCCCACATTACTCTATGATCATTTTCAAAAGAATGTTGGCAAATTTTAGACTTCTTCCAGTCTCCCCTCCTGAGGTAACCCTTATGGTCATTTATTCTAACTTCAAGAGACCTTTTTTTCCTTAACTTAGTGGCGAAAAACCCAGAAAAAGTAGTTTCGACAAGACAATAATTGTCAAAAATCTGTATTGCGATCTTTGTTTTTGTACCTGGCCACCGCACTATGGCCCAATATGTCACGATAGGTCGCACGACAGCCGTATAAGGCGATAATAAAGAATCCCAGTGCAGGAAAGTCTTGGACTGAGTGCGGGAATAAATTTACCCCGAAACTTTCCCGCTCTACGATCACCTAACTTTGAATTGGAACGGAGGCGACGTAAAGAAACAAAAACAATAATATAAAATCCTAAAACTAGCTGAACTTGACACTTTCCGAACTAAACTGCGTGCGGAAAAGTTGGTACACACGATCGATCACAGACAAAAAATATGTGGACCGGACTTTATTTTTAATCATTATTTATTTATATTTTCACAGGCATTTCTAGTCGCAGAACTCGACTGCCTTCCCGGCAGTTTGGAGTATGGCATCTACTATGTTTCAGCCTTAAGGTATTTAGAAAAGGAGTCCCTTAGACCCGTGGCATTTTATGTGAAGTCTGTCGCAAAATCAAAGTTGAAGCTCTCTTTATATTTGTGGCATCAAGTCAGGGTAAGATGTTTCATAATTCATAACTTTAATTCATAGTGGATAAGCCCAATTTTAGTGTATATAATTTATACATAATTTAACAGCACCTGTTTACCCAAGGGTTCATAAGCATAGTTCATTAGGATAAATTTTGACAATTAACATACCAAATTGACAAAAAAATAAGAACAAAAAAAAATGTGTTTTTTATATAACTTCTAATAGGTTAGGTTTCCTATTTTTCTGTTTTCTAATATCAGCTGAATCAACACTCCTATTTTGAGATCAGCCAACCAAAATTTTCATATTAATAGTACATAAAGTTAAAGTTAGCCAACTTTAAAATTATGCACTCTCAGGGTGTCCACATTCTGGAAAGTCATGGAAAGTCAGGGAAAAAAAGTGGTCATGAAAAGTCAAGGAAATTCCCCGATAAGAGTATCGGAATTGCTATTCCTATCCTCTTTCTGTGGTATAAAAATGCCCTTTGCAGCTAACCCAACACACTTTTTTCTACTATTTCATCAGAATGTAAAAAATATAAAAATATTATTTTTTTTATTCAATTTTAGCAACCTTTCGTAACACCGTTCAAAATGTATAGAAAATTCATTTTTTTAGTCAAATTTTCTAGAAAAATTCGCCTGCGGGCATTGATCCGACATTTATCACATGATTTTGGCAATCAATCTATAAATTGACACTAGTGTCGCAATTCTTCAGACACGACAGAAAATTTCATCCGTCACAATTCTGGAAAGTGGCGATTTTTGCGTATTGCCTCATTTAAAATAAAATCGCAGCGTCCTTAATATTTATCGGAACGTTGTAAGAGAGCGTTAGTTTTTTAAAAACACTTTATAAATATTATATTTTAAAGATATTCTGCAGGACTAGTTTTACGGCGGAGCTAAATTGCTACTACATGACCAATAAACATCAAAAAGTGTCGAAAATTCTCACCATGTAAAAGGAATTTGTGTGACTTTTCTGAACAGTGATAGCGTCATTTTCCATGGCTATCTATGGTTTTGTATGTTAAAAGTTTTAAAGGTTTGTTTACACGCAAAAATAAGCTAAATAAAATACATTTTTAAATAAAAAAGGGTTTTTTACCAAAACTGCCTACAAAAATTAAAATTGACACATTTTTTATTTATTGGATCGGTATTAAGAAACTAAATTTTAAAGCAAATAAGTCCTGACAAAAAAGCAGTTAGTGTAAACTTGTGTTTAAAAATCGTCAGATTGTTTTTAATGACGAGATTTTCTGAAGAAATGACAATCCAAAATATATTTTACAAAAAAACATCAAAAAATCATTTTCGAAGAATTTTCGCTGTTTGAAATAGACACAATGTGGATATTACATTATGAAAACTTGGGTAAACACTTCTATTAACAATAAAGTATTTAACATTATGAATATGAATAAAATTGTGCTTAGTTTATGAATTATCAATATAAAAAGTTGGGTAAACCCTCCACGAATGTAAAGTTGGAGAAATGCAAAAAAATTATTGCTTTCACTCACAGTTTTTTGATAAATATTTTTTTGTTCCTTTTGTTTACTCCATTTAGATAAAAGACTTCGACTCTATAGCAGAATTTACAGTAGAAAACATTCTAAAATGGGTAGCCAAAGAGTTAGCCCACCCCACGGCGTGGATTTCTCCCACAGGTGCCAAAAGTTTAGCTTTTTCCGACAGGTTTAATAATGGACCGGCTGTGCTTATGTTTACTCCCAGTAATCCACTGAGAGAGCAGCGTGACTACTATGATTTGGTTAGTAAAAGTTATGGGGGGATAAAGGAAATAAGGTGCAATTTGAACTTTCTAGAAGGAAGTCTTCTTTCATGTCTTGATCAGGGTGTTTAGAGCAAAATTTAATTCTACTATTATTTATTATTATAGGACTGCCTAACAAATTGTCAAAGTCAGCCATTAATTATGTGATGGCCTTTTAAAAATGGTGGCTGTAGGGTAAACAAAGCGATTTTCCAGATCGGTTTGAAGAGAGACAGGTTGCACTATCTGATTTGAGAGAGATGACGTTATCAGTAATTACACGGGTGCGACGGAGATAGAGGGACATTTCCACGTTTAATTGGGAATTTTGAGTTTATTGTTAAAATTTCGGTAACATTCGTTTTTTTCCCCGATTCAGAAACCCTATCAAAAATTACTTTGCTTAATCTGCATCTTTTTCCACTTTGTCAAACTTTTGGTTTAAGTTCATTTTACGACTTATGGAAAAACGGTTTGTTTACCCAAGGCCGACAAAAAAAACAACAGGCCGTAACCATCAGAAAAACAGCTGTTAATCTTGGGCCGGTTTTTACATGGAGTCTTATGGGAGAAGCGAGGTTTTTTCGGGATTATTTCTAAACGACTCGATGAATTTTCTTCAAATTCCCATGAAATATTCTTCGATACTATCCTAATATTTTAAAAAAGTTTTCTGGAGATCACAGGGTCTCAAATAATAAAAATTCTAGGAAAAGTATTTTGTGAGGTTAGGTTGATGTAAACAACAACACTTGCTTTATTTTTCTTAAAAAAAAGGAAATTTTCTCATATTGTTAGCAATAAAATGCACATGAAAGGTTTCAAAAGGTGCGCATCCATATCTACACCAGAATAGAAATTGATTTATCGAAAAAAATGCAGGAGACTAGTGTTTTTTTTGTGATCATTTCACGAATTGGAAATGGTGGATTTATATACCTAAATTAATAATTCCTGTCTTGTTGAGTCGCTAAATAATATTTTAGTCGCCATATATGACATCTGAATATATTTTGTCGTATAGCGAGAAGAGTAGGTATGGTTTAAATGTTGGTTTAGGTTCTTCCACGAGGTCTCCTACCAACCAGGTTCCATCAGAGTGACTACCTTATAGAAGATTGGAGTAATGATAAAAAGTAAGACAATGGCACAGAATACGGTACAGAGAAGCATCTAATTAATACGTCATTTTGAGTGCAGTTTTTGAGTAATATCTGGGACTTTTGCTGTTTGTGTGATTTTCATCATAAGAGATCTAAATTGAACATTATTTAGATAGATAGACAGATAGATAGATAGATAATTCTTTATTAGCAATTAAATATTTTTCATAGGTAGCTGCACTGAGAATCCTATTTATCTAAGACGTCTTGTGGGCGTTTCAACCAGTGAACATTTTTAATACAAATTTCAGATTAAATTAACATTATGATGATGAACTTAACAAAAATTACTAGAGATGGAAACAGTGATTTCAGTGACATCACAAAGTTTTCTTGCTCTTTTTTGCATTATTTGAGGTGCTATGGAGGTGTATTTATGAGAGGACGATGACCGACAATCCCTCTGCATAATGTGATCCTTAACTTGTTAGTGTTGTTTGTTTGAATGTGGTTATCAAATCGCATTTTTCGATCCTTTGTCTCAGAGGATCTCGGGATTCATCACAGTTTTCAAAAAAGTGTGACAGAAAAACGCTATACAATAACCACCCCCAAAACAAGCAGCATTGACAAGTTAAGGGTCAAATACTACGAAGGGATTGTGGCTCTCCTTCCACCCACAAAAACACCTTCACATCACCTCAAATAATACAGAAAAAAGTAGACAAACTTTGCAATGTCATGATTTACTGTTTTCATCACCACCATCTCTGAGAATTACTGTTAATTTAAACTGGAATTTTAATTAAAAATCTTAACTTGTTGAAATACATAGAATATCTGAGTTACATACTCCAACAAGACATCTTAGTTAAACAGGATTGTACTGAATTCTTTCAATAAAATTCGGTATTCTTCTGCAAATAAGTTTATTTTCTTTAATTGGATTCACACATAAGTAGGTACCTACTTTACAAATCCAAAAAATAATCACTTTTAGAGATTTCCTAGGACCTTCTTGACTTCATGGTTGTTTGACTATTTCAGAAAATAATAATAATAATATATATCTATTAATTTTCAATCTCTATGAGGCTTGTGCTTGGAAGTTTTTTAATTTATTTATGATTACTACTAAGAAATAAATTATTAATTTTAAATATAAACTTTTGTAAAGAAATATACAAGGATACTAGAAGTTATTAGAAAAAATTATATTATTTTTAAATACCTAACAACTTAACAACCTAACGTTTGGATAGCCTTTGATAAATAATTTGATCAAAAAATAATCTAGATTCATTTGGAATCCAAACTTTTATCTCTTTTTTAAATTTTTTCTGATTGTTAACAGTTTTAATTTCATCCAGTATCAGATGATAGACATAATTAAGCCCCAGGGCTTTCCAGTCGCAGTAAAAGGAATATTTTTTTACCCCTTTTAGAGGGTGAAACCTAACCCCACCCTATTTTTTTAAATGGGATGATAGTACTTGTGGCACCTTGCTGGAAAGCTCTCTTAAAAGAAAATTGGCTGCTCATGTTTTATTTCATTCTAACTAGAGAATCAATCTATCTTTTAGCTTCAAAAAACTTTTTAATATCACAAAATTCCGCAATGTTTAAACAGAATGAATTTGCAATTTTTAGTGGTCCAGTATTATTTTCATTAATTTAGACACAATGTGTATGAACTGCTTTATCGAAATTTTGCACTCTTTATTGCCCAAAATTGTTTTTTTGAATGAAAGTTGAAATACTTACTAAAAAAATATATATTTTTTTTTTCATTTGTGTGGCAGAATTAAATCAATTATTTTTGCCGAAATATTTTTCAAATATTCTTTATTTACATTAAAAATGCCAGCAAATAACCAAAACATTAAAAATTTAAATTTTAATGATTGGGTTCAGAGATTTGAAATATGAATTACCTATGAAGTTAAAATAAAACAAAAATTGCACAATTTTCTGCTTAACAGAGCTTTCCAACAAAGTGCCACAAGTGGGGTGAGGTTTCGCCCTCTAAAAGGAGTGAAGCAATATTTTCTTTAGTATGACTGTAAAGCCCAAATTCTTCACCCTGAAGCTGTAGAAGTGAGCTGTTTGAGTTAAAGTCCCCACCCTGTAGATTCTACAATATTATATAGGCAACCAACTTAATCTAGGAATAGTTTTCAGTGAGTGTCATAAACCAAGATGACCATTGAGCATTGCTATCTCCTAGGTAGTATTTGGAGGTATGATAATAATTTATTTTCAAAAAAGGAATGGACACTTCCGGACCCTTCAACTGGAACAGTATTATTGTGATGCCTTTTTCGTTTACCTCTCTTTCTCCACTTTTATCTTCTTCATCTCCGCCTACTTCAATTCTAAAAACATTAAAAAATTTACTACCTCAAGGGAATTAAATTAATAAATTCTCCAATATATACGAATTTTAGGTCATTCTATCGCTTTTATTGGCAATGGTAGCATATGATCCTCAAAAAGTTAATAGCTGTGGATTTTTCTTAAAAAATATGTTAAAAAATGATACCAAACAGGGGTACCCCTTTTAGTTTCAGAGACATGGGCATTTAAAAGTTACTTAACCTTATGAAACAGATTTCTATTAAAAGTAAATTTTAAGATGATTGCAAATTTAATATTAAAATGGAACATTTATGTTCAAACCTTCTAAGTTAAACCAAAATTGCCCCCTAAAAAGGGGCTACATAAAAAATTTTAATTTTTACATTTGTAAGTTAAAAATATGGGCTGCAAAATGCTTGAATATGCTAGTTTTGTTAACTTTGTTTACCTTGATATTGTTAATAACATGTGCCGAGGTATTATTTTCCATATTCATAGTTCTCTATCCCTCCCAAGATCTCTCCATTATGCATTCCCATGTTTTCTCTTTTAAGCATTCAAGTTTCCGTTTTCTACTCCTTTTTTCCTATAAAAAATAAATAATAAAAATTATTAGCAAAAGAACTGGGGACGTGTACAAATTATGGAACGGTGATTTTGGTTTTGTAACGGTTTGGTGAACCTCCGCCCATAATATTATGTAACGGTTGGAAGACCACCACTCCCCAAAAAGTAATTTTTTCTTATTTTCATTCCAAATCTGTCGCAAACCCCCTATGTAACTTTTTGTAACACTTTGGCTACCCCCCTTCCCTCCCCTCTATGACCGTTACATAATTTGTGAACAGCTCCTAGCATATAATCGTAAAATTTTATTCATTAGCTCAGTTCAATACCTATATATGTTTAAATTATCTCTAAATATGAAGAATGTTCAGTGTTTTATACAAAAACAGTTTTTACAAGTAAATTTAACAAAAAGATAGGAAAGTCAAGTTTCCTACCTCTGATAACATGTATGAAGGGCCTCCTAGCAATAGGCAGGTAATATGTGACATTTTACTAGCTTAGTAGAAAAGGGGGCAATTATGCAGTATACAGTTTTCTGCCATTTTTGATTTTTTATGAAAAATTCTCTAGGACCGCAAATCCGCCGGTTGGTTTTTTTTTTAATTTTATGTTTTTTTAATTTTTTTTTTTCACTAAAACAACCCAATCCAACACAGCCCTACCCAACCTAACCCAAAACAATCAAGAAAACACATTACAACCCCCCCGGCACCTTTTTTCTCTTAAAAAAAAAAACCGGCGCCGGCGGATTTGAGGTCCTAGGGACCCTAGTAGGTGCCCCCATAAAGACTTTTTCATAAAAAAATCATAAATGGCAGAAAATCGTATACTGCATATAAAATTACCGAAAAGGGAGGGATCAGTTGGATAGGAAAAGTTTGTTACATATGACTCACCCTTTTTCTGGGCACTTTCTGGTATGCAGCATTTTCGACGCATTTTCCTGATTTCTATATCAAATACGATAGACGATAAAGGTGATTTAAACATTTTCGAAGCACAAAATTCACACTGTAAGCAATTGTCCTGTTTTTGGTTTGAAGTTCACTTTTTTCACATCAAACGACCAGTCATTCTTTTTAAAACAATACCGGTTTATTTTAAAGTTTGTTTAATTCCAAAATTGGAAAAAAAATGTTAAAAATTGACTGAAAATTAAATACACAATTCAAGAATTAGTGAGGTTATGTTTGCGGCCTTGCGCGTCTGGCTGGACGCAACCAACGAAAAAAAAAACCGGCCCAAGATTGTGACGTCACAATTTTGGTTGTGTGAGGCCCGTGTGGAACACATTCTTGTCGGCCCTGGTTTACCCTACAGCGGCCATATTGGATCGGCCATATTATTTTTGTTAGACTGCCCTATTATTCTATTATTTTTAACTAAATACCAGTCAAGCGAATAGCTTTGTTACCACAGACAACGTTTTAAGAAAAGTATAGTGTGCAATTTTAAAAGTTGTTTTATGACATCAATAAATTTAACAATAGATCCTTATGAAAGTTATGGTTAAATACGCCTTAAGGTAGTGGAAATTAGTAGTTACTTTTTGAAGTATTGATTAGAACTATTATTTTTCATTTCAGTTTCAAGAGGTCGCCTATGACTATAAGAATTGTGATGACTGGGGATTGACCTTTGACATATCAAGCAAACGGCAGAGTAAGTAGCGTACCTATTGGCCTAATTGCGCTTGAAAAAAAGGTTTTTTAAATTTTTTTTAGACAATCTTCGAGAATTTAAGCACCTCAAGCAGACTTGTAGATCCAAGCCTACTGTAGAAAGTTATGCCAAAATAGTGTCAATTGTGCACCCGACTGTTTGGCCTAATGTGTCAAATGTTAACAACAAACTTACCAAAGAAAAAATAGAGGTAAAGTATAAATTTACCATCTTGACAGTAAGCGGACACGAGATTCATTTTGTTGTTTTTTAAATATTTTGGCTTTTTAGTTCTGCGCAACAAGCCTCCTCCGGAGCGATTGCTTGCTGATGCCTTAAAATTAGGACCACGTAGTATGACGCTCCAATTGGGGGCGGTGCTGCTGCGAACGTTACCTCTTTTTAAGAGTCATGTTACAGTGACCTTATACTTTTACAGGTTTCTACTTTATAACCTGTTGAACGGTACAGGATTCTGTATTTACGGTGTCCTGCACTTTTCAATTTTGATGTTTTTGTTTCTCGGTGTATTCGACAGGTGGCGCACACAGTTACTACGTGCCCAAGGATTACAAACTTTTTGTTTTATATTCGAGAGGTGTGCATGGTCACTGTGTAGCTTCAACTGCCAGGTATAATCCTATGACTCCCTGATGATTCGTAATAAGGATGAAACAGGTCTGTAGGTGTCTGGATTCTCCATTAGACATTGGAGGCCTGGTCGTAATGAAGTGATAAACAAAAACGCTTTGTCCGATATGTCACGAGTGTTACTTTAAGTAATATTTTGACCTTTTTTTTATCTTGAGTTGCAAACTCTAATGTTATAGTATATATAGTAGGTGTTCTTTGCAAAGCAAAGGAAGCGTACGAGGGTTAGGGGAAGTCCTTTAGATTTATTTTGTTCGTGCTTGAGGGAAAGACCACAAACAGTTACAATAAGTGTGAACAACTCAGACTAATAACTAAAGAATTAATCTGAGGTGAACAACAATAAAATAACTTTAAAATCAAACGTCATAATGACAGGAATTCCGCAGGGAAATATTATTGGTCCTCTGCTTTTTATTATCTATCTTATTTATCTAAACCACGTCATCAAAAATCCAAACTTTCTAGCCAATTACGCATATGATGCCAACGTAGTAATACCGGTTTATCGGGAAGGGAACATCCATGAAAAATATTTCGAAATGTGCCTGAATACTGTGTTAACAACCAACTGATTATGAACACAGAAAAAACAAAAGCAGTTATTATACATGTCCCTAACTCCCCCTTACTTACGAAGGAGATAAATTAACTTTTCAAAGTAAGGTATTGGAAGTGACTATTGATAAGAATCTTAATTTTTTTTCGCACATCAGAGAACTATGTAAAAAACTTATCAGCTTCAAGCTACGCTATTAGAGTTTTGAGTAAAATTTTTAGAGGTCACAGTCCATTAAAATCAATTTATTGTGGTATGTTTTACTCTCAAATAAAATATGGCATATTACTTTGGGGCCATAGTAGTCACATAAATGACGTATTTATTTTGCAGAAACATGTTATTAGGATCTTGGTAGGAATCAAGCCATACAGAGTGATTCACGACGAAATGCAAATATTTTAATGGTAAGTATTACAGGCCAGGGGCAACTCATTCAATGCTAAGATAAAATTTTGAGTCTTTTTGTCAAATATACAGTGTTATTAACGTATTTACATTAAATTTGGCACACATAAGGAGCCCCAAAAGCTACTGCTACCAATGTATAAAAAAATAAAATTCCAGGTCCGGACTAAAAAAAAGTTTAGTTTTATAAATTTTTTTTAAAAACAACACACTGTATACTGCAATTTGCAAATTTTGGTATTACCACATAAAAGCTAAAGGATGGTGCTATAATACCCTGACATTGTATTAGCATGGTCCTTTGCCTTTGTATGTTGTGATATAAAAAAATCTTCAAATAAAGTACAAAAAAATGTTGTGTTCCAATAAAGACAAATAAATAAATATTAGTCCGGGCGTGAAATTTTAATGATTTGACTACGACTTCAAATCAATGCCGAAAACGGATTTCAAATTAAAATAGGGTTTATTAATAAATTAAAAGTATGTGTTTCTATATTTTATAAAAAAAATAAATTAAAAAATACTTATCCGGCCCTGTATCAGCCTGTTTTTTGCTTGGGTAGGGTGGGTGTGAATTTATTTATGCCTAAATTAATTTTAACCTAAAAATACGTTTTTAGGAATTTAAAACGTGATATTGTTTGTAAACCTAATATCTCAGGATTGCAATTTGGATGTTTTTATTTTTTTTATAAAAAACTGAGACTTAACGCGTTAAATACAATCTAAGGGTATTATAGCCCCATCCTTTAGCTTTTATGTGGTAATACCAAAATTTACAAATTGCAGTACACAGGTTAATACTAACTAATATATAATACTAAATTTGTTTTAGTCCAGACCTGGAATTTAATTTTTTTTTATACATTGGTAGAAGTAGCTTTTGGGGCTCCTTATTTGTCCCAAATCTAAAGTAAATACGTTTATTGGTTTCCGAGATATGTTCGTTTTTATTTTTGCAATATTTTCAGTGTGATTTAACACTGTATATTTGACAAAAAGACACAAAAAAATTGTTGGATATGAGTTGCCCCTGATCTGTAATACTTACCATTAAAATATTTGCATTTCGTCGTGAATCACCCTGTATGCCTCTTGTAGGAATAAGTTTAGAGAAAATAATGTGTTAACTGTCCTGAGTTTTTATATCTTAGAGTGTTTGCTGTATTTGGGAAAAAATCCACTACTTTTTGCTAAATATGCCGGCACTAGAACTTGTAACACAACGAATAAAAACAAAATGTATATATATCCAAAACATAGACTATGTATTACTGAAAAAAACCCGGATTATGCTGCAATTAATTTTTGAAATAAACTTCCAAACCCAATAAAAATATCCAAAGCTACAAACTTTATAAGAAAGAATACTTTAATTTAATTTGTAACATAGAACTCGTATACGTTACAATCTGTTCTAATGTTGTGTTTTGACTTTTTACCTTTTTTTTAAATGTTCAGTAATTGTTTGGTCTCATACAACAATGATGCCTAATATAAACCGTTTACTATTAGGAATAATGTTAAACGAAGTTGTATATGCAACTGATTGATATACTTTTATTATTTTCACAATTTTCTGTAAACTATGACGATCCGATTTACCCATTGTCTATTGTCTAAATCCAGAATGACGGCCTATCATAGGGAGTGTAGCTCTTTCTCTTCTCTTCAAGTCAGTTGCTTTAATCTGCTAAGCGGATTACTCTGCCCACCCTCAGGCAGACGGACAGGATTCTCCTCTACTCTGATGAGTAAGTGTTTGCTCAGCCGTTTAGCCCCAAACAGTCAGTGCCAGTTTGCCCAAGTTGGTTCTGACTGTTTTCGGTTCATTCACGAAAAGATTGCACTGTCAGCGCCCTAGCTGTTGCCTCCAAAATGCCTATTCCTCCCCGAAAAAATAAGTCATATTCTTGAACATTAAACATTTTACATGAGATTCCGCGTTCATTTTAAGAAAAATGAAAAGAAGCTCCGGAAAAACTTTCAAAAAGTCCATATTGACTTCGGTACAACTTTGTACTTATTTCCTTGTTAAACCCAGGAGTGATTCCGGTTAAATGAATTGAGTTATGAAAAATTATTCGGTTTTCTCGTTCCCGGGTATTCTTTCATAGACCCATTAGCTTGACTGACAGAGCACATGTAAGTTTGTCGTATCAAATGTCATTTATAACCTCCGGTATGTTTGTCGTCATGATAATGATGTATGTCTCCGCTTGACGGTAAGCGTGCTCGTTAATAGACAACATTCTTGAACTTCTAGGTCGTCCTAAAATGTTTAAAAATAAAAATCAACAAAGTAGGTTTCTTTTTTATACTGACGAGAAATCTTCATAGAATCGTTCTTATCATATCATATACTTGGTTCCATTTATCTACGTATTGTATCGTTTCTTTGAAGAGGTTCCCTAGGGTCATATTCTCTATCTGTAGATCGTGTCTTGTTGTTTGGCAGTAGTTGTCAAATCTTGGACAGTAAATTAACGTATGTTCTGCGTCATCTATTCTTTGACAGTACCGACATATGTCGTCCGTTTTCCCTATTCGCTTTGTTTATGTCCTAAAAGATCCATGTCCCGTTAGATCTTGTGTCATATATTAATCCATTTTTTTGTGTTTGCAGTCTATCCATGTTTTAATGTCGGGAATTATTATTTTCGTCCATTGTCCTTTTTCGGTATTTCGGTTCCATCTTGCTTGCCAGGATTCCAGTGTTTTCTCTTTTGCAGTTTCTTTGTTTTTTTCCATTTCTTATATAATAAAACAAAGTTATGATTGTTTTCCACAAACCAAAAGTACACTTTTTTGCACTCGACGCGCAATGCAACCTAAGGTTCCAAATTCCCAACATAGTTCTTATATAATTTTTGCGACAATTAGGTCTATGGGCGGAATTCCTGTTATAACCGGAATAGCTTCCGTTGATATCGTTCGGTAGCCGCAGGCCACTCTTAGTCAGGCTTTCCTTTGCATTCTTATCAGCATGTTTTTGTACTTCTTTGTGCGCAGTACTGGACTCCATATCACTGCACCATATGTCACATACATACATCACTATATACACTGTATATAGTAACTTCTTTTTCTCGTACTGAGCCCGTTTATGTTGGGCATGTCTTTTAGTTGCCTTTTTAGTGGTTTCCGTAATTTCTGGTTTTCACCGATATGGATTCCAGACTCCATTATTCGAAACTCAATGTTGTGCCGCTCTCTTTTTCCGCTTAGTATAACGGCTTCGGTTTTTTCTGGTGCTAATTCCAGGTGGTTTTTTTGTCATCCATTCGTTAATAATCTTTGCATAAGATGTATCGCTGTGTCAGCCCAGACTATTACCATTAGATCATCCGCGTATCCTACTATGCCCATGCCCCTAGGAAGTTTTAGTCTAAGTATGGGTCATAGTATATATTCCAGAGTAGGGGCCCTAATACCGATTCTTGGGGGATGCCTGCTGATGTTTTACCTTTATTTTGTTAGTTAAGTATATATCGTTCTTTAAAGTAGCTAATTACGGTATTTATAAGATATTGAGGTATTAGTATTTCTACTATTTTCTGAGACTGCCGCCGCTTCCGATCTGGATCAGAAAAGAAGCGATGGCGACCCACCTCCGGCTGAGAGATACATGTCAATGGAGAGGAAGAGGGGAAGCTGCGGGGCATCTTAGG
Source organism: Oxystoma pomonae (assembly GCA_963921995.1). NCBI lineage: Eukaryota > Metazoa > Arthropoda > Insecta > Coleoptera > Brentidae > Oxystoma > Oxystoma pomonae. Next base: position 84,846,449 of record OY998168.1, on the reverse strand, counting down.
ATTGCCCAAATCGCCGAGAGAGAAATCCCTATGACAGCGATTAAAACACAAAGACCAAAAAACTCCTGGAGATTCAACAAGAGGTACAAAGTAGTCATCCCAGACAGGGAACTATGGCAGAGTGAAAACCTCCGCGAACAGTTTGAGGAGAACGCCGTGATTTGCTACACCGACGGGTCCAAACTGTCGGAGAGGCAAACCACAGGATCGGGGGTTTATGTGGAAGAACAGGAGGTTCGAAAGAGCTACCCGCTCGGAGAGCAAGCCACGGTCTTTCAGGCAGAGATGTATGCCATAATAATGGCTGCAATCATGGAAGAAATAAAGAACGGTAGGAAGGAGCATGTTTATATATGCTCCGACAGCCAATCAGCCCTAAAGGCACTAAGGGCGCCCAAGATCAACAACACCCTGGTGGAGGAATGTGCGGATGCACTAGAATCCTTGGGAGAGGGCAAACAAGTGACACTTATGTGGGTACCGGGACATACGGGGGTGCCGGGTAACGAGATGGTCGACGATGATCGGGGCGAGCACCCAGTATGTAGGGCCGGAACCACTCCTAGAAACAACCAAGAGGCAATTTCAAAGTCGACTCAATAAATGGGCCAACGATGCCATGACGACCGCTTGGAGAGGAGGAACAGGATGCAGACAGACGAAGGACTTCGTGAAGGGCCCGGATGTAGCCAGACAAAAATGGCTTCTGGGGAGATCGCGAAGGGACGCTGGTCTGCTGACAGGTATCATAACATTTCACAACCGACTAAGGAAGCACATGACCCGGATCACGGTGGAGAATGACTCGACCTGCCGGGCCTGCGGGCGGGCAGAAGAGACATCTCGTTATAGCGAACTGCGAGGCATACCAGAGGACGAGATACCAGGTATTCGGTTTCCCGACCCTGGATGAGGAGGACCTGCACATGCTCAAATGGGACAAAATACTGGACTTTGCAAAAAGAGCGGTGAAACCAGATGAGCAGACTGCCAGACCAGTGGTGCAGGCGGTGGATTAGGGGCAGGCTCGGGGTAGGGCAGAAAGGGCCCAGGGAGGCCTACTTTCCAGGCTTCGCGCCGCCCCTTCTCTACTACTGGTGTTAGGATTTGTTTCGTTTGCTATTTCTGACACCTTTTTTACTGCGTTCATAGTAAATTTGCCTTTTCTAAACCCGTATTGAAGGGGGGACCAACCCCCATTTGTCTCCATCTCGTACTCTATTCTGTTTTTTGTACAGTACGTCCAAGCAGCATTTGGACGTTATCTGACGTTATGCAGACGTAGCGAATCGCCTCGAGAATTCTTTATAGTTAAGTAAAAAAAAATCAAAATTACTCTTTATTTTGTTTTAAAAGTGGTGTGGTGTGAGTCCAAGCGCTAAATTATTAATTTTGAATGGTGTTTTCCAATTTAGATCAAAATTTGTAAATCAAAAAAAGGTTTCGTAATGGCCGATAGACGGCGGATTTAATCGTCTTACCTATTTTGCACTCAAATTTTACCAATTCGGACTGGGTCTCCAATTTTCAACATTACACATACAAAATTGGCTAAATGTCACTAGAACTAAGTTCTTATGTTCAAATGACGTAGGAAAATCCTACGTCTTAATGGTCGACGGCCAGCAACGTCTCCGATTGGTAATAAGGCAAATAAACGGAAAAGTGTTTTCCCACACATTTTCCGCGTTTTCAGAAAGAAGGTTCGCGAAAATGATCTGCGGCCCACAGATTAACACCCCCAAGTATTCCGTGGCTGAGCTTAAAAATGGGCGTCTTTTTTAAAATTGTATATATACAAGCTAAAAAAGATATAAAATTGCGCCACAGCTAATAACCTGCAATGATGCCACCTCAACATCTATAGAAAGTCGACAAATGTTTAAATTTACGTTTTTAGGCTTTATAAAATTTCACCCAAAAAAATAACGGTAAAAAGTGATGTTAGGACATTAATGTCAAAGTAGGTAGTAGGAAACCCAACGTAAAGTAGGTTAATGTCAATATTCTATACACCATCACTAAACGTAGTGGATTCCGATGACTATTAGCCGTTGGGCAGGACAACTAATTTAGAGTCATAGAAACCAATATAAGACCGACGACGCGACGTTGGGAAATCAAAAGAAAGTTACGTCATAGTATACGATAGAGACCAACGTGAAGGAAGTTTCGTCACAGTATGCGACGTCGTCGAGGGGTTAGACTCACTTAAGCTTAACAACGTCGGTTTTGGTATAAAAGCGACATCGTTTATCTAAAAAACGTCGTATTACGTCAGATTTAGTTGGAAGTCAGATAAATACTGCTTGGGGGGGGTTACCTATGTTTCTTGTTTTGATCCGTCAAAACTGATGGAGCAAAAAGGGTAGTCCGCCAGTTTTGGAAGCAAACGTTCAACAGGCAAATCATTTTTGGATTAATCTGATCGCTCGGGAGTGGTTTTTGAGCATAGCTCAAAAGCACTATAAAATTCAACGTTTGAGGTATTGCGTTTTCAAACCTTGTTGTTTTAGTTGCTATTATTTATTTATCCTTTATATGGGAGTTTCCTACTATTTGCACGATTTTTTTACAGCTTACAGACTGCAACGTGCCTTACAGAAATAAAGTACTAGATATGTGCCAAAATTATAAAATCGAAAAATTCGGTGGAATTCACAGCGATGTTTTATACGAGGTTATTTGTGAAAATGTAAAAAGAGATTTTATGGAGCCAATCAGGACTTCGATGCTGCGAGGTATTTAAATTTTAATAATAGACACTTAAAGTTGCACAAATAGAGAGTGCTTAAGGCGACAAAAACGGCGTAGATTTTTGGACCAATCTTTACCGGGCACAATATCGGAAACGAGAAAACGGAATCTGTTAAAATTTGGCAGGAATGTTTATTTTTGACTTCCTCACAACTGTATCCAGACAGTTTTTTACTGGCCTCTCTCATTTTCGAAATAAAATAAACACGGCTAACAATAGTAAAAAATTTGACCTGGCTTTTTCTTTAGCCTCGTCGATAATACAGAAATCTGTTTTTGAATTTTTGAATTTTTTTATTTTGAAAAAAGTACACCAAATTTTCAAAAATCCTTTGGATACGGTTGTAGATTTTTATAAATCCTATTATCTGATAACAAAAAAGTTATAGTTTTTTTCTTTGTAAGCAATATTCTGCTGGAATTCTGAAACCCCAAGGTCACGTCATTTAGTAGCCCAAGGAAACTGAAGGGAGTTGGATTGGAGTATTGGAATTCAGGTTCCGCAGAGCCACCGGCCACTTGTCTAATGGAACATTCGGCCAATAAATTGATACATCTCAAGTGATAAGAATAATACGGAAATTTGTTATTTTTTTGATGTTGAATAATGAATTTTCTTTTGATTCTTGTTAATTTCGAGACATTGCAATCCATGAAGCATGAAGCCGAGCATCAAAACCTTTGAAGCATTAATAGATGGTTACGTTCCTAATATGTTGTACTTTTCCTCACATATGGTGTTCACACCGTGTTCTGAACACTGCACGATTTCACACGAAATGGTATTAGTGATGCCATCTATTGTTGATCTTCCAAAAAAATAGCAAAGCAGTGTTAAATCTATGCCGTTTTTGTGGCCTTAAAGATAATCGTATCTTAGTGCGCATGTTCAGAACGGATACGTCGTACAGCAGTCTCTACGTCTCAGCTATCTCTACGATCACCCTTGCAGTATTCGTACGCAGCTAGCGTATCCTAACCATTTTGTTATCTGTGGGTTTTCATAAATGCTTGATACACGGTTTCACTACTTCTATTTTCCATTCTATTGCCCTCTCACTTTTTTCAACAAGCACTGAACAAGAATTAGTTTGGTTACGTCGTACGTTGTAAGCACAACTTGAACTATTTTTTTTAAGACGCTTTCACAAAGGCATACGGTAACAACAAGGAATCAAAAATAGCTTGCCAACTTTAAGTGTCTAATATTAGGTTTTTAGGAACAGGAGCAAATACAGCTCCTTCTCCAAAAAGGGGAGTGACAACAAGGAATTTTTTTTTGTGTAATGTGTAAATATTTAAAAAATATTAAAACTTATCTTAAAGAAAAACGCAATTTTTAAATGGAAATTGGCCGCCGTGCTTTTTCGGAATTTGTGAGGCAAAGTGATAGGGGCGGACCCAGGGAACATTTTTTTAACATGGACACCGCAACCAATATTTGACAGATGACCAGATAATCGCTGTCAAAGATCGGAATGGAATGCCCAAGAACAGGCGTATTTTGCCAATTTCAATGAGTAAAGCATCAATTCCAACTAATTTGACAACGCTGAATTGTCGTTTTTGTGATAAGCATCCCCGATTTGGTGTAATTCGATACACCACACGGTCTTATAGTTGAAACCAGTTGACAGTACGCATACTTCAAGCTTATTGTGCTTTAAACCAAAAAAAAAAAATTAAAAAGACCCAGATGTGGTTTGGACAGTTTTTGACACATGTCCAAATTTTTGACATTTTAACTTTTATTGACGTCTATCAATTGAAGATAGAGCTTTTACAACGGAATTTAATGTAAACTTTTCATTTTGTTACCAAAAAATGGGGGACATGCCCTGACAACTGTCAATTGTTTTGACACTTTCAAACAGGGAATCCTTTGAGGAGTACAAAGTGGGTACTCTCCGGGGAAAATACTGTAAATTAAAGAGATTAATGTCCGCCATTTTGACGGTGTCCGACAGCTGTCAAAAAAATCGGACGTAATATGCCTGTTCTTGGGCATTCCACTCCAATTTTTGACAGCGATTATCTGGTCACCTGTCAAATACTCCCTGGGTCCACCCCTACAACTTTGCCTCACAAATTCCGAAAAAGCAGGGCCAATTTTCCAAACAATACAAATTGTTTGGAAAAGTAACGTGTGATTTTATAAATTTGACAAACTCATAAAAATTTGGAGATTTTTTGGAGAAGCCGTCGTAAAGGGGGAACAATTTTTCCAGATCAAGGAATATTCATCAATTCTTTTCTCCTAGTAATTTTGATGATGATGAATTGATGATAATCATATTCTAAATCAAATAATTTCCTTTTTAGCTTCTGATCCTTACTCAATGGATCACCTGGCGAAAGTCTTGAAAAAGCAGAAATGTCGTCAATTTTTGGCAGCAGAAAAATTAGAACCCAGTTTATTTGAATTGAAGTTAGAAAATACAAAAAATAATGATGCTAAGAAATCCAGCAATAGTGAATTTCAAGGTAACAAATAAAACACAAAATTTCAACGTAAAAAATGCTAAGCATCGTATTTAACATTATATATTACACTAGCGGTCGACCAGCGCCGTTCAAATAATGTCATTTGACAGCTGTCATTGAGCGAAATATCAAATAAAAAGTAACCTATGTTGCAGTCCAGGTCACACCCTATCGAAATTTTCTCCAATGGGCTGATTCTTGAACTTTGTAGGAAAGGTCGCACGGGAACGTTCACATCGTTCGTTTTGAGCAATAAGAATGCTCAGAAGCAGCCGAGCTTGCACGGTGCACGCCCAAAGCTGACCGGATTGCCGTTTTTCAAGAGCGCTCGTTCACCTGGTCCTGGGGTCGTATTTTCGAAACCATACGAAATTATTCGCATGCGACTACTTCCGTCTCTTCCTATACCGTATAGAAAAGGAGGCAAAAGATATGCCGATATGCTGATTCATGGGTAGTACGTGCAAGAATAACCGGTTTTTCATGCGAAACAACACGAATGCCTCCACCCACTCGTGCAATATTGCGTTAAACCAGTCGAATTCGAACGCGGTCCACACATACCGGCTTATCTTTCGCCTCTCATTTCACACGGTATAGAAAGAGACTGACATAAAAATTGTTGATTATTCAATATACGTATGCGGATATTTTCGTATGGATTCGAAAATCAGACCCCTGGGGCAGGTGTATGAAAGTGGCACGATACACGGCAATCGGATGAGGTTCGGTCGTGGTCGGATAGGTTTCGGATAACTCGTGATCGCTTCAAAGCCTATTATTGTTCGATATCAGGGAGAGGACCGTTCCCGTGCAATCTTTTTTACAAAATTCAAGAATCAGCACCCAGATCGGTTTAGCCGTTTTAGCGTGACTGAGGAACAAACGCACACACTCACAAACCGTCGCATTTGTAATATAATATATAAACTTAAAAACTATTACACCGATAATATATTTTTCTTCTTTTGTGATTTTTGAGAAAAACTAAATATTTTATCTATTAAGGCTATAGTTTCTCCCCAGATTTTAAGTAAAAAAAAAGTACAACTGGCAACGCCTTGTTCTTTAATTTTTTAATCTTTTGATTAATTAGCTGAAATTTTGCAGGGGTGATCATTTTTAAATGCTAAACAAAAATATCTGAAGGATTTTTCAAAATTCTCAATTATTTTGCTGCAGGTGCTGTCATCTATCCCAAAAGCCTCAAAATAATTGCGGTTTAGAACAAACCCGATTTACAAAAAGAAAATAGAGAATTCTCACAATTTCCTATGGATTACATTTTTCCTTTTTATATTTCCTTGCTTTAGCGAAAATAAAAACTAAGTTTTCTTTTTTCTAAAAGCCTGTGTACTCCGGAAAAGAAAAGCGATCAATCAATCAATCACACTTCATTGAATTTTGGAGACACATGCAGTTTAAGAGTTGGACGATAGATCGCAGAATTTATACGATTCCATGGTAACTGCAGGTGTTTTGTCAACAAACTTTAAATTGGGCCGCAGTGGGACAGAAGAATATTTTTACGTTTTCTGACAGAAAATCATTCGAGATTATGTTTATCTTTCAAAAATGTGTTTTCAAAAACATTGTTCTAAAACAAATATGAACCCACTCCGCGTGTGCGGTCGCCCGCCGAAAAAGGCGTAGCGCTGCGCGGGCATTACCCCGAGTCTATCAAAGAACCAAGAGAACTTTACTGGCTCGCATAGAAACATTCGGCGCCCATAAACTCACATAATTTTGTTTGTATTTTGATTCAACCACTTTTTTAAATTTAAATTATTGCGGCATAGTTATGTGCAAGTGTACTAGTGAAATCTTGGAGTGCAAAGGATAGATTTTAGAACTTCAGTTTCAAAAACACACAGATACTTAACTACTAACAAAACAGGTCAGTAAAGCTCCATTAAGAGGTTAGAAAGACTCTTGCTAGTCGTTGACGCTCCTGTTTAAAATAGAACACGATTATTTCGTCTAGCGCCAGTGGCCGATTTTTAAATCTGCATGCTTTTAAGTTAACCTGTTGTCGGTATCAGTAGATCTGTAAATGCAACCTTAAACATTACACCGAGTTACTTTAATACGTAGTTGGGTAGCGTTTTTTTAGCAGGTAATTCTGCAATAAATGGGTTTCTTTGATTTTAGTATTTTATTTGGTTTTTTAGCGGCGCAGAACGCGAAAAGTCAAAATAAGTAACCTAACCCCAAATTTTTGACCCGGTGGAAAAAATCTCTGGTGTCCCACTGTGGATAAACATAAATAAAGTCTCCGCGTTGCCATGGAAAAGAAATTCAATGACGTAAAATTTTGCAAAAAAATCATGTCGACATAGTTAAATTGATTTCCCGTACAGTGTTACTTTAAAATTCAGTTGTTTACCCTGTTATACTACACTGACGCCATAAGCACCAGGGGTTTATCGGACAAATTACTAATTTGACAGAGATGTGTTTAAACATTTTCTGATATAGCTGTCCTCTGTGGTAGTAGTCGAAAGGGGGGGGGGGCTCTTGGACCGGCGACTAGGCTCTACACGAGACCTTTATCCGACCATTTGACTGTCAGAAGGTGTTTCGGTTCGAATTCTTCCTCTTGGAAGGTTCATTCTCTGATTCTTCTGTAGCTTGGACATCTTGCATGGTATGGGGATTCGGCCTTCTGATTTAGTCTTGTGCCTTGATGACTGATTTCGTTTGCCCTCTGGTCAAATGCCCACTGTAGTTGGGTTCTACTAAATAACTTTGGGTCTATCTAAAATTTTTAATTTTTAGGACTGGCCTGTAAGACAAACAGATCCTTAAGTTTTCTAGCAATGGATTCTGTGCTTAATTTCCATTTTGCTGAAAAACTTGGAATTGATTTGTCACAAAAAATAGACAAAAGTGCTGTGGTGATTATAGACGACAAGGTAATGGATATATGTATTCACAGGTTGTTTATTCTCAGTGGCGTACTGACGGGGAGCGGGGAGGGCGGTCCGCCCCGGGCCCCGGGTTACGGGGGGGCCCCCTTGGGATCTCACATGTACACAATTATCCAAAATCCTACTCTAAGTTATCCCAGTTACGAAAACCGCATAGGTTCTTATGAAATTTGGTGAGTTTTAATGCTGTTTTATAAGATTCTATGAGCCAAGCTGACTTTCTCGTCAAAACTGATAGAAACAATTCGTACTTCATGAGATTTTAAAGTTTGTTTCACATACCGCATAGAAAACACATAAAACCCGGTAAAACATTATAAAAAAATCTCGTAAAGCTGTTCTAAGAGATTGAAGGTAGTTTTTTTGGCAGGGATAAGATAAAAGCACCAAGTATACGCATACAGTGGTGGCCGCTTTCTGGAAAACCGGTAAAGGCCAGAACTCATCATCATTCATGAATAAATAGGTATGAGATACCTAAAATGATAGAAAAATATATCCGGTATTCCGATACGCACATCTCTCTCTCTCAGTCTGTCTAGCATCCATCTAGGAGAGAAGTACTTCAACCACAGACTTTCTATTTCAAAAATAGATCCAAGTTATAGTTTAATTTTTGTTTAATAATTTGAAATAGTATGTGTAGTAAAAAAATTTGACAAAATTGTTAAAGACATAAATCAAACATATTTCTGAATATATTAAATTGATTCTTTGGTAATAAAAATTATTCTTCGTCTTAGAGTTGTTTAAATTTATTGTTACATATGAATTTTGCGATTCAGTTTCTATTCTTTTTTTAAATCTGAAACTATTTGTTACATTATGCGTTTCAAACGCTACATGTGAACGCAGTTTTTCGTAATTAAAATTGATTAAAAATTATTTGCGCTTCACAACAGCTTACGAGCCTAGAACGGATAACAAGTTTAGCGATTTTACCCATTGAGGTCGAAGTGGCTAAAAACATCGAATTTAATGAAGGTATGAAAGCGTTTACAACGGTAAATGGTAGAAAAATAGTAATTTTCATAACTCTTAGTGGCTAAAATTAAAATAGTGCTTTTTTTACAAGCGTTGGTTTAAATAACGAGCGCAGCAAGGTATTTAAAAACGCGAGTAAAAAAAGCACAGTTTAGCCGCGGGTTGTTAAGACTATTTTTTTAATACCTTTATCAAAAAATCCAACAGAAACAGGAAAATACTTTCAAAAATCTCGAACGAAGAGCACTTCTCGCAAGACACCGTCTGTGCATATATTACATATATAAATCAAGGCGGCTGGTAAATGAAATAACAATGGTTTCCATAGCTATGGGCCTTTTTACACGGTGACGTTCATTGTTGCGACATTTTAATCTTTGACAGTTTGATATTTTGACGATGTTTTCAAATGATTTTTTCGTAAATACTTGTTGAAAACTGGTGGAAATCGCTTAATTTTTAGGCAAGAATAATTAGATTTTTTCAATATTACTATTTTCCGCTATTTTTCTTTAATTTTGGGTAAAAAACGGACAGAAATCTTTTTTTGCGTTGGTAACCAAAAAAGCCATGCTTTAGTTATCTGCAGACAGTTACTAAAATCATGTTTTTGATGAAGGTATAAAAAAAAGATTTATTTAAATTAATTTTTTTAGCTTTTTTAGTTGGCTTAAATTTATCATATTTATAAAAATGTTAGGATTTAATATTGTGTTTCTGTCAAATAAAACTAATATAAGTATACAGGAAAATGAGATGGGGGGGCCCCCATCTGAAGATACCGCCCCGGGCCCCACTTTTTCTCAGTACGCCGATGTTTCTTCTTTAACCAAAAAAGGCTGCTTTATGTTATTATCTTAAGCTACCTTTTTCACTACTCTTAAGTAAGCAAGTGGCGGAAGCATTCTAGTCACCTTTATGGAACCTTTTTAACTTAATGACAACAATTTAGAGCTAAAGGTGGCGGAAACTTGACCGCAACACTTATGAAAATTAAAATATTACTCGGTTACTTTTCAGACAAGTCGGTTTTGTTCGCGTAGAGAATATTTTTTGGCTGTATTACATTTTGTTTATAATTTGCTACCCCCCTAAGTGGTGGGTTTTACCGGATTGCCCGCCTAATTGGTTTGTTTTTATTTTTATAGCTTGAATCACACTACATCTTGCGAAAACCAATAACCGTGCAAAATCTGAAGAAGTTCATTTTAAGTTACACGAAAAACCAGTTAAAAAGATCCCTGGAGTCCAGAACTTTTGTGGATACCAAAAATACTCATTTTTATTCCGTGGATCAGGACAGATCTAAATCCAATGATTCGAGAATTGTTTATGTCGAAGAAATTTTTGGGAGAAATTTTTTAAAAACAGTATTGCAAGAAAATAAGGTGAGTAAGCATTTTACTATAGTTCCTCCTCCAGTCTATTGACTAAAAACAGACCTGAATCCAACTTACCCTTGTTTATTGATTTTCGCGATTAATACCCCTCTCACAAAACCATTTCTATATGTAATCATAAAATAAGAATTAGATTAACTTTGTATTTATTTAAAAGGCGTTTTTATCTATCAAAAGTATGAAAAAACTTAACAAACACAAACCCATCGCAATCGCAAACCACAAATAAAAATATTTCATCAAAGTAGGTCATGAAAAAAAATGCGGCTAAAAACAGACCTGAATCCAACTGATGCGTTCACAAAGGAGTCATTTCGGCTCAACAAACTGTTCTGTTCTGCAGAGTTGAGACCTTTGAGTGCGAGCTTTGTTTGATGATTAAGCTTTTAGATAAACTCAATGTTTTAATTTCAGTTCTGTTTGTAAATAAATGAATACAGTTGTTTTGGATTTTTTTCATTGGAGACAGTTTTCGTGCATAATCAGTGACCTTCGCTTATGTTTGTTTTGCCTCGTAGTGCACTCATAAATATATTCTTTGTGGTAAAAACGGGTTCAAAATATGTCGTTTTTCTGGATAAAATTGGAGGTGTTTTATTGATTAATAAACAACTTGGGATATTAAATAAGGTAAATTAATTCTTGTAAAAACGGTTGCTTAGGGAAATTATAAAGGAACTTATTAACAATTGCCACAAAACAATCCTTTCTGGGGGCTATAAATTTAAACAACTCCCCAGGGGTGGTCTAAAAAATCATCAACTTTATAACCTCAAACACAGATGATGTAGTTATTATGTGCCAAATTTTTGGCGTATTCACCATTTGCCATTTTGAAACCTGTTAAAAAAATTAGTTTTACGGCATTTTCTCCTAAAATATGGCATATTTTGAGAAAAAAAGCAGTTTTTCTGTGGTATTTTGCAATAACAATAAGAAATAATCAATAACTTTGTATCTTTTCTGTATGGGTAAGTGTTTTTTGAAAATGGGTTTTAAAATTTAGTACCCCCACGAGTGTAAATATTTAGACCTGTGGGGGGTACTATTTTAGATCTTAGCACATCCCACTGTTAAATTTTAACCTTACAGGAAAATGGAACGGTGCTTCTAGCGACTTCAGAGAAGAGGTTTTAAAAGAAGCTAAAAGCGAATCTTTAATGATTTTTTACGGACATTGCGCCGGGGATAAAAAAAATGGTTATTTTTGACATCCGTCAAAATTAAAAAAAAAAACTCAGTTTTTTGTCAATTGTTTTATCTTCCAAATAAACTACATCTTTTTCGATTTACTAAGCAAAATGAAAAAAATACCACACAAGAACATTATTGGGGGCTCTTACTGAAGGCCTGGGGCCTACCAACGTTTTTTTCATGAGGAGGTACCACTTGTGGTACCTTTTTGGAAAACTTGTTAAAAGAGAAATTCGATTAAATAAATTTTTTTGATATCTGTCAACCCATGTGTTAAAAATTTTACGCCAATAATATCCTTGTGTGGTAGTTTATTTATTCCATTTAGTAAAAATAAAGAAATATGTAGTTTATTTTGAAGCTAAAACAACTGACAAAAAATATGTTTTTAAAAATTTTTGACAGATGTTAAATAAATGTATTTAATCGATTTTTTTTAACAAGCTCTCCAAAAAGGTGCCACAAGTGGTACCGCCTCACTGAGGGTCCCCAAATTGGCCGCCAATTATGTCCTTGTGTGGTATTTTCTTTATTCTGTTTAGTAAATAGAAGAATATGTAGTTTATTTTGAAGCTAAAACCATTGACAAAAAATATATTTTTTTAAAATTTTTGACACATTGGTTGACAGATTTCAAAAAAAAACTAGTGTGTTAGGTTTCTTTTTTAACAAGCTTTTCAAAAAAGTGTCACAAGTGGTACCTTCTTATTAAAAAAAAAATACTTGGTAGGCCCTGGGCCGAGGGGGAATTCGCGGCCCCAAAAAATGTACAGTGATTTCCATTTTTAAAGGTATTTCCAATGATTCCCAACTGATTACCACTGATTCCCAGTGATTGTCAAATGATTCCCAGAGATTTCGAGTGATTACCAGGTGATTCCCAGGCGATTCCCACCCGAAAACTTGTTGGTGTTACCAAAATTTGACCATAGCAGATTTTGATTTTATAAGTAAAAGGTCAATTAAAAATTTTTGTATCTAAAATAAAAAAAAACATTAGGCGACTAAAAACGCAAAACCAAAACAGTTTTAACCTTTATTATTAATTCAAAAATTTTTCATATTATATAATAAATAACTTACTTAAACATTTAAAAAAACATTTTTTTTAAATTAGAAACTGTGAAAAGTACAAAATTAAAAAAATATATTATTTCTGAAAAGATTTTTTACAGATTTTTATTTTTCATTAATTTTAAGTTTGTTTGACCTTTTGAGAGAAAAAGGATCATTTCCAATTAAATTAATGGATCCGTAGAATAAATATGTGGTGTCTTCCGTAGATATTTTTTATAGTTTTCTGTAAAAATTTTATTTTAACTTATTTTGGATAAATTTCAATTATCCTTCCCAAATACTTCTTCATCATAAAATATGGCATATATATTATATTCTCTTTATGTATAACTAGATCTTTCTATTCTTCGTCACTATCTGTTTTCTCTACATGTTCATCGGAATCCGTTAAACTTAAATCTAAACATTCACTCGGGCTTTTAGTTTCTGTTTCGCTTTCCTCTTTGTTCGCTTTTGGAATACAACAAAGGTTAAGAACTTCGCTTAAAATATGCTTTGATCTCTACAAGATTTTCATCTATTGACAATTGTATCAAACCCATTATAAAAAAGTAATGGCCCTATATATTTAGGGATTTCTGAACCTTGTTGGTTTATTGTGTATACAGACCGCTTCAAGCTACTGCGAACATAGGGGGAATCAAGTCTTGCTCGAGAAACAGATGGGTAAGTTCTTAATTGAAATAATACATTTTTAAAACTAAAAATGGATGTCTACGAAGTTGCCGAAAAAGTGCAGATGGTCAAATGGTCAAATCGTCATAACCCAACACACGTTCGATATTGGTCGAGGGAAAATTTGCATTTATATTTTGACGTAAGAACACAGTATCCCCAAAAACTAAATGTTTGGGGGGGGGGGTATTGTAGGGGAACACGTAATTGGGCCATTTTTTATTAACGGCAATAGCAATTTGAAGGGTCCTAGATACTTGGATCTACTGCAGCAGCACATTATTCCAACTGCTAGGCAGTTGTTAGGTATAAGATTTGGTGAAACATGGTTTCAACAAGATGGTTGTTCCGCTCACAATGTTGGCCTTGTTAGGGAATATCTTGATAATGTATTTCCTAATCGGGTTATAAGTACACGGGGAACTATTTTATGGCCAGCTCGATCTCCCGATCTTGCTCCTAATGACTTCTATCTGTTTTTGAAGAAGCTTTTCAAATTATCACCCCTAACATGCTTGGAAACGTTAGAAGGGGTTTTTATAGTAGGCTCGGATATTGTCTAGCCGAGCAAGGAGGACTTTTCGAACATTTGCTTTAATTTTTTTTTGACTGGGAGAATCTTTTTGGTTTTTAGAATGTATTATTTTATTTTGAGAACTTGCTTTTATTTTGTTTCTCCTTATTATTTTCATTGTAACACGTCGTCACTGATAAATCTGAGCAGTTGACAATAAAACGCTCTTATTTATCAGTGACAAAAAATAAGAAAATTACGTTATAAAAATTTTCGTATTTATTGACCAAATTCCGGTTTCATTGATTACGTTCCACACAGCACCGTGGTTAGAGGCGTACTAAATACAAGGCGAACGGCGGCGAACGGCAGCGAATGGCGATCGGAAGCCTGAGTGTTGGTTGCTTCACTGATAGGCGTGCGGTGTCTCTGCATGTACGTACACTGGCAAATTAGACTTCTTCCGCCCTATGTTCGCAGTAGCTTGAAGCGGTCTGTATAAAAGAATTAGATTGCTGTCCGAATAGCTCATATTCACCTAAAATCGCCAAAAATATTATAATTCCACACAGACAGCCGAAAACTATAATTGGGGGTAAGGCTGACGTTTTATTTTGTGAAGACTATCCGGTTTAAAAAAACTCCCGGCTGGTAGACACGCATTTTTTTTTCTTGGTTATTTAGTAAATATAAAATATAATATGTTGTATCAATTACCTTTCAGAAAACATTAAACAAACACTAAAACATTTATAGCTTAAACATTGCACACGTAGACCAAAAGACGGTGTGTGTGACACATGAGCAGACGTGTTTATAATCTCAAAATCTATTGCTATTCGCCGGTGATTCCCAGTAATTTCCAGGCGATTCCCAGGTGATTCCCAGCGATTCCCAGATGATTCTCAGCGATTCCCAGTTGATTCACAGCGATTACCAGGTGATTCCCAGGTGATTTCCATGTGATTCCCAGAAAAATTTATAGTGATTATGGTGGCCCCAAAAATTGTTTTTTATTTTAAGATTCGCTTTTAGCTTTTTTAAAACTTCCCCAAAGCCTCTAGAAGCACCGTAAAGAATCCACCCTGTATAACATATCAACCACAATAACGGACCAAAACCAAACTAAATCTAAATGAATAATAACGAATTAAAGATAAACTAAATCTAATCTAACAAGTTAGAAGTACCATTAGTAGTAAATATTTTAAAATCAAGCAAGCAAAAATGGTTAGTTTCGGTTTCGATTCTAAGTTCAAGCACAGGTTACGTCATTTCCCCGGAAATTCTGTGTAATTTTGGGTCCTAGGTCAAAAAAAAACCGGTAAATTGAAAATGCCCATAGATAGAGATGAAAAATGACAGTAGATTTTTTTTGCTTATTTAGCGTATCCGAGCTTTTCATAGTTGAGTCTATAAGGAAGAAATGTTAAGTCTCAACAAAGGTTACTGTAAAAATGAGTTAGCACTACTCGTGAGTCTAGTAACAAATTCCTGAATAGCGTTAACCCTCAAATCTCGAAAATAATCGAGTAAGCCATTTACACCCAACAGTTAATTTTTACAAAACAGAAATACAGTCCGTCTGGAACTAATGTAATAGTTAGTTAGTAGTTAAAAGCCCTGATATAAAGTGGTTCATTAAAACAACTATTTCAACAAGTTTAATTTTTATATTTTAACTTTACGGTATTATAGAGGGCGGGGACTTTAACTGCAATAAATTTGCTAGAGCCTCAGGATAAAATATGTGTACAAAACGCAAAAAAAAAAAGATTTTTTTATGTGCTTAAAACCCAATCCCACTTAATTGGTATCGCCAAGTATTTTTTAATTTCCACTAAAAATAAGTTATTTGGGTCATCGTGTCTGTCTGTCTGTAACACGATAACTCAAAAACCACTTAACCGAGTTTTATCAAATTTGGCAGAAAAATTCTTTGTCACCAGAAGCAGAGAGTTCGCAAGAGGGTAGGAGGGGGGATTAAACTTTAAAAAAAAGGTATAACTTACGAACCGTAGGTTTTCACATTAAGATAAATAATTTCATTTTCAATAAAAAAAAAATTTAAAAAACATTTTTTTTTATTTTTCTTTTAAACATTTTATGGATACGTGAGATGATACTCTTTGTGGCGCCTTTTTGGAAAGCTCTTTTAAAAAGAAAATTGAATTGGCATTTTTTTTTTATTTTAATTTAAAAAAAAACTATAAAAACCGGAAAATAAAAAATAGACCATTAGTCTAAAAATTTAATTGAACGTTTAACTTACCTAAAGAGGTAAAACTAACCATAACTAAAAAAAAAATCTGCTTTGCGAAAGTTTATTTTAAAAAAATCAATAATAATTTAACGTTTATAAAGATTTTTTATGAATTAGAAATTAACCATCACATTCATTAAAATGAAAAAAATGCAGTCAATTTTCTTTTTAAAAGAGCATAAAAAAGTTAAGTGATATGAGGTTTCCCCCTTTAAAGATTTTCTTTTATATGACCGGAAAGACGTGTTTTTGAGTTTTATCTACATATAATAATTTAACGTTTATAAAGATTTTTTATGAATTAGAAATTAACCATCACATTCATTAAAATGAAAAAAATGCAGTCAATTTTCTTTTTAAAAGAGCATAAAAAAGTTAAGTGGTATGAGGTTTCCCCCTTTAAAGATTTTCTTTTATATGACCGGAAAGACGTGTTTTTGAGTTTTATCTACATATTTTACTGTATCAACAATAACTAACGAACTAAGGCTGGATCCATATGCATGCGTGCACGTGATCAATTCCGACCAATGAACTTCGAAGGGAATAAAATGACGGATGTTTTAATTGGTTGATATTGATCACGTGGTACACAACGTAAGGCTGGATATGTTCTATTTTGTACAAGGTGTTTGTTTATAACTGGAACACTCAGTATCTTTTTTATTAATGAAAATAAAGGATAGGTTTGAATTCAAAAATTTCTTGGCGAATTGCAACGAACTTAAGCGCTATAACAACTTGATATACAGGGTGTGGCAATAAAGCTAATTTTTTTAAATAGAATACCCAGTAGATTTTTGCATTTTTGAATTTTTCAAAAAATTAGCCTTACAAAAATACCAAACACTATTGAAATATCTATTGTAGTTTCTGAGATATTTGCGTTTAAAATTTTAATAAAATACATGAGAAACGACCATCTGATCAAGGTACATTACCTTCAATCGTTTTTTTTTCAAGGCCGCTAGTTTTTTAAGTTTATATTGTTAAAATAAAGAAATATATTCATGGCCCACTTAAACGCAAATATCTCAGGAAGTACAAAAGATATTGAAATAGTGTTTGATATTTTTGTAAAGCTAATTTTTAAAAAAATTAAAAAATGCAAAAATATACAGGGTGCAGAGAAGATCAAGAGATCTCGGGAGGAAAGAACGAAAATTCAAAATTGGATGAGTGTCCCACAAGGAACACAAAAAAGACCAAAGCGAAAGAAGAAACAATTAAACGATGTTTCGCCCGGGGTGACCAGCGTGGGCTCGTCAGTGGATTCACTAGTCACCCTCAATCTTTCTTTCGCTTTGGTCTTTTGTGTGTTCCTTGTGGGACACTCATCCAATTTTGAATTTTCGTTCTTTCCTCCCGAGATCTCTTGATCTTCTCTTTAATAAAAAAAGATACTGAGTGTTCCACTTATAAACAAACACCCTGTACCACGTGATCAATTCCAATCAATGAACTTTGAAGGGAATTAAATGACGGACGTTTCAATTGGTTTATATTGATCACGTGGTACACAACCGATGCGTATCACGTATGCATCCAGGCTAAGGATGGATCCATGTGCATGCATGATGATGATATGATGTTTTTTACCACGTGATCAATTCCGACCAATGATCTTTGAAGGGAATTGGCTGGTAAGTGCTGTAATAAGCGTGGTATTGATAAAAATGCTCAACGCAAGACAGGAGAGATGGGATTCTCATACCCGAGTAAGTTTTTGTCTCTTACAGATAAAAAGAGGATAGAATATTGTGCTATACGTCTAGGCGTACATTCTATGACTAATTTCAACGACCTAATAATCGTCTGAATTAACCCGCTTTTTTCTTTTTTAGGCCTTCTTAGTTTTCTACTACTCAAAACATTGTTCCTATTGCAGCGGTATTTCGTACATGTTCCTAACGATATCCCGAAAACTAGCATTGGTAGAAAATTTAAAATTTACTAGGATCGACGGAGATCTAAATATTCTTCCGTGGGAGTACACAATGGAGAGTTTTCCTACTATTTTGTATGTGCCCGCCGCTAAGTAAGTAACCCATGCAACGTATGGGAAAAATTTTAAAAAATTAACAGGCCTAATACTTCATTCGCTTATTGGAGATCTGTTAAACTTGTATATGGCGGAGCGGCTCAAACATGGAAACAGAACAATTTTGGAAAATTCACAATTTTTTTATTTGTGAACCGATTTTTTTAAAAACTAATTTTATTTCGTTTGACTCATGTAGTGAAATCTTCAATTACTTGCATTTTTTATGTTTCTGTGTATATCCTGCGCCTCACCAAGTTTCTTCTTCTTTCTTTTTATAGAGTCGATTCTGCAAAAAAATCACACGCTACAAAAGATATTATCTGTACCCTTAGACAGTTGCGTAGCCAGGGGGGGGGGGGTTGGAGGTTAACCCCCCCCCCCCCAGGAGGTCCAACCCAATCTACAATAAATTAATCATGATCAAAGGCCCCAGGGGGAGCTATAGCTCCCCCACTTTTTTGACCGTTTACTCCGGTTTGTGACGTGTGTTTGGTGTGATGTCTTAGATTTTAAAAATTTTGTCTGCGGTACTATGACTTTATTAATTGTTACAATTTTAGTTTAATTCCAAGGACTATTTTTCACCAGCATTCAAAACGTGTAATAAATGGCTTTCTTAGTATAATCTTTCTCAAAATTGTCATCTGCAGCGCATTCATAATTTGGCTACAAATCTATATATACCACCGCACCTCACCCCTCTTGGCATCTAATCCAATCTACTTTTTCAAAAATATTTTACAAAAACTCTAATAGTGGGATTTACTAAAAGGGTTTAGCCCATTTTAGACAGGTCCTAAGTTTAAGTAAAATTGTTGGTTTTAAGTATTTTATACCAACTTCCTTGAGTTTTGGACATAGTTTGATTTATAAGAATAATTCTAATTATTGTTTTTACTGAATAATCATCTTAACACAATCTTTTGTTAGATTTAATGGTAAACACTCTGTTGAGCAAATTAAAATTGACGTTATATGTTACTCTTATCAAAACTTACCCTTGTTTTATTGATTTTCGCGATTAATACTCACTGTCACAAAACCATTTCGATATGTAAAATAAGAATTAGATTAACTTTGTATTTATTTAAAAGGAGTTTTTTATCTATCGAAAATATGAAAAAACTTTACAAACACAAACTCATCGCAATCATCACAGTAGGTCATGAAAAAAAATGCGGCTAAAAACAGACCTGAATCCAACTGATGCGTTCACAAAGGAGTCATATCGGCTCAACAAACTGTTCGGTGCCCGGTTCTCTGGTAAAACATGTTGAGAGGTCTCAACTTTGAGCTTTGAGTGTGATCTTTCAGTGGAAAGCTTTGTTTGATGATTAAGCTTTTAGATAAACTCATTGTTTTAATTTCTGTTCTGTTTGTAAATAAATGAATAGGTACAGTTGTTTTGGATTTTTTTCATTGGAGACAGTTTTCGTGCATAATCGGTGACCTTTGTGGTGAAAACGGGTTCAAAATATGGTGTTTTTCTGGACAAAATTGGAGGTGTTTTATTGATTAATGAACAACTTGGGATATTAAATAAGGTAAATTAATTCTTGTAAAAACGGTTGCTTAGGAAAATTATAAAGGAACTTATTACCAATTGCCACAAAACAATCCTTTCTGGGGGACATAAATCTAAACCACCCCCCAGATGTGGTCTAAAAAATCATCAACTTTATAACCTCAAACACAGATGATGAAGTTTAGGGCATTTTCTGCTAAAATATGGAATATTTTGAGAAAAAAAAGCAGTTTTTCTGTGGTATTTTGCGATAACAATACAAAATAATCAATAACTTTGTATCTTTTCTGTATGGGTAAGTGTTTTTTGAAAATGGGTTTTAAAATTTAGTACCCCCCACAGGTGTAAAGATTTAGATCTGTGGGGGGTACTATTTTAGATCTTAGTAAGTCCCACGCTATACCAATATTAAATATTGTTACAATTTTGTTTAATTTTAAGCAATTTTTTTTCAACAACATTTGAAACGCGTAAAAAATAGCATTTTATTGTAATTTTTTCAAAATTGTCTTTATTTTCATATGCAATAATACATAGAAATTGAGTCAAAAATCTAAGACTAACGAAAAAAGAAAAAAGTACTAAAAATTAATTTTACGGCTATGATTAAAATATAATTGTTATGATTGTTTCATCACTTAGGTAACGTAACAAACAAATATTTTGCACTTTTTCAGTCTTTGTCAAAATTACTTTTATACAAATACAAAACATATAAAATTCTAACATTCTAAAATTATTTAATATTATTGAAAAAGTCGGCAATATCATAAGGGCTTAAGTCAATCAGTAACTTTTTAATTTTATTTTTAAATATACTATAAGATGGTGACAGTTTGATGTGATTATGTAGAGCATCAAATAACGGGCAGCTGTTATAATAAGCTCCTTTTTGGTAAAGAGCTGTTGAATGCTGGTCTTTGTTCAACAAATTTTTTTTTGGAAAATATTAAGTTATTTCTAATAAAGCAAAGTAACTTATATATAAGCCAGCTTCAGTAAGAATTTTTAAATCTTTAAACGCTTGTCGACAAGATTCTCCAAACTTTAATCCTATGATTTGTAGTAGAAAGACTCTGTTAACATTAGACGCCCCTTCTCCAGTGCGTAATACCATATTTCACGTGTGAGTAAAAATTAGAGTAATACAAAGTTTTCAAAATGCTGTCACTACATTGTTTTGACATTGTTGTTAGACCGAAACAAACTGATGATAACTTTTTACAAAGGTTATTGATATGTGAATTGAAATTTGAAAATGACTGGCTACATAGAATCCTGAGTTTTATATCCTGAAGAAAGTTTAATTTAACTCCATTGAGTTCAATGCATTCTGTATTTAAGTTTGATCTGACTGACTTAAACAGCATACAAGCGGTCTTATCCCTATTTATTACTAGTTTATTTGTGAACATCCATTTACAGACTTTGGAGAAAACCAGGTTGACTACCAGTTCGATGCTTTCGTGGTCAGGAACTTTAATAATTAGGTTTGTATCATCGGCATATGCTATTAAGATGGCAAACAAATCTTTAAGTACATTGTTTAGATCGTGTTGAGATTATTATAGATAAATTGTTTAGATCGTTGGAGTAAATTAAACGCCTACTGTGATATCTGCAACGTTTGAGAATATTGGACCTTTGTCCGATGAAATTTTAACCCTTTGCGTTCTACCTTGCAAATATGACTTGAATCACTGCAAAGGGACACCCTTAATGCCATAAAGATCCAACTTTTTAAGTAAAATTTCATGGTTTAAGGTATCAAAGGCCTTACTTAAGTCGATGTATAGTGCAATGCCAATCTCTTTCTTATCAATAATCTTATTTAATCCATACAAAAAAGAAAAAATAGCAGTCTCCAGACTTTTGCCGTTAACAAAGCCATGCTCATGAGAGTGTATTGTATTTTTTCAAATACGAGTTTTATGTACATAGCTTTTTCGTAAACTTTGGAGAAGATGCTTAACAAACTAATTGGACGGAAATTTGTATCGTCTGTTGGATCTCCTTTCTTATAAAGGGGTTTTACTACCGCTATTTCTTGTTTCTAAAGAACAATTGATGACATGAGTGAGAGTAATGATATCAAACTCTTTACTTGTTTAAAATTTTCCTTGAAACATCATCCTGTCCGCTAGAGAACGACGACTTCAAATCAGTTATTATATTTAAAATATCTTCATCTACAACTACAAATTTACTAGACAAGTCCAAACCAATTGAACTAAAGTAATTAAAATGGCACGCAGTTTCCTCTTCATTTAAAACCCTGTTAATAAATTTAACAGTAATTTTTGATTGATTGTTATTACGCATTTTGTTTGATTTATTATTAATGATTTCCCACATTTTTTTTTTGTTTTATAAGAATTTCTGAACATTAGATACCTTTTGATGTTGATGATGTTTTTGATTTTGGTGATTTCTGGAGTAATCCGTATATAAGGACGGTCTTAAATAAAATCGCCTTCTCCGAGGGTTTATACGTCTTTCATTAAATGTAAAGTGACAAAGAAAGCAAATAAAACATCTACATTAGCAAGACATTTTTCGGTAAAATCAGGGTTCAGTGTTTCTTTAGGTCGGAATCAATGCGCTAAAGCGTTTTTAAAGTGTTTATACCCACCATAAAATGACTTTTAAAGCGATAGACTGCTTTCTTAAATCGATTTAGTGCTTAAAACGATTTTAGTGGTGTTTATACGACAAAATTTTTAAACCGTCCTTATATAAAACCGCTTTAAGAGGCCCATATAAACAAAGTAATTGATTCGTGGTTATAAATGCGTTGTAGCTATTCTTGAGATAAGGGAAAAGAAAATAATTCCCCCCAAATGCGCAGTTCCCATTGGATAGACATGTCGCTGATTTCTTTCACAAATGACACTAATGACACCATTTTAAATAGAAATTATTGTCTTTCATTCTCTCGCTAAAGCCCAAATAAAAACAAAAGTCATGATTTTTATTTATTAAGTAATCAACAGGCTTTCGCCCAACCAACAGATTACAATCATACAAGAAATTAAAGAAAAAATATATGCCAAATCCAAAAAAGTTACATTTTCTAAGTTGCTAGTAATTTTAACGCCTAACTAAATACAAAGTAGGTAAGTTAAATATATTACAGTTTATCCGAAATTTTTGTACGAACTGTGTAGCGATCGGGGCATGTCATTGATAAGAATGTCAAAAAACAGAGGTCCAAGGTTCGATCCCTGTGGAACTCCAGAAAACCCTGTAAAGATCTCTGAAGCGGCCCCTCTGTGATAAATATAAAAGAAGACTTTGTAAGAGCAGACATCATGGCTAACCCGATCAAAAAAAACTATGCTGTTCCTCGACAATTGCTGAATTAATGTGATTGTATATTTTGCTATGAAATATTATTAGAAAGATTTTACTAAGTGTCATTCTCAGGAAAATTGGCGGCGTCGATCAATAGGATCTGTGCGTTTTAGGAAAATAGTCGTTTTCTCTCTGATTTAAAAAATAGCTACACGGTTGTGTGTGCGTGGAATATTTTACCAAAGTGTCTGGCCTATATTATTTTGTGAAATCTGCCGGGTTCGTAACTTACTAGATAATTGTGGTGCGCAGATGGGCGCCGTACGTACAGGATTGGCACTCGCAAAGGTACTAACCACCGCCTATTTTTCTTTCAGAAAATCAGAAACCCGAGTTTACCCTCCAGATCTTGCAATAACAGTGTCAAATTTGTTAGGATTTCTTTTGACAAATTTGGATCCTCCATTGAGAATACAGGCTATGTACTCGTTGTGTCTACAGAGTCAGGTAACTTAACTTTATATTTATGCCTTTTATACATCTAGCATTCTAGACTGAGCACTGGTGTGGAGTTGTAGAAAGAAAGAGAGAAAGGGGGAAAGAGAGAGAGAAAAGAAAGAAGTGCTTTGTTTACAAACATTACACTGATTTCCAGGGTTCCATATGATCCTCATGCCCACAGTTTCACTTCTTACCGCTTAGCTTTTTTAAACATACTATTTTGGTGGAAAAATGGGGTTAGTTTTCCAGTGTCTTCACAAAAAACGCAGAAACCTACTTCTTGGCAACAAAATTCAAAGATATTTGTTTTTCCTTCTCTCTCTGTTTGATAAAGACAGCGTCCGGATTAGGTTCATAAAATGTTCATATTTTCTTTGAAAAAGCGCTTCCATAAAAAGTAAATTTTTTCAGTATTCCCACGGATGACTTTAAAAGCCGGCCGCCGTAGCGCAGTGGGCAGCGTCTCTGCCTGCCGCACGGAAGGTTCCGGGTTCGAATCCCGGCTAGGTGCATGGATATTTTGTGTTTGTCCCAAAAAAAACTCACTTGGCTCTCTCTTTGGCAACACTGGGCATTGATCCTAGAATGGATGTATGCACAGTAAAAAAAAGAATTATTTTGTTTCTAACAGATATATAAAATGTTAAATGTGACAGAAGAGCGGTTGGTGCTGGCCCTTAAAAATAATTACTTCGTTACTGCTGGACAGACACTATGATTAACGCAGCCAAAGATCTGATAAAAGAGAAATAATTTCCTGAAAAAGAAACAAAAAATGTGGAAAAAAAGGTCAACACGAAAAAGTCTGACCTGTTGCATTTACTTTCAAATAAAAAGTCAGACTTAATTTTTTTAAACTAAGTAGAATCATAGAGATTAAGGTTTGATATTCCCTCCAGTAGAATCAAACGACTGTGCAAAATGAAATCCGTTAAGTAAAACAAAGTTCAATCATAATTTGTTCAATCAAAACTCGTAATTTGTAAAACCCATTTTTAATAAAAACCGAAATTTGTCAAACCGTTACTTTTCAAAACCGGCATTCGTAAGACCCGTTATTTATCAGAAATTTCTGCTAAATTGATTGCATATTCGCCAATAATACATGAACGGGAGGCGTACACGCAGGTGGCTCGGCGTTTCGAAGCATTTGTCGCTGCTCTGCGCGTTAGCATTTAATATTTTGTGTATAGATGTGACTTGCATTCGAGTTAAGAACAAATTTCTGATAAACAACGGGTCTTACGAATTCCGGTTTTGAAAAGTAACGGTTTGACAAATTTCGGTTTTTATTATTGATATTGAATGAATTTAATGAACAATGGTTCGATTTAAAACGGATCTTATAAATTTCGAATTTGTGATTGAGTGGGTTTTAAGAAATAAAGTTCGGATAAAAAATTGTTTTTCAAAAAGGAGAAAAAAATTGCCTAATTTTTTTTATTAAGTCGTATTCAACATGACTACACCATAAGAGCAGGCTTTTTTTTTGTCCCAAGTTTAAAGTACACTTGGCTATGACTTATAGTGCATTGATGAATCCCTAATAAGGGCGATACATGTGTCTGCGTCAAGCCATTACATCGTATCAAGTATGTATCCTTGTGATACCCCCGTGTTTAGTTTGTTTTTTGATACCTACGCCGGTATCCAGGCCGGATAACAACTAATTTTACTTAGTGAAACCCGCCTGGTCGATGGATTAAAATCCGAGACCAGTTAGCGAGACCGTAATATTTTATTTTTTGTACATAATCTATTAGTTTTATCGTAGATAGAGAATAACCAAGATAATCAATCTTACGGACGAAAATGTTTAAAAAAAAATTAGTTCGTGGATGACTCCCTAGTGCGCGTATTCGAAATCTGCAAACATAGACGATACAATCAATTTACGCTGGAATGTTTAATAAATTGCTTGTGCCTTTACTTTTTTAAATTGAAGAAGTAGTCCATTGGTGGAGGGATTTCAAATAAATGAAAAAGCTTTGGTCATTCTCCACTGTTTTATTGAAAAATCACCTAACATGTTTCAACAGTATAGACTGTCATCTTCAGGGGTGTACCTAGGTGTATATGGAGAACGAAAAAATTGTTTTAAAAAGTAATGTAAAATGTAGTAAAAAAAAATTGGGTTGCGGACCTGAACCTCGTCATTATCGAGGGTGAGGTATCTCCTGAAAATTTAAAAAAAAGGCGACATTAGTTTTAAAAAAAAAAATTTCGTTCTCCATTTAGCTGCAGTGTTCCCACACTACTATTTAAAATTAAGGAACCAATGTCGTCAACATAAATCTCCACCACAGGGTGATTTTTCCACAAGGGTATTAACAATCCACTTTTTTTTAAAGACATCCGTGGTTTTTGTGCTCTCCTATGGGCCCTCTCTCGGTGAAATAGTATATTCCTTTGAGACAGTTAGTGCAACACTGAGATATCTCTGTCTCTTGTTTTTACCTAAAACCGCAAAGGACAGAAATACCGGAGTGCTGCAGTCTCAATTGAATATGCTATAATAGCGGTTTCCATTGGTCAAACTGGTGCGCCACCAGTGCACAACTGAGTCGGTGCTGCTGTTCCATTGGGGTGCACTTTTTCAGTTTTCATGTTCCATTGGAAAACTGATAATTTCCGTTTTGCACTAAGTCTAAGTGCAACTTTTTTGGCACCGGCTCTGAGGCGCACCGAAAACTTTTTCAAAATCCATTAATCAACGCAGTGTTTGAATGAAACTAGTGTTTTGGTTTGGATGCAGTTTCTGCACTCAGACTGCACTGACGCAATGTTTTGACAGCACCAAGCCAGTGATAGAGTGGCGCACCAATTTCACCAATCGAAACGCGTATAAATTTTTGGTTGCCATCGTTTTCGCAAGCTAATTAGGAAGCGCTACTCCACTGAATGAGGTTTTATAACGAGTGGAAGTGCAACACACTATTCTCCCTTCCACTCACTGGTGGGTTTTCTCTAACTACGATTTTTTGTGTCTTTAGTTTCGAGAAGAAAAAGCTAAATGTCTGTTTAACCTGCGCAACGAGACGCTGTCCTTAATAAACGACACCTTAAGGCTATGGCGAAAATCCAATACCAGACAAAAACAGATTATTTTGCACAACCTTAAACAGCTCAGAAATCTTCAACTCCTTTTCGGACATACGTCAAACAACGTAGAGCTCGTTCAAAACACTTTTAGAAAGTTTAGAAGTCAAGAACTGCGAGACTACATCGATAGAAATCAAAGTAGGAATTATATAAAAGACGATTTGTAACGATTCCTCTTTAGTTTTTTTAGATATATTGTTATGGGATTTTTTATTTAAATTTTTAAACTTACAAAAAAAAAAAAGGAATTAAATATTAGTTAAAATACGACCTTAGATTAAATAAAGAGAAGATACCTGGTCCAACAAAAACTCCTTGTCAAATAATAACCACTTGGTTTGTTTATACGTGCCTCTTAAAGCGCTTTTCTAAAAGGACGGTTTAAAAATGTTGTCGTATAAAGACCACTAAAGCCGTTTTAGACACTAAATCGCCTTTATTTTAAAGCGATTTAAGAAAGTGGTTTATCACTTTAAAACCCGTTTTAGGATCGTTATAAACACTAAAAACGCGTTAGCGCATTTCTTCCAACCTAAAGAAATACTCAACCCTGGTTTTCCGAGAAACTTGTTGAGTAAGTTGTTTTATTTGTTTGTTAAACTGACATATTTAATGTCATTTAATAAAGGACATATACACTCAGAGAAAGCGACTTTATTTAAAACCGTCCTTATATAAAAGCGCTTTTAGATGCGTATAAACGTAGCCTGCCCTGAACATCGACCAAAAGTGTCGCACAAATCTGTTCATATCATGGGATTCTAGACCCTTCCCTCCTTCTAAAACTACCTAAAAGTAAATCGAAGCTAATCGTTTTTGAAAAAAAAAACATTTTTTTAGTAAAAATATGAAAAACGTGGATACTCTATTCCTCTAGATGGGTATTCAAAAAAGATTAGGTGATTTATGGTAGGCAGTGTCATAAAAAAGTCTTATGTTTAGTGCAGAACAAAAATATTAAAAGATTTATGTTAAAAAAATTAAGGCCCAAGGCAGTGGCCGAGGTATATCTATTAGTTTTGTACATAGGTAAGATATAAACTTTATACGCGTCAAAAGTAAGCTTACGTTTAGTGTTATTTTGACAAATTTAACACATAAATGACAGTTATAGTGTCATTTTGGTCAAACTGACTCAAGAAATGTATCAAAAATATGAGATTCGCAAGTAACTAATATAATATTTTAAGAAAAAGTACAACAACAATAATTATTTTTTAATTAAACTTTTATTTATTATTTATCTTATATCTACTCCAAAATTTCAAAACTTCTTTATGTACTGACTCGATTGATTGCTCAGATCACTCGCCCAATCCACTGTTATCTTCCAAGAATTCTATACACTCGATCAAATGATTTTTTAAAATATGGATTTTTAATGTTTCGGTGCTATCTGTTGCTTCAAGGACTTTTGAAAGATGTTGTATATTTTTCTGTAAGTCACCCTTATTAGTAACTGAATTAGAAGAAAAACAGCCAGTGAAAATTTTATTCATTCTTTTTTTTTGTCATAATCCAATTCGAAAGGTGACAAAAGCAAATTGCAACGACAAATTCGAGGCAAATAGAACCACAAAAAGTTTTTCTAGTGAAAAATTCACTCAATTTTCATAATTTTACTAAAAGATGATTTTTTTTGCAAAAACGATCAGCTTCGATTTACTTTTTGGTAGTTTTAGAATGAGCAAAGGGTCTAGAATCCCATGATATGAGCAGATTTGTGCGACACTTTTTTTCGACTTTTTTCATATTCAGGGCAGGTGTGCCTTATCGTTCTAAACGTTATAGAGGGAAAAGGGCTTTTCGATTTATAATTTGGTCCCGGTTCTGGTTGACATTATTTTGACAACGGTTCTAAAATAATGACGTCATATATAATCTTGTAAAAAATTCTTTGATTATATTCAAAAGGAAGAATACCCATAATTTTGGAATATTTTAAAGGTTATGTTTACAGCCAAAGTACCAAACCAACCTCCCAGGCTGGTTCTTAAATTTCATAACCGAGTTGCAACTGTGACGTCATTGTTTGACTGACATGAAGTTGGCACCCCCACATTAAAATTTCAGAACCAAACTGTTGTTAGTAGTCACTTATTTTCGTTTGGTGGTACCCGCTTTATTTATAAAAAAAAATAAAAAATTACTGTGAAGTTAGCACCCCCACTTTCGAATTGAACTACAAAAATTGGTTACATGGTGGACAATAACGTAAAAACGTTTGGTAGTTGGGTATTTTCGTTTCGTGGTGTCATTTTGGCAATATTTTTTTTTTAACTATTTTTTTCCTGGCCTGCAGATTATCTTTCTCCAGCCTGGGCCAAGTAAAGTGAAAAAACCTGCCAAACGAAAAAAGGTAACCACCGCACTATAAAACAACCTAAACGATTGAACCTCTACAATATAGCGTATTCTTTTGAGACCTCAGACTAATAACTAAAGAGAGACCAAACATTCCCTATTGAAATCCTCTAATGTTTACAATCCAACACCCTTCTGGACGATTATATGAACAGAAAAGAGATAGAGCAATAAAACGGCAACACTGTCAAAAATTGCTTTTCCCATTACCAGTGGCGGCGTTAATTTTAATTTAAATATATAAATGTGAAAACGAGATATAAGGTAGGGTTGGTCGGATTTTCTTATTCAAAAGAATTAACTGCCAGAACTTGCATAACCACAAAAAATAGATTTATTCAAGGATAAAGTTTAGTTTGAGGAATGTAGGTATTTACGAACAGATCAAAAGTTTACTTGAAATGATTTTTAGGTCAATTATTCAAGATGGCTGTTATATATTTTTTTTAATTGTGCAGTATCCCACAAAACAAAAGTAAAAAAAAAACGGTTAGTAACCCGTTTTATAACGTTTTTGTCCAAAAAAAAAACACGCTAATAAACGGCTTATTAAGCGTTTTTTTCACTATGATAATAATGTCTCTTTTAGTTTTCTTTAGTGGAATATAAACTTTATTTGTCAAATTAAGAGAACTTTTTGTGATGTTAATTATGAAAATTTTAAGGCCAACAAATTTTATTCTTTACACATTGGCTGCATGTTCATTTCTGAATACAGAACACAAGAAAAATTTAAGGAAGAGTTAAAAAATTAATTACTAGTAGTTTTTCAGGAAACAGGAGTCAAAAGGCAAAAAAATAAATAATAAATATTAATGAAAATAAAAATAAGACTGGCTCAGAGTAAATATCTCCAAAACGGTTTTATTCACATTATAGAAAGTACCCAGGTACCCATTAAAATACAAAAAATACCTGCCCCAGTACCTGACTATCAGCACTTGGTCTTATTGTCTTCTCTTGTTATGTATAAATTATAATAAATAAATATTTCACATGCTGCAAAAGGAGCAAAATTATCTGGTACTTTTGTTTCTTAAAAAAGATTAGTATTAGTCTTAGATTTTTGATGTATTAATAGTATAATCATAAGCTTTTTACGCAGTTTTTTACCTCATACTACGCCCATGACTAACGTAAAATGACAGGATCTTTCTTACCTCCGAAATATTAGTTCTGGGCTGGAATATCCGCTTTTATTGCATACCAGGCAATGGTAAACCATTTTGTTGGTCCTCAAAATAGCTTGATACAGTTCTTTTTTCACAAATAGTCACAATAAAATTCAAAAATCACCGAACAACACAAACCCCCGTTAACAACAACGCCGTCAGCTGCAACCAAACATGTCGGCATTTATTCACGGCTCGTCGAAAAAACGTTGCCGGCTTGTGTTCTTTTTTATAAATCTCGAAATTCTACTTATTAAAAATTAAAAAAAGTTAATTATTGAGACTAAAAATTAGGACTAAGAATTAAGTTATTAGCATAAGAAAAATTATCCTATATAAAAATATGTCAAATAATCAATAATGTTATCAAAAGAGCTTCAAGAAGTTTATGAATTGTTTTGTTTCTAGGGAAACCCAGCAGTAAATTGGCAACCATGTATTTTTTGGGAAATAAACATTGTGGCTGGTTGATCGGGGTAATATTGTTTACTGTTATATCTCATTTTTTTTATTAATCTGAGTTTGAGACAGTTAAGTGCAACACTGAGATATCTCTGCCTCTTGTTTTTACCTAAAACCGCAAAGGACATAAATATCCGAGTGCTGCACTGAAAGTGTCAATAGAATCCGCTAATAGTTTGGCTCCAAAATTTCACTTTACTTAGCCCAGGCCGGAAAAAAATAATCTCAAGGACAGGATTTTTTTTTTTAAATATGGCCAAAATGACACCACCAAACGAAAAAACCCAACTACCAAACGTTTTTACGTTATCGTCCACCATGCCAACTTCACACTAATTTTTTATTTATTTTTTATAAATAATAGTGTAGGGGCATATGTCGATAATTTCTATCCCGTGGCATTTTTTATGAAGGAGTTTTATGACTTTGTGGGATTGATAGCTTTTTAGTCACAGAATCAAATATTACCGGGTGTTTTGTTCACATTCGTGTAGAAAGGGTTGATATGACGGCATCTTTCAAGATGGCGGCCAAAAATCATAAAACATACAACTTTCGCATCCGGGGCATAGTTGTACTCAATTTCATATAACTCGAGGGCGAGAATTCCAAAAAATTCACTTTTAAGGTCATCTGAACTTAAATGACCTTGAAAATCGCAAAAAACAAGATTTTTGCCATTTTCTCTTCAAAAAATCTTAATAATTCGACGTTTTGTCAGCCCAACTTCAAATGTATCTCAAACGATTAGGCATGTATGCCAAATTCGATCCTTAGAGTTTAATGCAATTTGAAGCTTCATGACCTTGAAAAATACCCCGGTGAAATTAAGATATTGCAAAAATAACATACTAAAGGGCGCTAACAATTTATCACTACGCAAAAACTGTAAGCGCCGGAGGTGAAATTAACATCTTAGCCATAGACAAACTTTTCATTTTAGACCTCCCTACCATTTTTTTTGATCTGGCGGCCTAGATGTTGGTGTAGCAAAACGTTAAATTATGGAGATTTTTTTAAAGAGAAAATGACAAAAAAATTTCGATTTTCAAGGTCATGTGAGGTCGGATGACCTCGAAAGTAATTTTTTCAGAATTCTCGTCCTCGAGTTATATGAAATCGAGTATAATCATGCACCGGTTGCAAAAATTGTATTTTTTAAGATTTTTCGATTGCCATTTTGGAAATTGGCATCTAAAACACCTGGTCCAGAATATGGCAATGTTTATCTAACTTCTGATAACTCTCTTATAGGTAATTTAAATGACTTTGTTTGCTAGACAAATGAGTAGAACATAAAATTCACAGTTCCGAAAAAAAAATATAGGTCATTTTTATCGGGGTCTAGCATAAACATCTGGGACGCCAGTAAACAAAAATGGTAGGGATCTTTAAAATAAAGTGTTTATCTAACGCTAAGATATTAATTTCATCTCCGGAACTTAAAGTTTTTGCGTAGTGGTAAATTAAGATTGACACTACAAAAAGCTGGTTTTTAATGTATACATGGTATTTTCAAGGTCAATCAAGGTCATGCACCAACAAAACTTTTTTTCATAGTAAGCGGCGATAACTCAACAAGAATTGATGGCCATCTTGTCATTTTTGCTTTTTTACGAAATAGGATAAAATAAAATGTGGTTATAGGTCACCATTTTGATCTATCAGCCGCCATATTGAAACGCGTCATAGCTGAACCAAATTATTTTTAACAATATTATTGGTGTTGACCTTCTTATCTTTCTTACCAAGTTTGGTCCTCTTCGCTTTAATAGTTGATGAATAGCGCCCTTTAGTATGTTATTTTTGCAATATCTTAATTTTACTGGGGTATTTTTCAAGGTCATGAAGCTTCAAACTGCGTCAAACTATAAGGATCGAATAGTTTGAGGTACATTTGAAGTTGGGCTGACAAAACGTCGAATTATTAAGATTTTTTGAAAAGAAAATGGCAAAAATCTCATTTTTTGCGATTTTTAAGATCATTTACGGTCGGATGACCTTGAAAGTATTTTTTTGGAATTCTCGTCCTCGAGTTATATGGAATCGAGTATAATCATGCCCCGGTTGTGAAAGTTGTATTTTTTATGATTTTTGGCCGCCATCTTGAAAGATGTCGTCATATTAACCCCTTCTACACGAATGCGAACAAAACACCCGGTAACACTTGATTGTGTGGCTAAAGAGCTATAAATCCCATATAGTCACAAAACTCCTTCATAAAAAATCCCACGGACTTACACATGCCCCTTCACTATAAAGCGAGTACCACCAATCCAAAATAAGTGACTACCAAATGCTACCAAACGGCCAACAAACGATTGAGCAGGGTTTGGTTCCAAAATTTTAATGTCGGGGTGCCAACCTCACCTCAGTCATTGTTTGAAATCGAAAGGACCGGTTCCGGTTCAACCAGAACCAGGACCAAATGTAAATCGAAAATCCTTAAAGCGACGGAGATATGTAGTCGCGAAAACAAGCCTAAATGAACAGGCGAGCATCGGTTTTGCCGTGGTCATGAGGTCCCAAGAAAAGTAAATATTTTCAGAAAATAATATAACCAAAGTCTCCGTAAGCGGGTATCTTTTCTTTATTTAATCTAAGAATACGACAAACAGGGTGCGTACGGGAATTCCTCGACTTTTCGGTTTTTCCCATATAACTACGAGATACTATAATGGTCCAAGTGACGCAAAATGTGTAACAATAATAACTTTGAGAAACAAAGAAAATAATATACCCCGTTCCTTACCCCTATGCCCCTACTTCCGCTGCACCTCTCTCTCCAGGCCTCCCTGTCTTCCTTACGAAGTTCAGTATGTCGTCCCATTTGAGCGAGTGCAGCTCTTCTTCCTCTATCGTGGGAAATCCGCACTTCAACTGCCTTGATCTGGCATATGCATCACACTCTGCTATCAAGTGCTGCGCCGATTCCTCTTCGAGCCCGCAAGCGGGACACACGGGATCTCCTGCTACTCTCATTTGCGTCAGATGTTTGTTCAGCCGATTGTGCCCCAGTCAGCAGCCCAATGTCATTTCAGGTCTTGCCTAAAAGCCATTTAGTTCTGGCTACATTCGGACCATCCACGAATATCTTGACTGTCTGCACCTTGAATCTTGCCTCCAGGACGTCTTCGGTTTATTGTTCGCCCATTTGTTGAGCTCACTCTGTACCTTTTTCCTTGTTATGCGGCCCCTAGTCTGGCAAGTTCGTCCGCTTTCTTATTCCTTGGTATTCCCTCATGACCTGGGACCCACATCAGTGTCAACCTCTTGTCTTGAGCCAGTGTTTGCAGTGCTTCCGCGCACTCCTCTACCAGACTACTGACTATTTTGGGTGCCTTAGAGCCTTGAGGGCAGCTTGGCTGTCCCTCCTGCCATTTCTGACCTCGGGTAGGGTAGGGTTGCTGCCACGATAATGGCATACACCTCCGCCTGAAACACCGTAGCATGTTCTCCAAGTGGATAACTTTTCCGAAGTTCTAGGCTTTCCGCGTACACTCCTGCGCCTGTTGTCTGTCTGGCTGACAGTTTAGAGCCATCCGTGTAGCAGACCGTCGCCTCTCTGGTTAATTCCGTTCGGAAGTCTTCCCTTTGCCACTCATTCCGTTCTGGTATTGTGATCTTGTACTTTTTATCGAACCTCCATGGTTTAGGCGGTGCTTTCACTGGCAGTCTTAGGAGGGGCAACTCTTTCGTCGCCAGTCCCTCGACCGCCAGATGACCCTCGCTTTCCTCCCTGCCCTTCCATAGTCTCTGGTCCCATAGTCGCAGGTGCGTCGCCATTGCCTCCTTGATCCAAGTTGGAAGCGAGGGGAGACCCAAGATGTTTCCAGGGCGTGGATGGTGGTCGTCCTCATTGCGCCGTGTATCCCTCTGCAGAAAAGCCCTTGCAGGCTCGTAAGCTTTTTGGATATGGTCAGCTTCTCTGCAGCGGGCCACCAGACCACTGATCCGTATTGGATCCTTGGTCTTATGATGGGCGTGTATATCCAGTGTGTGCAACTGCCACAATGTTGCCTGGACTTTAACATTCATTCTGGCAACATACTCGCTCCACTTGAGTCCCTTGTCCAGATTTTAATAAAAGTGGCTACTTTTCTGTTACGCCCAGAATCGAGCCCGAGGGCGCGAGCAGACTGCGTCAGGCATGCGCAGTACATTTTTCACCTTTGGCCTTGCCATGTTTTTCAAAGTTATTATATACAGGGTGTCCCAAAAGAGAAGTAAAATTTCATATACTTAGATGGTTTACAAAAAAGTATCTTTTTAGATGCTAATCATCGCGCCCGTTATTAAGGAGGCGGAGCTGATATGTTAGTTTTTTCTCTAACGGTTTTTAAATAAAATGGGATGGGAGATATTCGGTGATTCTTTGTCTAAATCATTGCTCTTATTTAAAAGTTTTTGTCATTTTATTTAAAAACCGTTAGAGAAAAATGTAACATATTAGGTATTTTTTGAAACAGAATGAAAATCTCTATTTAAATTTTAGAAAATATACAGGGTGATAATTTACTTATTGTCCCTTTTGGTTCTGGAGATATTAGGGTGGACTCGGATTTTTAGGACACCCTGTGTATAGTATCTCATAGTTATATGGGTTTGCCTAATCATGAGTAAACACGTTCGCAAAATGTATTCTGACAAATACTTTTTTTTTTTGTTTTTTAAAAATATATTTATTTACTTTTGGGGCTCTACACATACCTATTTACAAATACTTGTGCAACTACACCTATAGGATAAATTCCAGTGAGTTATTTTAGGTGCAGGGTTCGTACAGACCTGAAAAACCGAGAAGTCAGGAAATTTGTCAAAAAAAGCAGCAAAGTCAGCTAAAAATCTGGAAAAAATATAAAAAAGTCCAATGCCACAAAAAAGTTGATAACCAGAAAATAACAAAAAAAATAATTGTCCGAATAAATCGTGTGGTCTTTTTTTCACAAATGCTCAGAACAAAACGGGACGGGAAAAGTTAGGGAATTGAATGAAGGTTTTTCTGTATGTACAAATCCTGTAGGTGGTAAAAAAACTCATTATTGTTTAGGTAATAAATACGGGTTTTAAGCCCCAATATTTTCGTTATTGTTAAAAAAATTTAAAAATATATTTTATTAGAGATAATCAAGAACTATCATGTAAGCTAATTTTTTTAATTTATAGGGCGTAAAAATATTTTTTTTTAAGTAGAGGACTCTAAGAATTAGTTCTGCAAGGGTAAAGATTCCTAATAACGTCGTTGCCAAAATTATTCTACAATCCTATTG
The DNA here is from genome assembly GCA_963921995.1 of Oxystoma pomonae. Lineage (NCBI taxonomy): Eukaryota > Metazoa > Arthropoda > Insecta > Coleoptera > Brentidae > Oxystoma > Oxystoma pomonae. The sequence goes on along the minus strand of OY998168.1, from coordinate 84,810,437 downwards.
ATTATATTTTGGGAGCCGACTTCTTTCTTAAAACTTCAAAGTTTTTTCTTCCTCTTTGTTAGTTTGGAATTTGGATGGTTTTAACTACGTAATAGTAGTTTACATAACAAGCATTAAACGCAAAGTCGAAGTTTCAGACGCGAGCCGCAGGCGAGTGTCTTAATTTATCTGAGCGTGTAATGACCTTAAGATGCGAGTTAGTGTAATATACTTTACCTATGACCAATGAAAATGTCATCATAAATATCAGAAATTATCAAAAATATCGAACGCAAACACTTAAGTCAACCACCTTCATAACCTGAAGTTTCAATGACGTTCTATCTAAAACGTCGAAACAAATAAGGTTACTAAGGGACTTTTTATATATCTTTTTAAAAACAAGGTTTTTTTTTAAAAACATGCATAATATGTCAATTTAACGGGACTAAAATTATATTGGATTTATTTACGTTTATTTAATAAATATTTATTGTCTTAAAAATAATTCACATTCTTGCGTAAATTAGTGTTCTTATAAAATAAAGTTTCATCGTTTGTCACGCCATCTTGTGGTTTAAGTCGAAGCTTTATTATTATCCTAGGACCGTAAATGAATATTATTCGTTGGACGTAGGTAAAAAAATATTGAAAATACAGACAAAAAAGTAGTGTCATGTTTTTGTGCCCATGCATTAAAAACGGTGGAAATTGGTTATTATACCCATGATATTTGAATATTATTTGGAAGACGATACCGAAAGAATCATTTTTCACGCATGCTATTTATGGCTTATTTTGATGAACCGGTCTTTACCATATGATAAAAATGCGAAAAAAAACTTAGTTTAAATGTAACAAATTTTCTGCCATCGCCACAGCAATATTCTTAGAATCATTTCTATTTTTTTTTCAGTTGCAATGCACCTTTAAATACTTACAAAAGTTAGATCAAGGATGCATTTGTGCAATTTTTATGTATTGATAAGTTGCTTTAGACCTACAAGGCCATCATCAGATCCATACCAATATGAAGAGAGTATGGTTATTCCATACTTTGGAATGAACCTTATCAAAAAATTGCACTGATAATGCACCCTCTACTTCAAGTTTAAATTAAGTTAGTTTTAAACATTCCTTATTTTTTGTTAAAATTTTCTGTACATTCACCAAAATGCTCTGTAATGACAGGGTGGATTAAATGCAGAAAAACTTGAGCCACCCTGTATTTAAATGTCAAATCTGTGATAAGATATTAACAGCGTGTATATAATTTATTTCAAGCAGATTGTAAATAGTTTTAATAAAAATAAATAATATATTTTCAAGCAATTTTATACTACTTTAATTTATTTAATCTAAAATGCTGCTCAACAAGTTAAAACATATATAAACTCTAAAAATTACACAACATATTATTTCTGAGAACTACAGACCTATTTATTTAAGCGATTATTTTTATAAAAGCACACCGAAATTTTAAAGATTAAATGACAAGAATTCAGTTTTTGGGTTATTGTTTAGTTTTTTGAATTTTCAAATGTCTCAATCACCATGGGGATCTCCCAAACGGTAGGAGATACGAAAAGGTTTAAATTAGGGCAAAGTTGCGCAATTTCATACTTTGCTCAAAACTAAAAAAAAAGTTTACAAATTCCGGGTAGTTCCGGAGATAGGCGGAAAAATCCGAAATCTTCATTTTTAGCTTTTATTTTTCTGCGGCCTTATTCTTAAAGCTGTCAAAACAGGCTTAAAACTTTCTACAGGTACTTTTTAAGATCTACCTAATGGGAGGTCCGTTTTAGAAATTTGACATTTCAGTGAGACAGGAGAACTGCCAAGTTCATTTTTCTTATGGACACATGCTTTTTTCTCCTGCCGTTTGGTTCATAAAGGACGACAGATATTTTACAACCAAATTTTCACTAGTACCTGACGTTTTGAGTTAATTGACCATCATCAGCCCAAATTCAAAGATTAAAAAACAGAAAAAACGTATTTTTAAAATATTAGTTAAAGTTATTTTGTACTAAGTACTGCAATGGGGTTTCCAAAATATCTTGAGTAAGTTAAAATCAAAAGTTAAATAAACCCAAAACGTCAGGTGCCTTGTCAAAATAAGGTTGCAAAATATTATCTGTCATCCTTTATGAACCAAACGGAAGAAGAAAAAAGAATGTGTCCATAAGAAAAAATGAACTTGACAGTGCTCCTGTCAGACTGAAATGTCAGTTCTCAAAAACGGACCTCTCACTAGGTAGATCTTAAAAAGGTGCCTGTAGAAAGTTTTAGGCGTTTTTTGACAGCTTTAAGACTAAGGGTGCAGAAAAATAAAAACTAAAAATGAAGCTTTCGCATTTTTCCGCCTATCTCCAGAATTTTTAAACTTTTTTTTTAGTTTTGAGCAAAGCAAGAAATTGCGCAACTTTGCCCTAATTTAAACCTTTTCGTATCTCCTACCGTTTAGGAGATCCCCATGGTGAGCATTGAATTTGAAAAACCCTGTATATATTATATTATACTGCATTATATACATAAAATTCTTTTCGATGAGAATTAAAAAACAACAAGTATTATTATTTAAAATGAATAATAATCAATATTCGTCCAATCCGGGGTCATCAGGTAAAGTACCCAGTACTGAGGCTGGATTGCGAGACTGATCCTCTAAGTGATAAAGCAGATCAGAGGGGGTTTTATTTGCAATCTCTGAAATAAGTCTTTTCGCCTCATCACCCCAAGGACCCAATGTCTCCACAGCAAATGCAACAAACAAAAATCTATCTTCTAAATCCTTATATTTTTGGTACTTTCTTGCTCTGCAAGGGTAGCAGCCTCACTAGTTAATTTTGAAGTTTTTTCTATAAAGGACTTGGCCAAAGTGTGGGTGCAAGTCGCGTCCCATACCATTTGTTTTCCAGATTTCCAAGGTATTAATGTTATTCCATCTGCTCGCTTTCTTTTTTTAAGTGACTATATTATAAATGACGTGTGAACAAACTTCAGTTGAAGTGTGCGTTTATAAAAAAATCACCAAGTACCATTAAAAAGCCCAGATAGCTAAATTATTGTATAACATAAATATCAGTGTAAAAATTAATATAATGTAAAATTATTCCAAAAAAAAATAATACCCATATTTAAAATAGATAAAATAATAGTTTGACAGACGTAACAAGTTCAGTTAAGAAAAAAATACATTATTTCATATCAAATCATAAAAACAAACTACAGCTTGATTATTGGTTTCCAAAAAAACTTTACATGATTTCAATTAAAAGTATCTAATCAAGGCTCGCATAGAGTTTTAAAGAACGCGCACCTACTATATAAAAAGTTAGTTGGTCTGTTTAGTTAAAAATCATTTTTGTCGGGTACATACAATCAAAAAGCTAACTCAAGACAAATGGATATTTTTTTAAATTAAAATTATTGATCTGATTAAACCCGTAACCCAGTAAAAACCATAAAAATATAAAAAACGAGTCACATACTGTACCACGGTTTATATTCAAAACCGTTCAAGATATTATTTTAAATTCGGAAACTAATCTAATATATAAAAAACTTTCTTTGCTTATTAGAGTAAATTGCAAATTTTATGAACCACATGGTAATTTGAAAAAGCCATCTCTTAATAATTTTCAGTCTCCTTTAGTAAATCCTCGAGTTTCTTCATATCTATACCCTTTTTAGTTTTTTGAACACTTTCTGTGCTTTTACTGCAATCAACATTTGCTAATCTGACATCTGTATTAAAATCTATCTTTTTACCTACTAAACTATGTAAAAAACTATCAGCCTCGCCATCACTATCAAATTTTGCATCTAAATCTAAATTTGTTCCGTTAAGAGTAAAATGTTCACTTTCATAGGTATTTGTTGAAGCTTCTGATTCAACAAGCGAGCCAAAAACTTTGCATTCTCCTTCTTTACTCATATTTTTTTGACTGTTTGGAAGAAAACTTTGTATTAAATCGTCATGTTCTAAATCTTTGGTATTTTGCTGCCCTTTTGACTTATTTTTTGAGACAGAAGTATCTAAAATTATTTGAGATTGTTGGGTTGTTTCTTTAGGTTTTTCATTGTTTCTACAACGTTTCTTTGCAGGCTCAAAAAGAAAAAAATCGTCTTCTAAAGAAGTAGGATCACTCTTTTGACGGGCCCTTTCATTTTTTGAGGGCATTAGTTTGTGAGTCATATCCTCAACAGGATTTAAATCAGATGGGTCTGGAAGCACAAGATTTTCGAAACTATCTTTGGAAATGGAGGGATTTTGAATATTTGTGTTATCCTCATAGATTATAGTATCAGCTGAACTGTCACAATCTTCTTCTTTTATTTCAGGTTTTTTTATGACTTTGGTTTCTCTTGTTTCCACACCATATTGAATCTTTTTAATTGGTTTCTTGCCCTTAGTTTTGTAAATAACCTTTTCCTTTGCAGGAGATTCGTTTTCTATTGCCTTTTCAGAGTGAGAACCTTTCTCCTTTTTAATTATTATATTGTGATCCTCATAAACTTTTTTAGCCACCTTTTTTGAAGATTTTCTTTTTTCATTACTGCTGACAAACGTCAACCCATGTAAATTAGTTTTCCAATTTTCTATGATACTTTGATATTCACATTTTTCTTTTTGAGTGTAAGGTTTCAGGGATTCGCAAAAATTCCAGGATAAACGGAACCACCATGTTTTGTAGCTATTTCTAAAGTTGGCAAAGTTGTCATTGTCGATTCTGCAAAATGCACACCAGTTAGATTTTTTTGTTAGTTTTAAGGGAAGATAGGAACCCGGTAGTAGAAAAAATATACACAACTCGGCATGTAGTGCTCTTGACTTTTGCTAGCCCTCGCTAACGCTTGGGCGCAAAAAACTTCCTCAACAGAGGTAGTACTCGTAGTGTTAATAACTATTTTAAAAATTAAGGAGTTAAGTTAGGACCCACCTAAGCCCCAAAAGTTGGCGATATTTATACTCGAGTGAGGTCGCCTTGAGGTCTTCTCATCGGACATTTTTTTTAAATAAACTTTACGAGTAGTACAATTGTATTACGTTTCAAAATTTAAAGATGGGCTATATGAAAGTTTTAGTTTATTATGGTAAATGCCAGTTGTATTTTTGAAAAGCGGTGAAAAACAGTTCAACTTTTTTTAATGAATGAGAAAAAAAAAATACCTACTTACTCATAGAAATGCGCCAGTTTTCCAAAAACTCCAGGATTGGACCAATTAAGCATTGTCCAATGTATCTTTTGATCAGGTTCAATCTAGGATACAAGTTTAAAAAAATGTTAGAAAGGGCTTTAGGTGCCCCGGTGTTTAAAAACAAGCAAATTTTGAGATTTATCACACTCAGTGAATACGCGAATACTGCATATTCAATATAATATACATACACCTTAATCTAAACGTGTAAAAAATCTCTAGATAGAATTGTTTTTTAATGTCAGCATTTCCTAAAACAAAGTTATGATTGTTTTCCACAAACCAAAACTACACTTTTTTGCACTCGACGCGCGTTTCGCTAACAACGTTAGCATCATCAGGACACGATAAACAATGGACTAAATTAATCTATGCTCATTGATCACGATTTTTAATCCTATCTCCCCTCAACCAAAGAATAAAACGGGATGGGTCCTCTATCTTTATTTAAACTATTTCTGGATTTAATGATTTCCATACTTTCATATGCATTCAAAAGTCTTTTGTTTGGTACACTTTTTAGAATTTTTAGGTTATCTAATGTGAATCTATGATTGTTTTCAAAAGCATGCTCGGCCACACTTGACTTTTCTGTTCTTCCGTATTTTAAGTGTGCTAAGTGTTCTTTAAAACGTGTTTGAATAGAGCGTCTCGTTTGGCTAACATATTTTTTGTCACAATCCATGCAACTCATTTCGTAAATTCCACTTTTTTCTACAACTGTAGTTTGATCCTTGGGATTTCCTAGTAAGCTTGTTATTGTGTTACCGATTTTGATATACTAATTTAAGACCGGTGTTATTAAATACTTTTTGTAATCCTTTCGTATAATTAGGATTATAAGAAATTGATACAAATTTTGAGTCGCAGGTATCTTTTTGTCTGAAAAAAGTGGAATTCCGAAAGGTCTTTTGAGAAGAATGTCTATTTATCAGCTTATTTATTAAGCCTTCGTCGTAACCATTTTCGCCAGCTATATTCCTATTCAGATATAAGTAAAGAATTTGAGTATTTCCCCAGAGTATGGTTTAGGTATGTAGACGATGTGTTTGCAGTATACAACACAAATTTTATGGAAAAAATAAATAACAAATTTCCCACAATTAAATTTACTTATGAAACAGAGAATAACGGTACACTGCCATTTCTAGACACTTTAGTTATAAGAAATAAAAATAAATTGGACTTTGACCTATACAGAAAAGGAACGGCCACCAACAGGTATATTTCAAATGACTTTTTTCAATGCTTACAACATAAGCTTGCAAGTTTGCACTTTTTAACATATAGATTAGTAAATTTCCCCTTAAACAAAGAAAGACTTGAAGCAGAAAAGAATAGTACTAGGAATATAGCTGGCGAAAACGGTTACGACGAAGGCTTAATAAATAAGCTGATAAATAGACATTCTTTTCAAAAGACCTTTCGGAATTCCACTTTTTTCAGACAAAAAGATACCTGCGACTCAAAATTTGTATCAATTCCTTATAATCCTAATTATACAAAAGGATTACAAAAAGTAAGAAACTTACTAGGAAATCCCAAGGATAAAACTACAGTTCTAGAAAAAAGTGGAATTTACGAAATGAGTTGCATGGATTGTGACAAAAAATATGTTGGCCAAACGAGACGCTCTATTCAAACACGTTTTAAAGAACACTTAGCACACTTAAAATACGGAAGAACAGAAAAGTCAAGTGTGGCTGAGCATGCTTTTGAAAACAATCATAGATTCACATTAGATAACCTAAAACTTCCAAAAATTGTACCAAACAAAAGAATTTTGAATGCATATGAAAGTATGGAAATCATTAAATCCAGAAATAGTTTAAATAAAGATAGAGGACCCATCCCGTTTAGTACACTTTATTCTTTAGTTGAGGGGAGATAGGATTAAAAATCGTGATCAATCACAAATTATTAGTCTTATCTCCGCCCACTAAAGGATTGTATATAAGATAGAGCGTAGATTAATTTAGTTCATTGTTTATCGTCTCCTGATGATGCTAACGTTGTTAGCGAAACGCGCGTCGAGTGCAAAAAAGTGTAGTTTTGGTTTGTGGAAAACAATCATAACTTTGTTTTAGTGCAACCAAAGGCTCCAAATTCCCAACATAGTTGGATTTCCTGTCTGTTTGTTCCAGAATCATGAGAAAACTAATAATGTTCTGTATTTATTTTATGATGAAACTGAAAAACTCCAGCCCATCAAATACAACCTAGAGACTCGATAAAAAGTCGAAAATCTTCAAAACACAACCGAGCATTATAATTACATAAAACGTTGCTTACATGAAGCAGCAAAAGAGTCATTAAGATACTTCGAAAACAAAGGTCGTCAAAAACTTAAAAGATATAGAAAAGGAAATCAGTTAAAAAACAAGCATCTGGAAAATATCTTAGCACTCAAACAGAGCACCACAAAGAAGAATATTATAAACAATCGCAAAGAAGAGTAGCATGACCACGCAAAAGAAAAACGAAACATGGGAAAGTCGCTATAATAAATTGCATTTTATAGAGGTGGAACAAAAAGCACTGAAAGCTGGAGTTTTATAAAATCTTGGAGACAAGAGAAGACCAATGAAATCATATCTTCGATTACTCTAAATGAGTGTGATAAGTACCTTGCCACCCTACTTACTGAAGACCGCAAACAGTTCAAAGAAGAACCTAAGAACTATGACAGAGTATAAATAACCTCCTTACCTGAATCTCTGTTAAAGAGGTAAAGGAGGTCTGTACAAAACTAAAAAGCAGAAAAGTCCGACGACCCGGTGATATACCAGCAGAATTAGTGAAGTACAGCACACCAAAACTATATGAAAACTTAACGAGACTCTTTCAAAATTATCTAAACAACGGAGAAATATGATCCGAATAGAAATTATCGTTTATGTTAACTATTGGAAACAGAATAGGAATGGAATGGGCATCCCCCTAAATGAAAATATCCTATACACGATAAGCTTTGCAGATGACCAAATCGTACTGGCACAGGACATGGAAGATCTAGAATATATGACAAGAAAGTTTGTTGAGGAGTATGAAAAGTGGGGGTTAGAAGTCAACATGACCAAAACGGAATGCCTGTGCATAGGTGGAAAATAACAACAACAAATATAACAAACGACGGGACTCTAGATGAAGCCATCAAAGAAAGAAATGTACAGGGCCGGAAAGCTATTAGAATGCTTAAGACTATTCTGTGGGATCAAAAGATCAGCAAGGAAAAAAAACATGGCATATACAACACGATCGTCAAAAGCAGTGTTACATAGAGTAGCAGGGTGTGGCAATTGAAAGAGAAATCTATGAAAACATTGGATGCAACGGAAATGGATTACTGGAGACAAGCGGTTGGTAAATCCAAGTTGGAGAGAATAAGAAACGAAAGAATACGAGAAGTGATGGTAGTAAAACATACAATGCTGGAAGAAATATAAAAAACAACTAAAATGGTATGGACGCGTGCAAAGAATGACTCCAGAGACGCTCCCTAAACAAATTCTGGAATGGACACCAACGGGCACAAGAAGGAGAGGAAGGCCCAGAAAGAGTTGAAGAGAAAATCAATAAGGAAATGCAAGGGGGCTTAGAAGGCCAATGGAACAACCGGTCCGAATGGCGACTGGGTATCGGAAGACGTAGAACGTTATGACACCGATTTAGCACAAATTATCCAAACATTTTTAAATAAAATGAGGCATGACTCATTTAGTGAAAAAATGCTTAGTGGGTCTGTTGATATTTGCCCTCCAATAAGAATCAATATGTCATTGTCATACTATTTTTTTGGAGTTTGATCTCTTATCTGTCTATCTAGATATATTCGGAAAATAATCATAAGAGCCGGCAAAATTTTCGACTGCAAGTTTGTTGCTTGTCAATTTTTGCGAATAAAATTTTGAGTCAAGTGATTTTGTCAAAAATTTCATGAGCGAAAATTTCGAAAAAGCAACAAACTTGAACAAAACCAAGAGAAAATTTTGCCGTTACAAAATTTTCTCGTGATGATATCCGCACAAGACGCTTTAACTGACAATAAGTTCTACCATCAGACACCTTTGTGACGTTTCACCAGTTAAAAACACTCTGGTGAAATGGTCTACAAATTACCTCTCGCAATGGAAAAATAATCAGAAAATCTTCCCCCAGGTTTGTTGCATGATTGAAAAACTGCTTGAGCGCATTTTTTTTTTGTTTTTCCGACCGACGCCGAGAAAACAAAAATGCACTCAAGCAGTTTTTAAAGCAAACGATTTTCGATAATTAACCTATCTACCTATTACCTATTGTGATATTACTACGGATAATTTTACTCACATAAAAATTCCTAGTGGTCAATCCAATATTGAACTCTCCCACCAACTTCCTGATTGCCATCTTTTGGGACACAAGATCAAAACTGTCAAGAATGACTGAAAAAAATTCATATTCTGCAAGACATTGAGCTAGTTTTAAGTTTGAGAAACTTAGTATCAGAGCCATGTTGGTTTCTTCAAAAAAATCTTCTGGGCAAGCTGAAAAAAATCTTGCCAATAAAATCATTAATTTTCCTTATAAGGAACTTTCAGTTTAAAAAAAGTTGGCAGCTTTTGATGAGAGGATATTTAAATAAAAATGTTCTTTTCTGTTTGTGTCAGTGTGAGGTGTCTGTAGGAGATCTGATACTTTTTTATTTTTGTTTTTAGGATTTACCTCCCCCTGAAAGAAAAACAAAAAAAAACAGTTTATGAAAAGCAAACAAAACTTTGATAGGTAGTTCATTTTAGTTTATTTTTTAAACTACGAAAGCGCAGAAGGGCCAAAACCTACTTTTTTTTCGAAATTTCTTAAAAATATAGTGAATTTGTTTTACACTTTTTTCACGAATACTTTTAAAAAATGTTTGTAAAAAGTATGAATTTCGTAAAAAGATTGTAAATCCACAACTTTACGAAATTTTGTAAAAAAAAGCGTAAAAAATTGGGGAATTTGGTAAAAAGATTGTGAATTCACACTTTTACAAAATTTCGTAAAAAGTGTGAATTCTGTAAAAGGGGCGTTCTACAAAAAGAGGACAATAATGATGTTCAAAATGTAAAACATTCTTACTCAGCGTTTAACTTTATAGCTTTACATTCTATTTGATATAGCCATTAATTTCTGCTATGTTACCGAAATCGCTAAAGCCATTGTCTGCGTTTTTTCTTAAATTTTCAATTTTAGCGAAACACGGAGGTGATGATTTTTCCATGGAGGTGACAAAGGTAGCTATATTTTCGTAACCAAATAACAATCTTATAATTTTAGTTATAAAAAACTATACTTTTATGAGCTTATAGAAAGATAGATAATAATTTTCAATACATAAATCTAGCAGGTAACTTTAACTTACCGAAATATTTGGAAAATGGCTAAAAACTAATTATTTTAACCACGAAAAATACTTTTAAAATAAAATAAAAACAAACAAAAACGCTTAAACAAGGAAACTAAATTTATTTTAAATATATAGTTTTTAACTAGGTACTACTTTTTTTAAATGTACATACCTGTAATCAAAAAGCATAAAATATTATAAATAACGATAAAGTTAAGAAACTCATAATCTAAAGAAATAAAATTATATCGAGTGTGTGGAACTTTTCTTGACGATTTTGACATAATCCTCGTCTGGCCCTATAAATATATGCTGATGATTTTTTGAAGAAACTTTTATTTAATTTAAGTTCAACATCCTGTTTCAACTTGAGAATTTGACCCACATAATACATCTAAAACAATATTTTTGTATCCTACTAATATCATAAATTCGAAGGTTTGTTTGTGTGTATTTGTTCCTCAATCACGAAAAAACTAACCGAATTGGATGAAATCTGGTAAGAAGATAGAGTTGACTTGACATTTCGCTCAATGAGAGCTGTTAAACGGCATTATTTTTGAAGCGGGCAACGCCGCGGGTCGACCGCTAGTCATACATAAAAAAAATATTAAAAAATGTAATAACTAAAAATATCATTTAGCAAGCATGGACACTGACTGAGCAAAAAAAGGGACGATTCGAGATGTGGTGTTATCGTATTATACTAAGGATATCTTGGATGGACAGAGTAACTAATGTGGATGTTTTGCTTAGAATAGGTAATAGTTATTTAAACAACAAGGTTTGAAAACGGCTCTTTGCACACGATCGAGAGGAGTGTGCAAAGAGGTTTTCAAACGAGTTTTTTACGATACTTTTTATACGACTGCAAATAAACAGAGACCAGAAAAATCAAATTTCAATTTAAGTCGTTTTTATTAATAAAATGTATAATATTCTACTTGAAGTATCTAATCAACAAAACAAAGGAGCCGTGACGGTAGCTATGGAACTCAGCCAACTTATATTGTTGGGTGACAACAACAAAAATCACAATAACGGCAGACCCGTGTGCAAAAATGACGTAAGCGTGTGTAAAACGTTCTGCACACGGCGTGCGCAAAATGCCGTTTTCAGATCCTGTTCTCCGTGCGCAAAACCCCCTTTTAAAAGACAGTCGTATAAAAAGATCTTGAAGTTTCAATTACCATCAAAAAACGAAAACTTGAATATTTTGAGAAATTACAAATATAAACTTTTAAAATTGATAATAGACGGGATAATTGAAGGCAGAAGAGGTCCGTATATCATGGTTTAAAAATGTTAGACAATGGTATGGTGTTAGTACTAAGACACTTTGCCGAAAAGCAGTGGACCGGGTACAGATCGCGCTGATGATAGCCAATTAACTTTCGAAGAGAGCATGACACTTGAAGAAGATTCTAATCATTGACTGTAGGTACAACATGTTCATCTTAGTCTGAATCTAAATATACATCTTCATAAATGAAAGTGCCTACATTGGTTGCACCCGCATTCAATACAGCTCAGCTCTTTTTTGTTCGCCCTATATGTAGAAGACCTTTCCTTCCATTGACCTCTCTGCATTCTTTGGCTCCAGGCGCTATGTTCTCCAATTATTTTAATTTTTCCTTGATCTTTTCTTTTATAATATCGTTCCTTTGCTTTTGCTGCGTCGGTCGTAAACTTCTGGATCGTTTTTAATCCTTTCTCGTTTCCTTCTTTCCGCATCTCTCTTCTGTCTCTTTATATCTTCAGTGTTTTTAGGTGCCAATATTCTAAAAAGAAGCCATTTTACTTAAAGCTATGTAATTTTGTCACCTCCATGGAGAATGCGTCAACTCCGTGGACACGAATAGGCCATGGAGGTGTTGTTTTAATAGTTTTTCTTAAATATGTATGTAAACGGAAATAACTAATTAAAAAAATTATTAAAAAAAATACATAGAAAATTTAAAAAAAATAATCGCTATATGTATTGTTACTTGTCGTACTTACATTATTCCACATGGAAGTGATCGATTAAAAAGGTACTTGCAATTTAGACACTTTCAGTATTTCCTGAGAAGAAACCGTTACATAGATGTTGTTCTTGCAAAGTTACAATGAACACTGACGAGTATAAGTTTGCCGAACGGCCAATTGTACCGCGTGGGGTGCCCTCTTATCAAGAGAAAAATGAACGAATCTATTTATCCATGGAGGTGTTGTAAAACTTGGTTTCAATTTTCTTTCAAAAAAATAGGTGCTATTTTTGCATAAAATATATTAAACAACAAAAAAACAATAAAACACTCTTTGATATATTCTTAAAAATTGCTCTTATCTGTCTAGAAGTAGTAATAAAATTAATTTTAAATGTGAATGTAGGAGTGGTTTCACACCATGGAGGTGACGAATGAACGAAACATTTATTATTTTTTTGAATATATAATTGATTTTTTTTAATTCGAAATTGAGGAATATATCATACTGATAGTTAAAACTCCTGTGCTCGAAAAAAAAGTATTGATAAGATGGAAAGTTTGTGAAAAATTTGCTGGTTTCACCAAATTGTCCTCTTTCTGTAGAATTCAAACCTTTCTTACAAAACAGAAAGTGTGAATGTCGCGGAATTTTGTACAAAGATTATGAATTCACACTTTCTTAACGAAAAAGTTAAACTTATATTTCCTTTTAGGAAATTTAAAAAAAAAGTGTAAATTTACAAACTTTTTACGAAATTCCTTTTTTTTACAAAATTTTTTTCACAATTTTTTTACGAAATATAGACTTTCTTTACGAAAAAGTTAAACTTACACTTTTCTACGAAATTTGGTAACAAGTGTGAATTTCGTAAAAAGATTGTGAATTAATTAAAGTGTGAAATTTCGTAAAAACGTATAAATTTAACTTTTTTGTAAAAAAAGTGTGAAATTTGTAAAAACTTTGTAAATTCACACTTTTTTTAGGAAATTTTGTTTTACAAAAAAGTTAAATTTACACTTTTTTACGAAGTTTAGTAAAAAAAAGTGTGAATTCACAAAGTTTTTACGAAATTCACACATTTAGGAAATTCCGAAAAAAAGTAGGTTGTGGCCCTTCTATGCTTTCGTATTAAACAAAATACTAAAAAACAAACAAAATTTTAATATAGAATTAATATAATAGCCCAAAAAATTTAAAAAAACTAAATAAAACCATTCAAAAAAGTTCTGCACAAATATATATTATAAAGCAAATGTATCAAAGTGTATAAAAATTTCCCTAAGTTCCCTAAAAACGAGATGAGGGACCTAGACTTTTTCTTTTGTGGTTGCCATACAAAAAAACATCAAATAATAATAGAACTATAAAGAAACAATACAGTTATTTGTAGGTTTATTTGGTGTAAAACTGGTTAACCATGTGCCTGTGCCAAAATGAAAGTGAATTGACACATTAAAAATTCACTTTTCTTTTTTTTTTAAACAATGATCCAAGGTATATACTAAAAGTTGTTCCCAGTTCACAACAAACTTTTTCCCTTCACAAGGGGCTTTTAACTGGATGGGAATACTAGGAAATACATGGGGAATACATACAAATACCTGGGAATAATAGGTAAAAATGTATAAATTTTGACTAGTGAAAAGCCCTTTTCACCATACTGATACTTGTATAATATAACTATTAATAATTTTGGCTGGTGAAAAAGCCCTTGGGTAATATTGAGGGACTTTTCACTGATGGCAAATACTTGTAATACTTGGAAATATCCATTTCTGGGAATACTAGGTGAAAATGAGAATCTGTACAAATTTTTCCCAGTGAAAAGCCCCTTAACCCTTCTATAAGTATAACTTACTGTCAGGTGTTATGACATCAACTCTAAGCCCACCATGATTTGTCAAATGATAGTGCCAGTGTGCGATAAATTCATCAAGTGTTAAGATTATAACTAAAAATTGTTTGCTTAAAGACTTGCTCAAGGCTCCTAAAAATGCTGATACTTGTAGTCTTGTGTTCATCTCATTTTCTTCATTTAGAATAACTCCGTTTATCTGAAAAAAAAAATAAAGGTGTTATATGTACCATTACTTGCTGGCACAAAATTATGCCAGGATCTTTCAGAACTGCCTTAAATTTGGAATCTTGTCCTGCACTCTACACAAAAAACTAAGCAAACAAATTTTGTAATGTTTGGCAACTTTTGTGATATTTGGCTACTTTCTACCTCCCCATAATCAACTCTAGCTATAATATCAAAAACAAAAGATTTAAGAAAAACTGGCTCTTTTAAAAATGTATTTTAGAAAAAAATGACAAATGCTATGCAGAATGCTCTACCATGGCTCTCATGTACTAAAACTTTAACTGGGTCACTGATGTCAAGTAAAATTCAGACAAATATTTTTTTCTAACTTTCCGGTTCTTTTTGTCAAATTCCTTGACTTGCATGGTATAACACAGGAGGTAACAAATTTAGTTTTCTAGTTCTGTATGAACCCTGATGACATTGCTGTCAGCCCTGACACAGTTTAAAATGGTATTTTATTATATCTTTTCTGTTTTTAAAAAACGTGGCAACCACACTCTGGAAACTCTAAATATCCTACCTTTGTCCTATAGCTTTGATACAAGAAATCTATGGCAAGAATGTCTTGTCTTCTTAGATCTTGTAGAATTTCTTGGCCAATGGTCACCACATCTTTCTCTTTTGTTGCTGTAATTCTCCATGGTTGTTTGAGTTTGGAAGGCTAATAAATAAAGGCCTTGAATAAAGTAACGACAGTCACATGTTGTAGCTTTAGCACACAGTTGCAGACATACTGAGTTTTCCACAAGAAAACGAGCAGAACTGAAAATATTAACCTTAATCTGACCTTTCCTACCCCAATAACATTAAAAAGTGCTAACCAACACAACCCAACTACATAAACTGTTGAATGGTACAACTGTCAAAACTTAGGCCACAGCTAGAGAATGTATGAATTATTTTGATTTTTCGTTAATAAATGTCATACTTACATACAGGGTCTCTAGCCACTCCAAAAAAATTTTTAATTTAGTGCTTAATTTTTCATATCTGTCTTTTGGTATCATATTTGCTATGTTTTCATGGGTATTGAGTTCGTTTTCAAAACTCATTGTATCTTTTTCTTTTATATAGCGTGTTCTTTATTAAGACCAAGAACACGCTATATAAAAGAAAAAGATAGAATGAGTTTTGAAAACGAATTCAATACCCATGAAAACATAGCAATTATGTTGGAAAAATATAGATATCAAAAATTACATTGCTGGCTAATCTTGCCTTAACTGGAAAAAAAATTTAGATGATACTTACCTCTTTTAAGCAGAACATCCCATCAAACCTTAGAACTGTAGTTCAAAGTTCTAAACATAAAACTATGTAAAATTTAAATCAAAGGCAAAACATGCAAAAAATATCATAAATCATTATAGCCGGATAAAACGTATAAAGTGACCCCCAACAGATATAAAACTTTAATGTATAAAAAGGCGACAAAAACTGAAAAAGAAGTTTTTTCTAAATCGGGTTCGCCATCTAAAAAAGTCGAAAAATCGAACATTTTTAAAACATTTCTAAAATTTTGCAATGTTTTTATTTACTGTCGAAAACATATGGTTAACCAAAGCATAAATTTTTGGTGAGTTGAAGTTGGCCTAACGGCTTCTCGTAAGAAAAAAAGTAGAACAGTGCAGGCCGGAAAAAAGACAATAGATTTTTTGGTAGTCAGGCACAGTTTTTTGTTTTCAAAATCTCTTTTAGGCTCAAGGTCTATGGGCTCAATCAAGGTACCCCCCCCCCTCAACGCAACTCAATTTGGATATTATAAAAATTATGTACTAATTAATTCCCTTTTAAAAAATTTTGTACTTAATGAATAACGGAGTTATTCGCATTTAAAAGGGGGGGGGGTGACTTGGCGCTAAGCTGCAACCCCCCATGCTTAGGAGATAGATTTAATGAAAGTTGATATGTCATAATTTTGTACTATTTATGCACTCTTAAAGAAGGGTACTTTTAGTTTACAAAAACCATCGGTTCCTAAGATTTTTGTTTGTTATGGGGTGTGTAGCTTGAAATCAATCAAGGTACAACCCCCCCTGCTTAGAAAATAGATTCCACCAAAAGTGACTATGCTAAAAAATTTTGTACTAATTATGTCTTTATCAATTTCGTCCCCTTCTAAAAAATTGCCTACTCTCAAGATAACTTCATATTTTTTTTATGGGCTGTGTAGCTCGATATCAATGCACACCACCCTCTGCCTAGGAAAGAGATTTGAAAAAAAGTAGTTAGACCAATTTAATTTGCAGCAATAATCCATACGCGGTACAGGGAGGTATAATAACGAAAACTCCTCCGAAAAAATATGTAAAACTCCCTAGGGAGGTAAAGTGGCATTTTCACCCCTTATATGCTGGTCGAAAATGTAATTTTCCGATAAGTACATAAAAGAATTTACCGATCGTGTTAAAGCTCGTGTAATATTCAATTTTCCATTTTTTTTTTTACTAAACTAAGTTATTCCACTTTTATTTCAAATTACTCTCTTCCAGAAAGTTTATTATGTGCAAGTAAAATATGAAAAACAAAAAACAGCAGTAATATTTAAACCTACAATTTATTAGGTAAAAAGGATAAAAAGGGCCTCATTACAAAGAGAAATCTAAAATAAATTTACCTATTAAAAAAATACTGTTAGAAGTTGATATATTATATGGTTCTATTTGTTATACATTAAAATTTGAAAAATTGCTGAATAAAAAATTAAACGCTAAAAATTTTTTTAAAATAAGGCCTGCTTGTATACACTAGACTTTCTAAATAGGAAAAAAGAACAAGTTTATCTACAGAAAAAATCTATAAAACACTCCAAAAACACACATTTTTTTATTATTCTCATTTTTAAAATTGTGACTAAGTATTAAAATATTGCACAAATAAATTAACTTTTTCAAAGCAAAAATCACAATAGAAATTATAACATTTTGTTCTACCTAATTCTAGATATTTTTTAATCTACAGTAATAATAACTAATTATTATAAAATCTACCTATCAAAATAAATATATATTAGTCCTTTATATAAATTAATTAAAATTAAATTTAATTCTTAAAATTAGTTGTGTATAATTTTAGTATTTTTTATTTGGAAGGATTTAGGATTTGGACAGATTAAGTTAAATAAAATAAAAATAGACCAGCATTTTACCAAATTTTAACAAGTGCTTGCAAAAATTTTAAAATGTTTATGTAACAGAATTCTTTTACTGCAATAAATTGGAGGTCGCACTCTGATGCAAGGAATTGGGTTTTTTTGTAAATTTGACACATAACAAATCGAAAGGAGTCAACTTGTACATATAACTGGGTTATGCAAGCTCAATGAGAACTGAGACTACATGCAAAAAATCCGTGAAAGAACTTAACACGCCAGATCAGCTATTATCAAATCAAATCAGTGTTGTGTAGTCGAATTCTTAATATCTTATTACTCTTTGAATTCATGTGCTTCTTTGTTAAGCATTTAATATTACAACATAGAAGACACCGACTGATGCCACGTGAAAAACAATATGGTGCTATCGTAGAATCCTCAAAGGATATCTTGAATGAACAGGGTCTGTAACTTGAATATTGTGCTCATATTATAAAAGGATCTTGAAGAGTTATTCACTACCAAACAAGACGTCGTATTTGGATGATAGAATATGGTCCCTGGGACCTAATTCTTGAATCTCAAGGAAAGGAACGATCCCTCAAGGATCAATCCCAGGAACTGATCCCATCCCCCGAAAAAAGATGATTTTTCTTGAAACGTCGTCGAATTTTAAGTTTGAAAAATATACATTTTACGCGCATGCTTGCCTGAGAAATGGGACCCATCCCTGGCTTTGGAGTCGCGGAGCGCAAACATACAATTTTTGATAGAATGGAATGACCGGTCACAATACGAACTGAGATCACAATACGAACTGAAATCGACGTGGGATCATTCGACGCAAATCTATGTCGTTCTCTCAAGAAAATTTGAGAGAATGATAACTCTCCTAAGAGATGTGATCGTTCCTTGGGAACTATCCCACTCGATCACTCTCTTCGTTGAACGTTCTCCGAATGAATTGAGGCGTGCTCTCTCCCACCCCCCCCCCTCCCCCCGAAATCCGGGGACCAGGTTCTCTTACTTTTTAGGTAAGGTGACCAACCGTCCCGGTTTTTAACCATTTATCCCGGGAAAAAATCCGTCCCGGATAGTCCCGATTTTTCAGCAAAAGTTCCGGTTCGCCCCGGTTTTGATACCACTGTATTTTGTAACTCTAAAATCACTGCAATTAAAAAAGCGGATGTTATCTGCTATCTATAAATTTGAGTTGAAACCTTACTTAAATTATTTTTCTTTAATACGTATTTTGGAAAATACATCTTAATATCATTAGGGGTGCATATAAGAAAAAATACATTGAATGGCCAGAGTGTCCCGGTTTTGCCCCTTTAGGAGTTGGTCACCTTATTTTAGGAGAACGGGAACAGTATTTCATCCTTCAAAAGTACAGCACGGGAAAGATCGCTACCGACGGGTGATCTTTCGCACGAAAAATCACACGTTCCCAGCTCAAAAATTAGCCCCCCGTCGGATTTAACTTCTTAAGCCCTGTTCTCACTGCAACTTTGTCATGCTTCTCAGAAAGTTGCATGCATCTTGGGTGTTCAAACATGTTCTATTTTTATCAGAAAGTTGCATGCATGCTGGGGGATTTTTTAGTTGCCTTTTGAATGCCAATCGTTTTTTTATGTTGTCAACTTGCCAAACAGCTGTTAATGTTAGGTTATCAGTTTTATTTTCGAATTTTCCGGCACATATTCCACTTCCTCTTCCATTTTGCCAAAAAATGTAAAAATGTAGGTACGTCTCTAAAAAAAAAGAGGCATACTGTGAACACCCCTCCACAGCTCCATGTTTCAAAAAAAAGATGCATGTAAAAAGTTTGATCAGGGACCTATATAAACTTATATAGGTCGCTGGTTTGATGCATAGTGAGAATAGGGCTTTAACAATATAAATACCAAAAGTATCAAGTATCAAATCATAAGTGTATGGCTAACTTCGGAACCGGAAAATGAGAGCAAACCAACCGACCAAATGACGGCGGTGTTGGACTTGAAGATTCCATTTCGAAGTGGTTATAAACGACCGCCAATCATGAAAAAATAAACAACTACCACAAGCCGAGAACGCCTGGCTCTGGTACACTGACGGCTCCAAACTCGAGAATGGAGCCGGATTGGGCATTTCCGGCTCCTTTAAGCTATCCCAGTCACTGGGAAAATATCCCTACATATTCCAAGCTGAACTGCTTGCAATCAACATGTGTTCACAAGAGTGTGTCAACCAGAGCGAAAAACACATCTTAATACTCTCAGACAGTCAAGCGGCTTTAAAATCCTTAAACACATATCAATGTGCGTCAAAACTAGTCTGGGAATGCAAACAAACCCTAAAAGCGCTCGCAACCCACAGCCAGGTAACCTTGATGTGGTACCAGGACACAGAGGCATAGCGGGCAACGAGGAAGCAAATACCCTCGCCAAACAAGGTGCTGAAATGCCATATTATGGCCCAGAGTCCCACTGTGGACTCATGAAAAGCCAACAATTGGGAAAATGACCAATTGTCAAAACACTGGATACACACTTCAGGACTTGGACAGGCAAAAACTCATAAAAATGAACACAAAAGAGACATCAGAAGAGTCGTCGGACTGCTCACCGGACACTGTTGCACTTGGACGCTTATTCTTGACCGACCGTGAGGTGAGGTGAGCGAAACTCCCCGTGAAAAAAGGTGGTGAAAAAAGCTCACCTCACCTCACGGTCGTTCAAGAATAAGCGTCCTGATTGGTCGAAATCTCAGTTTTCTGTCACTATTTTGTCTGTTTTGGCACTAATGACATTACAAATGTTCGTGAGCGGTTTTCCGTCAGTTTGCTCTCCTCGTATAAGGCAGGAGAGAAAAATCGTTCACAACTAATGCCATTACTGCCAAAACTGACAAAAAATGAGAAATCGGCCAAGCAGTGGCTGTATTCTTGAAAGTGTGGGAAGGGAATGCTCCCGCCGGAGTATCCTTTTCCTCTGCACACCTTGATCCATTGGCATATCTCCATCTCACTTTTTAGTAAACCACGCCCACTTCCCTAGCAAGTTCTCCTCCCGGCAGTTCAAGAATAAAGGCCCAGGTGCGTTTCTAAGTCACGGGAGCACTAATAGAAAGAGCAGAAGATGACCACTGGACGCTTATTCTTGACCGACCGTGAGGTGAGGTGAGCAAAATTCCTGGTGGAAAAAGGTGGTGAAAAAAGCTCACCTCACCTCACGGTCGTTCAAGAATATAAGCGTCCTGCAATTTTTGCGAAACCGCAACAGAGACCGCAGAACACTTACTCTGTGAATGCTATGCCCAACTCTGGAAGAGGCTTGATCACCTCGAGAAGTGGGCCAACTATCCCTCAAGAAAATAGCTTCCTTTGGAAGAAGCCTTAAATTCCCGGACACGAACTAAGATGTAGTCATGCACAAAATTTCTGCAAAGGAAGCAGTGCCGTGCAATCTAAAATCTACAACTTCGGAATAATTTTTTTTGCACTCGTGTAAAAAAGCTTACGGCGACTTGTTTTGTAATTTGCGTGACTAAAATCGTGATTTTTGTCAAGGTATACAAAAATATGTCTCGGTTTGTTTAATATCCTATTTCTCAGAAACAGGCTCGTGATCCTGTTGAACCGACAATACTTTTTTCGGTCGATCAAGATACCAAGTTTGGTCCAATTCGGTGTTTAACAAATCCTAAAAAGGTTCTAAGTTATTATTTTGTACATTTTTGCGATTCTTTTTAAAACCAATAGGGTCTTTTCAAATAAAATCAACCAGAGGTTTGGCAGACCATCTCCCCGATTTCGATAATTTTTGGTACATTTATTTTACCCATAAAGGGAATGAAAAATCTTAAATTAAATTTTTTTTTTCATTAATTTTTGAAAATCAAAACAAACTACCATTTTGCTTAAACATGTACCTAAAGATGCTGTTTTTTAAAAATTAAAAAAAATATATTTTTTTATTTCAAATTTTTTTAAAAACATTTGATGTCATGTGATACATCATTCGAAAGGTATTTAAAATACCTTTAAAACGAGCTATAAACCACCGTCCAAGTTTAAGTAGTTATCGAGATATTTCAATTTCTTTAAGTACATGTTTGAGCAAAATTGGTAGTTTTTGTTTATTAGGTAGGATGTGTTTGTGTTGAATTAATAAAAAAAAACTAATGGTCAAAAAATGTGGTTCGAATAAATGTGCCAAAAATGATCGAGATCGGGGAGATGGTCTGCCAAACCTCCCTTTTTTTTGGTTGATTTAATATGAAATGACCCATAATAGACAGTTTAAGGTGGTCATAAAACGGACGAGGTGCCTAGCGGTAGACGTCGAATTTGCAGGATCGGACGTTTCTGTCTTTTACATTTTATTACCAGATATTTCTATCTTGCTTTACTTTGTTCGGCCGTCGTATTACCAATCTATTGATTTTTTGACTCCCTTCGGCAAAACTCGCTACGTAAGCTTCCGTCTGGTCTAAACGTTATACAAGCTATACAGTTGTTCACGTGACCTTGATGAAAAAGTTCAACGCTATACCGCAGAGATTAAACTTTGATATCTGTATTCGAACGGAAGTCTTATTTTTTAAAGTAACACTCGTTGCATATCGAACAAAGCGTTTTTGTTTCTTCATTACGACCAGGCCTCCAATGTCTAACAGAGGATCCAGACACCAGACAGGTCTGTAAGTATCTGGATTCTCCATTAGACATTGGAGGCCTGGTCGTAATGAAGTGAGAAACAAAAACGCTTTGTCCGATATGCCACGAGCGTTATTCTAATTTTATTTGCGGACACGAGATTCACTTTGTTGTTTTTTAAATGTCTTGTTTTTTTACAGATGAAAGGAAGACAGAATATTGCCCTATATTCCCCTTTAAGCGTACGTCCTATGACCAACTTAAACTGTCTAATAAAAGATAAAAGTTACGCAATAGAAGTACAAATACGTTTAATTCTTCATCCTAAAATCGATTTAAGTGTACCTACAAGCCATCGCATTTAAACTTGCATATACCAGGGTTTTTCACAACTTATGTATAAAAATTAAAAACGTGATTCCTAATACTGGTCGGTGTTTGAAATGGCGATTCATTTCAGTTAAATTTGTTTAAAAGTTTTCCCAAAACAATAACCAAAAATGTGCTAAAACATTTTCTTCCCCTTTGACTTTACATTGAATGTCACGTCGCGTTGTGGTCCGGAGTATTTTTAGTGATTTTGTCGAGGATTTTGTTTTGTGCTTTGTTGTAAAAAATGACAAAGAACTATTAATTTTTTTGGGAAATTATCATAGTACTTTGGGTACATCAAAGAATCGTGCATTTTTTGATTGAGGTATGCCACTTTCTGGAGTAGTAGTTGATGCCACAAGAAAACTTTTTAGATCCAGAGCCTCTGAATCCGTATTGAACACCAAAATGGCGGTCATTCAATATGGCTGCCATTAAAATCTTTAGGAAATTTTCTATCTATCCTTCTAGTGGTCCGATTTCAATGACTTTTTTTTGTCTGAAAGATCTTCTAAAAAAGTCACCACTCATTTAGTTTGGCATCCACAGAATTATGGGTAATTTAAGAAAAAATAATTAATTTTCATTGAAAAATTAAATTTGAATGAATGATTTGTCAGCTGAAAAGAAAGTCAGAAGTCAAGTTAGGTAAGTTTGAATCAGACGTTAAGTGATTTGAATTGAATCAGAACTAAATTTAGTAGATATTTATTGTTCCCGAATTAAATACCTTTGTTTTAATTGTTTTCTTCGACTAGTTTTAAGATTGTTAAAAATGTTATTGTCAGTCAGTATTCAAAATTTCACATTTTTATTTTCTACATTTTACAGATGTCTGGACAAGGAAATTGGTCTTTCAGTCGCATCAATTATTAATTTATTTATCCTGACAAAAATATATGTATATTGTAGTCATACGATTAGAGTAAGAACCTCCTGTAGAAATATAAATTTTCTTTTGTTAAATAAAGATTTTTATTCTATTCTATCCTTTCTATTCTATCCTTTTAAGGTGAGAACATTTATTGTTAACAAAGGAACATTGCTGGGCTTTACTGAAGCTTCGTTCTACGTATGTAGCTTCGAAAACAAACACAAAATATATTGTAATGTAGTTTTTTATCGCCTTTTTAACAATACATTTGATTTGATCCGCCATCTCGGTTTAAAAAATGCCAGCCATTTTTTAAAATGCGATCCAAAATGTTATTGATTAAGCCATCAGTCCCTGGGGAGATCGCGAAGGGATGCTGGTCTGCTGACAGGTATCATAACAGGTCACAACTGACTAAGGAAGCACATGACCCGGATCGCGGTGGAGAATGACTCGACCTGCCGGGCCTGCGGGCGGGCAGAGGAGACATCTCGACACGTTATAGCAAACTGCGAGGCATACCAGAGGACGAGATACCAGGTATTCGGTTTCCCGACCCTGGATGAGGAGAACCTGCACACGCTCAAATGGGACAAAATACTGGACTTTGCAAAAAGAACAGTTAGACCAAATGAGCAAACTGCCAGACCAGTGGTTCAGGCGGTGGATTAGGGGCAGGCTCGGGGTAGGGCAGAAAGGGCCCAGGGAGGCCTACTTGCCGGGCTTCGCGCCGCCCCTTCTCTACTACTACTACAAGCCATCATTCAATAAAATCAATCAGTCAGGTATTTATTTGGTGGTAATCTTCATGTGATCACCCCGTAAAGATAAAAATATATTATTTTCATAAAAAGCTTTTGAACAAAAAAAAATCATTGAACTCGAACTACTAGAAGGAAGCCATCTTTAATATCCGCCATTTTGGTATTTTACACGGATTCAGTGGTGGCTCTGGATCTAAAAAGTTGTCTTTTGGCATCAACTTTCATCACTGAAAGCGGCATTTCTCAATCAACGATTTTTTCGATATTAGCGGCGTACCCAACGTACTATCAGCGAATTAGTGGATATTGTTTTAATTTATAACGAAGCGCAACAACCCGCCGCAGAAGCTTAGCGAAATTATTCCTGTGTCTCCTTATATTTCCTTATTACATTAATATTAGGAACTTATCGGTACATAAAGTCGGCATAGCCTATCTTTATTTAATATAGACGGCATTATTTTTGAAAATTCGTCACGAAGTTTAAACGGATTCTGACATTGTTGTTGTCTAAATATGTCATCTTTGCTATCAAAACAATGTCGACTTTCATGTTTGTGCCTGCCTTTAACAAAGGACGGCATTAACTTTAATTTGTAAACTTTATAGATGGCACAATATGAGCATGTTTAGATGACATGTTTACATGACAAAAATGTCAGAAACCTTTCAACCTTCGTGCGGAACTGTCAGAAATAGTGCCGAGTCAGGCTATGCCGACTTTATGTACCGATAAGTCCCTAATGACAAATAGTGCCCGACTTTAAATTGTTTCAGAAAATAAGAGTTATTGGACGCGTGTTCTTGCACGGATTTATCCCTAACCTAAAAAAAATGTGCGATTGTTCCTAACCTACAAAAATTTGTTTGTGTTGCTAAGAAACTGGGTCCCAACGTGGAGTTTTTTTAAGGCCTGTCTTTTTTAGTAGGTGCCTAGCTGCTTTTCGTCTAGATAGAACGTATTCCCGTTTATAGTGATTTGGTAATGTTATTGATCAATTCTTCTTTGAAGGTGGGCTGTAAATGCTATAAATTTAACAAAATATCTCTATGACTTATGCACCTAGAAAAAAAAGAAGAGATAAAAATAAAGCGTCCAATAATTTTGGCAGGCACTAACTTTATTAATTCCTGGCCTTATTTTTGTTTTACTGCACATGCCCAGATGTCAAATACGGCCAGGAATTATTAGTGCCTGGCGCTATTGAACCCCCAATATCTCTCTATTAATAAAATGTGCCATTATTTGACCTTTTTATTTAGTTATGAGAATATTTAGTGATAAGGGGTTTTTGTCACATTATACGTATCATACTTCAACGAATCATCTGCGTACTTTTAGTGGTACAGTCATGTCTTGGAAAAATATTCCCTAATTAAAACATTTTTGAAGAGGCTTTGGAAAACGGCGCGGCGTACTCGTTTTTTGTATTACTTGCAGTCAAACTAATATGCTTTAAAAGTTTCTGACATGTTGTGAAATACCCTGTATAAGGTCAAGCATAGCATAGTGATATTTTTTGAAGGTTGAAGAGTGAAACTCTCCCATTTAGAGTGTTTTTCTATTGCGCAGCTCTTATTTTCTTAAATAAAACCTATAAATAAATTTTTTTAACTATTGCTACTCTATTTGTTTCAATTCTGATTGCGATTTATTAAAGTGATGTACCATACCGGGGGCAAATTTTGCCGTATAAGCTGCGTGAACACTTTCACAGACAAATCTGTATTGACTCTGAAAAAAAAACGAAAATTTCTTATTAGCTGACATACCTTGGGCGTATAACTACACCTTATCAGATAAGTCATCCTCTACTGGTAGTTTTTGATTGGGGAAATAAAATAATAAAAGAAAAGAAAAAAAAAATGAAAGTGAAAAAATAATCTAAAAAGTTAAACAAAATCGTATTCTTTCTTTTTTTTCTTAGTTTTGTGATCTTATTAGCAACGTCAGAAGTTGAACAACAATAAGGATTTTCGATTTAAGATTTGGTCCTAGTTCTGGTTGACATTATTTTGACATAAATTTTGACAGCGGTTCTAAAATAATGACGTCATTTAAAATATTATGAAGATATCTTTGATTTTACTCAAAAAAAGACTATCTATACTTTTTCAAAATTTTAGGGGTTATGTTTACAACCAAAGGGCCGAACCAACCTCCCAGGCTGGTTCTAATATTTCATAACCGGGTTGCAACCGTGACGTCATTGTTTTAAAACGAAAGGACCGGTTGCGGTTCTGGTTCAAGCAGAACCAGGACCAATTGTAAAACGAAAATCCTTTTTTTAAACTTTTAAATAATATACATCATTGTTCTCAACTGTCAGTCCAAATGTCAAAGTGTGATATTAACTCTCCTATAAAACAAAACAACCATTAGGGATTTAAAAGATCTGCCAAACAAAACAGCACTACCATCAAAAATATTGAGAAACCATGTACATGGGACTTTAACTGTGGGATTTACAAAATTCACTTACCCATACGAAAAAGACACAAAGTTATTGATTATTTTGTATTGTTATTGCAAAATACCACTGAAAAACTGCTTTTTTTTCTCAAAATATACCATATTTTAGGGGAAAATGCCCTAAAACTCTTTTTTTTACAGTTTCAAAATTCTCATTATGTGTTTGAGGTTATAAAGTTGGTGATTTTTTAGACTACCTATGGAGGGTGGTTTAAATTTATAGCCCCCAGAAAGGATTGTTTTGTGGAAATTGGTAATAATTTCGTTTATAATTTCCCTAAGTAACCGTTTTTACAAGAATTAATTTACCTTATTTAATATCACAAGTTGTTCATTAATCAATAAAAAACCTCCAATTTTGTCAAGAAAAACGCCATATTTTGAACCCGTTTTCAGCACAAAAAATATATTTATGAGGGCACTATGAGGCACAATGAAAAAATTCCAAAACAACTGTACCTATTCATTTATTTACAAACTGAAATTAAAACATTGAGTTTAACTAAAAGCTTAATCAGTAAATTATCAAACAGAACTTTCCACTGAAACATCACAAAGCTGCAGTTTTTATCGGTACTTCGCTAATGACCATTTACTCATGTTCTATCAGAGAACCGAGCACCGTAGAGTTCGTTGAGCCGAAATGACTCTTTTGTGAACGAATCAGTGAATGATTGTTGGATTTAGGTATGTTTTTAGCCGCATCTCCTTTGATGAAATATATATTATGTGGTTTGCGATTGCGATGGGTTTGTGTTTGTAAAGTTTTTTCATACTTTCGATAGATAAAAACCGCGAAAATCATTAAACAAGGGTAAGTTTTGATAAGAGTAGCATATAGGTCGCGATTCTTCAGAAACGACAGAAAATCTCACCCGTCACAGTTCTGGAAAGTGGCGATTTTTACTACTATGTATGTTACTAAATGTTACTACTATGTACCAATAAGCGTCGAAAAGTGTCGAAAATTCTCACCATGTAAAAGGAAAGACAGAATTTGTGTGACTTTTCTAAAGAGTGACAGCGAAATATTCCATGGCTATCTATGGTTTTGTATGTTAAAAGTTTTAAAGGTTTGTTTACACATAAAAATAAGCTTAATAACATACATTTTTAAATAAAAAACAGGGTTTTTAAAAAAACAGGGTTTTTAGAAAAACAGCCTACAAAAATTAAAACTGACATATTGTTTATTTACTAGAACAGTATTAAGAAACTAAATTTTAAGGAATATTAGCAAATAGTCCTGACAAAAAAGCATAAAGTGTAAACTTGTGTTTAAAAATAGTAATTTTTTTGTAAGGGCGTGATTTTCTGACGGTTTTTGAAGAATCGCGACCATAACGCCAATTTTAATTTGCTCAACAGAGTGTTTACCATTTAGACCCCCCCCCCTAGGGTTAAAAAAACTTCTTTTAAATTGAAATTTTCTTCTTAAATCCAACAAAAAATTGTATTAAGATTCTTCACTAAAAAAAAATTATTAAAATTATTCTTATAAATCAAACTCAAGGAAGTTGGTATAAAATGCTTAAAACCAACAATTTCACTTAAACTTAGGACCTGTCTAAAATAGGCTAAACCCTTTTAGTAAATCCCACTGTTAGAGACTTTACAAAATTAGAACATTAGGGATCTGTTTTCAGCCCTGTCATTTGTTTTTCAATTGTTTTACCACCTGAAAAAAAATACTTACAGCAATTTGTATCATCATCATTCTTTGTTCCCTCATGGTTTTTGTTATTTCCAATGGGTAAACGGGCTCTCCATTTTCCATCAAACACAACGCTGTTTCCATTAGTACTAAGACTCCAGTTCTTCCAATACCTATAATACAAAAATATTAGTTTTCATAACAGTGCACAAGTTGAGTTTCCCCGCTCGCGAAAGCAGTTATTTATTATTATGAGGCATTCCATGTCAACTTGGCCACATTTTGCACATCAAATTTTTAATTTTTGTCAAACTTTGGTACTGTAGAGTATTGGGATTAGTCAGTACCTTATGGTACTTTTTGGGTTTCTATGTTAAAACTAATAAAATGTACAGGGTGACTAATTTTTTGCGCAAATCCTACAGGTAAATAATAATATTTAAAAAAGTAGCTTACTATTGAGAAATATATTTGCGGTATATTAAAACAGCGTGTCCACAGAATTTTTCGAAAAAAAACAAATCCCTGAATTTCCATGACCAACTTGTTAAAATTTCCCTGACCATTACTTTTAAGAAAATCAGCTTACTACAACAGATCAAACCTCTAGCTTAACATTTGTTCTCCCTTTTTTGAAGGTACTTCATTACAATCAGATTTATTTGTTTATTTCAAACAGCGATACGAAAATAATGATAAAATGAGGACGTTATTCTAAAAATTATACAGAAAATTCTTCGTAAATAATTGTTTTGAAGTTGTTTGTAAAATATATTTTGGATTGGCATCTACTATCTATTTTAGATTGATTGTCAAAATCATGTGATAAATGTCGGATAAATGAGCCGCAGGCGAATTTTTTCAGAAGATTTGACTAAAAAATGAATTTTCTGTGCGTTTTGAACGGTGTTAAGAAAGGTTGTTAAAATTAAATTTAAAAAAAAATTATCGATCTTTTTACAGTTTTTGATGAAATAGTAGAAAAACACGTGTTGGGTTAGCTGCAAAGCGCATTTTTAATACCCTGAGAGAGCATATGAAAAGCAATTCCGATACTCTTATCGGGGAATTTCCCTGACTTTCCAGACTTTTGAGTAAGTTCCATGACTTTCCTCCCTGTAAAAGGTAATTAAAAAGTGATTTAAAAAAACATTGGTAAAAAATCTGGTATGATGATTTAGTGACCTTAATTATGACCTTTTTTCAATAAATCTGCTATTAAAAAAAGTGACATTTTATTTTTGTCTAATTTTTGGTATATTATACGCTTTAAAATGTCCTCTATTGATCACAAAATTTTTAAAGTGTGCTAATGTTTGTAACGCCTAAAAAAAAAAATATATAAGCCTGCAGTGAAAAAAAATATGCCCAACTGGATAATTATTAAAAGCAGTATTTCTATACAGACCGCTTCAAGCTACTGCGAACATAGGGCGGAAGAAGTCTAATTTGCCAGTGTACGTACATGCAGAGACACCGCACGCCTATCAGTGAAGCAACCAATACTCAGGCTTGCGATCACCACTTGCATGACTTTCCTTTGGTATTTAGTACGCCTCTAACCACGGTGCTGTGTGGAGCGTAGTCAATGAAACCGGAATTTGGTCAATAAATACGCAAATTTTTATAACGTAATTTTCTTATTTTTTGTCACTGATAAATAAAAGCGTTTTATTGTCAACTGCTCAGATTTATCAGTGACGACGTGTTACAATGAAAATAATAAGGAGAAACAAAATAAAAGCAAGTTCTCAAAATAAAATAATACATTCTAAAAACCAAAAAGATTCTCCCAGTCAAAAAAAAATTAAAGCAAATGTTCGAAAAGTTCTCCTTGCTCGGCTAGACAATATCCGAGCCTTCTAACGTTTCCAAGCATGTTAGGGGTGATAATTTGAAAAGCTTCTTCAAAAACAGATAGAAGTCATTAGGAGCAAGATCGGGAGATCGAGCTGGCCATAAAATAGTTCCCCGTGTACTTATAACCCGATTAGGAAATACATTATCAAGATATTCCCTAACAAGGCCAACATTGTGAGCGGAACAACCATCTTGTTGAAACCATGTTTCACCAAATCTTACACCTAACAACTGCCTAGCAGTTGGAATAATGTGCTGCTGCAGTAGATCCAAGTATCTAGGACCATTCAAATTGCAATTGCCGTTAATAAAAAATGGCCCAATTACGTGTTCCCCTATAATACCCCCCCCCCAAACATTTAGTTTTTGGGGATACTGTGTTCTTACGTCAAAATACAAATGCAAATTTTCCCTCCACCAATATCGAACGTGTGTTGGGTTATGACGATTTGACCATTTGACCATCTGCACTTTTTCGGCAACTTCGTAGACAATTTCCAAAAGATAACACTGCAGCGTGCTTCGAATCCACCTCGGTCGTACGGCACGGAGAGTAAATTGGACTTGATTCCCCCTATGTTCGCAGTAGCTTGAAGCGGTCTGTATGCCGTCCTTTAAACCAGGTCTAAGTTTATGCTGCAAAACACGTTCAATAGACTACATTATTGTGGAAAAAATGGGTTGCCCTCTCCCCCTCTATGATTACTGGTATATTTTTTTTAATTATTGGGTTTAGACAAAAATCGATACTAAATCATAATTTATCTTTGTGCTAATTCGACTAATATAAAAATGAGAAATAATTTGGTGACCTTAAGCTCTAATTTTATATTTTGCATAAGTAACCTCAAATTACTCGATTTTCATAAAAATTTCAGTTACTGTGTTTGGCCTATATCATATTTTTATGATCTGCAGGAGTTTTGACCTCTATGATGGTATGTGCTCCAATGGCCATTCTAAATAACTTAGTAGATAACGTGGGCACAAAATTTATATAGCTTACAGGAAGCAGTGCAAGCAATCCCGAAAGGGTGCTGACCACCACTTATGCAATCTTATCTAACATCTAAATAAGAGGATTGAGTGAGAATGTGTGGTGTGTGTGTCTTAATAATAAAGGGTTTTTCAACGCTTAAACGTTTAAAAAATTTCGTAAGAAATTCATCAGGTCAGTAGAGCCTTTCGCAAATATCGCTTTTGTCGATTGAAAATGAACTTCTCCAAAGCTTGCCAGAGCATTTACGTTTTTTGATGACGTCATTGACGAATTTGCAAAAAGTGATCGAAGAATCGAATACATTACAAATAGGATAAGTTTTTAAAAATTGCTTCCCTTACTTGAAATTTCCCTGCACGCCGCTGGTTTTCAAAGTTATTATTGTTACACCCGGTTCCCACCTACGACTTTCTCGTGAGTGCTCACTCACGCGTCACATGATGTCTCTCTCTGCGATGATGTCAATATGAAATGTTAGACAGAAACGCGTGAGCGGGCACGCACGAAAAAGTCGTAGGTGGGAACCGGGTGTTACACAGGGCCCCTATAAAAAACCCGAAACCAAATTTGGCAGAAACATAATTTGTCAGAATTTAAAAGAAAAGAAAATAATTGGTCCGAACAAAATTGTCTTGAAAATGAAATGACGGTAAAATCAAATCGCTACAAAATATATCCATAGAATTAAATTTAAACGAAACATATTTTTATAGAAACACAAAATGTCAGAAAATATTTTTAATGAACATATATATTTAATAGAACCATAATAATGCCGAACCACAAAATTCAAGAACCCCAATCTGTCCGAAAATGATTTGAACCGATAGCCACGAATTCAGATGCTACGTTGCCAGCCTTACGGTAGGAAAGAGTAGAAGTAAGTTGTGATATTCTATTAATTTACACCATTTACATCCCTGAACCACCCCTACCCCCAAATTCTTTATAATACTAAAATCAGGTCACGGGAAGTGTGTCAAGAATGAATCAAGATTTGATAGACAGTTAGACAGCCAGAGACTGTGAAGTTAAATAAAATCGTTTAATTAAAAAAAATTCCCGTATCATCTTCCAAATAGAGAAACTTGTCAACGCCGCTATCCAGGGCCTACGGCGCTCTAGAAATTTAAATTTGACGCATGACCAATAGGGATTCGAATGGATTGTGGTTCTGCTCCTTTAAGGATCGGGCATATTATTTTCTATCAAATTGTGGTTCGGGGGTTTTTCGTTTCTAGAAAATTATTTTCCATACTTTTGTAATTCTGATATTTTAAGGTTAGGGAAAATTATATTTGTATCCATTATTTTCTGGGTGTTTTACTTTCGATCATATTTCGTTTCGGACGTTTCATTTTTTTGTTCAATTGCGTTTCGGTTTTTGTAAATTCGGCTTTTTTGAGGGCTTCCGTTACACATTTTGCGATACTTAGGCTGGACTTCCATAAGCCTTTTTTCCGCGCCAATTTTAAAATTTCAACTTGTCTGTCAGTGAGTAAAACAGTGACAGAATGATTGACACCTTCACCATAACTTGAAATCCACGCGGAAAATCTGCTAATGGGAGGCTAGCTTTAGGCCATTACAATATTTCATATTTGTTCTCCATTTACCTGCACTGCAGTGCACTATCACAGGCGCATCTCCCTCTCGGTATTTTCTGACGTCATCCATGAACCTAAGGAATTGTTCGGGCGAGTCGGGCACCCCGTGATCGGGCCACGCGATGTATTGCATGTGTTTGATTTCACGCGGAGCATTGTCATTCTGCAAGAAAAAATAATTTTACAGGGCAATTCCATGATTGATGAAGAATTTATGGAATTCTTTCGTTAATTCAAACTTTAAAATAATAACAACTAGCGAAAATATAGGCAAACACAATCACACTATTTTATATTTAATGTAGTAATGTAATGAGTAATCAAAAACTTGTATTTAATTTAAAATCAAAGCAAATAAGGAAACAAAAATGTAAGACATAACTACAGTTAGAATATGACGAGCATTTTTAAATTCTTCATTTTCCTCTGGAACTATAAAAAATTAATATGCCGTTCATTTTAAATAATTCTGAATAACCCTCTAGACAGTGCATTAGAATGTGGTCTTGTTGCAATTAAAATGTTAAATATTCAATGGCAATTTGTTTGCTGGCTTAATGTGAATGTCTCTTTATTCATTTAAGCAAAATATTATGAACTTTTCCTCCAAAATATGTAATTGTATCCAATATGTATTTGTTCCGCGCATTCATAAGAACTTTTAGGGCAATTTTTTATGGAAAAAAATTAGAACTACCCTACATCTGAGGAGGAGAAGGACGAGGAGGAGTAGGCCAAAAGTTTGATTTTTTGGTAAAAATTCTCTCTTTTTTATATTTCGCTCAACATTGGGAATGTATTCCTTATTTTATATAATTATTTACCTTAACATCTATCAAAACAAAGTCCCTAAAGACAAAACTTCCGGACTCATCCGTTTCCTCTTTGATACATTTGACAATAGCGTTTTGCATTGTCAAAACTTCGCCTACGCTGGGTCAGTATTTGTGACACTTGGTCCTACCTCGTTCCACTAACGTTGTCAACATCATTATAAAGTTGCAACCTTGCTCGATGATCCTTTGCCAAAGTTTTATTTTTTGGTCAAAATTATCTCTTTTTTATATTTCACGCAACATTGGGAATTTATTTCTTATTTTATATATTTATTTACCTTAACATCTATCAAAACAAAGTCCCTAAAGACAAAACTTCCGGACTCATCCGTTTCCTCTTTGACACATTTGACAATAGCGTTTTGCATTGTCAAAACTTCGCCTACGCTGGGCCAGTATTTGTGACACTTGGTCCTGCCTCGTTCCACCAACGTTGTCAGCATCACTATCAAGTTGCAGCCTTGCTCGATGATCATTTGCCAAAAGTCTTCTGTTGTGGACTGAAGGGGACCTGCCAATAAAAATATATTTTAGAGATCGATTCGTTTTCTTGACATGTTGGGAATTTCTCGGATATAAAGAATGGAACAAATAATTTTATGTAAAAAAAGCTTTTCAAATACAAGCTTTTATAAAATATAAAGTGCACTTAAAAATTAGAAAATAATTTTTAGCATGCTGATATCATAATAATAAAAGCGATGGGCGCATTATAGGAAGTTTGGTCAAATCAAGTACGTTATTGCTATATTTCCCATAGCTTTTATTATTATGATATCAGAATACTAAAAATGATTTTCTACTTTTTAGTGTACTTTATATTTTATAAAAGCTTGTATTTGAAAAGCTTTTCTTTATATAAAATTATTTTTTTTAATTTTTAGATTTGTACCATCTTGAATCCGCCATATTGAAATTTTCAAATCTGATCAAAAATTCATCCCCTTCCCTAAAAACCCCTGTATATCAATAATGATTGTAATCGAACAAACTAGCTTTTTCCCCCTCCACTTCCCTCGTTAGCGGGAGGTGGGTACCGGATAATACCATATTATTGTATTGTCACCGGAGCTATAAACACGTACCAAATGTGAAGAAGATGTGTACAAGTCAGTTAAAATTTGTTAGCACAACATGACCAAAAATCGTCCAACTTGAACCCGCCATATTGAATTTTCAGAATCTGATAAAAAATTCCTATTCCTTGTCCCCAAAAACCGCCGTACAACAATTTTGGTTGAAATCGGACAAACTTAGGCGTTTTCCACCCACCACTCTCCTCGTAGGGGGAGGGGGATGCCTAATAATACCATATTATGTTATGGTCACCGGAACTATAAACGTATACCAAATTTGAATTGAATCGGACATTTAGAGGTTAGTCAAAATTGAGTTGCAAGATTTGACCCGATCATACAAACATACATACATAGAGGTGAAGTTAAATAAAAGCTTGTAATAAAGAAACAGCTGTGTTATGGCAACATTTCGACCTTTATTGGATGAGTCTTTAAAAAAACCAGTTGTTTCAGTGGCGTGGCCAGTGGGGGGGAGGGGGGTTTGGGGGTTAACCACCCCCCAGGAGGTCCAACCCAATCTACAATAAATTAATCAAGATCAAGGGCCTCAGGGAGAGATATACCTTCCCCACTTTTTTTTGAAGGGTTCAAAATTTTTAAAGATTTTTTTTGTTTTTTTGTCAAAGTTTTCGCCTGCGGCGGTTTACAAATATTAAATATTGTTACAATTTGGTTTAATTTTAAGCAATTTTTCCGTCAACAACATTTGAAATGTGTAAAAAATAGCATTTTAGTGTAATTTTTTCAAAATTTTTGCATTTAATGGTCAATTTTAAAAAAAAATCTGCAAATAAGACTAGATAAGACTTGCTTTTAAAAATAAAATTTTTGTTTCGTATACACTAACTCAACACGTATTAAACCGCCCCTCTCCCCTCCCTACAGTTCAAGAGCTCAAGCCATAGGCATGGCACCTACCTAATTTTGAAAAATTTGCCATAGCTGGGTAGTTGATTTTTATTAAATGAAACCCCCCAGAGTCGACTTCTGGCTACGCCACTGGATGTCTCATAGCAACATTTTAATCTCTATTAGGTGAGGATTAAAAGGCAATTCAAAGGTCGAAATATTTTTTTTCTATTCCATTCCCAATACCCGAGAGATACCAAACACAAAAATCTTTTTTTTATTTTATAAAATTTGAAGTGAGGTCAATTTTAAAATTTACGAATTTTCCGACTACCGCATATTGCAAATTTTGCGAAAAATATTCAAAATGGCCCCCAGATATTTGGATAAGAGAATATTTAGGTTGGTAAAAACCAAATTTTTTAAAGTATATAGTAGCGTTGTATAAATATTCAAAATGGCCCCCATTTGGATAAGAGATCATACAACTATATTAGGAATATTCTCTAGATATGCCTACTGTCCTTTCTTAGACGGTGTCTCCAGCAAAAATACAAGCCATGTTTATTTTGTAGCGACTTAATTGACTTTGGGTAATAGAAGCCTTGACAAGGCATAAAATGTTGCGATACTGAAATAATGTCATGTCTATCTGTGACACCACGATATACTTAACATATTTAACATGCTACTCTTTATGCTCAATTCCGTAGGTTTTTAAAATATTGACAGGTGAAAATTGAAGTTTTTTAACTTTGACAGCCGGTAACGTCGAAACGGTTAAGGATAGAGCAAAACGGTTTTTAAATTCTTATCTTGGTTTTTCACAAGCTATCGTTTTATATCTAAACCCAGGGTTAAAATATCCCAAGGATAGTTTAACATTGGGTTGAAAATAGTATAATTTGAAAAACCAAGATAGGAATGTAAAAACTGTTTTGCTCTATCCTTAACCGTTTCGATGTTACGGAATGTCAAAGTTAAAAATGTCAATTTTCACCTGTTAATATTTTAAAAACAGTTGAACATAAGAATGGGACATTATACATAATATGTACACTCATACATGCATTTTTTCCTATGCCACAAAATGTAGCTTTCCATTAGTTATTAATTTAATTATAAGGCACCACCAGCTTAGTATGCCTGACAGCTTAAAATTCAGTGTGACATCCTTAAAAATGCCACAGATATCAACATTTACAAAAGTTCAAATTATCACTCGAGTTATAGAAGACGACTGGTCTATAAGAAGAGCGACCACCCATTTTGGAGTTGATAAAATGACGATAATGCGATGGAAAAAGCGCTGGATTGAAAATAATTCTACGGATAGGAAAGATGGATCAGGACAAGACTTATGGACCACCTCAGACAAAATCCTTTTTTAACGTCGGTTGAAGCAGCTAATGTAACATTATTTCCGGGTTCTTTAGCAACAGTAAATAGAAGTCTCTTGTCGAGTTGCTGCAAAGAAACCTTTTCTAACAGAAGAACAAAAACAGGCCAGAGTGATTTTTGCACTGAACAACGTTCTTCGTTCTTCTTTGATGAAAAATTTTTTCGATCATCTTCAAGCAGTAGGAGAATTTTAGTTTATCGTCCACCAAATTCTAGATTTGAACCCGAATATACAAACCAAATTAAAAAAGCTGGAATTTTTCTGTAAACATGTGGGGCTGTTTTAGTGTTAGAGGTTTGGGTTTTTTTTTTGGAGAATCGAAGGAAGATTCAATAGTGAACGATATATTGAAATCCTTGAAACCGTTATGCTGCCATCTGTACAGGCTTTACATGAAAATAATGATTTCGTTTATCAGCAGGACAACTGTCCAGTACACATGGCTAATGTTGTTCGCCAATGGTTTCAGAATAATAATATAAAAACACTTGCTTGGTCAGCCAACAGCCCTGACCTCAACCCAATGGAAAATATATGGGGTCGAATCGTTAACATAATATACCAAAGGAATTGGAGACCACGAAATGCTGAAGAGTTAAGCGATGCTATTTATCGCGCATTGGATCAGCTCTCAGAAGACCATCAGTATTTTCAAAATTTAACCTTTTCAATGCCGAGACGTTTGCAGCTTGTAATAGAGAAAAATAGTGATCCTATTAAATACTAAATTATTTATTTTAGTTCTTTTTTAAGTTAAAATAATTAGTATTAAGTTTACTATCGTTTTTGTCCTAATCCAAGTTTCCTATTCGTCGAATTGTTTTCAAAAGACTTTACTAAAACATTATTTTTGCTGATTTTTTAGTATTATGCCAAATTTAATATAAAATAAGGTTGCCTTTAATTTAAG
Organism: Oxystoma pomonae; assembly: GCA_963921995.1. Lineage (NCBI taxonomy): Eukaryota > Metazoa > Arthropoda > Insecta > Coleoptera > Brentidae > Oxystoma > Oxystoma pomonae. Next base: position 84,772,412 of record OY998168.1, on the reverse strand, counting down.
TAAAAAAATATTTTCAGTTTTAGAGACCTTTTTTAAACAATATGACAAATTGTCGTACTTTTGAAGTTTTTAGGCATTTTAGCACTTTTAGAAAGGTCAATTTTGTGACTGCATGTACGCGTTTCTTTTTTTAAATCAAGTGTACCTAAAATATTTTGTAGAATGCAAAAATGCAAAAATATACAGGGTATTCAATTTAAAATAAGAAAGTTGTCGCCAAGTTTTCCTACAAATGGCAACACTGCAAATATGAGAGTATATCATAAAGATAGTCTACATGGACTTATGTTAGAACAGAAAGTTTGAAAAGTTTCCATTGTATAGTTTTCAAAATATTCTAATAGGTTACTCACCTTTGGACACCCGGTATAAGGACGGTTTTAAATAAAATCGCTTTCTCCCGAGGGTTTATACATCTCAATCAGAAAATGTCAATAAAATGCTGCTATTGGAATTGCAGAAGCTATTATGATAGTTCCCTTGGTAAGGACAACAGCGACGCCGAATGCTTGGTGCGAAAAATAGATAAATCGTTTGAGGTTAGTAAAGCACAAATTTCTCAGCAAAAATATAAAATAAATAAAATTATTCAGTTTAATCACCAATGGAACGCCACTGCTTTTATGGAACGCAATGTTATGGTATCCGTACCCTGCTTCAAAAACGCATCCCGTGACTACATTTAAAACAACTAAAAATTCATGTTAATCACCCATAGCTGACAACCGAGCGTTGAGGATGAGTTTAGGGGTTACTACACCCACGCAACTAGTAAAAAAAGAATCAGCTTGTTCCTAATTATGTTCCAGCTAGAATGTTAATCCCACTCTCGAATAAAGGAGATAATTCCAATAGCTAATTTCTTCAAAAACATTGGTACAGTCACCCACCAAAAAAGTTTAAAATTTTTATTTTAACATTTATTTATTAAATTAATTGATAATTAAATAACGAAAAAATTACTTAGCAATGTTGCTTTTGATGTATGGATGTATTTTACATTTTTCCTTTTTGCTAACAGGGGATTGGGATTCTACTTACCTTGGGTGGCAATATATCTATTGACTTTTGTAGGTACTGTGTTCGGAATCTCCATTTCGACGAAATTGGCATTGATATAATCCCCAGTTGGTCCATTTTGGAGTACTACTCTAGTGTTATCATCTAAAAAAAAAGAGAAATTAAGTAAATAAATACAAACTGTTTAAAACTTAATCATTAGGGACTGGTCAGCTACTGATTGAAGATTATTTCACGACTTGAAAGATACAAAATTAAAAATAAATTTATTGGCAAAAATATCTTTTGTTTAACAACGTGTAAATTTTTTTTCGGAAAAATTGACATGTTGGTGGCGATTCTTTAGAAACGACAGAAAATCTTATGGTAAAGCTATGATCACCCTTAAAATAATTTAGTTAAATACTTGTTAAATGATTTTTAGATGTGCTTAAATACGCTTAATTATAGTAGGACACGTTTTTTGGTAAATTTAAATACTGTAAAGAACTTTGATTGAAAGACATTAATACCACCTTATGTTTCACATACTTTATGTTTTGAAAAATTACAATTTTTGCTGTTTTTTGTATAAAAATGGCAAAATAAAAATCATACGCACGACACCACTCAAGATGACAGACAGATAAAATAAGAGAAATTTTTAGCAAACAATTTCCTTCATTTTCATCTTTCTCTAAAATACTTTTTTTTATACCTTCATCAAAAACATGATTTTAGTAACTGTCTGTAGATAACTAAAGCATGGCTTTTTTGGTTACCGATGCAAAAAAACTTTTTTTTATCACAGGTGCAAAAAAAGATTTCAGTCCGTTTTTTACCAAAAATTAAAGAGAAAATATTGAAAAAATCTAACTATTCTTGCCTAAGAATTAAGCCATTTTCGCCAGTTTTCACCAAGTATTTAGGAAAAAATCATTTAAAAATATCGTCAAAATATCAAATTCACCGAGTAAAAAGACACATCGCTATGAAAACGATTGTTATTTCATTTACCAGCCGCCTTGATTTATAGTGTAAAGATGGTGTGTTGCGAGAAATTTTCTTCGTTCGAGATTTTTAAAAGTATTTTTCTGTTTTTCTTGGATTAGGTATTAAAAAAAATAGTGTTAATAACTCGAGGCTAAGCTGCGCTCGTTATTTAAATCAAGGCTTGTAAAAAAGATTTGAGCCACTAGTTGTGTAAAATGTTATTTTTGGCAGTACTTTTTTTGAACGCCTAAAAAACAGTGAAAACTTGAAAAATTTAAGTGTTTTATTCTAGAAATCGAAAGTTTGGAAAGAAAGCTTTAAAATGTGAGCAAAATTATGGTATAAAAATGTGAAAAACATAGTCAAAATTGCTTAAAGAAAAACGTTACCCCTTAAATTATGCTAAAATATTTTATTTTTAATAACATTTTGTAAATTTAATATTTCAAAGATATTCTGCAGGACTATTTTTACGGCGGAGCTAGGTTGCTACTACGCTTACTAATAAACATAAACTGTCGAAAATTCTCACCATGTAAAAGGAAAGAAAGAATTTGTGTGACTTGTGAACAGTAACAGCGACATATTCCATGGCTATCTATGGTTTTGTATGTTAAAAGTTCTAAAGGTTTGTTTACACATAAAAATAAGCTTAATAATAGTACATTATAAACCTAGGAACTAAAGCGCCACATTTAATCCCGCGGCGAAAGGTTTTCGCCGCTAAGGGATAAGGAATTAAACGACACTTTAGTCCCGAGGTTTATATACTATTTTATGCACTTTAGGAAGATCTTTGTTAAAATTATGTTATTTCTACGCCAAATGGTTCGTCAACTACAAGAAAGGGTGCTAAGAATGAAATCTTGGCCAAAAGCAAGCGCTGTTTGCCTCGACTTGCCATAAATTTAATTATAATTTTTCAGGGATTAGTTTTTTTTTAATCCCTGAGGGATTAAATTTACTTGTAATCCCTAAGCTGAGGGAAACCTGAAGTGCATAAAATACATATTTAAATTAAAAAAAAGTTTCTCACAAAAACTGCCTACAAAAATTAAAAGTGACATATTTTTGTTTACTTGAACGATATAAAGAAACTAAATTGTAAGGAATATTAGCAAATAAGTCCCGACAAAAGGCAGTTAGTATAAACTTGAGTTTAAAAATCATCAATTTTTTGTAAAGGCGAGATTTTCTGACGGTTTTTGAAGAATCGCGACCGTGATGTCAATTTTTGCATTATAAAACATTTATTTTACGTCAAAATGCGTTGCTGTGATTGGTTGACATATGAAGGAGTGAAATAATCACTTGAAACATTACGAACCATAGAAAATAGTCACTATCAGTTTTTTTTAGGCTGTATCTTTTGACAAAGCGTGTACACACATTCAATAAAAAATTAAAATGGCATTAATGAAGTGTTCACTCCACGTGGTACAAACGTGCTTGAATCTCATTACCAAGGTTTCGTAGAAAAAAAGGAATTTCACTATTTATCGTAAAAATTTGTTTGTAATCGTCCAACTTGTAATTTTGGTGAACTGCCCCTTTAAATTATTGTTAAATCGAAACTGATTAAGTTACAGCTGAATAGAAAACATTACTTACATGGCGAGACGTCCCTATATCTATTTTTATTTATATTGGCAGGTTTAGAAGCTTCATCACAGGTAAGGTCTGGGTGTTTTCTATACAGCATATCATATCTGCAAAAAGCAAAAGTTAAAAACTAACAGCATTAACTTTTTCTACCTAGCTTAAATATGTTACGAAAAATGGTACATGGTTAATGGAGGGGCGAAAGACCCATCAATTTTTCTTCGAGATTTCAGAAATTTCCAGCCCGCTTTTTCAAAAAATTCTATTATAAACGGGCTATTGTAGTATCCTATCCCCTCCTTGAGTTCGTAAGTTGCAGTGACAAGAAAAAGTTTCATCTCTGTGTACATTATTTTGAATGTTCCTACTTTCACTATCTTTTTGGATTGAAGATGGCCGAAAGGGGTAATATTCAAAAAATCAAAACTTATTAACCGATTATTCTCAAACAAATTTTAATATATTGATAATATAGCTGTCTTTTGCTCGTATTCACCAACGCAAAAATTCGCCAATTAGGCTTTAATCGTAATTAGTTACTAATCGGTGTTTAGAATGTGCTGTTTTACACTGAAACTTTAGTGTTAATCATGAATGAAGCTTAATCGGAGAATTTTTACGTTGGTGGATAGTAATACTTAAAAAACCGCAAAATTGGTCTATGGGTACTCAGAGACAGAATAATTTCACTTTTTCACGAAAGTCCCCGAAGTCCCTAAAAAAGTGTAAAAATTGAAATAAGACTAGTGGTTTTGACTAAAAATCGACGGTACGGCATAAAACAACCCCTATGGAGTTAAGAGAGGCAGCGATTTAAAGGTTGAACAAGTGATTTCTCAGAGTTTATATTTTTTCTCAAAAAAAAAACCGTTTGCGAAAAAGCCGATACCTCGAAAAAATAGCTATATGAGAATTTCTGATGATTTTAAAATGGTTTCAAAATTACGGAAAAACTTGTTTTTCCCAAATTACCACGATGCTAATCTAAATTCGCATACATAGTCATTTTTTGGCGTTTTGGCAAACAGTTTTGTTTTTTTTTTTGAAAAAACTATTAACTCTGGGAAAAAAAATAAAGGCTCTTTTTTACAAGTATTAAAATACCTTTAAATCGCTGTATCTCACTCCATAGGCCCATAGGGGTTCTTTTATATGAAAAATGCACCTCTCAAGATAAATTTCGTAAATCGCTGGTATATTTAGGGTACCGTCGACTTTTAGTTGGAACCACTAGTCCACCGTTCTCAACTAAAAAGCCAAACTCATACGTTAACACTGACCATTTTTTTGTACATATGTTTGCATTGTTTGACAAAATGTAAATAATGCGAAAAAATGTGAAACAATGCAAAAATATCGTCAAAATATCAAATTCACGGAGTAAAAAGACACATCGCTATGAAAACGATTGTTATTTCATTTACCAGTCGCCTTGATTTATAGTGTAAAGATGGTGTATTGCGAGAAATTCTCTTCGTTCGAGATTTTTAAAAGTATTTTTATGTTTTTCTTGGATTAGGTATTAAAAAAAATAGTGTTAATAACTCGAGGCTAAGCTGCGCTCGTTATTTAAATCAAGGCTTGTAAAAAAAATTTTAGCCACTAGTTGTGTAAAATGTTATTTTTGGCAGTACTTTTTTTGAACGCCTAAAAAACAGTGAAAACCTGAAAAATTTAAGTGTTTTATTCTAGAAATCGAAAGTTTGGAAAGAATGCTTTAAAATGTGCAATGCAAAAAAATGCAAAAAAATGTGAAAAAATGTGAAAAAATGCAAAATAATGCCGCATTATTTCATCAAAATTTGTACATATATTGCGGCTAGTGAAATCCCCCTCGAACTCATATTCGTTTTAGTACGTTTTAGTATCCGTTGGCCTACTATAGGTGCCATATTGAAACCTAACTAACAAAAAGTCCATGTTTTACCTGTCAATTTGGTTATAAAAATGGCAGCCACCGTAGGCTAAAGGCCACTGAGATGGTAGGAGTTAACTGGCTTTTTAGTTGAGACGTTTTTTTCACAATTGTTGACAGTTATTGCTTTCCCAGAGGTGAGCAACTCGATTTAGCAGTTGATAGGAAAATGCTGACAATTTTTTTATGTGTTGGCAGTGATAGTTGGCAACCACTGACAATAAATAACTTTGTCACTGTCACAATTTTGATTAAAAATGTACATCAAATTTTAGATGCGCTTTAAAAATGAAATATTGCGATATAAAAAATGTAGAAATACTTCCGCAGACGACTTTGTATTGTTGCATTGTCCAATGGAAAAAGAAACGCAAGAAAAATAGAAAGGGAGCATGCATTTGTCAAACTGGAAAATTAATGAAAACAGTCGAATTTGCGAGGTAAGTAAAATTAGTTTAATAACATATTATGTTTCTGTGTTTTATTTCAAGAGAAATGATAACAAAATATAGATCAATAAGATTCTTTATATTTTACTTATTTAATATCTACGGGTTATCTTTAGTCCAATTTTGATGAGCGGACTGACGTCATTTTTGCCTCTGAATACGTATTTCTTTATTGTCAACAGTTCGAATGTCAAATAATTTGTTGTTGTCAATTTGAAGTAACAGTTAAAACAATCAACGACATGACTTTTTTTACATATTTATTTTCGCTGTCTAAAACATTGTATCAAATAGAGATCCAAAAAAATGACGTCAGTACGCTCATCAAAAAATTGGACTATACTATACAGTAAAATATGTCAAGCTTTGACAAAAAAAAAGTGAGTTTTTTTTTCAAAGCTTGACATATTTTACTAAAAAAAATCAATCAAAAAATGTCTGGGGAAATTATAAAAAGAGACAACAAAACATCAGTCCATTTCATAAAATCGGTTTTACATTGAAATATGAAAAAAACTAAAAAGAGAGGTCAATATGAGTTGCCCACTTCTGGGAAAACAACAACTGTCAAATGTATACAGGGCCTCTAGGTAGACCTAGAGGCCCTGTATGCGATTTTTGACAGTTGTTTTACCAGAGGTGAGCAACTAGATTTGACAGTTGTTAGGGAAATGTTTAAAAACAAATTGCGTGTTGGCAATGATAGTTGGTAACCCCTGACAATAAATTACGTCCGGTTTAAAAATGGAATTTAGCTGTATCAAAAACTGTAAAAACACGTGCATCGACGAATTTCTATTGTTCCGTTGTCCAACGGAGAAAGAAACTCAATAAAAGTGGAAAGAAAACATGCATTTACCAAGCTGGAAAATTAATAAAAATAGCCGAATTTGCGAGGTAAGTGAGCTATAAACAGTTGGTACAAACATACGCATTTAGCATATATTTTGTTAATAAATGACACATTATGTTTCCGTGTTTATTTTAAGAATAAGAGTAACAAAAATACTTATAGATCAATAGGAGTCTCTATATTTTACCCATTATTTACATTTTTAATATCTCCGCGTGTATATTCACTTTTTGTTTTTTTTGTCAAAACTTGACATATTTTACTAACCAAAAAAAATCAATCTTTCAAAAACTGTCTGGGGAAATTATAAAAAGAGACAACAAAACATCAGTCCATTTCATAAAATCGGTTTTACATTCAAATATGATAAAAACTAAAAAGAGAGGTCAATATGAGTTGCCCACCTCTGGGAGAAAAAACAACTGTCAAATGTATAGAGGGCCTCTAGGTAGACCTAGAGGCCCTGTATGCGATTTTTGACAGTTATTGTTTTAGCAGAGGTGAGCAACTAGATTTGACAGTTGTTAGGGAAATGTTTAAAAACAAATTGCGTGTTGGCAATGATAGTTGGTAACCCCTGACAATAAATTACGTCCGGTTTAAAAATATAATTTTGCTGTATCAAAAACTGTAAAAACACGTGCATCGACGAATTTCTATTGTTCCGTTGTCCAACGGAGAAAGAAACTCAATAAAAGTGGAAAGAAAACATGCATTTACCAAGCTGGAAAATTAATAAAAATAGCCGAATTTGCGAGGTAAGTGAGCTATAAACAGTTGGTACAAACATACGCATTTAGCATATATTTTGTTAATAAATGACACATTATGTTTCCGTGTTTATTTTAAGAATAAGAGTAACAAAAATACTTATAGATCAATAGGAGTCTCTATATTTTACCCATTATTTACATTTTTAATATCTCCGCGTGTATATTCACTTTTTGTTTTTTTTGTCAAAACTTGACATATTTTACTAACCAAAAAAAATCAATCTTTCAAAAACTGTCTGGGGAAATTATAAAAAGAGACAACAAAACATCAGTCCATTTCATAAAATCGGTTTTACATTCAAATATGATAAAAACTAAAAAGAGAGGTCAATATGAGTTGCCCACCTCTGGGAGAAAAAACAACTGTCAAATGTATAGAGGGCCTCTAGGTAGACCTAGAGGCCCTGTATACGATTTTTGACCGTTATTGTTTTACCAGAGGTGAGCAACTAGATTTGACAGTTGTTAGGGAAATGTTTAAAAACAAATTGCGTGTTGGCAATGATAGTTGGTAACCCCTGACAATAAATTACGTCCGGTTTAAAAATATAATTTTGCTGTATCAAAAACTGTAAAAACACGTGCATCGACGAATTTCTATTGTTCCGTTGTCCAACGGAGAAAGAAACTCAATAAAAGTGGAAAGAAAACATGCATTTACCAAGCTGGAAAATTAATAAAAATAGCCGAATTTGCGAGGTAAGTGAGCTATAAACAGTTGGTACAAACATACGCATTTAGCATATATTTTGTTAATAAATGACACATTATGTTTCCGTGTTTATTTTAAGAATAAGAGTAACAAAAATACTTATAGATCAATAGGAGTCTCTATATTTTACCCATTATTTACGTTTTTAATATCTCCGCGTGTATATTCACTTTTTGTTTTTTTTGTCAAAACTTGACATATTTTACTAACCAAAAAAAATCAATCTTTCAAAAACTGTCTGGGGAAATTATAAAAAGAGACAACAAAAAATCAGTCCATTTCATAAAATCGGTTTTACATTCAAATATGATAAAAACTAAAAAGAGAGGTCAATATGAGTTGCCCACCTCTGGGAGAAAAAACAACTGTCAAATGTATACAGGGCCTCTAGGTAGACCTAGAGGCCCTGTATGCGATTTTTGACAGTTATTGTTTTAGCAGAGGTGAGCAACTAGATTTGACAGTTGTTAGGGAAATGTTTAAAAACAAATTGCGTGTTGGCAATGATAGTTGGTAACCCCTGACAATAAATTACGTCCGGTTTAAAAATATAATTTTGCTGTATCAAAAACTGTAAAAACACGTGCATCGACGAATTTCTATTGTTCCGTTGTCCAACGGAGAAAGAAACTCAATAAAAGTGGAAAGGAAACATGCATTTACCAAGCTGGAAAATTAATAAAAATAGCCGAATTTGCGAGGTAAGTGAACTATAAGCAGTAGGTACAAACATACGCATTTAGCATATATTTTGTTAATAAATGACACATTATGTTTCCGTGTTTATTTTAAGAATAAGAGTAACAAAAATACTTATAGATCAATAGGAGTCTCTATATTTTACCCATTATTTACATTTTTAATATCTCCGCGTGTATATTCACTTTTTGTTTTTTTAATCAAAACTTGACATATTTTACTAACTAAAAAAAATCAATCTTTCAAAAACTGCCTGGGGAAATTATAAAAAGAGACAACAAAACATCAGTCCATTTCATAAAATCGGTTTTACATTCAAATATGATAAAAACTAAAAAGAGAGGTCAATATGAGTTGCCCACCTCTGGGAGAAAAAACAACTGTCAAATGTATAGAGGGCCTCTAGGTAGACCTAGAGGCCCTGTATACGATTTTTGACAGTTATTGTTTTACCAGAGGTGAGCAACTAGATTTGACAGTTGTTAGGGAAATGTTTAAAAACAAATTGCGTGTTGGCAATGATAGTTGGTAACCCCTGACAATAAATTACGTCCGGTTTAAAAATGGAATTTTGCTGTATCAAAAACTGTAAAAACACGTGCATCGACGAATTTCTATTGTTCCGTTGTCCAACGGAAAAAGAAACTCAATAAAAATGGAAAGGAAACATGCATTTACCAAGCTGGAAAATTAATAAAAATAGCCGAATTTGCGAGGTAAGTGAGCTATAAACAGTTGGTACAAACATACGCATTTAGCATATATTTTGTTAATAAATGACACATTATGTTTCCGTGTTTATTTTAAGAATAAGAGTAACAAAAATACTTATAGATCAATAGGAGTCTCTATATTTTACCCATTATTTACATTTTTAATATCTCCGCGTGTATATTCACTTTTTGTTTTTTTTTGTCAAAACTTGACATATTTTACTAACCAAAAAAAATCAATCTTTCAAAAACTGTCTGGGGAAATTATAAAAAGAGACAACAAAAAATCAGTCCATTTCATAAAATCGGTTTTACATTCAAATATGATAAAAACTAAAAAGAGAGGTCAATATGAGTTGCCCACCTCTGGGAGAAAAAACAACTGTCAAATGTATACAGGGCCTCTAGGTAGACCTAGAGGCCCTGTATGCGATTTTTGACAGTTATTGTTTTAGCAGAGGTGAGCAACTAGATTTGACAGTTGTTAGGGAAATGTTTAAAAACAAATTGCGTGTTGGCAATGATAGTTGGTAACCCCTGACAATAAATTACGTCCGGTTTAAAAATATAATTTTGCTGTATCAAAAACTGTAAAAACACGTGCATCGACGAATTTCTATTGTTCCGTTGTCCAACGGAGAAAGAAACTCAATAAAAGTGGAAAGAAAACATGCATTTACCAAGCTGGAAAATTAATAAAAATAGCCGAATTTGCGAGGTAAGTGAACTATAAGCAGTAGGTACAAACATACGCATTTAGCATATATTTTGTTAATAAATGACACATTATGTTCCCGTGTTTATTTTAAGAATAAGAGTAACAAAAATACTTATAGATCAATAGGAGTCTCTATATTTTACCCATTATTTACATTTTTAATATCTCCGCCTGTATATTCACTTTTTGTTTTTTTGTCAAAACTTGACATATTTTACTAACCAAAAAAAAATCAATCTTTCAAAAACTGTCTGTGGAAATTATAAAAAGAGACAACAAAACATCAGTCCATTTCATAAAATCGGTTTTACATTGAAATATGAAAAAAACTAAAAAGAGAGGTCAATATGTCTGGGAAAACAACAACTGTCAAATGTATACAGGGCCTCTAGGTAGACCTAGAGGCCCTGTATGCGATTTTTGACAGTTATTGTTTTACCAGAGGTGAGCAACTAGATTTGACAGTTGTTAGGGAAATGTTTAAAAACAAATTGCGTGTTGGCAATGATAGTTGGTAACCCCTGACAATAAATTACGTCCGGTTTAAAAATAGAATTTTGCTGTATCAAAAACTGTAAAAACACGTGCATCGACGAATTTCTATTGTTCCGTTGTCCAACGGAGAAAGAAACTCAATAAAAGTGGAAAGGAAACATGCATTTACCAAGCTGGAAAATTAATAAAAATAGCCGAATTTGCGAGGTAAGTGAGCTATAAGCAGTAGGTACAAACATACGCATTTAGCATATATTTTGTTAATAAATGACACATTATGTTCCCGTGTTTATTTTAAGAATAAGAGTAACAAAGATACTTATAGATCAATAGGAGTCTCTATATTTTACCCATTATTTACATTTTTAATATCTCCGCCTGTATATTCACTTTTTGTTTTTTTGTCAAAACTTGACATATTTTACTAACCAAAAAAAAATCAATTTTTCAAAAACTGTCTGGGGAAATTATAAAAAAATACAACAAAACATCAGTCCATTTCATAAAATCGGTTTTACATTCAAATATGATAAAAACTAAAAAGAGAGGTCAATATGAGTTGCCCACCTCTGGGAGAAAAAACAACTGTCAAATGTATAGAGGGCCTCTAGGTAGACCTAGAGGCCCTGTATGCGATTTTTGACAGTTATTGTTTTAGCAGAGGTGAGCAACTAGATTTGACAGTTGTTAGTGAAATGTTTAAAAACAAATTGCGTGTTGGCAATGATAGTTGGTAACCCCTGACAATAAATTACGTCCGGTTTAAAAATGGAATTTTGCTGTATCAAAAACTGTAAAAACACGTGCATCGACAAATTTCTATTGTTCCGTTGTCCAACGGAGAAAGAAACTCAATAAAAGTGGAAAGAAAACATGCATTTACCAAGCTGGAAAATTAATAAAAATAGCCGAATTTGCGAGGTAAGTAAACTATAAGCAGTAGGTACAAACATACGCATTTAGCATATATTTTGTTAATAAATGACACATTATGTTTCCGTGTTTTATTTTAAGAATAAGAGTAACAAAAATACTTATAGATCAATAGGAGTCTCTATATTTTACCCATTATTTACATTTTTAATATCTCCGCGTGTATATTCACTTTTTGTTTTTTTAATCAAAACTTGACATATTTTACTAACTAAAAAAAATCAATCTTTCAAAAACTGTCTGTGGAAATTATAAAAAGAGACAACAAAACATCAGTCCATTTCATAAAATCGGTTTTACATGTAAATATGAAAAAAAACTAGAACCTAGGTAGACCCTAATGTAGTGTGAACTTACCGAACAATTAACGCTCCACTAGCCAACCCATCGGCCAGCAAATACATGCTCTGCTGCAGTAGATCACCGGGTGGCGGTCCGTTATCGGTCGCAGGCACATATTGATATGGCGGTTCCTCTTGGAACTCTTGGTCTATGGTTTGGTAAAGCACGTTGGGTCTCACAGTAAGGAGAAGTTTCCCTAGGACCAAAATATTTTTTGCTTAAAAGAATGACAAAACAAAATCTTTGAAATTTTTTTTGTTTAATCTGATTAATTAATTTAATCTGACAACCTTCTTTATCACAAGCGCTACAGACATTAGCTGAAGACAAGAGGGTGACACTGATGTGGGTCCCGGGCCACGAGGGAATACCAGGGAATGAGAAGGCGGACGAACTTACCAAAGCTGGTGCCGAAACCCAATATATTGGACCGGAACCGCTCTTGGGAATCACAAGAAAACAGGTGCAGAGCGAGCTCAATAAATGGGCGAGCGATCAACTGAAGTCGTCCTGGAGGGAAGAGCGAGAGTGCAGACAGTCCAAACTGTTCGTGAGTGGACCAGACGCAGCCAGAACTAAATGGCTCCTGGGAAAGACTCGCAAGGACATTGGATTGTTAGTAGGAATGCTGACAGGGCATAATCGACTGCGCAAGCACTTGACATGCATCAGAGTGTTGGACGACTCCGCCTGCCCAACATGTGGGTGGGCAGAGGAATCAGCGGTGCACCTGATAGGAGAGTGTGCCCCCACAATAGAAGAGGAGGAGCTACACTCTCTAAGATGGGCTGACGTGCTGTCCTTCGTAACAAAGGCGGGAGAGAGGCAAGAAATGTAGAGGGAGTGGGAGGATAAGGGTGCGAGACGGGGTATGGCAGAAAGGGCCCATGAAGAGGCCTAGTTGCCAGGCCTGCGGGCCGCCCCCTTACTACTACTACTACTTATCACAAACCAAAAAGAAAATTACTATTTATGGCTTGGAAATACGCTGTTCATCAAAGGGAGGTTCCAAGTGACCCAAAGTGAGACTATCTTGGAATCTCACCAAAAAGAGCTGGCATATTGTTTCGAAGAGACAGAGTTCACTGTCTGGCAATGCAGAGATCATGAACAGTGTCCTAGTATAGAAAGCGCGGATCATGGGTATGGCAAAATATTTGAAGAAAAAAAGACGATGATGTTTTGGTACTCGTCTGTGGTTTCGTAAAACACGTTGGGTCTTACAGTTAGTAGAAGTTTCCTTGCAAGCGAGAGATTTGTTGGATAAGAGAATGACGAAGCAAATACTTTGAACATTTCTAATTATTCAATTTGGAAACCTTCTTTTATGGTAAACCAAAAAGAAAATTGGACGTGAACTAAAATATCTAATGACTGACTGAGGCAACCATTTGAAACAATCAAAGAACGGTGCTCAAGTGTCCCAAAGTGAGACTATCTTGTTTGTTGTTTGTAAATTACTCGTTACTAGAGAAAACCCTGATCACGGACATGACAAATACTCCAGTAAGTGGGTATAGAAAAAGGTCTTTGGCTTGCAAAAGGTAGGGAATAAACGATTTTGAAATATGTTATAGACGGATAGACTCTAAAAAAAATTAAAGTTTTCGACCTTGAATGGGGGCAACGCTCGCGCTGCCATCTTGGATTATATATGCAACAAATTATTTTTTTTTAGCTTTATTATCAAAAAAATGTGTAATGTCACACAGATAGAAATATGAAGTTTATAAAAAAAAGTCGAACTCCGAATAAAAACACACAATATTTCGTCAAAATTTTAGTAAATACCATGGATAGCATATTTAAACACCCTTTCATACGACGGCACCAGCGGCGTGCTGAAAAAGCTCAATGATTTTGGCACCTATGCAAATTATGCGCGCGAAAGCTGTTTAAGTATGCTTTTGCCTAAACAGTCTTTAACCTAGTTTTTCTCTACTTCCAGATTGAAGCACGTGTTTGTTATGCAAAAGAAAAAATATGAAAAAATATCAAGTTTCTTTTAAAGCGTGTGGATCCAGCGTGTAAGATTGTGTGGCTCTGGCTGTTAAACGAAAGAAAAAAACTGAAAGAAAAAAACAAAAAAAAAACAGCCGGAAAAAATAACTCCGGAAAAAACCCTGGATAAATTGATTTTTATTTATTAAAAACTAAGCTTAATTCAAAAAAATATTATTTTGGTTTAGGTTGGGCTGGGTGGATCTAGCTTGAGTTGGGCGAGTTGTAATAATTTTATCTTAGGAGTTTTCTCCGTTTATTTTCCGGGGGTTTTTTCCCGGTTTTTTTAGTTTTTTTTTTCCTACAGCTACATGCTCCTCCACACCAGCGTTGCCACTTGTAACATAATTATGGAATTGTAACATAATTTTTCTTTAAAATTGTAACATATTTTTTCACTCTAGGACTTTGAATTTTTTAACTTCTTTGCAGGTTTTCTTCTTACTGTAAGAAACCAATTTAACAAACAGATTAAACTTATTTTATTTTATTTAGTCAGTGCTGACCTCTCTTGCATTGCAATAAACGGCAAAACACCATCTATGTAAATATTACCGTACTTCGAAAACGTCTTTTGTTTCATGGAGCGGAGGATCCCCTCGACTACACGGGCTTTGATGATTAGATCCATAACGTCGTATAAACACGACCAAGATGAAAATGGTGATATTCATTTTGATAACGAATAATTTGAGTTTATGAATTTAAGTTTTTCTGTTATTTTGTGTTGTTTGTTTTTTGTATGCGATTAAAAATACACTAAAATAAGCATGCCGTGTTTTTTTTATAAAAAAAAAATTGTAACAAAATTTTCAAGAAAAATCGATAATTTTGGCAGCACTGCACGATAATTTCTTCATTGGATGGTGGCAACGCTACTCCACACCCTTTCTTACAGTTGCAGGAAATATTTTTTAATAATGCGTCGGGCGCTGGTCATGGGAAACAGACCATTTGCCTCTAATTTCCATCCCCACTCCCCTACCACTGTTGAACTTGGTGATACGAGTAGGGTAGGTTAGCCACTTTCAAATAAAATGAGGAGATGAGGGTGGGCGTGGCCACCCCCCCCCTTTCACCCCCTTCACCCCACTTGACCTGTGACCTTGACCCTTGACCTTTGACCCCTTGACCTTTGACCTCGACCTTTGACCTCGACCTTTGACCCCTTGACCTTTGACCCTTTCATTTTTATCCCCTCTCTTCTTCTCCCCCCTCTACCCCCTATACCTTTTTATACCCCCTCTACCCTCTCTACCCTTTTATACCCCCACTACCCCCTCTGCACCCATTTACACCCCTCTGCCCTCCCCCCTTACCGCTTCATTCATCCCCACTCTTTGACTTCCCTTTCTCTTCATCCCCACTCTTCGACTGCCCCATCTCTTTATCCCTATTCTTCGACTTCCCCTTCTCTTCATTCCCACCATTTATTTCCACCATTCACTTTACCCCTCTACTTTTCTCACACCACTACTTTAGTTTTTAGCCAGGAGGGGATATCTCTCTTTAAGTCGGTATTTGTATAACGGAGAAGTGACTTCTCCCCTCTCTTATTACATACATTTTTAGTGGGAGAGTATCGGTATATAAATAGCCGTATATTCTTTCGATTTTTAGTTTAGATTCGATTTTTGAGCTTACTTTAAAAAAATTTAACAAAATGAGTGATTTCATTGAGTTCGTTTCTGGTGAAAAAGTGTTTTTTGCCAGAAGATATGAGGATCTAACCTCTTGCAGGGAAGAGTTGGTGTTAGACATGGACCAAAATAATGGCATCGATCCTGAGGAAGAAGAAGACTCCGACTCAGAAGATGAAGGGGTTTTTGAGGAGAACGCCTGTGCCACATCTGGTGTCGTAAGGAGCGAACATGTTAGAGCAGATAAAACAGTGAAACCGGGATACCTTGAGAAGGCGATGTGTGTTACGGAGTCATATGTAGCTATCAAAGTCGCACAAAGACAGTTTTTTGCATTGTGTATTAAGTGTTATTTCAACCACGGAATTAATCTCCCAGTAGGTAAGAATGAACATGTTAATATTCATTATATGGATAGAATGAACTGTGAGAAAAACAAATTAACATGTTCCGTATGTGAGGATAAATTATCCCAATTAATTTACCCCGAAACATGCCTGGTTTGCCTTGGAGGAACACATACAAAAATTAACAACCACAGACTCACTCATCACAAATAAAAAAAAATCTGATTTTTGTTAATTGAAATATTAAATAGTGGGGAAAGTAAAAAACATATAAAGGAATAACAGGTCCAACGCAGCATCAAAACTAGTTTAAACGTTTTAAAAAAACCATCAAAATGAAAATTGATCAAAGTTTTTTGACAAATTTTAATGCACAATTAAATGAAGAGAAAAACATGTCACTGGAAGTGAAAACATTTTGCAAGTTAAATGTGGATCAAGCTTACGTAATAGAAAATATGCAGCAAATTAGCACTAGATACGGAAAATCAATTTTGGTGACTTTATGTGACAGCTCGACAGAACACAAGTTTAAAACGTTTTTACCAAAAAGAGTGGTGGAAAAATTTAGCGACGACTTTATTTCAGCTGTAAACAATTATCAAAAGTGTACTTTAACATACCTTGGACAGAGTGAACCTAAATTTATTGTGGCCCGTACACAGTCAAAACTAAAGATTGATTTTGTCGAATAAAATTAATTTGTTAAAAAATAACTTTAAATGACAAGTTATATCTCCGAACTGTATTGGTTATACATAACAAAAGCAGAAGAACTTAATTCGAATCCACAAGTTACCAGTGAGGAACTAGAAAACGTAAGAAGATATTTGAGTGGAGCGTTGTTTTGCCAGCAGTTTATTTATGGATTATTTACCGAATCTACATTCTTTCAATTGATGTTACAAGAAAACCTACAAAAAACTCTTTTTGTGATTCCGCACTTTAGCAGATATCTTTCAGAAGCTGACGGAATGCTAAATAGTAAAACGTAGTGACTATTTTTTATATTAAAATATTGACTTTGCAAGGAAAATGTCTTGGTTTGATTCCAAAGAATACAAAGAATTTCACGACTTGCAAGGGGCCATAGAGTATATTTTCGAGTTATTTCGAGATAGGTGTTTTGAAGCTGAAAATGCCGAAATGCGGGGCGGATGCCCAGGTTTTTGGAACGTAGAAGAATGTTTTTTAATGAAGAAAAAATACAAAAAAAAGCAATATTTCTCTGTGTTGAATACTTTAAAGACTTGAATTTGAATACATTAGTTAACGAATTGATTGGGTTAGAATTATGGAGTGAACTTTTTTGATATTAAGGCGTTCCTGCCCAAATATATTTTGGACAAAGTTATAAAACTTGCATCAGATTTAGAAGAAAATTAATAAAAGTGTATGTACCTATTATTGATGTATTATTTCACAAGATGATTTACTTTAAATAGTGATTAATTCTAAATCTATTCAACATTAAAAACATGCTGTATTAACCACTACACGATAGGTTTTTTTTGCGCTTTAATAATTCATTTTATATTTGTTTTGGCTACCTTATAAAATTATGTTTTTTTTTTTTGGAATCTAAGAATGTTTTTTAATGAAGAAAAAATACAAAAAAAGCAATATTTCTCTGTGTTGAATACTTTAAAGACTTGAATTTGAACACATTAGTTAACGGATTGATTGGGTTAGAATTATGGAGTGAACTTTTTTGATATTAAGGCGTTCCTGCCCAAATATATTTTGGACAAAGTTATAAAACTTGCATCAGATTTAGAAGAAAATTAATAAAAGTGTATGTACCTATTATTGATGTATTATTTCACAAGATGATTTACTTTAAATAGTGATTAATTCTAAATCTATTCAACATTAAAAACATGCTGTACTAACCACTACACGATAGGTTTTTTTTGCGCTTTAATAATTCATTTTATATTTGTTTTGGCTACCTTATAAAATTATGTTTTTTTTTTGGAATGTATAGGGGTAAGGCTGTATATATTTATATGTATCAAAATAAATTTGTCTTAAAAATATAAACAAATTGTGCTGAGAAAATATGTGTTTTACTTTTTTACAAGAAACAGCCAACTCTGGGCCCATATTTGCGTGATTAAAAAAACGCAAAGCGCTGCCAAGATAAATGGTAAAACAGCAAGCAAAAACCATAGCAAAAGCTTAGTGTTCTACCATGCGTTTTTAATGGGAATACAAATATTCCTACAAAGTTAAAAAAATATACATATTATTTAGGTTAAAAATCCAACGCTTTTAAAATAGAAAAGATGTATTTATTTGCGTTTGTGTGAGGTCGAAACTGTAGAGTAGCTTTAAATCACCATGCGGGTGGTCAAAAAAAAAAAGCCGCATATTGACTTAATGTGTAGGTAGGTATGTGATTTGGGTGGCGACATTATATCCGTCCCAAGCATATATGCCTAGCTTTTTTTTCACCCTAAATGTAGATTTTGTCTTTTAATGAGCATCCCTTTGTTGTGAGACATAAAAATGCACTTAACTTTTTCGGTGAATGGTAGATTTCTTCGCTAAGATTAATGTTTGTTATGTTAGTAAGCGGCTTTTCTTAGAAAAAAGACCACACGTATCAAAATGTGCACTATAGGCGGTAACTTGTTGGGGTGAGATTATGCTAGAATAAGGATTTTAATACGTTGTGAAACGAGTGTATACAGGATGAGGCAAATGGACAGTGGCATGTATTGCTCTTTTGTTTAATTATACAGAGTCGCAAAAGCATTGTTGGGGACATATATTAGTTTTAATTTCAAAGAACCAAAACGCAACAATAAAAGTAGCTTGCAATAATTATTAGTATCTAGAACAACTTGATTATAATATTATATTAAAAAACAAGGTTAGAAATCAAGTCTCGAGACGAAGTTGGTAATCTGAGCCGAAGGCGAAATCCATAATTTGAGCAAAGACGTTATTTACTGTATTATTTCTGCGACTAAAAAAAAAAGCACACAATTGCATTTTTTTTTTAATTTACTTATTTTTTTGACTTTGTTAGTCATCATCAAATAACAATAATAATGATGCGTGATGTGCAATGTTGACATATCCGTGTACAAAGCGCTACTTCCAGGACTTGCTTCGCAATAGCGAGTTATGCATTAACCATCTAGTTAAAAGATGGCAGACATATACAAAATGCCAGAATAAGACAGCTGAAGGTAACTTAAAGGTTAAACTCGCTATTGAGAAACCGTCCCTAGAGTGAGTTGTCCTTGTGAAAAACCTCATTTTATATAGCAGTCGTATAAAAACATTATTATTATTTAGTTTTAACTGCTAGCATTAGGTACCTTTTAATGGTTTTTTGTATTTTTTTAAACTATTCATTTCGTTTTTTTACTTTACTTTTTAACTTAAAATACTAAAGTGCCAAATTCTAAACACCGGTTTAATTTAAACAAGGTTTAACATTGCGGTGCAGTTGGTAATAAAAGCATTAATTACTTATACAGGAGGTGAAAATACTAGCTTTTTCCAAAGTAAGGTAGAGTTTTATTTAAAAAAACAAAACCAAAACGCAACAATAAAAGTAGTTTGCAATAATTATTAGTATCTAGAACAACTTGATTATAATATTTTATTAAAAAACAAGGTTAGAATCAACTCTTAGCACACAATCGATACGAAGTTGGTAATCTGAGCCGAAGGCGAAATTTCTGCGACTGCATTTTGGCGACTTTATGTGACAGCCCTACAGAAAACAAGTTTAAAACATTTTTATCAAAAAGAGTTGTGGAAAAATTCAGTGATAACTTTAATCAAGCCATTAATAATTATCAAAAGTGCACTTTGACATATTTAGGCCAAAGTGAGCCCAAATTTGTTGGTGACCGAACGCAGTCAAGACTAAAAATCGATCTTGTTGAATAAAATCAGTTGAAAAATGACTTTAAACATTAGTTGAGTAGCAAGTTATATATCTGAGCTATATTGGTAGCTTATAACAGACGCAGAAGAACCTAATTCAAATCCGCTAGTTAGTATCGAAGGACTGGAAAAAGTTAGAAAATATATGAGTGGCGCACTACATTGTCAACAGTTTAATTATGGATTATTTACCGAATCTACATTCTTTCAATTGATGTCACAAGAACACCTACAAAACACTATTTTGATGATTCTGCACTTCAGTAGCAGATATTTTTCAGAAGCCGACGAGTTGTAGTAGACATTGTTTTCAAATTAAAGTGTATCTAAAGATGGGTGTCATAAATTTGAAAAAATGTATTTGTAAGATTCTTGTAACAGTTTTTTTAATTAATATTTTTAAGTTTAAATGGCGACATACAATCCGACACTTTTGTATAAGTGAGGGCATTTTGTATCCTTTGTCAGCGGTCGTGTCCGCACAATTTGCTTTTGTTATAAGCTATTAAATTTTAAAACTTTTGTTATATTTTTAATATTTTGCATACTCCAGTGTTGTTGTTTTATGCTGACATTAGCCTTTAATGAAAATGAGAGAATAAGAAAGAATTAATAAAAGGCACTCTTTCTTTTGTTCATAAAAATAATCGTGGCCAACCCATGTCTCTAGCGGTTTCTCTAATGTGTCATTTAACTTAGACAATCATTCACTTAGTTTCTGCGTGTCCATTATCTGTCCATTATAAGTGAAAACACATATAAACTAAGCAATTTTTTTACATATTACCGAGTACCTACTCTATATAGGGTGGTTTAAACACAGAACTGAATAAAAAAACTGCCTTCTTATAGATAGTTGTGTTTAAAAACAACTCCTAAAATACATGGTAAAGCGACAATGTCACTGTGCATGTGTTCTTTTTTTAATTTTTGACTCTCAAGAAAAAATAAATTATGATAAACCTTACTGAAGCATTCATTTCGTTTGGTTTTGCATAAGAAAAAAATAGACATACTGTTAAAACTAATACTTATTTATTAACAAAAAATCAAAATATACAAGGCGACTAAAATAAAATTCCTTAGTGGTTGCCACACAACTCATCCATAAATTTTCTTTTAATAGCCTTTTTCTTATTAAACCGGTCCTTAGCTTCAATCAGTTCTTTCTGAACCCGTTCCAGATCCTTCTGAATCCGATCACTGTCCCGCTGCAGAGCATCTACAACCTCCCCTTCGATCCTAACGGCCTCATCTAGACACTGCCTGTGTCGTTTTACGACCCCAATTGTATCTGTTTGGGAGGGAGTAAAGTCCTCTTTAGCGGGACCTTGCACTACGTTTAGTAGCACCAACATGCCCAGTGGTTGTCGCAACAAGTCAGCCTCACTGGAAAATGAAAAAAACTATTATATTGTTTACTACCAATTACTTATTTTAATTTAATAGTAAAATTAAACATTCTTAGAGCTCCAGACAACCTCTAACAAAAACCGAATAATCTTTGGAAATACTTAGCCAACTTTTCATCGAACATAAATAAAAAAAAAACTCTCTAAAAGATACGTATACTCCAAACAGAAAAGAACGCCATCGAAATCTGTCCAATGGTTTGAGAGTTACATGCGCACAAATACATACTCAGACATATTGTACATACACACATATTGACTAGTTCAATATCAATGAGAAAAGTAAATATTAAAAAATTGTCCTAGAAAATCCGTAAAGAAAATTAGAACGCGATTGTCTAGAATATTTTTCAACAATTTGTAATTCGCAATAAAGAAGTAATGATAATAATCTTATTCCAATAAAAATGTATTCATTTAAGTAAATAGTTTTACCTTGTTTGCGGCTGAACCAATCCTAGTTGGGGTGTTAAAATACCCCCTTTGCTGTAGCAGCGGGGTATTGAGGGACCAGCCACAATTTCTTTCGGTTGCCGCTCTAAAGTCTGTTGATCAATTCCTCTGAAAAAATAAAATAAATATATTTTAGTTTATTGTTTAATACAAAGCAAACATCATTGGGCATTTTATTGCGGTGTCTGCATTCTTTAAAAAAAACTGAATAAAAATGTTGTTTCTAGTTAAAAGCTAAAGCTTTTTTATTATTAGTTAAATACTCGCGGCCTGGCATGCGATTTTTTTTCAAATTTTATTCCAATAAAAATGTATTCATTTAAGTAAATAGTTTTACCTTGTTTGCGGCTGAACCAATCCTAGTTGGGTTGTTAAAATACCCTCTTCGCTGTAGCAGCGGGGTAGTGAGGGACCAGCCACAATTTCTTTCGGATGCCGCTCTAAAGTCTGTTGATCAATTCCTCTGAAAAAATAAAATAAATATATTTTACTTTATTGTTTAATGCTAATTAGGCAATTACCTATGTCTTATAATATTTTAATACAAAGCAAACATCATTGGGCATTTTATTGCGGTCTCTGCATTCTTAAAAAAAACTGAATAAAAATTTTGTTTCTAGTTAAAAGCTTTATTTATTATTAGTTAAATACTCGCGGCCTCGCCTGCGATTTTTTTTTCAAAAGTTTTCAGTAATTTTTTTGGAATGGATACCTAAGTTTGCCGAAACTTTTACCCTAAACGGAAACGTAAACCAATCTTGATGTAATAAACCATATTTATACTGCCCAGAACAAACAAACTGACAAAAAACTGAAAGAGAACTATATAGAGATGATTTGTTAATAATGGAAACTGATTTATTTAAGTAGATATTCTTACCTTTTATGGGTTGCCAACGACAGCAGCTTATCTTCCAACACTACCACTTTTTTCAAATTTGATTGATGGTCCTCCAACACCTCTGGGGTCACCGGGGTTATCATGTCTAGCCAAACAATACTTTCTTCGTCTTCGCTGGATACCTTCTCGGCCTTTGTAAAAATTCCTTCGTTATGCTTAGGAATTTCCAGTTCCCACAAGGCTTGAAGTTCCTGTTCTTCTGATTTTCTTGCATGTTCTTCTTCTTCTAAATCACGAATAATAGCTTCTAATGTCATTTGCGACATTGTTAAACCACAAAAAAAAATTGAAAACCTAGTACTATTTTCGAAGATAAAAAAAACAAACTGACTTGTTGATCTGCGTTTTTGGATTATATAAGATCTTAACTAGTACCATCCCTTAACTTTAGACTCCTCCCTTGGCTCCACCTCAATGTTTAAAGTGATATTGTGTGGCTATCGTAAATACAAATGGTGGGCCTTGTAAATCTAGCTTTTTGTCATTTTAAAAAGTTAACGTTTTTTAAATTGTGAAAGAAATAATGAAAAAAAAAAATGTTAAAAATTGTTGCTCTCTATTTGTTTAATAATTTAGACTTTAAAAAATATATATGTCTCGATAAAGAGTGAACCATCGACGTAGGTTGTTATATCGATGGAGTGAACCGTCCATATTCTCTGGTAAAGTCAAGTATTTTTCCAAAATATTTTAGTGGTTGTTTTAAATACTGTTAACCATAAGTATATTAAAGTATTTTTTATAAGAGGTTTGATAATGCGAGCTTTCCAAATTTAACGCAAAACTACATATATTACCTACAATTCATTATTAAAAGAAACGTAAATTGTTTCAATAATTATACAGACATAATCATATAAAGAATCGGAAAAAGTAACAAATTTACTTTTGTGAAAGGGTTCCTGGAGGTTTTTGTTCATTAATTTTCTGGTTTATTTTTTTCCAACCTCGAGCCCCTGCTTATGAATTTTACCCTGTTGAAAGGTAAAACATATTCTGCAATTAAATTGAATTGAGAAAAATTTTAGAGCTATTTTCCCTTAAGAGGATTACTTCAACATTGTGAATATAGTTTTTGTTTTATCTAATGTCCGCCGAACTTTTTTTTAACATGCAAACACTTCAGAATCGGTCAGAAATTTAAGTAAAGAATGCACGTGTTATATAATGTATTATACGTTAATAGACTAACAGCTTATATTGAAAAAAAACGAATAGTAAGTACACGTATGATCATAAAACACAGGGACTCGTTTTTATAATTTAGGTAGATGTGACACCCTTGCCATGCCACGCCATATCCCTTTTTTTATAATAGTAGTGTACTAACATAAACTTTAAAAAAATATAACGTGATTGTGTAGATTTCTGTTTGTTATTGTGTGTTTTTTTACCAGAATTTATTTTAATTTATTTATTAATCAACAGGCTGAAGCCCAATAAGTAATGAAATAAGCTGAAGCCCAATTACAGATCACAATTAATAAAACTAATGGACCATTTGCTTTAGTTAGGATTGTATTACGTAAGAGTTTTTACCAAACATGCTTTGTGATAATTCCAATATAAAAAAAGACAAATACTACACAAAAAAAGCAAATACTACACAAAAAAAAAATCCATAAAATGGATTTATGATAATCTTGCGAAAAGTATGAAAACAAACTTGAAATGTATTACACACTTCTCATAAGCTGTTATTGATAGGGCACAAATTCTATAAAGCTACCCATTCTTTTTTTGCTGAGATGTGTGCTTGCTTTAGGAAGTTTAAATGTTATTGCATTATTTTCTGTATTATAACTAAGAATGGTAATAGAAAACAAAGACTTAGATTTCAATTGCTTTAAATTGGAAAAACTCAAAGTTTTTACGTTAAAATTTGGTAGGTCACACGTGTTTGGCCTACATAGGTATCTTCAGACCTGTTACATAAAACGGCACTGTAGGGATTAATATTTAAGAAAACGGAACAAAAGAAAACAAAACTTTAAAATATTTTTTTAAGAAACAAGAGACAAATGAGTTGGGCATTAATTAAATAAAGAAACATTCTATCTTATTTTTGCCATTTGTTTTGAATTCAAATATATAAAAAAAAAATTTATTTTATGTAGTTTATGTATCCTACAAATCTTTTTCGAGTTTTAGGTTTTATGTTCGTTGTGATTTAAAGAGGAGATCAGCCAATACAACAGTACCCTTACTTACTTACTTACTGTACTTTATTGTTTCTGAAAATACCCATTTCCATACAGTATTGTGTTAAGCCTAGTATCCAGCAAAAATCTTAAAACTGTTGATTAAGATTTCTACAATGTAACCTGGGTTTACCCATGCTGCGGGTCGAAGTCACTCATATAGGGGACAGACAAAGAGAAGACGGTATATAGTTTTAACTTCATATATGTTGCAGAGGCTGCATATTTCATTTTGGGCAATCTTGTAACATTGCACCTTCGGGTGGCAATTTGAAACTTGTGTAGAATAGTATATATGCAGAGTTTTGCATACAATATAATAATAATAATAATAATAATAATAATAATAAATAGTCTTTATTGAAAGGTTGCATCACAAATTAAAAATAGAACAAATATTAAAAACTTGAAACAACGTTAACCCTTTTATTTACTTAAATAAAGCAAGCAAAAATTGTACAGCTGTAAACTCTAATACACTCCCTTCTAGTAAAGTACATTCCAATTTGTAGAAATCAATTCTTTTTTGTTTTTTATTCAGCAAATATTTTAGATCTTGTTTAAATGATGGTACTGATGCACAATTAAAAATATTTCTGAAATTCGTTATAATATTTAACGCCATTGCAAGTAAAACTAAGTTCAAATAACTTGGAAAAATGCTTATGCATAGAGAGTTTTTTTAGTTCTTGTTGGGATGGTAGGTTATGAAGCTCACTACGATAAATTCGTTTTTCCCTCAGATAGGATGTTTTTGATCTTTTTTAAAAGTTTAAAAATAAGCATTGGGAACGAGTATATGTATAAACTTTCAATTCGCAGCCAAGATAAATCATTGATTATGTTAGAAACATGATCGTACTTTCGGATACTATGAACAAATTGGCAACAATTGTTTTGAGTTTTTTGCAGACGTTGACACTCTACTGCTGCTAGACAGGGATAAAAAGTACAAGACAGTAGGAAGTAGTGAGATAATGTATGATTCACATAGCCTTTTACGTACTTTAAAGTTCAAGATATTTTATTTAGTATACGATGTTTTAAAGTAAATGTACGTTTTTTGGCTGAGATTTGAGACTGAAATGTGTTGCTCAAATCTAAGGGAAGTATCCAGAAACACTCCCAGATTTTAGGCTGTTTCAGTAAACTTAAAAGTCTGACCATCTATCTCCTCTATCTATATATCTATATTCTAGGGTACATTGTAAGTCCTCGCTGACTTGTCCTGAGACCTCCCTATAATACTTCGGATCAACTTTGTGCTGCCTATATCGTACGTGTATATTATGTATAATAGAGGTCCCAAAATTGATCTAAATACTGCTTCAGTTGTTCAAAGATGGCTGAACGGCGGATCTTAAACCGTTCCTCTTTACCATTTTTTTTTTAAAGTTGTCGGCCTAGTTGAACCTAGAGCTTGGTTGTGAATTAAAAAGTGCTATAATTGTCTATTAAGCTCGGTATTAAGGCATATTTTTAGGAACCGCGAGTTGCCCATAAACAGCAGTTTCATAAAAAATTAATATCAGTTTAAATATAAAGAATGTTTAATGGGTTGACCAAATTTCAAGCCTAACAATGGACAACGATGTGGTGCGAGAAAAACAAAAATAGTACTCAAAACACTACTAATATATTTGTTTTAAAAGTGGGTCAATGCTTTCTGCACTAACAAATTCGACATGCTTGTAAAATTCTACTTCTGGATCAAAAACTATAACTAGGTCTTTCATCTCATTTAATGATTAAATTAGGGTAAAAAATGTGCAAAAACAAGACAATTTTTAAATCTTTTAATTTTTTTTTTAACAAGAAACCCGAAGAAGAAGGCTTTATTACGTTGCCCTGTCTACAGAAAGCCATGTAGTATAATATTCTAACAACTAAATAACAGTGGAGACATTTTATTATGTTTGCATGTATAGACGGCTTTTTTTTTCTTTAATCAAAATAGGTATCTCGTTTTTTAACACTAGTTAGTTAAACCAAACACAGTGACAGGCTAAAAAACGAGGTAGTAATAGGTTAAAAAACCAGACAGTGTCTTTTCTAGTCTCTTAATTAAATTAAATTCGAACAGCGTTTGCGAAAAAAAAAATAACATAACCAAATACAAAAATATGTTTGTATTCAACCAAAAAATATAAATAAATGAAATAAACCGCAATTCTAGGCCATATCTTTTTAACAAAGCAGATTTGACAATTTTAAACTTTGTAACTGCATTTCTTAGAGATAGCTGTCCTTAACTTTAGGGCTGTTTCCATGTCTAGGTTTGCTGGTTTCTCCTTTTAGGACTTTGTGGTTTCTTCTTTTTGTACTTGTTATATGTGACGTGCTTGCTTGACAACGAGTGAAGAGAGACTTAATTTTTTTTGGAATATTATATAGCCCCGTCTGTTATTTTTAAAACGCGACATTTTTCAAGTCTCTACAATTATGTACTCGTGCACAACAGGAGAAGTTATCAAAGAAAATTTAAAAAATTTTGAAGCAAAATGAACTTGTGATGGGTTTTTTTTATGCTTGCTTTAAAAATTTATTGTTTTAACTGTATATACATATGTATAAGCGGCAATTTGTAACAATTTTTGAAAATTTAAATACATTTTGACGGAAACGGTTTTTGCACCACTTGACTTTTAAGATTATATCTAGTGACCGAAAACTCTTTAAAACCTTTAAAAAATAAAATTTAGTTATTGACGTAGTTGTTTATTACCATTTACTTTACCTTTTCCTCAGAGATCATAGAGCTTCAAAAATTGAAGTATTTTTATATAGAACTAGAGAAATTGGGCAAGCCCTTGTTTACCCGGTTAGAAAAAATTATTTTATTAAACCTTACCTACTACACAAGAAAAATGGAGCAAACCTTTATATGCTAACCCGGATTTTTAAAGCATTCGTTATCGATCGATCGATCATTTTTGCTATCGATCTTTTTGTGCATCGATCCTTTATCGATCGATCTTTTGTTGATCAATCTATTATTGATCGATCATTTTTGCTATCGATCCATCATCACTCGTGGGACACCTATTGGATTTTTACTAAATTATATTAAAAATCAAGCATATTGTAAAAATCGATTTTTGCTCTCGATTCGTTATCGATCGATTGATAATTTTTGCTATCGATCTTGTTGTGGATCGATCTTTTGTTGATCAATCTTTTATCAGTCGATCATTTTTGCTGTCGGTCCATAATTTTTTCATCATCGATCATTACTCGTGAGAAACCTAAACACTGGTAATGTTAGTGAAGAACCGCGGCCGAGCACATTTTCCAATATATTAAAGGAATGTGGATAGGTATTAAAGGTGTTGGGTAAAAAAATTAGGATGGGCTATTTATGAAGGAATATTTCCATTTAATCAAAAAATAAGTAATGAATAATAACATACTTATAAAGGTGTATTTTTTAGCTTTTTTTAAACATTTTTTTACAACTAGTGGCTAAAATAATGCTTTTTCTTTAAAAGCGTAGTTTTAAAGAAAGAACGCAGTGAATGATTTAAAAAATGCGAGTAAAAAAACAAATTTTAGCCGCGAGTTGTAAGTGTAAAATCTAGAACGCAAAAGCAGTTATTTCGATAATGGGTACTCCGTTTTTCTTGGTTAGTAAATTTTTTCGACATTATATGTGTGCAAAAAAAAAAATTTTTTTTCTGTTCCACTGAACAATAAAGAAAAGTATTTTGCATCGGTAACATAAAAACAAGTTTTTGCTATATGCGGACAGTGAGTAAAATCGTGTTTTTGATGAATATATAACAAAAAAAAATATAAAGCAGATTTGCAATCGGCGACATTAACTCTCCTGTAAAAAGGGCGAACCTAGGAACTGATTTTTTACTACTTTTTTAGAAGAAACAATATTATTTAGTATATTTACTTTGTTTAAATTGAAAATATTTCTTATTTCCTTGTAGATTTAGCGTTCAATAATAGAAAAAAATGCGGCTAAAAGAAATCGAATTTGATTTGCAAGTTAGAATTTGTTTTTTTAAATAAAACTCTACCTTACTTTGGAAAAAGCTAGTATTTTCACCTCCTGTATAAGTAATTAATGCTTTTATTACCAACTGCACCGCAATGTTAAACCTTGTTTAAATTAAACCGGTGTTTAGAATTTGGCACTTTAGTATTTTAAGTTAAAAAGTAAAGTAAAAAAACCAAATGAATAGTTTTAAAAAAATACAAAAAACCATTAAAAGGTACCTAATGCTAGCAGTTAAAACTAAATAATAATAATGTTTTTATACGACTGCTACATAAAATGAGGTTTTTCACAAGGAAAACTCACTCTAGGGATGGTTTCTCAATAGCGAGTTAGGAATTGAATTTAACCTTTAAGTTAGCTTCAGCTGTCTTCTCTTTAACTAGATGGTTAACGCATAACTCGCTATTGAAAAGCAAGTCCTGAAAGTAGCGCTTTGTACACAGATATGTCAACATTGCACATCACGCATCATTATTAATGTTATTTGATGATGACTAACAAAGTCAAAAAAATAAGTAAATTAAAAAAAAAATGCAATTGTGTGCTTTTTTTTTTAGTCGCAGAAATAATACAGTAAATAACGTCTTTGCTCAAATTATGGATTTCGCCTTCGGCTCAGATTACCAACTTCGTCTCGAGACTTGATTTCTAACCTTGTTTTTTAATATAATATTATAATCAAGTTGTTCTAGATACTAATAATTATTGCAAGCTACTTTTATTGTTGCGTTTTGGTTCTTTGAAATTAAAACTAATATATGTCCCCAACAATGCTTTTGCGACTCTGTATAATTAAACAAAAGAGCAATACATGCCACTGTCCATTTGCCTCATCCTGTATACACTCGTTTCACAACGTATTAAAATCCTTATTCTAGCATAATCTCACCCCAACAAGTTACCGCCTATAGTGCACATTTTGATACGTGTGGTCTTTTTTCTAAGAAAAGCCGCTTACTAACATAACAAACATTAATCTTAGCGAAGAAATCTACCATTCACCGAAAAAGTTAAGTGCATTTTTATGTCTCACAACAAAGGGATGCTCATTAAAAGACAAAATCTACATTTAGGGTGAAAAAAAAGCTAGGCATATATGCTTGGGACGGATATAATGTCGCCACCCAAATCACATACCTACCTACACATTAAGTCAATATGCGGCTTTTTTTTTTGACCACCCGCATGGTGATTTAAAGCTACTCTACAGTTTCGACCTCACACAAACGCAAATAAATACATCTTTTCTATTTTAAAAGCGTTGGATTTTTAACCTAAATAATATGTATATTTTTTTAACTTTGTAGGAATATTTGTATTCCCATTAAAAACGCATGGTAGAACACTAAGCTTTTGCTATGGTTTTTGCTTGCTGTTTTACCATTTATCTTGGCAGCGCTTTGCGTTTTTTTAATCACGCAAATATGGGCCCAGAGTTGGCTGTTTCTTGTAAAAAAGTAAAACACATATTTTCTCAGCACAATTTGTTTATATTTTTAAGACAAATTTATTTTGATACATATAAATATATACAGCCTTACCCCTATACATTCCAAAAAAAAACATAATTTTATAAGGTAGCCAAAACAAATATAAAATGAATTATTAAAGCGCAAAAAAAACCTATCGTGTAGTGGTTAGTACAGCATGTTTTTAATGTTGAATAGATTTAGAATTAATCACTATTTAAAGTAAATCATCTTGTGAAATAATACATCAATAATAGGTACATACACTTTTATTAATTTTCTTCTAAATCTGATGCAAGTTTTATAACTTTGTCCAAAATATATTTGGGCAGGAACGCCTTAATATCAAAAAAGTTCACTCCATAATTCTAACCCAATCAATCCGTTAACTAATGTGTTCAAATTCAAGTCTTTAAAGTATTCAACACAGAGAAATATTGCTTTTTTTGTATTTTTTCTTCATTAAAAAACATTCTTAGATTCCAAAAAAAAAAAACATAATTTTATAAGGTAGCCAAAACAAATATAAAATGAATTATTAAAGCGCAAAAAAAACCTATCGTGTAGTGGTTAATACAGCATGTTTTTAATGTTGAATAGATTTAGAATTAATCACTATTTAAAGTAAATCATCTTGTGAAATAATACATCAATAATAGGTACATACACTTTTATTAATTTTCTTCTAAATCTGATGCAAGTTTTATAACTTTGTCCAAAATATATTTGGGCAGGAACGCCTTAATATCAAAAAAGTTCACTCCATAATTCTAACCCAATCAATTCGTTAACTAATGTATTCAAATTCAAGTCTTTAAAGTATTCAACACAGAGAAATATTGCTTTTTTTTGTATTTTTTCTTCATTAAAAAACATTCTTCTGCGTTCCAAAAACCTGGGCATCCGCCCCGCATTTCGGCATTTTCAGCTTCAAAACACCTATCTCGAAATAACTCGAAAATATACTCTATGGCCCCTTGCAAGTCGTGAAATTCTTTGTATTCTTTGGAATCAAACCAAGACATTTTCCTTGCAAAGTCAATATTTTAATATAAAAAATAGTCACTACGTTTTACTATTTAGCATTCCGTCAGCTTCTGAAAGATATCTGCTAAAGTGCGGAATCACAAAAAGAGTTTTTTGTAGGTTTTCTTGTAACATCAATTGAAAGAATGTAGATTCGGTAAATAATCCATAAATAAACTGCTGGCAAAACAACGCTCCACTCAAATATCTTCTTACGTTTTCTAGTTCCTCACTGGTAACTTGTGGATTCGAATTAAGTTCTTCTGCTTTTGTTATGTATAACCAATACAGTTCGGAGATATAACTTGTCATTTAAAGTTATTTTTTAACAAATTAATTTTATTCGACAAAATCAATCTTTAGTTTTGACTGTGTACGGGCCACAATAAATTTAGGTTCACTCTGTCCAAGGTATGTTAAAGTACACTTTTGATAATTGTTTACAGCTGAAATAAAGTCGTCGCTAAATTTTTCCACCACTCTTTTTGGTAAAAACGTTTTAAACTTGTGTTCTGTCGAGCTGTCACATAAAGTCACCAAAATTGATTTTCCGTATCTAGTGCTAATTTGCTGCATATTTTCTATTACGTAAGCTTGATCCACATTTAACTTGCAAAATGTTTTCACTTCCAGTGACATGTTTTTCTCTTCATTTAATTGTGCATTAAAATTTGTCAAAAAACTTTGATCAATTTTCATTTTGATGGTTTTTTTAAAACGTTTAAACTAGTTTTGATGCTGCGTTGGACCTGTTATTCCTTTATATGTTTTTTACTTTCCCCACTATTTAATATTTCAATTAACAAAAATCAGATTTTTTTTTATTTGTGATGAGTGAGTCTGTGGTTGTTAATTTTTGTATGTGTTCCTCCAAGGCAAACCAGGCATGTTTCGGGGTAAATTAATTGGGATAATTTATCCTCACATACGGAACATGTTAATTTGTTTTTCTCACAGTTCATTCTATCCATATAATGAATATTAACATGTTCATTCTTACCTACTGGGAGATTAATTCCGTGGTTGAAATAACACTTAATACACAATGCAAAAAACTGTCTTTGTGCGACTTTGATAGCTACATATGACTCCGTAACACACATCGCCTTCTCAAGGTATCCCGGTTTCACTGTTTTATCTGCTCTAACATGTTCGCTCCTTACGACACCAGATGTGGCACAGGCGTTCTCCTCAAAAACCCCTTCATCTTCTGAGTCGGAGTCTTCTTCTTCCTCAGGATCGATGCCATTATTTTGGTCCATGTCTAACACCAACTCTTCCCTGCAAGAGGTTAGATCCTCATATCTTCTGGCAAAAAACACTTTTTCACCAGAAACGAACTCAATGAAATCACTCATTTTGTTAAATTTTTTTAAAGTAAGCTCAAAAATCGAATCTAAACTAAAAATCGAAAGAATATACGGCTATTTATATACCGATACTCTCCCACTAAAAATGTATGTAATAAGAGAGGGGAGAAGTCACTTCTCCGTTATACAAATACCGACTTAAAGAGAGATATCCCCTCCTGGCTAAAAACTAAAGTAGTGGTGTGAGAAAAGTAGAGGGGTAAAGTGAATGGTGGAAATAAATGGTGGGAATGAAGAGAAGGGGAAGTCGAAGAATAGGGATAAAGAGATGGGGCAGTCGAAGAGTGGGGATGAAGAGAAAGGGAAGTCAAAGAGTGGGGATGAATGAAGCGGTAAGGGGGGAGGGCAGAGGGGTGTAAATGGGTGCAGAGGGGGTAGTGGGGGTATAAAAGGGTAGAGAGGGTAGAGGGGGTATAAAAAGGTATAGGGGGTAGAGGGGGGAGAAGAAGAGAGGGGATAAAAATGAAAGGGTCAAAGGTCAAGGGGTCAAAGGTCGAGGTCAAAGGTCGAGGTCAAATGTCAAGGGGTCAAAGGTCAAGGGGTCAAAGGTCAAGGGTCAAGGTCACAGGTCAAGTGGGGTGAAGGGGGTGAAAGGGGGGGGGGTGGCCACGCCCACCCTCATCTCCTCATTTTATTTGAAAGTGGCTAACCTACCCTACTGATACGTTCGGAATGGATGATATCGTGCGACGTTCTTAGTTGAAGGCAAAGAAATTTCATCTTTGTGTTCATGAAGTTTTTACCTGCTAGGTATACAAAAAAAGTGTAAATACCTACGTTTATCTTAGGAGTATTTATGCAAGACTTTTCGTTCAGTATAAACTAAAAATGGACTGGACTAAAAATATTCAAACAAAAAAACGGCGATGATGAAAAAAAAGCTTTACTGACTTTGACATATTGATATATGTGTATGGCACAAACAGATAAGATAAGATACAAGTAGCGATATCTAAGATTAGAGTGAAGTAGTTTTTATATTTGCAAAGTCAATTAATATGTGGTCGTACTTATTTATTACTTGACCTATTTTCCCATTTATGTTTTTTTAAAATCTTTAGCAAAAGGATAGGGAAAAAGCTGCAAACTATATATTATTTAAAGTTATAAAATCTGTATACATTTTGGCTGTTTTTGTCATTATTCAAGCATGTGCAAGATTCATTTTAAGCAATCTTTTAACCTTGCAAGTTTTATTGCTCCATGTCGAGTGGTCTTAAGGGATTAAAATATACTATCCAAAACAATGGCGCTTGTTTTTTTTCTATAATAGAAAGTAATTAATTTTGGAAAATTTTGTAAAATTATTGACATACCTTAGTTGCGTTTCAAAAATAATTCAACTCAACTCAACAACTTTCAAAAATAATTCAACAACTATTAATTTGATGATTTAAAAAAATACCATGCGCAACTTTGGTCTTTGTGCTTATCCTTTATTTATTTGTACAATGTACGTTAATTTTTTCTTCATGTATTAATTTATTTTATGTTTTGTAAATAAATAATAAGAATAACTAAATAAATATATTTTTCTTATAGAAAATAATTCGAGTAAAAAACTTTTTCATGGTTTATCCAGGCTTTTTTTAGAGGGTATCCAGACTTTTCCAGGATGTATCCAGACTTTTACAGGATGTATCCAGAATTTTCCAGGGTGTATCCATACTTTTACCCGGTATATTCAGACTTTTCTAGGGCGTAACCAGATTTTTCCAGGGTGTATCAAGACTTTTTCTGGGTGTATCCACACTTTTACACGATACATCCAGACTTTTTCAGCATGTATCCAGGCTTATCCTGGGTGTATGCAGACTTTTCTAATAAACTAAGATTTTTGTACATCAATCGCGCAAAAACGGCTGAACCGATTTGGATGAAATTTGGTGAGAACATAGGGTGTAACATGGATCTAACAATTTTTTATTTTTAACATTTCTCTCAATGACTTGAATTATACGGCACCCAAAATTTAATTTTTCAGAAGTTTCTTGCAATTTTCATGTGCTATAGACCATTTTGTCAAAAATTTTGGCGCCATTAAACTAAGATTTTTATAAGCTTTCCAACAAGGTGAGAAAACTATTTTTTTTTAGGAATGTAGTTTTTTGGGGGTAGCTTGAAAGAGTGTAATGGAGGAAAATTCAAAAAACAATAGGGATCTACGCGTCAATTGGTGCAGGGATTTTTGAATTACAGTGGCTACAAAGTTAGCGACGGACAGACCGACAGACAGCGCGACGGCACGCGGCATCTGGAAACATGCTTATCTGCATTCGGAACCAGCAAATTCGTGGAGATTCATCAAAATCTCGAAGAGCGGTTTTTAAATGATTACATTACTTTCCTTAGCGAGGGAAGTAAAAAAGGTCCGTTCCTCTAAATAAATTTACGAAAATATAATTTTTAACACAGAGAAGCAAATCAGATATGTAGACAAAAACACCAAACATCTTACCTATTATGACCTTTTTAGTAACTATTAAAACAAATAACAAAAATGCAAAAAACCAGGCAAATACACAGTTTTTCGTAAACTTCATTGCCAAGACATTTAATTAAGAAAAATTATCCAAAAATGCGTTCACCTTATCAAGATTTTTTTAAGTACCTAACAAATCATAAAAATATTATTTAGTATACAGTATGCATACACATACGAAAATAAAATGATAATTATCAGTCTCATTAGCAATTAAAACGGGAATTTGTTCAGTTTGAGTCAATAGATTTTTTCATTTATTTGAAATAACAGCAAATAAAACACGATCTTTCACAGTTCAGTTGAAGAACAGCCCCCTTAAAATAACAAGCCTGAGGCTGGACTTCCATAAGCTTTTTTTCCGATCGGATTTTGAAATTTGACCTTGTCTATCAGTAAGTGAAACAGTGACAGAACGATTGGCACCACAATAATTTGAAATCCGCGCGAAAAATCTGCTAATGGAAGGCTAGTCTGATCTTTCTTCCTTAAGGTCACTGAAGCATACAAATAAAACGATGTTCAAAAAGTAACCTTAGTTTGTATTACATTTCTTCTTCTTCAAGTGGCATGCTCTCTGCGAACGTTGGCTATCATCAGCGCTAACCTAATCTACTAACACCATACCATTGTCTAAGATTTTTAAGCCATGATATCCGTCTACGTCCCGGACCTCTCCCTGCCTTCAATTTTGCCTTCTATTATCAATTTTAAAAGTTTATATTTGTCATTTCTCAAAATATCGCCAAAATATTCATTGATAGTAAATAAAACTTACCATCCATCCAAGATATCCTTAGTATCCTACGATAACATCTTGAATACTTCTAATTTTTTGCACATGGCCTCAGTCATTGTTCGTGCTTCGATGCCATAATATAAAATGCTAAAAACATAACACCGATGCACACGAATTCGGAGAGTGGTATTAAAATCGTGACTCCACAACACTGATTATATTTTGATAAAAGATGATCTGCACTGTTCAATTCTTGCACGAACTTCTGGCATGTTGTCCCAGTTCTCATTGAGGAGGCAACCCAAGTATTTGTATGAATCCACGCGTTCGACTTGCTGCCCATTTACTTCTAACATGCCTCTGGCGCTCTTTTCCTTGGGTATGACCATCCATTTTGTTTTTCCAACATTTAACTTAAGCTCGAATTGCGAACTTTTGGCAGCAATTTGATTCAACAACTCTTGCAGGCCTTCCAGCGTGTGTGCTATTATGACAGTGTCGTCGGCATATCGTAGGTTGTTAATTTTTATGCCATTTATGGTCAGACCCTCTTCGCAGTTATGAAGTGCATTCTTTATTATTTTGTTACTATACAGACCGCTTCAAGCTACTGCGAACATAGGGCGAAAGAAGTCTAATTTGCCAGTGTACGTACATGCAGAGACACCGCACGCCTATCAGTGAAGCAACCAACACTCAGGCTTCCGATCTCCATTCGCTGCCTTTCGCCGCCGTTCGCCTTGTATTTAGTACGCCTCTAACCACGGTGCTGTGTGGAGCGTAGTCAATGAAACCGGAATTTGGTCAATAAATACGCAAATTTTTATAACGTATTTTTCTTATTTTTTTGTCACTGATAAATAAGAGCGTTTTTATTGTCAACTGCTCAGATTTATCAGTGACGACGTGTTACAATGAAAATAATAAGGAGAAACAAAATAAAAGCAAGTTCTCAAAATAAAATAATACATTCTAAAAACCAAAAAGACTCTCCCAGTCTTAAAAAAATTAAAGCAAATGTTCGAAAAGTCCTCCTTGCTCGGCTAGACAATATCCGAGCCTACTATAAAAACCCCTTCCAACGTTTCGAAGCATGTTAGGGGTGATAATTTTAAAAGCTTCTTCAAAAACAGATAGAAGTCATTAGGAGCAAGACCGGGAGATCGAGCTGGCCATAAAATAGTTCCCCGTGTACTTATAACCCGATTAGGAAATACATTATCAAGATATTCCCTAACAAGGCCAACATTGTGAGCGGAACAACCATCTTGTTGAAACCATGTTTCACCAAATCTTACACCTAACAACTGCCTAGCAGTTGGAATAATGTGCTGCTGCAGTAGATCCAAGTATCTAGGACCATTCAAATTGCAATTGCCGTTAATAAAAAATGGCCCAATTACGTGTTCCCCTATAATACACCCCCCCCCCCCAAACATTTAGTTTTTGGGGATACTGTGTTCTTACGTCAAAATACAAATGCAAATTTTCCCTCGACCAATATCGAACGTGTGTTGGGTTATGACGATTTGACCATTTGACCATCTGCACTTTTTCGGCAACTTCGTAGACATCCATTTTTGGTTTTAAAAATGTACTATTTCAATTAAGAACTTACCCATCTGTTTCTCGAGCAAGGCAGAAATAAAACAAAATAATAAAAACAAAATGAATTTCCAAAAGATAACACTGCAGCGTGCTTCGAATCCACCTCGGTCGTACGGCACGGAGAGTAAATTGGACTTGATTCCCCCTATGTTCGCAGTAGCTTGAAGCGGTCTGTATATATTAAACAACTGCGGAGACAATATACAACCTTGGCGCACACCTCTTCTTATTTGGACCTCTTCGAACAGTTGGCCATTAACTCAGACTAATAACTAAAGAGAGACCAAACATTCCCTATTGAAATCCTCTAATGTTTACAATCCAACGCCCTTCTGGACGATTATATGAACAGAAAAGAGATAGAGCAATAAAACGGCAACACTGTCAAAAATTGCTTTTCCCATTACCAGTGGCGGCGTTAATTTTAATTTAAATATATAAATGTGAAAACGAGATATAAGGTAGGGTTGGTCGGATTTTCTTATTCAAAAGAATTAACTGCCAGAACTTGCATAACCACAAAAAATAGATTTATTCAAGGATAAAGTTTAGTTTGAGGAATGTAGGTATTTACGAACAGATCAAAAGTTTACCAAAGAGCACTTGAAATGATTTTTAGGTCAATTATTCAAGATGGCTGTTATATATTTTTTTTAATTGTGCAGTATCCCACAAAACAAAAGTAAAAAAAAATATTTTCATAGCAAAAAAAAACGGTTAATAACCCGTTTTATAACGTTTTTGTCCAAAAAAAAACACGCTAATAAACGGCTTATTAAGCGTTTTTTTTTCACTGTGATAATAATGTCTCTTTTAGTTTTCTTTAGTGGAATATAAACTTTATTTATCAAATTAAGAGAACTTTTTGTGATGTTAATTATGAAAATTTTAAGGCCAACAAATTTTATTCTTTACACATTGGCTGCATGTTCACTTCTGAATACAGAACACAAGAAAAATTTAAGGAAGAGGTAAAAAATTAATTACTATTAGTTTTTCAGGAAACAGGAGTCAAAAGGCAAAAAAATAAATAATAAATATTAATGAAAATAAAAATAAGATTGGCTCAGAGTAAATATCTCCAAAACGCTTTTATTCACATTATAGAAAGTACCCAGGTACCCATTAAAATACAAAAAAATACCTGCCCCAGTACCTGACTATCAGCACTTGGTCTTATTGTCTTCTCTTGTTATGTATAAATTATAATAAATAAATATTTTACATGCTGCAAAAGGAGCAAAATTATCTGGTACTTTTGTTTCTTAAAAAAGATTAGTATTATTCTTAGATTTTTGATGTATTAATAGCATAATCATAAGCTTTTTACGCAGTTTTTTACCTCATACTACGCCCATGACTAACGTAAAATGACAGGATCTTTCTTACCTCCGAAATATTAGTTCTGGGCTCGAATATCCGCTTTTATTGCATACCAGGCAATGTTAAACCATTTTGTTGGTCCTCAAAATAGCTTGATACAGTTCTTTTTTCACAAATAGTCACAATAAAATTCAAAAATCACCGGACAACACAAACCCCCGTTAACAACAACGCCGTCAGCTGCAACCAAACATGTCGGCATTTATTCGCGGCTCGTCGAAAAAACGTTGCCGGCTTGTGTTCTTTTTTATAAATCTCGAAATTCTACTTATTAAAAATTAAAAAAAGTTAATTATTGAGACTAAAAATTAGGACTAAGAATTAAGTTATTAGCATAAGAAAAATTATCCTATATAAAAATATGTCAAATAATCAATAATATTATCAAAAGAGCTTCAAGAAGTGTATGAATTGTTGTTTCTAGGGAAACCCCGCAGTAAATTGGCAACCATGTATTTTTTGGGAAATAAACATTGTGGCTGGTTGATCGGGGTAATATTGTTTACTGTTATATCTTATTTTTTTTATAAATCTGAGGCCATTAACCTTTATTTGAGCAGTCTGATTCCAGTAGAGATTAGCGATTATCTTTAGATCTCGGTCACCTAGACCAACTTCTTTTAGCGATTCTATGAGCTTTTCGTGTTGGACTCGATCAAATGCTTTCTTATAATCTATGAGACAGGCATATACTGGCGACACATCCCTAGACCGCTGAACTAAGACTTGAATGCCAAACAGGACCTCTCTTGTCCCGAACGGATTCTCATTTTCCATAAATTCTTTTATGGATAATCTTTAGAAATATTTTTAACATATGGCTCATTAGGCTGATTAGGCGCTAATTCTTTGCTGAATGTTTTTTAGGCAGTGTGACAAAGGTTGATTTTAGCCATTCATCAGCCCAAGTATCATTTTAGGGCATATTGAGAAGTTGGAAGGTTAAGATAACCAATCATACGTCAAAACATCCCCCATTTTCCTTCAGAAAATTACTTTGTACTATGAGGTTTGAAAATAATTGGAACAAATAACCTTCAGAACCGGTCATTAGATACACGATATTTTAAAGGTTTTCTTTTAGGATATTTTTCGAATTATTTTCTTCGTATCATGTCTTCAAAGTTGTTTTGAATATAAAGTTAAAAGAGAAGGTAAATTGATGGTAAACTTGACTTGAGATTCTACTCTGAGGTCCCCGCCGTGTTTGGGCCTTTCTTGGTCAACATTGCTTGTCAAAAGTTTTTAATAATGTCCTGAAGAAATCCCTCAATGTTAAGAACTTTTTTTGTTTTAAAATGAATTCAAAGTTACTTATTTTTGACCTACAGTTATTCCTCAAAGTTAGGGTTTTTTTTGGAATAAGTTTTAGGACAAAAATTTGTTTTTTTTACCAAATAAGTACAACCTAAAAATATGTTCGAACTTTATGGAAAATTATTCTATTTTATTTAACCATTTGGAATATTAAGATTTTATTAGGTTAAAACTTCAGTTTTGTTTTTCTTGATGGGAAGAAAGTAGTTCTGGTAGAAAACAAGAAAACTCCTTTGCGTCATGTGTCCTCTAACGAACTGTCATGGTCAGCTGTTTAGAATAATCAATAATTATAAATTTCATGTTCCTTTTCGGTATTTCCAAATTATAAGATATTTCCTTAATTACTATTGTATCTTCAACCTTTGTTTGGATTTTGGAAGCTCAAAATTCAAACAAAGAAAGTAGATGTTTAGGTAAAATTTGGGTTTAAGGAAGAGAGGGCAAAGAAATAAACCTTTCACAGCATCAAGCAGTTTTTACAGAAAAGTTAAAGAAATTAAAAGTGATAGTGGGGACCCAACAAGTCCTAGTGATCGCTACAAGTGCCGAACACAACCAATGGGAATACACACAATCGTTTACGCTCGCAAATGTTGCAAATGTGAAGCTATGACATTTGCGAGCATAAACGATTGTGTGTATTCCCATATGATGGAACTTTTTCGAATTGTTTGCTTGCTTAATTGCTCACCAGCGTAATTCCGCCTTTATGTCAACAATCAACATGACAACCGAACAATGGGCAGGGGGCGTGCGGGGAACAATTGGCAAATAATTCGAAAAATGGATAAACCGTCCTTGATGCAAAATCTTTTGTTTGTATTTGAGGGAAAAAAATGGTTAACACAACTTTTAGGGCACGGTCGCCAAAAAAGGTAAGCCATGTTTTTTTCTTTTTTTTTACAAGTTTTGATTATTTTTATTGAAAAAAAACTGCAAAATTTTTATGGAAATGATTTGCTTACACTTGTTTCATACCCAAATATTAAATTATGATTACAAATAGTAAATAATATTTAATTAGTGTTTTCCCGAAGCATAATTTTGCTGATATTTTTTGGTAAAACTGCATGTTTCGATGGCCGCGTGAATTTTATGGAAGTAAAAGTAAACAATTCAACAAAAAAATTTTCGGCGCATGTCGGTTTCCTCCCATGAATAGTTTAAAATAGTAGTTTAACCCATATGATTAATTTATAACTGTGATTTTTCATCACCATTTTTTATTTCCAAAGTTGTTGTAGGCCATGGAACTAATTATTATTTTGGTCTTTTTTTATTTTCATTTAAAAATGTTTTCATCTCCTTCTATTCTGACACGTAGAGTGCGCTTCAGTCAGTCACAGACAAACAAGAGGGCACTGAGAGGGAATTGTGTACAATAGGACACAAATTAGGTTGAGCATTTATGCAGATGTGTACATGTGTCCCAAAAGTTGGTAAAAAGTGTCCTCTGGGCTAACACACCTTCAGGAAAAAAAAATAATTACCTATTTTTCCCACCAAATTACCTCGGTTTTTGTCCCCACTTTGGTAAAAAGACGGGAAATTTCCCTCTTTTTTAACCACCCAGTTTTTCATAAGAAAAAATTACTAGCTTAACTCGGGAATATTTTACCAAATTTTAACCAAAAATGTTACTTGGGAGGGATTTTACCACTGCGATAAATCAAGTTAAAAAAGCTTGACCAGCGTATTTACCGATTCTTCGTTTTTTATTAGCTTTAAAACCCTAGTGTATACTTCGTCTTGCCCTACCGCTTTTCTGTTTTTAGCTGAAGATATTGCACGTTGTACTTCCTCTGGTGTTATATCTATGCCTTGATTTGAGAATTCTTCTGGCTGTTCTGATCGGTTGTCGGTAAAGGGATGTTCTACGTAGCTACACCATTCTTTTAATTTTTCTCTGATATCCGGTATGATTTGGCCCGGATTTTCCACAAGGATTCCAGCTTGTCTTTTATTAAATAATCCAGCTGCGTCCTTTATGCGTTTGTGTAGACAGGGAGGCCCGGAGAAAGAGTTGCAGCGAAAGTAGGGGCATAGGGGTATGGCAGAAAGGGCCCATGAAGAGGTATAATTGCCAGACCGTCCCTTTACCACTACTACTACATTCAGACGACACTTATAATTCCATAGGTTAAAGGAATCTCAGAAAAGATAAGAATAATAGGCAACCGATACCACCTTCGGACTGTCTTCAAATCGACCACAACAATAAGAAGTCAATTGACAAAAACTAAACCACAACGCCACGACACCAATAACTGCATCTACCAGGTACCATGCGAGTGGGGATATCTACATCGGAGAAACCAGCCGACCCATGAAAGTTCGACTTTCCAAACGCAAACGCAAATCTCGACAAGCAAATAGCTCAACATTGCTGGGAAAATCAACATCATATGGAATGGAAAGAGGCAAAGATCGCCGCCAAGGAGGAAAACCTATTCAAGCAAAATTCAAAAAAACAGCATTCATCCTGAGGAACCAGAATGTATTTTCTTAAATAAGCGTCACCATCAAGAATATTTGGAAACCTACACTGTTCGGAGGTAACAGATTTCAACTGTGAAAGGGCGGAGCCAACCAAGCGTAAACTTCATGGCTCACTGAACACAGGTTAGATTTATCATAGAGTAATATACCTACGGAACAGAGGCGCAAAGCGGACCGAAGTGGATCGCGGGCTCCTGCGCGAATCCTCAGCGTTTCTGAGTACAAGTCTGCGATCTATTTCGGCCGGCTTTGCTCCTCTATTCCGGAGGAATATTACTTTATGGTTCACTGAACACATGCTTTTGTTTGAAAGTTTGAGACAATGATGTATTTGAAATTAACTCTGTGTTTCGGACTTCCATTGTCTATATTTTATTTACACACGACGTTGCGATCAGTACAATCTCTGATCGTCTTCAGGTGCAAACTACAATTTATTCCTAAGGCTACGTACTTATATACTATGGGAAATCACTTAACCGTGAAGTTTAAGAAGTTGTCTCCGCCCAAGGAGGGGCTTCCAAATATTTGGAATTTCAACACTTGGTTTACTGAAAACGCCCTGATTCTGCCCAATAAAGGCAGCTTCAAGGAATTTTCGTTTTTTCCAGTGTGACTCCTTGTGCAAAACCTTTGCTTCTGTCATTCGGTGTTGTTTTGACCATGCGTGTTCGGCGATTCCTGATTTCGTTGTTTCACCTCTTTGGGTATTCGTCTGATGTTCTTTAAGCGTAACAGATAGTGCTGTTTTTGTTTTACCTATGTATGATTCACCACACTCACAAGGAACTTGGTAAATACATTCCTTTACTTTGTATAATAGAGCCGTTCAAATTTGTAACAATTCTGATGACTTGGAAATCGAAATAAGAAACATTAAGAAGGATCTGCAGCAGAATGGTTACAGCCAAACTTATAACAGCAAACAGGACAGATATTACAAGACCAAAACCAGGCAAATGCATTCCTTACAATTCCATACATTAAAGGATTACCAGAGAAAATTCGAAGAGTAGCGAACAACTTTAATATTAAAACAGTTTTTAATTCTAATAATACAATTCGAAGTCTTCTTAGTAAAACAAAACCGGAGAACAAACAAAACAAAGAATGCATTTACCAAGTTCCTTGTGGGTGTGGTGAATCATACATAGGTGAAACAAAAAGACCACTATCTGTTAGGCTTAAAGAACATCAGACGAATACCCAAAGAG
Organism: Oxystoma pomonae; assembly: GCA_963921995.1. Classification (NCBI taxonomy): domain Eukaryota; kingdom Metazoa; phylum Arthropoda; class Insecta; order Coleoptera; family Brentidae; genus Oxystoma; species Oxystoma pomonae. Next base: position 84,728,233 of record OY998168.1, on the reverse strand, counting down.
GTGAAACGCATGGTGAAAACAACACCGAATGAAGTGGACAGAAGCAAAGGTTTTGCACAAGGAGTCACTCTGGAAGAAACGAAAATTCCTTGAAGCTGCCTTTATTGGGCAGAATCAGGGTGTTTTCAGTAAACCAAGTGTTGAAATTTCAAATATTTGGAAGCCCCTCCTTGGGGGGAGCCAACTTCTTAAACTTCACGGTTGAGTGATTTCCCATAGTATCTATGTACATAGCCTTAGGAATAGATTGTAGTTTGCACCTGAAGACGATCAGAGATTGTATTGATCGAAACGTCGTGTATAAATAAAATATAGACAATGGAAGTCCGAAACACAGAGTTAATTTCGAACACATGCTAGTTTATAAGATTAGGTAGTCTTAGTTTTTGTTACTTTTCACCTGATGATGATTGCAGATACATAAGCATTTGAAAGGTTGTGAAAATGTAAAAATAAAGATATTGGAAGTTGGAAACTCTAGTTTATTCTCAAGTTCAACATTGTCTACCACCTTCAAACAACGATTTTAATTATGTTAATTATTTTTCAGTCGTTTTGGCGTCATTAGTTAAACATTTTTAAAGTTTTAAAACATTCTCTATTTACCTGAGTTTGTTGACCTAGCTTCTTGCACCAACGACACGAATTCGGAGTGTGAAATATTCGTCGCGTCATGGCCGTTTATTTGCAAAATTTGATCACCTTCTGAAAGTCTGGGGCTGCATTTTTCAGCAGGAGTGTTGGGAGCTACTCTAGACACTAAGATTATTGGCACGGTTTCAGTTCCTCCTGAAATCAAATTAATAAAGTCAACAACAATTTCACCAAAAACGAAAAACTGCTGACTCTTAAAATAAAAAAAATATTGTCGAATTTTCGTGTGACAGTAGTTACCGTGACGATCGTTACTGAAAATTTTGCCCTTATATTTTATGTCTCTTGGGTGTTACGATAGTTAGGGCGAGTTTGTTAATTCATCTATGATTCTTGGTGACAATCGGGTTCTTAAATTACCCGAATGATTCACGACGACATCGATGCTCAACGACTCTGGGGGCCGGTGAGCCTTCCCAATGAATGTCACTAACGTCATTTAATTAGCTGTTTTTCGTTGTTATTATTTTGTTTTGAAATTTTTTGATGTTTTTTTAACAACGATTGCCGACTTGATAACAAGTCGCGTTAAAACTATATGAAAGACAGTTTTCGAGGACTAATTCTGGGTTTATACATGAAAATAAAATAATATAAGAAAACCCAATAAAAAACATATTATCATCACACGATCACGTTTGACCAATGGCAGTGCTAATTCTTATTTTTTGTTTTTATTTGCTGAATAAACCCAGCATAAGGAGATAAATAAATCTTTAATTTGGGCTGGTATAAGATGGACATAAGTTTTATCCCCGCCATATCCTCGTGAAGCCCTACGAGGATTTTTCATTCGTCTTTATTAATATTATAAGACATGGGATTTTTTTCGATAAAGCACAAATTTCTCAATTAGAAAAAAAATTAAAACGAAGTATGGAGTTTTATTTACCTTTGACATTAAATCCATACTTTCCCTCCTCATCTGGAAACAACACAATAGTGACCACGTTATCCTCCCCTCCAATCTGGGACGTAGGGGAATGACTGACACTATAAGGCGGGGTGTCATAAAGACCGTTTGAGGTGGGGGAAATTTCCTCGTCCGCATAGCTGATGACTCGACCAGCGATTCCCGGTGAAAACGGGCCTTCGAGGGTGCGTTCCAAAAAGCCACCATCGCTGAAAAGATTAAATATTGACTGCTAAAATGCTTTGGCTGTCTGTAGAAACCAAACTGCGACTTTTTATCCATAAGTAAAACAGGGACGTTATCTTCCCCTCAGACTTGGGACATATGCGAATGACTGACTGCTATGGGATGCCATAAAGACCGTTTAAGGTGGGGGAAATTACCTCATTCGCGTAGCGAGTCTTTTAGAGTGCGTTCCAAAAAGCCTCCCAATGAACATTTTCAGAATCTTCTGGTGACAGATATTTATATAATTAATATAAAGAGGGTTCCATTGATACCCTAGGGTATTTAGAAGTTTTCTACAAGAATTGAGTTTGTATATTTGTTTTATTAAAGGCTCTAAATTGATGGTACCCTAAAGTAACATAAAACTGGCGTTAACAATATTTCCACGGATATCTTTATAAAAATTGAAGTCATCGGTTCAAATTTTATATAAATTGGTGTTAACAATGTTTCCAGCAACATATTTATAAAAATATAAGTCATCAGTGACAAAAATTGGTGTTTGAAATCTTTCTGTCAACCCACCTATAAAACCGTAAGTAACTATCAATTAAAGATATATAATAGATTGGTTTTTAAAATGTTGCTATTAACCCACTTATAAAACTTAATTAACCAACAACAAATTTATATAAGATAAGATTGAAAATATTTCGAGAGACACTTATAAAAACTTGGGAACTCACACGCAATAGTTATATAAATTGGTGTCTGTAATATTTTTATGAACTCATTCATAAACCTTTTTTGCCCATAAGGTTTTTTCTATAATGTTGTTATTAATTTCTTTATACAGTGATTATAATAGAACTGTTTTTAGAACAAAAAAAACAATTTTAATTTATTTTGGCAATTATAATAACAAAACAAACAAGATTTTTTAAGGTTAATTTTGTGACATCAAAAGGCGCGTTTTTGCGAAATCAAAAGGAGCGTTTTTGCGACATCAAAAGGCGCGTTTTTGCGACATCAAAAGGCGCGTTTTTGCGAGATACCATACCATTATTATCTTGTTTTAATTACATCAATCTGAGAGAGATAAGAGATCCAAATCTTCTTGAGATAGTTGCCGATGACAGATATAGGGATCGAATGCATTTTACACCCGATTCCCACCAGCGTTTCCGATGCGCAGTCACCCTGACTCAAAAAACTCATCACGTGGTCCGACATGAACTTGTATAGGCAAATCTCGCTTAGACCACATGATACGTGTTTTGATTCGGGGACCCACGAATGAGAAACGCATAGATGGGAACCGTGTTTTAGAAAAAGAGAACAATATAGTAACCGTGTTAAGGTTGCAAAAACGCACCGTGAAACGTCGAGCGCATATGCTGATACTGCTGGTCGGCGGCAAATGTGAACACCCCGGAAAATATAGCCTGTACACCGTTCGACCCCGCAATCTAACTATATTCTTGAGATAGTTACCTCTGATAGTTATGCGGGCTTGAAGTGTGTGGAGGCGGGTATTTTTCCTGGTATGTGTAGTATGCTGGATCTCTCGAGGAATGCATTTAGGAAAAGAGAACAATGGTAACTATGTTAAGCTCGCAGAAACAGACCATCAGTGTTCAACACTGCGCCATCTGTAGCCCTTTGTTCCAAGTAGCATCATTTTTTAAAAGGGTTATAAAATAGTGTTGACGAGATAAACAGTGGTATAGTTGTATTGTTTTTTTTATAGAATTGTCGGAAATTTTCGCCATTTTGGATTACAAAAATAGGTTTTTGGCCTAAATAAAAACGTTATTTATGGGGTTTCAACATGTATTTCAATAGAAATATTGCTTGTTAGGGTTAAGAACAACAACGAAATTCAATATTTGTCCCAGAAAGAAAAAAACGCGTATGAAAAAAAAACTGATAGTTAAATGAATATTTTTTTTCACGTTTTCTCAAGTATTTTTGGAGCCCATGAAATTTACGTGAGTGTATTCGAAAACTATACAGTACACACGGGACCGCAGCTGATTTTCAGAGTAGGATGACTTGAAAAACAGCTTTTATTTGACTATAGTATATAAATATTCATATTCCTCCTTCAGCTTATCTCACTTTCATTTTTATTTATTTTAGAAGATTGCTAAACACCATTTTATAATTTTTTTTATTGTAAAAAGAAAAAGAATAATACATAACCAGCAAAGGGAAGAAAGATGGAAATCTATATTTCTAAATCCATAAAAACCTTTAATTTGTTATGTAGTGTTGTTAGAACAGTTGTAAAACCTTTTTATAATAGTCTCTATACTTGAGGGCTCATAAGGAAGTTTTATAAAATCTATATGTTGTTTTTCTATCCATTACTATGTACCATAAATTTTTATAAGCTGGTGTTGAACAGTTGTTTTTCAAGTCTTTTTTACTCATTTAAGAGATATATTAGAGTTATAAAATTATCACCAACACTAAATAATATAACTTTTGGTTATTTTATGAAGGTTTTATATTATTTGCTGTAACTTTTATATAGACAAAACTGCTCATTGGGCTCCATCGCTAAAAATATTTAATTTTGACTATTAAATTGGTTTGTTTACTTTTTATGGCTGTTTATAAAAACAAAGGGTCACTTTTTATCCATACATAAAAAAAGGGGCGTTATTTCAAACTACACGCCGAAAAATCCCAAGTCATGATAATAGCTATAAACAAAAACATAAGAGAACACATGGAACAACAATTAAGAATACACATAAACAATAAACCAATCCCTATAGTTCCCGAAGTTAAGAATTTGGGTGTCATTTTTGATAGTTCATTATCGTTTGAAAATCATATTAAAAAAAAACTGACAGCCGCGTATTTAAGATTGAAAAATATTACCAAAATAAAAAAAATTCTGCCTTCAAAACAAAATTATTTTTCTGCAATAACTTGGTTCTTTCGCTGTTGGATTATGGAGATGTGGTATATGGTGATGGCTCAATCAAGCTACACCCCCCCCCCCCTCATTTGGATATTGTAAAAATTATGTACTAATTTAGTCCCTTTTTAAAAAAAATTGTACTTAATGAATAACGGAGTTATTTCCCCTTACTTAAGAGGCAGATTTAATGAAAGTCGATTTGTCATAATTTTGTACTCTTAAAGAAGGGTACTTTTAGTTTACAAAAGCCATCGGTTCCTAAGATTTTTGTTTGTTTGTTATGGGGTGACATTCGACCAAAAGGGACTATGCCAGAATTTGGTACTAATTATGTACTAATTTCGTCCCCTTCTAGAAAATTGCCTACTCTCAAGATAACTAAATTTTTTTTGTTTTTATGGAGTGTATAGCTTGATATCAAGGCTGCTGCCCTCTGCTTAAGAAATAGATTTGAGAAAAAGCAACTATGGCATAATTTGCTACTAATTATGGCATAATTACTTTTTTTAAATCTCTTTCCTAGGAAGAGGGGGGTGTGCCTTGATATCAAGCTACACACTCGATATAAACAAAAAAAAATGAAGTTATCTTGAGAGTAGGTAATTTTTTAGAAGCGGACGAAATAAGTACATAATTAGTATAAAATTATGACATATCAACTTTCATTAAATCTGCCTTCTAAGCATGGAAGTTGCAGCTTAGCGCCAAACCACCCTCCCCCCTTTTAAGTGCGAATAACTCCGTTATTAATTAAGTACAAGGATATTGTAAAACTAAGTACATAATTTTTACAATATCCAAATAGTTTCGTTGAGGGGGAAGGGGGTGTAGCTTGATTGAGCCTATGGTGATGCATTGTCGTGGAAGACTTGCAAAACGGCTGTTTGAGATTTTCCTTTCAGCTCCCTTACCGTAATTATGTTACACCAGTTTTGAATATTTATAAAATACTAAATATGGCCAACCGACGAAAACATCACATGTACAATTTTATATATAGGGAATTAAAGAGTGAAAAACCTGAGTACCTTGCAAAAAAGTTCATGCTTCTACATCTGTAGCCATAAAAATGTGGAATATGAAAAAAATATTCACTGCAAACTAAAGCAAAGCTGCTAGAAGAACAAATGAGGCTATAAAATAAAATAGATAATACTAGATTACCTTTCGCGCCTTTGCGCCTCCCTCCCAAATGATCAAATGATGTTTATTTATTACTACATTTAATTTTAATTTTTAATTTTTATTGTTAAAGGAGTTCTCCATCAAAAATACAAGTGAGGTTTATTTTGTAGTAGAATCGTGCCAAGTCTAGAAGCAGCTCCGTTTTCTGATATCACTTCTAGTAATCGAGATATTCAATTTTGAAAGTTTTTTTTTCCTATATAACGTTTATTTCCCAACAAACTGAAAATGTTTATTACAGGGAGAAATCATGTTAAATTAACTTGAGAGTAGGCATTATACCCTTAGACATAACCACTGTTCCTTTCCCCTTTTTGAATCTATAATTCGCCTTGTCTTTGTTAACTTATGTCAGTATCGCAGCAATTCAAGGCGTCTATTACCCAAAAGGTTTGATAAAGCTCCAACATTAATGACGAAAAAATCTTTTTTTGCCTTTCACCTGCCCTTATTCTGTGTTTTTTTAGCAAAATAAAGCATTGCATAAAGCATAAAGACCGTTTGAGACAGGGGACATTTCCTCGACCAGCAATGCTGGGTAAAAACGGGCATTCATGGGTGCCGCCATCGGTGAAGATACAATTTTTTAAGTTTTTATCCGTTTCTAGAAAACAAAGCGTCACTTTTTGTCCGTAAATAAAAAAGGGACGCTATTTTCCCCTTCAATTTGGGACCTAGGGAAGTGACTGCTAGCGAATTGATAAAAAAAAGTTCACGACTAGTGCGCTACTAGTGCAATTTTTGAATTATTTTGGGAAAACTAGTGCCAGTTATTGTGTTCTATAGAGCAACTAGCAAAATTCAATTTTTATATTTGTATAAAAATGACAGCAGAGCCAGTTTGGCGGGATTTTTCGTGTCAGCGACGAGGATGATATTCACAGTTAGTTGGGTCAAATTAAAATAGTAGATAGATTAAAAATCTTCCGAATGCCAGTGTGATATTTTGCTTGTGGTTGCTATTCAACTTTCTCCTTGTCTTGATATTCTTTTTAATTTTTTTTTGAAAGGCAGGATTGGATAAGGGCAGCTTATCTCACGTTGGTCCATTGTGATGCCACATGTGCGTGAGAGTACATGAAATTAACTTCAATCTTGATTGAATGAATGAATGTAGAAAGGCGAGCGGGACAATGGTTTAGCCCTCGAAGCCTGCCTCGTTCGCAAAAGAACAGATTTTTCCGGGCTGCAATCTTCTTACATCGCCTGGGGCCAGCAGATAGTTCCCAAGGTGCTCTTGACCTGGCCAGAGCCGGAAACTCCACCAGGTCATGTTCAACCTTGCCTAAGGAAGTGGACGGGCTTAATTGAACCAACCACAGCTGTTCAAAAAGTCCAAATCCTGGTAGAACGGATGCCATAGAACGATGCACCCGACAATAAGTCCATTTTATGCTCTCAGGTTCCTTGTCGTTCCTGCAACTTTGACAGTAGTCGTTGTTCTGTCGTTGGGCTGTAATTACTGAAGTCAGTCTCGCTCGCAGCAAAGTAGCTGCCCTTCTCACATTCCATCTTGACCACAGCTACCTTGAGAATATGCAGGTATCCAAACATCTTGGTTCCGTCAGCTTGACAACGCAGTTATTGACGGCTACTATAAGGTCTAATTAGTCTAGTTTTTAAGAATAAAGGCAACATCTTACTCGTCAGATATCCTAGAATCTTCAGTCCACGCTTGCTTTGGTTCCTTTGTTTCAGTCGTTGTTACTTTGTGCGTATCGTAAGGCCTTGACGGTCTAGGTGGCGCCACAAGGACTTTACCTTTGTCTTCTAATGGAGGGGGCTGCGATCGATCTCTAATCTATAAATAGAAAAAGAAATAGACAAAGAGCTTCTTGCTCCTAAATAAACATATCCGGTTTTTTCCTTTATCTGCCTGCCGCATGCAATGTCCCGGGTTCGAATCCCAGTTAGGTAGATGCATATTTTGTGAATTTGTCTTTAATTTTGCAAACAACTTGGCAAAAATGTCTGCAAAAATTTCTATTTTTTTTTTGACCTGTCAAAAATGTTGTATTCATTAAAATCCTATTTGATCCTGTTTTTGAAATTTTGGGAGACAAAAATCGCCTTTAAGCGTTCAAAAAAGATATTTTGACGCCCATGGTTATTGGATTGATTTAGCATACAGTGACGAGTCGGTTATTTTTTTCCATTAGATTTCAAATATGCTGTGTCCATTGTGGCGTTTGGTGAAGATACTTTCCCTAAATAAATGCGATAAATAACTTGAGGAAATAATTTCACACTTGGCTGAGTTTGGTTTGATCCACTGAATCTCGATTTTAAAAGACAATTTTTTAAAAAGTACTTACCAGTTGTTTACTAGGCGATCTAACAAACTTCCTTTCCAAAATGCCTCTCCGTTTGACATCCGACACAGTTTGAAACTCGGTCCTTCCAGAATAAGTAAATTTTGATCCGAGGGATAGGGGAAATTTCCTCTTAATCTACAAAAAATAAAGTTCAACAAGGTCAAGAATGTATAGTCACTGGTGCAGTCGCGGAAGTAATAATAAAATGTCTGATTTATATTATTCTCTGTAATGTTTCCAAAAGTTTCTATTATTATCAGCGCTGATTAATATGGCACCGCGTCAAAATTAGATTAGAGAAAATTTAACAGCCAGGTCTCTTTCCATCTCGCGCGCTCTCATTGCCGCGTCCGCCGTTCGTCTTTTAAACGCAGTTCCGCCAGTTCCTACACAAGTTGCTCGATCTCGCCGTCGAATGAAATGAACCTCTGCTTAATGACGCGGAATAGTCGCACATGCGATGAAGTAGGTGGAGCCTAGCAGGGCGAGTACCGGGGTTTGGTGTGCTCCAGTTCACTTGCTTTGCCTGGTTACTGTGGTTCGTGATGCATTCACGAGTTTTGCGATTTGATAAGGGCTTTTAATTATACTTATTCTGTTGTATTATTTTAACAATTGTTATTATGAACATTTTCACGGTAGAGTATTAGAAAAATAATTTGTCACTGTCAATTTTTCAAATTTGTGAACTTCCTCTTCATAGATCCCGAGCCGCCACACTTGCGAGTGTCAATTCTGCACGTAGGTCGCCCATCTGCCCCTTGCGCCCACGTACCCTATCGGCATCATAAAAGTGGTACACAATACTTTTTGTTGTAATACCTTGGTCTATTTTTACAAACAAAGTCACCCATTATTGTATTTTTCTTAAACAGTCAAAGTATGTCATTCTGACAAATAATTAAAAAAATGCCTCCACAAATTTCTTTATTTCATAAAGCCCAACTTCTGGCAAAACTATAACTAGGATGGTCAATTAGGGACATGGCTAGACATTATGAACGCAGTAAAATTACGATTATAAAAATTAAAAAACAATGGGAAGAAGATCAGACAATAGAGAGAAAACAAGGGACTGGTTTAGATTAGAAGATTATGACCTTTATGGAAGATACCCCTTTTGCATCTGTTGCCCAGGCAAAGAGATCAACTCAATTTCCAGGATGTGTAAGAGTGGCACGAAATCGTGTAAGGAAAGGCTCTAATTTAAGATGTCGTGTAGCTCCTAAAAGAATTAAAAAAAAAAAACAAGCCGAGTTACTTTTTACCCTTAATTACTCTCTAAAGGCGAAAGGTAATATTTTTCGATCAAAAATTTTTCCAGTCCTGTAGTGACAGAAAACAAATTCGGGTGTATCGTCCACCAAGGACGCGCTATGAGGAAGGAATATTTTCGATAAATATGGAAGGCTCACATCACAGGTTTGCGTGGACATCACAGAACTTTACCAAGACCAGTTTATTTTTCAACAAGACAACTGCGCTACTCATATGGCCAGAATTTGCCAAACTTGATTTCGGAAGTACTGCCTTAGCCTGCGAAAACCCCAAACTCCAATCCTATGGAAAATATCTAAGGTTTAATTTCAAAAAAGCTGAAAAGCTTTAATGTTGTGATGGAAAATCAATATCACTTGGTCCAGTGAGAACGGTGTTGGTCCAATTAATAGTCAATGCTTATGAAGAAGTGATTGGTGCAAATGAAAACCTTTTTGAAATTTTGGCCGATTCTCTACCAAGAAGGTTAAATGGTATAATTGAGGTGAATGGCGCAATGACTAGATATTAAAGTTTATATGTTTCTATTATTTTATAATTTTCGTTACAGTTGTGTTTTTTAATTTTTGTCAGTTGTTTTATGCGTTAGCGTATTATTGTAATATAAAAACTATTTTTGAAAGTAATCTTTCATGTCAATATTTTGACATTTTAATACAAGTCTGTCACAAAATATAATCCGGTAGTTAACCATAAAATTTAAAAAATACATATGTTTATCATGTACCAATTTTATGATGCCGATAGTTTACCTACTAACGTTCAACTCAGATAATAATTGAGACATTATCTAGTAAGCAACCCAAAGATTTCACGTAATGATATCGAAATTTTGATAATATGTTATTTCACTGAAGGGTCACATACAAGAGCAACAATGGTTCCGCTGCAAAGCTAGCCCTATATTGACACACGTGCCAAGTATTGCTCAACTTTCTGTAGTTAGGTTCCAAAAAGATAGAGGGCGCCAAAGTTACAAAAAAATCACTTTTGTGATTTTTTTAAAAGCTTTAAATAAGAAAGTTGTAATTTCGAAAAAAATGTATATTATTTATAATTAATTAAACAGTCTCTGAACTACAGCCACTGAAAGTCGCTAAAATTCTTTGAGAACCGCTTTCTGGGCATGCATGAAGTTGCGTGTTGAGGATTACATGTTATTATTTATAGTAAGAGCAGTACAAGCTTGTGACGTACGCTACACACATGACCGCGTCTGTCGGCATGAAGATTGCCGAAAGTACCTGACAGAGTGACATATAGTCGGGTCGCGATAGTCGAGTCCTTTTGGGTAACGGGCCATCCATCGCTTACATAAACGTGACAAGAGAGGGGAAGAGGTTGCAAAAATGTTAAAGTGTCGCAGGGGAAAATTTGGAAAAATGGTATATTGATGGTATGTGGTACAGTAAAATTGTCATTTGAAGTCCAAAAAAAACCAGACAGACTGAGTTATTTGTATGTTCTTTTCTTTCTGAAAGTAAAATTCCCAAGTTTGTGTTTCTCCCACTACTAGCCATTTTGAAAAAACTTTGGAATCGATTTTCTCCATTTCTGTTGGTCGGAGGCAAAAAAGTGTAGAAACAAAAATCTTTGGCATAAAATTTGCAATATTTTTTTCTTACAGGTTCAACTCTCTGTAGTTAGTTTTTAAAGATAGAGGGCGTTGAAGTTACAAAAAATCAGTTTTAACGTATTTACCCGACTAAATGTCAGTATGTCAGATACTTTCGGCAATTTTCATGCCGACAGACTGGGTCATTTGTGTAGCGCACGTCACACGCTTTAATTTGATATCTCAATTGTACTGCTCTTACCATAAATAATAATATATAATCCACAACACGCGACTTCATGAATGCCCAGAAAGCGGTTTTCAAAGAATTTGACCAACTTTCAGTCGCTGTAGCTCATAGAAATCAGAGTTCCCCTCTGATTTCTATGCTGTAGCTCAGAGACTGTTTAATTAATTATAAACAATATACCTATTTTTATAGGATTTTCATTTAAAGTTTTTTTTTTAAATCACTGATTTTTTGTAACTTCGGCTTTTTGGAAACTAACTACAGAAAGTTGAGCACTTGGACCACAATTTTTAAAATTTTATGTCAAATATTTTTGTTCTCAGAGTTTTTCGCCTCCGACCAATAGGAATGGAGAAAAGTTGGTTACAAAGTTTTTTCAAAATGGCGGATGGTTCCCGAGGAGTGGGGGAAACACAACCTTGGGGATTTACTTTTAGACCCCCCGAAAGAACATACCAAAAACTCAGCCTCCCCAGATTTTTTTCGAGGTACCCCCCTTATTTGTGACAATTTTACTGTACTTAATTATGAAACATTCATGAAGACCCACACCAATTGTTACTAAATCTCTAAATTGTTAAATCTCTTTTTCCTTATTCTCAATAAAGACAAATAGTAATAATAAGACCACCCAAAAAAAAAGTTAAGTGAATTAGTTGTTTTGGCAGTGGTAAAATTAAGACACAAATAAATAAATTACCTTTGGTGAATGCAACCTAAAGAACGTGTGATGCTCAACGCAGGCTTTCCACAAAGTTTTGGACGATCGGTAGGCCTCCATGTTGAATCCCAATAACGTGTCGTAGTTTTCGGACTAAAAACCAATCGCTTGTTTACTTAAGAAACAACATAACATATCACCTTAATTTTTTATGTGACTTTTTGTTAGTTTTGTAAAAAGTAAAAATTTTTCATTCAAATTTTGGTATTAAGGTTGCAAATTAACTACGACGGGACAGTAAAAAATCACATTTATACTCGGAAAGGGGCGCAAAAAATTAATTTTAAATTTACAGATAGTCAGAATTTATTCATTTATATAAAATGTTTGGTAAAGTTAATTAATTGAACGTTTTTACACTGAAATTATTTGTTTTCATTCGTGGAAAAACTAAATTTATTTGGTTTACATATTGGGTTTTATATTTACATACAGGGTGTCCAAAACTCATTAGAAATTGAAACCTCTCAAGTTTTATATAAATCGTTTATTTAGTCAAGACTAATTTTAAGGCTTTGATTATACAATGGTACAATAAGAGTGGCCGCCGGATTAATCTGGAAAACTATGAGTCCTAAAGAATTCTTACATAAATTGGGACCTGCCTTTTCAATAAAAATATTTTTGTGCGGCTCAAACTTTCCAAAGCCTAGTTTTAGGAACTCTAAAACTTCCCCAGATGAATCCGATGGTCAGATTTATCATCCTACAAACAGGGTTGGCCATTTAAAAGGGTTCACCTAGATTTTTTCAAAAACTGTTAAAAATTCGCGAAAATGCTGAAACACATCGATTTTGTTTGTAAAGAGGACACTTTTTGGCTATCTTGAAATTTTTATAGCGCGCATCCCCTTTGAGGGGTAAACTTTACCCCTATATTTTGAATAGGGAAAGTGGGTCGAGTGATACCTTGTTTTGAACGTCTCCTGAATGTCTTGACAATCGTATAAAAATTTAGAAAATCTATCGATTAGTTTTTGAGATATTCGCTTTCACAGTTGCATGGACAAATGTAAAAATATTTTTTTTTTAAGAATTTTTTTTTTTGAGAAATCCCGGGACACATTTTTTCCTCTAGGTTGCATTCCCACGAGAGGTGAAATTTACATGTACAATTTGAGCTTACTTTGATTGAAAGTAAATATCTCAAAAACTAATCGATAGATTTTCGAAGTTTTTACACGATTGTCAAGACATTCATGAGACCTTCAAAACAAGGTGTCACTAGACCCACTTTCCCTATTGAAAATACAGGGGTAAAGTTTACCCCTCAAAGGGGATGCGCACTATAAAAATTTCAAGATAGCCAAAAAGTCTCCCCCTTACGTACGAAATCGATGTGTTTCAGCATTTTCTCCAATTCTTTACAGTTTTTGAAAAAATCCAGATGAACCCTTTTAAATGGCCAACAATGTATAAACACTAGTTAACACAAAAAAAAGGTCAACAATAGAAATAGCTGAGTCTTATAGATTTTAACCTGCTCGACGCAAATCTATCGCTTAAAATATTTCTCGAGGCCTGGTTTACATGATACAGGAGGTATACCTGTCTACGAACCATAAACCTTGTATCCTAGTATTACTATATAATGGCAACATATTTCGAGTTTCAATCATCGATGTTAGTTAGTACGTCGATGGTTTCAATATATGTTTCATATCCCAATATAGCTATTGTTGGAAAGTGCAATATAACAAATATGGTTGGCAAAGAACCACGCACAATTTGAATGGAAACTGCATCTCAGTGGGATTTTAACGCCTTCTAAGTATGTTATTGAGACAGTCCCTGAGAGGATTTGGTCTCATAGACACAGGTGCCGATATCTACAGGGTAAGCCAATAATAGCTGCCAAACTTTGGGATGAGCTTATTATTATTATGCTTATGATGACCGATATCGGCAAAAAAAAGCATCAATTCCCACTAAAATGACAACGCTGAATTTAAAAATGACATTTATTTTGACAACTGTCAAACCCTGTCGAAATGATGGAAAAATAATGAAATTTAAGTTTTTTGAAAAGCGATAACGTTATTTTTACTCTGCTGAAGACACTAAATCGGAAACCGTAAAAAAAGTGACAGTTGTTTTAACTGTCATTTACTGTTATGAGGAAAACTACTGATGCGATGACACATTTTTACGAGTGGGGACTTGAACTACATTAAATTAAGGTCGATGAACTCAAAAATGTTACGCTTTGAAAGTTAAAAGAATGACCCTTTTCTAAACTGCAATTTATCGTATTGAAAAAATGACCGTTAAGAGAACTGTCACTTTTTTACGGTTTTCGATTTGATATTGTCAACAGGGTAAAAAAAGGTATTTGCTTTTCCCAAACCTCCATGTTTATAAATTATTTATTCGTCATTTTGATAGGGTTTGACAGGTGTCACAACTAATAACATTATTAAGGTCATCGATCTCAATTTAGTGTAGTTTCGAGTCCCCACCCGTAAATATATGTCATCGCACCAGTGGTTTTAACCATAACAGTAAATAACAGTTAAGACAACTGCCAATTTTTTTTACGGTTTTCGATTCGATATCGTCAACAGAGTACAAAAAAGGTATTGGCTTTTCCTAAAACTTCAAGTTCATTGATTATTTTTCCGCCATTTTGATAGGGTTTAAAAGATGTCAAAACTAATAACATTTTTGAGTTCATCGACCTCAATTTAGTGTAGTTCGAGTCCCCACTCGTAAATAAGTGTAACAATAAATGACAGTTAAGGCAACTGTCACTTTTGTTTACGGTTTCCATTTTAATGTCTTCAGCAGAGTAAAACGAAGGTATTCACTTTTCCAAAAAATTTCTTTAATTATTTTTCCACCATTTCGAAACGGTTTGACCTGTGTCAAAAAAAATGTCATTTATAAATTCAGCGTTGTTATTTTAGTGGAAATTGATGTTTTTTTTGCCGAAATCGATCATCATAAGCATGATAATTATAAGCTCATCCCAAACTTTGGCAGCTATTTTTGGCTCATCCTGTAGAGGATTTTGTCTCATAGACACAGGTGCCGATATCTACAGGGTAAGCCAATAATAGCTGCCAAAGTTTGGGATGAGCTTATTATTATTATGCTTATGATGACCGATATCGGCAAAAAAAAGCATCAATTCCCACTAAAATGACAACGCTGAATTTAAAAATGACATTTATTTTGACACCTGTCAAACCCTGTCGAAATGATGGAAATATAATGAAATTTAAGTTTTTTGAAAAGCGATAACGTTATTTTTACTCTGCTGAAGACACTAAATCGGAAACCGTAAAAAAAGTGACAGATGTCTTAACTGTCATTTACTGTTATGAGGAAAACTACTGATGCGATGACACATGTTTACGAGTGGGGAACTCAAAAATGTTACGCTTTTAAAGTTAAAAGAATGACACTTTTCTAAACTGCAATTTATCGTATTGAGTAAATGACCGTTAAGAGAACTGTCACTTTTTTACGGTTTTCGATTCGATATTGTCAACAGGGTAAAAAAAGGTATTTGCTTTTCCCAAACCTCCAATTATTTATTCGTCATTTTGATAGGGTTTGACAGGTGTCACAACTAATAACATTATTAAGGTCATCGATCTCAATTTAGTGTAGTTCCGAGTCCCCACCCGTAAATATATGTCATCGCACCAGTGGTTTTAACCATAACAGTAAATAACAGTTAAGACAACTGCCAATTTTTTTTACGGTTTTCGATTCGATATCGTGAACAGAGTACAAAAAAGGTATTGGCTTTCCCTAAAACTTCAAGTTCATTGATTATTTTTCCGCCATTTTGATAGGGTTTAAAAGATGTCAAAACTAATAACATTTTTGAGTTCATCGACCTCAATTTAGTGTAGTTCGAGTCCCCACTCGTAAATAAGTGTAACAATAAATGACAGTTAAGGCAACTGTCACTTTTGTTTACGGTTTCCATTTTAATGTCTTCAGCAGAGTAAAACGAAGGTATTCACTTTTCCAAAAAATTTCTTTAATTATTTTTCTACCATTTCGAAAGGGTTTGACCTGTGTCAAAATAAATGTCATTTATAAATTCAGCGTTGTTATTTTAGTGGAAATTGATGTTTTTTTTGCCGATATCGATCATCATAAGCATGACAATTATAAGCTCATCCCAAACTTTGGCAGCTATTTTTGGCTCATCCTGTAGATATCGGCACCTGTGTCTATGAGACGAAATGCTCTCAAAGACTGTCCCAATAGCATACTTAAGCGGCGTTGAAATCCCACTGAGATCCAGTTTCCATTTAAATTGTGCGTGGTTCTTTGGCATGCAGTTGGGGTATACAAAATACTGTTGTTTTCTATGCGAATGGGATAGCCCAGCTAAAATAGATCACTATAAAAGAAGAAATTGGCCAAAAAGACAATTTTTTGTACTGGGAGTGAAAAATATTACGAACAATCCTTTAGTTCCTTCAAATAAAATATTACTTCCGCCGTTACATATCAAACTTGGCTTATTTAAAAACTTCGTTAAAGCTATGAACAGAGATCTTTCTGCCTTCAATCACATAAAGCAAAAATTTCCCAGAATAAGTGAAGCCAAGATTAATGAGGCAATAAGAAAGCTTCTCGCGGATTCGGGATTTGACGCTGTTCTTGAGTGAAAAGAAAAAGAGGCATGGGAAGCCTTTAGAATGGTGGTGACCAAATTCATAGGAAATAAAAGAGCAGAAAATTATCCAGAGAACTTCTACAATTATATGAAAATATGGGATAATATGTCCTTAAAAATACTCTGCTGCGGTAAGTCTTGGGGCGTTAGCCCCAAACAAATGTACTGGCTGTATATCACGGTAGTTAGACCCATGATTACATACGGGGCAATAGTTTGATACACGAAGGGCAGGCAAATGCTGGTTCGTGCCAAACTAACAAGCATCCAACGTCAAGCAAGTATGGTGATATGTAGTGCTATGAGCACCACACCATCAGCAGTGCTTGAATGCCTCCTAGACCTTCCTCCTCTACACCTTGTCTTGGAGAAAGAGGCTATGAAGGCAACCTACAGAATCATAGCCAACCAATGGGGTGGCAGGACAAGTTAAGTAGTACCAAACCCTTTAACGCGGGAAATTGAGAGCCACTGCATTCTAGGTCTGCTACCGGATCTAATGCCCGCAACAGTAAACAGCAAAAAGCTATACAACACTATTCTCTCAGATAGGGAAGACTGGACGACAGACAGAATAAATTTCTCAAGTGAAGATAGCTGCTGGTACACTGACGGATCCAAAATGCCTTCAGACGTTGGATCTGGAGCTTACTGCAGCCGGGAAAATATTAGGATTATACATAGTCTTGGACGAATGGCTACAATTTTCCAGGCGGAACTCTTCGCTATTGAAATGAGCGCACGTTGGATGATAGATCATAACTGGCGCAACAGATTAATAAAGATACTCTCCGACAGTCAAGCGGCCCTTATGGCTCTTGAATCCTATAGGTTCTCATCGAGAACCGTTAGGACCTGCCAGGACACACTGAACACCCTATATAGGGCGAATAAACACTGTGTCGCTGGTATGGATTCCGGGACATTCTGGGCATCGGGGAAATGAGACTGATGCCGACCAGCTGGCGTGTGAAGCGGCCTATGCCGTCTTTATTGGCCCCGAACCAGCCCTTGGAATAGTAAATAACACACTGCTCTCTCAGGCTGGATGGAAAACAAGTTCCACCAATACTGGGGAGAATTGCCGGGACTGGCACATCCTAAAGAGTTAATTACAGAAGCCTGCAGGAAGAAGGCCGGGAAACTCATTGAGCTCAACAGGTTGATCTATACACCGGACGCAGAATGGGTCCAAGTGAGGACACCGAATGTATGCTCTGTATGGAGTATGATGAGACGGCCAACATGTGCTTTGTGAATGTCCGGCCATTGCACGTCAGCGTCAACGTATCTTCGGTAAACCACAGATCGACGGACTGGATCTGAATGATGCTTCACCAAAGCAAGTTGCGAGGGTCTTTAAGGGGCTGAATATTCTGTAGCAACAAAAAATGTTAAAAATGAGCCACAATAGACCCAATATTGGTCGCAGTGGACAGTGCCATACTGGCACACTCACAAACGAATCAATCAATCAAAAAGACTAATTCGCCGAAAACTGTGGATATGTGAGTGATGAACATGGGGACCGATTGCATCAAGAAATTGCAAATATGGAAAACACTAAGGGAAGTGGAATGTTTCAATGTTAGCGGATTGCTGTTGGACGCTTTGTCGAGAGAAACCAGAGGCTGTGTATAAGAGAAACTTAAAAAGATACAAGAAAAGTGATTAGTCATTATTTTTAATTAGATTTAATATTATAGCAAGTATAGTAGTTTTCAATATGTAGAGACGGTAGTTTATGAAAACCCGAATTACTAGTTAAAAACAATGTCCTACTGAAATTCTCAAATGGCGTGTCTATGCAATAAATGGCACTAAAATATTGTGGTTCTATTTTTTAATCATGAACTAAGAAAATTTTTCAAAAACAGTTTGGCTCTATTTTAGCCATAAACAATCAAAAAATTTGATTTTTACCCAGGATCTTAAAAAAAAAATTGTTGCCTAACCTTCTGTTAAAATTGACTGACTAAGCTGATTCTCAAGAGATGCCAACTTTTGTTGTTCACTAGCTAAAAAACGTGTATTTTTGGTAAAAAGTGATCAATAGAGAATTCAATCCACTTTTTATTAAAATAAGGAAACATTATATTGATTTCTTTACTTTTTTTTAATACATCAATACCAAAAGGATTTTGTTAAACCAAAAATGAAGAAAATTACGGTTAAAAATATATAAAACTACTTAATTTGTCGAAATATAGAACTGTTACATTTTACGTTTATCATTTGCGAGAATGTGAGAATAGATGGTTAAAGCTCTAATAGATGCCACTAGTCAAGAACAATTTAATTTTCTCCCCACTAGGACACTTTAGGTTCTCACTTGAAGAGCATGTCAGTATGGTTTTAGATATAGGTAGAGAGAGTTGATTGCTTTTCTTAGCGAATCTTAATGTATGTGATTTGGGCAATTGACTTTTTTATATCTGTGAAGTTAAAAAAATAGGTAAGTTTTAAACAAATTTTCGTTTCTCTTTTGTGTAGAAATTGTTCTTATAATAGCTCAATTTTTGCAGCGTTAATGCTCTTAAATTATAAAATGTGTTTATAATTTGATAAAATAAAATTATTTAAAATCCTAATTTCCGTGAACTTCAACATTCACACTATTTTTCATCTTTCTTAAATACAATAATAAACATTTCACAATTTATCATTTTTGTGAATCTTTCCTCACCATGTCAGTTTGTACAACTATTTAGAAATATCAGTGTTAGACCCTTTTTAAGTAAAACAATAAAGTTCCCTACCTTCTCAACAGAAATTGTTTTAAATTATTGTGAATCTTTTCTCAACTCCGTGAATGAAAAATTTCAAAGTTTTTCAAATAAAAATCAGGTCCACATGTGGAAAGATTTATCATTCTAAACATGTAAGCTAAATATCCAAAATTTACAAAAAATATGTGATCTTTTTTTTTAACTTCCTTTTTTTGGAAAGTGGACATCTCATGAGAATCAGCCTTATAGGATTATTATTTTTGTCGTTTTTTTATACTATAAAATATATATTCAACAATATCATTTAATAAAAGCCGTTTTAAATCTTGAAGAAAACGCTTTCGAATATTTGATAAATTAGCGTAGAAAATAATACATGGTACCAAATTTTAAAATCGAAAATCTTGCCTTTCCTTCACCAAACCATAAAAAAATCCTGACTTTTTTTTAATATGTTTGGTTAAAAGACCATAATACTAAGTTCAAAAGGTTTAAAAACCAGGAGCGATTTGGAAAACCGCGAGGCGATGCATTTTTATGTTTGATAATAATCACCAATGACATATTTTAGTATTCTGTTTTTGCTCATTTCAAAGATTTTGAAAAGTGCATTTTTAGTATTTTAATTATCCTGACTCTTTTTTAAGTAAAAGCCCCTGACTATTTCGACTTTTTCTGACTGCGATTATTTCCTGGTCTTTTTTACAGAACTTAAGTTATACATTTTGATAAGAATAATTGCAGGCGTCGTTTCCTGGGATTTTCTGCTACAGTACTTGGTCATACAAACCACTACCAAACAATTTTTCTCATATGCTAGTTTATAATGGATCACGCTGTACAGGGGTAACCACGAGGGGGTAACCACTGTTGGCAATCATGTCACAAATCTTACCCGTTCGCAGGCTCTTGCAGTCCCTGCGACTGCCTAAACCTCACCAAACCCCGCCAAACCCTGTCTTACACACCCTAAGAGACCCTGTGAGTCTGTGGAAATCCCCGGCAAGCACTGCCCATTCAACAAAATTGGCAGTCATGTCACATTTTTTGAACTATTGGTTACCTCCTCGGGTATTCATTCTAATGTTTTAAAAAAATTACTCCACTTTCTCCCAGTAAAAATTTGAAGTTTTAAATAAACATCCTGTAAACTATTTCGGATTAAAAACTAATTTCAACATAATTTGTTATTCTTAAAAGAGGAATGTGACCATGACGTCAGTACATAAATCTGAAGTTAGTATTTGTCATTGATACTTATAATTCTAAATGATTAGGCTTACTATTACCACAGGGTGCTCACCAAACTTTCAAAATCGAAAATCCGGACCTCCCCTGACCAAACTGTAAAAAAAATTCTGAGACTCTTTTTGGATATGTTTGGTTAAAGGACCATAACTAACTATAAAAGGTTTCGAGGAGATGCATTTTAAGTTTGATAAGTGCATTTTTAGTATGGCATGGTGACTGGTGAGTATCATGTACTGTTACTTACCGGTTCTCTCCTTAGCTGTATAAAAAACTGCTTTCTTTTAAAGGAAATTTTCATGATTTTGGCCCACGAAAATGTGTTTATCTTAACATTATTATGAAATACTACTAATCCTATATGCGTTACGCCTAGTTGAATGTCCTTGTTTGTATTGTCCTAAAAAGAAAAATCACAAGTCAATTATTATTTCTAAGGGTCTAACCATATCAATAAGTTTTTGCTAAAAGTAAAAGATAGTAGTAAAAGTACTTATGGTACGGCCATGATAAAGCCTAAAATATTTTTGTCAAATACCTCTTAAAGTATTTTTAGATGTACTAATGGTACGGCCATGATGAAGCCTAAAATATTTTTGTTATATACCTCCTAAAATATTTTAGGCTGTGTGCTAAAATAATTTAAGGTAGGGCACGTTTGTTGGTAATTTTAAAGAATGTAAAGAACTTTGATTAAAATAAATTAATACCACCTTATTTACACACTTTGCGCTTTAAACAATTACAATGTTTGTCTTTTTTTTTGGACAAAAATGGTGAAATAAAAATCATATGCTCGACACCACTCAAGATAACAGACAAATGACAAAACAGGAAATTCGAATTTTTTTTCAAAAAATGGCATGAAATTATCTTCATCTTTCTCTTAAATACTTTTTTTAATACTGCTTTGGTACGGTCATGATGAAGCCTAAAATATTTTTGGTATATACCTCCTAAAATATTTTCGGCTGTGTGCTAAAATAATTTAAGGTAGGGCACGTTTGTTGGTAATTTTAAAGAATGTAAAGAACTTTGATTAAAATAAATTAATACCACCTTATTTACACACTTTGCGCTTTAAACAATTACAATGTTTGTCTTTTTTTTTGGACAAAAATGGTGAAATAAAAATCATATGCTCGACACCACTCAAGATAACAGACAACTGACAAAACAGGAAATTCGAAATTTTTTTCAAAAAATGGCGTGAAATTATCTTCATCTTTCTCTTAAATACTTTTTTTAATACTGCTTTGGTACGGTCATGATGAAGCCTAAAATATTTTTGGTATAAACCTCCTAAAATATTTTCGGCTGTGTGCTAAAATAATTTAAGGTAGGGCACGTTTGTTGGTAATTTTAAAGAATGTAAAGAACTTTGATTAAAATAAATTAATACCACCTTATTTATACACTTTGCGCTTTAAACAATTACAATGTTTGTCTTTTTTTTTGGACAAAAATGGTGAAATAAAAATCATATGCTCGACACCACTCAAGATAACAGACAAATGACAAAACAGGAAATTCGAAATTTTTTTCAAAAAATGGCGTGAAATTATCTTCATCTTTCTCTTAAATACTTTTTTTAATACTGCTTTGGTACGGTCATGATGAAGCCTAAAATATTTTTGGTATATACCTCCTAAAATATTTTCGGCTGTGTGCTAAAATAATTTAAGGTAGGGCACGTTTGTTGGTAATTTTAAAGAATGTAAAGAACTTTGATTAAAATAAATTAATACCACCTTATTTACATACTTTGCGCTTTAAACAATTACAATTTTTGTCTTTTTTTGGACAAAAATGGTGAAATAAAAATCATATGCTCGACACCACTCAAGATAACAGACAAATGACAAAACAGGAAATTCGAAATTTTTTTCAAAAAATGGCGTGAAATTATCTTCATCTTTCTCTTAAATACTTTTTTTGATACTGCTTTCTCTCTACAACATCCTTAAATATATTTTATTTTTAGAGAGAAAAAATATTTTTTGACATTACTTTTTTTTAAATGCTAAGAAACCAATGAAAACTTGTAAAAAGTGAGTTTTTTATTCTACGAATCGACATTTTGGAGAGAAGTATAAAATGTGGCTAGAATCATGGCTTAGAAATGTGAAAAACCTACAAAAAAGTCGGATAAACAAAAACATTGCCGCTTAAATTACTCCAAAATGTCTCGACGAACAAAGCAAAATACTTACCAACGTGTTTGTATTGACAGATTTTTTTTGTTTGATCAGTACCCTCTCCAGATAGGCCGATCAACTCATACCGATTTAGTGTCCTTTTATCCACCTTGGCCGCCATTTTCACTCAAAAGTGACAGATAATCCATTAGTTTTCTGTCAAAATGGCGGCGAAGGTGGATAAAAGGACACTAAAACGATAAGAGCTGATCGGCCTATGTGGAGAGGGTAATGGTTTGATACATCGACGGCTACCGACCAAATTTCGATAGAATCAATTTGAAATATTAGGCGATTTCGGCAAGCTTTGGTACATGGTTTGCTACCCTGTTTGGTCTGTCAAATCATGACGTCACCGTGACTCTGGTATCCTTTTTGGTACCTATGTCAAATTGCATACCGTGGAATGTAACACGGTTCTGTGGTTTGGTATAGTGCTATCTCCCTCTATTTTCGTTTTGTCCTGCTTTAGAAATGTAAACAAATAGGTTGGATTTGAAATTTTTGTTGTTTTCAGCTGTAATGCAGTAGCCCATAGGTTACTCAAAGGATAATATGTCAACAGGTGATATGAGAATATTCTTGAATATAATAGGCTGAAAGGTTGTGGAAGATTGTATCAAGGATTGTGACCAATTTGTATACTGACTGCAACATAACAAAATAACCACAAAAAAAAAACAAAGAAGTGGTTAAGGCACATTTTTCTTGATCTACCTAACGAATTCGGAAAAAGTGGTATGTTACGCCATTAATGTCACAGGCACCAATTGATTAACCAAATGGTATACCATATACATATACATAGGGTACCAAAGCTTGCCGAAATCACCTATTATTAGCTTTGGTGACAGCAACAGACATAAAACCAAAACGCAAATATCTAATAACATTTTAAACTTAAAAATACACCACCGCTTCTGAGATCTAAGCATATTCTTACTTTTGCTTTATGTAATTCTACGCCATACATATCTATCCTTTTGGCATGGTCTAAAAAATTGAATTCTGCATCGGCTGGTAATTGGCCCCTAAAATTACAATTAGAAAGAGTAATTTACATTACGGTTACAAATGAGAAAGTTAGCTATCATAAGCACTAAATAATTTCTTAATGCGATCTCCACGTTAGGGAATGAGGCGCAGAAGTTATTATTAAAAAGAGTTTTGAATTTTGTACCATAACACAAGCCAGCGAGTTATAGCCAAAATGCTTCGATAAAAAAAAACTCAGAATCAGGACGTATTTAGAATGATTAGGGAATAAAAAGTTAATAACATTTTTTTAATTAAGCCATTTTTTAAGGTACCACCTGCCTCCACTTTTTTCAAAAACAATTTTGTAAATATAACTAACAACAGGTGGTTTACAAAACGCTTGTCGTGGCGGACACATAGATGTCAAAGTCATTGAAATGTTGTCATTGGTGGGTCAACGTACAAACTTAATTATGGTGTCAGCGCCGCTCTGGGGAAACCGAAGAATATTAAACAAATTTATTGATAAATTTAATGTAACAATCTTTGAAAAATTACGTAATTCCTTTACAAAATATTTAAATATTAATTCTTTTTTAAATTCTATGTACTTCATCTCTAATAAACACTTAGTATTAAAAAATATAGGTAAGGTTAAGTTAGCTGAACAATTAGATAACCTTATGGTTAATTTAAGTAGGAATAATGAGAGTATCAGTTCATCACATTTTTTACATTAAAAAGCAACGACGTTAGTAAACATGCTAAAGAATCAGAGCTCACATTCTTTCTACTTAATATACAGTCGTTACGTAATAAGACAGACGAAATTTTTATTTTACTTGAAAATAATGACTTTCCATCGTTTATTCTTTTAACTGAGCACTGGCTGTTTGAGGACGAATTGTGCTATATTCCAGACTATGAGGTCATATCAAAATACTCTAGAAAAAACGGATATGGGGGGACACTTATATTGGGGCATAAAAATGTTCTTTCTAACTACGAAACTGTTAATATCGATTTTTATAATAGTTTTATCTTAGAACAGCAGTTTGAATTCTCATACATATTAAAAACTTAAATATTTACGTAGTGTGTATATATAGGTCCCCATCAGGAATAACTAATGTATTTCTAGATTGTCTTGAAGGTATTTTAAACAAGTTTCCAGCCAGAATCACGCAACACTCTTCAAAAATAATAGATTATGTTTGTAGCAATTTTAATTGTGATAACCTTGGCTGTAGCGTTATACCTTCAGGATTCTCAGATCACGAAGCTTTGGTTGCTAAACTAAATATTTCTTTTAATAGACCCAAAAAAGAGCAAGTAAAACGTAGAGTTTATAGTAGTAAAAATTACAATAGTTTTAAAATTTTAGCCAACCAACAAAACTGGTACGAATGTCTAACATCAGCAGATCCAATTCAGTCTTTTCAAGCAAAAATAAAAACTATATTTAATAAAACTTTTCCTCTTCGTAAAATTAAAGTTAAAAATAACAAAAAACTATGGATGTACCGTTCAATTTACAGAAGCGTATTAAAAAAGGCAAAAGAAATTTATTACAAAAAAAGAATTGATAATGCGGATAACAAAGGCAAAGAGTATTGGAACATTATAAATGAGTTCAGAAACGTTAAACAAAAACATAAAGATAAACCTACTATTAATCCAAATGATCTCAACACATTTTACACATCCATTGCTGCAACATTAACAAGAAATCTAGACTCCCATATTGATCCCTTATCATATTTAGAACCTGCGCAACACACGGAAATATTTAAATTTCAAAATACCGATGGAAATGAAATTAAACACTTACTAAAGACCATAAAAAAACAAAACTCATCTGGTACAGATAATATATCATCAAAACTTCTAAAAAATTTGCCAGACAATGCCATTGACGTTCTAGCCTTAAGCATTAATGGATCATTTAGCACTGGAATATTTCCTCCATGCCTTAAAACGGCCATGGTAATACCCATTTTTAAGGGAGGCGATAACACCGACCCGTCAAACTACAGGCCTATTTCGCTGTTGAGTACGCTGTCTAAGTTAATGGAAAAAATAGTAAAAAAACAACTTTTGGAATATTTAAACAATCACAATATAATTAATAAAAATCAATTTGGATTTCAAAATACTAAAAACATTAACGATGCTGTCTTTTCCTTTTTAGAGAGGCTTTACCTTAGCCTTAATGATCAGGAGGTTGCTGCGGCAGTGTTCTGCGATTTTTCAAAAGCTTTTGATTGTGTTGATCAAGGAATACTGATGCAGAAGCTAGATCATTATGGTATTCGGGATACGCCATTATTTTGGTTTTCATCTTTACTCTCAGGAAGAGACCAGTTCGTTAGTGTTAATGAGAGTGCATCAGGGGTTCAGACGATTAGTCGGGGGGTTCCTCAGGGCTCTGTCCTAGGACCGGTTCTGTTCCTATTGTACATCAACGACCTCTTATCCTTGCCAATCTCAGCGGTGGTTGCTGCTTTTGCTGACGAAGCAAATGTTTTATGGACTGCAAAGTCTTTAATTAATTTTTGTACCACTATAGAAAAAGATCTCTCTTTAATAAGTCAATGGTGTGAAGCAAACAAACTCTGCTTTAATATAAAAAAAAAACAAACATCATTACCTTTAAATGTGCTTTGACTAACATAAAACTAAAAGACGAGACTATCGGAAACAAAACAACAATAAAATTCTTAGGCATTCACATCGATACACATCTAAAATTTGATATTCATATAGACCAACTCACAAAAAAACTAGCCAAAGGATGTTACGTCATAAGAGTAGTTGCACAGGAGCTTGGCAAACAAGCAGCGAGGGCGGCTTACTTCGCTTTAATTGATGCACACATACGTTATGGTATAGCTTTCTGGGGTAGCACAACAGACAGTCTGTTACATTCAGTGTTCATTCTACAGAAAAGGGCTGTTCGTTGTATGTGTAAAAAAGGATAAAGAGAGTCATGCAGGCCCCTGTTTAAGCAGGAGGAAATACTAACGGTGTCATGCATTTTTATATTAGAGTCAGTTTGCTTAGTATACAAAAAATTCCTTGGTTATTCATATGAAAGAAATTATAATTTTAGACACAATAACTTGCCATTGCCAATTCCAAAAACAACACTCACAAAAAAATCATTAATTTATGAAAACATCAAAATATTTAATCACTTGCCCCAAGATATTAAAATCATTAACAATTACAAATTATTTCGCACTACAGTTAAAAAATTTCTAGCAACCAAAGCATTCTATAACTTAACTGAATATTATCGATAACTTGACTGAATATTATCTTAACTGAATAACTTAGTAAATAATATAATTTCGTTTTAAATGTCTTGCTTCTTTTAAACTTTAACTAATAACACTATTTGTGGTGTGTTTATTTAATTGTCTTTTACAGCGCATATCATTATTTTTAAATGTTGTATTTTTTGTTTTATACTTTTCTTTAAATTTTTAGCCACAATGTAAATTCTTAATAAGAGTATTGCATGATTTAGAGTTTAATTACTTACCTATTTATAATAACAATTGCTTTGTCAATGAAATATGTTTATTTTGAGACAATAAAGCTTATTGAGATTGAGATTGAGATAACTTCAAGACTTATTAGAAAAGTTGCTCTTATTGCGAAAATACGTTGAGTTATAAGCATTTATAATTATCATTATTTTAAAATCTAATATCTTGAAAACTAAACAGAACTGAAAGATGGCAATTCTTAATGACACCCGTTTGATTCATTGGCTTAACAAAGTGCCACATAAACAGGCCTCTAGCAGAGATCTCTTATCCAACGAGATGCGACAGTCAGCAAGCCGTTTTTTTATGCGCATGATCGGGACTGCGGGTCTAAGCTTCAAAACCTCCTGACGCTCGTTGATTTATTGGTCCGAATAAGCCGAGAGGTTTTTCGCATTTTGTTGGTGTGCGCTTATTCGTTAGAGTTTTTCTATTTTTGACATCGTTCTTGCCACATTTTGGTTTTGATTTATTTATTAGTATTTTGAATCATGCCGGGCACTTGATGTGCTTATCATGTGTGTCAAAACTGGTATGGGCATCAGTTTTTTCTCTTTTCCTAGAGATACAAACGGTTACTATACTACTCTTTGACGTCGTTAACACTCTAAAACCTGCTATGTGTATTTTTATTAATTTTACAGGAACGAGAAAATTTTGTCATTGTTCTAATGGTTTCAAAAACTAATAACAAATACATAAAATTAAGGGTTAAACGACTTACCTGTAAGGAAGTTCAATCCAAATTATACGAGATTGGTCACATCCAATTAGATACACCAGGTAGTTGTCTAGAGAATATGGCGAAATTAGTTAAAAAGTTTAAAATTGAAATGTGTTTAAAATATATTTCTTAATATAATTAGCTAAGAAATCTTTTGAAATTAAAGGTTTATTATAAAATCGATTGAACGTTTTTTCGAAACATCCCGCAGCCTTTCTAATACTTTTGATTGATGCACCAACCCTTAATGCTGCGGAAGACACCCCATGTCCTGTGCTATGTCCTATAAAATTTGATTCTATTTCTGCGTTTTTTAGACCTTTTTAAATCCACCTGCTAATGTTTTGGGATGTAGCGGGCTTATGAGGCTTTTTAATTCGAATTTTAATCGAAATAGTTTTGTTTTCTGTATGCAATATATAACGGTAAAACACAAATAGAACTGTAAATTTTCTTTGAAACAGGATACTTAAGCCAAGGCTGAATTCTTCTGGGTCCAGATATTTTAAAAATATCTGTAAGAATTATTTCTATGCCGTCTTCGTTAACCTTGATGTTACTTATAGAAAATGTCTGAACTCTTTGAGCAGAACAAAGAGTTAAAAGAAGTACCATTTTTATAGCTAATAACCCGAATGTTAAATTTACCAAAGGGTACAAGTTACCTATAAAAGGTAACACTGGTTCCGGATACCAAGTTTATATTTCGGAAACTGAGGGCGCAGCTTAAAAATGCGTCTTATAAACCTATCTACCATTTCTGATTTTTCTGCTCGCAAATTAAATTTAAGGCAGACCTATGTGTGTTAAGACTTCAATATTTCCCAGTATTTTGAGATTCTGTTTCTAAAACGGATACAACTTGATTTACATTAGGCTCAATATCATTGTCGCAAAACTTCCATCAAACGAGGATAAAAGTAAATCACCTTTCGGATTAAAAGGATAACTTTTACATACACCAGACATATCGCATTATCGTTTTCAATTTTTTCTCTTTTTTTTAGATTTTTGGGAACAGTGAGAAAGGAGGAAATCTATAAGAATTAAGGTTTTTCTAATTCATTGTGAATGCATCCACTGGAAGTCACGACACAAACCGGTGGCATTTTTTGTTCAGGTAGCTTGCAAATAAATATACAATTTTTATACCAGATTTCTTGTTCGCTATATGATTATCCAACGTATTTATGTACGTGGCAAATACAAAAAAATAAACCTAAGCGCACTGCCACATCATTCTCCCAATAGCAATCAATTCTTAGCAAAATATGACAATTTTTTAAAATCTTTTACAAAGCTTGTTAAGCAATAAAAAGCTGCCTTCATTTCAAGAATGTTTATGTGTTCCTCCTGTTCACCTTGTTACCAAAAAACCCCCTTTTGCTTCCTTTCCATTGCAACACACCCCCATCCCGATTTGTATGCATCGGAGAAAATTTTAATGTTATAATTAGGCTGTAAAATAGTATGTGCTTTAACCACCACTCAAGTTCATTTTTAACTAAGAACCTAACAAGCATCTTTTTGTTATAGTTGTTCCTGTTAGCTTTTAAGGCACGATATTTTTACGTACGACAAGCCGTACTCTATACAAACCGAGGCTAGCCTTCCTATAATTTGCGAGGTATTTTATTTCTTCCTTTGAATAATGTGAATGGCTGTTTTTATTTTTTTTATTCTTTTTTGTGCGATATATATCCACATATTTTTTGCATTAAGGATAAATGCTAAAAATTGAATCTCTTGAGTCGCTTGTGTATCGTTTTTTAATTGTTAATAAAAAACCCAATCTTTTAGATAATAGAAACAGGCCTGAAAGGGTGGAACAAAAAAGTGCAGTGGCTAAACCGAATGGTAAACATTGGAATTCAACTTTTGTTTTGAAAAGAAAATCTTAAATATGCATCTTTAAGATCTAATGTCGCAAGGAAGCAGTTTTTAGTAATTAAGTTCTCTAATATCTTCCAGTTGAAAATGAGGTGGGCGAAAGAACTTTATGTAGGTTTCTAGGATTAAAAAAACTGATCTTGACAGATATTAACAGTTTTAACCGCTCCTACTTATAAATGATGTATGTTTTTCGAATAAATTTTTAACTCATTTTTGGTAAATTTTGAGGTTTTGGGGGTGAAAAAAAAAAGGTTTGTCCACAAAGGGAATTTTGTAACCTTTTGTAAAATCAAAGCTAATTTATTTTGAGTTATTTGATTCCAGTCTTCCGAAAAAAAAAATTTCGACAGGAATACGTTTTTTCACTGTTTAGCTCTAATATTTCCTCTCGGCGCGTTTTTTATATTTTTGCTATTTTCGGCAAAACCCGCTAAAAAAGAAAGGATCTGGATTTTGCGCAGTAGCAATTTATTATGTTTTTGCATGAAACAATATTGTGGCCAATGCAAAACAACTGCGCCGATTCGGAAAGACCCAAAAGATCTTCATCAAGGGCTTCGTCTCTCCCTTTTTTGTTTAAGCCAAATTAGAGAAAACCCGCTCTAAGGCTGTCAAACCTTTTCCCAAAATGGTTTACAATTTACGTATCTCTTTTTTGATCTGTGGATGCTAGCATCCTGGATTTAATTTGGGTCCTTGAAGAATTTGGCAATTTTTCCGGGAATTTTGTATTTTTCGAGGAGATTATTTTTAGTTTCCTAATCTATATATTCCCATAGAAAGATGCTTCTTCCATCTGCAAGCTAGCTCTGCTGATATATCTGGACTCAATGTACTATCATCCGTCCCCCCTAATATACTTCCTAAGGGGTGCCTCTCTATGCTAGAGTTCGAGGAACTACTAGTGTCTGACCAGTTGAGGAACTGTCAGATTCGTCGTCACATATAATAATATGAAAAACTATGTGCTAATAATACTTTTTTAAGTAAACATACTATAATCTTCTTAGAAAATTGGACACCCGGTAAAGTAAACCATGCATCGGGAGCATGGGTGAGATATGATAGTATTTGTTTTTACGTGCAGCATATAGGATATAGCGTGCTAAGCAAAAAAATTCGGAGTCATGCTCCGTCTACATGGAAAATTCGGTTGAGAATTTTTGTTAGATTACGACGGGTGAAGGCTTTTTGTTATAATAATTATTCTGGAAATTAAAATGTGATATTTTGTAAAACGATTTTATTAACATTATGGAGTTTTTTATTGAGACTAATATGGCGCGCATAAGTCAAAAACTATGCAGGGTTTAAGTTTCTATGAGTCATAAAAACAAATGTGTGTTTACAGAATAAACAAACCCATGGCAAAAAATATTAGCCAATAGCCTAATATTTGTCTCACTCCACTGTTTAAAACTGACAATGCGCCTTACTTACTTCCTTTCCCAGGTTCTTCCTTTTCTTTTTTAGGTAATCCATTTCCTTTTCACGTTTTCGTTTGTTAGATTATTTCTTTAAAAGCGTATTTTCACAATTCGCGCACGCGATACCGTAACTAGTCGCATGACAGCGCAAGAAGTATACTGAAGTACCTAGCAGAGATCAGGCCGGCTGCCATGGCGGTATGTTTTTCTTATCTCTAAAACTTGTGTATGACGTGCTACGAAGTATCACTACCTGGTGTATCTAATAGGATGTGCCCAATCGAAGTATAATAAGTTTTAGGCAACCTAATGAGTAGATTAAAGTAAGCAGTTATAGGTTTTGACTCAAAATTATCTTATTTATTATTTAAACCGTTAATTATAACAATAGAGATATTAAGTCAAATAAAAAAAATAGAAAAATCAGAATTTTATCTCACCTGTAAAAAATGTATGTTTGGTATTTGTATAATTTATTTACATTATTTTATATCAAAAAATATTTTTGATTAATATTTAAAAATACTTAATTATTTATTTAATTAATTTAAGAAATTACTTGAAATTTATTTGACATATCTTTCTGTTCCCCTTCTCCAAGAAATCCGTTTGCTTTTTTATCACGTATAGATAATTAATTATTAATACATCTAAAATAGATAGATACGAAATCAAGGTCACGAAATACGGGACCCCCAACTTCAAATGTGCCGACACCGACTGTCGCATCTAGTTGGATAAGACCGGTTTCGAGATTAGCGTGACGTACTATTCCATGTTTTTGCTTTTTTTTTAATTTTTGCAATTTTGGTTTTTTGACGTTTAAAAATCCAAATAGAAAACAAAACAAAAACTGAGTAAGGCTTGTAGGTCTTGCTAATACCTTCAAAAAATACTAACATTTGTTAAAATCGGTTCATTGGTTTTTAAGTTACAGCGGTTTTTCTGAAAAAACAGGCAATTTTTTGTTGTTGTTTAAGTTAATAGCGAAATTTTGGAACGCATAAAATGTTTACAACTTTGACAGTCGCTGTGGTAGTTTTTAACAACCACTACCACGCATCGATTTTACACGAGTTTTTGAAACACATTAAAAACTGCCACTTGTAAAAGAATTTTAGAAATGAGAAAAAATAAAAAATTGGGCCTTATTTTACAAAATAATCTTGATCTTGGGTGGAAATAACGAAAATTCAAACTTGGATGAGCATCCCACAAGGAACACACAAAGGACCAAAACGAAAAGAGAAATGATTAAACGATGTTTCGCCATGGGCAAACATCAATAAACACCATCATACATTTTGATTTCTAACTTTGAATCACTCACAAATAGGCGTCGTTCCGCACTGGTACTTATCCAAGTTACCTGATACGGATTCGTCCTGGCGTGTTAATATTTCCAATAGGATTATGCTAATAATGCAATTAAAAACAAAAAAGAATTTAAAAAAACCTCCAAATCAGTAAATCAACCGAAAAGAATCTAAAAACAAAAGATCTTGGGTGGAACTAACGAAAAGAACACAAAGAACCAAAGCGAAAAGAGAAAGTGTATGATGGTGTTTATTGATGTTTGGGAAGGGTGACCAGTGGAACCACTGATGAGCCCACTGGTTGCCCAGGGCGAAACATCGTTTAATAATTTCTCTTTTCGCTTTAGTCCTTTGTGTGTTCCTTGTGGGATGCTCATCCAAGTTTTAATTTTCGTTATTACCACCCAAGATCTTTTGATCTTTTGTTTTTAGATTCTTTTCGGTTGATGTAACTGATTTGGAGGTTTTTTAACTTCTTTTTTGATTTTTACTTGCCTTAGGAGCATAATCCTATTGGAAATATTAACACGCCAGGACGAATCCATATCAGGTAACTTGGATAAGTACCAGTGCGGAACGATGCCTATGGTGTTTAATGATGTATGGGGAGGGTGACCAGTGGAACTACTGACGAGCTCACGCTGGTTATACAGAGTGAAACATCGTTTAATAATTTCTTTTTTCGCTTTGGTCATTTGTGTGTTCCATGTGGGATGCTCATCCAAGTTTGAATTTTCGTTATTTCCAACCAAGATCTTTTAATCTTTTGTTTTTAGATTCTTTTCAGTTGATGTAACTGATTTGGAGGTTTTTTTAAATTCTTTTTTTGTTTTTAATTGCCTTAGGAGCATAATCCTATTGGAAATATTAACACGCCAGGACAAATCCGTATCAGGTAACTTGGATAAGTACCAATGCGGAACGATGCCTATTTGTGAGTGATTCAAAGTTGGAAATCAAACTGTATGATGGTGTTTATTGATGTTTGGGGAGGGTGACCAGTGGAACCACTGACGAGCTCACGCTGGTTATACAGAGTGAAACATCGTTTAATAATTTCTTTTTTCGCTTTGGTCATTTGTGTGTTCCATGTGAGATGCTCATCCAAGTTTGAATTTTCGTTATTTCCAACCAAGATCTTTTAATCTTTTGTTTTTAGATTCTTTTCAGTTGATGTAACTGATTTGGAGGTTTTTTTAACTTCTTTTTTTGTTTTTAATTGCCTTAGGAGCATAATCCTATTGGAAATACTAACACGCCAGGACGAATCCGTATCAGGTAACTTGGATAAGTATCAGTGCGGAACGATGCCTATTTGTTAGTGATTCAAAGTTGGAAATCAAACTGTATGATGGTGTTTATTGATGTTTGGGGAGGGTGACCAGTGGAACCACTGATGAGCCCACACTGGTTGCCCAGGGCGAAACATCGTTTAATCATTTCTCTTTTCGATTTGGTCCTTTGTGTATTTTAGTATTTTTGAAATTAATTGCGCCAAAATTCTCTAAAATTAACCAGAAAAATAACCACAACGAAATGGATTCATAGCTTACGGCTGTGGTAGTGGTTAATTATTACAACGGAATGACGATTAGCTATTGCGCAGACACCAAAATATCCCTAATGTGAAATAGGTTTTTGTGGTCAGATTGTGGGGGCCCTCAAAGTGTGGGGGCCCTGGGGCAGCTGCCCCGCCTATAATCCGGAGCTGATAACTATGAGATACTATAACGGCCCTGCTCTTGCACTTTCCGAAAAAAAAGTCGTAACGATAATAACTCCAATCCAGTTAGGCTAGAAAAAATGCAGGACCAAAAACTCCTCTGGGCGCGACCAGACTGCGTCAAGCATGCGCAGTAGATTTTTCGCCTTCGGCCTTGCCCAGGGCCAATTATTTTCTTAGTTTTTTTTTAAGTTATTATTGTTACACATTTTGATTTTTGCCATACTTGGGCCATTATAGTATCTCATAGTTATATGATTTTTTTTTGCTTTTCAACGTTATTATTGTTAGTTAGTTTCTTATGAAGGATCCAGCCAAAAATCACTGCCACATGCAGATGGTGTGAGTGTCATTTTGGTCTGTGGTAACATTGGACCCAAGTGACAATTTTTTTTGTCATTGTTTGATGTGATATATGTTGCTTTTTCATTTTTTTAATGTATGCGTATTCTTTTTCGGCGCTTTTGGAATCACAAGGACTTTAGTAGTGGTGCAGAAGTGCGTTTATCTGTTTATTAGGTAAGTAGCCATGTGATTATTTTTATGTTAAAGTTTAGCGAGGTAAGTAACACAGTCGTGTTTACCCACTGTGCTCCCACTTAGTAGAACTTGACCATTCGCAAAATAACGTGATTTAGATAAAGAATATCACGTTAATAGTCAGCTTTCTAACTTTTTTCTTTAAATCGCATGTTAAAACGTAAAAAACAGATGACTTGAGAAAAAACCTTTATTAGCGTGATTTTCTCTAAGTAAACCACGTTATTTTGAAAATGGGCATTTAAATTTATGTGAGTACACAAACATAAATGTCTATCAAGTCTTTTGTTTAAAACTGATAATGAATAAACCAGAAACCTACTCAGTTATTGGATCGGATTTATGCCTAAACCAAGGCACATAAAAAAACAATGTTTACGAGAAAAATAACTGGTCATTTTCTTTTTTTTAAAATTAGGTAACATAAAATCGCAGTTAGAATAGGGGGTAACAAAGGGTGGTTAAGTGCGTCTAGTAAAAATGAATAAATAATAATTTCAAAATACATTTTTTTAACTAAACATTTCACAAATATACTGCCTTCGAGATAAACGCATTTAAAGTTTTTGATAAAAAAATATTCGTGTAAATGATTAATTTCTTTGAAACGATTTCCGGAAATCCATGAGATTTCCAAAGTGATTTCCGATTTATAATGGAATTTCCAGAAATCCATTCCCTAAGGTTTTCTGGGATTTCCAGAGGATTTCTGAGCAAGTAAAATGCGATTTCCGAAGTAAGACGCCCCTCGAGAAAGTAATTAATGTGAAAAAGTTAAATCTACAATTTTGTGTCTTCTTTGTTTTATAACATATTTGTTACATAGTCTTTGGATTCAGCTTAAGAGGGCTTACCTCCATTTTCGAATACATGTAATCGTCGTTTGAAAACTTACTTGTGCAACTTATGTAATTCGGCAATCTTCTTCTCAATGTCTTCGGTTTGATTTGGTATAAGCTGCAGGTTGGATAAGTAATTGGGACCATGTTCCTCAGGATTGTGATCTCCTAGTTCAGCTAAACAAAGTAATAAGTTATGATTGATTTCGAATATACTTGTCTAAGTTATAAAAAAACACTCAATTAAGTTACAATTTGGTTCAGTCGCGTGAAAAATAAATTATTAACACTAATATTATATTTGGAGAGTTGATTGCCAAGGTTAGATATTAGAAACTCAAAAATAAATGCTTCAACGTATCGGTATCGGTATACCTAAGGAGTTCAAAACAAAACTAAGACACTACATTTTTGGCTTGTTCATGCGATGCTTTGGACGACAGCCATTCTCATGTTGGATGAGATGTCAGAACAGCTGATTGCACTCGCCGCGTGTGTAGAGATGTACGTAACACATTTTAAGAAATGTCAAATATGAGATTATTCACTACACGTAACTAAAAAAAATACTTACATTGAACTGTATAACTAGCTAACAAAATGGCGGTGGACGGTGGCAATATGAGTTTTTCTTCTAAAATATCTCTTCTTAATTGTAAATAGTACTGATATCTAAAAAATAGGTTTTTTACAAAACAAACCAGTCACCTATGTTCAAAATTAAGTAAAATATTATAAATCATCAAATCGTTTAATTTCATCCTCCTGGCTGGCAAAATCCCTCAACTCCTCACCATGTTCACATTTGATATAATGTAGTAACACCCCCTGACCAAAAATCTTGTGGTGTGCCTGACCTTATTTCTGCCAAAGGGTACTAAAATATTACATATAAAACTTCTTCTTAAAAAAACAAAATATTTTTTAATGATGTGACCCTCTGTCACCCCAAGGGGATTCATTCTTTAAGGTGGTGACCACATTCCTGCCAAAGGGTTCAGCCCACCACTAAAATATTACACATAAAACCTCCTGTTAAAAAACCAATCAAAATATTTTGGAGTGAGTGACCTCGGTGGTGACCTCATTCTTACCAAAGGGTTCGGCCCACCACTAAAATATTATTACACGCAAAATCTCGTGTTAAAAAAACAATCAAAATATTTTCAATGAGATTTGAGCCTCTGTCGCCCCAAGGAGATTAATTGCTCATCTTTAGAATGTTGACCTCATTCTTGCCGAAGGGTTCGGCCCAGCACTAAAATATTATTACACATAAAACCTCTTGTTAAAAAACCAATCAAAACATTTTCAATGAGATGTGACCCTCTGTCACCCCAAGGGGATTAATTGATCATCTTTAGGGTAGTAATCTCATTCTTGCCAAAGGGTTCGGTACACCACGAAAATATTACATATAAAACCTCTTGTTTAAACACCAATCAAAATATTTTCAATGAGATGTGACCCACTGTCACACAAAGGCGATTAATTGCTCATCTTTAGGGTGGTAATCTCATTCTTGTCGAAGGGTTCGGCCCACCACTAAAATATTACATATAAAACCTCGTGTTAAAATACCAATCAAACTATTTTTAATGAGATGTGATCCTCTGTCACCCCAAAGGGATTAATTGCTCATCTTTAGGGTGGTGACCTCATTCTTGCCGAAGGGTCCGACCGACCATTAAACATTAGACATAAAACCTCTTGTTAAAAAACCAATAAACATATTTTCAATGGGATGTGAACCTCTGTCACCCCAAGGGGATTAATTGCTTATCTTTAGGGTGGTGACCTTATTCTTGTCGAGGGGTTCGGCCCACCATTAAAATGTTACACATAAAACCTCTTGTTAAAAAACCATTTAAAATATTTTCAATGAGATGTGACCCTCTGTCAACCCCAAGGAGATTCTTTGGTCTTCTTTAGGGTGGTGTCCTCATTCTTGACGAAGGGTCCGACCGACCACTAAAATATTACAGATAAATCCTCTTTTTAAAAAACCAATAAAGATATTTTCAATGAGATGTGAACCTCTATCTCCCCAAGGGGATTAATTGCTTATCTTTAGGGTGGTGACCTTATTCTTGCCGAGGTGTTCGGCCCACCATTAAAATGTTACACATAAAACCTCTTGAACCATTTAAAATATTTTCAATGAGATGTAACACTCTGTCACCCCAAGAGGATTAATTGTTCTTCTTTAGGGTGGTGTCCTCGTTCTTGCCACAGGGTCCGACCGACCAATAAAATATTACACATAAAACCTCTTGTTAAAAAACCAACAAAAAAATATTTTCAATGAGATGTGAACCTCTGTCACCCCAAGGGGATTAATTGCTTATCTTTAGGGTGGTGGCGCCCCACCACTAAAATATTACACATAAAACCTTGTTTTTAAAAACCACTCAAAATATTTTTAATCAGATGTGATCCTCTGTCATCCCAAGGGGACTAATTGCTCATCTTTAGGGTGGTGTGGCGAGCCCTTGGCGATAATTTTGAGGTGCAAGACTATTGATTTTATTATAAGTGCGAAAATAAAATTTACAAACCTGGTATATTCTTCCTGTAATTTACTAGGGTCTGATACGTAAAACTTAACTCTAAAAAATAAAGGGTGTTGGCAGTTTCCTAGTTGCTTTTTGATTGACTTGGACGAGTCTAACCACCGCTAAAAAAAAGAAAAATATCATCATAAAGCAAACAGTTTCGCTTTTCTCCTAGAGGTCAAATTTAAATTCGATGTAATTATAAAAATTACAAAAGTAGTAGTAGCAATTGTAGCCCTTGGACCAACGACTGAGGTCCTACAAGCGCCGTTGTCGCCCAACCCCAGACTTCCACCCTCCCACGGTCGAACCTTCCCGTCCCTTGGATAAAGGTAGGACGTACGACCATTTGAGCGTCAGGAGGTGTTCTGGCTGAGTTCTACCTTCTTCTCCAACTCATTTATAGGTGGGACATCTTGCGAGGTACTAGAATGAGGATTTATTCTCCTCCCAGCATTCCTTATTCAAAAGTTGCCTCCTATCAGGGGTCCCACCTCTCTTTGATGGTTGTCAAGCAAAATAAAATACTTTGCCATAAGTTTAATGTACTTGGTGTTGGTGGTTCTTCAACAATTTACTCTTATGACAACGTTTTTGTCGATTTGTTTAAAGACCGTCAAGTTAAAACCAATATATTATACACAAAAGGTCTATCGAAAAGTGTTCTATTTAAAATAGACCTTATTTCAAAATTTAACATTTGCGAGGTCAGTTTTTAATTTAAAAGTACTTAATAAAAACGGTTAATTTTTGTTGTTTTTTTTCGGGCTACACAGGTAAAGATTAATTAAAATTAAAGATAAATTTTCGTTGTTTTCCATCCGAGATCTTTTGTTTTTTAGTTTCTTTTCGGTTGAAGTAACTGATTAGGAGCGTAAACCTATTGGAAATATTAACACGTCAGGACGAACCCATATTAGGTGACTTAGATAAGTAACGGTGCGGACCGGTGCCTATTTGTGAGTGATTCAAATTTGGAAATCAAAGTGTATGATGATGTTTAAAGATGTCTGGGGCGGGTGAAAAGTGAAAACACTGAGGAGCCGACGCTGGTTACCCACGGCGAAACATGCTTTGATAATTTCTCTTTTCGCTTTGGTCCTTTCTGTGTTCCTTGTGGGATCTTTTGATATTTTGTTTTTTATAAAACCTCTTGTTAAAAAACCGTTTAAAATATTTTCAATGAGATGTGACCCTCTGTCACCCCAAGGGGTTGCCGTTGTCGCCCAACCCCAGACTTCCACCCTCCCACGGTCGAACCTTCCCGTCCCTTGGATAAAGGTAGGACGTACGACCATTTGAGCGTCAGGAGGTGTTCTACCTTCTTCTCCAACTCATTTATAGGTGGGACATCTTGCGAGGTACTAGAATGAGGATTTATTCTCCTCCCAGCATTCCTTATTCAAAAGTTGCCTCCTCTCAGGGGTCCCACCTCTCTTTGATGGTTGTCAAGCAAAATAAAATACTTTGACATAAGTTTAATGTGTTTGGTGTTGGTGGTTCTTCGTTCAACAATTTACTCTTATGACAAAGTTTTTGTGACCGTCAAGTTAAACCCAATATATTATATATTTTTGGAATCAGAACGAAAAAGATCTATCGAAATATTAAAAAAATATAGATGGTGTTCTATTTAAAATAGACCTTATTTCAAAATTTAACATGTGCGAGGTCAGTTGTCAATTTAAGAGTACTTAATAAACAGTTACGGTGGGATTTACTAAAAGGGTTTAGTCTATTTTAGAACGGTCCTAAGTTTAAGTGAAATTTTTGGTTTAAGCATTTTAGACCAACCCTCCTTGAGTTTTGGACACAGTTTGAATTATAAGAATTTTAATAAATTTGTTTAGTGA
Organism: Oxystoma pomonae; assembly: GCA_963921995.1. NCBI lineage: Eukaryota > Metazoa > Arthropoda > Insecta > Coleoptera > Brentidae > Oxystoma > Oxystoma pomonae. The sequence goes on along the minus strand of OY998168.1, from coordinate 84,688,040 downwards.
ATAATCATCTTAACACAATCTTTTGTTGGATTTAAAAAGAAAGTTTCAATTTAGAAGAAAAGAAAATTTAAAAATTGATACCCACGCGGGGTTTAAATAGTAAACAATCTGTAGAACAAATTAAAATTGAGGTTATATGTCACTCTAATTAAAACTTACCCTTGATAATTGATTTTTCCAATTAATACTTGATGTCACACAACGATTTAGATGGGTGATAATAAAATAAGGGGTAGATTAATTTTTCATTTATTTAAAAGGTGTTTTTCTTTATGAAATGTATTAAAAAACTTAAATGCAAGTTTTTTTTTACATTTCTGTCACTGTCGAAATGTCAGTTTAAAAATATTAGCGCTGCGTTCAATCACAAACAGCGAGTTCGAATCTTTACCTCTGCTTGCACCTTGGCTTGCACCAACTTCTACTGATGAAAGCTACAGCTTTAAAATGAGTGGGCTTTGAGTAAGGAAAGTTATTTTGACTGAGCTTTTAGATAACTTCAATGTTTTACTTTCAGTTTGTAAATAAATTAATAAAGTTGTTTTGGGTTTTTTGTTTGGTATATTTTTCGTGCATAATCAGTGACCTTCACTTATGTTTATTTTGCCTCGTAGTGCCCTCATAAATATATTTTTTGTGCTGAAAACGGGTTGAAAATATGACGTTTTTCTGGACAAAATTGGAGGTGTTTTAATGATTAATAAACAACTTGGGATATTAAATAAGGTAAATTACTTCTTGTAAAAACGGTTACTTAGGGAAATTTTAAACGAACTTATTACCAATTGCCACAAAACGATCCTTTCTTGGGGCTATAAATTTAAACCACCCCCCAGAGGTGGTCTAAAAAATCACCAACTTTATAACCTCAAACACAGATGATGAAGCTATTATGTGCCAAATTTTTGGCGTATTCACCATATGCCATCTTGAAGCCTGTCAAAAAAAATTAGTTTTAGGGCATTTTTTCCTAAAATATGGTAAATTTTCATGGTAAATGGTATTTTGCAATAATAATACAAAATAATGAATAACTTTGTATCTTTTCTGTATGGGTAAGTGTTTTTTTAAATTTGGTTTTAAAATTTAGTACCCCCCACAGGTGTAAATATTTAGATCTGTGGGGAGTACTATTTTAGATCTTAGTAAATTCCACTGTTAATTTTTGTTGTTTTTTTTTCGGGCTACACAGGCAAGAAAAAACATTGTGATCATAGACAATTAAAGCTAATATTGATAATCTATAAAAAAATATTATTCTTTTAAATTTTTACATACCATACATTCTGGACTCTTATTATAGCTTCCATTTTCAGAAAACTGAAGGCCAAAGTAATCTTTTTCTACCAGTTCAAGGTGCTGATAAACTTCGTGAAGGAGGACGGCCCCCTTGGCCCGTTTGTCTAGGTGAAAAACATGGTCGCTATCATCTAAAATACATTTTTTTAAAAATAAGGATGGTCCAAAAGTATTAGAATTGTGCTGTATAAAAAGTCTACTGGATAAGCCTGCCTAAGAAATACGAAACTGTCACGATGGGTGCGCATAACTTATCAAAAAGTACTTTACAAAAAAGGTAAATTATAAAAAAGTACAGGTGCATAACAGTTCACTTTTTGATTGATCTTTTCGAAAGGTATATTTTTGTGTAGATGACGTCCCTAAATAGTTATTCTGATAAAAATTGAAATCTTCCATACACGTCCTACTGTCAGAACCTGTAAAAAATATGTCTTTTTTCCCCAAGATGTAAAAAAATATATTTTTAAAAAACAAAAAATTTGGGCTTATAGAGCATTCCATTCTAGACAAAAACAAGCCACATAAGCATTTTTGTAGTACTAACCATTTTTTATAAATGTAATTTAATATTTAAAAAATGGAAAAATTATCACATTTTGAATTTTAATGCTGTAAGTTAAAAAAATATATTTTCCGAAAAAGCGATGGGGAACCTGGGAGAGACCATATTTTCGATAAAGAAGCTTTAGAACTTTTTTTTGCATCACTTATAGTTTCTATACAAAAATAAAATAAGTTGAAGAAAATGGTAAAATCATGTCGATTGTATTGAACTTTTTTGCACCAAGATTTTTCTATAAAACTAAACTCTAAAAAAAAACAATCATTTGCTAAATAGTTACTGTTATCACCTATCAAACAACAGTAAAAAAGTGTCGACTAGATTTGACATCTTTTTATATACAATAAAATAACAACAAATATTGACTATATAAGGTACTTCCCTTATTCCTGCTTCTATCTTGCCCCCTTAATGCCGGTGAGTTCGAAAGGTCTTATAGAACATTTAAAAAAAATATCAGAGCACAAAGCAACATGTACTAGTCAGTATTAAGGTCATTAAAAAAATTATTTTTCTTATGTTGCAGAAATTTGGTTATTTCTTATTTTAACTTAATAAACATAAAAAAGTCAAAACTTTTTTACTGTCGTTTGATAAGTAGTAAGACTTAGCACATAATTGTATTTTTTTTAGAAGTTTAGGTTTATAGAAAAATCTTGGTGCAAAGACGTTCAATACAATCGACATGATTTTAGCATTTTCTTCAACTAATTTTATTTTTATATAGAAACTATAAGTGATGTAAAAAACATTGTAACGTTTTTTTAGCGAAAATATGTTCTCTTTCAGGTTTCACATCGCTTTTTCAGAAAATATATATTTTTTTAATTAACAGCATTATGTTAAAATGTAAGAATTTTTTCTATTTTTCAAACATTTAAATATAAAAAAATATTTATAAAAAAACGGTTAGTACTACACAAATGCTTGTTTGACTTTTTTTGTCTAAAATGAAACAAGCCCTAATTTTTATTTTTCTTAAATATTTTTTTTTACATTTTAGGAAAAAATTACATATTTTTGACAGGTTTTGACAGTAGGATGTATATAGAAGATTTTAATTTTTATCAGAATAACTATTTAGGGACGGCACCTACACAAAAATATAACTTTCGAAAACAGTATATTTTTTTCTTAAAATCAATCAAAAAGTGAACTGTGGTATTACGTAAAAACAATAAATACGCAAAAATATACTATCACAAAATCGAAATAGATCATAACGGACTGGCCTAAAACGTTACAAGGGCAAAAGTGTACAAAAGCAAAATAGTGTAACATATTCTCGCTAGATGGCAACACAGCATGCCGAAATGGTCGTACATAGCCGACAAATAAGAAATACCATTGGCCATAGGAGTCAGGTGTTCGACCAATATGCATCAGCTATCGTTTTTTTTTTGAATCATTCTTTTAAGCTTCTTTAATTTCTTAAAATAGCATACTTTCCGAGAAAACTCAAAAAAAGGGTTTAGGTTGGCACACCTGTTTGCTTGCTTGCTTGCTTAATCGTAAATCCGGCTTAACAAATCAAACGGTGTCCATCACACCGCAGCGCAATCTAGTGGCAATATGTTACACTATTTTAGGTTTGTACGTAACCTTTTAGTATTGTAAGGTTATAGGCCAGTACGTTCTGACCAATTACTGTTTTGCTGCTACACAGTTTTGCCATTTTAAAATTTTTGCTCAGTACTGATTCGTTATTGTAAATTTTAGGAAAGTACGTTTTTACATTGCATTGTTTTGCTAAATTATAGGCATTCGTCACGATCAGCTGTTAACAAAAAAGAATGGCCGCCGGAGTGCAAACAAAGCAAGGTTTCCTAGAAAGTCGGAGTTTTTTTTTGTTAAAATACGATAATTCTTTGTAGTTGGCTTGAAACACATTTCGCTCTTAGGTAGTAGTAAATTTTTGACTTGTTTATGCGATGTTTCGAACGATGCCCGCTTTTTTAAAGGGTGCGATGACAGAACTGCTGATTGAAATCGTTGCATACGTTTTTGGGTCCGTAACATTACGTACAGTTCCGTATGTTAGGGGAATTAAAAATGGTAAAGAAGGAGAATGGGGAATTAAAGCAGAGGTTGCCAAAAATAAAAACAAAAGTTGATGACATGTAACTGAAAGAAAAGCAGAACAATATAGTGGTAACAAAAGATCAAAAGATCTTGGGTGGAAATAACGAAAATTCAAACCTGGATGAGCATCCTACAAGGAACACACAAAGGACCAAAGCGAAAAGACAAATGATTAAACCATGTTTCGCCTTGAGCAACCAGCGTAGGCTCGTCAGTGGTTCCACTGGTCACCCTCCCCATACATCATTAAACACCATCATACACTTTGAATCACTCACAAATAGGCATCGTTTCGCAATGTTACTTATCCAAGTTACCTGATACGGATTCGTCCTGGCGTGTTAATATTTCCAATAGGATTATGCTCCTAAGGCAATTATAAACAAAAAAGAAGTTAAAAAACCTCCAAATCAGGTACATCAACCGAAAAGAATCTAAAAACAAAAGATCAAAAGATCTTGGGGTTTCCAACTTTGAATCACTCACAAATAGGCATCGTTCCACACTGGTACTTATCCAAGTTAGCTGATACGGATTCGTCCCAAGATCTTTTATTTTTAGATTCTTTTCGGTTGATGTAACTGATTTGGAGGTTGTTTAACTTCTTTTTTTTTTGTTTTTAATTGCCTTAGGAGCATAATTCTATTTGAAATATTAACACGACAGGACGAATCCGTATCAGGTAACTTGTATAAGTACCGGTGCGGAACGACGCCTATTTGTGAGTGATTCAAAGTGTATGATGGTGTTTAATCATGTATGTGGAGGGTGACCAGTGGAACCACTGACGAGTCTACGCTGGTTGCCCAAGGCGAAACATCGTTTAATAATGTCTCTTTTCGCTTTGGTCCTTTGTGTGTTCCTTGTGGGATGCTCATCCAGGTTTAAATTTTCGTTATTTCCACCCAAGATCTTTTGTTTTTAGATTCTTTTCGGATGATGTAACTGATTTTGAAGTTTTATAACTTCTTTTTTGTGTTTAACATAGTGGTAGTTGGAGTACCAAAACAAACAAATTCAGACAAAAAAAAACATAATGGATAAAATTTTAACCTCAATGGAGCATAAGAATAAAGTACAAGAAAGCTTTAGAATAAGAAATGTGAAAGATGGATCTATTTTAGTTAAGTTCAGTAGTGTAGAGGTCAAAAAGAAAGTAATCAGGAAAGTCAAACAATTAAGAGGTCTAAAACTGAATACATGTGGCCTGGCTGGGGAGGATAAAAATATATATTTAAATGAGGACCTAACCTTATCTAAAAGTCCTCTGTTTAAAAAGGTCAGGGAAATAAAAATGACTAAGGATACAAAGCAGCCTTTATTGCCAACGGCATAATATACCTGAAAAAAAATGACCGGGACCCAGGAATAAAAATATGATCTGAATATGATTTACCCAAGTAAAACTTGAGCTAATAAGAGTATAGGTTAAAATATAAATAAAATTCATGGACCATAATAATATCCTGGACCTTAACATTATACATGTAAATATAAGAAGCATCTACCAATGATGTCAGAAACACACAATGTATATAATTTGATGGATTTTAATATACCTGGGTACAAAAACTTTTTAAATGACAGTACACTAAACAGGTAAGATGGCTGTGTTATTTATGTAAAAGCAGATCCTACTTTTGAACTTTGAGATTTTGACTGAAAATTACTTAAAAATCCTAAAAACTACACTTCAATTCAAAAAAATAACACCATGATTGATATTCTTACGACATACAGATGCTTTGCTACTTCCAAGGAGGAATTTGTGGAAAACTTAGATGTAATTCTACAACGGTTCGGGAGTAATCAAAACAAAGTACAGATATTGGCTGGGGACATTAATATTGATTTGCTTGTTTCAGACTCAGAGATAACGAACAAATATTTGAATATGATGCAAAGGTATGGATTTGTAAGTACAATCAATAAACCCACTAGAAAGATAGGTGAATCAAGGTCGTGCTTAGACCATTATTTTATTAAGTGTAACAGTGTGAGGTTTGAGAAAATTTACCCACTTATCTTAGAAAGTAAAATGACAGATCATGATCCCATTTTGCTTAACATACAACTTAGCTCGAATAATGTAAATACTGTACAAGGCAAAAAAAGTTATATGTACATAGATTATGTCAAATTTAAGCAACTAATTTCAAGCGCGGAATGGGATGATGTTCTGGAAAATCAGGATATTAATTTAAGTACAAATATTTTTATAAATAAATTAAAAAGTATGATTAGGACGTCCACTAAAACTAAAATAATTACAAACAAAAAAAATAAAATAAAACCGTGGGTAACTAGTGGCGTCTTAAAATCAATCAGGCACAGAGATCATTTTAAAAAGGAAAGCTCAATAAATAGCCATAACTTAAATGTTTTAAACAAATATAAAGAGTATATACAAATTTTGTCAAAAACAAACATACTAAATGCTCATATTATAAAGATCTTGCACAAAAGAGCTCAAAAGATCCAAAAAACCTTTGGAAACTGATAAAAAGGGCAATTAAGATTAATTGCGAATGAGTTTAACATATTTTTTAACAATATAGAAAAAAAGCTAGCAAAAAATATCAAAACAGTAAGAAACAGATTAATTTTACAGGGTAAAAGGACCACTAACTCATTTCTATGAACTCCCATCTCAGAAACTCAACTTAAAATACAAATACGGAAACTTAAAAGCAATGTCAAGGGAGGGGAAGATTGCATATGCTCTAACCTAATCAAATAATACTGTAGTTATTTATTAAAACCACTAGTCATATTGTAAATATAGTTTTCAGTAGTGGGATTTTTCCTCAAATCTTAAAAACTAGTATAATAATACCATTGTATAAGCAGGGAGATAAAAAGTGTAGAAATATTTACAGACCAATCTCTTTAGTAGTCAGAAAGTAATCGAAAAATGTATGAAATATAAACTAAATTTAAATCTTAAAAACCAAAAAGATTTTGTATAATCTGGATAAGTGAAAAAAGTTATTGGGATATTTCTAGACCTTCCAAAACCTTTCATACTGTGGCACACCCGATACTGCTGAGACGGTTGGAGAATATTGTTATTAGAGGAATTCCTATCGATCTAATAAATTCATATTTGAGCAAAAGAACACAATATGTCAATATTGCAGAAAAGAAAAGTGAAAGACTGGAGGTAGAGATCGGGTTGACACAGGGAACAGTCCTCCCAACATTATTATTTAATATATATATAAACAGAATTCGATCAATAATTAATGAAGGGGATGTATATTGATTTGCTGACGATACAGGAATAATTTGTGGAGAAGACTGGAAAAGTATAAAAAAATGCAGAAATAGCAATGCAAAAAATTAAAAGACGGCTAAATGATAACTTACTTACATTAAATGTACAAAAAACCCAATTTATTGCTATTTCATTATCAAACAGATCTTCGCCAGATTTTCAAAGTTTCAAGTTGCATGAAGATCAGTCCCAAGTAGATTTTCACTGTAAATGTAGTGAGACCATATGTTTAAAATACTTAGTTTTCATTGACGAAACACATCACAAATAAAATAAGAAAACTAATTTACAAATTTTATGAATTACGCAACATTTTTTCACTGAGACCATTGAAGATGATCTATTGTGCACTCATAGAATCGGTTATAAATTACGGTATTGTCGTTTGAAAAGGTGCAGGGGCAGAGATTTTGAGTAAATTGCAAACATCACAAAAGTGGATAATAAAAATAATAAAATGAATCTCGTGTCCGCAAATAAAAATGAAAGTAAAACTTTGCGGACACGAGTTTCATTTTGCTGTTTTTTAAATATTTTGGCTTTTTAGTTCTGCGCAACAAGCCTCCTCCGGAGCGATTGCTTGCTGATGCCTTAAAATTAGGGCCACGTAGTATGAAGCTCCAATTGGGGGCGGTGCTGCTGCGAACGTTACCTCTTTTTAAGAGTCATGTTACAGTGACCTTATACTTTTACAGGTTTCTACTTTATAACCTGCTGAACGGTACAGGATTCTGTATTTACGGTGTCTTGCACTTTTCAATTTTGATGTTTTTGTTTCTCGGTTTATTCGACAGGTGGCGCACACAGTTACTACGTCCCCAAGGATTACAAACTTTTTGTTTTAAATTCTAGAGGTGTGCATGGTCACTGTGTAGCTTCAACTGCCAGGTATAATCCTATGACTCCCTGATGATTCCTAATAAGGATGAAACAGGTTTGTAGGTGTCTGGATTCTCCATTAGACATTGGAGGCCTGGTCGTAATGAAGTGAGAAACAAAAACGCTTTGTCCGATATGCCACGAGTTTTACTTTCAATAAGAATAATGCTTTTTAAGAACAAACGCTATCCTACAGAATTAGTTTTTAAAGATAGCAATTTACTTACAATAACGCAATTACCTATACAGACCGCTTCAAGCTACTGCGAACATAGGCGGAATCAAGTCCAATTTACTCTCCGTGCCGTACGACCGAGGTGGATTCGAGTACGCTGCAGTGTTATCTTTTGGAAATTCATTTTGTTTTTATTATTTTGTTTTATTTCTGCCTTGCTCGAGAAACAGATGGGTAAGTTCTTAATTGAAATAATACATTTTTAAAACCAAAAATGGATGTCTACGAAGTTGCCGAAAAGTGATAAAGTGATAATGTATTTCCTAATCGGGTTATAAGTACACGGGGAACTATTTTATGGCCAGCTCGATCTCCCGATCTTGCTCCTAATGACTTCTATCTGTTTTTGAAGAAGCTTTTCAAATTATCACCCCTAACATGCTTGGAAACGTTAGAAGGGGTTTTTATAGTAGGCTCGGATATTGTCTAGCCGAACAAGGAGGACTTTTCGAACATTTGCTTTAATTTTTTTTTGACTGGGAGAATCTTTTTGGTTTTTAGAATGTATTATTTTATTTTGAGAACTTGCTTTTATTTTGTTTCTCCTTATTATTTTCATTGTAACACGTCGTCACTGATAAATCTGAGCAGTTGACAATAAAACGCTCTTATTTATCAGTGACAAAAAATAAGAAAATTACGTTATAAAAATTTGCGTATTTATTGACCAAATTCTGGTTTCATTGACTACGCTCCACACAGCACCGTCGTTAGAGGCGTACTAAATACCAAAGGAAAGTCATGCAAGTGGTGATCGCAAGCCTGAGTATTGGTTGCTTCACTGATAGGCGTGCGGTGTCTCTGCATGTACGTACACTGGCAAATTAGACTTCTTCCGCCCTATGTTCGCAGTAGCTTGAAGCGGTCTGTATATGAAATCAATAATACCCTTTATATTCAAATCATCTTATTAAAGAAAACAAATTACACATAGTCTAAACACTTGAATGCAATGCAAAATAATGCAGTCCTGCAAAACCCCAAACATAAAGTATGCCAAAATCACATTTATTGTGTTGGCCCTAAAGTTTACAACTGTTTACCTCAAGAAATAAAAAGAAAGTCCTTTCATAAAGTTAAAAAATATATTAATAACTGTATAATAGATAATAGCTTTACAATTCAATACTTAATCTAAGAAAGAAATAGTAAAAACTAGTAAATAAAAACCATATTAGTAATTATATAGTTGAACATATTTTCTTAATAATCTAGTATATATTTAAAAATTAAAAACTAATAAATAGTTGTGACATATACCTCAAATGTTAAATAAATAAGATAAAGAGGTGTACACATAGTATTTAAAATATCATCGTACACCGCAAACTGTTAGCAGTAAAGAGGATGTGAATGAATATAGGTATTTTTATATTGAGTTTTTTTTTGTTTAAGTTTCAAAATAATAATTATATTTTGTTTCAATAAATAAATCAATAAATGATACGAATTGAATCAGCTGTTCTGTCATCGCACCCGTCAAAAAAACCCGGAATTCGTAAAACCCGTAATTTATCAGAAAATTTTTGATAAATTATTTGCGCATTCGCCAATTCCACATGAACCAGAGGCGTACACGAAGGTGAGTTTAATAGTTTGTGTATAGATGTCACTTGCATTCACCCGTCTTACCAAGGCCGGTATTACACTATAAAATTTATTTGTCAAGGATCTTTTATAAAATATATTTAATGAAACATTTTACAGTGTTAAAATTTGCTACTACTACTATATTACAATGTAAAGTGTTTCATCAAACGTCTTTTACAAAAGATCTTTGACAAATAAATTTTATAGTGTAATACCGGCCTTAGGGCATAACATCAAAAAATCCTTTATCAATGCTACATTTTGTAGCCTTTTTCTATTTTGTTATGGTTAAATTAATTTTGTAGAAAATGTCGTGGGGTAAAATATATGCCAAATGTAGTATGTCATATATTTTTTTTATTTACCAGGGGGCCCACACACTTTAATGGTTGTTGCATAGAGCACAGTTTTTGCTCTCATCTGACGTATTAAAACATTTTCTAACTGTTGCCGTTTGCGTGATATTTTTATTTTAATTTAATGGGACAAATATATATTGCAAATGTACTATGTCATATATTTTTCTTATTTACCAGGGGGCTCACACACTTTAATTGTTCTTGCATAGAGCACAGTTTTCGCTCTCATCTGACGTATTAAAACATTTTGTAACTGTTGCCGTTTACGAGATATTTTTATTTTATTTTAATGGGCAAAATATATAGGCAAAATGAACTATGTCAAATATTTTTCCTATTTACCAGGAAGCCCACACACTTTAATGGTTGTTGCATAGAGCACAGTTTTTGCTCTCATCTGACGTATTAAAACATTTTCTAACTGTTGCCGTTTGCGTGATATTTTTATTTTAATTTAATGGGACAAATATATATTGCAAATGTACTGTCATATATTTTTCTTATTTAGCAGGGGGCTCACACACTTTAATTGTTCTTGCATAGAGCACAGTTTTCGCTCTCATCTGACGTATTAAAACATTTTGTAACTGTTGCCGTTTACGAGATATTTTTATTTTATTTTAATGGGCAAAATATATAGGCGAAATGAACTATGTCAAATATTTTTCCTATTTACCAGGAAGCCCACACACTCTAATGGTTGTTGCATGGAGCACAGTTTTTGCTCTCATCTGACGTATTAAAACATTTTCTAACTGTTGCCGTTTGCGTGATATTTTTATTTAAATTTAATGGGACACATATATATTGCAAATGTACTATGTCATATATTTTTCTTATTTACCAGGGGGCTCACAAACTTTAATTGTTGTTCCATAGAGCACAGTTTTTACTCTCATCTGACGTATTAAAACATTTTGTAGCTGTTGCCGTTTGCGAGATATTTTTATTTTATTTTAAGGGGCAAAATATATATGCCAAATGTACTATGTCATATATTTTTCTTATTTACCAGGGGGCTCACACACTTTAATTGTTCTTGCATAGTTCTTGCAGTTTTCGCTCTCATCTGACGTATTAAAACATTTTGTAACTGTTGCCGTTTACGAGATATATTTATTTTATTTTAATAGGCAAAATATATATGCCAAATGTACTATTTCATATATTTTTCCCAACCCAGCCCTAGGAATATTTGAACAAGCCGAGCTACAAAATGAACACCACATTTTGAACTTTTTAGCTTTAGTAGAATTGAAGTTATGGGGTGGCCCCTCAGCTTAACGGTTAATTTAGGGGGATCGCGTTTTCTAGAAAACGGCTACAGCTACAAAATTAATTTAACCGTAACAAAATAGCTACAAAATGGTGCCCCCAGGTTAACCGGTGTAAAAAAATGGGCAAAAAATAAAAAAACTTACCCAAGAACCTGACGGTCACATTGAGACCTTTAAGGTGTCGTTCCCTTGCCGCAGCCAGCTCTAAGGCGTGAACATTGTAGGTGCCGCTCGAACCGCTAAATGCCCTCCTCGACACACTTTCGATCATAATTTTCCGGCAGTTTTTGTTCGGGACGCAACCACATGTTAAGTGGGTAGGGTACTGAAAGAAACTTTTTTGCGAAACTGCACCTCCGTAAACCTAGCGAGCCTACCTCACAAACTCCAAATTTTAATAACTCCAGAATTGTGCTTTTTGAGTTTTTGAGAAAATTAATAAAAAAGGTGGGCTCGCTAGCTTTATATAAACCTAGCAAGCCCAACCTTAAATAAAGGTTAAAAATATCCGTTAAATAGGGAGATTTTGGTCAAGTTTCTTGTCATTCTGTTACCCTTACCTTTATTCTGGGCAGGCGCAGTACCGCTCTGTCAGGCTGTTACCTTTAATAAAGGTAACCACTGGCGCCAATTAGAGCCGAATAGCGACTACCTTTACCACTTTACCGTTAAAAAGACAACCAACCAAACTTGATGTGATTCTGTGGTGGAAGATTTTTAGGTTATAAAAGTTTGTTTTGTTTTACAAAAATTTTCTGTATTTGGATTTTATTTTTTGTTAACCGTGTTTATAGTAGTAGTGGGGTGCCTTTTTTGCCGTTTTTTTTTCTTGGTAAACAGGTGAGTTTAAGTACAAATAAGTTTGCGGAGGTTCGATTTCTTCTATTACTTCACCAAAGATATCTTGCAAAATCATTTGCCTGCCTAAATTTATGTTGGGATGTCCGTCTCCCAGTCCTATCAATAAATTAATATTTTCCTCGGTAATTATGCAGTATACGGTTTTCTGCAATTTTTGATTTTTTATGAAAAATTCTTTATGGGGGCAGGCTAGGACCCCAAATTTGCTGCTGCATAATTACCTTTTCCTCCATTATATAGAAAAGCAAATAAAAGTAAAGTTATGTTTACCGACAAACGATTCACTACGTTCAAAAGCTCTATTTTTAGCCTATTGAAGTTACCTTTATTTACGGTAACGGTAACCATAAGATTAACGAAATTTGCCGTTAAACAGCCCTACCAAAATCTCCCTAATATCTCAGAATTGTGTGCTTTTTATGTGCTCCATGAAAATATAAAAAAGATAAAAATTTTTAACCTTTTTAGTTATTTTTGTAAAAAAATATTGTGGGCTCGCTACCTTTATATACACCTTGCAGGCCCAACCTTAAATAAAGGTTAAAAATATTCGTTAAATATCTCATAATTATGTGCTTTTTATGTGCTCCATGAAAATAGAAAAAAACCAAAGATTTTTTGCTTTTTATAGTGATTTTTTTGTTGATGTTATGGGCTCGCTAACTTTATACAGGGTTCCTAAGATTTTCCTTAGGGATAGGATTTCAATAAATCAAACAGAAATGGCATAGAAAGTTCTGCGCGCACAAAAGAAATAGGTATATTGAGCAATGGTGCCAGTTTCTTATTATCTCCGGACTGCTTTCATGAGAAAAAATTGTCGCCACTCTTTCATTGTGAGCATAAATCATAGTTGCAATAATAACCGTTGACAAGATGTCTGCAAATTCCGCTAGATGGCGGCCACACCATGAGATGATCGAGGAAAAACTGGGATTCACAGGCATTGCATTTTTATTTCCTTTCGAGCCGCTTCAGTTTCGTAAATTTTGTGTTTTTAAAATGCCGTATACTCGAGAAGAAAAGATTTTTATTATTAAAAACTACATAAAAAGTGACAGTGCGGACGAGGTCATTGGGCTTTTTGTTTTTGCGTTTCCAGATCGACCGGTTCCTGTGGCTCAAACTGTCTACAACACTTATCATCGTTTTGAAAGGTACGGGTGCATAAATGGTTGTAGAAAGTGTTACCACGACGGCGAAATACCAGAGCATCTCGTTCTTCCACACAGGGTGGAACGAGACGAAATGGTATGCGCTTATTATTTTCGCCGGTTAGAATATTGTGAGGTTATGAGGGATAAATGTGACAGGAACGAAAATTTCCTATCAAAAGTTTTGGTTAGTGACGAGAAGACATTTAAACTTCATGGCTCTCACAATCCACAAAATAGCCGCTATTGGTCCCGCGAAAATAAACATGCGCACGCAAGTGTTAGAACGCAACATCCTCAAAAATTAAATGTTTGGAGCGGGGATCACATTATTGGACCCTTTTTCATTGAAGGGAATTTGAATAGCCAAAAATATGTTGATCTTCTCCAACACCAGGTTTTACTACGGTTGAGGGAACTCAACATAAATTTGGACGAATTGTGGTTTCAGCAAGATGGCTGTTCATCCCACAATTCACGCCAGGCTACAAATTACCTTCGTCAGGTATTTGGTGATAGAATTATTTCCATGTATGGAAATATCCGATGGCCTCCTCGATCACCAGATCTTGCGCCAAATGACTTTTTCCTATGGGGTTGTTGGCACGACAAAATTTTCCAACACCCTCACTTACGGCCTACGACTATACAGGAGTTGAGGGCGAAAATTTTGGAGGCGGGCAACTCTAGCACCCCTGAAATGTTGGCTGCTACGCGCCAAGAGTTTCACAATAGATTGGAATATTGTGAGGCTCAAGAAGGGGACAGATTTGAACATCTAATCTAATTAAAAATTAGATGTTTTCAGGTCCAAACCACAGCTTTTTCTTGCTTAAAGGAGGCGGCAGGGTCCATTATTTACGATACTGAGCGATAAACTCGTGAGGTTGTTAACATTAGAAAGAAATATCTTCGCTTTTAATTAAATTTCTTTCCATTCTGTTCTACTAGTGACATCTATCCGGAAACGGCCAAACCATGCAGCTAGCACTAGCAGCCAAAGAAATTAATAAACGGCGCTGTTTTCCCTGCAGAGCTTTTTGCTTGCGATATTATTGATTTTAAATAAAGCTGGCCCTACACTACATTTGATATTTTCGAGGTGTTTTATGACATGATCTCGAAACATGTAGCGAACCAATTCTTCAAAACTAGCGGGAGGGTAAAAGCGAAAAATAAGGGGCTGCCAATATTTGTAACACCCAAAAAGGGGTAAAAAGATTTATTTTGCTCTTTTTCTTTACAAAAAAACGTTTTTTTTACGAAAAACTTGAGCTCTGCCACTTTTTTTATTTTTTTCTTCAACTTTCTCGAAATTTTCGTCATACCGTAGAAAAAAATTATTTCCCCCATGGTCATACTCTACTTTTATTCGAAAAAATTTAGAAACAGAGACGGGATCAGTTTTTCTAAAACGGGGGATCTTGGTTTCGAGTGAGAAGATAAAGGGCGCCGCAGGCAAAAATTTTTCAATTAATTAGCCGAACGCAAAAATGTTAGAAAAACAAAGCACCAAATAAAAATGGCGCCGCTTACAATTTTTTTTCAAAAATTACGTAATTTCGGGAACGCAAAGAAATAGGTCTAAAGAGTATAATTTTTAAGAAAAAAATATCAATTTTCTCGCCCTCCTCCACTGGGACTACAGGGGCCGTGCACAAATTACGTAATGGTCATAGGGGGGAGGGGGGTTACAAAACCTTACGTAGGGGGGAGGGGGTTTTCGACAGCGTTTGCATTTGTGTGAAACTAAGAAAATTTGGAATGAAAATAAGTGAAGTTTTTTTTTTTTTTGGGGGGGGGTAGTGGTCTTGAAATCGTTACGTAATATTAGGGGAGTGGCGTGCCAAACCGTTACAAAACATTACATAGGGAGGGGGTCAAAAATTGGTAAAATCACTGTTACGTAATTTGTGCACGGCCCCACATCTGACTGTTCCTCCTTTTTGATTTCGAATTAAAGTGCAAAACCCGGGTTTTCTCAGTCCCCAGCCTGTAAACAGTGCGTAAGGACAATGGTTATAAAATGAAAAGCCGAAAAATATTTTTTTTTACGATATCTTTCATCAGTTTGGTATTAAAGTCGAGCAAAAACAATTTTTATTCCAGTCCTAAAGCTATGAAAACGGAAAACATTAGAAAAACTCAAACCTGGAATGGATTTACTACGTGTAAGATGTAGTGACAACATCGCCCCATGCCCATCCTTTTCTGCCTAATGTGCTTTTCCGTTTGTCTGCGTCTTATACACGGCTGCTTGGCCCCCTAAGGAATTGTATAAACCTAGCAAGCCCATAACATTTTTTGTAAATAATAAAAAAGTAAAAAATTTTTACTTTTTCTATTTCCATGGAGCACATAAAAAGCACATAATTCTGAGATATTTAAGGGATATTGTCCAACATTTATTTAAGGTTGAGCCTGCTAGGTTTATATAAAGCTAGCGAGCTCACAACATTTTTTTTAATCACTAAAAAAGTCAAAAATCTTTAGTTTTTTTCTATTTTCATGGAGCACATAAAAAGAACATAATTCTAAGATATTTAACGGATATTTTTAACCTTTATTTAAGGTTGGGCTTGCAAGGTTTATATAAAGCTAGCGAGCCCACAATTTAAAAAAAAAATAATTAAAAAAGTTAAGAATCTTTATCTTTTTTTATATATTTTTATATATTTTTAACTTTTATTTAAGATTTTTATGTACGTTTATATAAAGCTAACGAGTCCACCTTTTTTTTTAAATTTTCTCAAAAACTCAAAGCACAAAAGTTTTTAAAAGGGGACGAAATTAGCATATAAAAAGCACATAATTCTGAGATATTTAAAGGTTAAAAATATTCGTTAAATATCTCATAATTATGTGCTTTTTATGTGCTCCATGAAAATAGAAAAAAACCAAAGATTTTTTGCTTTTTATAGTGATTTTTTTTTAAATGTTATGGGCTCGCTAACTTTATATAAACCTAGCAAGCCCATAACATTTTTTTTAAATAACTAAAAGTTAAAAATTTTTAGAGTTTTTCTATTTCCATGGAGCACATAAAAAGCACATAATTCGGAGATATTTAAGGGATATTGTCCAACATTTATTTAAGGTTGAGCCTGCTAGGTTTATATAAAGCTAGCGAGCCCACAAAATTTTTTTTTAATCACTAAAAAAGTAAAAAATCTTTAGTTTTTTTCTATTTTCATGGAGCACATAAAAAGAACATAATTCTAAGATATTTAACGGATATTTTTAACCTTTATTTAAGGTTGGGCTTGCAAGGTTTATATAAAGCTAGCGAGCCCACAATTTAAAAAAAAATAACTAAAAAGTTAAGAATCTTTATCTTTTTTTATATATTTTCATATATTTTTAACCTTTATTCAAGGTTTTTATGTGCGTTTATATAAAGCTAACGAGTCCACCTTTTTTTTTAATTTTCTCAACTCAAAAAACCCAAGTTTTTAAAAGGGGACGAAATTAGCATATAAAAAGCACATAATTCTGAGATATTTAAGGGATATTGTCCAACCTTTATTTAAGGTTGAGCCTGCTAGGTTTATATAAAGCTAGCGTGCCCACAACATAAAAAAAATAACCAAAAAAGTTAAAAATTTTTATCTTTTTTTATATTTTCATGGAGCTCATAAAAAACACATAATTCTGAGATATTTAACGAATATTTTTAACCTTGAAGAGAGCCCACCTTTTTTCTCAAAAACTCAAAGAAAACAAAAATGTTTAAAAAGGGACGAAATTAGCACATCAAAAGCACATAATTCTGGAATTATTCAAATTTGGATATTTTGAGGTGGGCCCGCTAGGTTTATGGAGGTCGAAACTGTTCGTGGAATTGCTTATTTTTATTTATACGGCCGTCTTAAATCCCTTTTTTATAGGACGGTTTAAAAATGTTGTCCTATCCGCTATAAAACTGATTTTAGGGTGTTTAAAAACGCTTTGGCTAATTGCTGTCAACCTAAAGAAATATTCAACCCTACTTTTACGAAAAAATCTGTTGGTGACTTAGTTGCTTTATGGCGGGTTTACCCAACTTTTTATATGGTTAATTCATAACTTTAATACATAGTGGATAAGCATAATTTTAGTGTTAATACGTAATTTAACGTTTATGTTTATCCAAGGGTTCATAAGCATGGTGCATTAGGATATATTTTGACAATTGACATACCAAATTACCAAACAAGAAGACAAAAAACCTCAACAGGTTAGGTGCTTTTCCTTCTTTCTTATTTATTTTTTCAATCAATCACTCTATTATGAGATCAACCAACCAAATTTTTTCTTTGCTTTTGATATGAGTTTTTTCATATTGATACTGCATAAATTTAAAGTTAACTTTAAATTATGCACTGTACTTATGAAAACAAGGGTACACACTTCTATTAACAATAAGGTATTTAACATTATGATTATGGAACTTATGGATAAAATTGCGCTTAGGTTTTGAATTATCAATATAAAAAGTTGGGTAACCCCTCATTATTTGCGTTTTTCTTAGTGATAAAATACAACATTTTTAATATTAAAATATATATTTTTTTTTATTTCTGAAAAACTATTAAGTTAAATCATTAGGTTAGCGGATTGACAGTACTTTGATCAGCTACAAGAAAACGATTCTATTAAACCCTTGGAGAAAGCAAATTTATTCAAAACTGTCGTTACATAAAACCGGTGTTAGGATCGTATAAACGTAGTAACGGATACGTCCCTAAAGTTAGCAGTACCAAGTCAGCAGTGCAAAGATTTTATAATTGGAAAAATTAGTGCTAATAAAGTGCTAATTAAATGCCAAGTCACAAAATTTTGTGCTCTTGTAGTTTCCGAGATATGACCTGCAATGCTAGTTAACCATTAAAGATAGCAGTGCACCATGCTAGAATGGTCCAGAAAAGTAGTAGAGTGGTCTAAATGATCCAGAAAACTAAATGCTAACTAAATGCTGCCGTTTCAATAAAAACATTGTATTTTTTACTTTTTTCTGCATATTTCCTAAAATTAATGTGGTGTACTGATAACTTTAGGTGGTACACATATTTGAGTTCTCGTGAAAGAAGACGTTGGTGGTTTTTTTGATATTAAAATAAATTAGTGCTATTAAATGCCAAGTAATCAAATTTTGTGCTCGTTATAGTTTCCGTCACCAAGTTAATTTTAAAAAATTTGCAGAAAAAAGTAAAAAATTTAGAACTTTTTTATTAAAATGGCAGCATTTAATTAGCATTTAATTTTCTGGACCATTCTAGCACCTAAATAGCACTAATTTATTCCAATATCAAAAACACCACCAACGTCCACTTTCATGAGAACTCAAATATGTGTATGACCTAAAGTTACCAGTGCTGAAATTTTGCAGTGGGATTTACCAAGATTTATTACCCGTGGGGGGGTACTAAATTTTAAAACCCATTTTCAAAAACACTTACCCATACAGAAAAGATACAAAGTTGTTGATTATTTTGTATTGTTATTGCAAAATACCACACAAAAACTGCTTTTTTTCTCAAAATATTCCATATTTTAGGAGAAAATGCCCTAAAACTAATTTTTTTTACAGGTTTCAAAATGGCAAATGGTGAATACGCCAAAAATTTGGCACAAAATAGCTTCATCATCTGTGTTTGAGGTTATAAAGTTGATGATTTTTTAGACCACCTCTGGGGGGTGGTTTAAATTTATAGCCCCCAGAAAGGATTGTTTTGTGGCAATTGGTGATAAGTTCCTTTATAATTTCCTTAAGCAACCGTTTTTACAAGAATTGATTTACCTTATTTAATATCCCAAGTTGTTTATTAATCAATAAAACACCTCCAATTTTGTCCAGAAAAACGCCATATTTTTAACCCGTTTTCAGCACAAAGAATATATTTATGACGGCACTACGAGACAAAACAATCATAAGCAAAGGTCACTGATTATGCACGAAAACTGTCTCCAATAAAAAAAATCCAAAACAACTGTACCTATTCATTTATTTACAAACAGAACTGAAATTAAAACATTGAGTTTATCTAAAAGCTTAATCATCAAACAAAGCTTTCCACTGAAATATCGCACTCAAAGGTCTCAACTCTGCAGCACCGAACAGTTCGTTGAGCCGACATGACTCCTTTGTGAACACATCAGTTGGATTCAGGTCTGTTTTTAGCCGCATTTTTTTTCATGACCTACTTTGATGAAATATTTTTATTTGTGGTTTGCGATTGCGATGGGTTTGTGTTTGTAAAGTTTTTTCATACTTTTGATCGATAAAAACCCCTTTTAAATAAATACAAAATTAATCTAATTCTTATTTTATGATTACATATCGAAATGGTTTTGTGACAGTGAGTATAAATCGCGAAAATCAATAAATAAGGGTAAAGTTTTGATAAGAGTAACATATAACGTCAATTTTAATTTGCTAAACAGAGTGTTTACCATTTAGATCCCCCCTAGGGTTAAAAAGGAACTTCTTTTAAATAGATATTTTCTTCTTAAATCCAACAAGATTGTGTTAAGATGATTCTTCACAAAAAAAACAATTAAAATTATTCTTATAAATCAAACTATGTCCAAAACTCAAGGAAGTTTGTATAAAATGCTTAAAACCAACAATTTCACTTAAACTTAGGACCTGTCTAAAATAGGCTAAACCCTTTTAGTAAATCACACTGTTAAATTTTAAAAAATATGCAGAAAAAAGTAAAAAATATAGAATTTTCTTATCGTATGGCAGCCTTTAATTTTCTGAACCATTTAGACCACTCTACCACTTTTCGGCAGCAGTGCAGGTCATATCTCGGAAACTACAAGAGCACAAAATTTTGTGACTTGCTATTTAATTAGCACCAATTTTTCCAATCATAAAATATTTGCACTGCTGACTTTGTACTGCTAACTTTAGGGACGTGTAACGGATCATCAATCGAAGCAACGAGTTCCCGCGATTTAGTTAAATCGAGCGTTTAGAATGTGACTTGCCGGAGGGGGTAACCACCAAAAAATGATAATTTTTTAAAAGTATTGTGAATGTGCTAAAAATTATGGGACTGTCTTGAACCGTGAAGTGCTGCGAAAGTCCTGCGGATCGAAATGTGTATCCCAAAGGTAGTTACCCCCTTGGACTACAACTCGCCAAAATCCGGCAACTTACATTCGAACCGTTCGACTTATCTCGTTGGTGCAATTTGACATTAGTGTCTAATCTCTTCAAGTCAATTCAAAATCGATACTTTACGCACGGTTTTTTAATTTACTAAAACTCAAAAAAAAATCAATTTGGTTTTTCTTTGAAGTCGTATAAAAAGTATCGTAAAAAACGCGTTTAAAAACCTTTTTGCTCGTGTTGTGGACCTCGCCTTCGGCTCAGTTCACCAACTTGACTCGCTCTAATTTTTTTTTTAAACGGTCGTTTTCTTTCGTTTTTAAAATTTACAAATCAGTGACTTTTCTGGTGGTACCGAAGAACCCTTATGGAAATATTTCTACATGGATTGAAAGGGTTTTTCATTCAGGACAAATAGAGAAACGAATCGTTTTATTTTGGCGGTAATCAACAAAGTTGTGGGAAAAAAACTTGGACCATCTCCAAAAATATAGCCGTAAAACACGTCATCTTTAAAGCTCCATATCTCAGAAAGTAATCCTGCTCCCTATCTCATTTTTTTTAATTTTTGAGCTTTGTTGATCGAGTACTACAACATATAAAAAAATTATGACCGAAAGCCATTCGCAATGTAATTTGTGCAGGGTTCTTTTTATCCAAATGTAAATAAAACTATAAATGTTGGCATTATTTGTTTTGTTTAATATTTTAAAGTGGGGTTTTATAACCAAAAAAAAAACGTTTTCTTTTTCATTTTTTAATATTCTTTAAGAAGTCCTAGAATACACGTTGTGGAAATAAAGACAGTAAAAACTTAAACCTAAACATTAAAGATTTGAGAATTAAACAATTTTTTTCATCTAAAATGTTAAAATTTTCCGCAATGCAACTTATTGACAGGACATTTAAATCTAAACTTATTTTAGTTGACATTCCAGTCACCATATTCTTACAGATCAAACAATTTTTAAGATAATTTAGAACAAAATATTTAATTGATCATAAAATAATTATAAAGACTTCTCAATTTATTTGATCTCTTTAATATGGATAGATACCTCTTAAAAAAAGAAACACTTAAAATTCTCTCCTGTGATACTTTTCTGGATCGAAGTAGGAAGTAACCACCACTCTGTTGCTAAATTTTCGTCCTGTCAAAGTTTGCTGGGCTTTTTGACAATCAAGAACAGAATTGAACTCGACAAATACTTTTCCACATCCCGGAACTTCGACTCCTTCGATTGGCCGGGGAATTTCTATGCTTCTAACGACGCCGTATTTGTTGCATTCTTCTTTGATATCTTCGAGAATATCTTCGTATTCGTCCTCGTCTTTAAGTTCATCAGGAGTGACCATGTTCAAAAGACACAAAACTTCAGTCGGAGGTCCGGACGCGCCGACGAGACTTAGACCAGGCACTTGGATTTGCACTTGCGGCATCACTGTCGGATTTTTGGCGCCGACACTGGCGCGTTGGACTATCAGTTTCTTGTCGCCCAGTTGCATACCGTTCAGCCCTGCGATGGCTTGATCTGTCATTGTCACGTCGATGTATTCGGCGAAGGCGTACCCTTTGCTCAGTCCAAAAGCGGTATCCATAACTAAATTAAAGGCTTTTAATTGACCGAACGACATCAGGAGTTCTTTAACCTGATCCTCATTTAGATAGTTGGGTAAACCTCCGATAAACAGTTTGTGAGGAGAATCCGGGACGATGGTGCTGATAACTCCGGCGGGTACAGCGATTGACGTTTCGGTCATACCAGGCATTGGTTGATAGTTGTGTGGTCGCCGGATCTTCAAACTCTGACCCTTAAAATTAATTCCGTCGAAAGCCATAGCCTGCGTGGTTTCGTCAATAGATCTAAACTCCAAAAAGGCAAAACTTTTGTCCAAATTGATCTGACAAGCTAGGACGGGATTGCCGGCGGCCTGTGCCAGACCGCTTAGATGCATTTGCTGATTAAAATACTCCATCATTTCGTCTTCGGTCACTCCGAACGGGATATTACCGACGTACAATCTTCTCGCTTGTCTGGTAATAGTACAGCCGACTGCCGGTACGGCAGCTTGAGGAGTATCGGCCACAATGTTGGCTGGGATTTGTCCGGCGGCCTGCATAGCTTTGTATTGCAGCGGTGTGATGTGCTCGAAGCCCGGTGGGGGGACGTCCCAGTAGAGTGAAGGCTTCCTGCGACTCGAATGGCGTCCGCCACCGCCGCCGCCACCGCCATGGGCGTGCCTTGGGGACGCGGAGCGACTTCTCCTCCTATGACGTTCTCTGGAACGAGATCGGGAGCTTCTCCTTTTGTCTCGGGAACGGGACCTCCTGCGCGGTTTGTCTCGGTTTTCCCTCTCCCTGCTGCGTTCGCGTTCCCTTTCCTTTTCCTCGGGCATGTTGACTCGATTACCGCAGTAAAGCTAGATTAAAATCCTGTTCAACCTGGAAATAAATAATTTCGCTCTAATTTTTTGCATAGTCGAGTACCAAATGAATAAGAAGAAGATTTAAAACGTTGTGAAAGGCCTGTTCCTAAGAAGTAGTTAAATATTTCTTGTATAATTTTTTCTCGCTGATAAATTGTAATGAACAGAACTGGAAAAAATTATTATATACAAGAAATATTTCAAATCACAGACCTTGACAAGTAGAATATATGCGACCAGAGAATTCTGATATAATGCTAAATTATATAAGAGGGGTATGCCAAAAATCCTTTTTTGTATATGACTACCTTTGTGAATAATTATCCGATTATAATGATTTTACAATAAAAGTAGAAAAATCAAAAGCTTTTTATTGTCATTTAAAAAATTGTCTTAAATACATACAAAACATCAAAAAAGATCATGTAAAATCAAAATAAACTGCTAGAAGCATATGGTTTCATCTGAAAAAAGGTACTTTATGTCAAACATTGACATTTGGACGTGTAGTGAAGAATTTAAATTTGGCAGCAGCTCTCTTTTAACATCAGTATTATTATTCAATCTTCAATAGTTATTGAGATATAAAAGTCTCACGGTCAAAATATAAACGATCACCTTTTACTTTTAAAAATCTTTCAGTTTTTCAGAAACTAATGGTCACGCCATGATGGTAATTTAAGACTTAAAATATTTTAACATAATTTAAGGGGTAACGTTTATGATGAAGCAATTTTTTACTATGTTTTTCACATATCTATGCCATGATATTGCTCACATTTTAAAGCTTTCTTTCCAAACTTTCGATTTCTAGAAAAAAACACTTAAATTTTTCAAGTTTTGACTGTTTTTTAGGCGTTCAAAAAAAATACTGGCAAAAACATTTTTACTGTTACAATAAAAAGTTTAAGAGAGAGAGAGCAGAATTTTAGAGGTAGATGGGGGGATAATTTAAAAATATTTATGGTTGTTGAAGAGAGACAGCAGGCTATAAAAAAGTATTTTAGAGAAAGATGGACATAATTTAAGGCAAATGTTCTATTAAGTCATCTGTCTGTCATCTTGAGTGGTGTCGTGCATGATTTTTATTTTGCAATTTTTATACAAAAAACAGCATAAATTGTAATTTTTAAAAGAGTAAAGGGCGTAAAACATAAGGTGGTATTAATTTCTTTCAAACAAAGTCCTTTACAGTCTTTAAATTTACCAAAAAACGTGTCCTACTAAAGTGTATTTTAGCACATCTAAAAATAATTTAACAGGTATTTAAGAATAACATTTTAAGAGTCATCATGGCTTGACCATAATGTCACTAAAATCAAAGAAGTTGTTGCAATCTTAGTCATGTCTTGCGTTTTTTTGGCGCACTGTAGATGAGTGATTCTAAATTTTGGCACACCACTGTATGAGTTATTCCCAATAAGTTTTAAACTTTTGTGTCCCTCACTTTTATTGTAAAAAATAGTTTATTATACACAAAGGGATAAAAATGGAATTTTTTATCCAATGGTGGAAAATTTGTTGATGGATAAAAAGTTCCTTTTAATTTTTATCCCTTTTTTATAGAGATAGTTAATAATTAAATTTGTTTTAATTACCTCTAAAACTCAAAACGAGGATGAAATTTAAAAGGAAGGGATGAAAAGTAGGGATAAAGAAACACTTTGATTCCCAAAACAGTATACTATACACCAAGGGATATAAATTTACTCATATAAGACATTATATAGGCACCATACAGGTCCTTTACCAAAAGCAAAATGTCAAAAAACGCGTCTGGTAGCAAATTATAGTTTGTAATTTTTTGACTTTTTGTCCCAACTCCCTGAATTTTATTTTAATCCCTGAGAGATAAAAACTGCATTTTTGACCCCTAAAGTGAGTTTCGTTTCGATTCCCTTGGAAATAAACCGTCACCTTGAAGCAGAACTATCCTATCTGAAAAAAGTAAACTTTTCAGAAGAGCGTTTTTTGTGAATAACGGCAACCAAAATTCAGCAGCATTTTTTAGATAGGATTAATTTTCACTGATGCCCTGTATTTTTGTTTTTTGCAATTTTTAGCTTTTTTTTATGAAAAAGTTCCGCCTTTCCTTAAATTATTTTACCCGCTAAAAAATCGAAAATGGCCAAAATGTCAGTTAGGATAGATCTGAACGTAGGGTCTCGGACAAAAATTTATTTTTTCCTAAATTTTTTAAATGGAGTTTTTTTGATCATTTTTAAGTGATGTCACGTGCCAACGGCCATATTGGCTAGGGGACAAAAACAACTTTTTTATAGAAAACAGTGTATGATTTTCATGGTGGATTGGTTCGTATTAAGTCTTGTATTAAGTTATTGAATTATAGATTACTCGTGAATATAGTAAAAATTTGTAAAAAGCTCTAAAAAGGGATCCTTTCAAGAAAAAGCGAAATCAAATATGGTGGAGTATTTCCTAGGCATTTCTTGGGGTTGGACTCATTCATGAAATTTACCATCAGTTATTCTTGTAAAGTTCTTCTGACCAAAAACACCTTTAACGTTATTTATATGCAACATTTTTCAATATTTGTATTTGCAGGACAATAATTACCTGGTAATTACTTCTCACTTTAATTCACTTTTAGAAATTATTAGTACTAACATAACAATAAAATTATCGATTTATGTTTATTGCCTGAGTTTTATTTTATTAAATAATTTCATATATTAAATTTTAACTTAAAACTTCACCAATATTCCCAAATAAAAAGAATGTTTACTTCAAAATTGCCGTGCAAATTTTTAAAATAATTTTTGCTCATTTCATTGTTGAAATCTTTATTTTGACAGATGAATTAAATTCTCTTAAAAATCCCAAAATAATTAACAAGGTTAATAACGTAAAAATCCAATGTTTGTCCTCCAACCAAAATGGCAAGCTGTTGAAAAATGATCAATTGGTTTTGCAATGATTTAAGGTGAATCTAAATGTATCAGCTTTAGTTTTTTCAAACCGCCTGCAGAATGGTTATAACCAACCACCAGTAAGTAAATTTAGGGTAATTACTGGGTCAGCTTAAGCTGAATAATTTTAGACTCTAAAAATATCATGCCATGCCCTCTATTACCTCCTCACTTTTTTTTTTAGACAAAACAAAAACACAATTTGTTTACCAAGATGGATTTGAAAAATGGACAAAGTAAGGATATGGATTCCGCCCCTTCTCTTCCAAATATTAAACATTATTTTTAAATGTTTATATGTGGGGCATTCCATACCAAAACCAGCGACCTGTGTATCCTTGATATTTTGATTTTGATTTTATTTAAACTTTGATTTTTTTAAAGTCCGGGGGGCCTATCGTAAAAAAGTGGGTTTAAATTTTTTTGTGGATTTGTTTTGTTTCTACTGGGTAGCTCATTTTTGGATTGTACATAATCATGTAGTAGTAGTAGTAGAGAAGGGGCGGCGCGAAGCCTGGCAAGTAGGCCTCCCAGGGCCCTTTCTTTCTTACCTCGAGCCTGCCCCTAATCCGCCGCCTGCACCCCTGGTCTGGCAGTCTGCTCTTCTGGTTTTACTGTTCTTTTTGCAAAGTCCAGTATTTTATCCCATTTGAGCGTGTGCAGGTCCTCGTCATCCAGGGTCGGGAAACCAAATACCTGGTGTCTCGTCCTCTGGTATCTGCAGGCCCGCAGGCCCGGCAGGTCGAGTCATTTTCCACCGCGATCCAGGTCATGTGCTTCCTTAGTCGGTTGTGACCTGTTATGATTCCTGTCAGCAGACCAGCGTCCCTTCGTGATCTCCCCAGAAGCCATTTTTGTCTGGCTAACATCCGGGCCTTTCACGAAGTGCCTGGTCTGTTTGCATCCTGTTCCTCCTCTCCAAGCAGTCGCCATGGCATCGTTGGCCCATTTATTGAGTCGACTTTGCAATTGCCTCTTGGTTGTGCCTAGGAGTGGTTCCGGACCTACATACTGGCTGCTTACCCTGATCCTGGCCAGTTCGTCGCCCTTCTCGTTCCCCGGCACCCCCATATGTCTACATAATCATAGTATTACATTAATTTTTGTCTACTAAAAACAACTGAAAATAAGAAAACTCTAATTACTGATTTAGAAAAAAAAATATTTGTTTTTAACGCATTCTTTTACCTTGAATAAATGAAGGTAGAAATGCGGGCGGGACAATTCCCGTGTATGTGGGCCACCTTGCTGGGCCCGTTGCACGCCAACTAGCTATGGTTTAGCCCTCGAAACCTGCCTCTCGCAAAATAACAGATTTTTCTGGGCTGCAACCTTCTTATATCGCCTGGGGCCAGCAGATAGTTCCCAAGGTGCGAATCTCTTGACCTGGCCAGAGCCAGACACTCCAGCAGGACATGCAAGGACGATTCCTCGTCCTCCATGCATCATCGACACTCTGAGTCTTCGACAATTCCCAGCATCAAGGACTTTGTTTTTTTGGATTTTTTTACCTTAATTTTTCCATAACGACCTTGAAAATGACATTAAAATGTAAAACTCACGCTTTTGGAAGTTCGGACTCTTTTGATTTTTATATGTTTTATGATAAATGACTTAGTTTTTTTTTATTTTTTTCTTACATTTAAGTGTTTTTGGTAGAAGAAAATGAGTCACTTTGTATAGACAAAACAAACCAGCCAAAAAAATGTAAACCTACTTACGGAAGTTGGGAAACTCTAGCTTAACAAAAGGGCAAAGTTTAAACCAAATCAAAATTTTAAGAATATAAAGGTGGCTGGTTTTGTATGGAAAGTCTCATATCTACATAAAAACCAATCATATAGATAGATAGATAGTGTTTGAAGATTCATTTTGCGTAAATTTGTTAGTTTTCCCAAAAAATAACCAAAAATGTGCTAAAAATTTTCTTTGCCTTAACCTTGGTAGTAACCACGTGTCATAGAATGTAATTAATTCCGCCATTATTTAAAACATACACTTCCGGTCACATAAAATGCGTACAGCAGAACTTAGCTGCAGGTCTGTTGAATTTAAGTTTTGCTAATTGCGTTGCTTATTGCAACTGACTTTGACGTTTTCGAATTACAGGTTAGATCTATTGACAAAAATAAGGAGACTGGCCACACTTTACTATGCTTTACAGTTTCTTCTTCTTGATACTTTCTCCTTATTCTTACAATTGTAGCCTTGTTTCGTGCATAATGGGCTGCTACTCTTTGAACCGACCAACCACCATCTAATTTTGCCAAAATTTGGGCTTTTTCGAATTCGTTTAGTTGGGGAATTTTTTAATATAAGCGTTTGACAACAACAAACCCTGACGGTAACATTTTTTGTCAATTTGAAATACATTAAAGGTTACTGGGTTGCGCGGCCCACAATACACTATATAAAATCGGCGTAACCATTGTATGTGGCCGGAAGTGTACATCAAATGAAGAAATAATAAAATTTAATCGCAACATAATTATGTGCCAATTTCATCCTCAATCAAAAAATTTTGTGTTCCTCTGGTTTCTGAGAAAATCGAAAAAGAAAATGGGGTAGCTAGGTTAATATTAACTTAGCAACCCCACCAGGAAATATGGCGCCAAACTAAAAATTTTTGGTTTTAAAATTATGTGCTAATTATGTGCTCCACGAATATATACTAAATTATGTTTTTTTTTTAAAGAAAGGTTGGGGTAGCTAGGTTAATAATAACTTTGTGACCCCACATGTTTAGGTATCATAGAATTTTAAAATTTCAAAAACCAGTATTATCTGCATATTATGTGCTAATTTCGTCCATGATCAAAAAATGTTGTACTCGTCTGCTTGCCGAGAAAATCGAAAATTACTCCTCTAACAAAGCTACACTAAAAATTAATAATTTGGATTTTTCTTACACATATTCATGGAGCACATAATTTTGTAATAATATATTTTTACTTCAGAATGGTACTTCAGATTGCAACTGCTAGGTTATTACAAATGATATAATGTAATATCCTTTTTATTGATTTTCTCGGAAACCAGACAAGTACAAAATTTTCTGATCATGGACAAAATTAGCACATAATTTGCAAATAATACTCGAAATTTCTAAATTCCATGATACCTAAACATGTGGGGTCGCTAAGTTAATATTGACCTAGCCACCCCACCCTTTTTTTTGTAATAACATAATTTAAAATGAAAAATCCGATTTTTTTCTTATATATTCATGGAGCACATATTCATAATTAGCACATATTTTTAAAACCAAAAATTTTTAGTTCGGCGCAATATTTCCTAGGCGGGTTGCTAAGTTAATATTAATCTAGCTACCCCATTTTGTTTTTCGATTTTCTCAGAAACCAGAGGAGCACAAAATTTTTTGATTGGCGACAAAATTAGCACATAATTATGGCATAAATAAATTTTGATTTTCTTGTGGTGGGGTCGCTAGGTAAACGGAGATCTTAAAATTATGGTTAGACTAAAATGCAGATGGTTCATTTACATATAAATAGAATCTCCCAAAAAAAATTTGAAATGTATAACACAGGGTACCCACCAAAAGTTTCAAGTGTCGGTGAAAACAAAAAGAACTGTATTAGAAAAATAACCTAGTTTTTCGCTTTTCATGACTTTTAATTACACTTTTAAACTATTTTGTTTGATTTTTATGATCGATCAAGTAATGAACGCACTCCTCTCTCGACTCCTCTAAAATCGGAAATGGTACAGTTAGGTGTTTTTTTGGATTTTGAGACTTACATACCAAAAGAACAGAAATACTCTTATTTTTTTAAAGAGACAAAATTTAAATTTTCCACAGACACAACAGAATAGCACAGGGCCAACTAGTGCCTGACAAAATGGTGCAGTGAGAAAATTGTGTAAAATTGTGGTACACATTTTTTTTCTCTGCCCTATTTTCTCTGATCACTATTTTGCCTCAATTTTTTAAATTTTTAAAAACTAAATAAAACAAAATATATTTTCTGAGCAAATTTTGATGTTGTAATGTTTGGTTTATTTAACTGATTTAACCGTTTTTGTCAGTCAATCTACTTGTGTTATTACTCGACCAGTAAACCTTAGGGTTGACATAAAAGAATAAAATTAAATTGTAGCATTTATTTCCTTTAATGTGATGTGCCACAAAATTGAGTCTTACAATATCTGCCAGAATAAACAAATTCTGCCTTCATCATATTGTAAGTGAAAATGTTATATCAGTAAATCCTGGCCAAAAATTCAACAATTTTTTTTGCATAACATTGGAAATTAGAAAGACTCTTCCAGAATATTTGATAGTGATAGTACAATGTAAATTTTGATAAATTTTGTTCTGTTTTTACACCAGATTTAGTTTCTTGCCCATTATCAAGTTTTTACTTGAATTTTTGGTCAGATTTTTCCTAGGTTTTTTTTTTGCTTATCCAGGCAGATTTGCCCTCTTAACTTAACTAAAAATTGTTCCACTCTTATTTATTCATTCTGTTGACTTTTCTGTATTCTTCAAACTAAAGGTTTTATTTGAAATTTTAGGTTAAGTGAAACAGCGTTGTTTGCAATTTTTTTACACATCAAAAAATGAAACAGCTATCCTCAGTTATTTTCTATCTCACCACAAGAGGGATGAAAAAAATAAATTAAAAAAAAAACTGTATGTGACAAATGTAATGTAATTCTTTAATTATCATTTTGTAAGATTTGGAGTTTTCAATAGAGCAAGCACTCACCCTGTAAATTATTCTTAGGTGATCTAGATTCTTTATCAAAAACTTTTAATTATTATTTGATTTGATTATGACTTAAGTTTGAGAAATGACTGATCATTATGTAATTTGAGGAAAAAATGAACAAAAAGACATAAATCTTTTGTTGCACATCATATTAGAGAAAATGTTAGGTAATGCCTTGATTTACTTTTAATAATACATCTTTTATAAATGCTGCAGTTTTTTCTGAAACCTAAAAACCTAAAAAAGGGAAAAATCCTCAATTTCTTAGATGCTGCAGGTGAGCTAAAAAAACAGCAAAGGCTAAAAAAAGAAAGTTTCTGAAAAAAAAATTCTTCTCACCTAAAACGTAATTTTTCCTGAAAAAAAACCTGCTAAAAAAGCTGAAGGCTAAAAAGACAAAAAAGCTGAAATAAACTTTCTGAAAAAGAAACAAACAATAAAAGATACGCATTTTTCTTTGGTGTTTTTTCCTAAAAAACCTGTTAAAAATAAGAAATGCTTTTCCTGAAAAACAAAAAGACACATTTTCCTGAAAATCACACAAGTTTTTAACATTTTAAGAAATCAATAATAAGAACACTTCTTTTTTTAAAAGAATTGTACACATCACGTTAAAGAATTGTACACATTACATAAAAGAAATTCCCTTAAATAGTTAAGTTTTCAGACTATGCAAAAAATTAGTTTCAATAAGTTATCATTTCCAGGTCAAACCTTTGATTTACTGCGGTAAACACTTGATTATATACACTTGTAAAACTTCTCCAATAGTTCATGATAAGGGCTGCATTTTCACTTTGGAACTTTGAAATGCTACTTCTCCATAAACCAGATTAAAATCCATACATTTGTTTTATACCACAATT
This sequence comes from Oxystoma pomonae, assembly GCA_963921995.1. Lineage (NCBI taxonomy): Eukaryota > Metazoa > Arthropoda > Insecta > Coleoptera > Brentidae > Oxystoma > Oxystoma pomonae. The sequence goes on along the minus strand of OY998168.1, from coordinate 84,656,404 downwards.
TTTATTTTTTGTGTATGCACAGAACTCTTACACTGCACTTGCAAAAAAATTACACAATGTGTGTGATAACACAATACTATTTCACCTAAACCTGGATTGAAATATGCATTTCTTTGACCTAAACATATTGTGATAACTGAAATCCCTCTTGACAGGATTCACCAAACACTTAAACCATTTAGTACATTTTAGTATACTTACAACAAAAAATTTACGATTTGGATTGTGATGTGTTATATAAATTCATTTTCTCAGTTTTTTCCAAATAAAGAAACCACCAAGGGATCAACAGTAATAAAACGGAATAAGCTGGGGAATAAGTGAACATTAGGGACTTTTTGAAAGGCATACACAACATAAGGTTTTGTGCAATATCACTTAAAGCAAATAATTTCATTGCTGTCACATTGCAATTTTTCATTACATTGGGCCAACATCATTCTCAACTAAAAAGCCAGTTAACTCATTTTCTTTTAAGTATCCTTTGGCCTATGATCGGTGCGATATTGACAACAAACTGACAGAAAATCCATGTTTTACTTGTCAATTTGGTTATAAAAATGGCAGGCACAGTAGGTTAAAGGGCACTGAGTGGGTAGAAGTTACCTGGCTTTTTAGTTGAGAATGGTGTTGATTGGGCTTGCACTGTACCAGCAATATTACAGACTGGCTATTAACCAATGGTGAAATATGTTAGTTATGTAAAACTGTGTAAAACAGCTGTTATTTTTTTTGCAGCATTTATTTTGTTAAAAAGAAGGATGCCAAACCAGATAACGCTTTTTTAAATACAACTTATGGAAATCCCAAAATATTCATTTTTAATTGTTTCGGTGCATCTCTGCACATTCTTCTTGAAATCTTAATTGTGTAATCACCATTTTAGTCATGCAACTTCTTTCCGACACCTAGTCTGGGTTCTATATCACACACTTTATTGAAAGCAATTATGTGATAATATTTTTTTAACACATTTTTCTTCAAAATTAACAAAACATTCCAACAACTGGAAAGTAATAAATTCAAATAAAAATATACTTAACCTATAAATTACTTTTGACATTTGCAAGTTAAGGTTTTAATCACAGTCACCTTGATGGTTTTTTTTTAGTGTGAGCATTGATTTTAAAGCCATTAATTTTTAATATTTAATTATTTCAATAAATTTTACCTCCATTAACCTAGCGACCCCACCCCAAGAAAATCAAAATTTAGTTATGCCATAATTATGCTCCTTTAGTTTTTGAGATAATCGAAAAAGAAAATGGGATAGCTAGCTTAATATTAACTTATCAACCCCACCAGGAAAAATGGAGCCAAACTAAAAATTTTTGGTTTTAAAATTATGTGCTCGATGAATATATAAGAAATTTTTCACTTTAAATTATGTTTTTTAAAAATAAACAATGGGGTAGTTAGGTTAATATTAACTTAGCAACCCCACATGTCTAGGTATCACGGAATTTAAAAATTTCAAAAACCAGTCCGAGAAAATCAATATAAAGGATATTACATCATTTGTAATATAGCTTGGTGCGATATTTCCTGATGGGGTTCCTAAGTTAATATTAAACTAGCTAATTAACCCACTTTCTTTTTCGATTTTCTTGGAAACCAGACAAGTACAAAATTTTCTGATTATGGACGAAATTAGCAGATAATATGCAGATAATGCTGGTTTTTAAATTCCGTGATACATAAACATGTGGGGTCGCTAGGTTAATATTAACCTAGCTACTACTAGTAAAATGAAAAATTCGATTTTTTTCTTATATATTTGTCGAACACATAATTAGCACATAATTTTAAAACAAAAAATTTTAAGTTTGGTTCCATTTTTCCTGGTGGGGTTGCTAAGTTAATATTAACCTAGCTACCCCATTTTCTTTTTTGATTATCTCAAAAACCAAAGGAGCACAAAATTTTTTGATTGGGGACGAAATTAGCACATAAGTCTTTCAAAATTTTTTCAAAGTCAAAAAATGTTTTATTTCGAAATGGTAAACATTTGAAATACAGTCAGTATTCCTAAATTAATTAAAGTCTAAGTAAGTATCTACTTAGAGAGGACATATAAGAAACTTAAGCTAAATAACAATTATTAACACAAATAAAACGAAAAAAAAAACAGTTATATAAAATTGGAACAAAAATTGACCAGATAGCTTGAAGATATTCTTGTAATGTATTTGGAGATATATTTAAAATAAGTTTTTTTACATCTTTTTTAAAGGTACTTATTGAGGATAATTTTGAAATGCCCCTTTTTCATATATGGTCGTTTTATGCTGATTTGATTTTAGTCTACTTCTAAATCTTGTATTGTGTGTATGGTCTACAGAATTTGTTAAAAACAAATGAATATTTTTTCTTGCAAACATCACACACTCATAAATATAGACGCCAGGTGCTGTCATGATTGACAGATCCCTAAAAGTATTCCTACATGTTTCTCTCCATCCAGAACAGCAAGTATTCTAACAGCATACTTTTGCACAATAAAAACATGTTCAAAATCAGTACTTTGGCCCCAATGAATTATTGCTGATCTTAGATGTGAGTGGAAAGTCGCATAGTATAAGGTTTTACAAATATTTATGCTACATTCTTTTGAAATCGAGCGAAGACCATAGCAAGCTCTTGAGAGTTTTTTGCACAAATTGTGTATGTGAACTGACCAACGCAGATGTTCATCAAGATATATACCTAGTAGCTTAACCTCGCTAAATAGTTTGATTTCTATTTTATTATTTATTTTGATATGTTTTATATCTAGATTTAATCTTGTAGGTTTAAAAATCATAACATTTGTTTTTTCATGATTGAGAACTAGCCTATTTTTTTCTATCCATTGTGTTACAATTGAATATACTGAATTCACTACCTCTTCAAAATTTTCTTTTGTAACTTTTATATAAATATTATTGTCATCGGCAAATGAAACTAAGTGCACAGGATAACCATCAAGTGCTTTTTTAAGGTCAAAGGTAAAAATATTTACATACATAATTAGGACATAATTATGGTGTGACTAAATTTTGATTTTCTTTAGGTGGGGTCGCTAGGTTAATGGAGGTATAAATTTTTATATTTGATTTAAATATAGGATGTAACCATCAACATATAGTTGGTATATCAATGGATGTAACTGATTTCTTGGATTCTCATGTGGATTACTTTTCAGAAAATTGTGGTGCTGTAAGCAGAGGCTACTTTCAAAATGCAGGCTAAGAAGCGCAAAATGAGTATCTAAACTCTAGATTCAACAATATATATGTATGCATACAAATTTTGTACCTAACTCAGTAAAAAATAATATAGTTTGTTTTGTAAGACAACTTAAATCTATAATTGGTATTTTTTCATTAATTGAGTGTAGTTAAATCCTCCAAAAAAACAGTTTTTGTCCAGGAAACAAAAAAAAAATGTGTTCCCCAGTGTAATAATTATTGTAAAGCATAAATAAGCAATATTATAAACCCTCAAAAAGTCCCTATTGTCAATTTAAACATGTGTTAAGCTAGGAACACATGATGCAATTTTTCCATGCATCAAATTTAGTTTTCACAAGATAAAAAAAGACGCAAGCAGATTGTGTCTTCTTCTATCCTGTTATTAAAAAATTTGATGCATGAAAAAGATGCATCTTGTGTTCCTAGCGTTATGTATTACTTCTTTGTTGTTGTGCCTTAACATGATTCTACAAGAATCAAGACAGATGATCAGTCAGGTAAGTAGTTGCTTGAAACGTAATAAAAACTGGGTAAAAAAATTGCTTACAATACAGAACTGTGACTGCACCTCTAGAACTAAACCCTTAATTTTCTTTGTAGATAAAGGCAAATTAATCCAAATCATAAATTGTTGTGTAATTATGCAGTATAAGGTTTTCTGCCATTTTTTATGAAAAATTCTTTATGGGGGCACCTACTATAAGGTGACCAACTCCTAATGGGGCAAAACCGAGACACTCCGGCCATTCAATGTATTTCATATCATGTATTTTTTCTTATATGCACCCCTAATAATATTAGGATGTATTTTCCAAAATACTTATCAAAGAAAAATAATTTAAGTAAGGTTTCAATTCAAATTTATAGATGGCAGAGAACATTCGCTTTTTTAATTGCAGTAATTTTAAAGTTACAGAATACAGTGGTATCAAAACCGGGGCAAACCGGAACTTTTGCTGAAAAACTTGGACTATCCGGGACGGATTTTTTCCCCCGGGACAAATGTTTAAAATTCGGGACTGTCCCGGCCAAACCGGGACGGTTGGTCACCTTACCTATTAGGGTCCCTAGGACCCCAAATCTGCCGGCGCCGGTTTTTTTTTAAGAGAAAAAATGGTGCCGAGGGGGGGGGTGTTGTAATGTTTTTTTGATTGTTTTGGGTTGGGTTGGGCTGTGTTGGATTGGGTTGTTTTAGTGAAAAAAATTTGGTAATTATGCAGTATATGGTTTTCTGCCATTTTTGATTTTTTTTTAATTCTTTATGGGGGCACCTTCTAGGGTCCCTAGGACCCCAAATCCGCCTGCGCCCAATTTTTTTTTTTTACAAGAAAAAAGGGTGCCCAGGGGGGGTTGTAATGTGTTTTTTTGATTGTTTTGGGTTGATTTGAATTAGGTTGGGTTGGACTGTGTTGGTTTGGGTTGTTTTAGTGAAAAAAAATTAAAAAAAAACAAAAAAAATAAAAAAAAACCCAACGGGCGCAGACGGATTTGGGGTCCTAGGGACCCTGGAAGGTGCCCCCATAAAGAATTTTTCAAAAAAAATCAAAAATGGCAGAAAACTGTATACTGCATTATTACCAAAAATTTAAAAAAAAAACACAAAAAAATTATTTAAAAAAACGGTGCATGTATGCAGCATACGGTTTTCTGCCATTTTTGATTTTTTTTGAAAAATTCTTTATGGGGGCACCTTCTAGGGTCCCTAGGACCCCAAATCCGTCTGCGCCGGTTGGTTTTTTTTTTTGATTTTTTTTGTTTTTTTTAATTTTTTTTCAGTAAAACAAACCAAACCAACACAGTCCAACCCAAACTAATCCAAACCAACCCAAAACAATTAAAAAAACACTTTACAACCCCCCCCTGGGCACCCTTTTTTCTCGTTAAAAAAAAAAAAAATCGGGCGCAGGCGGATTTGGGGTCCTAGGGACCCTAGAAGGTGCCCCCATAAAGATTTTTTCAAAAAAAATCAAAAATGGCAGAAAACCGTATACTGCATAATTACCAAAAAAAACAACCGGCGCCGGCGGATTTAGGGTCCTAGGGTACCCCCTAGTAGGTGCCCCCATAAAGAATTTTTCATAAAAAATCAAAAATGGCAGAAAACCCTATACTGCATAATTACCATTGCTTGTTATAAACATGCCAATTGACTAGAATTTTGTAGGTCTAGTGCCCATGACCCGTAAATACACTCAAATCACTAGTCACCTTCTTTTGTAAACTCAGCTAGGGACAACAAAACTTGCTACGGAGCCTGCACAATTTATACTATAAATAAGACTAGTAGGCATCTATCTCCTCTAATCTATAAAACGACCTTTATTTTATCGATATCGTTATCAAGAAAATACTTACGTCACGAAAAATAGAAGAAAAACGCCTTGCTAATTTCCTAGCCTCTCTAGAACATCATGGTTCCGTCTGATTGAACGAAAACTGATCAGAACTTTTGCTTATGTGTTATCTCCGGTAGTTTATGGCACACTTAACGCAATACTTAATATATTTCTAACAATTTAATCCCTAAAAATGTCTACTTTTTTGGTTTTTCAAAAAAACGTGAAAAATAAGAATTTCAAAGGAAAAAATTGAACCAAGAGGCTTGCTTGTCAAATAGAATGTCAAATCTGTCAAAAAAATGGCTGTCAAAATGCCTGATGCATCATGGGAAAATGGCGGGAGATTTAAAATCGAAGATATAGGGTTAGTCAAAAGAATCCCCAATACTTACTAATATGTAAATACCGAACGGCTCTGAAAACAGCCAAATATCGTAATTTTGTTGAATGTTTATATGCTACGGCTACGATGAAGTTTAAAAATTTATTTTCTTGTTCAAGGATGCAAATATTATATTACATAACAAGATAAGAAAGTGACAAATATCACACGAGCGTAAATGTTGTTGCGCTAGCCGAGTGAAACAACACGCGAGTGCAACAAAGTTACTTTCTATCGAGTTGTGTACGCTCTTTTTCCTACGAACACTGATGAATTGCACTAATTTTTGTAAAAATTGGTCTTTAATTTTGCACAAATCAAATGAATCGCTGCTTTTCCGCACATGTGTGTTCGTGGGAAAAAATTTTACATCTCCTTTTTTGCTAAACTTCTTTCGATATATTTCATCCAGTTTCTAAAATTTTGCAATGGATGGTTGATTTCTAAAATTTGTTTGTTTCTAGCTGGGCCTTTGAATCTCTAGTAGTAGACCCTACAAACAACTATCGTCGCGTTGCGCGGTATAAAATCGGGTCAACGCATCGCCGACCCACTGCCGACGTTGGCCTGATTTTATGCCGACGATTTGTAGGGAAAACTATGATAGTAAAGTGGGCGTGGCTCCCTCATAGAAAGATACTAGAAACAAATTCACCCTAGTACCAGTGGCGTACGCAGAAATTATTCCTGGCGGAAGGGGGCGGCTTGATCGTTTTTATTGGTGACTTTTGGGGAATGCTCAACCTTTAGGAGCCGATTTTCAGTGGCTCTGGAGAGGCTTGAGCCCCTAACACCCCTCCTCCCATTTGGTTTTGGGTTGATTTAAGGGTATAAGTATAAGGATATGTTAATACACGCACATATATATGTGGCAATTTTGCACATTTACAAAATAAAATACAAATAAATAAAATGTTTTTCGTTTTGTTTTATCCTTTAGAGGCCTAAAGAAGAATATAAATCCATTTTATGCTATGGGTATACATTTTCTATTCGTTATCGACGTCACTCCATTTCTGCAATTGCCTGAAAAGCTTCTTTTTTCTTTGTTGGTAAACTTCTTTCGATATTTCATCCAATTCTCTATCATTTTGTAATTTATAGTCGATTTCAAAGATTTCCTTGTTTCTTGCCAAAGTTTCAGTTTCTTTTTCTAGTTTTTCGATTCTAGGCAAGTCGCCTATTAATTTCTTAAAATCCGTTTCGTAATTTTTTCCATCAGTTTTTGGATATCTGCAGCTGTGGTCGCAACTTCCATGTTTATTATTTTTTTTGATTTCTGTAAATTTTGATTTGGTTTTAAGTTGATTTGTGCATACAAGTGAACAGTTACTATTCGATGTGTAACACAAAAGTTTGTTATATTCTTCTACACTTAAAATTAGGCCCGAAACCGTTATTTTAGTTCCTAAAGGTTGATTCTTTGAAATTGAAGTGTCCATACGATAATTGTAAAACTAAAATATTATGAGGTATTGTTATGTCAAAAGTAGCGAGTGTCATCAAAACATGCAGTAACCAAATGACAGTTAAAATCCATATATCAATTACACACATCAAATTACCAGTAGAAGACCGCTCCTAAAAGCTGGCAACACTTCAAGCGAAGGATAACATATCGTCAGGACACAATTTTTAGCCGCCTCGCTTATAGCATTAAAATACTCTGCCGATGCATGGGCATCGAAGCTCACACGTTTAGTATTTACCTATTTTGGTCCGCGATAATATCCCCTTTATTTTTTAACCCCCCCCCTCCTCGAATGAATTTTTTTTAACCCTTACAAAAAAAAATTGACACCCCTCAACAGATTTTTTGCGCCAAAATTTTTTGACCCCCCCCCTTAAAAAATTTTTACCCTCTCCCAAAAGCTTTTTGCTAACCCGCCCCCCCCCCCCATTATATCGCATGATATGCCGTATTTTCTCTATTAAAACAGTGAATACTAAAAAATACTTATTCAATTCTGGTAAAAGTTTATCAGTTCACTATAATTTTCCTACAAATCTAATATCTGCTAGTGACTAAAGATGATGTTGTATTTTGTGCTGCATTTGCTGTGGAAAAAAATCTTGCCAAAGAAGAAATCCGGGAAAATTAAACAACAATCACTTTGAGACATGACTTCATTTCTAGATCACAATTGCAAAAGACATGAAACCATTTTCATTATTAATAAAATTTTGTTTAAATTGGCAAATTTGCTACTTAAGAATTAAGAAGAAAAAAAACGACACAATTACTTCACAAAACCTCATTATGCCCCAACTCAAAAGAATTAAACCTTCGGGATTAAAAAAAAATTATAAATATTTTTTAATTTAAATTAGTTAGTTTTATAGCAGGACTACATTTAACATTTAATTTGAAATTGATTTATATCATTTTTGTGAACTCTTAAAAAATGTTGGTAAGTATGCATTTACTTTAACTTGAAATATTATTGAAATACAAAAATCGTTAACATTTAATTCTGTTTTCTTTTATAACAGATCTAGAAACAAACGCATCGGCTTCATGAGCGGCGATCTTGTTTTCGATAATTGGCTTTCCGTAGAGGTGGTGTTGATTGATAACAATTTTTAAGATGTGACAATCTGGACAATTAAAACAAATCTGAAAACGTCAGATCGAGAAACTGAAATCAGGCTGACGATTGGTGTGACAAACTGTCTGAAAGTTATAAGAACAATAAAAAAACTTGAAAACAAAAAACTCCCTAGAATAGATTTGATAGTCAGAAGAAAAGAAAAAAATATCGCATAAGAGATATATAGCTCCGCCGTTGGTCTATATCATTCATGGCTGTGTTTCCTTCTATTTTTAAAGAATCTATCGTTAAACCACTATACAAAAGCGGAAGAAAAACGACGCTAATAACTATAGGCCTATATCGTTCATTTCAAACTTAGCGAAAATTCTAGAAAAAATAATTAAAGATATGAAGAACTTCTTTAAAAAAAATGAAATTATGTCTGAAATGCAGTTTGACTTTAAGGAAAAAACATCGACAGAGGACGCCATTTTATATGTTACAAAGCACATTCACAAAGCCATTGATGATAAAGTACCAACCCTAGGAGTTATGATCGATCTAAAAAAGCTTTTGATACTGTCAACCATGAAAATCTTTTAAACTGCTGTGGAAAATATGGTTTTAGGGTATTGTTTCAAGGTCTAATAAAAGATTACCTTTCCGAACGATATCAAAGTGTACAGGTTGATGATTCCATTAGCGAAAAAAAAATTACCTGTGGCGTCCCGCAGGGAACAGTATTAGGACATTTATTGTTCAACCTGTACATAAATGATCTATTTGATTTAGATATCGACGGAATACTTGTTAGTTTCGCGGACGACACTGGATGCATCTTTCAAGCTAAGATCTGGAAAACTCTAAAGCAAAAAGCAGAACTAGAGTTGGGTAAAATTTTTCATTATTTTCGATCAAAAATCTTAACAATGAATTTTCTAAAAACTAACTTCAATCCTTTCACGTCTTTGCCTTCTAACTTACCTGACTTCGAGGCACTTACAATTATCACGGATTGTGCCTGTAATGGGACTCGGATTCAGGGTGTTAGAAGGACGAAATATTTAGGAATCTTCATTGATTCTCATCTTCGGTGGGATGCTCACATTACATATGTCACGGGAAAAATCAGGTAGTTATTAAATAAATCTGAAAATACTGTATTATGCATTAATACAGTCACATTTGACTTACGGTATTGCGACATGGGGTGGAGTTAACAAGACTCACCTACATCCACTAGAAAAAATCCAATAATGGATTTAAAAAATTATTTTTAAGAAATAAGATTATCGCTATCCTATACAGAAAATATATTTACCCCTAAATGCCCGTAGGCACCTCTTTTTTCTCTCTTGATCCCACATAAATGAACAAAGAGGAATTATGGATTAGCTAAACTAATCCAAATATTTTTACGGTGCATCTGGGGGTTAGTGAGTCAGGATTATCTGATCTTAGACAGTTATTTTGCTATGCGATGCTTGTAAAAGTACATTTTCGTACCAAAGACTACGGAACAGTCTCTCGGAATATAAGATCGAATCAAAATCAATTAAAAATTCCCCACGCTGCAAAAACCGTGACTTAGAGAAGTTTTTGTTATTTGGCGCCTAGAACCTACAATGCGCTTCCCGCCGAACTAAAAGAGATCAATCGTACGTCTATGTTTAAAAGTAAATTGAAAAAATAGCTTAAAGGGAAGAATAGGACAGAAATTCATTTAAAAAATTACTAACTGATTTCTATTATTTTGTTTTTGTTCTTCTATTATTTTATTTTATTTATATTTTACTATAGCACATATCACTTACTTGCTGCGATTGTGTGATTTAAAATCAGTTTAATACAGTCAGACAAGTTTTAAGCTTAAGCTGGCTTTTCTAATATGTATTCATTAGAATTAGGCATTGCATTTATTATTATTGTATTTTTTTAAATAAATGTTATGTTATGTCATGTGGGCACAGTCTACTAATTTATATTACACTGTGCTGTGGGGCTGAGATATTCAAACGACACAGCCGTCAGCCTTCGACAGTGTGTCAATTCAAAATAGGAGCGCGCGGGCTTGTAATTGAGGGAGGCTGTGCTGCTAGTAGAAATATATCTAGCCTCCGATGAGCAGAACCACAGAACAGAACCCTCTCCACATAGGCATGTCAACTGCTACCGACTAAGTGTCCTTTAATCCACCTTTGACGCCATTTGCACTTAAAAGTGATAGAAAATCCATTCGTTTCCTGGCAATATGGCGGCGGAGGTCGAGAAAAAAACACTAAATTAGAGTTTATCGGCCTGTTTGGAAATATAAAATATGTCCGGAATTTTTTGTGAAGTCAATTTTTTTATGCATTGCAGAATTAATACTTTAAATTTATTTAAAAAAATTGGCTGAAGACAATTTTTTTTTCAAAATTTGTTGAAAATTGCCCTAAAAATTTTACACTTAAATTTCCGAAAATTGATAAGTGGAAATTGCATCGATTTTGAAAATTGCCCGGAGATACTTCCAGATGCAATTTACAGGAAATAATTTAGTTAATAAAACTTCCCTAGAAAAAAGAAAAAATCCGTCAACTTGCGGCATCGGGATCTTTTTAGGTGCTACGCACTCATACTTTTCTTAAAAAATTAAAACAAAAATATTTTATCTACTAGTTATATTCCTATTGGAAATATTTTAAGCACCTGCAAAAATGACAATTTAGGAAATTTCTGAGAAAGATTTTCAGAAACTTCACATTTCCAGATATTTATCTGAAAAATTTCCGGTTAAATTTTCACACTTAAGAGAAATTTCCAGCAGTAGAAATATAACTATATTTGACGATTGTGTTTTTAGGGCACGATAGACCTAACAAAATATTATTTGAAAGATAAAAGAACCTATCAGATGTATACAGGGTGAATTTCGAGTTGAGACATTTTTTTCAACAGCGCAGCGTGTAGAAATCGATTAGACCAACCTAATATTTAAATATTTATCAATGCTCAAAAAAAACTAGCAGGAAGACTACTGTGAATCAGTGGCGCACCGAGGGGGGGTTGGGGTTAACCCCCCCTCCGAAAAGCCCGGTTATTGTCATATGTTTACTTCAAATTAAGTTTTTTTTTATATTTATCCTTATAGTCAATTTTTGGGTGCGCCACTGTGTGAATTATGACATTTTCCATTATTCAAATTTTCATTTTTGCACAGCTTCAATTATTACTGAGTTTTGATTTTAGAAAGAGCTGAAATATTGTTTGTCTATTCGATTTCTAGATGCTGTTGAAAAAAACTAAATAATAATGCTCTAATTCTTTATAAGAATCCACAATATACATAATTTCTATTAGATATATGGAGTTGGAGAGAAATGGAAAACGTTAAAAATAATATACACTAATAATAATTTTATTAATATCAAACTTTATTCAGGAATTAGATACGTTAGTCCAACCAAATTAAAATTAATGACAAAAAATTTTGTAAAGCAGTTTGATTAGTGAAAATGGTAGAGGGGCTTCAGATAAACGTTTTTAAAAAAAATGTGTAAATGGGGCTCTTGCAGGATGGATTTGCATATTTGCACGGAAAAAGTAGAAAGGAGACGGTATTTAATTTACTACAATTATACACGCCTAAAACCGGTTTTATATAAGTACGGTTTTAAATAAAATCGCTTTCTCCTTCATTAAAATCGTTTTCTAACACTGATCGATGTACTGTCAATCCTCTCATCTTACAGTTTCTCACAAATTAAAATATTTATATTGTTATATTAAAAAATCCTTATATTAATTTTTTTTAAATGCACAACTTTTTCCGGTTTAAAATAAAATTGATTTAGTACAAGCATTTTTAAACCGTCCTTTGTTTAAAAGAGCGCTTTAAGAGTACCGTATAAACAAAGTAATTGTTTCGCGCAGTATTGCTTTGAACATCCTATTTCGATTAATAAAGTGTCATTAAAAAGAATTGTTTGTCGTACAGTCGATTTTTGCACTTTTTACGTTATATATAAATTTTTACAATGGATATTTATATTACTATCTCACGAAAAATCGTAAGGTGACCTATTAAAATTGTCGTTTTCAATATTTATTTATTTTTTAATTTCGAAGAAGAAGCAAAAATTTTGAGCTATTTCCGTCCAACAATTATTTCGATAGAGATTAGATTATCCTGATTTAAACAGAGTTGAAAAAAAGGTAATAAAAAGTTTTTTTTAAGGAAAGCAGTTCAGATAAAAAAATATATATTTACTAAAATGATAAAAAAAGTGCATTCTAAGCTTATAGCAATACTACACAAAAATAACGTTTTTTTTCATACAACTGAATGATGTAATCGATTCCTATTTTTTTTTTAAATTGAAATAAATTATAAACAAAAATGAAATGTTGCTAATGCCATTATTTGTTTTTTGGATTTCTGAGCATGTTTTTTAATTGTAACTATAATTTATTATTATCTCACCGAAAATTATATGTCAAAACAAAAAAATTAGCAATGTCAAAAAACTCCACTTAGGAACATTCTCGTTAAAATTAAAAAATAAATAAATATTGAAAACGACAATTACTTTTGCAATTCCGGCTTAATAGGGTCTAATAGATTACCTTACTATTTTTCGTGACCAAGTAATATAAATATCCGTTGTAAAAATTTAGAAAAATATATTATTTTTGAAAGAAAAAGTCGGAGTTTGAAATAATTTATTAAAAAAATGGCCTATTCATTTCATTTCTTTATTTCTTTTACATAAAAATTATATAAGGAATTTAGATTCAAATTTATTTATAAAGTAAAAAAAATAATTTTAAATAATGTATTTAAAAAATAATTTTAATTATTAAAATAAAATAAAAAATAAATGCACCAATCGATTCTACCACAAACAATTTTTGTTTATGTATAATCGAAATGAGATGTTCATAGCAATAATGCACAAAAATAAAGTTTTAGGTCAAACAATTACTTTGTTTATACGGTACTCTTAAAGCGCTTTTAAACAAATGACCGTTTGAAAATGTTTGTCCTAGACATACCATTAGAACAATTTTAAATACTAAATCAATTTTGTTTTAAACCGGGAAAAAAATTGTTAACTTAGTTGTTTTATTTGCGTTAAAAAAAAGTGAAAAATAGGGTTTTCTTAATATAACAATACATATGTTTTAATTTTTGGGAAACTGTAAGGTAAAAAGATTGACAGTACATCGATCAGCTGTTAGAAAATGATTTTAATGAAGAAGAAAGCGACTTTATTTAAAACCGTTCTTACATAAAACCGGTTTTAGGCGCGTATAAGCATAGTAAATTAAATACCCTCTCCTTTGTATTTTTTCCGTTCAAATAGATGGTGTAGTCAGTTGTTGATTTTTTTTAATTGAAAGAAATTATCAATAATTGCTGAAAAATTCATTGTTGCAGAAGCCATTATTTGTTTTTTGCATTTCTGAGCATGTTTTTTAATTGCAACTATAATTTTTTGTTATCCCACCAAAAAGTATATGTCAAAGCAAAAAAATAAGCAACTTCAAAACATACTACGAGAATTTTCCTGAGTAGAATTTTTGTTTGAAAAAAAAGTTATTTGGAGCGAAAAAAATTAATATCTCAGAAAGTGTTTAACCTTTTCATCTAAAAAAATTGTATGCATTAAGGACACAGAAAGGTATATTTTGATCAAGTTTCGTGACAATGCCGTTACTTCTGCGACAATGAAAAATAAAAACCAAAAAATTAAAATATTACGATTTTTCGCATTTTTCTCGTAAATTTTGAGGGTATGTTAAAAAGTCACATTGACAAAATTGGTAGATCTTTGCACCGTCTACAACTTTCATATTGAAGTTTTTACTCTATGACATTCAGTTTTGCCGGAATTTGCAATAATACCATTTTCTCCCCCTTTCCCCCTACCAAATCCACCCCGCAAGAGCCTCACTCACGCATTTTTTTTAAAACGTTTATCAGAAGCCCCTTTACCATTTCCACTCATCAAACTGTTGTTAAAAATGTTTAATTTTTTTCTCGCTAAATGAGTTAATCCGATCGGTCTACGTATATTAAACTGTAAGTAAGTATACAAAAATATATGAATAAAATTATTAATATTTGATCCCTGTATCTTTGGTACACCAATTCGTATTTTTGCACGTAGCCACGGTACAACCCGGCATTTTGGTCTTTTGATTGATATTTCACTGTTATAAACGAAAACTAGAATATTTAGTTAAACTCTATGGTATTCATGAACAATCATAATTATAAAAATACATCCGAAAAATGAGTGAAATCACAAAATACTTCCAGCTCTCAGTGCTGAACAAACAATTCTGAGATCAGCATACCGTGTTAGGTGTATCGTATTTGTAGGGCAAAATTTTCTTTAGGAAATATTTTATGTACATGTTATGTTTTGATAGGAAATTTTTGATAAAGTTGTCAACATTTACGTTTTTATTGTTACGAAACCGTAATTGATATTTGCAAAAATTTTCGAAGATTTACCTGTAAAATTTGCACAAGGCAAATCTCATTAAAAAAAGGTTATCATCAAGTTTTTTATAAATATTGCGCCTTTGTCTGCCTGAAGAACATATATAGGTATACGTTGATCAACTTAAATCTGAAAATGGCATATTCGTAGCGGCATTTGGTTAAAAAGTTATGAATTTTTAAATATAAACTCCTTTTTACCCGCCCACCCTCTTAAAAACCCCCTCACTAACGTAATTTTTTAGAATATTATATTGTCACCCGAACTATACATATATATACGAATACGAAATTTCATTAAAATCGGTTAAGGAGAAGTGCTTGAAAAAGCTGTCGCAAACAAATAAACAATTAAGTTTTCGTTACTAGACCGGAAAATGGAACTTTACAGGCACAGTAAGTTTACAGGGCGAGCCGTTTCCGGTCATGTATCGTACTTTTTTTTCAACCAACTAATACTTGCCTACTTTTACACCTAGAGGTCTTTAATTTAATTTAAAGTTTAAAAATAAAAAAAAAACAATTAAAAAAAAATATAAAATTAAAAAAATTATATTAAAATGGAAAATAAAAAAAGTTTTAAAAGTTTCAACACAAGTCATAGCCAACTTGTCGAAAAATGGAACCGAAAAATAAAACATAGACCGGCAAATGACCTTTTTCCTGTCTATGTTTTATTTTCTGGTCCCATCTTTGTACCCATTTTTGTAAAGTTACCCTTTCCGTAGAAAAAATTGTACGGAAAGTATGTACTTTCCGGTCGGTTGAAAAAAAAAATCATTTTTCCTACAGTACGAAATAAAATAATTCACGCGATACACCCTAGTATTTTTAAGTTACCCTGTATAAAACTGTTTGGAAAGAGAAAGGTAAAGAGAAGGCCACAATGTATTCCCACTGACAAAGAGAGAAGATACGAAACTTTTTAAGAATGGCAAGGATGGTGCATAAGACCGAGATGTCCTGATTGGTCGAGTTTTAATTTCTTGATTAGTTCAACAGTTGTCTGCCAGGTGGAGCGTGCATCATTCGCCAGTCTATTTTCTTCTCATTCGTTTGTTTCTGTTCCGATGGCGATTTGCTAGACGAAGAAAAAATTTTGGTTGTTACCCAAGTGCCTCTACGTGCCTGTTTTTTTCGTTAATTTTGTTCAATTATCGTTAAAAGTAGTGTTAATTTTTTGTTAATTTAATTAAGAATCGATTTATTGACGGCATTGCGTTATTTGAACCACGTGCGGGTGTCAAGAAATGGGCTAGAGGTTGTGTTGAAAAATGTGTTGTGTTTATGTTTTGGACTGTGGTGAAGTAATGTTGGATTTTGTTGGATATTTTAACACCTTTCTACCTGGAATAACCTGTGATTTATCGCAAAAGGTAAGCATTGCATGTTTTTTCATTTTGTATTTACTTAATTTTATTATGAAATTTCCACGAAAATTAGTTTCCTAAATTTTAGGCCTTGGTGAAAGTTACGACAGTCATGTGACAGTCCCTCTTTTTTTGCACAGACTGTCGTATCTAAAGTTAGCTAGGGCATTCGCCTGTTTTTTCCTATATTTTTCTGAAAACCTCGAAGAAAACAAACAAAAATTAATCATATTTAATTAAAATAACCTAACCTAACACAACACTTCCATAGCTTTTTCCATTAAATTTAACCTTTTCTTTTTCCTTAGGTAAAGAGCTGGTTCATGCTAAAATTCCTTTTCATTAAGGGATTCTTTGTTTTTCTGTCAGTGACCTTAGTTTAGGAAATGTTGAAGTGACATTCAAAACAGGTCTGTGCAACACCGTTCTCAACTAAAAAGCCACTTAACTCTTATCTCTTCAGTGCGCTTTAGCCACAGATTGCCGCCATTTTTATAATCAAATTGACAGGTAAAACATGTATTTTTTGTCAGTTGGGTGTCAATATGACCGCTATACTAGGCTAATGGATACTAAATCGAAAAAGAGTTAACTGGCTTTTTAGTTAAGCAGGTGTTGGTCTGTGATATCCATAGTTTTTGGCCTAATGCCTGATCCACAGCTTCACTTCTAGCCGCTACTTCTATTTCTTTCTTTATCGAAAAGACTGAGATGGCAATAGAAAATATATTTCCATCTTTCTCTAAATGACAAAGAGAGAAATAGAAGTAAGCTCAAAGAAGTGAAACTGTGGATCAGGCATAAGGCCACCAATTTGAAATATTCAAACATTTAAATCAGTGACCTTAGAAAGAAATTTTTGTTTATTCAGCAACAAATCAAAAGTGCTCCTTCCAGTCAAAGTTCAGCCAATTCTGATGTTTATTTGACTCCAAAAAGTATGGACATCACACAACATCACTTTGACATTTCCCTTGACATTTCCTTTCAAAAAATAATCAATATCAATTTCTATAATAACTACTGCTTGAAATATTGAAAAAACATCAATTTTGAGGTTAAAAACATGGCAACAAATATTCTGCAGGTTGCACTCTTGCAACATGATGGTTACCTTTCTTTTTCCATAAAGTTGGGGGTGGCTTGTTGTAGCCTGTGCTTCATAGTAGGTCTATTCAAATATATATGAAAAAAGTGGTTTCCTGAATTTTAACTTTTATGAGTCACATTACTACTATTCACCACCACCTATTAACTCTGATCACAACTCATAATTAGTGCAAAAATCTGAGTATAAATGATGACATTTTGGTAAGGGTCCTAGGTACCTGATTTTTCAAAGGCAGTAAAAAAATTCCAAAAAAATGTGATCACATTGAGGGTTTTGTTTTTCAGTACCTTTGCCTGTAATTTGTTTCTCCCTTTCTTGTTTCTTGGAAAACTGTCTGTCTGACCTGCTATGGTATTGTAGCTTGTCAAAATGGGTGAGAAACAATCAAGGGTTATTATGGAAAATAGCCTGGAATAGGTCTTTAAAATGCAAATACCTCGCAAATGACATTCAAATAGGGTGTGGATAGCTGGATAGCATGTAAGACTTCTATAATATTTGGTATTTTAATTAAAACCGAGTTTAAAACTAGTTGAATACCCAAGTTAATAACTGCAGCTTTGGTTGCAGTTTTTTTCTGAAAGCTTCAAATCGAGCTTCAAATAAATGTTTTTTTAGAGCAAGTAATGAGAAAACTCCAATATAAATTCATTTTGTCTCATACCTAACTTTTGTTTCTGTTAACTGATTGTAATGAAATAAAGCCCAGGAATTTACGCAATGCAGTAGTGAAACTTCCATCAAAATTGGTTTAGTAGTTTTTGCATAATGCTTTTGCCGGCCTCCCTAGCACAGTGGGTATTATATTGGCCTGCTGCATGGAAGGTCCTGGCTAGGTGCATGGTTTTTGTGTTTGTCTTTAACTTTGCAAAAACTTGGCCAACACTAGGCATTGATCCACCTATATAAACTAGGCGGTCCCACCTCAATAAAATCAAAAAGTGATAGTACCAAAATTAGGTGCCGTTTAGGTGCAAATTTGGTCCTCAAACTAAAAATTAAGTGCTCCTCTAGTTTTAACAGAAAATTAAAAAAACGGTAGGATCATTAGGTTTATGTTAAGCCAGCAGTCTCTAATTTTTTTTAAGTTTTGATTTAATATTTGGGGAGCACTTGAATAGCACCTAATTTGGAAATAGTAACATTATTTCTTTCTCCAAGAATGTTAATGTTAACCTAGTGGTCCTACCGTTTTTTAAATTTTCTCCTAAAACTAGATGAGCACTTAACTTTTAGTTTGGGGACCAAATTAGCACCTACAGAGCACCTAATTCTGGCACTATTGTTTTTTGATTTTATTAAGGTGGGACTGCTTAGTTTATATACGTCATTGATCGTATAATGGATAGAAAGTTCCGGTCTAAAAAAAATAAAAAAACTTAAGCATACTTAATGCTGAAACAGCAAATTTTTCATTGTCCTTCCTAAGTTTGCCAGGCTATACATTTTGGGTGATGCTGGGAACAAACAGACATTTGGTTAAATGCAGTTAAATGCCAACACCAGTAATTAAAAAAAAATCAATTCACAAAAAGGGTCCATCTTGAGATTTTTATGTTATAAGTACAGGTACTTTAATTAAATTACAAAAATATGGAGGATTTACCCCACACCTCCCCCATACTTAAATTGAATCACAAAAATATGGAGTATTTACTGAGGTATTTACCAACCAAGCCACCATCACAGCCTAACAAATACCTATATGAAAGAACCTTTAAGTATGCAAGGTAATACCAAAATTGAGACAAAATGATATTAATGCAAAAGTTTCTAATAAATACCTAAATTAAGTTGTTCTTACTCTACAAAGACTTGAGACTCTTGAGAGAAAGGCTTTTTTAATAAATTAGCTCCCACTCCCACCACAAAATAATGAATCAATTAATTTAAAATTAATAAGGAATTCCTTTTTAATTAAAAGTTACATTAGCTGGGAGGTCGCTTTGAGATAAATGAAATCAGCAGTGTTAGGCTAAAAGGCTGTACCCGCCAATACAGCATTTTATCATCTGACAGCATTTGGATCCAGACATGTGCTTCTTAGTTTTAAAAATTGTAATTATATTATTATACTTAAAAGTCAAAATAATAATATTCTGTTCTATAGTTTTGTCTAAGATATTTCTAGAGGTGAGTAAAAACTTCTTATTTTCCCCTCGATTCTCCCCCCTTTTACAATCTCCACCTTAGTGGTAGCAGATAAGTAGGTACCTTATTAACCTCCATTTACCTAGTGACCCCACCCCAAGAAAATCAAAATTTAGTTATGCCAAAATGATGTGCTAATTTTGTCCCAAATCATAAAACTTTGTGCTCCTCTGGTTTCTGAGAAAATTGAAAAAGAAAATGGGGGAGCTAGATTAATATTAACTTAGCAACCCCACCAGGAAATATGGCGCGAAATAAAAAAATTTTGGTTTTAAAATTATATGCTAATTATGTGCTCCACGAATACATAGGAAAAAAATTGAATTTTTCATTTTACTTTATTTAAAAAACAAAAGGGTGGGGTAGCTAGGTTAATATTAACTTAGCGACCCCACATGTTAAGGTATCACGGAATTTAAAAATTTTAAAAACCAGTATTATCTGCAAATTATGTGGTAATTTCGCCCATGATCGGAAAATTTTGTACTTGGTCTGTCATTTGTAATAACCTAGCATTCACATTCTGAAGTATGATTCCAAAGTAAAAATATATTATTACAAAGTATGTGCTCCATGAATATGTTGTAGTTAGCTTAATATTAATGTAGCTAACCCACTTTCTTTTTTGATTTTCTCAGAAAGAAGATGAGTACAAATTTTCTGATCATGGACAAAATTAACACATAATATGCAGAAAATAATGGTTTTTGAAATACCTAAACATGTGGGGTCGCTAAGTTAATATTAACCTAGCAACCCCAACCTTTTTTTAAAAAAAAAACAAATTTTTTTTCTTATATATTTGTGAAGCACATAATTAGCACATAATTTTAAAACCAAAAATTTTTAGTTTGGCGCCATATTTTCTGGTGGGGTTGCTAAGTAAATATTAACCTAGCTACCCCATTTTTTTTTTCGATTTTCTCAGAGACCCGAGGAGCACAAAATTTTTAGATTGGGGACAAAATTAGCACATAATCAGCACATAGGGTGTGACTCAATTTTGATTTTCTTGAGGTCCATTAACCTAGGGACCCCACTCCAAGAAAATCAAAATTTAGTTGTGCTATAATTATGTGCTAATTTCGTCCCCAATCAAAAAATTTTGTGCTTCTCTGGTTTCTGAGAAAATCTAGAGAAAATTGGGTAGCTAGATTAATATTAACTTAGCAACCCCACCAAGAAATATGGGGCTGAACTAAAAATTTTTTTTTTAAATTATGTGCTAATTATTTACTCTACAATTATATAAGAAAAAAATTGAATTTTTCATTTTAAATTATGTTTTTTTAAAAAAAAGGGTGGGGTAACTAGGTTAGGTATCACAGAATTTCAAAAACCAGTATTACCTGCAAATTATGTGCTAATTTCATCCACAATATATATTTTGTGCTTTTTTTCCAAGAAAATTGATAAAAATTATCATATTGCATAATTAATAATTAACTGAAGACCCAGCAGCGTGTCCCCATTTTTGAAATGTCATAACTTTTGTTTCGGTAAACCGATTTTGATTAAATAAATACCTTCCCAGGAACCAAAGAAATGCAATTTAACCTAGCTACCCCACCCTTTTTTTTAAACATAATTTAAAATGAAAAATTCGATTTTATTCTTATATATTTGTGGAGCACATAATTATCACATACTTTTAAAACCAATAATTTTTAGTTTGGCGCCATATTTCCTGGTGGGGTTGCTAAGTCTATATTAACCTAACTAACCCAATTTCTTTTTCGATTTTCTTGGAAACCAGACGAGTACAAAATTTTTTGATCATGGACGAAATTAGCACATAATATGCAGGTAATACTGCTTTTTAAAATTTTTAAATTCCGTGATACCTAAACATGTGGGGTCGCCAAGTTAATATTAACGTAGCTACCCCACTTTTTTCGATTTTCTCAGAAACCAGAGGAGTACAAAATTTTGATTTTCTTGAGGTGGGGTCGCTAGGATAATGGAGGTAAAGAACGCACATAAAAATACATGACTATGACTGTCTTTCAAAAAACATACCACAAACTGTAAATGTAATATGTTAATAGAATCCACAACAAATATAAAATACTTGGGAGTATTTCTTTCTCTACTTATTGGGATCCAGATTGGGATATAGGGAGAGTGCTATATCTATCTATAATCTCAAAAACACATTTTTTAATTTTTCTCAAAAAAATATTTCTTTTTTTTTCAATGTTTCTTTAACATTTTTGGAAAATTTTAGGATGGAGAAATAATGGAGTCATACTTTAAAAAAATAATAAGATATTTAATACAGGGCTAATTTACCTAATATGGGTATAACAAAAAAATGAAAAGTAAGAATAATAGAAAATTTACAATAAAAAATATTTAGGTTGCTAATTTTTTTTGTAAAATATTTGAGGAATCTGTCATTTTTTCTCCAGTTAGCGTATATGTCCTACCAGTGGCAGTATTTGGGTTGACCCATCTTAAAAGAGAATTTTGATCTATGACCAATATATCAGCTTTTGGCTTTGGAAAGTAAAAAGACAGAGAGGGACCATGAGGATGTAAAAACTAACTTTTAATTCCCCGCTTTCTATATTTTTGCCAATGATATATCCCATCCACCAAAGACAGTCATAGTTTATGGTTACAAAACCGGAGTCGATGTTTTCAATTTCTGTGTTTGACAAACCACAGGTTGCAAAAAGACATTGAATATTTTCCTCTTTACTTAGTGAAAATGGTTTTGTAATAATTTTTTCATTACTGAGGGGGATAATCGAGTGCAATTTTTGAGTCCCAGGTATCGATTGTGCTTCCAGGTATCTTTTTTCCAAAAACTTTTCATGTTGCTGGTAGTCATTTAATCAAAATCTGTTCATTATATGGTCTCTGCAGACTTGCTTTAGCAGCCAACCTTTTTACGGTGCCTCCCAGTCCATCGCATGCACTCGGTGTTTAAAAAAAGATGAAATGCCACAGTGTTGTGTACCAAACAGTCTGAAATAAATATATCATTTAAATGACCCAGTTTTCCCTCATGAGTTTTGTAATATATTACAAAAGGATGTAGGGTTGCCTGGCTATTTGTCCAGTGATAGGACTGCACTTCATCCTGCAAAATAAATGAATAAGTCAGATACCAACAAAATAAATCCAAAGCACTTCCTCTAACTCCGTACGCTTCTAATTTTTCCAAAAGAATTTCATGATTTATTGTATCAAATGCTTTTGATAAATCCAAAAAAAGTCCACAGGCCGCTCCCCTAGATTCAAGAGTCGAAATTATTGACTTGTTCAACTCTAAAAGAGCCGATTCTGTAGACCTTTTCGGGAGAAAGCCATGTTGAAAATCGTTTAAAAGTGAATTTGTCAGAAAAAAATCTAACAGCCTCTTATGTATTAATAACTCATAAATTTTTGCAAAGGATGAAATCATACTTATAGGCCTGTAGGTGCCCCCATAAAGAATTTTTCACTTAAAACCAAAAATGGCAGAAAACCGGATACTAAATAATTACCCTAAAATTATTAGCAGAGCCACAACACACAAAAAAAAACAAGTAAAAATGTAGGTAGGTATTCGTTACTATTACTTACCCTGCTACAGGAGATGGTTGTTCATCCTGTTCCTTGTGTTTCTTGGAAAGTTTCATTCGACAATTGTCACAAATTCTCTCCACCCCTTTAAAGGAAGTCATCCAATTTGCGACATTCCGTAACTTTCCGGAATGTTTTTCCTGACTTAATGGGTCACAACACCTCACAAAAAATTTTGTCCATTGTTTTGTCTTATTTTGTGCCATTTTACAACACAGGACTCCCATAAATGTTTTAAATTAAAAAATAGCAATTTATCACATAAAGGGCAGGTTTGCAATTAATTATTGTCAAAAATTTTCCTGTCTGAACCAGAAATGATACAAATAGGGGTAAGGGCCAATAAAAAGTAATGGGAGGAGCTAAACATTTTGCAGGAATTAACATGTTTAAATGTATAATAGGTGGGTGAAAAGATCTTGGGTGGAGGGGAGGACAATTGAAGAAATACTCAAAATTTTGCAGGAATAAACAAGTTTGGAAAAACCTTTTATGTATCTTATTTACAAGACTGGGAGCAATTGACAAGTTTTTAGATATAAAGAGTAAATATATAGGTATTTATCAAAAAATGTATGGTTTTTTCCTGTAAGGTTTTTTATATTATTTTTTAAAAAATAGAACCAATAACTTCTCCATCCTGAAATTTTCCAAAAATATTAAAAAAATACTGAAAAAAAATAGGATTTTTTTGAAAAAAATTCAAAATGGTGTTTTCAAGATTTTTCACAAAAAAAAATATTAAAAAAATAAAAAAAAAATAAAAACAAAAAATTACATCGTTAAAAAGGTCTTTAAAAAACCTTCAAAATAAGCTATAACTCGCTTCTATAGGACCAATAGTTTTTGAGATATTGCTATTTTTGTAAGTGCCTGTCAAGGGCATATTGGTCAATTTCTTTATTTTCAAAAATCAATAAAACAAAAACCGCTTATCCAAAAAATTTAATTATTTGGATTTTTAAGTTTTTGGATCAGAAGCATAAGTGTACCAAAAATCATCAAAATCGGAGATGGTCAAACCGAAAAGTGCCTTTTTTTTGGTTGATTTGATATGGTTTGACCCTTATTCTTTCTTTCCTAGAGGGCTTTATATTAAACATTTTCAATATTTTAAAACACAGAGCTCTTCTTTTTTGTTTTATATTTGTTTTTTAATTTAAAAATTCGGGAGTGGGTAAAATCATCCAAAAAAAAACAAATTTAACATCTTTTAATAACCATCTAAGTACATATAACACTGGAAAATAGGTTCAGGCACAACTGCTCCCATGGTGTTCTCAACTTCATATATATATATATATATATATATATATATATATATATATATGTCAGTGGCGGTCCCAGCCATTCGAAAGGGGGGGGGTTCGATACGACTGGAATAAAAGCATAGCTTTTATGAGTAACATATCAATATATGCAAACAAAACTTAGCAACTACAAGCGCGGATTTGGTCTCAAATCTAGGGGGGAGAGGTACTCAGATTTTAAGTAGTTTATTTCATACATTTTTTATTTTCAAAAATGTTTAAATTTGCCGAAAATTTTTGAGGAAATTACATTAAAAATGCAATTTTTGAGACGAATTAAACTAAAATCGTAAATATCAACAGTATCATAGCGCCGCAGGCGAAAATTTTAAAGAAAATAGCTCTAAAAATGCATTTTTTGATTTAAAATTAAACTAAAATTGTAAATATATCCATGGTTTAAAAGCGCGGCAGGCGAAAATTTTTAAGGAAATGACACTACAAATGCCATTTTTAACACAAAATTAAACTAATACCTTAAATATCAAAGGTGTTATAGCGCCGCAATTTATGTCCTACTTACTTTTGACTTTCTAAATGTTATCATAAAAAATTTAAAGCCAGGGAAGGGGGGTTAACTACCCCGCCACACTTGTTCATTGCCTCGAAAACGTTATCAATCACCAATATTGTTTCCAAATACTGACTTCCCCAATAAAAGTTCAAGAATTTGTGTTTTGGATTAATCAAATAGTTTATAGCATTTAGAAACGACTTTAGTTAATTTTGAATACTATAAACTATTTGATTAATCAATCCAAAACACAAATTCTTGAATTGTAATCATTATTTTATATTAACATAAAAAAATAATTATGTAACTGTGATAAAATTTAAGATAAAGTGATAAATTTTAGACACGCGCCTCTGCCTAATTATTTATTTAAATTGAATTCAAGAATGATAGGAATTATCCTTGTAGACCAACTTATTGTTATATGTTTTATTATCTTAAGCTTTAATGCAACTTATTGATAAATTAGGGCTTTAATATATTATAAGAATGACCTTTTACTTTCCTTTGTAAACAAATATTTTTTATAAGGCATCTTCACTTCATTAGTGAAGGATATGTAAATATAATTAGTAGATAGAACAAAATTTAATTACAAAATCGAGACCAAAATAGAAAGAAATTGGAGTCCTGACAAGTCACTTGTGACTTAGGGAGGAGGTTTTGACACATTGTAATTTTACTACTTTTTGTAAACTTATAAATAAGCAAAAAGTCTATAAGTGGCAACCCCTTTTTCCATAATTTTTTAATTTTTTTTCCAGAATGATCAGGGAAAATTGAGGGGAAAACTAAACATCAGAATTAGCTGAAATATCTGAAAGATTTTTCAAATATTAAAAAAAAGTCGATAAAAAAAGCCACAAAAGATCTGACGCAGTCATCTTTCTCGAAGGTCTCAAAGTGCGGTTTAGAACAAAACCTCGGATATATATCTCCATAATTTAATTTTTCAAAATTTTCAAAACAAACATAAAACAATCGCACTTTCCAGTAATTCTCACTACAGAACAAAATCTTCTTCCATAATTCCATTATTCATATATTTCTTTACTTAAACGAAAAAATAACTTTTTTTTTAAGCCTGCAGGGGCCTTGGCCAATAAAATCAAGGATCGATAAATGTTGCTTTCTAAGTGTGTTGTGGGTTATAATATAGATCATAGTAGGTACTGCTCCGGCGATCGGTCGACGTCATTTGGCGGTTTTACTCGAGGGGATTGCCACTCGGACTTTTGCATACGATTTATTTCTCTTTGACGTTTATTTCCCCTATTTCCCACGTATTTCACGCATTTCACAAGTATTTCCTGTATTTCCTAGATGTTTCACCCATTTCCCGCATTTTGTATGTATTTCCCGCATTTCACCCTTATTTCCGGCATTTCCCCCCAAAACGTACGACAAATTTCCCACTGGCAAGCCCTTCGGTTTTACTGCATGCAGTGTTGCTAAAAACTATTTCCCCATGAGGTGTATTCTTGAACAAGGATCCGATCTTATGGATCTATGAGGAACATTTGACATTTTCTCTTCAAAAAATCTTAATAATTTGACGTTTTGTCAGATCAACTTCAAATGTAACTCGAACTTGTAGGCATGTACGCGAAATGCGATCCTTAGAGTTTGACGCAGTTTGAAGCTTCTTGACCTTGAAAAATTCCCCAGTAAAATTAACGTATTGCAAAAATAGCATACTAAAGGGCGCTATTAATCAACTATTAAAGCGAAGATGACCAAATTTTGTAAAGAAGATCAAGTACAAGAATATTGTTAAAAAAATTTGGTACAGCTATGATGTGTTTCAATATGACGGCTGATATATCAAAATGGCGACCTATAATAAATATAATATATTTATTTTATTCAGTTTCCTAAAAAAGAAAAAAGGACAAGGTGGGCATTAATTCTTGTTTACTTATTGCCGCTTACTCTGAAAAAAAGTTAAGTTGATGCACGACCTTGGTTGACCTTGAAAATACCATGTACAAGTGAAAAACAAGCTTCTTGTAGTGTTTTTTCTAATTTACCACTACGCAAAAACTTGTGTCGTTGTGCCAGTGATGAAATTAACATCTTAGCCATAGATAAACACTTCATTTTAAACTTCCCCACTATTTTTTTTTGATCTTGCGTCCCAGAGGTTTATGCTATACCCCGGTAAAAATGACTTATATGCCTATCGTTTTTATCCATATCAAGCCCTTCTACACGGATGCGAACAAAACACCCGGTGGCACATGAATGTGTGAGTAAATAGCTGTTAAATCCTTAACCTTGAATTTTATTAGGAATGTTAATAAACAAGTATAGTCATGCCCTACTGGCATAATTAGAATTTTTTATGATTTTTCGACCGGCACTTTGGAAAATGGCATCTAAGACACCTGGTCTAGTATATGGTAATATATATCTAACTTCTGGTAACCCTCTTATCGGTAATTTAAATGACTTTGTTCGCTAGACGTGAGTGGAACCTAAAATTCACAGTTCCGAAACTTACTAAAACGACAGGCATATAGTTCATATTTACCGGGGTATAGCATAAACATCTTGGACGCCAGATCAAATAAAATAGTAGGGAGGTTTAAAATGAACTGTTTATTTATGCTAAGAAGTTAATTTCGTCACCGGCCTTTATTAAGTTTTTGGGTAGTGGTACATTGAAAAAAGCACTACAAAAAGCTTGTTTTTTAATTTTACATGGTATTTTCAAGGTTAATCAATGTCATGCATCAACTTAACCTTTTTTTTTATAGTTAGCGGCAATAAATAAACAAGAATTAATGGCCACCTTGTCCATTTTGCTTTTTTACGATATTGGATAAAATAAAATGTGGTTATAGCTCGCCATTTTGATATATCAGCCGCCATATTGAAACGCTTCATACTTGATCTTGTTACAAAATTTGGTCCTCTTCGCTTTAATAGTTGATGAATAGCGCCCTTTAGTATGTTATTTTTGCAATAAGTTAACTTTAATGGGGTATTTTTCAAGGTCATGAAGCTTTAAACTGCATCAAACTCTAAGGATCAAATTTGGCATACATGCCCAATAGTTTGAGGTACATATGAAGTTGGTTTGATAAAACGTCGAATTATTAAGATTTTTTGAAGAGAAAATGGAAAAAATGTTGTTTTTTTGCAATTTTCAAGGTCATTTAAAGTCGGATGACCTTGAAAGTGAACTTTTTGAAATCTTCGTCCTCGAGTTAACCATGTCCCGGTCGCGAAAGTTGTATTTTTTATGATTTTTGGCCGCCATCTTAAAATATGAAGTCATATCAACCTCATCTAAACGGATATGAACAAAAGACCCGGTAACACTTGATTGTGTGACTAAAGAGCTATCAATCCCACATAGTCATAAAACTCTATTGAAAATCCGACGGACTTACTACAAGTGACACTTGCGCAATAAAGAGGTTTTTTTTAATGTTTGCTTCCTAAACTGCTTTTTGATCGTTTTCAAGAATACACGTCCAGATCGTAACTATCTATTGCTCATTATTTGCTTAGTCAGGAATCATATTTATAACACTCAGTATAAATCAACACAAGGTGAAAGAACACGGAGTATAAAAGCCAAAGCTGATGCCGTGCGGTTGTAAATAAAAAGAATGCCTGGTGTTTTTCGGGGCGGGCCCCAAGTCCCAAAAGGACCGATTTCCTGGAATCTCTGGCCTGCTCCAAAGACTACTTATAACTTATACAGCAATGTTGTCAGATTTTTTTTACGGTAAAGCCATTTTTTTAAATCAGTAGTATTGTATATATTCTCTGCTTGTGCTAAGTCAAAGCGTGCATAAAGAATATTAGACACTTAAAGTAAATATTTCAACGCATCCGTATCGGTATACGTAACGCGTTCGAAACAAAGTCAAAATACGCTACATTTTTGACTTGTGTATGCGATGTTTCGAACGATGCCCGCTTTTTTGAAGGGTGCGATGACAGGACTGCTGATTTAAATCATTGCGTACGTACATACTTCCGTACGCAACGAGATTCTGTCATCACACCCGTCAAAGAAGCAGGCATCATTCGAAACATGGCATGAGCAAGTCAAGAATGTAGCGTATTTTGACTTTGTTTCGAACGCGTTACGTATACCGATACGGATGCGTTGAAATATTTACTTTAAGTATCTATTAAAGATAGTTATCGCATCGCTTAATCGGGCTAGTTTTTGTTTTGTCGGTTGAGATTTTGAGAGGGGGGGGATTTGAGTTCTACTCAATATGGTTCAAACTAAATTTTACAAACATCATTACACTATACACCTGGGTGCCGATTCTTAAATATTGTAGGAAAGGTCGTACGGGAACGGTCACGGTCCTTGACATCGACCAATAACGCGCTTTAAAGCTATCACGAGTTTTCCGAAACCTGTCAGAACCTCACCCGATTGCCGTATATCGAAGGAACCATCCTTCACTTTCATACACCTACACTTCTCTCCGCATAAAACTGGTACAGCAGAAGTTAGCAGCATGTTTAATTTTTAAATTTTTCTAGTACGGCATTGTCTTCCTATAAGTGACAGACTCCTGACAACATCTTCGCCGTATCTTTCCGAATTTGATAAAGCTCAAATCTTAGCAAAACTAGACGGTGGTTGGTCTATTCAGCAAGTCGCTGTTCATTATGGGTGAAGCAAGTCTACGATAGTAAACATAAGAAACCGATTTCAAGAGGAGGGAACTATCCACCGAAAGGAAGGTACCGGTTTGACGAAAGTTACTAGCCCAGAGGAAAGAACTAAAAATTGAATCAAATTTTCCAGGAGAACAACATTAGGCAGGAGGATTAAACGTTCGAGAGGGGTGTCGCATTGCGTCAAAAAAAATAAACTAAGTGAGGGACAAAGAATTTTGGCAGCAGATGGTTTTCACAGATGAGAAGATATTTAAGTCCAACAGCGATAAGAGACAAATTCTGGTTTATCGACCGCCAAGAAGTTTTTTTTATATGTTTTTAATTTTGTTATTTTTTTGGTCTTTTAATTGTTCGTTGTAACTTTCGTGAAACCGATGCTTTCCTTTCGAGGGACAGTTCCTTCCTTGAAATCGATTTATTTTGGTTACTATCGTAGACTTGCTTCTTTCGTAATCAGCTAGTCGAATAGACCAATTATTGTGTAGCTTTTGTTTAGTTAATAAAACATTTTTGTTTTTTGAATTGTGGTTTTTATTTTTAGGGGCATTATATTTTAAATTAGAAAAAAATAAACAAGCCGTCTCCTTATAAAAAGTTTATATATGCCAAAAATATAACCTAAAATAACAAAGTCAAAAAGTCAGTGTTGCACATAGGAAAATATAAAAAATCCTATTTGCAGCTACCTTCTGCTGTACCAGTTTCGTGTGGAGAGAAGAGTGAGAGAGGTGATAATCGAGTCAGATTTGCACGTGCACCGTACAAGCTTGGCAACTTCTGAGCCTTCTTATTGGTCGAAACGAAGGATGTGAACGTTCCCAGGCGACCAGTTTCGAAATTCAAGAATCGGCACCATGGGGGGTAGCTTAAGTTAGAGGCCCTGTATATACGATTTTTGTCAGTTATTCTTTTACCAGAGGTGAGCAACTGGATTGGATAGTTGTTAGGGAAATGAAATGAAAACTTTGTCACTGTCAGATTTTTGATTAAGAAACGTCAGGTTTAAAAATGGAATTTTGCTGTATCAAAAACTGTAAAAATACATGCCTCGACGAATTTGTATTGTTCTTTTGTCCAACGGAGAAAGAAACTCAGGTAAAGTGAAAAGAAAAAATGCATTTACCAAGCTGGAAAATTAATAAAAATAGCCGCATTTGCGAGGCAAGTGAGCTACAAGCAGTAGGTACAAACATACGCATTTAGCATGTACTTTATTAATAAATAACACATTTTTAATATTTACCGTGTCTATTCACTGTTTGTTTTTGATTTTTTTTGTCAAAGCTTGACATATTTTACTAAACAAAAAAAAATCAATCTTTCAAAAACTGTCTGGGGAAATTATAAAAAGAGACAAAAAAACATCAGTCCATTTCATAAAATCCGTTTTACATGTAAATATGAAAAAAACTAGAAATAGAGGGCAATATGAGTTCCAAATCAGTTACATCAACCGAAAAGAATCTAAAAAAAGAAGATCAAAAGATCTTGGGAGTAAAGAACGAAAATTCAAAATTGGACGAGTGTCCCACAAGGAACACACAAAAGACCAAAGCGAAAGGAGAAACAATTAAAACGATGTTTCGCCCGGGGTGACCAGCGTGGGCTCGTCAGTGGATTCACTAGTCACCCTCAATCCAGATATCATTTAACACCATCGCACACTCTGACTTCCAACTCTGAATCACTCACAAATAGGCATCGTTTCGCATGGTACTTATTATAAGTCACCTGATACGGGTTCGTCCTGGCGTGTTAATCTTTCCAATAGGAATATGCTCCTAAGACAATTAAAACAAACTACCAAATCAGTTACATCAACCGAAAAGAATCTAAAAAAAGAGAAGATCAAAAGATCTTGGGAGGAAAGAACGAAAATTCAAAATTGGATGAGTGTCCCACAAGGAACACACATGATGATGTCTGGATTGAGGTTGACTAGTGAATCCACTGACGAGCCCACGCTGGAATTTTCGTTCTTTCCTCCCAAGATCATTTGATCTTTTTTTTTAGATTCTTTTCGGTTGATATAACTGATTTGGAAGTTTAACTTCTTGTTTTAATTGTCTTAGGAGCATATTCCTATTGGAAAGATTAACACGCCAGGACAGACCCGTATCAGGTGACTTATAATAAGTACGATGCGGAACGATGCCTATTTGTGAGTGATTCAGAGTTGGAAGTCAGAGTGTGCTATGGTGTTAAATGATGTCTGGATTGAGGGTGACTAGTGAATCCACTGACGAGCCCACGCTGGTCACCCCGGGCGAAACATCGTTTTAATTGTTTCTCCTTTCGCTTTGGTCTTTTGTGTGTTCCTTGTGAGACACTCATCCAATTTTGAATTTTCGTTCTTTCCTCCCAAGATCTTTTGATCTTCTCTTTTTTAACAGCCTAGTCTTTAGTCTTTTATTTTATTCTTCTATTTTGGGGAAAATTCAGGAGGCGATTTTCAATAGCTCTGAGAGTGGTTAGGGGCGAGGGGCTTGAACCTCTACCCCCCCCCCTGCGTACACAACTGCGAGAATAAAAAGCAGAAAAATGAAATAAAAAATAATTTTTAACATAACACAAATTATTTTTGAATTAATATTTTTTTTATTCAAAGTTGGTTTGCAGGGCACTTTTACGTCTTCCTTTTAGATTAAACATGAAAAACTAGAGGTCCATAAAAATATTTTGGTTGATAGAACTTTGTAATTTTTAGAATAAATTCGTAACTACTTAACTTTTTCAAAATTTTAATTTTATTTTTAATGAAGCTCAAAACTGATAGAGGTTTTTTAAACACGTTCTCACTCTAATAAACAAAATTGGGAAGTGTGTTTGTTAACGGTCAATTTCGGCAACACCGCACGTTGATCAGTCCATCGGGGTTCATGTTTGCGGCCGTTTTTGTGGCAGTGCCGCTGAAACGGTTTTTTTGGGTATTTAATTTCTTTTTGGTCCATCCGTCTGATGCGTTTAAAGTGGACCAGTTTTCCTTCGCCTTTGGATCACAGGTCATAAATACTCGTATTTCACTGGTTTTTTTTATACCCCTATTTTAGGAGTCTCAAATAAAATTAATATTAAGTACTTTACTTTTTTTAAACATTTCCTTATATTTAAAAACAAAGTATTTGACTGATTTTTTCTCCCGTTGTTATTTTTAAAACTATTTTTTTTTTGTCATTCACGAGTAAGAAGGATGGGGGAGGGGTCAATACACAGCATCCATTAATTGCAAAACATTTTTATTTTAGGTATCTACCCACATTTTTAATAAACATAACTGCACATAAATAAAGGAAAATTCCACACCAGTTTTTTTTAACCAATCAAAATGTGTTTTTTTGACAGGTGAACATAACAGCACAGGTATTTTTCGGAAATTTCGCTTGGGTAGGGAACCAACAGCTAATTAAATCGGAAATTTTTTAACGTAATCACAGAATATTTTTACTTACTTTATACATTTTTCTTATGTTTTGAGATAATTTTCGTATTTTTGTGCAACCTCCTTTCTTCTTACAGGCGAAAAAGTTTTTTTATGTCACTTCTAGTAACCTAAGGGTTTGTGGAAAATTAAAGAATATACCTACTATAATTCTTTTGATGAATTTGTTGGGTTGTGGTCAATTATGAAATAAATTACTTTTTTTTCTGACATTTCGGTTTATTTTGTTTTAAACCATCTCACGGAAATCTGTAACAATTTAAATAAACTTTTTTTTATGCATTATTTTGTATTTTGTGTTGAAATTACTAGCGTTGGGCATAATCGATATATATTCAAAATCGAAATAGTCGATTTAAATAATCGAATGATAATTCAAATAAACGATTATTAACGATGAGCTAAATAAAAATTACAAAATTAGTAATTCTAATGCTAATATATCTTATTGTTATTTTAGATTATGAATTATACGATTATTTCGATTTTCAGAAGGAAGTTTGGGCAAGGAAATGAAAAATGTTATTTATTTTTTACTAATTTATTATTTTTATTAACCATCTACAAATTTGTATTTAAAAAGACGATTTGATCTAAATTTTTTGGTGCAAGTCTGTTTTTCTCTTGGAATTGGTAATGATGTCAGTTTTTGAAAATATCCTTTCAGAAGGCACATACGTAGTTTAGCAAGAGTACAGAGATATTTTGAAGAACGTTGGATGTTTTACCATTAGAATTTGAGTTATGTTATTTCATAATCGTTTCGAATCGAATGATCTCTCGGTCGTAATAATCGAATCATCGATTATTTGGCCATAATCGAAATATCTCGATTATATCATTCATAATCGCCCATCACTAGAAATTACATAAAAAATATAAAAGTTGTACTTACAGATAAAGGTCGCCCACGGTCTATCAGAATATCCAAAATCAAACCCGTTCAATAAACGACTGTCAATCATAAAATCATTCACTCTAGAACCTGCAATTCGTCAAACCAATTTTTTATCCGAACCTTATTTCATCAAACACATTCAATAACAAATTGAAATTTATAAGACCCGTTTTTAATCGAACCATTGTAAACTCGTAATTTGTAAAACCCATTTTTAATAAAACCCGGCCGGAATTTGTCAAACTCGTTGTTTATCAGAAAATATTTGCTAAATTGATAGCGCATAGCGGAGGCGTACACGCAGGTGGCGACATCTATACACAAAGTATTGAACACTACCTGTGAATACTTTTATAGAACGAAAAGTGCATCGAAACGTCGTGACGCCGCGCCACCCTCGTGTACGCCTCCAGTTCATGTAAGTATTATTGGCGAATGCGCTATCAATTTAGCAAATATTTTCTGATAAACAACGAGTTTGACGAAATCCGGTTTTGATAAATAACGGTTTGACAAATTCCGGGTTTTATTAAAAATGGGTTTTACAAATTACGAGTTTGATGTTGAATGAGTTTGATGAACAATGGTTCGATTAAAAACGGGTCTGTTAAATTTCGAATTTGTTATTGAATGGGTTTGATGAAATAGGGTTCGAATAAAAAATTGGTTTGATGAATTGCAGCTTCTATGGTGAATCGTTCTTACGATGAATTTTCTTATTAAATACGGTCTGATAAATTCCTGGTTTGATAAACCGGGATGGAAGCTAGGTCAGTATGTTTACTGAAAACCCCAATCATTAATTTTTAATGAAGATAAACTGAGAGAAAAAATAAAGTTCTCGATTTTTGCAGCAATCCTGTAGCACTAGAAGTCTCAAGTTTCTTGAATGGAGTTCTTGCATAAAGACGAAATATTAATTTTTTCTTCTGCAATATTTTAAGATTGCTAAAATTACTTTTTTTCCACTACTTCACTCTTAGCTTCAAACTTGGAGCCCTTGAAGAAATTCAGAGACATCACACTATCCATACTTGTGCAGCCAAAAAAAGTAAGCATGGTTAAGCACAAAGAGTTACAGCCAACTGAACAAAGGCGTATAAAGCTTACAGCTGACCCAACTCACATGTTCTTAAATATTTTTCAAAAAACATGAAAAAGCTAGCATAAGTTTGAAAAAAATTTGCCAAAATTATAAGTCGTTGTTTGTTACCTGCGGCGCAATGATATCAATGATTGTATCAAATTTAGAATTAAGCCTAGATCCGCCGAGAGTTTGCGCCTTTGCTTTTAAATAAACATAAGTTTTGGTTTCGTACAAATCGAGGTACAAACTGATCCAACCTAACTGCACTAAACCGCCCCCTTTAAAATCGGCTGTATTCGCCCCTGAGTGAACCTTTAACCGTTCAGAGCGCATATCAAGAATTTTTTATTTTTTTGTATGGGAACTTCAAACAATTTTCTTGATTAATTGCTACT
The DNA here is from genome assembly GCA_963921995.1 of Oxystoma pomonae. Taxonomy (NCBI): domain Eukaryota; kingdom Metazoa; phylum Arthropoda; class Insecta; order Coleoptera; family Brentidae; genus Oxystoma; species Oxystoma pomonae. The sequence goes on along the minus strand of OY998168.1, from coordinate 84,620,916 downwards.
TTTTTCGAAGAAAGAAAAAACCAGTATTTTTTTAAACATGATATAAAAGTTTAAAGGTGGACATGGGCTGGATAGAAGGAGCCCAGATAAATAAAAATTTCAACAACCTAGTTTTTTTGGTCAGTAAGTCAGTAGAAAAATGATTCTAACCCGCTAGGCGTTTCAGATAAATGTTGCAACTTAGGTACTACATCTTACCACTAGACTTGTTCAAGAACAACTATTTTTATGGGCTAAAATTTCGATAGGTAATAACAGGTAGGTAATAACAAAATTCTGTTGTAATAACAGGTAGGTAATAACAAAATTCTGTCATTACCTACCGAAATTTTAGGCCATAAAAATAGTTGTTCTTGAACAAGTCTAGTGGTAAGATTTAGTACCTAAGTTGCAACATTTATCCTATATTTTTTTATGTAATTTTTACACAAAATCCAAAATAATGCATTACAAAAAAGTTTCTTTTGCAACAAAATAAACCGAAACGTCAGAAAAAAAAATTATTTAATAATTGACCGCAACCCAAGAAATTCACCAAAAATTTTTTTATTTTACTTGTGTGACGTTGACTTTTATTTTAATCTGTTAGTTAGTATTTAGGTAGTCAGAAATATATATTCGTACCTTTATTATTTTCATTATTATAATCTAAAATCCTTTTGAAACCTAAATACTTGAGTTACAATATTTATTGCTTACGGGGCAGGCAGGCAGGCAATGGAAAGATTAAGATTTGTTTTTAGAAGACAGTTGAGCTTCGGTCAAAGACATAGATTAAGGAACTATAGATCCGTCACTTCACCCTTCCCGCCAATAATTATTTTTCGCGAAAAGTGCGGTTATGTTTCCGCGTGCAAAGGAACTGCCAACATAATAATATTTAGGTTGGCAATATTCTTTCTAGAAATCTGCAGCTCCTCCTCTTACCCCTTCTAGGGTTCTCCGTCAGAGGGTACATTATGACAAAAGTGACAGAATGTCGGTTATGACTCATAACTTATGAGTTCCATTTTGAAAACTGAGGTTTGCCAAGGTTTTTAAAAAGTGATTTTGTGATTATTCCTGTTCAAAAAATTGTGATTTTATCCTTCGATTACAATGGCTGAGAAACAAAGGGTTAGAGTGTGTTGTATTCAAAGCTGCGGAGACCGTGCCATGATCCCAATAAAAAAAGGGGAAGACATCGTTTCCCCAAAGGCAATCCTGTAATTTTTCAGAAGTATAGTGAAGCCGTTAAACGCGAATAAACTAAGTGCTGATGAAATATATAACAGATTTTACGTGTGTGATAAATATTTTGCTCCAGAGGACATTTTGCAGACTGGATGCAGTGGTCTTAGAGAGTGATGTCCCATACTTGCATTTGGACTCCATTTAACTATTTATACCTATGTGTTAAAACACCCTTTCCTTATTTCATCAAGTTTAGTATAGCTAATTTTTGTGGATATCAATAACAAGTTAGAAAATGCGACACTTGTGTATTCCAAACCAGGGGTATTAATATTATTTACAACAAGACTTTTTCTAATGTGTGGGTTTACCATAAATTGCCCCACATATACAGTAAAATTTTTGTGAGATTAAAATTATTTTTTTCTGTTTTACAAATTTAGTTTGGAATACAAAAGAGTGGCATTTATTGTTTTTTATGTACTAAAAACAAGATATAAACATTTTAAAGAAAATTATTTAATATTTAAAAAAGCACAGACAAGATAATATTGTAATATTTTCTTTATTGGGACAAATATAAACTAACATGTTTCGAAATATGCCATAATCTTTTATAATAAAACAACCAGAGGTTTTGTACTACAAGTGCATTATTATGGGTAATTTCTATTTATTTCTTAAAAATATGCTTTTTTATTTTAACTTAACATAAGTAACAATTTTCTTTTGTGCCTAGTAAAAAAGCATATTTTTAAAAACTAAACATAAATTGCTTGCAAAGAAAGAACCCTACACAAATTACATTCGAAATGGCTATTGGCTAAATGTCATAATTTTTTTATATGTTGTAGTACTCAATAAAGAAAGCACACAAATAAAAAACCGAGATACGGAGCAGCTTTCTGAGATATGGAGCTTTAAAGTTGACGTGTTTTAAGGCTATATCTTTCGACATGTTGTAATTTTTTTTTCACAACTTTGTAGATTACCGCCAAAATAAAATAATTCGTTTCTGTATTTGTCCTGAATAAAACACCCTTTCCATCCAAGTAAAAATGTTCTTATATGGGTCCTTTGGTACCACCAACCAACCGGCGGTAATCAACAAAGTTGTGAAAAAAAAACTTGTACCATGTCCAAAAATATAGCTTAAAAACACGTCAACTTTAAAGCTATATATCTCAGAAAGTAATCCTGCTCCCTATCTCGTTTTTCTTTTTGTGCTTTGTTGATCGAGTACTACAAAATATGAAAAAAATATTGACATTTAGCCGACAGCCATTTTCAATGTAATTTGTGCAGGGTCCTTAAAAAAAAGCGAAAATTTAAGCGAGCACCATCTAGTGGTCATATTACAAACTAACAAAAAATCGACAGTACGGTTATCGCGAATTTAACCGTGAGTCATCTAGTGGTCGTATTACAAATTAAAAAAGAAAAATCAATATAAAAGTATGGTTATTGGTCGCGTGCATATCTGCGCAGACTCGCCAAACTCCAAATAGTTCCGAACCGTTTAACACGTAACTGTCGTATCTATTGTAGCTCCTTAATCTATGGTCAAAGACGAGAAAAGAGCTTAGTTAAGCATGTGGTGATTTTAGAGTAAATCATAGAGTTTGAATTAATACAGAGAGAATAATAATGAATTGATATGTAGAAGGTGAAATGATGTGATAGTGACTAGTGTAGGCAAAATGGCGGGCCACTAGATATATTCTAGTAGTGTAGGCAATATGGCGGTCCACTGCTAATGGAAAAATCCTGGGCACATAGGTGCCCGCCGGCGTTCCTTCAGATGGGTACTTGTAAGTTTGAGACATCAAGGTGGAAGGGTTCATGAAGGGCAACCCTACCACTTGGATGTTGGGATGCTAATTGTTTAGCGGCAATGAAGCGTCCGGGGGAAGCCCCTTTACTAATTTTAGGGTGACATGTCGAAGAAAGAATAATTAGCTAATAATAACTAAACACCGGTATTACATTGAAATAAGATATAAGGAGATGATTATGACCAGATGATGTGTATGAATGATATGAGGGCGGCATAGGGCCCCCGGTGAGTAAAACCACGCTTTTGCTAGTTGATCAAACAGTAAGCTCTTGATTTATTTTTTTATGTGTTTGCTGACCTGCCTGTCAAGACGTATTAGAATTATTAAACAGGACGATTGATTAAAAATTGCAAAAGCATTGATTGATGATACCTTGGTAAATATCCAGTGCTCAAAAGGTGAGTTTTATAATTAAAAATTTACCTATATATTAAAGGTACTTTACACTTGGTCACGAAAAATATCTACTATGTTAACTTAAACTAGTATTTTCGTGTAACTATACAGTAACAAGGAATCATCTTGATTGAATCGAATCATTTTGTTCACGCCGGCATTAAATTTTTTTTATTTCAGACATAATTTGGTTGGTGTGGAATTTTCTGACCGAATTCCGTGCGAGATTAAATTACATCCTGAAATTTTTTTTTCGACTCTGGATAATTTTAAAAATATTCAGGAGCTCGTAAAAATGTTCGGAATTAATTTTGCCTCTTGTGGTATTACTAGTGAAAATATTATTCTCTCAATATCCTCATTCTTTTAGAACCCATTAAAACATATTCTATTTTTATTTCTTCACTAGGATTTAAAAGTAAAAGATTCTTGACTTTTGAAGTCTATAAATCTTTAAATCCCTAAGGTCGTAAAAAAGCGTTTATTTTGGGAAGATGCACCTCGAGTTGCACCTAAATGGTTGAGCTATGATTGGAAATTTTTGTGATTGGTGAGCCGTTTTTATTAGTTAATAAAAATATAATTTAAAAACATTCAAAGGAACTAGTTTTTACAGGTAGCTAATAAAAAATACAGTTTAGCCGCGATTTTTGAAATAATTACGAATCATGTCGCAAATTTAACTGGTGAATTCCCCCTCCGCTAGCTTTATTAGTTCTATATTTTCTTTTCCTTTTAAAGCGGTTTATAAGTGTTCAGTGTGATAAACCTTACAGAAAAGCCCTTAAAAAACTGAAGTGTATCAATTTATTTTAACAAAGGCTTTTTAATTTCCGCCTGCCAATCATTTCGGGAGGGGTGAACAATAAAATGCTTTTTAAGAATCTGGGCAGTCTTTTGTGTACGAGCTGATATACTTATACTTGGTCAATTCTGTCCATCCATGTCATATTTATTTATTTTTATTATATTTGCCAAGTTTATAAAATAAGTTGGTACTTTTATACCGGAAATTAACTGCCCGGATAAGGATTAATCAGACAAGCGTTTATGCCGTGGATTTACGTACGTTGATTATCCAGTTTATAAAGCTGAATTTTGTAGTGTTATTTACACTGTACCGTTTTTACTCGTGGAATAGTGATGTAGAGCTCGATCAAGCTACACCCCCCACCCCTCAACGAAACTCAATTTGGATATTGTAAAAATTATGTACTAATTGTGTACTAATTTAGTCCCCTTTTAAAAAAATTAGTACTTACTGAATAACGGAGTTATTCGCACTTAAAGGGGGGGGGGTGGCTTGGCGCTAAGCTGCCCCCCCTTACGTACTAATTTCGTCTAGAAAATTGCCCACTCTCAAGATAACTTATTTTTTCTTTTTATGGGGTGTGTAGCTTGATATCAAGGCACATCCCCTTCTGCTTAAGAAATAGATTTGAAAAAAAGCAATTATGCCATAATTTGCTACTAATTATTTACTAATTTCGTCCCCTCTTAAAAAATTGCCTACTCTCAAGACAACTTCATTTTTTTTTATTTTGTGGAGTGTGTGCCGTGATATCAAGCTACACACCCCATAAAAACAAAAAAAAAAGAGAAGTTTTCTTAAGGGTAGGCAATTTTCTAGAAGGGGACGATATAAGTACATAATTAGTAGCGAATTATGGCATAATTACTTTTTTTCAAAACTCTTTCCTGGGCAGGGGGGGGAGTGCCTTGATATCAAGCTACACACCTCATAACAAACAAACAAAAATCTTAGGAACCGATGGTTTTTGTAAACTAAAAGTACCCTTCTGTAAGAGTACATAATATATATTTATATTTATTACTTTTTTTGTGAAAATTGTAACTTGTAACAATTAGCTGAAAGCTAAGTAAAGAAATTTATTATATCATTATAATTAGTACAAAATTATGGCATATCATCTTTCATTAAATGTGTCTCCTAAGCATGGGGGGGGGTGCAGCTTAGCGCCAAGCCCCCCCCCCTTTTTAGTGCAAATAACTCCGTTATTCATTAACTACAAAATTTTTGAAAAGGGGGCTAAATTGGTACATAATTTTTACAATATCCTAATTGACTTTCGTTGAGGGGGGGGTGTAGCTTGATTGAGCCGTGATGTAGACAACCCTTTCGGTGTTCTAGGTTACGTTTTGTTAAAAATGAGTTATATGGGTCAAAAAAGACATAAATACAAAATTTTGTCATGGGGTCTGTCTGTCTGTAACACGATTACTCAAAAACCGCTAAACCGATTGTGATCAAATTTGGCAACAGGGGGTGAGCTGTTGGCGACACGCGGTTTTCACATTAACTTTGAATATTAGAATATAAGCAAAAAAAAAAAATTTTTTTAAAAATTTTTTTCAAAATTTTTTTTTTGGTTGAAAATGAAATTATTTATCTTAATGTGAAAACCGCGTGTAGCTAGCTGCTGGCAACACGGTAGGAGGAGGGATTAAACTTTTAAAAAAATTCTCTAACCGTAGCAGCTAGCGACACGCGGTTTTCACATTAAGATAGATAATTGCATTTTCAACCAAAAAAAAAAAAAAATTATGAAAAAATTTTTGGATGGCTATAGGTGCCTGCTAGCGCCATTTTTAAATGGTTTTCTTTTTTGCTCTTTTTGCTTAGTTTTTTGGCTATATAATTGTCGTTTGATATGGAGAAAGGACAAAAAAACGTCAAGAAAAGGACATTTTGGTCCGGAGAAATAAAGAGAAACTTTCCTTAAGCTTTTATTGGAAAGACAAGTTCTTGAGAAACCTTGGACGGTAAAACATTCAAAGTCACTGAAATATTTCGAGCCTGAATTTAGCCCCAGAAAGCCGTTAAATCCGATTTAGTCGAAAGAAAAATCAATCCTAAAAAATTGTCGGATTGGATTATTTTAAATCGCAATCGTTTATACCGTAGATTAAGACAATATTAATCTTAATCCGGGTAGTTAATCCCAGGTATAAAGTATTGCAACCACTTTAATTAAATGTGTAAGCATGTGCTTAAAAACCCAAAATTTAGAATTCAAATCATCAATCAGACGTTTAGATTGTGAACAAATTTTTTATTTTATTTTAATTGATACTAAATTGATGGATTTAAAAACATTAAAAGTAACATCAAATTCTGCGAAAACGTGGAAAAATTCAAAATTACCCTGTATTCTGTAATAAAGACATAAACCAAAACTCCCACGGAGAATTTTTGAACGGAGGTACAGTTTAATTAAAAACTGCTCAAAAAATAACTGAAGAAACACCAACATTTCAGAAATAGACAACTATTGTCTCTTGGACTTCTGACAGTCAAGCCAACATCTTCTCCAAATTTGGCAGAAACATAATTTGTCAGAATTTAAAAGAAAATAAAATAATTGGTCCGAAAAAAATTGTCTCGAAAATGAAATGACGGGAAAATCAAATCGCTATATAGAAAAAGAAACACATTTTTATAGAAACACAAAATGTCAGAAAATATTTTTAACGACAGTAATTTAATAGAACCATAATAATGTGGAATCTCAAAATTCAAGAAACCCAATCTGTCCGAAAATGATTTGAACCGATAGTCACCAATTCAATTGCTACGTTGCCAGGCTTACGGTAGGGAAGAGTCGAAGTAAGTTGTGATATTGTGTTAATTTACCCCCTTTATAAAAAGCTAAATGAAGAATTGAGTAGCTTTTTTAATTATTCCGTTAGATCTTTAGGTAGGTAAACACATTTTTTTGTAGTAATATCGGGGTGTTCGGGCTGCGCAGTAAAGGTCCTTCTTGTTTAAGACACTCATATAGTCATAGTCATTATTTTATTTTATAATTTTTGTATCCTTTTTCAATATTTTAGATGGTTGAAAGATATTGGCTTCAAATGGAAAAAGATCAGCTGTAGAAAATACGTCATGGATCTACCAGATATTCCAATAAAACGCATTAAGTTTCTTTCTTCTTTTAACGTATGGGATTGTAAGGAATGTATTTGCCTGGTTTTGGTCTTGTAATCTCTGTCCTGTTTGTTGAAATTTAGAAATAGTATCTGTTATAAGTTTAAGGCTGTAACCATTCTGCTGCAGATCCTTCTTAATGTTTCTTATTTCGATTTCCAAGTCATGAGAATTGTTACAAATTTGAACGGCTCTGTTATACAAAGTTTTGATTATGCTACAACCAAACGTTGAAACGTTGAAACGTTTGGTTGTAGCATAATCAGTAAACCAAGTGTTGAAATCCCAAATATTTGGAAGCCCCTTCTTGGGCGGAGCCAACTTCTTAAACTTCAAGGTTGAGTGATTTCTCACAGTATATAAGCACGTAGCTTTAGGAATTAATTGTAGTTTGCACCTGAAGACGATCAGAGATTGTACTGATCGAAACGTCGTGTATAAATAAAATATAGACAATGGAAGACCGAAACACAGAGTTAATTTCAAACACATCATTGTCTCAAACTTTCAAACAAATACTACCTTTTATTGATAGTTGTCAAAAAAGTACAAAAGCCATCGTCCTCGACTTTACACCTCATTGTAAATTCTCCGGACCAATTTCAATATGGCGGCTGACAATTAAACACAGAAGCTAAATGGAACTGTCATTGTCAGTGTCAAAAAACCGGTCCTTGATAGATAGATATAATTGATCCTTAAAGACTTTGACTGTACGGTTTCCAAAACATTTAAAATTACATACCTTCCAACAGTCGTTTTCCGAGCGAATTTTCTCAGGTTTTACGAGAGGACCGAAAAATTTCTTTTGATCTTCGCAGAGAAAATTAAATCATGCCGTGACCATGTTCTGCCACCATAGATATTATAGGAGCGGGGAATGGATAACGTTGAGATGTGTTGTGCATCATTTTGAAGATATAACACAATCCACGATAGCCTATAAAACACAACATGTGTTTAACGAAAAATAAAGGCAAAAAGAGTCCAAAACCAGATAAGGGCAGATAAAACACTAGTAAGCCAAAATGGACGCTAGTAAAGTCAGCAATAGAACCGCAGATAAAAGTTTGGTTAACTCTCCAAATTCATAAATCATTTTGAAACGCGATCAGTCGCTAAATTTAGGGAAAACAGTAGAGAAATTAATAGCTACGCGAGAGTGACCGATACTGTGTTATACTTGGGGAACATTGTTTGACGACGACACGAGCGCAGCCGGTGGCTACAGGAAGGAACTACTTGTACAGCCAGATTCATAATAAAATACATATATTGTTTTGGTTCATTTTTTACAGACACTTATTAAATAATAAAAAGATATGAAAAAACCTAACAGGCGCCGTTTTTCCATTCTATTTAGTGTTAAAAAGTAATGCATTATCGAAAGGTTTTAGTTCTATACAAACCTTAACCAACTTTGTACTGTTCCATGCATCTAAAAAACTTAGCTTACAAAAAGTTTTTTGGACCCTTAAAAATCTAAAATAGGAGGAGGGAGTTATAACTATGTTGAGGAATATTATCAAATATTAAAGATAACAACATTTTATTATGTTATTTTCTTTTATTAATTGGGAAAAAATCCCAGTATAAAAGATTTTATAAATGTTTTAATTAAAACATTTATAAAAGGTTAACCTATATCTCTTTTAATTGGTTGTATTTTAACCTATTATCTTCTTGCTTAACTCTGTATAAATCATCACAATATTTTCTTCATGGATTTGGTTCCGGCACTATTTAAATAGTCCCATGCTCTCTAGCTTTAATGGTAATGATCCAGCCTGATTTGAATGGCATTTTAGACTTTAAAATAAGTTGTTAATCCACAGTATAGCTAATTCCATAAACTAGCGCGATTTCCAACCAAAACTGATTAAAATAACTCACTTTTGAAAATCTAAAAAAACCGCTTGCCAGATTTTGACAAGCGGTGGCAAAAACCGGCAGGTACAAAAATAAAATTATGTGAAATATATTTCGACATTGAAAAATGTTCTGTCTTTCTTTTATCATCATATAGAAAGAGATGGACGGGTGTTTACTTAATACAAGCATTACTTTCACTCTCTGCCGCAATGCGCTATGTGTAGTTTCTGCGCGCCCCTATCTTTCTGTTAAATATAGTCTCCGTAAGTTATTATGTTGTCTCTGGGGAAAACCATTGTCCTCCCCACTGGCAATGCTGCATCAGGCAATACAGCATGCTCCACGTTACGTTGACCAGCTAGTACACGGTTATATAGGTGATCCGGTGAAATAATTATTTTTTTGGTCAAAATATCAGATATTTATCTGATATTTCCACCGAAAAAATGAGAGATATGTATGTACCATAACATGTACACTTGTAACAAACAGAAGATCAAAAGATCTTGGGTGGAAATAACGAAAATTCAAACTTGGATGAGCATCCCACAAGGAACACACAAAGGACCAAAGCGAAAAGAGAAATGATTAAACGATGTTTCGCCCTGGGTAACCAGCGTGGGCTCATCAGTGGTTTCACTGGTTACCCTCTACCATACATCATTAGACACCATCATACACTTTGATTTCCAACTTTGAATAACTCACAAATAGGCATCGTTCCGCACTGGTACTTATCCAAGTTATCTGATACGGATTCGTCCTGGCGTGTTAATATTTTCAATAGGATTATACTCCTAAGGCAATTAAAAACAAAAAAGAAGTTAAAAAAAACCTCCAAATCAGTTACATCAACCGAAAAGAATCTAAAAATGGTTAACTTAGTTAATGGTGATCGAAGGAGAATTTCGGGGGGAAACTAGCATCAAAATGGCGGCACTTGGTGTTTGCTAAAATTTGGAGGCGCACTCGACGAAAATCATTCTATTCCCCTCTTGAGTTCTATGTTTGCCACCCGAAACGATTAAAGTTGTTTTTGAGGTTTTTGTTATGTTTGGAACACAACGACCTTTGAGGTGATATTAATTTACTGCGATATTTATTTGTTATTTTAGCAAAAAAAAAAAAAATATTTTTCGCGAGCTGGGTGAAATTGGTGATTTATTATGTACAAGAAGCTAGCAACGCAACTTGCCATTTTTTTATTAGAACATATATAACTAATTAGAGCTAATTTAGTGCTAATTTTGTTCCGCAAAAAAAATAGAGATTGCGTTTTTTTTTTTAAAGTTAGCGCATGCGCTGCTAGGTACCGTGAGAAGTCAGCAGCGCATGCGATTACAGACTAATTAAGAGAACTCAGAAAAAAAGATACCTACATAATTAGAGCTAATTTAGTTCTTCATAGTTTCATATATTTTCTTTAAAAATATATAATACGACAATTATACTACAAATATTATATTCTGATGTCATTTTCTTATAAAAAAAATAACTCGTTTTTATTTTACAGTGAATCAATAAGATTACTTAACACTAAAAACTATTAAAACCGGGCAAAGACACTAACATAACTATAAAAACCGTGCAAAGTACTAAATTTATGAAATTAACTTTGGGTTGCGGACTTCCATTGTCTATATTTTATTTAGACACGACGTTTCGATCAGTACAATCTCTGATCGTCTTCAGGTGCAAACTACAATCAATTCCTAAGGCTACGTACTTGTCAAACGAGTAGAAAGCACATCAGAACAACAGTCTATCGTAAACCCGCTCATACAGGACAATATTTAAATCAAGGTTCAAATCATTCTGCTACAACCAAACGAGGCATAATCAGAACTTTGTATAACAGAGCCGTTCAAATTTGTAAAAATTCTCATGACATGGAAATCGAAATAAGAAACATTAAGAAGTATTTGCAGCAGAATGGTTACAGCCTTAAACTTATAACAGATACTATTTCTAAATTTCAACAAACAGGACAGAGGTTACAAGACCAAAACCAGGCAAATGCATTCCTTACAATTCCATACGTTAAAGGAGTATCAGGGAAATTCGAAGAGTAGCGAAAAGCTTTAATATTAAAACAGCTTTTAAATGTAGTAATACAATTCGAAGCCTTCTTAGTAAAACAAAACCGGAGAACAAACAAAATAAGGAATGCATTTACCAAGTTCCTTGTGAGTGTGGTGACTCATACATAGGCGAAACAAAAAGACCACTATCTGTTGTATAGGCTCAAGGAACGTCAGACGAATACTCAAAAAGGTGAAACAACGAAATCAGGAATCGCCGAACATGCATGGTCAAAACAACACCGAAGTGGGCAGAAGCAAAGGTTTCGCACAAGGAGTCACACTGGAAGAAACGAAAATTCCTTGAAGCTGTCTATTGGGCAGAATCAGGGTATTTTCAGTAAACCAAGTGTTGAAATTCCAAATATTTGGAAGCCACTCCTTGGGCGGAGCCAACTTCTTAAACTTGAAGGTTGATTGATTTCTCACAGTATATAAGTACGTAGCCTTGGAAATTGATTGTAGTTTGCACCGGAAGACGATCAGAGATTGTACTGATCGAAACGTCGTGTGTAAATAAAATATAGACAATGGAAGTCCGAAACACAGAATTAATTTCAATAATGGACCTAATACACTTCCTTGAGGAACTCCTATATCAATGTTTAACTCATCTGAGTATGTCTCCTATTTTTGTTTTTTGATTCCTTTCACTTAAAAGATCAATCAAATGCCTATTTGATTAAGTTTAGCTATAAGTAATTTTCTATCTCTTGTTTCAAAAGCTTTTTTAAAATATGACAAGACAAAGACAAATAAAAAACCTCCAATCAGTTACTTCAACCGAAAAGAAATAAAAGATCTTGGGTGGAAATAACGTACGTTTATTAATTGCCTTAGGAGCATAATCCTACTGGAAATATTAACACGCCAGGACGAATTCGTATCAGGTAACTTGGATAAGTACCATACGTGCGGAACGTGCCTATTTGTGAGTGGTTCAAGGTTGGAAATCAAAGTGTATGGTGGTGTTTGATGATGTATAGCGGGAGGTGACCAGTGAAACTACTGATGAGCCCACGCTGGTTACCCAGGGCGAAACATCGTTTAATCATTTCTCTTTTCGCTATGATCTTTTGTGTGTTCCTTGTGGGATGCGCATCCAAATTTGAATTTTCCTTATTTCCACCCAAGATCTTTTGTTTTTTATGAATTTCTTATTATTGATATCAGTTTTAAATTTATCAAGAGCAAGTTTTAACGCTGACTCGCAGGAGTATTTTTGTTTCTATTTTTGTTATTTATTAAAACACAATTTGTTTATATATTTGCCATTAATTATTGTTCATATATTCAGTTCATTTATTTTCTCTATAGATGGTAACATGGTAATGAGTCGAAATTCAGAAGCTTGTATTTTATTTGTAACCTTTTGAATTGGTACTTCCGTGCTGATTTTCCAATCAGCGGGAATCTTATTCTGTTTCATGCATGTATTTATAAGACTAATAAAAAAATCGCAAGTTGCGCTGCTGGCTTCTTATACATATTGTATTATACATTCGCCCTGCGTTATGAGGGAAGTTCCTCATTTAGAGGTTGTGGACAGAGCGCCAGAAAATAGGGACTAAAAGCCAATTGCGTTGCAACATTGCGAAAACGCATATACGCGTAATAGGAACGAGTAATAAACAGCCTAATGTCCATATCCACCAACGTGAAAATTCTCTGATTAAGCTTTAATCATGTTTATCACTAATTCGAGTTTGGAATGAGTCATGGCAAACAAAGTTTTAGTGTAAAACACCTCATTCTAAACACTGATTAGTAACAAATCACGATTAAAGCTTAATTAGGAAATTTTTGAGTTGATGGATACATCGCCAAAACGCGTCTCTTTCTCCTAAGCTAATCTAAACACATGTATTTGTTTTCAAAGGGATTTTGATCCGGCACCTCCCTTAGAAGGTGTAGGTCATCATGTCCAGTGAAGTAGATTCTTATTTTAGGTAGGATTCCCTCTTTTTTAATTTTTTAGTCCACCATACCTATATGGTATGGGGGACCATTAAAATCGTGAAGTTTTGACTTTTCTCAATTTTATCAAAAATGAGTTACTAAGGTTGTCTTCTGTATACATGATAACTCAAGAACGCCTTAACGAAATTTGGTACAAAATTCCTCTATCGGCTGACCCTGAACTGATTAACTTTTGGGTAGGCTGGTGGGGTGTTGAAGGGGGGGAAAAGAGGGATAAAATATTTGAAAAAATTGTAACTTTGGAACAAAAGCATTTAGCGATATACAGATTTAACTTTCCATGAATATGGACTACAAATTTTGTAATCATGTCCAAATTCGTGGGAACTTTAGTTTCCGAGATATTTGAAAAAAACGTTAAAATAAACCCCATAAAAAATTGGTGCTATCCGTGCTTTCAGCACCAATTTTTTTGACAGATTTGATCACCCACATTTTGGTGCTAAAAGCACGAATAGTCCACCATACAATCAATTATTTTATGTTGAAAGGAAATGAAAATATCTCGAAAACTAGATTTGAAAGATTTGAACCTTATAACAAAATTTGATTGATGATGATTTTTTTTTATATATTTTAACGTTTTTTTTTTTCAAATTACTCTGAAAATAAAGCTTTTAGGAATTTGGACTTTATAAGAAAATTTGTAGTCTATATTCATAGAAACTTAAATTTGGAAACCGTATATTGCTACTTGCTTTTTCGTTCCAAAGTTGCAATTTTTTTAAATATTTTATACCCCTGACCACCCTACCCAAAAGTTAATCAGTTCATGGTCAGCCGATAGAGGATTTTTGTACCAAATTTCATTAAAATGGATTAAGGCGTTCTTGAGTTATCGTGTATACAGACAGACAACTTTTTTTTGATAAAACTAAGAAAAGTCAAAATTTCACGATTTTAATTAATTATTTAACCATATTGGTATGGTTGACTAAAAATATTAAAGGAAGTGGGGTAAGGTTACGTTTTCCAAACACTAGCCTATGTAAAACCCTGTTTACACTATGTATCTTTTGTTTTAGAGGAAATGTAATTTTTAGTCAACATAACAAAATCACTCGCAAAATCACTAGTCAAAAAAATCGAAATAGCACTAGATTTTTAACTGCTTTGTTTACTTTTTTCGAATACCTAATCTTAATTCTAAAACAAACAGTCATAACTTAATAATCACAGCTGCTCGGCAAGTAGACAACATAAAAAAAAACTGGTTGGCATTAAAAGATAACTAAAAAATTCTCCAACTTTTTCTAAAAAAAAACACAACACGCTTCATTTATCGACAGATTTCATAGTGTGAACACCCAAAATGCATGCAACTTTCTGAAAGGCATGAAAAAGTTACATATTGAGAACACTAATTCTTCGGCTAATCTCTCTAATTTTTCCATGCAGTTCGGCGTATTAATAAATATGTGAAAATGGGGGCCCTTTTCGTGTCCAGCCGACCGATATTAGGGGCGTGGGGCCTGTAATTTCCGATTTCTACCTGTGTAATTACCAGAAAGGAGAGGGACAGGACAGATGGTAGCCCTGGGTTGAATAACTGAATAATATCGTCTTTGATTTCGGAAGTTTATTCCTTTTATAAAAGACCAGACAATATATTATATATAGGCGATTCTACCAATAATGCGCGTTTTTTTTATCTCTGATCTGATATCTGATTATTCCTAACATTGACACATTATTTAGAAAATGAGATTTTGTAGACGCAAAACTCAATCTGAAATCGGTACTTTGCATATACCGTGTTCAAAGCATTTTGCGCACGGACTTTTCAACTTTGCACACTGACGTATCATCTTTACCTACGATTTTTTAATTTACTAAAAAATTAAAAAAATCGATTTGGTTTTTATTTGCAGTTGTATAAAAAATATCGTAAAAAAAATCGTTTTTAAACCTCTTTGCACACTCGCTTAACTTGTGAACCTCGCCTTCGCCTCAGTCGAGTTGTAGATTCTCCCTCCTTCTTCATCTTACCCCACTTTAATACTCTCAAATCTTCATCTCCTTAAATCCTTCCATCCAATTTATACCGTAACCGATTTTGATGTAATAAAGCCTATGTACTTCCCAGGACTTCAAGGAATACAGTAGTGAAAGTCCTATCAAAATCGATCCAATAGTTTTTGCGTGATGCTGGGACAGACAGACGGACAAAAATTCTAAAAACAGGATTTTTGTACACTTTACACCAAGAATTAAAAAAAAAATAATATACAGACATGGTTTTTCTTCTCACCTATACTTCTTTGACTGCTGCATTCCTTGGACACCTGGGCAGTACATAGGCTTTATTTTATCAAAATCGGTTCACGGGCAAAAAGTTATGACCATTTAAAACAAGAAAAACGAGAACGAGAAACATTTTTATAATAAAACTCAGTCAAGCTACCACCCCCCCCCCCCCCCTGAAAGAAACTGAGTTTGGATATTGTAAAAATTATGTACTAATTTAGTCCCCTTTTAAAAAATTATCTACTTAATGAATAACGACGTTATTCGCACTTAAAAGGGGGGGGGTGGTTAATGAAAGTTGATATGTCATCATTTTTTACTAATTATGTACTCTTAAAGAAGGATACTTTTAGTTTAGAAACACCATCGGTTCCTAAGATTTTTGTTTGTTGGTTATGGGGTGTGTTTCGTCCCCTTTAAAAAAATTGCTTCTTCTCAAGATAACTTGATTTTGTTTTGTTTATATGGGGTGTAGCTTGATATCAAGGCACGCGCCCCTCTGCCTAGGAAAGATATTTGAAAAAAGTAATTATGCCATAATTTGCTGCTACTTAATTATGTACTAATTTCGTCCCCTTCTAAAAAATTGCCTACTCTCAAGATAACTTGATTTTTTTTTTTGATTTTGTGGGGTGTGTAGCTTGATATCAAGAAATAAGAATAAGAAATATTTTATTTAAAAAAGGACAAAATTTAAAATTAGCCCTTTTTATGTAGGTAAATAATTAGTACCTCATGCTACACCCCTACCCAGAAAGAACTGAGGGTGAGGTGTTGCTTGGTGGAGGTAATATTTCAATACTATTATTTTCTTTTGTTTTAGGTACGTAAAATTCACACCGTCGCGTCGACGTTGGATTTAAGGATTCAGGTAAAACTTTTGTACAGCCAAAACAAAAAACATAATAACTTTGAACCGTAACTTAAAATTTTTGAGATAAAATTACGAAATTTTGAGCTAAAATTTCGAGTTAAACTAAATTTTAAAATTTTATGCTACTGTCACAGCAAAAAAAAATTGTGAAGTGGCTCTGGACCGGTATTCTCGTAACTAAATACGCTCGGTATTTCGTACTCGCTGACCGTATGATAACGTAATATTCGCATACCACGTGACCAAAGTAACAAAAATGGTATTTACGTATGCATTGAACGCAAGGCGTCGACGAAATGCGCTCAGCGCGTGGCGACCGTTTGAGAAACACCTACCATTTGCTTGCTGTTTTGCTCTCCGCGCGTACGATTTTCCTACCCTACAATACTTTGTAGAGTGCTGCAGAAAATATAGTAGTTTTTTAGTTTGCGTTTTTATTAATAATAAGAAAAATAAAAATCTCTTATTAGTAGCTTGGGGACGGGTATTTAGAGACTCAACATCTCACAAAAGTGGTTTCTTAAAGTAATTTTTAAGACCGGCTTTAACCATCAACCTTACTATTTAATGCTCGATGTAAGACAACTTTTTTCCAAAAAATAGTAACAAAAATTTTTCTTAATAAAATCGACATCGAAATAATTGAGCATCCGTATAATACTAGAAATAGAAGCAATCAAAATTCTGTAAAACCAAGGGTAAAAAAAGCCATTGGTCAGCGGTGCTTTTTGTATCTTTCATCAGCTGTGTACCAAAAAATATCTGGTTTTATTAGGCTCATGCCCACATTGTTTTCTTTTAAAAATAAACTAAAAACTTGATATAAAAAATAAGTAGTAAACCATATAGGTAACTATCTTTATATCTGTGTTTTGGTCTGTATTTTCTTTACTTTTCTGAAAAATCACATTTTTCACACTAATTACCATTTTTATGATTTTTATCTTTTTTCATTTTATTTATTCATAAATGTACTAAAAATTATTATTTTCTTTTTTTAATTCAACACTTCCGTGAAAACATACATTTTTCCACGCGCGAGGATTCTCTTGTGGATTTATGAATTCTGTGTTTGTTGTTGAATTGGTTATTTTTTGGGTACCTTAGAGTTTTATTTTCTGTTTCTTAAAATGTAGAATACGCATGTTTACTATAATTATAAGGTATAACTTACTAGATATATAAGTAATACTATTGTGAAACCATTCTAACAATAAATGCTATATAATAAAGTATCAATATCAATATTCGACCGTGCCGGAAACACCACTTTCCCTGACTGAGTGCCGGAAGAAGTTTAAAATTTCCCCCTACTGAGTCCGGAATTTTGTGTGCGGTTAAGTCTCGGGTTAAACTTTTTCCCGCACACTGGGCGGGAATGTGCTACTAGTTTATATCACAGGGTTAAAGGGCGGGTTTAACTGAGCTAAACCAAACCATCAAGTAATTTTTTAAAGGATCAACACTTGTACAAGTCACCATTTGGTTTACCCTTTCTGAACTACGGATCGAAATCGATCACATAATGGCCTCTTTCTTACACATAGAAAAAGAAAAGGAGCGACAAGGCTAACAAGAAATAAAAATGCAAAATTCGGTGATGCCAAGATGTGCTAAGCGAATTTGATTCTGTCTGCTCGCAGGGCAGCGCGTTCGGCAGAGAGAATACGAAAAGGCGTCGGTCAGCGTGCCGCTGAACGCGCTGTTCGCTATTCGTTTCGCTTAGCGACTTCAAAACGTTACGTATTACGAGAATACCGGTCCTGCTACACTTTTGTACCTAGACCTTAATTATTATACAAATGTGGAAATGCGCGCGAACATCTTCACCTAAATTAAATATTTTTTTATCCATAATTATATTATAAATCCGTCGTGGGCGATATTCGAACGTGATATAAGTCTTGCAAATAATCAACTTAGCTATCACACAAGGGCACATGATTTTTAATCTGATCGAGTAAACATTTTCAGAGGCGGTTCGATATCAAACGGAATAAATGTACATATTAAGAAAGAAATATGTGGTATTAATTTTCCGGTATTAAATTTTAATTTGTAAAAGAATTTATTAGAAAAAAAATCCAAATGCGAATCAATGAAATTGTCAAAAAACAAACTGGTGGTAAAACTAACCGGTCAAAACCTTAAGCCTCGGTGGCTCAATTGGTTAGAGCGTTGCACTGGTTAGAGGTTTCGGGTTCAAATCCCTGCCGAGGAAAAAATTCCTGATTTATTCCCATGCTGTTCGGTCTCTACGCCATAAATAATTTTTCTAAAAATATCAACTTTCCCGCTGTTATTCTTAACACAATACTTGGTATTTTAATTTCTGTACCGGTGGTTTGAAATTTTTTATCAAAACAACTTTGTTTAGTTAATAGTCGATAATTTTTATCATTAAGTTGGTCGGCGTCATTCAACCATTCATAAGTTATTCGTTTGCTTTTGATTAATAGTTCAAAATTTCGAAACTGACTATCGTTCAAGGCAGTTTGACGATTTTTTAAATAAAGATGACGGGGTCATTGGGCTTATCAATGAAAAAGTAGAAATATTGTTTGTTGGAAAATATGCCGCAAAAACATTTGTAACCAGAGGCGAATACCTCTCCCTTTAGTTTATCGTCCAGCAAATTCTAGATTTGAACCCGAATATACAAACCAAATTAAAAAAGCTGGACACTTTTCTCTAAACATGTGGGGCTGGTTTAGTGCTAGAGGTTTGGGTTTTTTTTTGGAGAATCGAAGGAAGATTCAATAGTGAACGATATATTGAAATCCTTGAAAACGTTATGCTGCCATCTGTACAGGCTTTACATGAAAATAATGACTTCGTTTATCAGCAGGATAGTTAACTTCTCGTTATTTACCTTGATACATTTGACACTTGTGTTTGTCATAATAGTAAATAAATCAAAGGAGATTTTTTTAGAGTAATTTATTAAAAACTTAAAATTAGGATCTAATAGAGTTGCAAAATTCAACTTATAACTTGAGTTACGAAAAATAACTGTTCTATAAGAAGAGCGGCGAACCATTTTGGAGTTAATAAAAATACATTACCACGCTGGGCCAACCGCTGTAACAAAAACAATACCATTAATGGGCTCGCCGTTCTTGTCTAAAACAAGCTGCAGACGAGTCGGCATTGAAAAACTTAAATTTTAAAAATATTGCTCTTCTTCTGAGATGATATCTACGGCTCTTTCAATGGCTTCATTCAACTCGTCTGAATTTCTGGGGAACCAATTTCGCACAATGCGTCCCCAAACATTTTCCATCCACCAAGGTAGAGTTTCAATGTTGTTCTCTCGAAACCAAGTGTTCACTACATTCGCCGTGTGCACAGGACAGTTATCTTGTTGGTAGATGAACTCAGATGGATACATAATATTACGAAGAATTTCGATGTATCGTTCACTGGTAAATCTACCTTCTATTCTCCAGCAAACACCCATACCTCTCGCACTAAACCATCCTCACATGTTGACGGGAAAATGTCCTGCTCTCTTGATGTTGTGTGTGTATTCTGGATTATACCTTGAATTTGGTGGACGATCAAAATTCTCCCAAAAATCATTCCCTTCTAAAAGATGATTGGCCGCAAAAATTACTCGAGACTTTTTCTGCTCTTCCGTTAAAAGAGGCTTTTTTGCTGCAACTTTACACGATATATTTAAATTTTGTATCCTACTACAAGCAGTTCGCCGGGACCCTGGAAACATGTTTGAGGCGGCAGCGTGGGAGCATGTGGTAAAAGGATTCTGCCTTAAATGATCAAGGAGTCGTCCGTCTTGCTCCACTGAACTAATTTTGTTTCGTTCTGATCCTTCCTTTCTCTTAGTGGTATTGTTTTCGGTCGAGCGCTTGGTCCAGCGTAGTACTGTATTTTTATTAACTCCAAAATGGTTCGCCACTCTTGTTATAGACCAGTTATCTTCCGTAAGTCGAGTTATAATTTGAATTTTGGTAAATTCTGAAACTTGAGGCATTGTTTATTTAGTTTGAAGTATACTGCAAGAAAGCGTCAGATAATTGCCAGATATTTCAAAATGTTGACGAATGGTGGCCAAACCAATAAATATCTGAACGTATAGGGGACACACTAAAAAGTGTCCTACTTTTTTTTCGCCAGATCTGTACTTCCTAGGAGTCTAAGGAATGCAGCGGTGCATCAATCCGTCCAGTACTTTTTGCATGATACTGAAACAAATAGACAGACAGACAAAAATTCTAAAATTTTTTAAAAATATTTACATATACAGGGTGTTCCAAATTCGATGCTCACCATGGGGATCTTCTAAACGGTAGGAGATACGAAAAGGTTTAAATTAGGACAAAGTTGCGCAATTTGACGCTTTGCTCAAAACCAATAAAAATAAGTTTACAAATTCCGGGTAGTTCCGGAGATAGTCGAAAAAAAACGAAATTTTTATTTTTAGTTTTTATTTTTCTGCGCCCTTATTTTTAAAGCTGTCAAAAAACGCTTAAAACTTTTTACAGGCACTTTTTTAAAATCTACCTAATGTGCCTCTGTCACACTCAAATGTCAAGTCTCAAAAACGGACGTCTTTTAAGCAGTTTCTGACAGCTTTGGGAATAAGGGCGCAGAAAAATAAAAAATAAAAATTGAGATTTCGTTTTTTTCCGTCTATCTCCGGAACTATCAGGAATTTGTAAGAGATCCCCATGGTGAGCATCGAATTTGAAACATCCTATAGATAAAGTCCAAAAAATAAAAGATTGAAAAAGCGAAAGGATAAAACATTGAAAACCCCTGACAAACATGCGATTTTTTTTTACCTGGGGGTCAATTCTTTTTTGGATTTAGATTTAGCATGACGCCACACTACCATCCACCTATATCCTAGTAGGATGGAAAAATAAAAGTTCTTACCGGGACAAAAATCAGCTGTCTTAAAAACGGCCTTCGTTCTAAAGCTTTTATGTAAAATACGAGGTAAAATATGTTCTTACTTTATAGAGCCAAGACATAAAAGGTCCCATACATATTCACGCGGCATGGCGGTTAAAACACTGAACTTAATGGCGAAATTATCAATCTCAATCATGAAAAATGAGTAATTAGGATGTAAAATTAGTTCATTTGTAGTTTTGATCGATCAAGTTCTGATCAAAATTATTATGTTTATGGCGTAAAGAGTTTTTGCCCTTTTGTGATGCCGGGAACCCCTAAACAAACCCTGAAAAAAGGCAAATATCTATCAGTGTCAAAAGATGGTTTTTTTCGCCCATATACCCCTAAAATGTTGAAACTAAATTTTAGACGCAAATTTTTTTTCGATTTTGTTTTCTACGTAACCTCGAAAACCCCCGACGCGATCCGACCCAACTTACAAAGCAACAATACAAATTTTTATTAAATAAACTTTTAAAGGACAAGCTTTTATTAAATACACTCAAAAGTAGAAAATACTTTTTTATCTTTCTTATACCATAATAAGAGCGACGGGCGCAAATTAAAAATTTTAACTTTAGGTATCGTATATCGGTCACATCGACGATTCACCTAAGAAACAGTTGTATTACTCTATAACTTAAGGATATTTTCAAAGGCTTTCAAATCGATCAAACCAAATCTTTTTCCCCCTCCATTTTGCTCGTTAGAGGGAAGTGTGTACCTAATAATACCATATTATTGTATTCTCGCCGGAACCATAAACGCATACCAAATTTGAACACACACCCTTAATTTTTAGATTTGTACCCTTAATCGTCCATTTTGAATCCGCCATATTGAAATTTTCAAATCTGATCCAAAATTCATAATCTCCCTCCTTAATAACACCTGTATGCCAAAACTAAATCTTTTCCCCCTCCAATTCCCTCGTTAGAGGGAGGTGAGTACCTGAGAATACCAAATTTGGTTAAAATTGGTTAGCAAACATGACCGAAAATCGTCTTCTTCTTGAATCCCCCGTATTGAATTTTCAAAATGTGATCATTCCTTATCCCCAAAAGCCCCAGTATACCAATTTTGGTTGAAATCCACTCTCCTCGTAGGGGGAGGGGTGCCTAATAATGACATATTATTATATTGTCACCGGAACTATAAATGAATGCCAAATTTGAAGGTCGTATGTGTATAAGTTAGTTAAAATTGGTTAGCAAAAGATGACCAAAAATCGTCCATCTTGAATCCGCCATATTGAGTTTTTAAAATCTGATTAGAAATTCGTCTCTCCATCCCCAAGTGCCCCAACACACCAAATTTCAACGGAATCGGGCGTACTTCAACTGTACCCCCCTCCACCCCCTTCGAGTAGGGTGGAGCTGTCAATTTCATCACACTATATTCTTGTGTTGTCACCGCAACTATATAAGCATGCCAAATTTGAAGCCGATCGGATGTCGGGAAGTTGGTCAAAATTAAGTTGCAAGATTCCACCCGAACAAACATATCTAGTTCGTTCGTTACATATATACATAGATATATTGCAAGTTAAATAAAAGCTTGTAAAAAGCAGCCACTCTCTATCTGTGGCGGAAGACTGATTCTATTACCCCCTTTGAAATCAAGGCTCGAAGATCACCGCCAGACACATGAAACAACCACTAAAAACTGCAACTCTATCTGTTGCGGAAGAAGGATTTTTTCATTCCCAACTACCCCTATCCTAACCTACAAAGCAATTATAAAAAACACAACTAAATGTGGCTAAAATGCTAAAACGGCCAGTCTAAGGTGAGACACAAAGTATTTTTAATTTGTAACCCAGCAACTCTATATGTGGCGGAAGACGGTTTTTCACCCCCTCCCTCCTACAACTACCCCAACACAAACTAAGTTAGTTGCAAAATGTTTCTTCGAATTTGTGTTGTTTGTAACCATGTAACTCTATCTCATAGATAAATTAGTACCTATGTTTTCACATCGCACTCAATACGTATTGAAAAGATTGCCTTATTTTTCTTTCATAGAGCATGTTATCTGTTCTGACAAATTGAGTACGATATGAAAACATATCATATATTTACTAGGTTTTCACGTGGAACTGAATACGTTTTCAATACGATACTTTTTGGTTTTCATGAAGCAATTTAAATGCGTTGTGGACAGGATTTGAGTTTTTGACATGTTTTTTTCGTATTGTAGGTACCGTTTTTTTCTTAATTTCAACTCAACCTAGTAATAAAGTATCAAATCCAGTCTGGTTAAAACTTTCATTCGTTTTCGATACGATCGGCGTTTTCACGACAGCCAGATTCCGACAGCCAACGAAAAAAAACTTGGCTTTGCTTTTCGATTCGCGATTTCACGATATTTTTGAAAGTGAATCGTACTAAAAACGCAATCAGTTCTACATGAAAACATAGTAATTGTAACCTAAAAAGCAACCATATAAAAACGGCAACTCTATCTGTGGCGGAATATGGTTTTTTCTTGATTATTCAGTATAAAAATTGACAGTCTTAAGGCGTTTTTAATTTTATTTCTCTAACCGTGTTAAGTTTATCCGAGAGTTTGTCTGCCTATAGTCGAAATCATATGAAAAATTCTTATAAATACCGAGATAAATACGTACGTAATCTTTTATTTTAACTGAAATCTGGATCTTAGTGCCACTCTCCGAATTCGTATACTTGTGTGTCATGTGTTAAACATTTAATATGGACATGGACTATAGTAGAATGTTCAGGATATCTTGGATCGATCGAGGTAGTAACGTGAATGTTCTGCTCAAGATTCAATAAGGAACTTGAAGACTAACCCAAGCAGCATTTGGACGTCATCTTACGTTATGCAGACGTAGCGAATCAATGACAAGACGTCTGACTAAATGAGTAATACAGATTCACGTCGCCTCGAAGTCAGTACGACGTCAGTAAATGAAACTTATTAGCTTTCGCCAACTGCCAACGTTGTTTAACGTTTGATTTTTTCGACTCAAAATTACTCACCATTGCCCACTGATTATTTTGGAGAACAATATAACCTGTTTGCATACAAATACACAAAAATAGTATATTTTTTTAATTAACAGATAATAAGAAACACAGAAAGCCAGTTTATTGATTAATCACATTAATGCTTTCAAAAAAGGCGATCGCCTCGAGAATTCTCCAACATAAAGTAAAAAAATTAAGAAACATATATTTTTTAAAATTTTTTTTATTTTGTTTTATATGGTATGTGTCCAAGTGCTAAGTTATTATTAATTTTTAATGGCGTTTTCCAATTTAGATCAAAATTCGTAAAACAAAAGATGTAGACGCCAAGTTGTTTAGAATGGCGGATTTATACGACATTGAGGACCATTTGCACCAATGGCCGAATTTTGGCGAGAAGTTGCATGTCACATTCTAACCGCTCTCTTAACTAAGCGGCCACTTAACTACTTAATGTCACTAAAACTAAGTTCTACATTCATACGCTTCACACGACGGCGACGTAGGGAAACCTACGTTTGAATGCCCGACGGGCAGCAAACGCCTTCGATTGGTAGGTCAGTCGCACAGATAACCTTCCTTTTGTTGAAGTTTGACAAATAAACGAAAAATTTTTTTTCCAATCATTTTCCGCGTTTTCAGAAAAAAAGTTCGCCATGCAAAGATCTGCACCCCCAGATTAGTACTTCCTTGTGGCTGAGCCTAAAAATGCACGAGGAAATGGAATCCGAATTCGTATACTTGTGTGTCATGTGTTAAACATTTAATATGGACATGGACTATAGTAGAATGCTCAGGATATATTGGATCGATCGAGGCAGTAACGTGAATGTTCTGCTCAAGATTCAATAAGGAACTTGAAGACTAACCCAAGCAGTATTTGGACGTCATCTTACGTTATGCAGACGTAGCGAATCAATGACCCGACGTCTGACTAAATGAGTAATACAGATTCACGTCGCCTCGAAGTCAGTACGACGTCAGTAAATGAAACTTATTAGCTTTTGCCAACTGCCAACGTTGTTTAACGTTTGATTTTTTCACGCTCTCTTAACTCGTTGGTTAAAATTTTTAATTTGCGCCCGTCGCTCTTATTATGGTATAAGAAAGATAAAAAAGTATTTTCTACTTTTGAGTGTATTTAATAAAAGCTTGTCCTTTAAAAGTTTATTTAATAAAAATTTGTATTGTTGCTTTGTAAGTTGGGTCGGATCGCGTCGGGGGTTTTCGAGGTTACGTAGAAAACAAAATCGAAAAAAAATTTGCGTATAAAATTTAGTTTCAACATTTTAGGGGTATATGGGCGAAAAAAACCATGCCCCACAATTGGGAAATGATGGGATCTGCTGGTTCCCCAAGCTAAAAAAAAGATATAAAGATGCACCAGTGCAATCCATCATCTCTGCCAGATAGACAAAACTGGCCTCAATACAATCGTATTGTAAAAGTGACAGGTCTATAAATATAGTCCAATTTCTTGATGAGCGGACTGACGTCATTTTTGCCTCTGAAAACGTATTTCTTTGTTGTCAACAGTTGGCATGTCAAATAATTGGTTGTTGTCAATTTGAAGTAACAGTTGAAACAATCAACGACATGACTTTTTTTTAACATATTTATTGTCGATGTCTAACCCCCAGATGCACCGTAAAAATATTCGGATTAGTTTAGATAATCCATGCTTCCTCTTTGTTCATTTATGTGGGATCAAGAGAGAAAAAGTCGAATTTAAGTGCCTACAGTGCATTTAGGGGTAAACGTATCAAATAGAGATCCCAAATAATGATGTCAGTCCGCTCGTCAAAAAATTGGACTATATAGCGACCTGGACACACGCTAACACCACATCTAGTAATCTGCAATAATGCCCCCTCAGCATCTGTAGAGAAATTTTTGTTTTCTTTCTATAGAAATTCGACGAATGTTTTAATTTACGTTTATTAAGCATAATAAAATTATAACCCTAAAAAGTAAGGTTAGGACATTAATGTCAAAGTAGGTTTGAAAACCCAACGAAAATTATGTCACACAACGTTATTTTAGGCCATATTGTATTGACCATCACCAAACTTAATCGATTAAAGACCGACGCCGACGTTGGGAAATCAATAGAAAGTTACGTCGTATATAGTATACGATAGAGACCAACGTGAGCCCGACGTTCGGAAATCGGTAGAAAGTTGCGCCACAGTATGCGACGTCGAGTAGTCGTTTAATACCCTGACTTGCGCTTAACAACGTTGGTTTTGATATAAAAGCGACGTCGTTTACCTACGGAAGTAAAAAAATAGGTGGAATGATAATAGCCTACAAAGAAAATTACCCCTACATGTACATTTGTGAGCCTAAATCAGTTGGTATTGACAAAATTCCCCTAACTCTGAGGGGTTATCGCACAGCACTTATGAAAGGCAAAAAACCAGTAATTCCGGTTGTATAACAGCACTGCGCAAATCAAAAAACTATATTTTTAGAAAAAACACGCAAAAAAGCCGAAAAAACTGTATTTTGTGCAAACACGTGTGTGGCTAATAAAAAAGCAGGCAAATATATATCATGTTTACAGGGGGACTTGAATCCCATCTAAAAATGATATAACTTTACTTTTTCTATTAACAAAAATTTTAAAAATCAAACTTAATATATTACGAAAAATCATGGTAACAATACCATTTACTGATGTAAAAAAGACACATCAAAAAACAAAAAATAATGTCAAGTCGATTCGACTGATGTGACTACGTTCTTTTAGTCTCATAACTGTCACCTACATAATGCGGTCATTTTTGTGAAATATCTCAGGGGGTATTATCATTCCACCTATTTTTACTTCTTTGCGTTGATACCAAGTAACGAAGTAGTGACTTAAATTTTTACTTTAAATAACGTGCATTACGTCAGATTTAGTTGGAAATCAGATAAATGATGCTTAGGAAAATACTTAAATATTTTGCGCACATTTTGAAAAATTAAGGAAAAAATTAAGGCAGCAGATAAGACGAATAATATTCTTTTACTTTCACCATCTTGATTTTTAAATATTAGTGTAAAATGCATAAAAAATGCGGTGTCGGCTT
The DNA here is from genome assembly GCA_963921995.1 of Oxystoma pomonae. Classification (NCBI taxonomy): domain Eukaryota; kingdom Metazoa; phylum Arthropoda; class Insecta; order Coleoptera; family Brentidae; genus Oxystoma; species Oxystoma pomonae. The sequence goes on along the minus strand of OY998168.1, from coordinate 84,593,513 downwards.
CGAGAGAATCTCAAAAGCAACCGATCTGAGATTATCTAGGCCATTGCCCTAGATGCCCAATGCCCAAACTGAACTAAGAGCCATGCATTTATGTTGGTCAACAAATTGTTCGATAAAAACACAATTTTTGGTGATTTTATATTACACAATAGTTTAAAAAAAGTTGGTCATACGTACGCGTAGATGTGAATATAGTCCAATCTCTGCTTTTCAGCGTTGAGCTTTTTCATCAAGGTCACGTTTTTAGCATGTATAACGTACATACCAGATGCAAGTTTACGTTGGCTAACGTCTATGTTGGTAATACCGGGTACTACGAACGGCCGAACCAAAGAAAGCAAGATAGAAATACATGGTAAAAAAATATAAAAGACAGAAACGTCTAATCGTAAATTTAAACTGTCTATTTATATCCTCCCATGCATCGTTTTTAACTCTTCTTAAATCCTGATCTCTGTTTCACTAAATAATGTCATTTTATTAAACAACTAACCGTTAAACCTCGTCATTTTACAGCTGTCATTAACGAGTAATTAAGCCAAATGTAAATAAAGGTCACACTCCACCTTCTTACCAAATTTCATCCAAATCGGTTTAGCCGTTTTTGCGTCATTCAGGAACAAACACACGGACATACACCCATACATCCACACAATAATATTAGTAGGATTAGAAGTTTATTTTGATCAAAGTTAAAGGAAGGACTGAGAAAATTACATAAAAAATAATTTTAATTACTATTAGCTTTATCATAATTATTTAGAAGTCATCATTTTTTGACGCATCTATGGGGTTAGGCTAGTTGACCTAAGTGACCGCCGCCGACGACGATCTTCTTTTGTTACGGTCGCTCATGAACCACTCTTCCATTCTTCCTCTCTATCAGAGACGGGTTGATCAACAAGTTCTCAAATATACGTCAGGTATAATAAGTTTTTACTTGTGAAAGAACTAAAGATTGTCTTTGTAAAATTTTAGGATTTAATATTCTGACTAAACACATCACTTCTAGTTCAAAAATTGCTAATTCTAATAATACTACTCTTCTGCAAGGAATTTGTGGTATATGTACGCTTCATCCAAGCAAACACACGGTCGGTAAGTAATCGGGCCGACGTCGGCAATGTCGGCATTAGTTCGGCATTGGCAGTAAAACGCGGGCCGATGTTGGACCAACGACCGACTTCGTTCATCGATTATTCGCCATGCACATAAAAAATAATTTCCGATTTAGTATCTCCACGTCGGTAAATTGCAAATAAACTGTGTCGGCCCTACTCTCTCAGACAGAATAATGCCGACGATTCCGAATGCGCCTCGCACTCAATGTGCTAAGCATACAAACTAACCGTTGAAAAACTATCAAAAATTTTACTGTTTTTATTAAAAAAGGCGATTTTTTAAATAAATTCTCGAAGAAAGAGGGAGGGGGCGCTCCTCACTCTGGGACCGCCACTGAGCCATATTGAAATTGGCCTAAAGAATTTGGAATGAACAGTACGCTTCATACGAATTAGTCGCTAGATGGATGAAACAGGGTTGCCACAATCCTTGAAAACCGAGAAATCCGGGAAAAAGTCGGGAATTCGGTGGGGTTGGGAAGAAGTCGGGAAATTTGCTAAGAATCCTTGAATTTTTCAGATATTTTTGACCTAGTTGAGAATCTCTTGTACCTATATAAAATTTACATATAACTTTTTTTTGCCGGCCTCCGTAGCGCAGTGGGTAGCGTATTTGCCTGCCGCACGGAAAGCCCCGGGTTCGGACCTCGGATAGGATGGATATTCTGTGTTTGTTTTTAATTCTGCAAAAATACTTAGCTACATGGGGCATTGATAATATATACATAAATATTTAAAATTTAACGGGTTTTTTTAATTTTAAATATACAATATTACTCACTACTTTTTGTCAAATTTTACACTCAGCGGTATTTGTTTCGATCACAATATTTTTCAGTGGACAATCGCCCCTCCCCCCTTGGCACCTTACCAAACCCAAAAGTTTCAACAAAATTTGCTTTTGGCGCTCGCTATAATGTCATTAATTGTTACAATTTTAGTGAACAGTTTCAAGTCACAACAGCATTCAAAACTTCTAAAAAATTGCTTTTTTAGTATAACTTTTTCCAAATATTTGCCTGCGGGCACATTTGTCCAACACATATAGAACTGAGACTAGATCCCACCCCAACCCAGCGTCTCTTAACCCAAATTTTTAAAAATAATTACGAAAAACTTGTAAGGCATCTTATACTGCTAAGACAGTAATATAATTAATATTATTTAAAATCACTTTCTAGTACAGGTACAACTTTCAGACCTTGCCTGCATAATGCAGAGTGCCTTAATATACCAAATTACGGTTTAACCCGAAAAATGCAAATTTTGTAGATACGACTTTCTAACTAACAGGGTAGTATAGGTAGGTACTGCAAAAATTTTTGTCTGCGGCACTATAACATCATTGATTGATACAATTTTAGTTTAATTTTAAGCATACTTATGACAGAATTTTGGCAACAAATATAGAATTGAGACCAGATCCCACACCAAACCAGCATTTTCTACTTAAACTGCGAAAACCCCTTCAATTGATTAGGATAACTAGGTAATCCCACAATGCTTTTCTTGATTTTTGCTAATTCACTCCCTTCTTCTCTCTAACTGTCTGCAATTTGAACACAGGGTATCGTTTTGATCAAAAAAAGGATATCTTATTTATTATTAACGCAGGGTCTGCATCAACAGTTTTAAATCATTTCGGTAAAAGAACAAGGAATTTCCCAAATAACCCCCGATTTACCTTGAAAATGTTTGAAAATAATTTCTCTTTCACTACTTCGTAAAATTTGTGAAACTACCCTACTTTATTATTTGATATATTATTATTTGAGCCAAGTTTGGCCAATCATTTTCAGGCCGAGGCACCTGGATCTTGAAAGTACCCGGTGGCAGTATTTTCGGGCAATTTTCGTACCTTTGTCCCGCATTATGTATCCTCCGCAGTTCTCATTTTTGTTTTTTTTTATCAACCGGCTTTCGGCACTGCTGGGCATACGCAACCTACGCGGAAAAAGAACAAAAAATAGAATCGGTAAAGACTGGCGCGTAGATACAGTATTTTCCACCCGAATTTTCGATCTGACGTTTTGGTAACTTTGTTTCTCCCTTAAAAGACAGTTGGTCACAGTTGGGCCAGTGCCGCCTAGTTTTCTTTAATTTTACTTTTCAGCCATTCCAACATAACGGACGGGACACTGCACGATTTTTTTTTAAATTAAAATTACCAAAAAGTAAATACATTAATTGTACTCAAAAAATTCAAATGTAAACTTATTTCTTTTTCAAACGACCGGAAAATAGCCACTTTCTGTACGATTTTTTAGTACGGAAAGTTCAATTTTCCGGTCCCTTGATCCTTTTCCGGGTCCATTTTTGGTCAAGTTGGCTATGACTTCTTGTTGACAGCTTTTAGCTTGTTTTCTTGAGCATTTTTGACACTTCTAAAAAAGCTCTTTTAAATGTTTTTCTAAAGTTTTGTTTACAAAAATGGAATCAGATCTAGAAAATGAGTTTTGATTCCGGAGGGAATAATAGAAGCTGCTTCAAGTCACATACACCGAAAAACCGACCACACATTTTTAATCCTCAAAGTAAGTATACTATAAATTTAGGTAAATAAAGAACACTGACTTGAAAAGAAATCTGACTTTTATGAGTTCTCTTATCATTATTTTGCTTGCTAAGTTGGTCATGGTTGGCCATAACTGGTCGTCTGTCATCACTGAATTAGCTGTGTGAATCTAATAGGCACTACACTATAATTTTTCTAATGTTTTTTACAATTTTGCACAAGTTAAAAATAGAAAAATCATTTCTAACAACAAAACTTTACATGTTTTTCTTAGTTTTCATCTTAAAGACTACCGGCCTTAGCGGCAATGACTATCTAGCCAACAAGAAGCAGAAAACATCAGGGGACTGTTCATAAATTACACAACACGGCTAGGCCTTCACCAAAGTGATAGGTACTAAAATGTTTTTTCTGATTGTTTGAAAAAACAGTACTTACAATACACGACCGGAAAGTGTCTTTACAGGTCTCTCGCCCTGTCAATTTCCGGCGTCGACCTGTAAAGACCAATTTTGCGGTCTAGTGACGTAAATACCTATTTTATCTACTTTAGTAAGTTGGTAAAAAGCCTTTTAATATGGATAACGGACGGACCAGCAAAAAGAAGCATACCTTCATTCATTTTTGTATTATTTATTTATCAAACTTAATATAACCGTAAAGTTAAAATCACCTTAAATAATATTTGTTACTATTTTACCAAAAAACTAAAGAGTTAAGAATTTAACTAACAAAATGTTGCATAACGGGCGGAACATAACAGACGGAACAGTATTTCCACTCAAAATAGAAACAATATTTAAAATACAAGAGAAGTGATTTATGCAAAATGAATAAATCTTGGTAATACTAGCAAGCCTACTTTATTTATTTTTTATACAATTATTTCATACATAGTGTGCAAAAATATTTGAGAGTAAAAAGTTTATTAAGGTGCTCTGTTACTATAAAAAAACACACAAATTTCATGTTTTTGGCATTTTTTTGACAAAAAAGAAACATTTAAAATTATGAACTTTTTTAATGGAAACAGTTCTATCCTTTGGAGGCAAATTCAAAAATATAGAAGTGGTCACAAAGAGTAGATTAATGCCTTCGGTAATTCGTATTTTGTGATATTACCCGTGGTGGTGGTTAAAGATTTCATTAAAAAATTTTGTATACTCTTTTATCTACAATTTTAGGGATAAAAGCATCAATTTCATGAATTCAAAATATTGGTCCACATTTCCTTCTTCTTCAAGTGCCATGCTCTCTTCGAACGTTGGCTATCATCAGCGCGATCTGCACCCTGTCCACTGATTTTCGGAAAAGTGTCCTATTACTAACACCATACCATTGTCTAAGATTTTTAAGCCATGATATCCGTCTACGACCCGGACCTCTTCTGCCTTCAATTTTGCCTTCTATTATCAATTTGTTATTATATTTGTCATTTCTCAAAATATGGTCAAAATATTCAAGTTTTCGTTTTTTGATGGTAAATAAAACTTCAAGCTCTTTATTTATTCTAAGCAGAACATCCACATTAGTTACTCGGTCCATCCAAGATATCCTTAGTATTTTACGATAACACCACATCTCGAATGCCTGAAACTTTTTGCACATGGCCTCAGTCACTGTCCAAAACATAACACCGAAGCACACGAATTCGGAGAGTGGTATAAGGACGCGACTACACAACACTGATTTCATTTTGATAAAAGATGATCTGGCCTGTTCAATTCTTGCACAAACTTCTTGCATGTTGTCCCAGTTCTCATTGAGGAGGCAACCCAAGTATTTGTATGAATCCACGCGTTCGACTTGCTGCCCATTTACTTCTAACATATGTTGGATGTTCTTTTCCTTGGATATGAACATCCATTTTGTTTTTCCAACATTTAAGTTAAGCCCGAATTGCGAACTTTTGGCAACAATTTGATTCAACAACTCTTGCAGGTCTTCCAGCGTGTCTGCTGTTATGACAGTGTCGTCGGCATATCGTATGTTGTTTATTTTGTTACTATAGATATTAAACAACAGCGGAAACAATATACAACCTTGGCGTACTCCTCTTCTTATTTGGACCTCTTCGGACAGTTGGCCATAAACCTTTATAGCGATTCTATGAGCTCTTCGGGTTGGACTCGATCAAATGCTTTCTCATAATCTATGAAACTTGCATGTAGAAATATTTTTAACATATGGCTCATTAGACTGATTAGGCGGTAATCACTACACTTTGCTGAATGTTTTTTAGGCAGCGTAACAAAGGTTGATTTTAGCCTGTCAGCAGGGATTTTACCGCTATACGATAAATCAAGTTAAAAAGTTTGACCAGCGTATTTAGCGAATCTTCTTTTTTTATTAGCTTTAAAACCTGAGTCTTGCCTTACCGCTTTTCTGTTTTTAGCTGAAGATATTGCGTGTTTTACTTCCTCTGGTGTTATATCTATGTCTTGGTTTGAGAATTCTTCTGGCTGTTCGGATCGGTTATCGGTAAAGAGATGTATCCGGTATGATTTTGCCCTAAATGTCCGCAAGGATTCCAGCTTGTCTTCTATTAAATAATCCGGCCGCTTTCTTTATGCGTTTTTATAAATTGAAAGTGTCATGTTTAGCGTCTAGATCAGTCTTGTTTTGCTGACCTTACCTTGTTTTTTATTGCTCTATTGATTTCATGATACTGATCGCTGCCTTTTTTACTGCGTCTTTTATCCATCAATTCCAGGATTTCATTGGTCATTCAAACTCTTTTTATTTCTTGTTTCATCCTTGCCTAAGAGTGTTGTGCTTTGGACTATGGCACTTTTAACCTTTGTCCAGACCATTTCTGCATCTTGTTCGGTAGACTCATTAATATCTTTAAGCTGTTTTTTAAGTTCGACTAGTTGCTATCATGTTATCTTGAAGTTCGTCCAACCTGGGTCTGGGTTTGTTATTTGGGGGACGATTTTTCTTGAGGGTACATTTACTTTCGCCACAACTGGATTGTAATCCGGGCCTACGTCTGCGCCAGGATAAGTGTTTGCAGATTTAATAATGTTTCTAAATCGTTTATTAATTAACATAGAGTCTATCTGGTTTCTAATGATACTCTCAGGAGTGTCGGATTTAGAAGTCCCAAGTATAAAGGCATCTACCTGGAAGTTTAAAGAAAGTATTTGACACGAAAAAATCCCTTTCCTGACAGAACTGGAAAAGGCGATCCCCACGTTCATTTGATGTGCCAACTGTGACTTCTGTCTTTTTTGTAAAACTAAGGGCAATTTGAACTTGGTCGTAGAATGCATCTACGTCATCATCTGAATATTTACCGGTTGGAGCGTCCACATTTCCAGTTTTAGCGATTAGTTTCCGAGATATTTATTTTTATTACATGGAGCTATGTAAAAATCGTTTTTTTACTAAATATATTTTTATTTTTTGGGAAATCGCGGACCAACACCGTTCTCAACTAAAAAGCCAGTTAACTCATTTTAGTTTTAGTATTAACTGGCTTTTTAGTTAAGACGGTGTTGCGCGGACATATCTTTCACACACTTTCAAAGTGAATATCTCAAAAATCAATCTCCAGATTTTTAAAGTTTTATCACTTTTGTAAAGGCATTTAAAATACCTTGAAATTAAGGTATTTATTGACCCACATTGCATTTACTATTTAAATTCTGCTGGTGAAACTAACCCCTCGAACCCCGTCGAACAAATTAATGTGTTTGAGGTTTTTTTATTTTATTCCTTCTACGCCGATCAAACCAATATTTTTTTGAAAAATACGACAACAAGTCGATTTTGGCAAGAAATATGATTTGGGTTATTAACCAAAAGGGTGGTTTTTGTGAGTTCAAAATTAAAGAAACCTAGTGACAAAAATTACTTGTATTCTATCCTATGTAAATGTTTGTGACTAGAGGAAGTTTATTAGGTCCATATGTATCCAAGGTTTTATTTTTTCAAAACCTTTTCCAATTTTTTATTTGTTCCATAGCATGCTTATATTGATGGTGTCTTTAATCACGGCCGGTGTCGGCATCGTAGGTCTTTAATTAACTAATTAACCGCGCCTATCTTCGTGATCTAGACACGGCCCGCCATTTTTTTCGCTTCATGGTTCGTGTTCTATCTAATTTCTGAAAGGTTGAGAATTTGCATTTTTGTTAAACGTTTATTTTTCTGAAGTTGTAACGGTAATAGTTCTAGCTTATTAGGGAGTAACCATAGAAGGAATACTAGTATCCCTAGGAAAAAAACAAAATTTATGAAATAAAATGAAATTGTAGGGTTCTTTAGCAACAGTAAATAGAAGAGTAACGAAATCAGAAGTCTCTTGTCGAGTTGCTGCAAAGAAGCCTTTTCTAACAGAAGAACAAAAACAGGCCAGAGTGATTTTTGCACTGAACAACGTTCTTCGTGATAATGACTTCTGGGAGAGGGTGGTGTTCACTGACGAAAAAATTTTTCAGTCATCTTCAAGCAGCAGGAGAATTTTAGTTTATCGTCCAACAAATTCTAGATTTGAACCCGAATATACAAACCAAATTAAAAAAGCTGGACATTTTTCTGTAAACATGTTGGGCTAGTTTAGTGCTAGAGGTTTGGGGTTTTTTTGGAGAATCGAAGGAAGATTCAATAGTGAACGATATTGCAGGAGGACAATTGTCCAGTACACACGGCTAATGTTGTTTGCCAATGGTTTCAGAATAATAATATAGAAACACTTCCTTGGCCAGCCAACAACCCTGACCTTAACCCAATGGAAAATATATGGGGTCGAATCGTTAAAATAATATACCAAAGGAATTGGAGACCACGAAATGCTGAAGAGTTAAGCCACGCTATTTATCGCGCATTGGATCAGCTCTCAGAAGACCATCAGTATTTTCAAAATTTAACCTTTTCAATGCCTAGACGTTTGCAGCTTGTAATAGAGAAAAATGGTGATCCTATTAAATACTAAATTATTTATTTTAGTTCTTTTTTAAGTTAAAATAATTATTATTGTATCCAAGTTTTCTATTCGTCGAATTGTTTTCAATCCAGCGCTGTTTCCATCGTATTATTGTTATTTTATCAACTCCAAAATGGGTTACCGCCCTCTTTATAGAACAGCCTTCGTCCGTTACTGGAGTGATAATTTTTGGGTTTCCAGTCTCTCTGAAAAATAATTTTGACAAGTCGGCCCCAAATATTTTCTATATATAAATATATAATATATATAAAAAGGTTTTTTTTTGCAGCAACTGGACAGGAAATTTAAGATTTTGTAATCCTTCTGTTTATAGTTGATAAGGAACCTGGGATCATCGTTACATTAGATGCTTCAACGGACGTGACAAAAGGATTTTGTCTGAGGTGGTCGATAAGCCTTTCATCTGGCATCTCAAAACTTACAGGCTTTCGTCCTGATCCATGTTTTCTATTCATCGAATTATTCTGTATCCAGCGCTTTTTTCATCGTACTATCGTCATTTTATCAACCTCAAAATGAGTGGCCGCTCTCCTTACAGACCTGCCGTCAAAATCAGTTTGACGCATACCTTCTATTTTAAACTGGTAAATTTTGGGAGATAGGAAAAATGCATGTATGCGTTTTTTTTAAAACAAGAGTACATGTTCAAGAAAACAAATATATGAACTTTGACATAGAGATACTCCTACCTGTAATTAAATAGAAATAGAAAGATTAAAATCTTCCGAATTTGCTATTTGTAGATTCTGATAAAAATTCAAATTTTAAAAATTTGCATATATCTCCAAAACTAGATATGAGGTATCTTTAAAAGCTAATTTTATCCACCGTGAAGTGGAATATCTAGGCAAGTAATTTTTTTTAAATGTGTTATTAGAAAATATTAGAGTTTCAATAGACATAATAGGGACATTTTGGAACGCTTATTTGACACTTTGTAGTGGTTGTGGTAATTACTGAGTCTGAGCAATAGCTCAATGTCAATCCGTTGTGGTAAATAACGACATACCACTGCCGTGAGCTACGAATGCATTTAGTTGTGGTTTTGGTAATTTTGTTGGTTAATTTTCGAGAATTTTGGCGTAATTAATTTTAAAAATTATAAAATATTACCAGATTCCAACATAAAACGCTTATTTTGTAAAATGAAGCCCAATTTTTGTGTTTTTTTCTCATCTCTAAATTTTTTTACAAGTGACAGTTTTTAGTGTGTTAAACACTACCATAACGTGTCAAAGTTGTCAAAATTTTAAGCGTTCCAAAATTTCCCTAATAACTTTTAAATTACAAGATAATGTGAAGCTACCTTCTGTGGAATTACGAACAATGTTATTTATATCTTTTTACACCAACAAAGGGGAAAAAGAAAAATAAAGTCGATCATGAAAAACAAGTTTAGTTTCTTGTATTTTTTTCTAGGTTTAAGCTTACTAGATTTTCTATGAACATTTTAAGTTATTTTGTTATTACATTATAAAATATTTCCTTACGATAAAAGCTGTACTTAGTATTAATTAGACTTAATTTTTAACCTGCGTGAATGATGCTATCTTCTATGAAGCCCTAATATATTACTAGACCTGGTGGCTTTCCAAAAATCCCATTCCTGACCGACAACCTAAAATCAAAAATATATTTCTTTACTTTTGGAACATCTCAATATATTCACCCATAATGTACTATTTATTCAATTTGAATTTAAATATGTAATATGTAGTATTCTACGTGTTATTATGCTTTTATTAAATAATCTAAGTCAAGTCTTATGTTATTTGGTTGTCTCTCTGGGCAGTATGTATAGGCTCTATTGCATAAAAATTGGTTCACGACAACAAAAGTTTTGATATCTATAAACTGCGAGAAAAAACCGCAGGCAAAACTGCATAAATATGCCTTATAATAAACAATCCATCACTGTTATTTTTTACTACAACATATAAAAACTAATTTTGGCACGATTTTAAAACCATCTGCTAATTGATCAAACATCTGCCTTTCAACTAATAAAGGCAAAGTGTCTCTCGCGAAAAGCTTTGATAATCGCCGACTTGATAAAAAGAAAGGAAAAAAAACATCAATCGTTGGCGAGGCTTAAAAGCTTTTGTAAATTTTTGTTAATAAAAATGTGAAGGTTGTGGATGGCGCGAAAAAAGTCAACTATCAAAGCCACGATTTAAAAAATGCAAAAGAAATAAAAGATAATTAAATGTCAAACACAATATAACGTAGCGCTAAAAGCAAGGGCGCACCTGGCCTTAAATCTAATGGGGGAGGGGGGTAATCGTATTTCAATTTTTTTGCGTTAGTCGTTATTGGCTAAAACATGCATTTTTTAAATGCAATTTGAGCACGAAATTATTTTTTGGGTGTAATTACAGCCGCTAAGCGCTCTCCCCTCTCCGTCCCCTTTTCCACCACCACTCTTGTGTTAAGGTTTTCTGGTTTTGCTAGGGTTTTGCTGGGGACAGTTTCGTCCTGGTTGACAGCGGTCCTAATTTTGACACGTCAAATTTATCCTCTTTTTTTATTATGTCACAAACAAAAGAGACTGATAATACATTAAGGTGAGATAAACCAGCTGAAAATTTCTCGCCTATTTACTAACTTTACGTTGCGCGCTGTCAAGGCAAATTGCTACATTCAGAACTATTTTTATTTTTATATCATCGCTTTTTTCATTTTCGATTTGTTGTCTTAAAAAAGTACCCTACGTGCCTACAATTGTGATGTGAATCAGTGTTATTGTTACTATCAATAGTGAAAGGACAAGAAGTAGAAGGTAAATAATTAACTTCTGATATTTTGAGCATAATTCCAGAGAAAATTTAAAATTAAATAAAAATAAATAAAGAACATAACCTCACAACGCCGCTTTTTGACGGAAAAATATTGGCATGAAAAGTTAAATTCAATTTAATTCAAAATATACTTTATTGCCTGAAAAAAACAACAATTTTTCATTGACAAAGTTACTACAGACACTTACGCTTAATTTAACAACAATATAACTACATATACAAGTTTCTTATAAAAACAAATTTGTCTACAATATCCATAAATATAGTTAAAATTTAATCAGTCTTAAATAATTGATTATTATCAATTATCATCAAAAAATTGTTGAATGCTTTTTTACATAAAAAACTCTTTACTGTTCCTTTGAACTTTTTTAAATCCTTAATTTTTCGTAAGTATAAAGGTAAGTGGTTAATTTAGGCCATGTAATCTCACTAGGGCTGCCTCCAGTGGATACCGACCCCATTCGGCCTGGTTACCGGCGTGAATGCAGGGGTGGGACCAAATTACCTTTTACACTCTTCCCTGTTCTTTTTAGCCTATTAAGTTGTAACCAAGACCGAGCATTTTTTTAGAAAAAGTGTTTTAGGACTGCGCGAGGTTTGAACCCACGACACACTGGCAACTTGATTGTGTCAGTCGTCTAACCGATGCACACTGGTCGAATTTCTAAAAAAGCTGGCCATAAGAAAGTTTACCAGGAAAAAGAAATAAAAGTCATTATTACACATTTAAAATATTGTGTTTTAGGACGAACATGCTCAAATAAAAGCTCGCGCAAAAGATATAAAACTTTTTGCATGAATATTTCTTTGAGCTTTTCTTTGAACATTTTGTTCTCGTAAATTTTTCAGCAAATTATTGCTATCTATTTTGGAAACATATTTTTAAAGATGAGAATAAATAAAATTTAACATCAGTGATCAGTGATCTCAATTCTTTAAAAAAATGGAACACCAACTTTTATTTAAAATTTTTGTGAAAAAAAGCCGACGGCAAGCGAAAAATTATTATTGGCTCTACTATCAGTTTTGTCACATGGATTAGGGTTACTTATAATATTTTTTCTTAGGGTTTTTCCCGAATTTTTTTGCACGGGGTTTTCTTGGGATTTTCTTGCGAGTTTTTTTTTATTTCCAAGAGTTTTTTCCTAAAGACAAAAAGAAACCCAGGAAAATTTTTCTTTTCCAAAAAAATTTTGAGTTTTCCAAAACTCAAAAATGGCACTTTTAAGCGGTAATCTTCGCCTCACGACTATGAGGAGTGGTGGGGAGGGGGATTTTTTTAAAACATATTTTTGTAACTTTACTTTACCTTTAGCTTTTATTGTTGTTTTTTAATTCTTCACACCAGATTTACCTAGTTAGTTTAAGGTCCCAAGGGTTGCTTAAAAAAGCAAAAGGTTTATGAAAATGGTGAAGATATAGATATTTACTGTCAATTTAATGTAATAATCAAGGTCGATTACTGACACTGAACCAACAATATGCAAAGGGCAAAATTGCGATTCAAAAAAGTGGCCGGCCTACTACCTGCGAAATCCAAAACGCGAGATGATAGATCAGCGACACAGTCTACTAAGTTACTGCTAAATTATATTTTTTAAACAAGGGTCGGGTTCGTAGGGTTGTAAAAGTGGGTAATAAACTGGTATTATTTAAACCGAACGTGCTTTTGTTCATATATTTGAGATTTAATAAAATGTATACAGGTTTTTTAATTTGCCTTAATTATTATTGTAAAAGACTAAACTAGGAAGTAAAATAAAGGGATATTCTTTTAAACGTAAATTTTTATCATTATATTTTACAGGCAACAACAATAAGTAAGTGCCAATTATTATTTTTTTTACTCTCGCTTTTCTTACAACCCCAAAAAAGTTACAAGTATACTAGCATATCCCCTATAAAAATCAGATCAATCGAAGTTGCTTATGAGCTTATGAGCTTATGAGCTTATGATAAAAATACCTTATTTCAAAACTTTTTTTCTATTTTCAGTTAAGTTCAATGAATTCCGATAACAATATAGTATATTTAATTTGTAAAGAAATTTTTATACCCCCAATTCTTCAAACAAATTTTGCTCAACATTCTCTCCAAAATTTACGTGTGTTTTTTTGTACGAGATTTTGCTCGAACATTTCTTTGAACATTTTGCTCAAGAGGCTCGTGTAAATGTTTGTCGGCATTTCAACATCAAAGGAAAGTTTGTCTGTGTAAATGCGCCTTTAGACAAAGGTGCTATATTGTTGAATTTGTGGATCATCTAAACTTATGAGCTTCAGGCTACTCCGAACATAGGGGGAATCAAGTCCAATGTTCTCTCCGTGCCGTACGAGCGAGGTGGGGTCGAAGCACGCTGCAGTGTTATCTTTTTGAAAATTATTTTGTTTTATTTCTGCCTTAATTAGTTAGGTGTCAGATTTGGTGAAACATGGTTTCGACAAGATGGTTGTCCTGCTCACAATGTTGGCCTTGTTAGGGAATATCTTGACAATGTATTTCCTAATCGGGTTATAAGTACACGGGGAACTATTTTATGGCCAGCTCGATTACCCGATCTTGCTTCTAATGACTTCTATCTGTGGAGTCATATCAAAAATAAAGTTTACGGGCATGAAAAGGCTAATAATTTGGAAGAACTTCGGATTAAAATTAAAGGAGCTTTTCAAACTATCACCCCTAACATGCTTGGAAGGGGTTTTTATAATAGGCTCGGATATTGTCTATCATCTATATAGCAACTTGCTTTTATTTTGTTTCCCCTTATTATTTTTATTGTAACACGTTGTTAGTGATAAATCTGAGCAGTTGAAAATAAAACGCTCTAATTTATCAGTGACAAAAAACAAGAAAATTACGTTATCAAAATTTGCGTATTTATTGACCAAATTCCGGTTTCATCGACTACGCTTCAGATGGTACCGTGGTTAGAGGCACATTAAACGCAAGCCGCGAACGGCGAACGCAAGCGTGAGTGTTGGTTGCTCCACTAATAGGTGTGCGGTGTCCCTGCGTGTACGACCGTACACTGGCAAATTGGACTTCTTCCGGCCTATGTTCGCAGTACCCTGAAGCGCTCTATATAGGGTGTAGCCATGATCAATAAACCTCTTAAGAAATTATTTAAGAAAGAATTCACTTAAATATCCAAAGCTTTTTATTAAATATTTAAATGATAACAACTTAACAGGTATTTGCATATTATCCATGTAAATTCGAAAATAAAACTAAATTTATTAGAAGGTAGTATTATATAAATATTTAATAATCTAGTCTAATCTAATATCTACAATATATAATCTGTAATAGAGACCAACAGATCAAACGCGTTTCTGCAACAAACTATTACCCTTCATCAGATGAAGAATCGAAATTGAGTTGGTGCTGTAATTCTGTAATGGAACTGTTTGATTTTAAAGACATATCATCAGGTGTTTTTAATAAGTAAGGGCTTATAGTAGCAAGGTTTTCCTGCTTTTTGGTAGTAGTTTTCGAAACTTGATATTATCGGGTCAGAAGATACAAGTAATCGATTTAAAATGTCAGTTAAATTGTTTAATCTAGACGCTCAGTACACTCACTTAAAGCTACTGTTTTGTGTCCTTTTACAATATATTTTTTTAAAATTTACAACAGTTGTTGGCCAATTTTTATTTTTTCTAAAAGCCTAGCTTTGATCCTGGTTGATTTATTCCACTTGGAATTAAATTTATAGTAAAAAGTATTGCAAGTCGACCTAAACTCATTGGGAAAGTCTTGATATCCCATTAGTTCAGATATTTTTAAATTCAATTTAAGACATTTTGAATTATTTCTTTGGTCGGGAAATCTTTGAAGTATTTCAAACAATTGCTTATATGTTAAAGTTAAATTCGATCTAAAACAAATAATAAAAAATAATGGAAGAATTTATTCTTGTGTCTTGGCACAAGTTTTTTTATAAATAGGAAATAAATTATTACTTTACTTTTTCCTAAACATAAAAATTAAGTCACAGTCATCTAAAATCATTAAAACTAATAATCACAGTAATCTTCTGGACTATCTTGTTAAGAAAATAAAAATTTAATTTTTAAGTAAATCAGGTAATTTTTCGAAAATTTTGACGAATTTATGCAGTTATAAAATAAGTATTTTAATAAAAATAGAGTTAAAATATTGTGCGAACCATTTAACCAGTTTCAAAATCGCCCAAAACCCCAAAATTTTAAAAATTAAAGTCGTAATTTTAATTCAGTATTATCCATGCCTTTTGCTTGTAATACAATAAAATAATTTTATGTAAAAAAAGAGCTTTTCCAATACAAGCTTTTATAAAATATAAAGTGCACTAATAAGTAGATAATAATTTTTAGCATTCCGATATCATAATAATAAAAGCGATTGGCGCATTATAGGAAGTTTGACCATGTTGACTCGATAAATTTATGTTATTGATTTAATATTATGATTGTTCGCAGGAATCTGAATTCACTATAAAGCAGATAAATGCAGGGGTAAGCTACCCTTGATTTAAGTTTTAATTTGCGCCCATGCTAAAAAATATTTTATTTCAAATCTGATCCCAAATTCATAATGCTCTTCCCTAAAAACTCCTGTATGCCACTCGGATGTGTATAAGTCAGTTAAAATTGGTTAGCAAAATAAAACCAAAAATCGTCCATCTTGAATCCGCCATATTGAATTTTCAAAATCTGATCAAAAATTCGTATTTCTTATTCCCAAAGACCCCCGTCTACCAATTTTGGTTGAAATCGGACAAACTTAGGTGTTTTTCCCCCTCCACTCCCCTCATAGTGAGCTATAAATAGTGAACTATAAACGCATACCAAATTTGAAGGCAATCAGATGTGCATAAGTCAGTTAAAATTGGTTAGCTAAACATGACCAAAAATAGTCCATCTTGAATCCGCCATATTGAATTTTCCAAATCTGATCAAAAATTTGTATTTTTATCCCTAAAAACTCCCGTATACCAATTTTGTTGGAAATCGGACAAACTTAGGCGTTTTCCCCCTCCGCTCCCTTCGTAGGGGGGGGGAGGGGGCGCCATCCAAAGAGTTAAATCGGACATTTAGAAGTTAGTCAAAATTGAGTTGCAAGATTTGACCCGAACATACAAACATACAATACAATAGAGGTGAAGTTAAATAAACGCTTGTAAAAAGAGAGTGAATTTGACGTCTGTCAAAACCAGAACCGGGCAGGACCGGAGATCAATCGAAACTCGAGTGCCGGAACTTTTATTGGTTCTTTTGGAAAATTCAAAATTTTCAGAAATTAGTCCATAAAAATACCGGCTAAGCTGCCGTGCTTATTCCTTGTGACAGCCGGTATACTTGGGAAAGAAAAAACGTTTAACAGGCAACAAAAGAAAAAAAGAATATTTAAAGACGGGACAGGACATCGTGAACAAAGCTGGTAACATGAAAGAGCCGCTAAGCAAAGACACTTGAAAGATTAAAAGGACGAAACGCGGGATAAAAGAAAAGTCAAAGTTCAAGAACTCAAGAATAAAATAATTTCAATTTCATTAAGCTGGTAAGCAAATTTATTGCAAAATATGTGGTTTTTAATCAATGTCTCTTTTCATCCCGCGTATTTTTCACAGACCAGTTTAACTCGTGCTGTAAGTGAAATCGCCATAGATATTGAAGGAAAATACTACAACTGGCACATCTCTTTCAATATTTTTTTAAGGGTGCCCCACGGAAAAGTAAACATCAAAATAAACTGAAATTTTGCACGGTTGTTCATTTTCAAATTCTTAACAAAACTATCTAAAAAAATTTTCAAAATTTTTATTTCAATAAGGGAAGAGCTCCGATGGTATCAGTTTTACTTATCTCGCTAAGGGAAGTAATGTAATCACAAATTGTGAGGATCCTTCACAAATTTGGAGGTTCCGAATCTAGATAAGCATGTTTCCAGACGCCGTCGCTCACTTTGCAGCCACTGTAACTCAAAAATCCCTGTACCAATCATAACAAAATTTTACATAACGATTACTTGCTTTGACCCGCAGACCCCTATTGTTTTTGAGCTCTCCCCCATTACACCCTTTGAAGCTACCCCCAAAAAACTTCATCCCATCTTGTGATACCTCGTCGGAAAGCTTTTCTTGGCAAATTTCATCCAAATCGGTTTGGTCGTTTTTTAGTTTATTGGCGGTAAAATGTTTGAAAACATAAATGTAATGGAAAAGTCCAGATACACCCAGGAAAAGTCTGGATACACCCCGGAAATAACTGGATACATCCCGGAAAAGTCTGGATACCTCTTGGAAAAGTCTGAATACGCCCAGGAAAAGTCTGGATACACCGTGGAAAAGTCTGAATACACTCTAAAAAAGTCCGGATACATTCTAAAAACGCCTGGATATATTCTAGAAAAGTCCGGATACACCGGAAAATTGTGGATAAATCCAGGAAAAGTCTAGATACACCCTGGAAAAGTCTGTACTTTATTGAACCAGGAAACAACTAGGCTAAGCTACATAGGAAAAATATAGGAAAAAATTAGAACCCAAATTTTTTTTATTAACAAGCTTAGGAAGGTCCACCGTTAACCCTACTAAGAGTTCTCATTCCTACCCCCTCGGGAACTCATTTCTAACCTCGAAAAAACTCCAAAGCGTTTTTCTTTGATAACTCGTAAACGGTGACAGATTGTTAAAAGTGACAAATAGGAAAAATGTTGTAAATTTAATTCTCTATCAATAAGTAAATAGTGATAGTGTAGTTTAAACCGCTCCTTCTACCAGAAAAATTGAAAAAACCCAAGCAAAAATGATTCCAATTTAAACAATTTCTTGCATATTCCTTCCTGTTCAGCATTTTTATTAAGATTTCTCAACCTACGAGTACCAAACTTGGCAGGGTTGATCTAAGAACAATGACCTAAATAATATCAGAAAAGTAAATTTTTTCAGTGGCGTAGTCCGATTTTCTTAACTAGAAAATTTTAAAATGTACCAAAACTCTTTGATACAGCACGATCTTATACTAGATAAAATTGCATTTCCAATGACACCTTCCGCTTGTATTTGCTGCTTCAGTAATAAAATAAGAATTTTTTAAAAAACCCCGATTTTAAAAAAAAATTGGAGAATTATCAACAATTTTACATTATTCCTTTTCCCTGGTTAAGCGGAAAAAACCAAGTTTTCCCTTTGCTAAAAACCTGGTCACCCTGGCAAAGAAAATCAAGGGTCGATAACTGTTGATTTAAGGTTAAATCCGGTTTTAAGAAAATTTGTTTGCACCAGGCTGGCCAAATTTAACTTTAAGACGCAGACAAGTTGGAAGTTGCTGTAAATGCATGGTATCCACCTCAACTGAAAGCGCATTTTTGGTTAAAAAAATACGAGTTATTTTAGCCGAATTCTTGTATTTTTTCATTTACATTTGCAACAAGCAACTTTTTCTACTTTATTTCTTCCCTAAAAAATGCAAAAAATACAAAAAAAAACCCAATAGAAAGAAAACACCGTTTCTTTTTAACCGGTTTTTTGACTCTTCTTGCAAAAATCAACGGACATACACTTTAAATTGGGCCGTGGGTAAAATTACGACAGTCGCGAAAAATCCGTTTTTTACATTTTTGTAAAAAACCAACCTCACCCAACGCAACACAACCCCAGCAAACCCAACACAACACAAAAAAGCGCTAACCAACGCAACCCAACCCCAGAAACGTCTGTTCTAAAAACCGCTTTCTTTGCCCTCCACGATACATGATCGTGACAGATCGTTTGATTATCCTATTTTCCATTTTAAAATAAATTTTTTTCACCAACGCACCCCAAAAATATGACATTTTAAGAATTTTTAAGCCTGGCCGGATGAGATGTTAACCGAACCTGGTTTAACCACCCTTAAATCTCGTTTTAACTTTGCGGTGCAAAATGGACATAATAGTATTTAATTCACTTAAAAACTTCGTATATTAGCAGAGAAAAAAATACATTAACAGCTGATAGAGTGGCTCGGATCACATCAAAGAGACTTTTATCATTTTTAAATCCACAAAGCGTATTAACTACAATCAACTGCGTTTGTGTGGTGTCTATTAAGCGCCTCCTTTGATCTTTGGAAGATCAGACGGCTTGCCGCCGCCGCGCGCCCTTTGAGCACATTATTTCAGCCCCAGTGTAACTTGAAAAAGAATAACCTCCCTTTTAATCGTTTGATAAGTAGTTTACTATTATATTGTCACCTGGCGGGAGTTAAGGTTTTTTTTTCGAAAAACATGTCTTAAGGTTTTTATAGTGAAGACTTTCGACTTATTTTATTAATATTAAGAGGGGAAGGAAACGTTTATTAATATAAATAATCTTCACGCTGGAGACCTCACTCAATTGTACCATTCTTTCAACCTCAATAAGGGTCGTTTTTATATGGCCTATTTCACTGTGTTTTTAACTGGTAAAATGTTCATAATAACGCACCGTTTCCTACTGACAAAACTCCTCCCTGCTCGGTGATTGAATGGTTTTTCAGCCACCACCGTTCTCAACTAAAAAACCAGTTAACTCTTATCTCTTCAGTGCCCTTTGGTCCACTGTTACCAGCATTTTTATAAACAATTTGACAGATAAAACATGGATTTTCTGTCAGTTTGGAGTCAATATGGCTGCGATGGTAGGCCAAAGGATACTAAAGGGTCAGTCCATATCAAGTCAACCAGGGTATTTTACCACACCATCTCCGATGTTGATGATTTTTAGTATACATGTTTTTCCTACCAAAAAACTGGAAAATCCAAAATTTCAGACTTTTTTGACCAGTTGTTTATTTTGAATTAATTTTTGAAAATCGAAAAAGTCACTTATTTGTCCTTAACATGTGCGCACAAAATTAGGAATATCCAAAGAACCACTTATAATAGAAAAGTAGGTGAAGGTTCATTTTAAAGCTCTTATAAAGACCTTTCATATGAAAATATTGCATAACATATATTGAAAAAAAAAAATAAAAAAAAAAATTTTTGATTTTTTTTTTGAAAAATTTCAAAAAGGCCATTTTTAATTTTTTTCAAAAAATTATATTATTTTCTTTAAAGTGTTATTAAACTATTCACAAAATTTTGAGATGGACAAATCATGGGTTCAATGTGAAAAAATTTATTAAAAATGTCACATGCATGAAAAATCGCCTATAAAATGTACTTAATATTTTTGATATTTTTTTTGACATTGAACCCATCATTTCTCCATCATAAAATTTTGTGGATAATTAAGTAACACTTTGACCAAAATTATATATTTTTTTCAAAAAAATTAAAAATGGCCTTTTTGAATTTTTCAATTTTTTATTTCCAATTTTTTTTTTGTTAAAATTATGTTGTGATATTTCGTAAAAAAGAGCTTCAAAATGACTTTAAAATGAGCCATTTATTACTTTCCTAGTGTAAGTGGTTCTCGAGATATTGCTAGTTTTGTACATTCTTGTTAAGGTCAAAATGCTGACTTTTTTATTTTGAAAAATTAAAAAAAAAAAACTACGAATCAAAAAAATCTAAAAATTTGCATTTTCAACTTTTATGGTAAGAAGAAAATATATACCAAAAATCATCAAAATTGGAATTGGTCGCGTAATATTTTTGTGATTTTTTGGTTGATTTGATATGGAATGACCCTAGGGTCAGTCCATATCAAGTCAACCAGGGTATTTTACCACACCATCTCCGATGTTGATGATTTTTAGTATACATGTTTTTCCTACCAAAAAACTGGAAAATCCAAAATTTCAGACTTTTTTGACCAGTTGTTTATTTTGAATTAATTTTTGAAAATCGAAAAAGTCACTTATTTGTCCTTAACATGTGCGCACAAAATTAGGAATATCCAAAGAACCACTTATAATAGAAAAGTAGGTGAAGGTTCATTTTAAAGCTCTTATAAAGACCTTTTATATGAGAATATTGCATAACATATATTGAAAAAAAAAAAATAAAAAAAAAATTTTTGATTTTTTTTTTGAAAAATTTCAATAAGGCCATTTTTAATTTTTTTCAAAAAATTATATTATTTTCTTTAAAGTGTTATTAAACTATTCACAAAATTTTGAGATGGACAAATCATGGGTTCAATGTGAAAAAATTTATTAAAAATGTCACATGCATGAAAAATCGTCTATAAAATGTACTTAATATTTTTGATATTTTTTTTGACATTGAACCCATCATTTCTCCATCATAAAATTTTGTAGATAATTAAGTAACACTTTGACCAAAATTATATATTTTTTTCAAAAAAATTAAAAATGGCCTTTTTGAATTTTTCAATTTTTTTTTTTCAATTTTTTATTTCCAATTTTTTTTTTGTTAAAATTATGTTGTGATATTTCATAAAAAAGAGCTTCAAAATGACTTTAAAATGAGCCATTTATTACTTTCCTAGTGTAAGTGGTTCTCGAGATATTGCTAGTTTTGTACATTCTTGTTAAGGTCAAAATGCTGACTTTTTTATTTTGAAAAATTAAAAAAAAAAAAACTACGAATCAAAAAAATCTAAAAATTTGCATTTTCAACTTTTATGGTAAGAAGAAAATATATACCAAAAATCATCAAAATTGGAATTGGTCGCGTAAAATTTTTGTGATTTTTTGGTTGATTTGATATGGAATGACCCTAAAATGATAAAGAGTTAATTAGCCTTTTAGTTGAGTGTGTTTTATAACAAACTTTCATACTAGTCGAAAATATATTGCTGACAAAATGCACGCGTAAGGTAAACCAGTGCCCCATCTTTCATCCAAAATTGCGAAGAAAGCAAGCGTCCCCTAGGGGGGAACCAACATCTGACAAAAATCCAGCTTTACCTGAAAAACTTCCCCTATAGCCTGTTGACAGCTAACGCGCTCTTGGGTTAAAATGTTTCATCAAAAATTAACAAATTGTTAAAAAAATTTCACAGTTACTGCTTGCTGCTGCTAATACCCCCTATAATACCTATTATACAATCTTCTAGAATTTTTTCCGGGCAACAAGGAATTTTAATTTTTATAAATAATTAGAATTATATGAAAACTAACAGGCTGGCAAAAGCAGACTTTTTATTCTTTCTACTAAATAAGCTATTCTTACCCACTCCAAATATGTCGTTTTTGTCCACCAAATTCCATTACCCATTTCCCCACCTTCGTCAATTTTTTACTACTCTAATGGATTTTTTGTGTCAAGAAGCAAGAGCAAATGGATGAAAAATTGTTCGGGGACTTTTTCCCGAACGTGTTACAAAATTGAGCACTGAGAAACGTGCGGCGCATTAGCTCAACACACCTAGAAAGCTCGTTAAAAATGTATGCATGCACGGTAATAATAAGACTAGGATCAGGTTCATCCTTATTTATCCAACCTAAGAGTAGAGATTTTTTTTTTGTATTCGATTTTCAAAATATTCAAACATTTCAATATTTGGCCGTAAAAAGAAACTAGCTTATTCGCCAAAAAATCAAAAAAGTGTTCCGAGTTAGTTTTTACAAAATGAGTCCAGTCACTTCGACATTTTCTGAGCTAAGGTCAGTGACAGAAAAATAAAATCTCTCCTCTTGGAAAAATTGATTGAGTTGGCGTTATTTTTGACCTCGAGACAAGAAAATCGATGGTTTTGCAATCTATATCGTATAGGGTACTTTAATTAGGGACATTTTGGCCCATCTACAATAACAACCAAAATAACTACTTTTACATTATTAGACAGAGACTGGTTGATGACAAATCCCTTTATGAACGTACCAGCCTGCCGCTGGAGATAGTGATGGAGTTGTTGGACTGCTGTCTATATAACTCTTACTTTCAGGTGAAAGATAGGTTTTATGCTCCAATGGGTTCATCGCTTTCGCCAGTGGTGGCCAAAATTTACATGGAGTGGTTCGAATCACACGCGGTTGATACTTCAACATATAAACCTATGTTGATAATAAAAGATATGTTGATGATACTTTTATTCAGAATTTCTTCGCCACCTAAATAACATAAGACCCACCATTAAATTCACAATGGAGTAGAAAGCGACATCAGAACAACAGTCTATCGTAAACCCACTCACACAGGACAATATTAAAAGGTTCAAATCATTCTGATGCTACAACCAAATGAGGCATAATAAGAACTTTGTATAGCAGAGCCATTCAAATTTGTAACAATTCTCATTACTTGGAAATCAAAATAAGAAACATTAAGAAGGATCTGCAGCAGAATGGTTACAGCCTTAAACTTATAACAGATACTGTTTCTAAATTTCAACAAACAGGACAGAGATTACAAGACCAAAACCATGCAATGTATTATATCAGAGAAAATTCGAAGAGCAGCAAACAACTTTAATATTAAAACAGCTTTTAAATCTAATAATACAGTTCGAAGCCTTCTTAGTAAAACAAAGCCGGAGAAGAAACAAAATAACTAATGCATTTACCAAGTTCCTTGTGAGTGTGCTGAATCATACATAGGCTAAACAAAAAGACCACTATCTGTCAAGCTTAAAGAACATCAGACGAATAAGAGGTGAAACAGCGAAATTAGGAATCGCCGAATATGCATGGTCAAAACAACACCGAAGGAAGTGGACAGAAGCAAAGGTCTTGCACAAGGAGTCACACTGGAAGAAACGAAAATTTCTTGAATTTGCTTTTATTGGGCAGGATCAGGGTATTTTCAGTAAACCAAGTGTTGAAATTCCAAATATTTGGAAGCCCCTTCTTGGGCGGAGCCAACTTCTTAAACTTCACGGTTAAACAAACTACTTTTATACTTATTCAGTGGCGTACGCATTAATTGTTCCTGAGAGGGGCTTGAATTCCAGAATTGTTCTAAATGACCATTTTATTGGTTTAACCTTTAGTACTCGATTTTCAGTGGCTCTGAAAACAAAAACAATTGTCAGTTTTAAAACAGTTTTTGGAGTGTAAAAGATGATAACCTAAAATTTCGTTATATAAAACATAACCTAACTTTTGTGCGGTCAGTGCGCGGTGCGAATTTTCTGGATTTTTCCTTTTTATATAGTAAATATGCTTAGAAAATGTTGAAATTACAACTGAGCTAGGACTGCGCCGTCCAAATCTTAAGGAAAACCTTTGTGTGTAGCTTTCATTGTATATGTGAAAGAAGGGCAAATAAGGGGTTAGTTAAGGTGATCATTCGTCCTGTATTAGGAGGGAAAGTTCTGTATCTGCAAGTTCTATTCTGCATCATTTAATGCCCTGTAAAATGTCCTGTTTATGTCAAAATGTCCACCTTACATCATTGATATTTACGAGTTTGCATGCATTTTAGGCGTATTTCATCAAACATTTTTACTTGCGGCGCTATAGCACTATTAATATTTACGATTTTGGTTTAATTTTGACCAAGAAATGGCATTTTTAGTGAATTTTTTTTCGCCAGTGGCGCATTTATACATTTTTTTGCCGACAATCTTAAGGTGTTAAACTTGAAATTTGATATTCGTCCCTAGATATGATGCCAGGTCCGCGCTTGAAGAGCACGTTATTTAAAATATTGCAGAAAATTGTGGGATACTCTTTTAGTCTTCCAGGACAAAGATGGTGACTGAAAGAGTATTCAGCTGCATTAACATTTTTTGGAGTGACGAAAAAAGTAGATGATTTTTATGAAAAAATTGAAAATAATAAAATTTTAATAAAAAAGTGCACACCTCGGAAAAATATTAAAAAAATTTTTGCAAATAAAAATTTAAAAATAAAAAGGTGCATACCTATTTAAACAAGAAAATAATTATTTTGTTTATTTAATACCTTTCAAAAGGTATTGAAGCCTAAAAAATCTGGTCACCCTAGTTTAGGCTAAAATTCATGAAATGTAAAGTGACCAAATCCCAAATATCAAATTACCGGACGCGGTAAAATAAATTTTTGTCTAGTTTTAAAATATTAAAAATTTTCAAGAAAAATTGTTTTTTTTTATTTATGTATTAAAATTTATTTCTTAAAAATGATGCGTCATTACTACACAGTAAAAATAGTTATGTATGATCTTAATCAAATAATAAACTTAAACAAATCATTAATTAGTAAACCTTTAAATCTAAACTACCTAAACTATTTTTTTTTTAATTTGTACTTGGTTTGTCATTAACATTTTCCAAGATATATTTTTGTCAGTCCAAATGTTGTTGATCAAAGAAAAAACCCTTTCCAAATCTGCTTTAGTCCCACGTAAAATTCAAGATTAATTTTTGAACAAAATTCAAATACTTCGACCCATGCACCCGGAACTAACACTGATGCGTTTAGATGCGTGTAGTTGCGCGTGTTGATAATGCCGAATAATATTTATAAACCTTTGATTATAATTATAAAACCACACAACTACGAACGAGACAAAAAGACATTCTAAAATAAGAAAAGTTATATCATCTAAAGCCCGTAAGATGCATGAAATTCAAAAGAGTTCATGCACACTTTGCATCAAGAAATGTCATTTTTATCCAAGGGAAAGACAAAAATCAGGCAACAAATACATGAAATTTTGAAAACTAGAACCTAATCTTAGTTTCACAGGTCACTACTACCCTCAAGCTTAGGAGCCTACAGGGAACCTCCGGCTGAGAGATACAGGTCAATGGAGAGGATGGAGAGGAAGAAGGGAAGCTGTGGGGCATCTTAGGATTGCCCAAATCGCCGAGAGAGAAATCCTTATGGCAGCGATTAAAACACAAAGACCAAAAAACCCCTGGAGATTCAACAAGAGGTACAAAGTAGTCATCCCAGACAGGGAACTATGGCAGAGTGAAAACCTCCGCAAACAGTTCGAGTACAACGCCGTGATTTGCTACACCGACGGGTCGAAACTGTCGGAGAGGCAAACCACAGGATCGGGGGTTTATGTGGAAGACCAGGAGGTTCGAAAGAGCTACCCGCTCGGAGAGCAAGCCACGGTCTTTCAGGCAGAGGTGTATGGCATAATAATGGCTGCAACCATGGAAGAAATAAAGAACGGTAGGAAGGAGCATGTTTATATATGCTCCGACAGCCAATCAGCCCTAAAGGCACTAAGGGCGCCCAAGATCAACAACACCCTGGTGGAGGAATGTGCGGATGCACTAGAATCCTTGGGAGAGGGCAAACAAGTGACACTTATGTGGGTACCGGGATATATGGGGGTGCCGGGTAACGAGATGGCCGACGAGCTCGCCAGGATCGGGGCAAGCACCCAGTATGTAGTGCCGGAACCACTCCTAGGAACAACCAAGAGGCAATTGCAAAGTCGACTCAATAAATAGGCCAACGATGCCATGACGACCGCTTGGAGAGGAGGAACAGGATGCAGACAGACCAAGGACTTCGTGAAGGGCCCGGATGTAGCCAGACAAAAATGGCTTCTGGGGAGATCGCGAAGGGACGCTGGTCTGCTGACAGGTATCATAACAGGTCACAACCGACTAAGGAAGCACATGACCCGGATCGCGGTGGAGAATGACTCGACCTGCCGGGCCTGCGGGCGGGCAGTAGAGACATCTCGACACGTTATAGCGAACTGCGAGGCATACCAGAGGACGAGATATCAGGTATTCGGTTTCTCGACCCTGGATGAGGAGGACCTGCACATGCTCAAATGGGAAAAAATACTGGACTTTGCAAAAAGAACAGTGAAACCAAATGAGCAGACTGCCAGACTAGTGGTGCAGGCGGTGGATTAGGGGCAGGCTCGGGGTAGGGCAGAAAGGGCCCAGGGAGGCCTACTTGCCAGGCTTCGCGTCGCTCCTTCTCTACTACTTAGTTTCACAGCTGATAATTAATAGGCTTGCCAACATATATTCACTAGAGAATTCCCCAAAATGCATGCATCTTTTGACTAAAATTAGTTAGTTAGTTAAAAGTTCTGTTCCATGCATTTTTGCGCAAAATGCATAGTGTTAACACCCAAAATGCATGGAACTTGCATGTGAATGCATAGTGAGAAACGGGCTTAAGAACTAACAGGTGTCTCTCCTTACGCAGAGTTACGCAACGCGATTGGCGGAACTGTATAAACTCAACCAATCGCAGTCCGCAAATGCATGAGAGATGTCTTATTCCTCACCCTTGCGCGGTAAACTGTGAACATAGCTACAGCAGTGGCGGTCCCAGCCATTTGAAAGGGGGGGGGGCGGTTTCGATACGAAAAAAAAAACTAGGATAAAAGAATAGCTTTTATGAGGAACATATCAATATATGCAAAATAAATTTAGTAACTGTAAGCGCGGATTTGACCTCAAATCTAGGGGGGGGAATTTTAAGTTGTTTATTTCATAAATGTTTAAAAGCCGAAAATTTTTGAGAAAATTACATTAAAAATGCAATTGTTGAATTAAATTAAACTAAAATCGTGAGTATCAACGGTATTATAGCGCCGCAGGCGAAATTTTTTAAGAAAATTGCACTTAACTTGTTTTAAAATTAAACTAAATTTGTAAATATATCAATGGTTTCAAAGCGCAGCAGGCGAAAATTTTTTAAGAAAATGACACCACATATGCCACTTTTAACACAAAATTAAAGTCTAATACCGTAAATATCAAAGGTTTTATAGTGCCGCAATTTATGCCCTATTTTGGAAAAATATCTCCACATTTGTTCATTGCCTCGAAAATGTTATCAGGTATGTTTTGATTTAATCTTTTGCCTACTTCTAAACAATACTGTTTTCAAGTACCTACTGATTTCTCCCAATAAAAGTTCTAGAATTTGTGTTTTGAATTAATCAAACAGTTTGTCATATTTAGAAATGACTAGTTAATTTTGCCTTAATTTTGGCTTTACGTTGTACAAAACTTGGTATGAATATGTTCAGGTCAAAAATACTTTTGATTTTGTCTAAAAACTTATTTATAAATTACATAGAAACTCTATAATACTGTTCTGTATTTCCAATATTGTGGTTTTCACGGGATTATAGAATGTCTTTAAAGCAGAGTTGTCTGCCCAGTGGATAACCGAAAAAGCCCACTGGGTTTTTTTTTGGGGTAAAACACACTTTAAAAAAAACACGTAGGGCTTTTTTAAAAGTGGATTTTTTCATTATTAATAAAATAAATAAACGTAAAAAAGGTATATTATTACCAGTCGTTTGAATCTGATCGTAAGGTTCGATAAACTTTGACCAGTTGCAAATCTTTTTCTAATCCTAAACAATTTCTTATTTTATTATTCCAAATAAGACCATAAGTTGAAAAATGTCTTTCAATGGATGCTGCACTATCTGGGCATTAATGCAAATTATAAAAAAATTATTACTGGATTCTAAAACCTCAGTCCATTCTGAAGCACTCTTTCTAGCGCTACTCTTAGGTCTTTTCCTTTTTAAAAAAATGGTTTAGAGTAAATAACCTCGAAAAAAAAACGAAAAATTGAATGGTATACTATCATGTCATACTAAGTAAGCAGTTACTTACAATGTAGTAAATACACAAACTCCAACAATAATTTTCTTAAGGTTTGTTTATATTAAGTATATAAAAAAAGCGATGGTCAAACTAAACCAAAACTGCTTTGATTTATTAACAAACAAACAATCTGTCGATTTCTGTATTCGACCTATTTTTATGTCGTATTTTATAGTTGATAAACGATCGCGAGAATAAGTCCTAATTTTAAAGATGAACTACAATCTGTATATAATTTAATAAGAAAACCAAAAAAACCCATTTGTAAAACAGAAAAAAGCTCAGTGGGTTGGGTTTTATACAAAAAACCCGGGTTTTTTTCCAACCCTGCTTTAAAGGAACGTTCTACAATTTCTCGTTTTCTCTCCAAAGACTTCAAGGTTACCACCAGCATCTTTGTTGTCTACTTTTTTCTGGAGCAAAAGGGGGGCGATCCCCCCCCCCGCCCCCCCTGGGACCGCCACTGACCACAGACGAGCAGCGTTGTCATGTGCAGTATTACTGTAAAATACCGAACTTTACTGGACAACGTGAAAAAATACCGGACAAAACCGGACATATTTTTTAAACTGGACAATTCATCAAAATACCGGACTATCCGGTTAAATACCGTACGGTTGGTCACCTTATGAAATGACAAACGTGTCCATTCCATTTAAGTCCCGTCTATTTGAAGAAGCTTTATGAATAATTTCTAACGACCTTAATACGAAAATAAACAATATTGTTATGGCCGGCACTTGAAAATTAAATAAAAACCACTTGATGTCTGTCGGTTGGCCAACGGGCGCGGCAACATCAAAGCCGGTAACGCGGAATAGTCGTAAAGTGATGTGTAAAAAGTTTAATTGCGGCAATAACATTTTGTGTAATTATTGTTATTATTGTGTAGTGTATGTCTGTCTGTATATATATGAAATAAAAATATGACGAATGTCTGGCTTTTTACGTAACGCCAGTGTTCAACAAAAATAATTACTATATCCTGCAAGAGCGTCCATCAAGCTACACTCCTCCCTAAACGAAACTCAAAAGAGCCCGCTCACTTAGCATTGCCACTGGCTTTCGATTGGATTTTTTTTTTTTTTTTTTAAATTTTAGCTTCGCTTAACTATTTTGTTCTTTGAAAGTTTGAGACAATGATGTGTTTGAAATTAACTCTGTGTTTCGGACTTCCATTGTCTATATTTTATTTATACACGACGTTTCGATCAGTCCAATCTCTGATCGTCTTCAGGTGCAAACAAACAGTTTGCACCTGAAGACGATCAGAGATTGGACTGATCGAAACGTCGTGTATAAATAAAATATAGACAATGGAAGTCCGAAACACAGAGTTTATTTTGTTCTTGTTTCTTTCTTTGTAGGCATGTGTGTATTATTGTATACTGTTTTAAATTTTAATATGTTATAAAATTCGTTCTATTTTAATTTCCTGACAATCAAGAAAAATATTGACTTGGATCTATTTTAAATTTCAAATGTTAAATTGTAAAATTTTTTGTTATGACTTTAATTAATAGAGGATAGTTAGCTATTTTTTATTTGCCATTTACTTCTATTTTATTACGAAGGAAAATTTTTTATATTTTTGTTTTAAAAGGTAGCTTTTTTTTTAAAAAAAATATATATTATTAAAATTATATATTTGCAGGCATTATAGACATTAGATTTTAGATTTAAGTCTTTGGCTTTGTCAACAAGATTGTATTTTCTTAGACAATAAAGCATGGTTACTACTACTACTACACTCCAGCGGTACCACTTTTGTAAAAATCGGCTGAGCCTTCTGGTACCGATTCTGGAAGTCATAGGAAGTGATCGTTCGCCTGAGACAAGAAAAGTAAATTCAACCAACAAACGCGCTTAAAAGCAGTGACGAGACGATCGAATAATCACCAAACTATTATGGGCACGCGCAGAGCTGCCTCGAACAACAGTTTTTTATAAAAACGCTGATTTAATCGTACAAAATATTTAGTTTTAATAAACAGACATGATGATCGTGTGAATTTTCACATTTAGATTAAGACATTTTTAAGAGGAAAAAGATATATATTTATTAATTAGCTAAATTAAAGTAAAAATGTTAGTTTAGAAAAAGAAAATATATTAAAAAGAATGCCAACCGAAATTTTCAAATGAAACAGCCAGTATATTATTGCATTTTTGCATTTTGTTTTTAAATTCTAAGCATTTTTATATAACGTGCCCTATGTCGATCTTCAACTGTTTTCGAGATATTAATAGTTGAATACTGTCCTACTCTGGGTCTTCTATTTGAAATTTGATGCGGAATTCTGATGCGTAATGTTAAACTCGTAAGAAGCATAGTTTATTCTTTGGCCAACTATTCGTCTAGTACATTGACAACCATATAGGGGCAAATTTAGATACATTTTGAATTTTTTAATTTTTCCATTTATGTTCGAATGACTTTTGCGCGATCGGCCGGTCCCAGAATACGGAATTTTGGATTTTAATAGAAGTGATCCATCGAACGAAAGTTATGCGAACAACGCACGGTGGTCGATTTTCAGAAAAACGCGGACATAACTTGAAAAATTAAAAAAATCAAAATGTGTCTAATTTGCCCTTATATGGTTGTCGAGATACTAGGCGAATAGTTGGCCAAAGAATAAACTATGCTTCAACATCAAATTTCAAATAGAAGACCCAGAGTATGACAGTATTCAACTGTTGATATCTCGAAAACAGGTGAAGATCGACATAGGGTATGTTATATAAAAATGCTTAGAATTTCAAAACACTATATACATAAAAAATATACTAGTATACTGTAACACTTATATATTGTGTCAATTACTTTAAAGTTAATTTGATTGTTCTAAACTAACATTTTTAGTTTAATTTAGCCACTTAATAAATATGTATATTTTACCTTCTTAAAAATGTCTTAAGGTAAATGTGAAAATTCATACGATCATCCTGTGTATCAGCTAAAAAAGAATAAATGCTTAATTATTTAAATATTGTAAACTATTTATTTTTTTATTAAAACTAAATATTTTGTACGATTAAATTACAATGTAGAAGTTTTTTTTTAATATCCGCGTTTTTACAAAACTTGACCACTGTGCGACGTCGTACTTTACGAGACGGTCAGGTTGGCCGTAGCATGCGCATTAGCGAGATCTGTCACGTGATGGTTTCATCCAATAGCGTGCTCTGAAATCATACGAGTTTTTCAGACTAGCTTTCCTACAAGTCCATACTACTGGGTCTAGTCAAGAGAACGCCTTCGCTCAAAAATTGTTGTTCGAGGCAGCTCTGCGCGTGCCCATAATAGATTGGTGAATCTTTGTTCGTCTCGTCACTGCTTTTAAGCGCGTTTATTGGTTGACACTGCTTCCCTTTCCAGAATCGAGCCCCTGATATCGAACAATAATAGTCTTTGAAGCGATCACGACCGAACCTCACCCGATTGCCGTGTATCGAAGGAAATTTCCTACATTTTCATACACCTGCCCCCGGACCACGTGAACGAGCGCTCTTGAAAAACGACAATCCGTTCAGCTTTGCTCGTGCATCATGCAAGCTCGGCAGCTTCTGAGCCTTCTTATTGGGCGAAACTAAGGATGTGAATGTTCCCGTGCGACCTTTCCTACTATATTGAAGAATAGGCCCCCAGGTAAAACTGATAGTTTCATATTAAAAAATATAAGTTAAAATATGTGAACATAAGAAAAAATATTATTTTAGGTTGGGTTGGCTCGGTCTAGCTAGATATACATTTGACAGTTATTGTTTTACCAAAGGTGAGCAACTCATATTGCCCTCTCTTTCTAGTTTGGACTGATTTTTTGTTGCTTCTTTTTATAATTTCCCCAGACAGTTTTTGAAAAATTGTTTTGTTTTTGGTTGGTAAAATGTGTCAAGTTGGTCGCGATTCTTCACAAACGACAGAAAATCTCACCTGTCAGAATTCTGGAAAGTGGCGATTTTTACTTATCGCCTCATTTAAAATAAAAACACAGCGACCTTCATATTTATACTATCGTTGTAAGAGAAACTGCGTCATTTTTTTAATAACATTTTGTAAATTTAATATTTTAAAGATATTCTGCAGGACTAGTTTATGGCGGAGCTAAATTGTTACTAGGCGTACCAATAAACGTAAAAAGTGTCGAAAATTCTCACCATGTAAAAGTTAAGACAGAATTTGTGTGACTTTTCTGAATAGTGACAGCCAAATATTCTATGGCTATCTATGTTTTTGTATGTTAAAAATTTTAAAGGTTTGTTTACCCATAAAAATAAGCTTAATAACATACATTTTTAAATAAAAAACAGGGTTTTCAGAAAAACATCCTACAAAAATTAAAACTTACATATTGTTTATTTACTAGAACAGTATTAAGAAAATAAATTTTAAGGAAACCTGACAAACCTGACAAAAAAGCATTAAATGTAAACTTGTGTTTAAAAATCGTCAGATTTTTTGTAAGGGCGAGATTTTCTGACGGTTTTTGAAGAATCGCGACCGTTTTGACAAAACAAAAAAAAACAAACAGGTAAAATATGAAGATTCCTATTGATGTGTATTTTTGTTACTTTTTTTCTTACAATAAAACACGGAAACATAATGTGTTATTTATTAACAAAGTACATGCGAAATGCGTATGTTTGAACCTGCTGCTTCTGGCTCACTTACCTCGCAAATTCGGCTATTTTCATTAATTTTCCAGCTTGGTAAATGCATGTTTTCTTTCCACTTTTCTTGAATTTCTTTCTCCGTTGGACAACGGAACAATTCAAATTCGTCGAGGAACGTGTTAGTTTTTGATAAACCGGACGTTTTCATATAGACAATGGAAGTCCGAAACACAGAGTTAATTTCAAACACATCATTGTCTCAAACTTTCAAGAAATGTGACAGTGACAAAATTATTTATTGTCAAGGGTTACCAACTATCATTGCCAACACACAATTTGTTTTTAAACATTTCCCTAACAACTGTCAAATTCAGTTGCTTACCTCTGGTAAAACAATAACTGTCAAAAATCGTATACAGGGCCTCTAGGTCTAGCCTGAGTTGGTTGGGTTCGGGTTAGTTATAATAACTTCTTCTTGGATTTTTTTCCGAGGTTTCACAATTCAATAATTCTTCTACACAAACCATGTAGATACCAAAAATCCATTTTTTGGTCTGTTTGTTTATCTGTTCGTCCCTGTTTGTTCCAGTATCACGCAAAAACTACTAAACAGATTTTGATGAGAGTTTTACTACTGGATTACTTGAACTCCTGGGCAGGTCGTGGGCTTTATTTCATCAAAATAAGAAGAATTTTAATAAATTTGTTTATTGAATAATCATCTTAACACAATCTTTTGTTGGATTTAAGAGGAAATTTTCAATTTAGAAGAAAAGAAAATTCAAAAATTTAAACCCACGCGGGGTTGGCTTGCATCAACCTCTACTGATGAAAGCTACAGCTTTAAAATGAGTGGGCTTTGAGTAAGTAAAGCTTTTTTGACTGAGCTTTTAGATAACCTCAATTTTTTACTTTCAGTTTGTAAATAAATTAATGTAGTTGTTTTGGGTTTTTTTGTTTGGTATATGTTTGGTGCATAATCAGTGACCTTCACTTATGTTAGTTTTGCCTCGTAGTGCCCTCATAAATATATTTTTTGTGCTG
Source organism: Oxystoma pomonae (assembly GCA_963921995.1). Taxonomy (NCBI): domain Eukaryota; kingdom Metazoa; phylum Arthropoda; class Insecta; order Coleoptera; family Brentidae; genus Oxystoma; species Oxystoma pomonae. Next base: position 84,559,072 of record OY998168.1, on the reverse strand, counting down.
AAAACGGGTTCGAAATATGGCGTTTTTGTGGACAAAATAGGAGGTGTTTTATTGAGTAATTAACAACTTGGTATATTAAATAAGGTATCCTTATAAAAACGGTTACTTAGAAATGCCACAAAACAATCCTTTCTGGGGGCTATAAATTTAAACCACCCCGCTGAGGTGGTCTAAAAAATCACCAACTTTATAACATCAAACACAAATAATGAAGCTATTGTGTGCCAAATTTTTGGCGGATTCGCTATTTGCCATTTTGAAACCTGTCAAAAAAAATTAGTTTTAGGGCATTTTCTTCCAAAATATGGTGTATTTTGAGAAAAAAAAGCAGTTTTTCAGTGGTATTTTGCAATAAAAATCTTTGTGTCTTCTCTGTATGGGTAAGGTGTAAATATTAATACCTGTGGGGGGGGGTACTATTTTAGATCTTAGTAAATCTCACTGATGTATTTTTTTTAATTTTCAGTCAGCAATAGTAAATATTAAGAATTATATTTCATATACACAATTTGAGATCCCGTCGTACCGAACTTCAAAGCGTTTTTTAAACTGTCCATCGAGTGACAGCTTTTTGAACTCGTTTCTGATCATTAGCCGTCATCAAAGTCCCGACGGCGGCGGTTTAGTCTGAGATCGTTAGCTTTTTGAAAAACAATATTGCTTTTGACTTCGTTTAACATCTAACCACTTTTAAGTTTTCAAAAAGGCGATATCCATGTGAGACCCGTGCCAAAATTTTACTTGATAGTATCGAAGGAAGTGCCGCCTCTTTAGCGATACTCGCAGAGATCAAAGTGAGTGTTGAATTTATATGATTTTACTTAATTAGAAGGAACAATGAAAGTGTTATAATAGTTTTATTTCAGTAATAATAGTTATTTATGCACCTAGGTCAAAAAGTACAGCTTTTTGCGCCCTTGGTGTGAAAATAATAACAGCTTGAGGAGTTAGCCAAGGGCTGTTTGAACATGTTTTCATTTTAATGTTTAAAAAAAACAACAAACTATTGCACGGAACAAGTAGTCTCTTTTAGAACTTTAAGGCCCGCTTAAAAATGCGGGCGTTAAACTGCACTTTTACGCCCGGTTGTTCATAAAGGTAGATACAGTCACGTCACCCTCTTTGCGTCCATGAACCTTTCGCTCCAAAGATAACTTTAAAATAATATTTTAAATAAATTTTAGTTTAATTGCAAATTAAGGATATAGCTGAATATATAAAAATGGATCAAGTCACAATTGTGTGCTATGAGAGTGAAAATATATAATTGTACCAGTGACGCACCCAAGAATTGACATTTTTATTATTATTGCCACCCCCCAATGGGTACAGGGTGATCCAGAAAATAAGGGTAAAGTTCAAACATTGAATATTTTGTATCTCACTCAATCCTTGTTTTTACGAAAACTATGAAATGAGGAAAAGTGATTTTCAAGTATGTTAACATGCAAACTATTGTTTGGTAAAGCACAACTAACATTTTTGTATTTTCACTTTAGCCCCTATTTATATAAAGAGGCTAAAAAAATTCTTCAAAAATTGTCAAAAATCGTTATTTTTCATATATATATAGTCAATGTCTTTTCTGCAATAGCATGAAACACAGATTTCAACTGTGAAAGGGCGGAGCCAAAAAAATGTTTTTTTATACCTTCATCTAAAACATGATTTTAGTAACTGTCTGCAGATAACTAAAGCATGGCTTTTTTGGTTACCGATGCAAAAAAACTTTTGTTTTGATCACGGCTGCAAAAAAAGATTTCGGTCCGTTTTTTACCCAAAATTAAAGAGAAATAGCGGAAAATAATAATATTAAAAAATCTGAATATTCTTGCCTAAAAATTAAGCCATTTTCGGCAGTTTTCACCAAGTATTTAAGAAAAAATCTTTTAAAAATATCGTGAAAAATATCAAACTGTCAACGATTAAAATGTCGCAACAATGAACGTCACCGAATAAAATGGCACATCGCCATGGAAACCGCCATTGTTATTTCATTTACCAGCCGCCTTGATTTATAGTGTAAAAATGGTGTATTGCGAGAAGTGCTCTTCGTTCGATATTTTTAAAAGTATTTTCCTGTTTTTCTTGGATTTTTTGATGAAGGTATTAAAAAAAATACTGTTAACAACTCGCGGCTAAACTGTGCTTTTTTTTTACTCACGTTTTTAAATACCTCGCTGCGCTCCTTATTTAAACTAACGCTTGTAAAAAAGCACTATTTTATCCACTAGTTGTTAAAACTACTATTTCCATTAAAAGGCTGACGTGTAACAGTTTTCCATAAAATTTATTTCTATCGAGTACCATAAATGTAAACTTGATATATAGACTGTATTTTTTTATTGGATATTCCTATTCACTATCGACTGACTGGAAGACCAATTGAATTTCCTCCTTGTGTTACACGTCAATCACTGGCTGTCTCGACTCCAATCTAATCTTATTTTTCTGCTTGTTTTTCTCCTTTTTCTCGTTATTTAACTGTTTTTCAACGTCGTAGCGATCGGATTCTGCATTAGACATGGGAGTCGAGATACGAGGGTCATTGTATGGTAATACAGTACAAAAAATTGTAACAGCAGGGTATAGAGGGGCCGGTCAGAAATTAGGTAACGCAAAAAATTCGGAAATTTATCCCCTTCTTGTTCTCCCTTTTTGCCTTTGGTTAAATAATTCTGTCAAGTAATAATTTCTATGTGAGTAAGGAAAAAAAAGATATGGGCTTAGTAAATTAAATCTACTTGTGGACTGGAATATTTTGTACATACCGTTTGCAAATCCTCTTAATTTTTTAACTTTTAATTTTGAACACTTGGGCGGTATAGGTCATATGCAGTCACTTGACTTTGCAGATGAAGAAGATTCAGTATTCACAAATAAAGAATGATAGCTATCCCCAAAGCGTTACGACGTAAGTTTTCTATAAATTTATTAATATTATTATTAAATATTCAATTCAATTTTATTTCTAAAAAGTATGCATACAATAGACACAAAAAAACTTACAAAAGTTGTATGGAAACATCCTCTAAAAAGAAAAACTTAAAACTATCCTTAGTAGAATGATAATGCTTATATAAAACATAAGGTGTAAAAATAATAATAATAGCTTAAATCCATGAAGATAACAATAAAAAAATTAACAATTGATCATCAATAAAATCATAAATCCGTGCTAAAAAATTCATTTATGTTTTAAAACACATATTTGTGCAGTAGCTCTTTTAATTTTTTCTTGAAAACTTTTTCTTGTGGTTCATTTGATATTTCTTGAGGTAGAAAATTTAGTATTTTAATTCCCATATAAAGTGGACACTTTCTTTCTTATTATAATTATATTTTTATTAGCAGCTTACGTAATAACAGATATGCATATATCAAATATAATAAAAGACTCTGTGTTTCGGACTTCCATTGTCTATATTTTATTATACACGACGTTTCGATCAGTACAATCTCTGATCGTCTTCAGGTGCAAACTACAATCAATTCCTAAGGCTACGTACTTATGTACTGTGAGAAATCACTCAACCTTGAAGTTTAAGAAGTTGGCTCCGCTTAAGGAGGGGCTTCCAAATATTTGGGATTTCAACACTTGGTTTAATGAAAATACCCTGATTCTGCCCAATAAAGGCAGCTTCAAGGAATTTTCGTTTCTCCCAGTGTGTCTCCTTGTGCAAAACCTTTGCTTCTGCCCACTTCATTCGGTGTTGTTTTGACCATGCATGTTCGGCGATTCCTGATTTCGTTGTTTCACCTTTTTGGGTATTCGTCTGATGTTCCTTAAGCCTAACAGATAGTGGTCTTTTTGTTTCGCCTATGTATGAGTAACCACACTCACAAGGAACTTGGTAAATGCATTCCTTATTTTGTTTGTTCTCCGGTTTTGTTTTACTAAGAAGGCTTCGAATTGTATTACTAGATTTAAAAGCTGTTTTAATATTAAAGTTTTTCGCTACTCTTCGAATTTTCTCTGATACTCCTTTAACGTATGGAATTGTAAGGAATGCATTTGCCTAGTTTTGGTCTTGTAATCTCTGTCCTGTTTGTTGAAATTTAGAAATAGTATCTGTTATAAGTTAAAAAAAATAAATATAAGGAATTGATTGTAGTTTGCACCTGAAGACGATCAGAGATTGTACTGATCGAAACGTCGTGTATAAATAAAATATAGACAATGGAAGTCCGAAACACAGAGCTAATTTCAAATAATAAAAGACCTTATATTGACTGCTATATTTTCTTTTTAAAACCCCTGGTATATCTCCTCTAATTTACTGAGGTCGCCAAACGACTGTCTTCAGTTTCACGTAAATTCATCTTTAAAGTCAATCTTATAGATGCTTGAATGAACTAACTGACTGACTGATAGAAAAAAGTCGCATTGAAATATCCTATTTATTTTAATTCGCTCGGATACTCGTGAGAAAATGGAGTTTGTTCGGAATATCAAATAAGGGGATCGTCTGATTTTTTTTTCATTGATTTTGTATTAAATACAACTAATCCATGGATTTCTTAATGAATTAATTTATGAATTTGTTCGAGGCCATTTCCATCAAGCTGCAGTGTAATAAAAACAAAGAAAAAACGAACAACCCAACCTTCATGTCCATTTGCACCGCAGAGTTTAAACCAGATTTAAATTTAAAACGTCGATTTTCATTTGCACCATATTTTAAAACCGGATTTAAAGGTCGTTAAGCCCAGTTTGTTTAACACCTTATTCGGCAAGGCTTAAAAATTCTGAAATTTAGATTTATAGCATAAAACTTGCTTCCTATTGGTCAGATTTTTGACGCAAAATGTCAAATTCAATCTGTGGTTTTGTTTTCATTTTTTTTGAGTGCGTTATTTTTTTTTATTTATTAAGTAATCAACAGGCTTGCGCCCAATAACAAAATTCAAAAATTGATAATATACACAATAGAGATATTTTCTTTAATTTCTAACATATGGGCATTTGATAATTGAATTTTTGACCTTTTAAAAGTCAATATGTCGAAAACTAGTAAAGTAACCTTATGACATGGGGTACCATTGGAAAGAGAATTTCAGCGAGAATTCAAATATGAAGTTAAAATTTTAAATGCTATTTAAAATTTTCAGAATATTTTCCAAAAATAGCCCCCTAGAAAAGGGCTACATAGGGGAATTTACTTTTTACGGTAAATGGTCTTTGGCGATGTATCGAAAATAAAAATCTATGTTTAAAAGATTATATATTTTTTTTCTTAAAACCCCTCTCTAGACCAACTGTGTTTCAAGTCCAAAAAAAAATTTTTTTTTTTTTAGTTATAGTTGGAAAGGCAGGTTTATTAATTAATGCTGAACTGAACTGAAGTGAGTTTTATCGAATCTAAAAAAAAATTTTTAATTTTTTATTGCACATCTTATTAGTTTTATAATCCTCAAAGTTGAAATCAACTGGTCCCAATACGCAATACAATACAAGTGTTTATACAAGTGCTTCGGAATGTTGAAAATTACTTTTTGTGGACACGTCCTCGATTTGTACAGCCAGGAGCAGCCACAGATTATTTATATACAGTGCGGACGTAAAAAGTCCCCCCCCCCCTGCTAACTCTTCAACGGATTGAGATATCGACCTCAAACAAAAACCATGTTTAATGATGGCTTTTTTGCTACTTTTTGACGTATTTTTTATAAGCGTCATATTGATGCAAGTCTATAAGGTCACTAACTACTTTAAAATTTTAAATAGAAAGGGGGGTCGAGTGATACTTTGTTTCAAAGGTATTTTAATTCCCTATTTAAAATTTTAATTTTTTTTTAAATCGGTTTACGACTTACAGAGTTATGAGTTTTTTCGACTATAGTTTACGCACCTCTCCTTACGTTTGTTCGAATTGAGATATCGACTTTAAATTGAAAACATGCTTAATGTTAACAATTTTACCACTTTTTGATGTATTTTAGATTATTCTCATAATGACTATACGTAATGCGTAAACTATAGTCAAAAAAACTCATAACTCTGTAAGTCGTAAACCGATTTCTAAAAAAAATAAAATTTTAAATAGGGAATTAAAATACCTTTTAAACAAGGTATCACTCGACCCCCTTTCTATTTAAAATTTTTTCAATTTCTACAAAAACTTAGTAGGTACCGGCTATGTAGTAATCTAGAACTCTAATTTTAGCCATCCGCTATAGTATAGGCTAATGGGATCGGCAAAAAGAAATATAAAATTTTTTGATGGTGTCTGTCTGTCTGTTTGGGAGACAATTAGGCAAAATCCACTTAACCGAAATTTTATGAAATTTGGAAAAATCGCCACTTATCCTCCTGACTATAATTAGTTGTTTATTTGTACATTGACTATTTTTTTATATTATATTGTTTTACCAAACGAGATACCAAAAATGCAATTTTTACAATTTTTCTCTGTATGTATGTCTGTTTGTTCCAGCATCACGCATAGATGGCCCAGCCGATTTTAATGGGACTATTGCATTCCTTGTGTTCCTAGGCAACATATAGGCATTTATTTCGTCAAAATCGGTTTACGGAAACAAAAGTTATGGCATTTAAAGGAATAAAAGCGGAAAAAATGGGTAAAACCGCAGGCAAAGCGGCGCGGCGGTGTCTAGTGTGTAATAAAAGTAATATGTCTAGTTAGTGGGTAATATAAGTAATATTTGAGGGAAAATGTTCTTTAAAAAAGTTACTTTTAAACAGTTTTATAAACAATTTTAGAAAATTACTAGTTTGACGTAGAAAAGGGGAGAAGTGTAATATAGCGCCGCTGTTTATTGTAGGTAGGTACCATTATTAATTATTAACTTCGGCTGGTCAGGGGATAGGGAAATAAGTTAATTTATTGAAAATATCGACTGTCTGCATTTCCACGAAATCACTACGATGCTTAAAGTTGGTGTATTCATGCCATCTCTTTCATACGCGCCCGAAAATATCTACCTATCTCTGTGTGAGTTTTTTCACTACAATCACCGTGCACCCCTGATAATACGGTACTATAACTTTTCTAAAGGTTATTACTAAAGCAATATATAAGATTAAAAAGGAAAATTATTTGATATAATTTGTCCATGCAAGCGAAGTAATGCTAAAAGTAAGCGCTTTTTGTCACTTAGAAAAAAGGCTCTAATTTGTTCGCAATTATAATAAACCAGAATGATTAATCAGCGGATCAGATATAACTGTTATAGTACCTTGTTAATTTATCGCTAATACCACTGAACACACTATTGACTGTATGTATGTATGCAAATACAAAATTGCCACATTTTTTTCTTCCCCAAGTTTTATTTTGTCCATCTTGGGTACCCAATCAACCGTAATTTTAAAACTAAAACATTTTTGAACCTATATTAAGAAAAAACGGAACTTTCTTGGTTAATACAAAAGATATATGTAAGGTGGATCTTTTAACATGTACAAAAATTTTGCAAGAGTAAAAAAGGTAAATTATATTAAAAAGCTTGTACTAAAAAATATTGTTAACTATTTATCTGTAAAATATCCTGTTCTGCATTATCTATGTTAAATCTTGTCCGATTTTTGTGATTTTGGTCTAAGCGGGAAGCTTAGGCTCAGTGCTACACAGTGTTGCCAGGAGGTTGCAATTCGAAAAAATTATCAAAAATTTTTGCATGACATTCGCCTAAGATGTATTGTTATTGTTGAGTGGCCAAAAAAACATACTGGATTATTAATTTCAATTTCGCAAGATGTACCTTCAGTTTTTGTGTGAATTGTTTGAAAGTTCCTTGTGGTGAGTGTGGTGAATCATCCATAGATGAAAGAAAAAGACCACTATCTGTTAGACCTAAGGAACATCAGACGAATACCCAAAGAGGTGAAACAATGAAATCAGGAATCGCTGAACATGCATAAAGAAACGAAAATTCCTTGAAGCTGCCTTTATTGGGCAGAATCAGGGTATTTCAGTAAACCAAGTGTTGAAATTCCAAATATTTGGAAGCCCCTCCTTGGGCGGAGTGATTTCCCATAAGTACGTAGCCTTAGGAATAGATTGTAGTTTGCACCTGAAGACGATCACAGATTGTACTGATCGAAACGTCGTGTATAAATAAAATATAGACAATGAAAGTCCGAAACACAGAGTTAATTTGACATACAGTTTTTGATCTCAATTTTGAAAAAAGTCTTCAGTGTGTGCGTTGGATGCATTATAAGAATAAATGTCGTTTTATGTGAGGATTTGTTAAATTATCATAGATTTAGGGGTTGATAATAGGTCATTATTAATTATCATGTTTCACCCTAAATTAAACATTTCACATTTCATGAAAATCGGTAGTCCTTCTGTCAAAAGTCTTTGTACGCCGATAAGTCTGACTTTGGTTATCCGCTACGACCTTACCGTGTACAAAAAGTTAGCACTCGTAAAAATTGGATAAGAAATAACAAAGCTTTACGCAAAGAAGGAGGTGCTGCACCCCTCTAATTTTTTATTTCCTGTGCTAAATTATTGTTAAACAAAAATTAAATAAGTCAGGAAATTATGTCGGTTTAAGTTACAATTTTGCTTTTCTGGACACTCTGTACAAAATAACTTAAAATGGATACGTTTTTAACAAATTATCAGCATAATTAGTTAAATACATTTTACAAAAGCTTAAAAACGGGACTTTCTTCGTTTAACCATTTCGATCGAATTCTTCGTCTTCATTCTTGTGAAGCGATTAGAGAGTTCAAGCATTCATAATTCCTATAGAAATTAGAAACGAAAGAATGCAGAAGAATGTTTTAAACTTCTATTATAATATTGCTTTTAAAATAGTGCACGTCATTGTGTTTTTATTTGTGAATGGTGTGCTCTTTTGAATGTTTGATATCAAAAAAATTGGAATATTTTAAATACGATAATTTTACCAATTTATGTCACTTCCCTCCTGTATTTTCTAAGACACCTTTTTCTAAAATTGGCATTTAGAAATACCAACATTTGTTTGACTTCACTTAGATTAGTAGTTCATATTGCTTGAGTTTTTGAACTGAAGGGAGGAGAGAGGGGCGGTTTAATAGATGTTGGGTTAGTGTGTGTATACGAAAAAGCAAGTCTCATCTAGTCTCATTTGCAGATGGTGTTCAAAATTATCCCGCGCCGCAGGTAAACAAACAACAAAAAAATTGCTTAAAATTAAACAAAATTGTAACAATATTTAATATTGGTATAGCGACACAAGTGAAAATTTTTACAAAAATTATACTAAGAATGCCATTTATTACACGTTTTGAATGCTGGTGATCATGATTAATTTATTGTAGATTGGGTTGGACCTCATGGGGGAGGGGTTATCCCCCAAACCCCCCCTAGCTACGCCACTGGTATATTATTAAAAAGTGAAATATAAATATGGAACGTGAACCAACAGTCCAAGGCTGTTTACATTATGGTAATTAAAAATATTAAAATACATTGCTAAACTTTTCTACAGTTTTTTCTGCAAGTCCCGGGGGAACGCCTGGCTGTGTTTTGATATTCCGGAATATTCGAAGGTTTTTGATTTTCAATTTGGTTGGAATCTTCATTAGGATGACTAAATATCAGTAAATTTATGTCAACCCTGTACTTTAAATCAACCAATATTATCAAGGAATTCCCAGAGCGTTGCAGGCATTCTACAGGCAGCTGGCAGCTTTAAGGCATTCCCACTGCTTTTTGGACCAGGATCCGATATGGATTGTATCAGTCTCTAGAACCAGAGAAAGAGATTATCTCTAACTTATTATGCTCCTTGGCCTCGATACTGAAGCTTCTGATAATGAATCTACTGATTTCGATAATTTTATTTGTCGATTGTACATGATAGACTTCTGAAGTGGAAGTTATCGATACCTGTAATTCGATGTAGCAGGCAACCTGTAATAATTGAGTTTATTTAGGCATTTTGTTCTTAAGAGTCCCTAGCAGTAGTAGGAGGAGGGGGGCTCTCGTCTAGGTTCTACGCGAGCCTTTTTTGCCAACCTCAGAGAGTGCTCCCTTTATCATTTCATTCTCCCACGGTCGCATCTTCCTGTCCTTTGGATATTTTTAAAAATTCCTCTTCTGATCTCTTTGTAGACTGGACATCTGCATGGAGGTGGAATGAGAATTTGTCCTCCCAGCATTCTCTGCAAGTTGAGTTCTTTTCCACCTTCTTCTTTAACAGGTGCTTTTGGAGTACATAGTGTCCTATCAGAGATCTCTCTGCGTTTCCTGCGCAACAGGTACTTTCTTGACTTGCTGAAGACCTACTCCTGATTTAGTCTTGTGAGGAGGCCCTATAGTTGGGGGGAATATGGACTTCCGTGGGCTTTGATGATTTTACGAAACCTGTTTTAACCGGTTAGTAATGGGCCACTTAAGATCACTCTGCCTGTGAACAGCCTCAAAAGTGCTGCAGTCAAAAAGTGAGGTTAGGACGACAAAATATTTTTTTAAATCTTAACAGTTTGACCTACGATAATGAAATTTGGTACTCATATTGGCCTTCTGGCCAGATTGTATTATAAAATTTAAAAAATAACATTTAGTGCATCTTGGGGCCGCGGGCCGGTCGAGGGCGAAATGTGTTTTTAAATTTTTCCCTGTATCTCCCGAACGACTTATCCTGCACCCTTGAAACTATGTGGTTTTGTAGTACAACCTATTAACAATCAGCCTGATATCACAAAAAAAATTTTTAGCCTGTGAGCGGAGGGCTCTGAACAGACGCCATTTTTTTGACAATTTCGAAAAAAAAAATCTATATACTTAACTTCCCAATGAGCATTTTTGTCTGTATAAAAGTTACAGCAAATAATATAAAACCTTCATAAAATAACCAAAAGTTATATTATTTAGTGTATGTGATAATTTTATAACTCTAATATATCTCTTAAATGAGTAAAAAAGACTTGAAAAACAACTGTTCAACACCAGCTTATAAAAATTAATGGTACATAGTAATGGATAGAAAAACAACATATAGATTTTATAAAACTTCCTTATGAGCTCTCAAGTATAGAGATTATTATAAAAAGGTTTTACAACTGTTCTAACAACACTTCATAACAAATTAAAGGTTTTTATGGGTTTAGAAATACAAATTTTCCATCTTTCTTCCCTTTGCTTGTTATGTATTATTCTTTTTCTTTTTACAATAAAAAAATTTATAAAATGGTGTTTAGCAATCTTCTAAAATAAATAAAAATGAAAGTGAGATAAGCTGAAGCAGGAATATGAATATTTATATACTGTAGTCAAATAAAAGCTGTTTTTCAAGTCATCCTACTCCGAAAATCAGCTGCGGTCCCGTGTGTACTGTATAGTTTTCGAATACACTCACGTAAATTTCATGGGCTCCAAAAATACTTGAGAAAATGGGAAAAAAATATTCATTTAAATATCAGTTTTTTTTTCATACACGTTTTTTTTCTTTCTGGGACAAATATTGAATTTTGTATGTTGTTCTTAATCCTAACAAGCAATTGAAACCCCATAAATAACGTTTTTATTTAGGCCAAAAACCTATTTTTGTAATTCAAAATTTCCGACAATTCTATAAAAAAAACAATACAATTATACCACCACTGTTTACCTCGTCAACACTATTTTATGACCCTTTTAAAAAGTGATGCTACTTGGAACAAAGGGCTGCAGATGGCGCAGTGTTGAACACTGATGGTCCGTTTCTGCGAGCTTAACATAGTTACCATTGTTCTCTTTTCCTAAATGCATTCCTCGAGAGATCCAGCATACTACACATACCAGGAAAAATACCCGCCTGCACACACTTCAAGCCCGCATAACTGTCAGAGGTAACTATCTCAATAATATAGTTAGATTGCGGGGTCGAAGGGTGTACAGGCGAGTATTTTCCGGGGTGTTCACATTTGCCGTCGACCAGCAGTATCAGCGTATGCGCTCGACGTTTCACGGTGCGTTTTTGCGACCTTAACACGGTTACTATATTGTTCTCTTTTTCTAAAACACGGTTCCCATCTATGCGTTTCTCATTCGTGGTTCCCCCGAATCAAAACACGTATCACGTGGTCTAAGCGAGATTTGCCTATACAAGTTCATGTCGGACCACGTGATGAGTTTTTTGAGTCAGGGTGACTGCGCATGGGAAACGCTGGTGGTAATCGGGTGTAAAATGCATTCGATCCCGATATCTGTCATCGGCAACTATCTCAAGAAGATTTGGATCTCTTATCTCTCTCAGATTGATGTAATTAAAACAAGATAATAATGGTATGGTATCTCGCAAAAACGCGCCTTTTGATGTCGCAAAAACGCTCCTTTTCATTTCGCCAAAACGCGCCTTTTGATGTCACAAAATTAACCTTAAAAAATCTTGTTTGTTTTGTTATTATAATTGCAAAAAAAAATATTATTGTTTTTTTTTGTTCTAAAAAAAGTTGTATTGTAATCACTATATAAAGAAATTAATAACAACATTATAGAAAACACCTTATGGGCAAAAAAGGTTTATGAATGAGTTCATAAGAATATTACAGACACCAATTTATGTAACTATTGTGTGTGAGTTCCCAAGCTTTTATAAGTTTCTCTCGAAATATTTTCAATCTTATCTTATATAAATTTGTTGTTGGTTAATTAAGTTTTATAAGTGGGTTGATAGCAACATTTTAAAAATCAATCTATTATATATCTTTAATTGATAGTTACTTACGGTTTTATAGGTGGGTTGACAGAAAGATTTCAAACACCAATTTATATAACTTTTGTCACTGATGACTTATATTTTTATAAATATGTTGGTGGAAACATTGTTAACACCAATTTATATAAGGATGTCCGTGGAAACGCCAGTTTTATGTTACTTTAGGGTACCATCAATTTAGAGCCTTCAATAAAACAAACATACAAACTCAATTCTTGTAGGAAACTTCTAAATACCGTAGGGTATCAATGGAACCCTCTTTATAATAATTATATAAATATCTGTCACCAGAAGTTTCTGAAAATGCTCATTGGGTTAAGCACATCGAAAATTGATATGAATCGGTTACTTATAGACCACTCAATATTTCTCCATCTATGAATAGCCTCAAAAATGTTGCAGTCCCAAAAGTGAGGTTAGGGTGACAAAATATTTTTTTAAATCTTAACGTTTTTTTTTCGAAATTCTCAAAAAAAATAGCGCCTGTTCAGGGCCCTCCGCTCACAAGCTAAAAAATTTTTTTGTGATATCAGGCTGATTGGTAATAGTATGTACTACAAAACCACATAGTTTCAAGTGTGCATGATAAGTCGTTCAGGAGATACTACAGGGAAAAATCTAAAAACACATTTTACCCTCTAGCAGCCCTTAGATGCACTAAATGCTATTTTTTAAATTATATTGTTTAATCTGGCCAGAAGGCCAATATGTCCACCAAATTTCATCATCGTAGGTCAAACCGTTAAGATTTAAAAAAATATTTTGTCGCTCTAACCTCGCCAAATTTAGTTTGTTGCTATCGTTTTCGGGTACTCAAGTTTTAGGACGTCATTTTAATTTTTCTGGTTCGATGAATTTTTCTGACAGCTCTTTTACTTTATTGGACTTTTAATCAAATCTTCACCCTTTTACAGGCATATTCTATATTAGGTATAAAGTCAAATAAAGAACAAAACCCGACAAATTAAAACAGTTGAGGCCTTTGATGATAAGATCACGGCAATCCGCGACGGTCGTTGTTGTCGGCATTTGTTTCTTGTTGTTTCGTTTTTGTTTTTTTTCGACTCGGGCGCACAGTGTACGGAAAAACATGTTGTTACAGGGGGATCACTGATGGGTTGCTTTTGTCCATTTTCTGTTCTTTCCACAGCCGTGAAGGAAGACGATAATTTTTATAGGTAAGTCCGGTGCGAGGAACTAAAAAAAATCAGCTAAAAAAAATATTCTACCCCACCCCTCCTATAGTCGTGAGGCGCGGATTACCGCCTAAAAGTGCAGTTTTTTAGCTTTGCCGATAGTTCAAAAACATTTTTTTTTTTAATTTCCAAAAATTACAACATTGCCCTGTTTTACAACATATTACCACACCATACAACATAAAAAAAGAAGTTAAAAACCTCCAAATCAGTTACTTCAACCGAAATTAAACTAAGAAACAAAATATCAAAAGATCTTGGGTGGAAATAACGAAAATTAAAACTTGGATGAGCATCCCACAAGGAACACACAAAGGACCAAAGCGAAAAGAGAAATGATTAAACGATGTTTCGCCCTGGGTAACCAGCGTGGGCTCATCAGTGGTTTCACTGGTCACCCTCCACCATACATCATTAAACACCATCGTACACTTTGGTTTCCAACTTTGAATCACTCACAAATAGGCATCGTTCCGCACTGGTATTTATCCAAGTTACCTGATACGGATTCGTCCTCGATTATGCTGCAATTAAAACAAAAAAAGAAGTTAAAAAACCTCCAAATCAGTTACTTCAACCGAAAAGAAACTAAAAAACAAAAATCAAAAGATTTTTGGTGAAAATAACGAAAGTTCAAACTTGGATGAGCATCCCACAAGGAACACACAAAGGACGTTATTTCCAGCCAAGATCTTTTGATCTTTTGTTTTTTAATTTCTTTTCGGTTGAAGTAACTGATTTGGAGGTTTTCTAACTTCTTTTTTGTTTTAATTGCCTTAGGAGGACGAATCCGTATCAGGTAACTTGGATAAGTACCAGTGGCGAACGATGCCTATTTGTGAGTGATTCAAAGTTGGAAATCAAAGTGTACGATGGTGTTTAATGATGTCTGTTGGAGGGTGACCAGTTAAACCACTGATGAGCCCACGCTGGTTACCCAGGGCGAAACATCGTTTAATAATTTCTCTTTTCGCTTTGGTCCTTTGTGGGTTCCTTGTGGGATGCTCATCCAAGTTTGAATTTTCGTTATTTCCACCCAAGATCTTTTGATCTTTTGCTTTTACCATACAACATATTACACGCCGCATTACACAATATTGTAATTATCACACCACATTGGTGGACTGAGCCGAAGGCGAGGTCTACAAATCGAGCGAGTGTGCAAAGATGTTTAAAAACGAGTTTTTTTACTATACTTTTTATAGAACTGCAAATAAAAACCAAATCGTTTTTTTTTTGCTTTTTATTAAGTTGAAAAACCGTGCGTAAAGATGACACATCAGTCTGCAAAGTACTAAAGCAGTCGCCTAATTTTTTTTTTAAGCGTGTCAACTCTTCATGATCCAAGGATCTTTTCTGTAGACTGTGGTTTCTATTTTCTTATTTTGTTTTTCCTCGGGACCGCACCAAGCGATTTTATCGCGGCATATAATCAATCATTTCATTATCGCACCCAAGAGCTGTCAAAAAGAGTATTTTTTCGCGGAAGCTACAAAAGGGAGGGATTTTTACCGGTCTTTTGATGATTATTTTTTTGTGTTTGGGTGCAATTTGTCACTATCGCAGATTTTATTTAATTTGTATGCATGTAGGTTATTTGCTTTTGATTTTTTTTTGTTTTTGGAGGTACAATTTTAGTGGATTCACAAATGTGATTTATTATGTGATTTATTTGTTTAACAATGTTTATTTATTGATGGATGAATTTTATTAAATAGCATGAAAGTGATAGCTGTGATTCTGAGGTGCAGTATTGTTTTTTAAAGCTATAGTTCTTGACATAAAAATAGTAAGTTTTTATGCATAGACTAATATAACTAATACAGTGGCGTAGCCAGAAACTGAGTCTGGGGGAAGAGGCTATAATTAAAAGAGAAATGATGGAAGAAGCGCCGCAGGCGAAAATCTTGTGAAAAGTTATGGTGATTTTCGGGAAAAAAAGGAAATAGCAGCGCAGGTGAAACTTTCGAAAAAAAAAGAAAACATTTTAAGTACATGATTGGGTTAGAGAGTAGCTATTTTTTAGGCCTCTGGGGTGGGTTAACCCCCGAAACTTCCCCCGGCTACGCCAATGACTATTAGGTATCTACTACACGAAACTAAAAAATCCTGCAGAGCACAAAACTTGATTTAGACTTGACACTTTGTCTTCAACATATGCCAGTTGAAGCTTTAGTGAAACTACTAGGTACTTCGAACTTTAACAAGATTTCTATACCAGTCGATAGAGGGCGCTCATTGGTATAAAAAGCGCAAAAACCTAGTAAGTGCGCTTACTAGGTTTGTGCTTCGGACGGGGGACGGGAGATGTGCCTTTGGCTATGCTGGTCCAGTAAAAAAATTCTGCTAACTCTCTTATAGGTCATTTAAATGACTTTGTTGGCTAGACAAGTGAGTAGAACATAAAATTCACAGTTTCGAAACTTAATAAAACCGACAGACATATAGGTCATTTTTACCGGAGTATAGCATAAAAATCTGGCACGCCATATCAAAAAAAATGGTAGGGAGGTTTAAAATGAAGTGATTTTTTTATGGCTAAGATGTTAATTTCATCTCCGGCGCTTAAAGTTTTTGCGTCGTGGTAAGTTGGAAAAAACATCACAAAAAACTGTTTTTTTTTTACTTGTACATGTTATTTTGAAGGTCAATCACGGTCATGCATCAACTAAACTTTTTTTCATAGTAAGCGGAGATAAGCCAACAAGAATTGATGGCCACCCCAGATTTTTTTTTAACAAAATTGTTGGAATTGACCTTCTTATCTTTGCTACCAAATTTGGTCCTCTTCGCTTTAATAGTTGATGAATAACGCCCTTTAGTACGTTATTTTGGCAATTTGTTAATTTTACTGAAGTATTTTTCAAGGTCATGAAGCTCTAAGGAATTAATTTGGCATACATGCCTAATAGTTTATGGTACATTTAAAGTTGGTCTGACAAAGCGGCGAATTATTAAGATTTTTTGAAAAGAAAATTCCAATTTTTTTTCAAGGTCATTTAAGGCCGGATGACCTTGAAAATAAATTTTTTGGAATCCTCGTCCTTGAATTATATGGAATCGAGTATAATCATGCCCCGGTTGCGAAAGTGGTATTTTTTATGATTTTTGGACGCCATCTTGAAAGATGTCGTCATATCAACGTCTTCTACACGGATGCGAACAAAACACCCGCTAACACTTGATTGTGTGACTAAAGAGCTATCAATCCCATATAGTCACAACTTCTTCATTAAAAATCCTACACTAACAATAAACTAATTTTATTTTGAAAATTAAATACAAAAACTAAAATATCCCAAACGTCAAATAACCGGACCGTCACCGTAAAACCTGTACCAAAAAGGCTATTTTGAACTGTTAAATAGTATTAAAGTTATGGTTGTTGGTGAAGTTATCGGTCTGTAAATTGGCATGAACCAAAACTATCTATTGACACTGCCATAAATTAGACAAAACTATAAAACCTAACATTTTATTACTTTTTGAGGAACTCCACGGGAATTAAAAAGACTGGACTCCGAGGTAACATAGTTGTGTTTTTACTGATTCAATAAAAGTAAACAAACAATATTGCCAGCAATAAAAAGTCACACTGTTTATTTTATGCCCCTGAGATAAACCGTCATCCGAATCTGTAACCTCCGATCGGCATGGGTGGTCCGCATTTTTTTTCGTCTAGTTTCGCAAGGGTGGCCTGAAATGCGTGAAATGTCAATAAGATCCCACTTTAGGGCGTATTTTGTTTCTAAAAAAATGGCAACATTGCGATGGAGCTGTTGTAGGTGTAGCAAAGTGTTCAAAACATCGGTTAAACTTCGAGTCCACCAAATCTCTTTCTTTCTCTCCAAAGGAAAGGCTTGTTTCCTGATTTGTGTACTAAACAGTGCGGGGGGGTCGCCCCCCCCCTTGCATTTAATTCAATTTACAGCACTTGTTTAAACATTTTAACATAAAACATGAAAGAGATCGAAATATTTAAAAAATCTTTGGTTTATTTTTTTTTATTTTAGACAATTTTGTGGGATAAATATAACTAAGTATTTTTTTTCGTATACACTAATCCAACCCACCACTTCGCCCAACACCCACTAACCAACCCCTCCCCTCCTTTAAAAAAAGTTGCGATCGCCCCTGTAATTTAACCAATTCTACCGAAATTTTGGATTATTTTACACCCACTAAGACCACACAGAATACTTTTCATAGTTCAGAGTTGATAAAGTCGGTGTATTGGTTGCCATTAAGTCCAGTCTTTTTGGGTATCTTAATTTTTTTATGGTAGTTTAGACAAATTTTGATCAAAAATTCTTTGGAGCCAGGATATTGGATCGCTAGGGATGGAAATAGGGGACACCACGTTATTGGAATTAATTTTTTTTGGTTAGCTTTGGTTCTCTAATTTTGTACTAAAAAAATGTAGCTGTTTTAAAAATTAATAAAAAAAAAGTAATGAAGTAGCACTAGTAATGTTCCTATTGATGAATCTATTTACAGTCGCTTTTTTATTTTGAGCTCATTGTGCGTGCTCCTCTTGGTACCAGGCCGACCAGTATCAAAACTCCGAATAAATCCGTACAAAAGTTCAGTTTTAAAATGCCTGTTAATCTTTTTATCCTTTAAAACAGCTGCGGTCTTTTTCTTGTCTCTCATTTCAAATAAATACAGGGTTCGTCAGCCAAAGTTTTAATATAGGAATAGCGTGCGTGGAGTGAGAACGCTATTGTGTTATGTACTAGGAGAGATGCCTAGCGTACGTAATGTTATCAAGTGTCAAATTTTCAAAACAAACTTCTAGAAAACGTTAACGAAATTGAAGTACAGCTGACAATCAACAATTTAAAAAATAAAAAAGCTCCTGGTTGGGACGGCCTGCGTAGTGAAATTATCAAAGAAATATCTCCGGAGATAACACCTGTGTTAACGCTTCTGATTAATAAATGTTTTGACACCGAAACTTTTCCACAGTGTCTTAAAACGGGAATAGTAAAACCATTATACAAAAATGGAGATAAAAAAGAGATTAGTAATTTTCGACCCGTTTCTCTTTTATCCGTATTTTCCAAAATAATTGAAATGCATGTAAAGTCAAGAATCGTAAAGTTCTTAGATAAATATAAAACTTTCTGATCGACAGTACGGCTTTCGACAAGGGAGATCTACAGAAGATGCTATACATTTTTTAACGTCAAAAATTAGTGAATCCCTTGATGAAAGCCAACCATGTATGTGAGTATTTGTAGATCTCTCTAAAGCAGTCGATACAGTTTGTCATAAAACGCTTTTACAAAAACTGGACAGTTGTGGGTTAAGAGGAAAGATTCTTGACTTTCTTAAAAGCTAACTTTCTATAAGAAAACAAAAAGTAGATGTAGAAGGTGTCATCAGCGAAGAAAGAGAAGTTATCTTTGGTGTTCCTCAAGGAACAGTGCTTGGTCCTTTGTTGTTTACTATCTACATAAATGATATGCTTAAATTAAAAACTAACAGGACCATCATATGTTTCGCTGATGATACCGCAATATTGGGAAAACGTAAATCAAATGATGAAGATGGATATGTCATTGTTAAGAGATTGGTTTAACTTGAATAAACTAACTTTGAACATAGCAAAAACTAAATACGTTCCATTCTCGACATACCGGAACAATCTGCCATCTTTAGGCAATTTAAAAATCGACGATAGTATAATACCAGAGGCCAAAAGTATCAAATATCTGGATGTAACAATAGATAACCAGTTAAGTTGGAAACAACACTCTTAAAGACATATCAAAAAAGCTCAGAGTACTGTTATCAAAATTTATATATTTAAAAGATTTTCTCACTGCAAATGAACTAAAGACCATGTTTTTATCTCTCGTTCAAAGTCATCTTACTTATGGAACTCTTGGGTGGGGAGCCATAGCTGAAAATCATATAAATCGTCTGAACACAATTCATAGATGGTTTATAAAAATTATATTTGGCAAAAATAAGATTTATGCTACAGATAACCTTTTTCAAGAGAGTGGGTTAATGTATTGTTTTGAGATTCTTAAATATTCCTACAGATAACGTTTTTCAACAGAGTGGGTTAATGTATTGTTTTGAGATTCTTAAATATATAAATAGTGGTAAAATAGATTTCAAATTAAAAAAATAATTGGATAAATACACGAAATAGGAAAAATGCATATCCATCCACTCAAACTCAAAAGACACCGGGCAACGCTGAGTAAAATATTTCTCTCCAAGAATTTACAACATACTTCCCAAACCAATTATTTCTATTAGGAAGTTTGGTCAGTTTAAAAAAGCGACACAAATATGGATCCTTGACAGAGGTCGAAAAGTTTTTAATGATCTTGTAAACTTAAAGTACTTCCAATAAACCTCAGAGTTTCACAATGGTTTCATAAATCAAAATAGTGTCAGCTAGTAGCATGGCAAACTAAGTGTTACGAATTTTGAATTAAAAAGAAATCCCAAAAATTTGCATGATTTTTTAGGTGTAACCATACTTTTTTTATGATTTATAACAAAACCTAGTTTACTCAATATATCAGAAGTAACTTGAATATTTTTAAGACAAGAGTTATAAGTACTTCCCAGAAGCAAAAAATCATCGAGATAAACTACAGATAAAAACCCTTTAGCTCGTAGATATGAAACAATAGGTTTTACAAGCTTGGTAAACACCCAAGGTGCTGTGCAAAGCCCAAAGGGTAAAACATTAAATTGTAATAATTTAGAGTTAAATTTAAACCTCAGATATTTTTTATCGTTTTCTGCTACTGGAATTAAAAAATAGGCTTCTTTCAAATCCAATGTTGCCATGAAAAAATCCTTTGACAAAATAGATTCCGCGACTTTCCTATCTTCCAACTTAAAATGGCAAGTGTCAATAAATTTATTTAAATTTTTTAAATTCAAAACAAGTCGCGAAGCCCCATCAGATTTGGGTATTAAAAAAACTTTAGACATAAATTGACGTTTACAAGGTTCACAAAACGACACTGCCCCAATGTCTAATAGGTGTGTTATGGCTGTTGTTAAATTAAATTTTTCTGTCGTAGACCAATTTGTCTCCTCCGGAACAAAATCTTGGAAGACCGGTCTAGCAAAGGGGATATTATAACCTTCTAGCCAAGATAAAATCAATGGGTCCTTAGTAAATTTTAGCCATGCCTTCTTAAAAAATGATAATCTCCCCGCAAAGTTACTTACTAGTACTTGTGGGTCCTTCTTGGGGCAAACTTTCTCTGGGGGGCAGGCTCTCGCTCCCTCCGCTCCTCCCGTTTTACATGCTGATATCGGCTGTGGTTGGGCCCACTCCTGCGTTGAGGCCTGTGAAACTTCGTTTGGCGGGGTGGGCCAGAGGAGTTTAAATTCTTTGTTACTTTTAACTGGGTTGTTGATGTTCTTGAAGTGTTCATCTTGAGTTCTGCCACTGAACGACTCAAAGTTTTTGTAAGTCTTTCGGCTAAATCCTCCCCAAAAAGTAGAGAATCAAATGGGGCATCTTTTAAAGCTTCTTTTAAATGTGGCTAAATGCTGTTTTGGTTTAAAGATAAACTTAAAATAGCTGACCTTCTATATTCAGATTCTGAGCTATGTATTTTGACCAAAATAGAGGCAGCATCACTTGGATTTTCTATGACTGCCAATATAACATCATCTTTCTCAGCATAGTTCAGGAGGATTGACTCAGCCTTACCGACAGCAGTCAGGGCTTCACCAAGCTCATTCTGTTTTAAGAGTAATTCGTCATCCCTCTTACGGCCTACCTCATTAATAGCTGCCTTGATCTCTGGGTTCAATTTGGGCGGCTTGACCAAAGGACAATTTTCTGGTGGCGTATACTTGCCCATAATCTCATTGAGCCTTTCCTCTGGCAAGCCCGACTTTAACACCATAGTCCACTGGGTTGCCATTACCTCATGAATTGGTTCCCCTACCACTATTTGTTTTGGTGATACTGTGCCCATTGCATTCAATACCCTTTGGTCTAATTCAATCTGCAATGGGTCCACATTTTCAGCAACCGAGCTACCTAAAAATAATACTTACATGAGTTTCACCAAAATTGTACCATTAAGAATAAATTTTTCCATATCATGGAGAAATATACAGCCATATCATGACCCCCGCGCAAATTATAACCTCTAAATGCGCAATTTTTCACTTACAGTCAACAAAGTGTGCATCATCTGGGGGTCTTGCCGATTCTGGGGACCCCATAGGGGACCCCGAACGGGATGCAGGCTGGAGAGTAATAGCGTCTTCTACTATATAAATGCTCCCTTGAAGAAGAGCGGGAACGATGTCGTCGCCCACGAACTCGATGACTCGATGATCCTGTACAGAATCTAATCTCCTCTGTAGTTTTCTCATTTTTTGTTTAAAGTATTCCTCCTCACTTGAGGAGGATGACACACTTCTTAATCTCTTATTTCTTCCCATTAAAACGCCGCAAAACCGTGAAAAAATCCAAAAAATATAAAAAATAAAACACCACTTGTCACACAAAGAATAGTAATGAAGTTGGGCGGCCACAGATAGTAATAGCCGCATAGAGAGGATTCCACAACTTTTGGTTTGGACTTTAAAGTTGTGAGCGCCACCGGTGACTGGGATGGTATACTACAAGTCTTATCTGATTTCTACGAAGAAGCGTACCACAAAATTTAATATATTGGTTTGGAGTGTGGGAAAAAATCAATTATTTAGAACAACTTTAAAGAGAGTAAGAATTAATTGCAAAGATACTATCCAATCTGTGATAGCACAGGAAACCTAAAGGAGCAGATAATGTACATTTTTTCATTCGACAAAACATAAATTTTGTGGTAGTGCCGCAGTAATTTTTTTAAATTTTAACTGTTAAACTGCGATTTTTAGTGAAAAAATTTAATAAAATTTTAGTTTGTTACTTTAATAATGATGAGGGGGGACAATTGCCCCCCTGGATCCGCTCCTGCTTCATTTCGTTACAGCCTTTGCAACTGCCTCGAGATAAGTCTTGTAGTGTGTGGCGACTTTAAGCTCGGCTTTCAAACCGCATAATCGATTCGGGAAACCCAGATACTTTTCAAACTCAATCGAAGGAGTACGGCATTCGGCAAAAATCTTGTTAAAGAGATTAACATTTTTACGGGTCCCAAATTGGAAAGTTTCAATTATTATTAAATTGCGGTCCTTTTTTATACGCATTTTGCACTATCCAGACTTTCGCTGTCTTACCATGTATATTCTTTTCTGGTTTTGTGGAAGACCACCCGCCGGCATATTCGAGGACACTGGTCGTTTTTAAATTAACCAAGAGCTGATTCTGCTGAGGTATAGTCTTATCTTAATAGGCAGTTTAAGTTGGTCATAAAACCAGTGGCGCACCCAGGAATTTACTTCGAGGAGGGGGGGGGTTAGGAATAAATAATAGTGAAAAAACTTATATACTTAATACATTTATTTTTATTGAACTCTTCGTATATCGAAACTGGAATATCTTAATAAATAAACATTAAAGCCAATCCGTTTTATAAGCCTATTTTCTGACGTTGAGATTCTAAGGTAGTTTTTCAAAAACTTTATTGGGCAAAAAGACCTTTCGCAAGTACAAGTGGTAACCAGCGGCAATGTCGCCACAATTGATAAAATTTCATTGATGCTAGGAAAAGTCTGCTTATTACACATGTGTAATATGTTTTTAATAAAACCAAACCGTATAGTGACTTCACCTTAACAGCCGCAGTTTCATCAAGTTCGTAGAAGTTAGTCAAGTATTTCATTGATTCTATAATTCGACCAATATTTGAATCGGGTTGATTGCATAAAATACCTTGAAATATTACGTCTTAGTGATGTGAAAATTTTTTCTAGGACCTAGATATAGGTTAGTTCTTCTACAACAACCATGGATTACCTATGGAACAACGGGGCATCGATCCAAATGTTTGAATATTTCGAAAGTATTTCGAGACTCCAAAAAGTATGGATAACACACGACACCCATCTTGAACGTCTCTTCGACATTTCCTGAGCTGTATATTTTTCTCAAAATTTTCGCCTGCGGTACAATTAAAGTATGTTTTTCTAAACAAAGTTAACGTACACAAATAACTAAAAATCCGATTATTCTTCCTCCGTTCCTAGATTTGAGGCCAGGTCAGCCCTTGGAACCGTATTTAATAATGACTATTTTCTTATTATTTATAGAAGTAATTTATATTCAAATTGATTCAAAACAAACTTACGGCTTTCTTGGACAATGTTTTTATTTATACCAACAGCCAACGTTTCGGTCCTAGGTCTGGACCATCATCAGGGCTAGATAAATAGAGTTATTAGTCCGAATAGTAAGTTTGTTTTGAATCAATTAAAATAAAGTGGACGAGAAAATATATATTTAATTTATATTTATTTGAATCACGTAATATTATTTTTAAACAAAAAAAAAATTGACGCCCAACCAAAGTTATACCTATCGAGGTCACATATAGACCCAAAAATAATATTAATATTTAACAAAATCAAATTTAAAAAAAATTATTCTCATTTACGATTTGACACAATTTTTATCAGCGACCGTTTACAAAAAATGGCACTTTTACTTTACAACTAAAACCGAGATTAAAATAAACCACATGAAATCCGATTGCCTTCGTCTTCCCCTAAATTTGAAATGATTCTATACTACAAAAAAAGAAATTCACTCAAAAATATTTTTCCATCATTTTATGTTCGTTCGAAATTGTAAAGTTTGTAAGTAAAAACGTTCTTTTTACTATTTTTCGGAATTGTAAATTAAGCTGTTTTTAAAATATAACTAGTATAATAATAATAATTAATATTCTTGAAATAAATAAATATATCAATGGCAAAATACAAAAAATATACCAAAACCGTGCGCGACATTTAACCATAATATAAATCTGTTTTTAAGGAATTTTTCCCAAATTTCTGCTTGAAATCTATTGTGTCTGGGACTTTGAATTTAGAGGTTTAAATTTACGTAATGGAACTCGGCCAAAAAAATGATTTCCGGTAAAAATAACAATAATAAAATATTTTACGTTTTCACCAGGATTTAATTCTTTTTCATTAATAAATTTTTCTGTTTTTTTTTCAGGTAAAAATCCAGCTACGAGGAAAAACGAAACGATAGGTAACGTAAAGAAAACAACTTTAGCTAAAATGTATCAGCTTTAGCTAAAATGTACATATTGTTATATTTATTAGTGATATTAAATAAATTGAAATTGAACAACAAACCAATGAATGTTTAATTCCTTGGGGACAGCCAACCATTCTAAAACTGCTTATATTTTAATCCCGAGAGGGTTGCCAGTAAGAAACGTTTCGTACGTTTTGGTGAAAAATGCATAAAATAAACGCGAAAAGTGGGGAATTTTTATGAAATTCGGGAAATATTTAGGAAATGCGAGAAATACGATTAAGTAACAGATATATTATAATGTTGCTGGGACTTTAATAAACATGTTTGCCAAGTTTTATCGCTCCACCATAATTTCTTAAAATCTAAAAAAAGCTGAAAGCACAAATTTTGTCACTAACATAAGCCCCACAGACCATTTGCACCTTATCCATATCTTTGGCAGTGTGGCAGTACCTACTAACACCATTCCATTGTACCTCCATTAACCTAGCGACCCCACCCCAAGAAAATCAAAATTTAGTTATTCCATAATTATGTGCTAATTTCGTCCCCAATCAAAAAATGTTGTGCTTCTTTGGTTTCTGAGATAATCGAAAAAGAAAATGGGGTGTTAATATTAACTTAGCAACTCCACCAGGAAAAACGGAGCCAAACAAAAAATTTTTTATTTTAAAATTATGTGCTAATTATGTGCTCGACGAATATATAAGAAAAAAATCTAATTTTTCTTCTATCTAATAAAAATAAAGGGTGGGGTAGCTAGGTTAATATTAACTTAGCGACCCCATATGTCTAGGTATCACGGAATTTAAAAATTTCAAAAACCAGTATTATCTGCAAATTATGTGCCAATTTCATCCATGATCAGAAAATTTTGTACTTGTCTGGTTTCCTACACCCTTTGAAGCTACCTGAGCTACCCCCAAAAAACTTAAAAAAAGCTGTTTTTTGACAACATAATAATATATTATAGCACATTAAACATGCAAAAAAATTTTTTAAAAATTTAATTTTGTGTGCCATATAATTCAAGTCATTGAGCGAAATGTCAAATAAAAAGTATGGCTACACCGTATTTTCTTACAAAAATTAATCCAAATCGGTTTAGCCGTTTTGGCGTGATTGATAACAAGTCCAGATCCACCCTGAGAAAGTCTGGATACACCCCGGAAAAGTCTGGATACATCCCGGAAAAGTCTGGATACACCGCTGAAAAGTCTGAATACACCCAGAAAAAGTGGATACGACCCAACCCAACCCGTCCCAACCCAAACCACAATTTATCAGAAATATTTAAAATGAAAACCTGTAACTAAAAACATAATGCATTTAAGGACCCATGTGTATACAGGGAAGTTTTCGAGTAAATCTTTGCTCAATTTATTTACATATGGTATCAGTCAGTATCATGCCTCTACCCTCGCCTCTAGGCCATGATATAAAATCTAAACACATAATAACGAAGCACACGAATTCGGAGAGGGGTATTAATTGGTTTTCACTCATAGATAACTTTTTCGGTTAATAAGCAGGGTTGAAAATGATCAGGGAAATCTGAAAAACCTGGAAGTCAGGGCATTTAAAAAGTGACCTGGAAAAGTCAGGGAAATTTTTACAGTAGGTTTTTTTATCTTTTATGTTTTCCTCACTCTGTTCCTCATATAATGCCAAAAATACAGTTATGTTTCTTTTGTTCTTCAATTTTTAATTTTTTTTTCTAGATTTTGCAAAAAAAGTGAAAAATATCAAAACTTTTAAGAAATTTCGTTCTTAAATTGCAAAAATGGAATGGAAAACCTGGAAAAGTCAGGGAATTTAAAAAGTGGCCTGGAAGTCAGGGAATGGGTCCCAAGTTATGGAAATCAGGGCATTTTTACATTATGGTTTTTTGCTTTTATTCTTTCCTCAATCTGTTCCTCATATAATGCCAAAAATACAGTATTTTTTCTTTATTCTTCAATGTTTATTTTTGTTTTTCTAGATTTTGCAAAACACGTGAAAAATATCAAAACTTTTAAGAAATTTCCTTCGCGATAACATCATTAGTTCTTACAATTTTAGTTTAATTGAACAGCCGAAAAAAGCTGCGACCGCCCCTAAATAATATTTCGCAAAGACGTAAAAAATATCAACATTTTTAAAGAATTTACTGCTATATAGAAACGTGTCAAAAATGACATCTTCAGTATGCTTTTCTCAAAATTTTTGCTTATGGTTTATGACATAATTTTGGCAGCAAATCCAGAATTGACACTGGATCCCAGCCCAACCCACTTTTTTTCAATACGTAAATTTTTGTGTCCTGCTTAAATCGCAAAAAATTTACAAATTACTTATAGGTCCACAAGCTTATGTTTACCTTTTCTTTAAAACGTTTTCAGGGCGTAAACATTTAAATAAAAATGGTTTTGGATAAGCAAAATATTTGCTGTTTTCATGGGTATTGAGTTCGTTTTCAAAACTCATTGTATCTTTTTCTTTTTTATAGCGTGTTCTTGCTCTTGATAAAGAACACGCTCTATAATAGAAGAAGATACAATGAGTTTTGAAAACGAACTCAATACCCATGAAAACATAGCAATTTCTTCATTGCTCGTTATCCAAAAAAAAAAACCCATACTTAACATTCTAACAAAATCCTTTTGTTTTTGTAACGTATCATTGTTTTTTGTTTTCAGTAGAGGTGGACAGTTTTCGATTTTCGTGCCAGCAGTATTAACAAAACAAAAAAAATAATACTAAAATAGAGACCGAACGAGGAAAAATTAATGGCGCTGTCGTCTACTCGTTGAACCGAGATTAGTTTCGGTGTGAAGAAACTTTAAAATTGTCATCAATTATTTAAATTAGATTTATTTTTAATCAAATAACCAATTTATTTGTCAGTCGTTGCGTTTAAAAATAGACTCTTTGGTTGCACAGTAAAAAATGGAAATGTTGATTCACTCAAAGGCTTTTGAGTGAAAAAATTTCTCACTGAAAATTGAGTGAAAGTCACTCAAAATAGTGTATTACCAAAGAAATTAAAATAAACTAGAAGGCGCACGCCATATATTGAAGGCAAATTTTCCAAATCAGTAAGTAAATATACGGAAATTGCTGAGGAACATTTATGGCAACATTGTAGAGTCGCGTTCTAAAGCGACCTGGAAATCCTGGAAAAGTCAGGGAATTAAAAATGTCTTAAAAAAACCTGGAAAAGTCTGTAATAATCAAATTATAATTTTTTGATTCAACAAAAGACAAATACGAAATATCTATCAAATCCTAAACTTTCTATGCTCGTTCAAAATAAATCAGATATATATTTACCATTAATTTGATCCTCACAAGGCATATGTTCTTGCAAAAATTTCATTTTTTTTAGCTTCCCATTTGCTCCGCCCCTGAAATGATGACGGAAGTGAAGTAACCTAGTGCCTAATCTAATAGCGTTTTCGTTTATTGCTCTAAATTTTCGATGGGATTCAAAGAAACTAAAATACGAATTAAAACATTTTGGTCCGTATTTAACTTTTCGATCCTGATGATGGTCTCTACGAAACGTCGAGTTAAAATTTCGAAAAGACCATTGTGTTTTTCTAAAAAGGTTGCCACAGATATGTTTTTACAGAACTCTATTATCTCTCAAATTAGGAGAGATATCATCAATTGGTCATTTAGATCATTTTTAAACTTTCTCTTGTAGCTCAAGAACTACAAGGGACAGAATAAATCTGTTAACACCATTTTTTAATTTTTTTAAAGCTCAAAAAAGTAAGACACACAATAACAACGGAGTCTCCCATTGAATCCCATCGGAAATGGGACATCCTGTACTAGAGATGTGTGATTCGTGAACGATTCGTTCACTATGATCGAATCACTTGCGAGTATTGAATGATCGAATCATGTTTGCTCGATATGATTGAATCAAATCGGAATGGATCAACGACTGACTGACCCACTGTGGCGATACACTGAATCAGTTGGAAATAGGTCGATCGTTTCGTTCATTCGTTCCTTTAATTCGAATTCCTGCGCGCGCGGGGTAAACTGTATGAAAATATAAATTTTTTGTTCAGCAGACTATTTCGTATTTAGCTGCATCCTTGGTCACCATTTTCTTTAATTTAAATTTCAAATGATTGATTGAATGATCGATTCAAAAGATTCGATCATTCTAGAAACGGATCACTGATCGATTCGGTCAGTACAAAATGATCGATTTACCCATCTCTATCCTGTAGTCCTCCTACTTCGAGTAGAGTGTTCGATTTTCCGAATTTTTACTCCGGATTTGAAACAGATCGATCTTTCTGCTCCTGCAAAATCGCGAGAGTAAAGGATTTAGAATAAAACTAAGTCATGACCCTATTTCTTGCTAACATTTTCATATTTTTTTTGCTGTTTGTAAATTTTTTGTGGGTCAAAAGTAGAAGAATTGTTCCTCAATTCTTCTACTTCCTCCGAGGAGGAAGAAATGTTTGTCTCGATGTTTGTCCAATTTGTACTCGATGGAGGTAGCCCCCAAAAGCTGGCCAAAATACGCATTTGTGTATCTGAAGTGTCCCCGATTATACTGACGAGCAAGTAAGCAAAAAAATAATAGTCTTGAAGGATATATAGGTACAACAACTAGACTACTTTTACTTTTTTAATTAAAATTCTGTTTTGTTTTCTGTTTGTGGACTGGCGTCTTGTTCAAACGGCTGTCCAATTTCAATAACTGAAATAAATAAAAAAGTGAGGTTAAAATAATCGATAATCACTCTCTGTGCGCGCACTCCGGTTGGGATTCAGATCACCCGCCGCGCAGATAGTTTTGTGACGTCAGTACTCTACTCCAGTTCAAATTAAAAATGAAAATGTCATTAACAAGTTAGAATGACAATTTTCACAATTTTTCTACAGGTTCACAACAAATGGCTCACTACATTTTTTTCCCAATAAACATAAACTGAGGAATGGTTTGGATTATCTGGCCGATTGGTACAGGATCATTAAAAACAAAATCATTTTATTTAGGTTCTGTTTTGAAAGGTCTAGTCCATCGTATTTTCGACTTTATCTGTTGAGAACCCTGCAGTCCAACGAAATCGATCAAAATCCGGCAAAACACGTAAAAATTTATGGAAATCCATCGAAATAATCAATTGAAATCCTCAATCCTTCCTGATATCAATCGCAATCCGTCAAAATTTTATACCCTTGCAAAGGCATTTTAAAATGCATTTTTCATTATCATTGGATGGTGTGCGTGGGCACTAAATATGGGCATCGTGGTCCCGATTCTGTTCTCTTTAGTTTCTTCGTGGTTCTACCGCGGCGGTACGGCGTGAAGGGTCAGCAACCCGGGCGGTACTCGAGGCGTACAATATACAATGGTACCGGCTCATGGTACTGCCTATGGCGCGGACAGAGTATTGTTTTTCGGCTTCTAAATCCTGCGGGCGAATAAGTTGGGAAGGTTTTGGAATCGTTGAGTGTTTTTAAGTAAGTGTACATCATAGTGAAACAAAAATAAAAAATCCTCAATTACTCACTATCGACTGGTAAGATAAGTGCATGAAAGTATGGTCAAACTCCTATCCTATTTTTTGTTTGGTGGAATTAAGATGTGTTCACACGCGACTAAAACGCATTTTTAAACAGTTTTCAAGTTTTTTCTCATCTGTGAGTCTGTGATATAACCTCCATTAATCTAGCGACCCAACCTCAGGGAAATCAAAATTTAGTCATACCATAATTATATGCTAATTATATGCTATTTTCGTCCCCAATCAAAAAAATTTGTGCTCCTCTGGTGTCTCATATTTAACTTAGCAACCCCACCAGGAAATATGGCGCCAAACTAAAAAAAATTGGTTTTAAAATTATGTGCTAATTATGTGCTCTACGAATATATAGGAAAAAAATTGAATTTTTAATTTTAAATTATGTTTTTTTTTAAAGGGTGGGGTAGCTAGGTTCATATTAACTTAGCGACCCCACATGTTAAGGTATCACGGAATTTAAAAATTTTAAAAACCAGTATTATCTGCAAATTATTATGTTAATTTCGTCCATGATCAGAAAATTTTGTACTTGTCTGTAAGTTATTTGTGTTAACGTGGGAGGAACAACCGAGTACGTCACGTGGAGATACGGGGAATAATGGCGTTACAAGAGAAATAAGTGATAAAAAACAATTTAAACACGATATTTTGTCACTTGATACAAAAAATTTGATATTTGACGTTTATCCCACCCTTCTTGAACGTGGGTTTTTAAAATTTGGTGCAGTGAAGGAAGCGGCGAAAAACAGTGTGGCGTGTGGATATCATTCGTGGAAAAATATATCAAATGTATAGGGAACAAATGATTCCTACTTTACAAACATTAATTTAAAGATTAAAAAAAGATGATACAGGAATACAGTGTTGCCGTGAGACACTGAGAAAATGTATTTTAAAAAACTGCTTTAAAATAAAAAAAAAAATAAACGGCAAGTGATTATGGAATCGGCTCGTTAAAAAAAAAAGGAGGATGGAATATTTAATTGCAACACACGAGTATAGAGAAAGTAATAGGGATATTGTTTATCCCGATGAAACTTGGTTTGACACCCATGGAGTTGCAGATAAAGGTTGGGTAGATTTGTCTGGTCACTGCACAACTAAAGCTCCATCAAATAAAGGAAAGCGTATCACAATAATTCATACTGGAACAAAAAATGGGTTTATACCAAATGCGTTGGCCTTATCAGACAAAAATATAAAGGATTGCCATACTGACTACCATGACGATACCGCTCCGGAATTATTTAGACTGGTTCAAGAATAAACTGTTACCCAATATACCTCCAAATAGTGTAATTGTGATGGATAATGCGAACTACCACAGTAGAAAACTAAATAAATGTACGTGTTCAAATGGCACAAAACTTATCATTCAGGACTACATGTTAAAAAATAATACGTATTTTGAGGATAGCTACAGCAAAAAACAATTGCTTGAAATAATTAAAGCATTTTCAGTACACAAACAATACTATTGTGATACTTTGGCCGAAGAAATGGGCCATACAGTGTTAAAAGAAATAATGTTTGGCAAACTTTAAATTCTTCTGCGGTAGCTTTAATTAGGTCGGCGGAACAAAATATTTTAATTAAAAGCTGGGAAAATTGCGTAGCTCATGTCTACAAAATAGAAAAATCATATGTAAATATAGATCTGCTACCCAGACAGTGACAGTGAAACTGGCTTAAGTTAAAATTTGTTTATTTTTTTTCTATCCCGTATTTTTTTGTACTCTATATATATATATATATATATATGTACAGGGTGACCATTTATAAAGTTCCACCTGGGAAAACTTTTTTATTAGTCGTCACAAAAAGATAAACAAAAAAGTTAATTACTCACGAAATTATATAGATTTGGTCATGAGGTCCTTTTTTTAATGGCACACCCTGTATATTTTTTTAAATTTCGATAGCACTTTTTTTTCTGATTCCAAAATATATCATATGTTACCATTGTCTTGAAAGGTTATTGAGCAAATTCACAAAAACGTTGTCATAAGAGTACTGTGTTGAACAAAGAACCACCTAAACTATTTTCCCTTGGCTAACACATTGCTCTTATGGCAAAATATTTTTGATTTTACTCGTGAACCGCCAAAGATAAAGAAAAGATCTATCAAAATTTTATAAAATATACAGGGTGTTCAATTAAAAAAACAGAACCTCATGGCCACTCTGCGTGTGAGGGGTGATTTAAAAAAAAGTGAAAGTGTAATTGAAATCTACATAATTTCATAAGTCATTCCCTTTTTGATTTATCCTCTTGTGACAAATAATAAAAAAGTTTTCTCAAGTGGAACTTTATAAAAGGTCACCCTGTACATGTTAAACTGAATTTTATAAATTGAACTTATGTTTGTATTTTTTATTCTATGAGAAAATATACAGGGTTCCTAAGATTTTCCTTAGGGATAGGATTTCAATAAATCAAACAGAAATGGCATAGAAAGTTCTGCGCGCACAAAAGAAACAGGTATATTGAGCAATGGTGCCAGTTTGTTATTATCTCCGGACTGCTTTCATGAGAAAAAATTGTCGCCACTCTTTCATTGTGAGCGTAAATCATAGTTGCAATAATAACCGTTGACAAGATGTCTGCAAATTCCGCTAGATGGCGGCCACACCATGAGATGATCGAGGAAAAACTGGGATTCACAGGCATTGCATTTTTATTTCCTTTCGAGTCGCTTCAGTTTCGTAAATTTTGTGTTTTTAAAATGCCGTATACTCGAGAAGAAAATATTTGTATTATTAAAAACTACATAAAAAGTGACAGTGCGGGCTTTTTGTTTTTGCGTTTCCAGATCGACCGGTTCCTGTGGCTCAAACTGTCTACAACATTTATCATCGTTTTGAAAGGTACGGGTGCATAAATGGTTGAAGAAAGTGTTACCACGACGGCGAAATACCAGAGCATCCCGTTCTTCCACACAGGATGGAACGAGACGAAATGGTATGCGCTTACGTTGAGACACATGAACCATGTTCGACCAAACCGATTGCGGAGGCACTGGATATTCTCAACAGTACTTGCCAATGGATCCTAAAAAAATACGGCTACAAGTCGTTTAAGATTGGGAAGTCGCAGGAATTGCAACCAGGTGATTATTTTCGCCGGTTAGAATATTGTGAGGTTATGAGGGATAAATGTGACAGGAACGAAAATTTCCTATCAAAAGTTTTGTTTAGTGACGAGAAGACATTTGAACTTCATAGCTCTCACAATCCACAAAATAGCCGCTATTGGTCCCGCGAAAATAAACATCTGCACGCAAGTGTTAGAACGCAATATCCTCAAAAATGTTTGGAGCGGTATTGTCGGGGATCACATTATTGGACCCTTTTTCATTGAAGGGAATTTGAATAGCCAAAAATATGTTGATCTTCTCCAACACCAGGTTTTACTACGGTTGAGGGAACTCAACATAAATTTGGACGAATTGTGGTTTTAGCAAGATGGCTGTTCATCCCACAATTCACGCCAGGATACAAATTACCTTCGTCAGGTATTTGGTGATAGAATTATTTCCACGTATGGAAATATCTGATGGCCTCCTCGATCACCAGATCTTGCGTCAAATTACTTTTTCCTATGGGGTTGTTGGCACGACAAAATTTTCCAACACCCTCACTTACGGCCTACGACTATACAGGAGTTGAGGGCGAAAATTTTGGAGGCGGGCAACTCTATCACCCCTGAAATGTTGGCTGCTACGCGCCAAGAGTTTTACAATAGATTGGGATATTGTGAGGCTCAAGAAGGGGACAGATTTGAACATCTAATCTAAAAATTAGATGTTTTCAGGTTCAAACCACAGCTTTTTCTTGCTTAAAGGAGGCGGCAGGGTTCATTATTTACGATACTGAGCGATAAACTCGTGAGGTTGTTAACATTAGAAAGAAATATCTTCGCTTTTAATTAAATTTGTTTCCATTCTTTTCTACTAGTGACATCTATCCGGAAACGGCCAAACCATGCAGCTAGCACTAGCAGCCAAAGAAATCAATAAACGGCGCTGTTTTTCCTGCAGAGCTTTTTGTTTGCGATATTATTGATTTTAAATAAAGCTGGCCCTACACTACATTTGATATTTTCGAGGTGTTTTATGACATGATGTCGAAACATGTAGCGAACCAATTCTTCAAAACTAGCGGGAGGGTAAAAGCGAAAAATAAGGGGCTGCCAATATTTGTAACACCCAAAAAAAAAACGTTTTTTTTTACGAAAAACTTGAGCTCTGCCACTTTTTTTATTTTTTTCTTCAACTTTCTCGAAATTTTCGTCATACCGTAGAAAAAAATTTTTCCCCATGGTCATACTCTACTTTTATTCGAAAAAATTTAGAAACAGAGACGAGATCAGTTTCGAGTGAGAAGATAAAGGGCGCCGCAGGCAAAAATTTTTCAATTAAATTAGCCGAATGCAAAAATGTTAGAAAAACAAAGCACGAAATAAAAATGGCGCCGCTTACAATTTTTTTTCAAAAATTCCGTAATTTCGGGAACGCAAAGAAATAGGTCTAAAGAGTATAATTTTTAAGAAAAAAATATCAATTTTCTCGCCCTCCTCCACTGGGACTACAGGGGCCGTGCACAAATTACGTAATAGTCATAGGGGGAGGGGGGTTAAAAAACGTTACGTAGGGGGGAGGGGGGTTTTCGACAGCGTTTGCATTTGTCTGAAACTAAGAAAATTTGGAATGAAAATAAGTGAAAAGTTTTTTTTTTTTGGGGGGGGGTAGTGGTCTTGAAATCGTTACGTAATATTAGGGGAGTGGCGTGCCAAACCGTTACAAAACATTACATAGGGAGGGGGTAAAATCACCGTTACGTAATTTGTGCACGGCCCCACATCTGACTGTTGCTCCTTTTTGATTTCGAATCAAAGTGCAAAACCTGGGTTGGACGTTCGAAGGCGTCAACCCGTCCTATTTGCTTGATAAAGTTTCTACGGAAATATCTCAGTCGATTTCTCCGGCCGTGTATGAACGCTTTAGGTTAGGCATTTGCATGTATCTAAGTCCCCAGCCTGTAAACAGTGCGTAAGGACAATGGTTACAAAATGAAAAGCCGAAAAATATTTTTTTTACGATATCTTTCATCAGTTTTGTATTAAAGTCGAGCAAAAACAATTTTTATTCCAGTCCTGAAGGTATGAAAATGGAAAACATTAGAAAACAACAACCTGGAATGGATTTACTACGTGTAAGATGTAGTGACAACATCGCCCCATACCCATCCTTTTCTGCCTAATGTGCTTTTCCGTTTGTCTGCATCTTATACACGGCTGCTTGGCCCCCTAAGGATATGCTTAGGAACCTGTATTTTGTAGGTGTAGGATGTGTCTATTAGATTAAAATAGGTTTTTCATTTAAAAAGAAAAAATTGTTAGACCGAACCGTCAATAAAACATATTATCTTCTTCACCTTTAAGGTGATCCGTGGTAGAAATTCACTGATCTATTACAACACCAAGTGCGTCCCTGCTTTCATTCGAACACCCGCTGAGTCGCAATAAATGCTTATCGGCCATGAATAATAATGAGTCTCTTAGATCGGTGGTCAGACTATAAGATTTTTCTAATTGCTGGCACAAGCCAAATGATTTAAGTGTCACGAGGAACATCGAAGTTTTTTTTTTGAATATGATCATAAGTCCAAACTGTGTTTTTTTATTATTTTTGGCATTACTAATTATTAGTATTTGTATATTTTGCTAATCTGTAAGAAAAAAAGAAGAACAATATTATAATTAATAGATATTTGAAATGCGAATCTCTGTCTAGATGTAAGCACAATTTTATTGCAGACCCGATATCCATAATGAGGGTTGTTTTACAACTTCTATGTATCTGCATTCCCGTTAGTAAAAAGTCCGTCGATCAAAATATATGATATCACCAAAACATTTCACCAAGTTTGTATATTTCCTATTTAGTATTGTGCCTGTACCCAAATCCGGCGAAGCAGAGGCCTTCTTCAAAAGGTGCCGATACCGCCATCACCATTCAAACCCCCCTGTGCCCGCCACATCTCTCTCTAGGCCTTTTTCTTAAGGCCGAGCGTAAAACTTCTGGGTTGAAAGAGAAGAGGTATTTCAAATATTTTTTTAGAAATATGATATCTACTTATACAGAGTGTTTTTAAAGGCCCATTTAGGTAATAGAGGACGTCAAAGTTAGTAGGTGATCCGTGGTCAAACTAGGATTAAGGTTTATGTATCTACACGCTCTGTTGAAAACTACTTGGCTTACGCATTTCTTTCTAGGATTCAATGAAATTAAAACGCAGAAAGCAACTATTTATCGATACTTTATTTTCTTTACCAAGGCTTTAGAGAAAAGAAAACTTGTTTTTTTCGCTAAAGTAGGGAAATATAAAAAATAATTGATAATGGAGTTCTTGCAAACAAAACCATATCCGTTTTTTTTTCGCTACTTAAGTATCTTTTTTGGCCTCAAACTTAAATCGCACAACAACATTTTCCGTGGACGAGGTGACGTCACCAGGTCCGTCTGTAACTTCAGAGCAGTCCTTGGGACCTGTTTTTCTCATTAGCCTGTGGGCGCTGACCAATCAAGATTTTTATTTAAAAAACAACAAAGTGAATCTCGTGTCCGCAAATAAAAATTAAAGTAACACTCGTGGCATATCGGACAAAGCGTTTTTTGTTTCTCACTTCATTACGTCCAGGCCTCCAATGTCTAATTGAGAATCCAGACACCTACAGACCTGTTTCATCCTTATTAGAAATCATCAGGGAATCATAGGATTGTTGAGGCTACACAGGCACCATGCACACCTCTCAAATTTAAAACAAAAAGTTTGTAATCCGCGGAGACGTAGTACCTGTGTGCGCCACCTGTCGAATAAACTGAGAAACAAAAACATCAAAATTGAAAAGTGCAGAAGACCGTAAATACAGAATCCTGTACCTTTCAGCAGATTATAAAGAAGAAACCTTTAAAAGAATAATTTTGTCTGTTCTGCGCAACAAGCCTCCTCCGGAGCGATTGCGTGCTGATGCCTTAAAATTAGGGCCACGTAGTATGAAGCTCCTATTGGGGGTGGTGCTGCTGTGAACGTTACCTCTTTTTAAGAGTCATGTTACAGTGACCTTATAATTTTACATGGTTCTTCTTTATAACCTGCTGAAAGGTACAGGATTCTGTATTTACGGTCTTCTGCACTTTCCAATTTTGAGGTTTTTGTTTCTCAGTTTATTCGACAGGTGGACGTCTCCGCGGATTACAAACTTTTTGTTTTGAATTCGAGAGGTGTGCATGCTGGCTGTGTAGCTTCAACTGCCAGGTACAATCCTATGACTCCCTGATGATTCCTAATGAGGATGAAACAGGTCGTAATGAAGTAACAAAAACGCTTTGTCCGATATGCCACGAGTGTTACTTTAATATTTATTTATATGGTCAATTGGCAGGCGCATCTGTTTTTTTAACTGGTTTTGGCGTTTTATTTACCAGTAAACCTACCTATTTGCTGTATAAACCCAGCTTTAGAGCATAAAAAATGTAATTTTCTCTACCATAAATACTTGTAGCGAAGTCACTAAACATCCTATAAAAATATCCCCGGTCCAAACTTATTTTTTTGGAATTTAAACACACTTTAAAAAAGGCAGTCTTTATTTACCTACCTATTTTACCAGTTGATCGAGCACTTAACCTTCAGACCGAAGACACATCAAACTTAGTATAGTATAATTTTTAAAGATCACTAAAATAATCATTACAATCAAAATAACTATATAATAAAAAAAGATAACGAAAATTTAAGCAATATTTATTCGAAAAAAGAAAAAGATACGGC
This sequence comes from Oxystoma pomonae, assembly GCA_963921995.1. NCBI lineage: Eukaryota > Metazoa > Arthropoda > Insecta > Coleoptera > Brentidae > Oxystoma > Oxystoma pomonae. The sequence continues at coordinate 84,520,679 of OY998168.1, read as the reverse complement.
TTATTTTTTCTAAATCGGGTTCATTCTTTAGGGTGGGCCAAAAAAAATGGGACTTTTTTAATTGTTTATTACTTAAAAAGTATTTGTCCGATTTGAAAACCTTTGGTCATTTTGAAAAGCCAGTACATTAAAATTTTGGAATATGATGTTAAAACTGACATTTTGTAAAAATCCAAGATAGCGGCAATTAAAAAAAAATAGGTATTTTTGCGCCACTGGTGCATAACTAACAATATATTTCGAAAGCCATGTTTTTCCTTAGTTTACTCATGTATCGCCTATTAAAATTGGGTAAGAAATAAGGAAGATATAAATTGTTTAAGTAAGTGGGTTCGGTAAGCCTAATTCATTCAAGTCGAAAAAAAACATCATTTTTGCTTGGCTCTGCTTTTCGATGAATTTGTTCGATTTTAATAGTGCTGACCATTTTGAAAAGCCAAGATTTTAAGATTTATTAGGCTCTTGGCGAAATTGACATTTTTAAAAATCAAAGATAGCGGACAATTTTAAAAAATAGGTGTTTTTGACCTCCATGCATTAATGCATTAAAATTACTTAACTTATATTGACTATATATTTAAAATTTTCCGCCATCGTTGATTTTTACAAAATGTCAATTTTGCCAAAAACTTAATAAATTTTGAAATCTTGGGTATTCAAAATGGTCAGCACATTTAAAATCGAACATATACATTGAAAAGCAGAACCAATCAAAAATGATGTTTTTTTCCAACTTGACTGAATTAGACTTATCGAACCCACTTACTTAAACAATTTATATCTTCCTTATGTCTTACCCGATTTTAATAAGCGATACATGAGTATACTAAGGAAAAACATGGCTTTCGAAATATATTTTTAGTTATTCACCAGTGGCGCACACCAAAAATTTGCAGGGGGGTTCAAAAATTTTAATGTTCTGGCTTTTCAAAATGACCAAAGGTTTTAACATCGGACAAATACTTTTTAAGCAATAGATAATTAAATAAAGTTCAGTTTTTTTGGCCCACCCTATATAAGTACCTCACTTAATTTCAAACTTTCGAGTAAAATTAAATCGAAAAAAATCCTTCAAATATTTTTGTTTAAAATTTGAAAATGAAGAACCGTGCAAACTATCAGCTAAAATGCTTGGTTTTCCCGGGGCACCCTGTAAACATTTTAAAAATGTTGAAGAAAGGCGCTGCGTTGCCAGTTGGAGTGGGGAGAAACTGTTATAAAGTTCAGGACGACTTGTAACAAGAAATAAAAAATAAGTTTTTTCTCTGTCTTTTTGCCGTTGCCGGTTATTCCACTGAAAAAAAGACATTTTATCAATTCCATACGGTACTTTTCAATTCACATTTCTTACTTTTTTCCCCAGAGTTTTTTCCGGTCTCTTGCAGACTGGACTGCAGATGAAATTCCATAAGATTATCGCATATTTGACCGAACATGAGATTCTGAAAAAAATTTCATGCTCGATTTCAAAAATATTATCATAGATAATGGAAGATTGTAGTTGAATTTATTGGTGAGCGTCCTTAATACAAGCAAGTAGATTAAGAAGGATTCGGAGACTTCTGAAAATTTTTGCTGTTCTGAGGATACCCAGGAAGGTCGAAACTAGTTATCAAAATTAAAGACATATCATAATGAAAGCACAGATTTTTAAATCGTTCTAAATATTTTTGGATATGTTTCGCAGTGCGCAGGATGGTGGCGTTTTCCTTAAGGGGAGGGGCTTAGTAGGTGTGGGAAAGACTTATTAATATTTTAAAGCAAGGGCCGACGTTGTTTTCCTTGAACATTTTTAGCGCCGCTGGCAAAATTTTTTGCAATTTAAGTAGAACGCAGGGATGGAAGCTAGGTCAGTGTGTCAGTAAAAGTAAGTATTTTCGCGATGGTCAGTATTTATTCAGTATTCGGATAAATTGGTCAGTAAAGTCTTTTTACTGAAAAAGCAAAATAAATAATTTTGAAATAATGTTCTCGATTGTTGCAGCAATCCTGTAGCATTAGAAGTTCCCAGTTTCGAGAATATTCTTTTTCTCATCTGTTATATTTTAAGATTGCTAAAAAGCTGTCTTAGAACAATTTTTTTCCACTACTTCACTCTTTTCCTTCAAACGTGAGGCCTTTCAAAAAAAATTCCTTTGGGCATTGAGACATCACACTGTTCATGCTTGTGTTTTTTTAAAGTATAATTGTAAAATTGAATAAAATGTCCTCAATGCAAAACTGACTCAAATACGCGGTCAGAAAAAGTAAGTATGGTCAAGCGCAAAGAATCACGGTCAAGTGGACAAGGGCGGATAAAGGCGATCCCCCCCCCTTTATAACTGATTCAACTCATATTTTCTTTAAAAAATTTCAAAAAACATAAAAAGTTTTTTTTAAAAATTTGCCTGCGGCGGTACACATCGTTGATTGGTACCATTTTATTTAAATTTCTGGGATAATTTTGGAAACAAATTTAGAATTAAGTCTTGTTCCGCCGAAAGTTTGCGCCTTTGCGTTTAAATAAAAATAAATTTAACCCTTCAGAGCACAAATCAAGAATTTTGATTTTTTTTTATGGGAACTCCAAACGTGATTTTTTAAGTAATTGTTACTTTTTTCGAAGAAAGAAAAAACAGTATTTTTTTTTTGAGTTTCTAAACATACTGTTTTTGGAAAATTTTCAAGAATCTCATTTTTAAAGAGTATAAAAACTGGCGATGCTTATTTTGATTGTTAAACTTAAAAATTGGATACTTTGTCAATTTTAAGTGTGGCATAAATGCGGAAAATTGTCAAAGAAGTTGAAAAAAAAACGAAAAACGAAAATCTTCTCTTATTAGTAAAATTCTTTGTAAGAAATAAAAAATAGACTTTCTTAGTAGTAAGTTTATAGGCTTTAAAATGATGTATGCTATGTATATTAAAAACAGCAAAGTTTGAAGGGTGGGCGTTGGCTTGCTAGAAGAAGCCCAGATAAATAAAAACTTATTTATGCCTAGTTTTTTTATCAGATTTTTGGTCAGTATTTTTTTTCATTTTGGTCAGTAGGTCAGTAGAAAAACGATTGTAACCCACTTCCATCCCTGAGAATGCTTTTTAAATATTTAATGTGATACAAAAATTATCGCATAGTGGATTAGTTTAGCTGCAAAAAGGGGCTGCCATGTCACTAAATAAGGCATGATGGTTCTGTGCCTACAGAAATTTAATTGTAACCAAGACAATGCTGCAGATATACTGTTTGTGATTCAATACCTGTCGAGGAATTAGCCAGAGAAGTAGTCGTGTAACAATCGTCTGTGTCTACTGGATATAAATGAGCTTAATTTTAGGCGTGTCTGTTCAAACTTGCGTTATCTGTGCTGAACGTATGTTTAGTATGGCCGACATTAAAGGCACCACAAAGAGAAAAAGATGAAAAAGTGTAAGCAATGAATGAACGTGTTGTATACTCCAACGTATGCTAGACCGCAATACCACAGCCTCATATATTAAATTCTTTAGATGCCTTTTTGACTTTAGAATGTTGAAAATAGTAAATCTTGGCACTTTTAAAATAATACACAGCAAATTTCAAGGTTCAAATTATAAAAGTCATTAAACATGAGAATATACTTTATGCATATTAATAACTAGAATTTTTTTTCTGGATTAATAAGGGGAAATCTTTGGAAATCGCATGATATATGTCAAAAATTTCCACGGAAATAGCATCTTATATCTTTATATTAGATTTTTTAATGTTTTAAATGAAATTTGTCCTCTGATGGAAATATGCAGTTTCACTCGGTATATCCTTATCAGAATATAACGCGTCCGTGTCAGATTTCCTTCTCAGAAATTTTTGAAAATTTCGTTTTCAGCCAATTTTTTTTAACAAAAGATTTCGTGAATGACGCCGGAAAAAATCCCTCACCCTACGGGTTCGTTATATTACTACTGAAAATTGTTTATTACTACTGAAAATTGTTGTCTTGAAAATTTAGAAAATACTTAAATATTTTTTGTGAAATTTTGTAATATTAATTAGCCTTTATTTCAACAATGGTATAACCGCTTATATCCGCAAAGAGAGACCCAAAATCGTTTTATTTTATGCTTAGCAATAATACCCTACTTATGCTACTTAAGTTTTTCCCAAAGAATTAGGGAAGTTCATGCACTCTAGTCCCCCTAAAGCATTCTTTTATTTCTTTCGCATTTTTCCGTCCGCCTGTCTCTTAACAGAGAAATTGAAGGCTCTTGCACAGTACCGTACTGGGCACGTATTCTTGACGGCCTGTGAGATGAGGTGACTACGTCACCGGTGAATATTTGCAACTCTCACTTTTCACATGGTTCAAAGCAGGTGAGAAGTGAGCAATTTGTTTACACTCACGGGCACGGGTGTCAAGAATAAAGCCCCCGAAATTAAATGCAGAAACATGATTTTCTTGGGAAGGAAGAGTATTTAACGCTATCTGAGTGGTCCATGAAATTGTCATAAATACTTCAAAGCAACAATTATATGGTCATAAAAAGGAAAACTGTTTAATCGGTACCTTCGATATACAGACTAGTCAACGACTTCCGTTTTAGCTGAGCACAACAACGAAGCACAAGAATTCGGTGGGTGATATTAAGATGGGAATTATACAATATTGAGAGACTAGTGAAACAAAATAATGATTTTATTTTGATAACAAGATGATTTGGCCTGTTTAGTTTTTGCACGGGCCTCTTACATGTTCTCAATGAGCTCGCAACCAAGGTACGAATCGACGCGTCCGATTTGCGCCGATTTGGCCATTTACTTCTTATATGCCTCTATTTTTAAAAATGATCACCCCTGCAAAATTTCAGCTAATTCTGATGTTTAGTTTTCCCTGTGTACTCTGGCAAAAGATTAAAAAATTAAAGATCAAGGCGTTGCCAGTTGTACTTTTTTTTACTTAAAATCTGGGGAGAAACTATAGCCTTAAAACAAAAATTTTATTTAACTTCACAGTTTCTGGCTGTCTTGTCTATCAAATCTTGCGATTCATTTTTGTTATGTATGTCCGATAACAATACAATATTATGAAGAAATTTGGGGTAGGGGGTGGTTGAGGAATGTAAAGGGAGTAAATTAATACAATATCACAACTTACTTCGACCCTTCCCTACCGTAAGCCTGGCAACGTAGCAATTGAATTCGTGTCTATCGGTTCAAATCATTTTCGGCCAGATTGGGGTTCTTGAATTTTGTGATTCGGCATTATTATGTTTCTATCAAATAATTTTCGTTAAAAATATTTTCTAACATTTTGTGTTTGTATAAAAATATGTTTCGTTTAAATTTAATTCTATGCATATATTTTCTAGCTATTTGATTTTCCCGTCATTTCATTTTCGAGACAATTTTTTCGGACCAATTATGTTCTGTTATTTTAAATTCTGACAAATTATGTTTCTGCCAAATTTGGTTTCGGGTTTTTTATAGGGACTCCAGTGGGTCATTGTCTAAATAAAATGGAACGGGCTGTAATATTCATTTTATTTCGATATTTTGGCAAACTATAAAAACGCTTTTTCAAAAATAATTTAAATATACACCCCTGTGCAGGAAAACCCTGAAACTCAATTGTCATTGGCCACCTATTTTGACACCGGAAAATGGAAAATCGTGGGAAAACCACCGATAAATCCGATAAAAGGAATTTCTCCATTTTCCAGTTAGATTTTGCCAAATGCGTTTGTCTTGTTCTTGTCCCCGAGTGAACCCTAAGTAATGTTCTTCGTAGGCTGAAGTGTAAATTTTGATTTACTGAATAATTTATGTGTTTTTTTTCGAAAGTTTACGTTTTAGTTGGAAAGAAAATCTCCTTAACTGTAAGTTTTAAAAGAACAACTATTGTTATAAGGAACTGGCAGATCAAGTCAATAGAGACATAAAGATATTTGTAACTCATCGCGGTATACGTATCCGCATCCAGCGAGAACCAACCACATTGATTGGTCAGAAACTTGTAGCACGTTCGAAAAGAGCAGATATATGCTAATTAAGGTGTTTCTGAACGCAATAGGTGCTGAGATTCGATACGTGCCGTAACGATACGTGATAACTAACCCCCCCCCCCCGAAGTCAATTCCTGGGTGCGCTACTGTATAACCAACATAAACAATTCACAGCCAACCAAACTAATATCAAGGGCACTTCCAAGCCTAAAAGTAATATTTAATTTTAAGAAAAAGAACCTTTCAAAATTTTCCCTTGCGCCCAGTAAATACACACGGAATATAGAATAGAATAGAATATTCCTTAGGTATATGATAAGAATATTTACTACAAAATACTCTAAGAATATTTGTATATATTCTTGTCATATACTTGTATCATTCGTGAAATATTCTCTTCTGAATGTTAAATTTTAGAATATTCATTCCAGAATATTACAAGTCTATACAAATATTCCTTTTGCGTTCTAACTATATTTTAGTAAATAAATATTTTTAGTAATTAGAATCTTTAGTAAATAAATCCTTTAAAAAAATTCTTTATCTTTTGAGGATATTTCTAGGGATATATAGAAATGAAATCTTCTTTTGAAGCGCATAAATAGCGCATTAATGGAAAGCCCTTACGGAATATTCTTAGAATGTGTTAATGGGATTATTGAACACAAAAAATATGAATGTATTTTTTATAATCTTTTTAAAAAAGCCAAAAGCAAATATTCTTTTGTAGTAGAAAATTGCATATTTATAGAACATATTTTCCAAATATTTTTAGAATATATTCTTAGGAATATAGTTTTCGTTTGTTAAGGTTCATCGTTAGAGTCGAGATGGCGCCCCGCTCGGTACACTTTTCAACACAATCCATGATGATTTATTTGTAACTGTTAGTTGAAAAGCATATCTTTAGCGGTTTATTTTTTTTTGTGTAAACATTCTCTCCTAAAAAGGACGTTTTTAAGTAGAAATGTTCTTAAGAATACCCTGCTAAATGTTATAAGAACATTAGACAAAATCTGAAATGAGCATTCATCAAAATGTTACATGAGCGTACTAAAAAATATTACAGTAATTATTGTAACCTTATTATATAGGGTGGGCCACAAAATTCCGCACTTTTTGGATTGGCTATAACTTTTGACATGATTACTCGATTTTAAAATATATTGACTTTTTGAAAAGATAAAACGTTAGTTTTAGAAAATGTGTCATTTTCACCCCCCCCCCTGAAAAAAATTTATGTGCGACACTGAACAAACTCTAAAGCTTCCACTACAAACGCCCATTGTTTCTGTGTATATTGAAGTATGATTTAATTAAATCAGTTGGGAAATAAAAAAGTTATAAGTTTTTTGACTACGAGTGTTTTGGCTTCGCATTGAAAAAAATCACAAAATTACATACATTTTCCAGTTGCTATATCTTTTGACCTAATTATTTAATTAAAAAAAAATACTAATAATCTAAATACCCATTACTTTTTTATTTCTTATTCCATTTAGTTAGGCGATACCTGGATATACGAAGAAAAAAGGGAGATTTGGAAATGCTAACTTTTATTTTGTCCAGTGTCTTACTTTAAAAAAAATAAGGCGTATAAAAGCTAACCCTTTTTAAAACTATCCGCATCCTGATTTTTTTTAATGTCAAATTTTGAACAAACAGACGCAACTCTCATGTTTTGCCTCTTTAAACAATTTTTTTTTTAGTTAACTAATCAGGCCAAAAGTTACAGCAAATTAAAAAATATGTAATTTTGTGATTTTTTTCCAATGTTAAGCCCAAACAATCATAATCTAGAAGCTTATAACTTTTTCATTTCTTAACCGCTTTAAGTAAGTGATACGTCAATATACACATACACAACGAGCATTTGTAGTAAAAGCTTTAAAGTTTGTTCATTGTCGCACATAAATTTTTTCCAGGGGGGGGAGTGAAAATTACACATTTTTTAAAACTTCCGCCACCTTGGATTTTTGAGAAATTGTAATTTTCAACTGAATCGAAAAAGTATCACGTTTCATCTATCTAAAAAACTAATTAATACCTTTAAAAATCAAGCACTTATGTCAAAAGTAATAGCCAATCCAAAAAGTGCGGAATTTTGTGGTCCACCCTATATTTAAAATGTTACAGGAATATTCGTTTCTCGAAAAAATTTAATTTGTATTCCTGTAATGTTCCTTGAACATAATTCATAATTGGTGTTTTGTCGTAACGTTCTCAATATTTGTAAAATGTTTGAAAAAAAAAATGTAACAAGAATATTATAAATAAATAACACGTGAAATACCCGCTCTGTAGGAACGCCTGTGGTTTATCAAACCAGGAATTTATCAGACCGTATTTCATTCACCATAGAAACTGCAATTCGTCAAACCAATTTTTTTATCCGAACCTTATTTCATCAAACCCATTCAATAACAAATTCGAAATTTAACAGACCCGTTTTTAATCGAACCAGTGTTCATCAAACTCATTCAATATCAAACCCGGAAATCGTAAAACCCGTAATTTATCAGAAAAGTTTTGCTAAATTGATTGCGCATTCGCCAATAACACATGAATGCAAGACGGGTGAATGCAACTGACATCTAAGGGTTCCTAAGATTTTCCTTAGGGATAGGATTTCAATAAATCAAACAGAAATGGCATTGAAAGTTCTGCGCGCACAAAAGAAACAGGTATATTGAGCAATGGTGCTAGTTTGTTATTATCTCCGGACTGCTTTCATGAGAAAAAATTGTCGCCACTCTTTCATTGTGAGCATAAATCATAGTTGCAATAATAACCGTTGACAAGATGTCTGCAAATTCCGCTAGATGGCGGCCACACCATGAGATTAAAAATTAGATGTTTTCAGGTCCAAACCACAGCTTTTTCTTGCTTAAAGGAGGCGGCAGGGTCCATTATTTACGATACTGAGCGATAAACTCGTGAGGTTGCTAACATTAGAAAGAAATATCTTCGCTTTTAATTAAATTTCTTTCCATTCTGTTCTACTAGTGACATCTATCCGGAAACGGCCAAACCATGCAGCTAGCACTAGCAGCCAAAGAAATCAATAAACGGCGCTGTTTTTCCTGCAGAGCTTTTTGCTTGCGATATTATTGACTTTAAATAAAGCTGGCCCTACACTACATTTGATATTTTCGAGGTGTTTTATGACATGATCTCGAAACATGTAGCGAACCAATTCTTCAAAACTAGCGGGAGGGTAAAAGCGAAAAATAAGGGGCTGCCAATATTTGTAACACTCAAAAAGGGGTGAAAAGATTTATTTAGATCTGTTTCTTTACAAAAAACGTTTTTTTTACGAAAAATTTGAGCTCTGCCACTTTTTTTATTTTTTTCTTCAACTTTCTCGAAATTTTCGTCATACCGTAGAAAAAAATTATTTCCCCCATGGTCATACTCTACTTTTATTCGAAAAAATTTAGAAACAGAGACGGGATCAGTTTTCCTAAAACGGGGGATCTTGGTTTCGAGTGAGAAGATAAAGGGCGCCGCAGGCAAAATTTTTTTAATTTAATTAGCCGAACGCAAAAATGTTAGAAAAACAAAGCACGAAATAAAAATGGCGCCGCTTACAATTTCTTTTCAAAAATTACGTAATTTCGGGAACGCAAAGAAATAGGTCTAAAGAGTATAATTTTTAAGAAAAAAATATCAATTTTCTCGCCCTCCTCCACTGGGACTACAGGGGCCGTACACAAATGGTCATAAGGGGGAGGGGGGTTACAAAACGTTACGTAGGGGGGAGGGGGGTTTTCTACAGCGTTTGCATTTGTGTGAAACTAAGAAAATTTGGAATGAAAATAAGTGAAAAGTTTTTTTTTTTTGGGGGGGGGTAGTGGTCTTGAAATCGTTACGTAATATTAGGGGAGCGGCGTGCCAAACCATTACAAAACATTACATAGGGAGGGGGTCAAAAATTGGTAAAATCACCGTTACGTAATTTGTGCACGGCCCCACATCTGACTGTTCCTCCTTTTTGATTTCGAATCAAAGTGCAAAACCCGGGTTGGGCGTTCGAAGGCGTCAACCCGTCCTATTTGCTTGATAAAGTTTCTACGGAAATATCTCAGTCGATTTCTCCGGCCGTGTATGAACGCTTTAGGTTAGGCATTTGCATGTATCTCAGTCCCCAGCCTGTAAACAGTGCGTAAGGACAATGGTAACAAAATGAAAAGCCGAAAAATATTTTTTTTTACGATATCTTTCATCAGTTTGGTATTAAAGTCGAGCAAAAACAATTTTTATTCCAGTCCTAAAGGTATGAAAATGGAAAACATTAGAAAACAACAACCTGGAATGGATTTACTACGTGTAAGATGTAGTGAGAACATCGCCCCATGCCCATCCTTTTCTGCCTAATGTGCTTTTCCGTTTGTCTGCGTCTTATACACGGCTGCTTGGCCCCCTAAGGATTTGCTTAGGAACCCGTATACACAAACTATTGAAGGCATATTCGGCGGCCGGCTCTGCATATGATATGAATATTAAGTAATAAAAAAGAATATTTCTGGAATATTCCTGTGTTCCGAAAGAATAGCCTTGTCATATTATAAGAATGTTTTTGTGTTTACTGGGCGGTGCTATAAATCATTCTTATTTACGATTTTAGTTTAATTTTACACAATCACTGTCATTGTCAGTGTCAAAAAACTGATCCGCAGCAATTTGTAATGGCGTGTACCTATGTATAGCTCATTACCCTCTCCACATAGGCCGATCAGCTCTTATCGTTTTAGTGTCCTTTTATCCACCTTCGCCGCCATTTTGACAGAAAACTAATGGTTTATCTGTCACTTTTGAGTGAAAATGGCGGCGAAGGTGGATAAAAGGACACTAAATCGGTATGAGTTGATCGGCCTATCTGGAGAGGGTACTGGTATAGCTATGAATAGCTATAGCAGCTAGACTTCGCCACTGATGTATCTTCTCTTTATCTTAATTTCTTTTTGATATATTCGTAAAAAATTATTTCTTCCAATAAAGACGATTTTACTTTACTTTACATACTCTTTTTGCTCTAACAAATTATTACATACTCTTTTTACTCTAACAAATTATTAGTCCGTTAGTTTTTTAAAAAAACTGGAAAAATGTTTTATGAAAGTCCCTGGGTTGTTTGCAACTATGGTAAGGAATACCTGTGCAAAATATTATAGGACTGTGCCCCCCTTGAGGGCCCCACGGACCCATTTTCTATATTTTTAATACGTTAACGCATATGTTTGGCATTTTGCAAATATCTCCTGTACTATTTACTTTTGACATATGAAGCGTATGTCATTATAAATAGGACCAATTTTAGCAGGTTAATTATTGTGGCACCAGTGGCGTTCGTAATTTAAAAAAGACTTATTTTTTTTGCACTTTAAATTTTTTCCTGTTTTTACATTTTTTTAAAATCGGGTAACGTGCGGGGTAACCCAAAATAACTTAAAAACCTCTTCAAACTTTGTTCTTTTTAAAAAGGTAAAAGTTTTAAAAATAAGATTAAAACCAAAAGCACAAGATGACATTAAATTAGTATTAGTTGTGAAAATTTGCTTTTTTTAGTTTTTGGCATGAACATGTCGTTTTTGTTGGGAAATGCAGAAAGATAATTTTTTTCCGTTTTTTCTTTTTTATTTATACAAAAGACACTTACCGTCGCTGTTGGATGTACTGTTAGTCTATATATGATGAAAACTTAGAGTTTGCGAGACGCTCAAACGTAAATAATTGGATTCAGAAAAAAATGACGTTTTTTCTTAGATTTTGGATTTGTGACGTTCCTTATCAATATGAGTAGAAGATCTGAGCTGATTTTGATCGGACCTACCTCATTTTGTATTTTCCTCTTTTTTTCAAAACCTTCCAGGTTAAAATTCTTCATTGACGATTTTTACTATATGACTTGGAACTTGGAATGTGTAATAATGTGTACGCATACACAAATGTGTAAAACTTTGCTGTAACGACTAGAATGAGGGAGGGAGGGGAGGGGGGGTTATTTTTTTTCTAATTTACAATTTTACTTTGGGTCAATTCCATAAACAAAAAACTGTATATTTCGGCAATAGAATATATTTTTCGGCGTGCATAATAATAATTATAATGCATTAAAATGCAATTAATCCTAAAACTGTCATGTGCCTGTAATTAATCGTAAAACTGTCATGTGCCAAAAACTGAGCTAGTGGAGACTGTAAGGGGGGAGGAGTACGACTGTAAAATCATTACGTAACGGCGAGAACGAGGGAGGGAGGGGGGGGTAAAAAACTGTGTATTTCGGTAATAGAATATATTTTTCGGTGACCAGAAACATCTTTCACCCGTAAAAATCAATCAAATCGTGTTGCAAGGCTATACTAAAAGTCATATAGCAAAAATTGACAATGAAGAATTTTAACCTGGAAGGTTTTGAAAAAAAGAGAAAAGAGGAAAAGACAAAATGAGGTAGGTCCGATCAAAATCAGCTCAAATCTTCTACTCATAAGGAACGTCACAAATCCAAAATCTAAGAAAAAACATCATTTTTTCTGAATCCAATTATTTACGTTTGAGCGTCTCGCAAACTCTAAGTTTTCATCATATATAGACTAACAGTACATCTAACAGCGACGGTAAGTGTCTTGTATAAATAAAAAAGAAAAAATGGAAAAAAAAATATCTTTGTGCATTTCCCACCAAAAACGACATGTCCGTGCCTAAAACTAAAAAAAAGCAAATTTTCACAACTAATACTAATTTAAACCCATCTTGTGCTTTTGGTTTTAATCTGATTTTTAAAACTTTTACATTGTTGGAAAGAACAAAGTTTGAAGATGTTTTTAAGTTATTTTGGGTTACCCCGCACGTTACCCGATTTTAAAAAAATGTAAAAACAAGAAAAAATCTAAAGTGCAAAAAAAATAAAATTGTCTTTTTTTAAATTACGAACTTTACTGGTGCTACAATAATTAACTTGTTAAAATTGTATTTATTTTCCTAGACAGGGAAATCTGTCCTATTTATAACGACATAGTACAGGAGATATTTGCAAAATGCCAAACGTATGCGGTAACGTAGTAAACATATAGAAAATGGGTCCGTGGGGCCCTCAAGGGGGGCGCAGTCCTATAATATTTTGCACAGGTATTCCTTACCATAGTTGCAAACAACCCTGGGACTTTCATAAAAGTTACACATTTTTGAAGTTTTTTAAAAAAACTAACAGACTATATGGTCACACCACGGATCACCTATACTCTGTGGTCACACTACCCTGAACGCTTGTACTATGTGTTATTTTTATTTACATTTTTGTATTTTTGATGCATCTAAACACCACTGGGAGTGTACATGCAATTAACCTGAAAATTTAACGGTCTATATCACGGAGTTAACGGCTAAATTTTTCGAATTTATGGGATCGGAACTATTTTCGCTTCTCCGACTTGTAAAAGCCGTGTTAAATGCTTTTCCTTTGATCAGACACCGACTGAAAAATTGTTATTGCCGATTGCTGGACAGAGAAATCACAGGGGAATAGAATGCGTTTCGACGAGAGCGCATCCAAATTTTTGTAAACTCCACGAGTGCCGCCATTTTGATGCTAGCTTCCCGTGAAATTAATTTTTGATGGCTAAGTTAACCAACCTGTGGTTTTTTTACTGACACTTGCGTCCAGTTTGGCTTATTTTGATTTCGGCTAAAAAATCTATTCGGATTTTTTTCGAATGTGTTGCGTTTTTCTTTGCCATTTATGTATTTTTTGTACTTTTTTCGACTTTAGTTAGACACGTGTTGTGTTTTATTATATAACTAAAAATAGATGGAATGATAATACTCCCTGAGAAATTTCACAAAAATGACCGCTTTATGTTGGTTACAGTTATGAGCCTAAAAGAACGTAGTCACATCAATCGAATCGGTTTGACATTTTTTTAATGTATCTTTTCCGCAATCAGTAATTGGTATTTTTTACCATGATTTTTCGTAATATATTAAAATTTTATTTTTTAAATTTTTGTTAATAGAAAAAGTTATATCATTTTTAAACGGTTTCAAGTTCTCCTGTAAACATGATATATATTTGCTTGTTTTTTTTATTAGGCACACACTTGTTTGACCAAACCAAAAGTTACTAGGATGTTATTGCGTTGTTTTTTAGTCAAAATAAAGTGTTTCCGGCTTCTTTGCGTGTTTTTGCTAAAAATATAAGGTGGGATTTACTAAAAGGGTTTAGTCTATTTTAAAACGGTCCTAAGTTTAAGTGAAATTTTTGGTTTTAAGCATTTTAAACCAGCCCTTCTTGAGTTTTGGACATAGTTTGATTTATAAGAAGAATTTTAATAAATTTGTTTATTGAATAATCATCTTAACACAATCTTTTGTTGGATTTAAGAAGAAAGTTTCAATTTAGAAGAAAAGAAAATTAAAACATTTAAACCCACGCGGGGTGTAAATAGTAAACACTGTGTAGAATAAATTAAAATTGGGGCTATATGTCACTCTAATTAAAACTTACCCTTATTCGTTAATTTTTCCTATTAATACCTGATGTCACGTAACGATTTATATGAGTAATAATAAAATAAGGAGTAAATTAATTTTGTATTTATTTAAAAAGTGTTTTTATTTATGAAATGTATTAAAAAACTTAAATGCAAGTTTTTCTTACATTCCTCTCACTGTTGAAATGTCAGTTTAAAAATAATAGCGCTGCGTTCAATCACAAACAGCAAGTTCGGATCTTTTACCTCTGCTTGCACCTCGGCTTGCACCAACCTCTACTGATGAAAGCTACAGCTTTAAAACGAGTGGGCTTTGAGTAATGAAAGTTTTTTTGACTGAGCTTTTAGATAACCTCAATGTTTTACTTTCAGTTTGTAAATAAATTAATATAGTTGTTTTGGGTTTTTTTGTTTGGTATAATTTTCGTGCATAATCAGTGACATTCACTTATGTTTGTTTTGCCTCGTAGTGTCCTCATAAATATATTTTTTGTACTGAAAACGGGTTCAAAATATGGCGTTTTTCTGGACAAAATAGGAGGAGTTTTATTGGTTAATGAACAACTTGGGGTATTAAATAAGGTAAATTAGTCCTTGTAAAAACGGTTACTTAGGGAAATTATAAACGAACTTAGTACCAAATGCCACATAACAGTCCTTTCTGGGGGCTATAAATTTAAACCACCCCCCTGAGGTGGTCTAAAAAATCACCAACTTTATAACCTCAAACACAAATAATGAAGCTATTATTTGCCAAATTTTTGGCGTATTCGCCGTTTGCCATTTTGAAACCTGTAAAAAAAAATAGTTTTAGGGCATTTTTTTCTAAAATATGGTTATTTTAAGAAAAAAAAACAGTTTTTCAGTGATATTTTGCAATAACAATACAAAATAATCAATAACTTTGTGTCTTCTGTATGGGTAAGTGTTTTTTGAAAATTGGTTTTAAAATTTAGTACCCCCCACAGGTGTAAATATTTAGACCTGTGGGGGGTACTATTTTACATCTTAGTAAATCTCACTGATAGTGTTTAGATTGGTTCAGTGTTGTTATACAACCGGAATGACTAGTTGTTTGCCTTGCGATAACTCTTTTTATTATTAGCCTCATAGTTAGGGGAATTTTGTCAATACCAACTGATTTAGGCTCACAAACATTCCACCTATTTGTATTTTCCGTGATTCCCCAGATTTGACAGAAAGCTTAGCGGAAACCTATGCGAAAATGAATTAATGACGGGCTCCAATGCGCATGCGTCAGCTGGAAGTGCGCTGAACGAGAAATGAGGTGATTCGAAGTTACAAACTAGCGCAGGTTCAGATCGAGCCGTCTTTATCCAATTAAACAATACCATGGCAATCTAGATTTTGACCGTTGCCGGTACGCTTTTCTCGCATCCTGGGCTTTTATATACCTAATAGTTTTTGTTATGGATTGTACCCATATACCTATTAGCTTAAATAAATAAATAGCGTCTTACCCAGGCAAACTTGTACAAGGAACTTCTATAATCTGGCCAGCCATGGAAATACCAAAACAAAAGAATTTTTTTTTCGGTTTTGGTCAGTTTCGGCCACGGCCCCTAGAATAGATACGGTCTAGTAATTTTGCCCCACTCTTCGACCCGATGACGACATAGAGATAGCAGCTGATTTTTGTCCGCCATTTAAAAATTGTATGAAGGGTTGACAAATTAAATTAACTTTTCGGATTTTTCTTTTTTTTTTGTTTAAATGATTGATGCAAGACCTATTTTTTGCTTGTATCTTATACAGTAACCTTTTGTCTATAAGTAAATATGATTTATTTTTGGCCTGCATGCGTTGATCTTTTACCAAATAGAAATTAAGACCATTAGTTGGTAATCGATTCCGTCAAGAAACTCATCGGATGAGTTTGAGTTAGTTCGTGTTCGTAGTTCAGAAGTTAGGTTATGTAGTTGTTATTTTTCCTGTTTTGAAGACTTGTACTATGTGCAATAAATCTGATTGCAAATTTAAAACTATAAGGTGCCTTGTTTTTTTGTTTTTTTTTAATTGCAGCTACCTATTACTTAGTTTATACGGCCCGTAAACCGTTTTTATTTTAATGCGGTTTACCTCCAATGCGCATTTCGCCTACTTTTTATTTCCGTCGGAGGTATCGAGTTGGTCGCTTTTTTTCTTTGTTTTGGAAAGCTACAGTTAATCATCAATAGGATTATGTTTCTTCCTCAGTGGCACACACTTATACAGAGTGATTCAAAATTCCCTAGAAATATTTGCACAGTGGTTAGATATCATTAATCTAAGAAAAGTTACGTGATTATTTTGTTTAAATTTTATTTTGTTTCTTTGTTTTTTTTTATCTGAATTTAAGAGTAAAATTTTCGTATTTTTTTGGGAATCGCCTTTAAAATAATTTACCAAGTAAGTAATCGTTTATTTAGCTCAAGTAACTAATAATAGACACTTAAAGTAAATATTTCAACGCATCGGTATCCGTATACCGTATCGCGTTCGAAATAAAGCCAAAATACAGGTTTCAAAATGGCAAATGGTAAATACGCCAAAAATTTGGCACATAATAACTTCATTATTTGCGTTTGAGGTGATAAAGTTGGTGATTTTTTAAACCAACTCAGGGGGGTGGTTTAAATTTATAGCCCCCAGAAAGGATTGTTTTGGGGTATTTGGTAATAAGTTCGTTTATAATTTTCCTAAGTAACTATTTTTACAAGGATTAATTTACATTATTTAATATCCTAAATTGTTCATTACCCAATAAAATACCTCCTATTTTGTCCAGAAAAACGCCATATTTTGAACCCGTTTTCAGCACAAAAATATATTCATGAGGGCACTACGAGGCAAAACAAACATAAGTGAAGCTCAGTGATTATGCACGAAAAATATACCAAACAAAAAAAACCCAAAACAACTATATTCATTTATTTAAAAACTGAAAGTAAAACATTGAGGTTATCTAAAAGCTCAGTCAAAAAAACTTTCCTTATTCAAAGCCCACTCATTTTAAAGATGTAAAAAGTAGAGGTTGGTGCAAGCAGAGGTAAAAGATCCGAACTCGCTGTTTGTGATTGAACGCAGCGGTAATATTTTTAAACTGACATTTCGACAGTAACAAAAATGTAAAAAAAACTTTCATTTAAGTTTTTTAATACATTTCATAAATAAAAACACCTTTTAAATAAATAAAAAATTAATCTACTCCTTATTTTATTATTACCCATTTACATCGTTGTCTGATCAAGTATTAATTGGAAAAATTAATTATCAAGGGTAAGTTTTAATTAGAGTGACATATAACCCCAATTTTAATTTGTTCTACAGAGTGTTTACTATTTAAACCCCGCGTGGGTTTAAATTTTTTATTTTCTTTTCTTCTAAATTGAAACTTTCTTCTTAAATCCAACAAAAGATTGTGTTAAGATGATTATTCAATAAACAAATTTATTAAATTTCTGTTTATAAATTAAACTATGTGCAAAACTCAAGGAGGTTTGGTTTAAAATGCTTAAAACAAAAAATTTCACCTAAACCTAGGACCGTTCTAAAATAGACTAAACCTTTTTAGTAAATCTCACCAAGTGTCTAATAACCAAGAAAGTCTACGTGTGCTGACAATGACCAACACCGTTCTCAACTAAAAAGCCAGTTAACTCATTTTCGTTTTAGTATGCTTTGGTCTTTGATCGGTGCCATATTGACACCAAACTGACAGAAAATCCATGTATTACTTGTCAATTTCGTTATAAAAATGGCAGCCACCGTAGGCTAAAGGGCACTGAGGCGGTAGGTGTTAACTGGCTTTTTAGTTGAAAACGGTGTTGCAATGACATGTTTTATGGTTTTTACGGTAAAGGGTGCTTCTCATAAAATATTAACAATTTTTTAATGCAAATATCTCTGAAACGAAAGAGTTTACAAAAATATATTTTACTAATTCTTGTTCAGAACAACAAATTCTACCTACAGTTAAAGTCTTTCAAAGGAATTTTGAATCACCCTGTAAAGTAATCAAATACAGGACGAATTATTTTAATCAAACAACAACGATCGGCTGCCTCTGTGGATTCGGGTCTTAGCCGATGGCGCTGGCTCGGCGCATGTGCAGAACAAGACAATAAGATATAGCACATAAGATAAACGAGATAGTAGTGGTAAACATGCTTCATTGTCTACGAAAAAAATCTTATTGACCAAGCCAAGACTTAAGTCTGTTAAATATAATATTCAGGGTGGATTCTTTAAATGGAACGGTGCTTCTAGAGGCTTTAGGGAAGAGGTTTAAAAAAACTAAAAGCGAGTCTAATGATTTTTTTACGGACTTTCTGTCCATGATAAAAAAAAAATTGGGGCCCCCAACTGGAGGCCCAGGGCCTAGCAAATATTTTATTTTAAATGAGAAGGTACCACTTGTGGCAGCTTTTTGAAAAGCTTGTTAAAAAAGAAACCTAACGCACTAGGTTCTTTCGACATCTGTCAACCATTGCGTCAAAAATTTAAAAAAAAACTTATTTTTTGTCAATTGCTTTAGCTTCAAAATAAACTGCATATTTCTCTATTTACAAAGCGGAATTAAGAAAATACCACACAACGACATTATTGGCGGTCCATTTGGGGGCCCTCACTGAAGGCCCAGAGACTACCAACATTTTTTTCATAAGGAGGTACCATTTGTGGCACCTTTTTGGAAGGCTGGTTAAAAAATAAATTCGATTAAATAAGTTTTTTTGACATCTGTCAACCCATTTGTCAAAAATTTTAAAAAAAACTATTTTTTATCAATTGTTTTAGCTTCAAAATAAACTATATATTTATTTATTTACTAAGTAGAATAAAGAAACTACCATACAAGGATATTAAAAATTTATTTAAACGAATTTCCCTTTTAACAAGCTTTCCAAAAAGGCGCCACTAGTGGCCCCGGGCCTTCAGTGAAGGTCCCCGAATGGGCCGCTAATAATGTTCTTGTGTGATATTTTCTTTATTCTGCTTAGTAAATAGAGATATTTGTAGTTTATTTTGAAGCTAAAATTAAATTTTTGACACTGGTTGAAAGATTTTAAAAAAAACTAATGCATTAAATTTCTTTTTTAACAAACTTCCAAAAAGGTGCCACAAGTGGTACACTCTCATTTTAAGGCCTCCAGTTGGGGGCCCCAAAATTTTTTTTCTCATGGGCGCAAAGTCCGCAAAAGATTATTAAAATTCGCTTTTATATTTTTTTAAACCTCTTCCCTAAATCCGCAAGACCTGGGCCTCCAGTTGGGGGCCCAAAAATATTTTTTCTCATGGGCGCTAAGTCCGTAAAAGATTATTAAAATTCGCTTTTAAATTTTTTTAAAACCTCTTCCCTAAATCCGCAAGACCTGGGCCTCCGGTCGGGGGCCCAATTTTTTTTTTTATCATGGGCGCAAAGTCCGTGAAAGATTATTAAAATTCGCTTTTAGATTTTTTTTAAAACCTCTTCCCTAAAGTCGCTGAAAGCACCGTTCCATTTAAAGAATCCACTCTGTATATAAATTTTTAAAAAAAGACAATCAAAGTAGTCTTTTACAAAAAAAATTGTAGTTTATAACAATTAAAAAGAAAAAAAAAGTTTTTATTGTCAAGAGATTAAAATAAAACGAATTTTTAAACAAACAAAATTTAAAACAGTACACCAATACACACAAAAAGACAAGAAAAAAAATTAAACAAAAAAAAACAGTAAAAAAAAACAATAAAAAAAAACAACAGATAATAGAGAGAGAGAGAGAGAGAGAGAGAGAGAGAGAGAGAGAGGGAGATAGATAACTGTGTTGCCGATTGTGACGAAGCTAGCATCAAAATGTCGCCCAACGAATCTCAACGTTCCATTCAAGCAGGTAGGATCGTATTCTATTCCCCTCTGCTATATCTATGTTGCTGGATTGCCCGAGTGATCTTTTAAAAATTCTTGAACATTTTTGTAATAGTTGTAGAGACCTCTATTATAAAACGATAAAACTTGATTGTTTTAATTTTAATTAAAGCGGACAATGTAATAGATTTGTGATTTGTGATTCATTTGGTAAATTTAATGTGGAGTTACTGTACTCTTTACTTTCCATTCTTTAACAAAAAAAGTAGAGAAAGAAATTTTACATTTGCAAAAAAACTGAATTTTTTTATAAACAACCCGCAGGAATCCAGTAACCTTAAAATCTGTCCAATATTTAAACATTTTTTTTATACTGGAACCCAGTCTCCAGTTCTGGAGCTTGGGAATCGAACCCAGGCCACAGAACACTGTGTTCAATATTCAAACTAGTGAAAACATTTAAGTATTAAATATTTTTGATCTTTGCGGCAAATAAGTTTTTCCTAACGCAGTTTGCAAAACTCCATGTTATCCTTTGCAAAAAAAATTATAGTCAACCTGGCAACACTGGTTTTTATGCAAACTTGGCGGCAAAACTTCAAAGCGCGGTCTCACGGAGTAATTATTTATACAAGATTAATATATTTTTATTAGGCAGTTTAAGTTGGTCATGATACGTACACGTAGTGACACTATTTCTATCTTGCCTTCTTTGGTTTGGCACGTTTGTATTACTTATATAACTATGAGATACTATAATTGCCCAATGCCCGTGTGCACCACTTCCCCTTACTTCTTCCACTTGTTCAAGTGCCGCTTGAACTGAGGGTGACCGTTGAGATTTACTTGGTTTGCAAAAGTTCCGAATACGTTCCACTTGGAAAAAGTAAGGAAATTGTTGGCAACGTGGCAGTTATCTGCATTTTTTTGTGTTTTTTGTGTAGTGATAATGATTATTACCTGTCAGCTGTCAAAAAAACACGTAAAATTTGAGGTTGTTTTAAAAAAACAAATTTTATTGATGATTTATGATTGTATGGAGGAAAAGACAAATAAAACTTCTATAATTAGTTGACTATAAAACCTGACTATTTATTTAGTATATGTTTTCACATCGTAATCAATACGTATTGAAAAGATTTTTCTTTCATAGAGCATGTTCTCTGTTCCGGCAAAGAGCGTGACATATGAAGAACAAGATGCTTGATTTTTCAGTTTCTTTACAACGAATTTGCAAAAAAAAGGTGAATTATTCGCTTAGCAAAAAAAACATGTTTTTTTTTGGACATTCTAAACCTTTTGTAAAAGGTATCTTTATCTCATTCTTTGAAAAATCCTTCTTGGTAGGTATTCCATTAATTACAAAGTGTAAAGCTGGGTTTATACTGGAAAAATTAAAACTAAATTAAGAATAAAGTTAAATTAAAAATAAAATTAAAACTAAGAACTTGTTGATGGTTTATACAGAAATTAAAATTATTTGTCATTTTACCAGTTTTTTTGTTTTTTATTTGAAACTTGTATATTTTGATGAAAATTTACAAAAATGCATCAATTTTTTAACACCTAAAATCACATACATATATTTTATAGCAGTGTCTTATAAGGACTGTGCCAGCAGAAGCTAATGGTTGTCCAAAGTCACATAACACCCTTATTTCAGCAAAATTATTGTCAAAACCTTTCCTTACTTTTTTGTAGGAAAATAAACCACCCAGTTTCCTTAGAAAAAACGACCAAAATTATAAATCTCCTTTTGAAAAAAAAACAGAAAAGTGAGGTTATAAGTAAAAAAGTCAATGTTTCCTGGCATGCGCATATCCATTTTCATTTAAAATTAAGTTAAAAAGTTGACCATCTTTTAATTTTAATTTAATTTTCTTAGTTTTAATTTTAGCTGTATAAACACTTACAGGTGTTCCTATAGGTTAAACTCTTATTTTTATTTTTATTTATTTTTATTTTTAATTTAGTTTTAATTTTTCCTGTATAAACCCAGCATAATTCTTCGTCATCCCAAAGAAATTCCATTTTAAGCACAGACCAGTATTATAATCACAGAAATATTTTAAGGCAACGGAACAGAACCTCAAAATGCGCTTAAGCCGAAGTAATTCTACGGCGAATAGGTTCGTTCAAAAATTCGGGCCAAATCTGGCGAACCTTTTTCGACGAACGTTTGCCCGAACACTCGAACATTTGCAACGAACAATTGCAGCGAATATTTGCCACGAACATTCGGGCAAATTTTTGCAATATTTTTTGGAAATATATTTTTGAAAGTGGGAATAGATATATTTTTGGTCTCAAATCACTGACCTCAATTCTTGAAATTAAATTGGAGCACCAAAAATATTTTATTTTATTTTTCGATTAAATAGTAAAAGCCGACGGAAAGCGAAAAATTATTATTTGCTGGGTGGTAGGTTGTGAGGTTGGTAGATATCTACTAAATAAGTTTGTACCTAATTGTTGCTATGCTTTATCACTTTTTTGGTTTTCCTTAATTAAGTGTAATCTCATCAAACCCCACCACCAAACCCCATCACCAAACCCCAACACCAAAACCCCACAAAATGATCGTCAAATCGTTTTTCCGTCGAAAAGGTTTCAAAATTTAATTTTTATATTACAATTCAGTTCAATGATTTACGGTAAATAATTTTTCTAATTTTTATTTTATTCCAAATATTTCTTTTAGCAAATTTTGTCCGAACACCACAAACCTTTTTACCCGAACCCCGAACCTTTTGGCCCGAACCTTTTGCGCGAATCTTTAAATAAATAATTGGCGCGAATGTTTGTCGGCATTTCGAAGATCAAAGGAATATTCGCCTGTGTAAATGCTACTTTAGGAGAAAATTTTGACAAAAAACAAAAAAATTCTTTAAAAATTTTGATTACTTGTATTTTTGGTAAAATATTTTTGAAAAAGTAGGTCTCAAGAAGGGGCGGGTTGTGGTGGTATTTATTGTTTTGTTGCACACTATCATAAATGCGCAAAAGACAAAAATTTTAAGAAAATTATACTAAAAATTCGTTTTGAATGCTGTTGCTAAAAATTGCTTAAAATTAAACTAAAATTGTCACAATTAATTACTGACGTCAGAGCGCCGCAGGCAAAATTTTTGAAGTTTAAGACATTGATGATTAATTTATTGTAGATTGGGTTGGATACTCGAGGGGGGGGGTTAACCCCAAACCTCCCTTCCCCTGGCTGCACCATTGGGATATTGCGCTATATTCCACGTCTAGGCGTACATTCTATGACCCACTTAAACTCCCTATTAATATATTTTATTGTATTTACGGGCGGTGGTCTTTATTTGCCAAGTGCAAATTGAATTGTAAAATATTTGTTTCAGTTCAACAACACAAGCGCCCACGACTATGTTTATAAAGCTTTATTTTTATACTTGTTTCTTTTTTTTTCAAGTGACTTGACTCCGACACAGTTAATCTAAAACTAAGAAAAATATATAATAACTTTGAAATATATATTTATGAGATAGACATACCACATACCCCTAGCTTTAATTAAATAAAAAAATTCAAATCTTTTACGCAGCTATTTTTTGGGGGCAATTTAATTTTTTTTATGCGATCTCCTGTTTCTGACAGAAAATTTGAAATTTTTATTAAATTTGCTTTTTAAAGATGCCCCATATCATAGAGTTCGCATAAATAGTTTTCGAGATATCTGCAATCAAAATCTTAAAATTTCAATTTTTGGAAGCGATTATCTCACAAACTAAATAAGATGCTCCATGATGTTAGGTGTTATTTGAAAAGATTTTTTAAGGATAATATGGAAATGTAGCCTTTGGATGATTACATATTTATCTATTTTTGGTCAATTTGACGTCATATATATTAAAGAGTGTTGATACCATATAACTATTAGGTATACCGGTTGTCCCAAGGTGAGTAACGTATTAGAATATTTTGGAAACTATACAATGGAAACTTTTCAAATTTTCTATTCTAACATAAGTTTATGGCAACAACTTTATTATTTTAAATTGAACACCCTGTATATTTTTGCATTTTTGGATTCTGCGAAATATTTTAGGTACATTTTATGTATAGTGTCCTATACCTATGTTCAGTTGTTTTTAAAATATTGACAGGTGAAAATTGACATTTTTTAACTTTGATAGCCCGTAACATCGAAACAGTTAAGGATAGAGCAAAACGGTTTTTACATTCCTATCTTGGTTTTTCACAAGCTATCGTTTTATATCTAAACTCAGTGTTAAGAAACGAAGATAGGAATGTAATGTAATGATACGGGCTGTCAAAGTTAGAAAACGTCAATTTTCACCTGTCAATATTTTAAAAACAGTTGAACATAGGTATAGGACATTATACATAAAATGTACCTAAAATAATTTGTAGAATCCAAAAATGCAAAAATATACAGGGTGTTCAATTCAAAATAAGAAAGTTGTTGTCAAGTTTTCCTGCAAATGGCAACACTGCAAATATGAGAGTAAAGTAAAGTTTCCATTGTATAGTTTCCAAAATATTCTAATAGGTTACTCACCTTGGGACACCCGGTATAAAGGCCCAGGCAGCGAGAAAATTGTAGCGGCAAAATCTAGATTGCCATGACATGGCCATTGGGATAAAGACGGCTCGATCTGAGCCTGCGCTTTCAGCTGAAGCATGCGTATTGGATTGGCTCCGCTGTTTATCATAGGGAAATACGCGGGCAGGGCCTTTATAGTATCTCATAGTTATATGGTTCAACAAACGCTTTATTTCAAAAATTTTACTATTTGTAGATTCTATCAAAAAATCCTTTAAAATGACACGGCCCCATTATAGGGTTTCTTATTTAGTTCGTGAGATAATCGCTTTAAAAAATTGAAATTTTCAGACTTTGATTGCAGATATCTCAAAAACTAGATAGGTATGCAAACCCTATGATATAATTTTCTAAGGATATAAAATTTGGTATCGAAAATTGGAAATCGCACAAAAATATATAGTTCAAAGGTTTTTTTTTTCTCGAATATGTACTTTAAGCTAACTGTGCCGAATTTGCCTTTTAGTATGTTTAGCAAAAAAGAAAATTTAAATAAAAATATGCATTTTTCGTTTACCTAAACTTTAAACCACTACCAATTAAATATTTTATCCCCCTTTTCCCCCTTCAACCCCCCACCACACTACCCAAAAGTTAATCAGTTCATGGTCAGCCGATAGAGGATTTTTGTACCAAATTTCGTTAAAATCGATTCAGGCGTTCTTGAGTTATCGTGTATACAGACAGACGAGACAGAAAACAGACTGATACACAACTTTTTTTTTTCGTCGATTAAGGTGTTTTGGAGCCTTAGTAACTCATTTTTGATAAAATTAAGAAAAGTCAAAATTTTACGATTTTAATAGGCCCCCATACCATATTGGTATGGTGGACTAACAAGACATATACAGACCGCTTCAAGCTACTGCGAACATAGGGCGGAAGAAGTCTAATTTGCCAGTGTACGTACATGCAGAGACACCGCACGCCTATCAGTGGAGCAACCAACACTCAGGCTTCCGATCGTCGTTCGCCGCCTTTCGCCTTTTGTATTTAGTACGCCTCTAACCACGGTGCTGTGTGGAGCGTAGTCAATGAAACCGGAATTTGGTCAATAAATACGTAATTTTCTTATTTTTTGTCACTGATAAATAAGAGCGTTTTATTGTCAACTCCTCAGATTTATCAGTGACGACGTGTTACAATGAAAATAATAAGGAGAAACAAAATAAAAGCAAGTTCTCAAAATAAAATAATACATTCTAAAAACCAAAAAGATTCTCCCAGTCAAGAAAAAATTAAAGCAAATGTTCGAAAAGTCCTCCTTGCTCGGCTAGACAATATCCGAGCCTACTATAAAAACCCCTTCTAACGTTTCCAAGCATGTTAGGGGTGATAATTTGAAAAGCTTCTTCAAAAACAGATAGAAGTCATTAGGAGCAAGATCGGGAGATCGAGCTGGCCATAAAATAGTTCCCCGTGTACTTATAACACGATTAGGAAATACATTATCAAGATATTTCCTAACAATGCCAACATTGTGAGCGGAACAACCATCTTGTTGAAATCATGTTTCACCAAATCTTACACCTAACAACTGCCTAGAAGTTGGAATAATGTGCTGCTGCAGTAGATCCAAGTATCTAGGACCATTCAAATTGCAATTGCCGTTAATAAAAAATGGCCCAATTACGTGTTCCCCTACAATACCCTCCCCCCCAAACATTTAGTTTTTGGGGATACTGTGTTCTTACGTCAAAATACAAATGCAAATTTTCCCTCGACCAATATCGAACGTGTGTTGGGTTATGACGATTTGACCATTTGACCATCTGCACTTTTTCGGCAACTTCGTAGACATCCATTTTTAGTTTTAAAAATGTATTATTTCAATAACAAAATAATAAAAACAAAATGAATTTCCAAAAGATAACACTGTAGCGTGCTTCGAATCCACCTCGGTCTTACGGCACGGAGAGTAAATTGGACTTGATTCCCCCTATGTTCGCAGTAACTTGAAGCGGTCTGTATATGGTTTGAAAAACCACGCAGGGATACCAGAAGCCTCCCCTGTGAAAAATTTTGTTAATTTTTGATGTGCGGCTTATCTGTTTAACTAAACAAACTGTTTTTAGGATTCAAATTGACTCTTAAATCAAAATCGATTCAAAAATTTCTACAACCCTAAAGTTTTCTTTAAATTTTATTAGTTGTGCTTAATCTGGCAACATGGCATTTTGTCAGCTGCCTGGGGTACTTTATCGATTTTTCTACAACATTGCACAAAAAAAAGGTACCACAAAGTAAGGTTAAGTGAAATGTTTTGTTTAATTTCAAACAAATGGGAAAACATTTTGTTTTGGTGACAATTTCATGAAAAGTGTGGAAATAAATAGAACTTGCGAAGATTGTGAACAGCAGGCATAACTACAATGATTTCTAAAAAAAGTATAGTAAAAAGTGTCTCCATAATCTAAAATAAGGAATGGCGATAAATAAACCTACGGCTCTGGTGCACTATCCGGACACAAAAACGGGACGTTTTTTCAAGACGATTCTTTTTGAAAACAGTAATTTAGAGATTTTTAAATTTATTTAGGAGCGGAAAAACGAAAAAAACAGCTGTTTTTTAATTAAAAAGACGTTTTTCATGTAAAATCCGGGCATAACCAACAAAACTAGGGTCATACTGGCTATTGGGCCATTTTTCAGAAATGCGATGATGCCAAATCTCAGGTACCAGCAGGATTTTTTTTGGGGAAGAAATCAGGTTAGGCTCTGGGTTGGGTTGGGCCGGGTTGGTTGGGTAGGGTTAGTTTTGTTTGGTTGGGTTGGTTATTATTTGTTTTTTTATAAATTTGTATGGGAGCCAAAAGAAATCAGGTTAGGCTCTGGGTTGGGTTGGGCCAGGTTAGTTGGGTAGGGTTAGTTATGGTTGGTTGGCTTGATTATTATTTGTTTTTTTATAAATTTGTAGAGGAGTCAAAAAGTTAATATTTTTGTTCCTTTTCCTTAATTTTTATTATTTTCTAGAAATGTGGCAACATTGTAAAAATATCAGGGCATGGATATTGGCAGGTATGGTTTTGATCAAGTAAGAAGAAGAAGAAGGAGCCAAAAATTAAGAAATTAAGTAAAGAGTGAGGTTAGGGCGCTCTTTTTTATGGTTTTTTTTATTTTTTTCTCAAAAAATACTGGATAACCCGCAAATTTTTTTTTTGAAAAACACTATTTAGGAGGCCTATTTTACGCACAAAGTTTTTGTTTTTGAAAAATCGTGTGTCCGGATAGTGCACCGGCCCCTAAACCTACTTAAAAAATCAGGCAATTATCTACTTTTCACCTTCATACAAAATATTATATTTCCTAATAAAGTGTTTAAAACAGTTCAAAACATTAGTCTGTATCTGTATCTATTTGTATCTGAAGAGTCCACTGTCCAATACTTTTGTTTAAATTGAATACTTTTGTTTAAAATTAATACAAAAGTGATGCATATTAAAAAAAAAAGTTAATAAACCCTTACATTATAGTGATTGAGCTATTGACTAGCACATCCGCCAAAAATTAAACTTAGGTAGTTTCTCTGCTTTTGTACACTTTTTTTTTTATTGTTTTTTCATTTTTTAACCTTTTAAATTGCAAACTAATAGAGCATCATTATTAATTGATTCGGTTTATTAAAGTAGTCCATATTTTTAATAACTTCCTTACAAATACTTTTGGCTACTTGACAATTTTTATCAAATTTCCCCCTCCAATTAAGTTTTTCACCCCATTTGTTGAAAAAAATCAATACCAACTCCCTTTTAATGACTAAAATACAAAAAATCCCATTCTCCCCTCCAGACCATCCCGCTGCTTCGATCCAAGTCCGTTGGTATATAAGCATTTCTCGGGTTCACATAACGCTTATATTTTTCATTCGACTGTCTATCATATAGCAGCTCAGTTATTAAAACTGACAGCTTTTCATATTTCTATTAATAAAGAATAAACAAGGGCATTGTGTTTTTTACCATCCCAAATTTACCATAGAGATTTACTGAGGGGCCCAGTTGTACCATGGGGTATGTTATAAGTGTTGCATGGTTTTGAGAGTTTTTTTCTGGCTGGATTGTTCTTTTTGTGTGTTTATTTAAGATTTTTGTTTGTTGTTTTGACATGTCCCCAGGCTGAATTTTTGCAAAAATGATAAATCAAATTATATTTTTTGTATTAGTAATCCCATTGCTTTTCTCAAATGATTTTATCCACTTCATTGATAATTTCTTATGCTCTACACCAATATTTATTTGTACTTTTTTATGTAATAGATCTTCAGGTAGTTTTATAAGCTTTTCATGTTTTCATAGGCTTTTGTTAGGTAATTAAATACCGTTTAAGGTTTGAAGTTTTTTATTCATATTTTAATGTATTGTTTGGCAAAAAACATATTTTGGTGTTTCTGCACCCTTCAAACTTTTTATTTTTTATGTATAATCTCCTGCTTGCCTGTTAAAAAAAATTAGGCTCAGTTGAGTGTTTTCCAACACCACAGCATTATTGTTACTCTAAAAAAACACAAAAAATTGTTCAATTTCAATATTTCAAACTTTTTTTTTTCTCATAAAGAATGGTAACTTGTGCCTTTCTTACACTTTATATTATCAAATACATTAATAGGCCTGTTTTTTAAAGCCTCTTGTTTGATTTTTTAAAGAAATGTTGTATTTTTTACCTTGAAAAATGGCAAAAATATCTGGACCTTTTCATAAACATAGTCGATTTAACCATAGCTCTCATATCTATACCTTTATAAACTGTATTAATTTTTTTCACCTGAATGAGCAAGTTTTGTACTTTATGATTTAATTGCATTATGCTTGTAATATGATATCCAGGTAGTTTTTTCAGTCTTTTTGATGCTTTCATAAGCTTTTGTTAAGTTATTAAATATGGTGTAATAAGTTTCAAGTTTTTTTTTATTTATATCATGCACTTTGTGTGCAAGAAATCATGTTTTGGGGCTTGTGCCTATGTATTGCTTTGTTCGGTTACAGCTTGTCTATCGATTGATAAATATAGCGTATCCCTTATGTACCAGTATAAGATTATGCTTGCCCCTGTTACTATAGAATCTATACAAACCTTAACTCTCTTGTTTAAATGTCATAACTAATCATAATTTCCCTTATCATAACTCCATTCAATCCACATTTTGATGGCTGCCTTCAGCAGTTTCATTAACCGAAGGGGGCCCCATATTGATCGCTCGGGATGAAGCGAAGTGCCTCATGGGAAACTTTTGTTAAGAAAGTTCGTATTGACTTTTTAACTGGGTGGGGTTTTTAAGAGTTTAATACGCATATCTTAAGGGAAATTTTGGTTTGAGGTATGAAGGGAGCAAAAAAGTAGATATAGATTATTATAGATACATGGTATAAAGTCTATAAGAAGGTTGTATTTTGGGTGGACAAATTTTACTGACTTACTAATATAATCCTTTCTTAGTTTAGGTCACATTGCTTTTATTTCTTTCCTTAAAAGTGCTATGCAAACAAATATACTTCACTAGCGCATCCACCAAATTTTTAAAAAACATTTTATGAACGAAAATATTTTATAACCAATATTTAAAATAACAAACTAGATATTGGTCTATCTATATATATAGTTACCTCACTCATGCAACCTAAAAAAATTTAAAATGCTAAACCCCCCCCCCTCCCTCAATTTTTTGGTCTACTCTCAATCAATATTTCTTAAATAAAGGTCTGTCAAAATTTCTTGCAGAACAATATTTAAGCCTGCTTGACATGGTGCAGTAAAACAAGAATTGCATATAAGTCTTCTATTTCCATCTCACTTTACTGGTACTACTAAAGCAAGATGAGACGAAATGTCTTGAATGCAATTCTCATTTTATTTCTCCTTGTCAAGCAGGCTTTAGAATAGTGTCTTGCCCAATTTGAAACAATAAACAAGAGGTTCCAGAAGATTGCCAAAAATCTGGGCTTCTATTTTCAATTTTTGATGGGGAGGGGGCTCCCCCCCAATGTTGCTTGCAGTTGGGAAATATGAATATTCAGTTGAAACTCAAAAAAACCTAACCCAAAACAATCAAAAAAATCACATTACAATCCCCTCGGCACCCTTTTTTTTTCTTGAAAAAAAAATGGCGTTTGCGGATTTGGGGTCCTAAGGACCCTAGTGGGTGCCTCTATAAAGAACTTTTCATAAAAAATAAAAAATGGCAGAAAACCAAATACTACATAACTACCAAATATATTTTTTTGGAAAATATTTTAGTTTGAATGAGTAAAAAGAAATAATGTTATTTTTACCTTTGGACAATGGTTAATTTTAAAAAGCACAAAAACCCATACAAAATCGGGTACTACTTAAAGGAAAAAAGGGCTTTAAAATTATTTTATTTGTGTATCTTGCTCCATCCTATTTAACATTTAAATCCTAGCGCCTCCTAATAAAAAATAACAGACCACAGATCTGTGTTTTTTTGTCGTACACCTTGTAAATGGGTCATTCCATGTCAAATCAACCAGGATATTTTACCACACCATCTCCGATTTTGATAATTTTTAATATAAATGTTCTCCTTACCACAAAAAACGTAAAAATTCATTTTTAAAAATTAATTAAATTTAATTAAGTCGGAAATGGTAGCGTAAATTTTTTTTTTGCTAGATGGTAGATTTTTTTCATCTTGAGCAATAGTACCACGGCTAAAATTATAAATCTCTAACCAAAAGGCAGTTCTGGGTATAATAACAATATGGCAGCCCTTCCTTGACAAGCTATATAACAAATTGGGTGTATATATGGGGGTAAAATTATAAGTATTATTCTGAAGTTCTATTAATCTTCTATTTTTGTTACAGTGTCCTTTATAATAATGACGAAGCCTTATAAGAAGAGTGAAAATTTTGCCAGTACAAAAGATAGAGAAGGGCTGTGTAATAGCAATAGGAATAAGTTGATTGTATCATGAGTACCAAGGAACACCATCACACCCATGAGGTAAGGACTCTACCATCCAAACAAATTACGAATATAATATCAATTGTATTGAGCTTTATTGTCACTATTAACAGAAAAAAATCTCTTATCCTCACCCATTTTTTTTTCATTGGAAGAAATATTGTTAAGAAATAAATGGCACAATTTTTACTTTTGTCTGCCGAGCATTGAAGAAAAGCGTTTGTCCGTTACTGCGGGGCTTTTAGTTGGAAGATCCCTTAAAGTCGTTTATTTTGGCAGGATTAGGTCCCTTAAGTACCTTTTAATTTTTTTTGTGAGGAAAGAAGCTTTTTGAATTGTTTCCCATATTCTGATGTAAAAACTGAGGAATTTTTCAGTTTTTTGCAATAAAAGAGTTTGGTTCTCTACCACCTAATGCGTTTTTATATTTCGCACATTATCCTTAATATTAACCATTTAATTTTTTATAACATGTTTGCCAAATTTGCACCAAAAACGGCAAGGTGTTATTATTTGCGGAAATTATGTTTTTTAACCATTTCTTAACAGGCATTTGACAGGGGATTTTCTTTAAAAAAAAGTCCCTTGAAGTCCCTTTTTTTTCGGAAATGTGTGTTTTTTTTGCAGCTTAAACTAGACAATAGTTTTTATTGTTTCAAATGTAATACAAGTTCAGCTATAACAATAGAGTTTTAACTCTTTGTATGGGTATAAAAAAAAATTGTAATATCTTAACACCATCCAACACCAATTTTTTTGTTTTATTAAAAAAATATAGAAAAATAGCTCTTACAAACTAAATTAAAGAATAAGGAACCATCAAATTAAAAAAATTACACAAATTAGAAATAACCCTAAATACAAAAAAAAATTATCTTGCCTATATTGACAAAATTTTAATCAACTAGCCCAGAGAAGGTGTTCTGTGCAACTAGCACGTAAATATTAGAAAAAAAATAATGGCGCCAGCAGGCACGTATCCATCCATAAAATCTTTAAATTTTTTTCAAAATATTTTTTTAATTTTCAATTTTTTGATTGAAAATGCAATTATCTATCTTAATAGACACTTAAAGTAAATGTTTCAACGCATCGGTATCGGTATACATAACGCGTTCGAAACAAAGTCAAAATACACTACATTTTTGACTTGTTCATGCCATGTTTCGAACGATGACTGCTTCTTTGACGGGTGTTATGACAGAATCTCGTTGAGTACGGAAGGATGTATGTATCGTTACGGACCCACGACATACGCATCGATTTCAATCAGCAGTTATGTCATCGCACCCTTCAAAAAAGCGGGCATCGTTTGAAAAATCGCATAAAAAAGTCAAAAATGTAGTGTATTTTGACTTTGTTTCGAACGCGTTACGTATACCGATACCGATGCGTTGAAATATTTACTTTAAGTGTCTAATGTGAAAACCGCGTGTCGCTAGCTGCTACGATTCGTGAGTTACAATTTTTAAAAAATTTTAATCCCCCTCCTATCCTCTTGCCAGCCCCCACCCCTTTCAAAAACTAATCAGCTCTGCGTTTGGTGACAAAGAATTTTTATGCCAAATTTTATAGGAATCGGTTTAGCGGTTTTTGATTAATCATGTTACAGACAGATAGACAGACACCATGACAAAACGATTGTAAAAGAGTGGAAAACTCTCGAGAAAACTCGAAGTAGCTACAAAAAATATTTAAGGAAGGAACTAATTTAAGGATCAATTTGTTAAATTCGCAAAGCCAATTAAATGCGTGATTTGTAAATCCACTCCTTGCCACTAGAAAAAAATAAGTTTGAAATGTTTTTACAGAAGCTAAAATAGTCCATATCAAGGCTATTTATTAAAACGTACACTTACATTTTACCTTCATTTTTGTTTTAAAAAACATTGTTATTCTATATGGACATGTACTGAAATAAGCTTGGGAGTTAGTGAAGACAAAATATATTTCTTTAAAATCATAATACTTATCTTAAGCTTGAAAATGTATTATTAAATGCAATAGGTGTAAAATACATAAGAAGAAAAAAATTAAAACATGTCTACATTCACCCCAACTGGTTTTCAATTTGGGGTAAATGGAGATATTGTAATTGATGTAAAACCACAAATATTTTGTATTTGCAAAATTATAAATAAACTGGCACCAAAATAAGAATTGAAAAATTACATATTGTTAAATTATTTATTATTCTGGGTCAACACAGCCAAAAAACATATTTTTTTACACCTGTCGGACTTTTTAAATATTTAATACCCACCACAGAGAATGAGTTATTTATACAATATTCGATTTATTTTAGCTGACACTTGAGCTGTCTGTTCTTACCCCAGTCCACATTAACCCCATCTACCCATACCTACCACACAATTAGTAAGATAAAATGTATTTTTTCAGGGAGTTTTCGATCATAACTTACCCCGACCTCCAGTGCCGGGCGAGGAGAAGAACCATTTCCCATCCGAGCGCGCCGCAGCGTCAGCATCGCAAATGGCGTCCTACCCGGAAAAGATGGAGAGGTTCGAAATGGACGTGTTCAAGTTTACCAAGCCCATGTCGCCACTGCCTAAAAGAAATTTTAATTTAGTTAGTGGTAAGTTACTAAATTTTTAGTTGTAGTTGTTTATAAAATGGCTCTAGCCAAACAAGTTGGATTAATGTGGGTCCTCCCGGGCTCTTGAGACCATTTCGCCGCCGTTACTGACTTGGATCAAGAAGGAGCCGACGGTGATCCGCCTGCGACTGAATTTTATTGGTCAGTATAGAGATAGATGGAGTTGTGGGACTTATTAAGATCGCCCAAATATCTATTAGAGAGATGCCTCTTGTAACCTGCAATCCCTGGAGAAAGGAAGTTTTGCCAGGCTGAAAGCCGCCACCGAGAGTTCAAAAGCAATGCTTGCTGTGCTACAATGATGACTCCAAACTATATCAGAGTTGACAAAAGAGGTAGAAGTGGAAGAACGAAAAGTTCAAAGGAGATACCTGCTCCTAGAACAAGTTACGATTCTTCAAGCAGTGATTTACGCTATAATAATGGCAGCGACAGTGACGGAGGTCAAAAATGGCACTTAACACGGCAAAAATTGCTAAAACTCTGGTGTTACCAATGACCCTTTATGCTTAGGTCTTGGAGTCTTCCTATCAGTTTATAGGAGAGTGAGTCTCTGTGTATTGAAGGAGTACACTGGCCCAAATGGGCAAATATAGTTACCATGACACACTAGGAATCTCTGTTGCATCAGAGCGTTGCTGGTGGTTGAAAAATGAAAAGTCCTTGTTCCTTTAGCTAAAAATGTTTCCTTAGGGTTAACATTGTAGAAATATCGCCTTCTGGTAAAAATGTGTAAAAAGAGCATTAAAATTATGCAATTAATAGGATTCATGCTTCAAAAAAATTATTGTTTTTTCTGGTCCCTAAAATTACTGAAAAGTCCTCTTACTACAATTTTTTTGCTCAGTTGGTTGCACTGTTTTTTGAGTTAAATGGTCAAATACTTTCCGCAAAGAAATTAAAATGTCAATTGAAGAAGTGTAGTCCATTGGTGGAGATTTCAAATAAATGAAAATGCTTTGCTCATTTTCCACTGTTTATTTGTCTAAATATTTGCCCAACATATTTCGACAGTATAGACTGTGATCCTCAGGGGTTAACTGAAAGAACCCAAGAAGACTTACTGTAATAATGTTACTCTTTTGAATGCAGAGTAGTGCTTGGTCTATCCATCTGTCAGGCACAAGCCTGGTGCCAGCCACCTTGCACATCCCAATAGGAAAAAAATTGCCTTTCTTTGTAGGTTATTTGAACTTATTTTCATATTGGGATGTGCGAGGCGGCTGGCACCGGGCTTTTCAATTAAATTTTTTTTTGTTTAATATTTTTTTTTCCTTTTCTTTTCCCTACTACTAGAAAAATATAAAAAAAAAACCTAAAACTAAAATTAAAGGAACTACGTTATATAAGGAAAAATTATTTTGTGCATTTGCTAGACAGAACTGGTTTTTAAAGGTAATAAATTTTTACAGATGACAAGCAGATAAGTAAAATACAGGTAAAACAATGATACTTAAAAGTTAACAGATGGTTACAAATTGACAAACAAACAAATTGACAAACAAGACATTTTTAAAAATTATAAACTATATTATATTATATAAAGGAACTCTTGTTCTGAATATGGTTCCAGCTCTACTAGTATTTTTTTTTACTTTCTTTTTAAAGATGTTGAAATTTTGTTGTGACTCGATGTCATTTGGAATTTTATTCAAAAATGTAATACAAAAATAGGTTGGACCTCTTTCTGTAGCTGTAAGCCTATGTAATGGAAAGTTGAGACCCTGGAACCTTGTTGGGATGTTAGTTTGCGGTTTAAATTTCTCAAACTTTTCCCTGTTTCTAAACAGAAATAACTGACACTCATATATATGTATAGTCCATAAAGTGTTAAGAAGCCAAGTTCTTTAAATTTTCCACGACACGAGTTTCCCTTCCTGAGGAGTATAGTTCTTACCGCCCTTTCTGTATCTGTGCTTATATACAGTTTTTAAGTAATTTATTGTTAGATATTTTGCTAATATTCTAAGTGAATAACAAGCTGAATTGACTCTAATGCAAACCTGAGATAGTTGTTTTACCCAGTCTAGATTTTGGTCAATATAATTTCCTAAGAACTTTGTGTGCTCAGACCGCTTTTGCACGGATTGGTTTAAAATAATCTCTTCTGGGTTTTCTTTATTTTTTCGTTTGGTTCGGAAGCACAGATAGTTTTTTTTTGGTGTTTAAAATCAGTTTATTTTTGGTGAACCAGTCTTGCGCTGCTTCAGTTCGATCCGTTGACATCTGCAAAATTGGAAAGATAGGAGCTTTTGTCAAATATTTCACCAGCTAGATTATTTATGTAAATGATAAAAAGCAGAGGGCCTATAACCCTGCCCTGCACTATTCCTAAAACAAGTTCACCCTCCTCAGAGAAGTATTGCCCTTCCTTTGTGTCAATAGCAACCTTCTGCCTTCGATGGGATAAATATGACTGAATCCATTCTAAGGCTGGACCTCGAATTCCATATATTTCCAACTTTTTTGTATTTGTAATATCCTTTATTTGCCAACTATATCTTATACAGACAAAGCAACGTCAAATTTTTAGTACACATAATGACCTACTTGAAATTTACATTTATGTAAATGCTTAACACTAGCTTAGCACAAAGTCTTAAGATTATATCATCTATATAAAAAATAAAGTCATTAAAACATCTTAAAGGTTAAAGTATAAAATATGACAATAAATAATAATTAACAGACAACATTTAGACAAAAAATATGTAAAATGGAACAAAATTTGAACATGAAGAAATATGTATTAGTTTAATAATCAAATTTAAAAGAATAAAACATTTTTTCTGCTAAAAAATTTTTGGTTTTTGATTTGAAACTTTGCAGACTTTGAGTCTGCCGTATTTCAATGGGTAGCATATTATAGGCCTTGGTTGCCTTATGGGAGGGTATACCAAGAGCGTTCCTATTCCTGGTAACAATTGTCATTTCTTCAGAGTATCCCTCTAAATTTGTTCTGAAATTTTGTGGATTTTTCCTGACGAATATAACTAGAGCCAAAAAATAAAGTGATGGCACTGTTAGAGCACCCAATCTAGAGAAATATGGTTTACATGAAACTCTGGGATGAAGACCAAATATACAGCGTATTATCCTTTTCTGTGAAACAAATACTTCTTGAGCATCTCTACCAGAACCCCATATTAGGAGTCCGTATGTTATGATTGACTGAATATTTGAGAAGTAAAACAATCTTACTGTTTCTAGAAAAACTTGGTGCTTTATGCGCCTTATTAAGCCGCAGTAGCTGTTAAGTCTTGCTGATATATATTGAGTGTGATTCTCAAAGTTTAAGGTTGAATCTAAATAGATCCCCAGAAATTTTACACTGTCTTGCTCGACTATAGTTTTACTGTTGACTGTTACATAGAGAGATTCATCAGTCCTGCTCTTGCTAAATGTCACCAGACCAGTTTTCTCTGTATTTAGTTTAAGGTTTTTATCACTGCACCACTGTTTCATTTGTTCAGCCGCTGCCGAGAATTTGCGCGACAACTGAACTGTCGTTTGTTCAGATGATGTAGCTGAGCTGTCATCTGCAAATTGACAGAGTAAATCAATGAGAATATTTTCGTCAAGGTTATTAACATACAACAAGAACAGAACTGGTCCCAAAATGGACCCTTGTGGGACCCCCTGTTCCACTGAGACAGGCTCCGAGTAGTGTTTATTGCCCATTTCTGAGATACACACTTGTTGTTTTCTGTTTGTCAAGTAAGACTTGATTAGATCATAGCATGGACCCCTAATACCATATCGGTATAGTTGCTCCATAAGAATTTCATGGTCAATAGTGTCAAAGGCCTTCGATAGATCGAAGTACAACCCTGCCACCTTTTTATTATGATCGATTTGTTCCATTATAAATTCGATTGTTTTAAAGACTGCAAGTTCTGTGGATTTTGAATGTCTAAAACCATATTGTGAATCAGTAAATATTTTGTTTTTTTGTATGAAATCTACTAGGCGGTTGTATATCGATCTCTCAAAGACCTTTGACACTGATGGAAGTAGGGACACTGGTCTATAGTTGTTACTTAGTTGCGGATCTCCCTTTTTGAAAACTGGGACCACTTTTGCCATTTTTAGGACTTCAGGGAAGACCCCTGTCTCAAACATTTTATTGACAATAAGGCTTAGAGGCTTGCTAATGTATTTAGCTACTTGCTTAATTACAAATACTGGAATATCATCAGTACCTGATGAATATTTATTTGGAAGTCTCGTTAGTATATCATAAACTTCATGAGCTGTGGATGGATCAAGAAAAATGCTATTTGGAACCTGTCTCTGTGAAAAAGAGCCCTGTCCAGTTTGAGCCTGTGAGAACTCAAGTTTAAAGTGATGGCTAAAAGATTTGGCCACCTCCTCTGGTTCTTTTATTAACTCTCCAGTGTCTGTTTTTAAGGATATATTTTTTAGATTCTTATTTTTGTTAGTTATGCTATTTAACAAGGACCAAGCAGATTTATTTTTGTTTTTTGAGTTAATAATCTTACTGCTATTCATAGATTTTTTGTGATTTGATAAATACTTACGATATATTTTTTTTTCTTTTTTGTAGTAGGCATATATATCTTGTGAGTTGGTTCTTTTGTACCAAACATATAGATCCTTTATATATTTGCTGTACTCTCTAATTTCAGTATTTATCCAGCTATCTTTATTGTTATTTTTCACCCTTGATTTACATTCTGGGAATGACAAATTAAAATAAAAATTGAAATTTCTTCTCCAGCAAAATGCTGTGGTCTAGAGAGTCAAAAGCCTTTGACAAGTCAAGGATTATACCCATTTCCATCCTCAAAACCATCCAAAATTTTTTCAATATAACCATAGATTGCAGTTTCCACTGATCTACTCTTTAAATACCCATGCTGACAGCTACTTATTAATTTTTCTGTGCACAGGAACCGCAGAAGCCTTGTGCATATTGCTATTTCAAATATCTTTGAGAACGTTGACAATAAACTTGTTGGTCTGTAGTTTTCCAACACAGTTTTGTCTCCTTTTTTGTGTATTGGTTTTACAATAGCTAACTTTAGTTGTTCTGGAAAAATCCCATGCTTAAAAGAGTTGTTGATGATATGACACAGAGGCTCCGCAAACTCCTTAGCACAATATTTCAATAAGTTTGCTGATATTTTATTAAACCCGGAAAAAAGTTTTATTATGTTGGGGCATAGTACAAGAAAAAGATGTGGGTTTTTGACTATTTATTAGGTCTGGGGCAGCATTAATTACAAAATCATTATATTTATTTGAGATTTCCTTCGAATGTCCTGGAATCTGTAAGCTTTGGAACTTACTTTCCGTTCCCCTGATTTCATTTACAATTTGCCACACAGATTTTGACTTGTTGTCACTCATATTGATTCGTTTTGTATATTGTTCCCCCCGTACCTCTTTTAATAAATTACTGTATTCCCTTTTTTTTTGTTTGTATGCTTCAATATATCTTACATTATTTTGTGTAAGCATAAGCAAAACGTCAAGTTCATTTTTGCTGGCCATTAGTTGTGGCTTTTCCCTGTGATGAGTAGACCAAGCACTACTCTGCATTGAAAAGAATATCATTATAATAAGTCTTCTTAGGTTCTTTCAGTTAGCCCCTGAGGATGACAGTCTGTATATTGTCAAAAAATGTTTGGTAAATCCATGGGCGCACCCAAGAGAGGACTTGGAGGGCTTAAGCCTCCCCCACGTACTCTGCAAGAACATATAAAACTTAGTATTATTAGGTAAACTCAGTCAGTTATAAGAATTTAAATCTGAAATATTCAGAGAAAAGAATCATTAATCTAATTTGATCAAAGAAGCTCCATCTACAAAATTCTAGACGAATTTGACAGACCAAAAGGCTGGCAATAAATACACAAAGCTCAAAGGAATATTACTTGGCATTTCTAGATAGCTTAATTGGTAACTTAAAAGATAGATTTTTAAAACATAGAAATACTTTACATGGTTTTGAAAGCTTATTCCCTTCGCCGTCAGTACCGTTTGATACACAATTGAAATATTTTTTGGATATCCATTGTTTTTATAATCGCAATGGTTTTATCGAAAACTTCAGCAACAAAATGATTTTGAAAGCAGAACTTGAACTATATTAGTTTTTGTAAACCTTTTTTTTTATAATAACATAATATCTAAGTACATCCAAAAAAAAACATTTTCTGGGTGGGCCACTGGTAAATTTTTAGACAAATAAACAATGGATAATGACCAAAGTATTTTCATTTTATTATTTTATTCAGTACTTAAAAAGTTTAAAAGCCTTGTGCACCTGAATGTACTTACGATTCAAAAAAAGCAGTCAGAAAAAGTAAGTAAGGCTAAGCACAAAGCACGGTCAAGTTGGCATGCACAAATCAAAACAATTTGAACGAGATTTTGAATTTTTCATATAACTTTTCGCCAACGGGTCGATTATTGTTTAAAAAATGGACTCTATCGACAAGGAAAGTAATTTTTAATCGGGGCATTTTTTCCAGATCCAGTACTTCCCCATCATAGTGACACTTCGTCTTCCTCCCGTCTTCACCCTGCAACTAGGTTGCCGGAAATGTCCTGTGGCAGCCATTCAAATCCTTCATGTCTCAGGTAAGCCTGGAAATTATTTCATACCAAAACATTTTTCTGAAATCCGAACTTCGTCAAAATTTCAGTCCGATCCAAATCTAGAGGAGGTCTCAGGAAATGAAGGATGAAAACCCACTTTTTTTTATCAAAGTTCTCATTCTGATTTTTCCTATATTTTTTGGTCGAACAAACTGACTTAAGCAGTAATTAATTTTCTCGAATTATGCAAAAGAAATCCTTGCATGAAATTTGTGTGTAATTGGTGAATGTGTTTTAAACTTTATGAAGGTTTGGTAAACAAATCAGGTTTTGATGTGTACTTTTTAACGTTTTGTGGAATGTCATTTCAATTTTGCCTATAATTGAACCAGCCAACACTAAAATGAAATTCCATGAGGAATGTCTCCCAATTAAGAGTGTTAACCCTCAAGTTAAAACAGATACACTGTATTTTGACTATTTTTTCAAAGTTATGCTTAGCCCCGGATTCCTACCAACTAAAATTACCCGATTGTGGCTCCGAACAGCCTCATGGCTGGCCAGAGTCACTGCACTGCAGCCATTATTGGCTTATTATGCCAGAGCCTCGTCTGTTTTAGACAGGGAGCACCACGAGAAGGTGAGGTTGGCATTTGGGTATGAGAGGCTATTGATCAAAAACCTCTGGTCCCATGCTTAATGTGAGTCTCCATCTGTTCCGAACAGATATGAAGGTTACGTTATATTCGCATCACTATCCCTTACGCCCCATCGGTGGCTTTAGAAAGAAATTTTAACTTATTTTAAAATTTTTATAGTCTTCCTATAAGTGACAATGTCACTTCTGACAACGTCATTTTTTGCATGTCAGTGTCATCCAAATTTAAAAAAAATGGCGCCGCACCTTTCCGAATTTGGCAAAACAAAAAGAAGTAGTTGTTCATTATGGGAGAAGCAAGTCTTCGATAGTAAACATAAAAAACCGATGTTTGAAAGTTTGTGACAATGATATATTTGAAAGGAACTGTGTGTTTCGGACTTCCATTGTCTATATTTTATTTACACGACGTTTCGATCAGTACAAACTCTGATCGTCTTCAGGTGCAAACTACAATCTATTCCTAAGGCTACGTACTTATATACTATGGGAACTCTCTCAACCGTGAAGTTTAAGAAGTTGGCTCCGCCCAAGGAGGGGCTTCCAAATATTTGGAATTTCAACACTTGGTTTACTGAAAACACCCTGATTCTGCCCAATAAAGGCAGCTTCAAGGAATTTTCGTTTCTTCTAGTGTGACTCCTTGTGCAAAACCTTTGCT
The DNA here is from genome assembly GCA_963921995.1 of Oxystoma pomonae. Taxonomy (NCBI): domain Eukaryota; kingdom Metazoa; phylum Arthropoda; class Insecta; order Coleoptera; family Brentidae; genus Oxystoma; species Oxystoma pomonae. The sequence goes on along the minus strand of OY998168.1, from coordinate 84,478,372 downwards.
TCTGTCCACTTCATTCAGTGTTGTTTTGACCATGCGTGTTCTGCGATTCCTGATTTCGTTGTTTCACCTCTTTGGGTATTCGTCTGATGTTCCTTAAGCCTAACAGACAGTGGTCTCTTTGTTTCACCTATGTATGATTCACGACACTCACAAGGAACTTGGTAAATGCATTCCTTATTTTGTTTGTTCTCCGGTTTTGTTTTACTAAGAAGGCTTCGAATTGTATTATTAGATTTAAAAGCTGTTTTAATATTAAAGTTTGGAGCTTTAAGGCCGCTTGACTGTCTGAGAGTATAAAGATGTGTTTTCTTTTGAGGCTCTAGTTGAGACACTCCTGTGTACACATGTTGATTGCAAGCAGTTCTATAAAAAAAAATCTCTACCCTTAAAAATTAAAAACCAAAATGAGAAAATGTTACACTTAATCTCCAATGCCAACCACAAATTGATAGACATTAAAATAATTTAAATTTCTCAGAAAATATTAAAAATCAAGATGATAATTTAATTATTTTTGTTTGTATTTTTATCAGGTGGGCCGAATCTCTCCATACCCTCCTCCAAGACGGCGACGGTGTCAAACTGTTCCGGCAGTATTTGGAATCTGAGGGCAAGCAACACGCGGACGCCCTGGATTTTTGGTTCGCCTGCGAAGGTCTCAGGAAGCAACAAACTCCCGACAAAATTTATCAGCTTGTTAAGGTTATTTATAAGTAAGTTGAACATTCTTATTGAGTTTTTTTTTAAGGGAAAACAATACTCTCTGCGTCAAGCCGAGTCCAGACTATGTAACAAAACATGTTACATAATAAAGAAGATACAAAATTATGCCTGTCCACATTCTGGAAAAACCTGGAAAGTCATGAAAAGTCGGGGAAAAAAAAGTAGTCATGAAAAGTCATGGAACTTACTCAAAAGTCTGGAAAGTCAGGAAAATTCCCTGATGAGAGTATCGGAATTGCTATTCATATGCTTGTCCAGCTTACCCAACCCACTTTTTTCTACTATTTCATAAAAACGTGAAAAAGATCAAAATATTCAATTTTTTCTTAAATTTAATTTTAGCAATCTTTCTTAACACCGTTCAAAAAGTATAGAAAATTAATTTTTTAGTCAAATTTTCCAAAAAAATTCGCCTGTGGTGCATCTATCCGACATTTATCACATGATTTTGGCAGTCTATCTATGATTGACACTAGATGCCAATCCAAAATATATTTTACAAAAAACGTCAAAAAATCATTTTCAAAGAATTCTCTATATAATTTTTAGAATAATGTCGTATCCCTGGTTAAAATAGACAAATAAATGTGAATGACAAATTACCTTCAAAAAAGGAAGAAAAAATGTTAAATGATCAGTTGTAGCTGATTTTTATTAAAAAAAAAATCGAAAAATTCTGTAGATTTAACTTTTTATTTTTTTGCATAAAATGCTTTCTAACAATAACAATATATTTCATTTTATTATTTGCTTGCCTTAATCTTTTTATTTGTCATCTCTTGCAGACAGATAAAAATTAAAAGTTTAATCTATAATTTTGTGTCTTCTTTGTTGTTATGCAACATGTACTCTAGGAAGCTTACGGCGTTCATACTCGAAGTTTATTTACATATTTAACCAAACCCTTTTACCCCCTTACATATTTCATCAACTTTTTCAGTTTTTGCTACATATTTTTACCATTTTCTTTCAAAATGTGATTTTTTTTGATAAAATATTAAAATAACTGTATCTGAACCTTCGTAAGACACCTACTTTTTCCAAAAAAAAAAACAAAATTACATATTTTTCGAATCACATTTACATAATAAGAATCTCGATAAAAATGGTTAACAACCATGGTCAAATAGTAGATCATTTTTTGGCACACATGATGAACGCCTATAATTTAGCAAAGCAATACAATGTTAAAACATAGTTTCCCAAAATTTACAATAACAAATCAGTACTGGTCAAAAATTTTAAAATGACAAAACTATGTACTGGCCTAAATCCTTACAATGTTAAAATGTTACAAGGGAAAACCATACAAACGTGAAATAGCGTAACACATTGCTGGTAGATGGCGCTGTAGTGCCTATAATTTAGAAAAACTATACATTGTAAAGACATACTTTGCCAAAATTATAATAACAATGGTACTGGACAAAAATTTTAAAATGAAACTATGTAGTGACAACAGAAATTGGTCTGAACATACTGGCCTAAATCCTTAAAATACTAAAACGTTACAAGGGCAAAAACGTACAGACATGAAATAGTGTAACATATTGCCGCTAAATGGCGGGTGTGATGGAAACTGATTTGTTAGCCTGACAGCGCCTTCTGTATTTTACGCAGAGAGGGCGCTGCCCTCGCTTACAGTCAACCAATTGAAATTAGGTAGTACCTATCTAAGGGCTGTATTCATAGTCCTCTCTTGGAGGGAGCCAACCCAACCCATTCTGTACAATAAAAAGCAATCGCGGCAAAAGCCGTTAGGAAAAGCTCGTCCGCATCTTATTTGTCGACTATGTCAAGCTGTTATTGGCTGTATACTGTGTCGTCATCTAGCGGGAATATGTTACTCTATTTTGAGTTTGTACGGTTTTGTCCTTGTAACGTTTTAGGCCAGTCCGTTACGATCTATTTCGATTTTGTAATAGTACAGTTTTGTGTATTTATTGTTTTTACATAGTACTGTTATGAACCTGTACTTTATTATCATTTTCGATTTAAGAGTGTAAAAAAAGTGTACTAGGACACTAGAGACCCTAAAAAGTTGGGATTGGATGAGTGAGGCGTAAATTGTGTTTGGCTGTGGTAGAGCATCCATAGGGATTGAATATGGAATGTTTTTTTTAGGAAATTTTTTGTAAAATCAGCTCTGCCCATCTCCGAGGAACTGAGAAAGGAAATAGGCAGAAGCGTGAAGTCTTCCCAGCCCCTAGAGCCCCCAGTGACCCTATTTGACGAAGCGCAGGATCAGGTCGAGAGGCTGATAGTAACTACTACTTATCCTAATTTTTTAAAGAGTGAAGTGTACCTGCAGTATATTGAGGTAAAATATCGATTTTTATGCAGTAAAAAAAGTTGAAAAAAACTAGGTGGAGGGTTACTTTACCCCAAATTTGTTATTTTATATTATATATATAAAAACCAAAATCAAACATTTTAAAATGGTTACCCATCATCCAGAAGTTCGAAGTAAATTTGTGGCAAAACTTTTTTAACGATTGTTTTTTAATTACAGAACGCTCAAACTTCAAGTAGCGGCAGCAGTAGCGAATTCAATGAGCTGTCAAATTTGGCCACTGGTGGCGATCCTTTGCCCACACTCCACGAGGACATGGAGTTGGTTATGAATCCGCCGGTTCATATGAGTCACCCTTCAGGTAAAAGTGGCAGAAATGTCATAATAAAAACTGAAATATTTGGGAGTTAATATGTTTTTGGTAGGAGATAGGGTAAAGTATAAAAATGGTCATTATCTCGGAAACTAAATGAGGGGAGCCTTGTTGGTGTTGTTTTTTTTAATAAAAGACTAAGTTGGTATTTTTCTTATAGCATGACCTATTTTTAAAATCTTTTTTTTATATAAAATAAATCAAAACAAATAAAATAATTAAAAAAAATAAAAATAATGAAGAAAGGTATTAAAAAACATAAAAAAATATTAAGTGCAATACATCATTTAAAAAATTTTTTATGCTGATTTCAAAAGTCGAGTAAAAAATCAGTTATGCCATAAAAAAGTAACAACTTAGTGTTATCTTAAAAACTAAATGTTACAGAAAAAATCCAGTTTAACAAATAAATTACTCTTTAAGTTATCTATAGAAAAGCAATTTACAACATCTAGATATTTTTATTAATAAAAAAGTTACGCCAAATTCTAGAACCCATATTTTTCAAAAAGTCTCCATAGTTCAAAAACAGGTTGACATAGTGATATGCGGTTTTTACATTTAATAATTTCTCAGAAATTGAGCCTACTCTACTACTAATATGCATGTTATATTAGTTTTTCCCATAGAAATACCCAAAACCCCACAGTCCCCCTTGAATTTGGACCACTCTACATATATAAAGTTCAAAATGGTCTTTTAAACTCGAGGTTCTGTCATTTAGTGTATCCATCTTTTGCGCCTCTTTAGAAAGTTTGTTTACAGGCCAAACCTTTTTATTTTTTTATTCCTCCAAATTGGGAGTTTGGTCTGCCTCATAGCTTGTTTACTCTCCTGGGGGCTATTCTTGAGTATCAAGGGAATGCTCATCTAAGAACCTTTACATCCTTTATTTTAACGAATAAATTCGCTCAAAGCAATCGCAAGACTACCAAAGAGTTGCCAAACTTTTGTTCAAATATAAATCCTGAAGTTCAAAATGTTTAGCTTAAAGTGCAAAAAAGTTCAATTTTTTCCTACAACATTTAAAACATGTTAAAAATGGCATTTTTTAGTGTAATTTTCTTAAATTTTTCGCCTGCGGCGTATTTAAGGTATGATTTTGGTGATAAATCTAGAATTAAGACACTAGATTGGGCCAAGGAATCGTGTCTTTACTTTCTTAGTATTTATTTTTTTGCACACACAATTAAGTCCAACCGAACATCCACTAAACCAGTGAGGGGGGAGAGGGCCAGGGAAAAACTTTAAAAATGGTCTGGAAAAGCGGGAAAAGTCAGGGAATTTGGTATTACAAAAAAAGTGGCCACCCTGTTTCTACTGGTCAGGGGCAAGAGAACGGATACTTCTGAAAATCGGCATTGCGCCAAGCTCTGTAAGAACTCGTGTCGGGTCATGATTACTTTCCTGGTCTGAATTTTTGCCTTAATGCATGCCTTTTTTGACTTTTAGGCAGCTTAAGTACAACAGGCTATCACACGCCCAACTTGGGGGCAGGACCTCCAGTAAGACTGACCAAAGATGTGTTGCTCTTGTCGCAGAGCAGGCGGGCGGTGGATAGGACCAAGTCGGAAACCTTTGCCAGGTGAGCTTACGAATTTTCTTTTGAAGTTGTTGATGGAGTGGACGCTTTATTGGTAACTAGATCGCTTTAAAAATAATGATTTATAGTTGTCAAAGAGATATTAGACACTTAAGTAAATATTTAGATGTTTCAGTATACCTAACCATAATGAGAGAACGTAGTGTATTTTTGCTTTGTTTTGAACTTTATGTTACATTTAAATATTTACTTTAAGTGTTATCTTGCTATCAAGAGTATTATCGGAACACTTAAGCCGAATTGGCATAGGCTAAGTGTCCCACTAGTTTTGACACTAATGACAGATACACAGTTTATAGTCTTCAAGTCGCCCCCCGGTATATATTCGTGGAGTAAAATATAAAAAAAAAAGATAATTTTACCTTCAGAAAAACTACTGGATTTTTCGAGGGGGATTTCACTGGCCGCAATATATGTACAAGTTTTGATGAAATAATAAATAAATATTTTATTGTTAAAGTTGGACACACACACACACACACACCCACCCACCCACCCAGGGATGCCCGCGTGCATCTCTGCATCTTGCAAATTTTTTTTTAGGTTAACCCTGAGGTAAGGTTACTTACCCTCAACTTAAAGCCCTGGTTACCCTGGAGTTAATTTTAACCCGCGTTTTATGCTTTTTAAAGATTTTTACAAGCTTATGTTACTCGAGTTAACGCTAATTCGCTATTGAGAAGTCGGCCCTAAATGCTCATAACGTTTGTCTCCGTGAACCTGTGTATGTCCTGCCCAGGAGTTCTAAGGAATGCAGTGATGCTGGAACAAACAAACAAAAATTCTAATAATTGGTCAGAAGCTGACACTAAAAATTAAAAAAATGAATGTACAGAAATGGACCATCTAGAGATTTATTATATGTATAGATTTTTATGTTGCACTGCCCTTAGTAATAGCACAGTGTATCTTATTACACAGGGCTTACAGTGTCCCAAATCCTAACGTCAAAATAGTGCCAATTTAGCTTATGACAATTCGACTTAAGTGTTCCGATAATTCTCAATAAAATTAATATATACTTTTTTTTTAATGCCTATCCATTATTCAAAATGTAGTTTTTTTTGTTATATTCTCAGAAGCTTTCTCATGCTTTTATGATTATAAAATGTTGTTAATTTTTTATGTATGGTTTATCTGTTAATTAAAGTAACTGTTTTTGCTATTGAGATTTCTTTAAAGCTGTTTTGTAATTCTTAACTAGACATTTTTAAATCTTTTCATTAAAAGTATTTTTTTTCAAATTAAGCGCTGTGTGAGTGCTTGACTGATTTTTTTTTTAGCTTTATTGTAACCTTATTTTTTTTAATTTAAAGTATATTTATAGAAAAAACACTCTAATCACTTTTCTCAGTGAACTTAAACTATTCCTTTATTATAATCGATCACTGTGGAGGAGGACAAATTTTTCTTTTGTCCCTTTTGTTCCAAGTTTCTAAAACAATGAAAAAAGTAAAAAAATGTACTTCTATTGCATTAATAATAATATTCAAGTGATTAAAAAAAGTGATAAATAAGGTTATAATTATTACTAAAATAAGGAATAAATTGCTAATGGAGTTAAAAAAAATTTTTTCGGTGGTATAATTTCTTGTCAATTATTATTTTTTTTCCATAGCATCTGTTTGTTCATTTCCCCCATTTTTTTGCCACCTTTAGTTTGTTTATGCACCCCACTAGAGCGAATACGCATGCCGCTTACAATTCGTACAACCCGGTTTCGAGACAGGATAGCGAATTGCATAGCATAAGCAGCAGGAGTCTGTCCGATGCGAGGACTGATTCAGATTGTATGTCAATGACTGACAGTTCCGTGTAAGTATATAAGAAAGATATCGCAGAGAGCATTGTTTATAGCTTTCAGCTGAGGATTCACGATTTATTTGAAAAAATTAATTTTTATTCTTTTTTTTTCTCCAGGAATTTTTCCTTCTAGGTTAATAATTTTCCAATAACTTTTGTTTAATCCTTTAATAACACTGGTATTATGGTATGTAGAATCTATTTATATACAGGTTGGCCCAGTAAGACTGGCCACCGGATTTACCTAGGAAACTACCAACACTAGGACTTTGGAAAATACTTAATACTTTGATAATAACTTTTGTTCAATTCTTTAATAACACTAAAAAAACCAATACAACATACATACAATTCCTTTACCTCGTTCAACGCTATTTTATGACTGTTTTAAAACATGATGCTAGTTGGAACGAAGGGCTGCGCTCGACGTTTTTGCGAACTTAACATCATTACTATTTGTTTGAAAGTTTGAGAAAATGATGTATTTGAAATTAACTCTGTGTTTCGAACTTCCATTGTCTATATTTTATTTATACACGACGTTTCGATCAATAAAATCTCTGATAGTCTTCAGGGTCAAACTACAATCTATTTCTAAGGCTACGTGCTTATATACTATGGGAAATCACTCAACCGTGAAGCTTAAGAAGTTGGCTCCGCCGCACTTGGTTTAGTGAAAATACCCTGATTCTGCCCAATAAAGGCAGCTTCAAGGAATTTTCGTTTCTTCCAGTGTGACTCCTTGTGCAAAAGCTTTGCTTCTGTCCACTTCATTCGGTGTTGTTTTGACCATGCATGTTCGGCGATTCCAGATTTCGTTGTTTCACCTCTTTGGGTATTCGTCTGATGTTCCTTAAGCCTAACAGATAGTGGTCTTTTTGTTTCACCTATGTATGATTAACCACACTCACAAGGAACTTGGTAAATGCCTTCCTTATTTTGTTTGTTCTCCGGTTTTGTTTTACTAAGAGGGCTTCGAATTGTATTATTAGATTTAAAAGCTGTTTTTATATTAAAGTTGTTCTCTATTCTTCGAATTTTCTCTGATACTCCTTTAATGTATGGAATTGCCCAATCACAAGTTCCAGAAATTCTCCAACAAGCAATCTGTCTAAAAATTATTCAACCTCTTGCAGGCAAGACCGCTTCATTTGTAAAATTTATAAAGATGTCCGTGAAAATATTGTTGACGCCAGTTTTATGTTACCTTAGGCTACCATCAATTTAGAGCATTTAATAAAACAAATATACAAACTCAATTCCTATAGGAAACTTCTAAATACCCTAGGACATCAATGGAACCCTCTTTATAATAATTATATAAATTTGTGTCACCAGAGTTTTCAGAAAATGCTCATTGGGCTCACACATAGGAGTAATTGACTTTTAAATAAAAAGTGACATTTTGGTTCCCCCTACGTAAGAAAGTACATGTGGGGGTCCAAATTATGTAGCATTTTGCAAAGATTACGATTATGCTATTTTTAAGCATGTTATTCATACTATTTTCGCATAAAATAGGCCTTTTTTAGCTGGGATATGTAATTGGTGCCCCCTAGAGGGGCAACCAAAAAAATATTTTTTTTTTAGTAACTTCGTAGGATTTTATACTAAAAGCTTTTTTCCCGAAGTCCTGGCGGTGTAGTTTCCGAGATAAATCCGGTGGCGAGTCTTATTGAACCACCCTAACCCAACCCACAACTAAATTTTTCTTTAGAAAGTAATGTAGTATGTTATGTTTAGTTTAAGTAAATCAAAAAAATATTTTTCTCTGTTTGTTTCTTCAAGAATTTTTTCTTGTTACTTTAATACTTTTTTTCTGTAACATTTGCTGAATACTTTAATAGTAGTTAACACATAGAAGTAAAAAATAAACATAAAATTAACTTTAAAAAACTAACTTTTTCTTTAAAAAGTGGTGTGATAGAACGGACTTCAGTTAAAGGGTAAAGTATTTCTTGCATGCCAACAATCAGTAGTTTATAGTTTGTGCATGAAATTAGGCATGGTCGTCTTGGACTCTTTCTTGTTAATCCAAAAGTTAATCCTTGTTAGGACCACTAAATTTTTTTCCTGAATAGCTCACATAAAATCAGTGAAAATAGAACATATTGTACAGAATGGATATCACCAGAGAAAAAGTGGCAAATTTTGAACGAGCAGATGGAGCAATCTGAAAGGCATAACGGTTAGGTAAATTTATATTCCCTGGGTAAATTTGATCTCTGGTCCGACTTGACATATAACCCTACTTTTTTGTTTACTTTTTAAAGTTGTAATTTCTTGGCCTTTTTTGAGTCTTTTCTTGTAAAAAAAATTCCAGAAAAAGTAAGTATTTTCTGCAAAGAACTAGGGGTCGGTCCAAGACCTAACCCAATCGGTCCCTTTTTACCTTACCCCAGCCCAGCCCCCTGTACCGCTTGAACGGTAGTGGGCTCTCCGGGCCTTCCTGTTCTCTTCACGAAGTCCAGTACTTTGGCCCACTTGATAGCTCGTAGGTCCTCTGCATCCAGGTTCGGTTGTCCGAGTACCTGATGCCTCATCCTTAGGTATGCTTTGCACTCCGCAACGAGGTGCCGGGATGTCTCCTCCGCCCTCCCGCACGATGCTTACTGAATCGGTTGTGGCCGGTCATTATCCCTGTCAGTAGTCCAATATCTTTTCGTTTCCTTCCCAGGAGCCATTTGAGTCTGGCCGCGTCCGGTCCGTCAATGAATTCTTGGGAGTGTCTCTCCCAGGAGTCCGCCAGTGCATCGTTAGCCCATTTAACTTTGCAGCTGTCTCCTTGTTATACCTAAGAGTGGTTCCGGGTGTGTGAGTGCTGGCCCCGATCCGAGCGAGTTCATCCACCTTTTCGTTGCCCGACACTCCCGTGTGTCCCGGTACCCACATCACTGTAACTCTCTTGTCTTGACTCAAGACTTCCAGTGCTTGTACGCACTCTTCCACCAGAGTATTGGCAATTTTTGGCGCACTGAGTGCCTTTAGGGCCGCTTGGCTGTCGAAGCATATGTACACATACTCCTCCGGACCATTGCGAACCTCTTCTAGTGTTGCCGACATTATAATGGCGTATACCTCGGCTTGGAAGACCCTAGCTTGCTCTCCGAGCGAGTAGCTCATCCGAACTTCTCGGTCTTGCACGTAGACCCCCGCCCCTGTTGTCTGCCTCTCCAATAGCTTGGAGCCATCGATGTAGCATATCACATTGTTCCTCTTGAACTTTCGTGGAGGTTCTCCCTCTGCCAGAATTCCCTATCGGGAATTTTGACTTTGTCCCTCTTATTGAATCTCCAGGGAATTCGGGTTGCCTTGATCTCAAAGGACGCAAGTGGCATCTCCCTGGTGGCCATTCGGGCGACCCCTAGGTGTCCAAGGCAGTCCCAGAATGGTCTCGAGGGCTTGGATTGGTGTCATCCTCGTGGCGCCGGGTTATTCCCCTGCACATAAGCCCTTGCAGGCTTCTGAGCTTTTGGGTGGTCCTCTCCATTGCCGGCCACCAGACGATGGATCCATATTGGATCCTAGTCTTAGTATTGCCGTGTACATCCAGTGGAGGTTCCTGGGTGTAATACCCCAGGTCCGACCTACCACACGACGCAATTGCCACATTGTTGCCTGGACTTTTCAGTCATTTTGGCAACATGTGGTGTCCAGGGTGACCCCCAAGTACTTTAGCTCTGAGACAAAAGTCAGGGGTTTTCCGTACATTATGGGTGCTCAGCTCAGTGAACAGGATCATCTCTGTCTTTCCTGGATTAACAGAGAGGCCGTTCTGTTGGCTGTTGGCACTAGTTTTCTATGATTCGTACAGCTCGTTGCATTCTGCTGCAGACGGTTTCTAGGAAGCGACCCACCACCTCCACAACTCCGTCATATGCATACGCTTGGTCGTCGAATCCTTCCTTTGTAAGTTTTTCCAAAAGGGTATCTATAATTAGGCACCATAGGTGTGGAGACAGGCAGCTGCCTTGTGGGCATCTCCCCGTAACCTCGACCTGTACCTTGGATTCACCTAGTGTAGCTTGTATCTTTCTTTCTTTTAGTGCAGATCTTACCCATTCAATTATTCTTTTGAAGGGCGGATGTTATGACCTGCACTCTTGCCTTGTCGAAAGCTCCCTCTACGTCAATACACACGGCATACATTTTGAATTGAAGTGCTTTCTCTGCCTTAGCAGTAGTGCACTGCGTGTAAGGCTGTGTCGGTCGACCTGCCCTCTATCCTAAATGTTAATTTGTAGCTTAAATTCCTGCCTTTGTGTCAGAATAAACGAATTGTAATGTATTGTGTTTATTTTTAATTCTAAACTCACTGGCCAGCGTAAGTCACTCAAAATTTTTTAAAAAATGTAAGAAAATTATTGCAGCGTCTACAATCGTTACATATTTACATATTTAATACAAGTTTTTTACCTAGTACATAAAAGTAGCACATTTTATAAAAAAGTACATAAAATTACATAAAATCGGACTCTTTTGACTGACCTATTTAATTATTAATACCTGGGCTCATAGCTCATTCTTTACTGGCTTATTAACTCGACATTTTAATTCAAATTCATTTTTGTTAACGATTTCAGTAATTTATACTCAGATTCTTTTTTGAACCCATTTAAAAAAGAGAAAACCAAGTGCCAGGTTGTTTGGGAACTCGAACCGAATAGATCGCCGCCTGGCATATGAGGCATAATCTACTTGCAGCTTTTCGCGGTTACTTTCTTTCCTAAAGAACAAGCATTAAAAAGAGAAAGACCACAAGCTGGGAGTTCGGACAAGCGTTAGGTGCGCGAATGACGGTTCTCGCACGTGTTAGGCACTACATTTTTCGTACTAGAGTAAAATTGTTATTTAAACTTTATTTTTAAAAAAATGCCTGCGGAAAAAAAATTCCCACACTAAGTGCGGGAATGTCTCGGATTCAATTCATTCCCGCACTCAGGGAAATTGACACTTTGCGAACTAAAATGCATGCGAGAAGTAGGTACTTCTCGCGCGGAAATAGAAAGAAGTCATTTTTAGTTTATACATAAAAATTATACATTAAAAAAAAATATTGGTACATAAAAGTACATATTTTCGAGCTCACTAGTACATATTTACATACATATTTGTAACCGAGGTGGCTGACGACGCTGTTATTGCCATGAAAACCACAATAAAATACGGCATTTTGAAAAGCCGTTATCAACCCCTTGTGTCAAAGCATAGAAAAAGTGACATTTCCCAACCGTTATGCCTTTTTAGCGCATCGGTACCCCTAATAAAATGCATAAAATGGACCCAAAACCGAATTGTACTTTTTAAATAAGTGGAAGTGGTGTTCACCCACAGTTCACTTTTTGATTGATTTTAAGAATTTTAAGAATATACTCTTTTCGAAAGATATATTTTTGTGTAGATGAGGTCCCTAAATAGTTATTCTGATAAAAATTTAAATCTTCCATATACGTCCGACTGTCAGAACCTGTCAAAAATATGTAATTTTTTTCCCAAAATGCCATTCTAGACAAAAAAAGTCACGTAAGCATTTTTGTAGACTAACCATTTTTTATAAACGTAATTTAAATATTTAAAAAATGGAAAAATTGTCACATTTTGAATTTTAATTCTGTGAGTTAAAAAAATATATTTTACGAAAAAGCGATGGGGAACCTGAATGAGAACATATTTACGATAAAAAAACGTTACAACTTTTTTTGCATCACTTATAGTTTCTATAGAAAAATAAAATAAGTTGAAGAAAATGGTAAAATCATGTCGATTGTATTGAACTTTTTTGCACCAAGATTTTTCTATAAAACTAAACTCTAAAAAAAAAACAATTATTTGCTAAATAGTAACTCTTATCACCTATCAAGCGACAGTAAAAAAGTTTCGACTAGATTTGAAAAGGTAACCTCTCTATAAGGTACTTCCCTTATTCCTGCTTCTATTTTGCCCCCTTAATCCCGGTGAGTTCGAAGGGTCCTCTAGAACATTTAAAAAAAATATCAGAGCACAAAGCATCATGTATTAGTCAGTATTACGGTCATTCAAAAAATTATTTTTCTTATGTTCCAGAAATTTGGTTAGTTCTTATTTTTACTTAATAAACATAAGAAAGTCAAAACTTTTTTACTGTCGTTTGATAGGTAACCAGACTTACCTACTTAGCACATAATTGTATTTTTTTTTAGAAGTTTAGGTTTATAGAAAAATGTTGGTGCAAAGACGTTCAATACAATCAAAGACGTTTAACTAAACATGATTTTAGCATTTTCTTCAACTAATTTTATTTTTATATACAAACTATAAGTGATGTAAAAAACATTGTAACATTTTTTAGCGAATATATGTTTTCTTTCAGGTTTCACATCGCTTTTTCAAAAAATTTATTTTTTTAATTAACAGCATTAAAATTCAAAATGTGACAATTTTTTCCATTTTTCAAACATTTAAATGATGTTTATGAAAAAAACGGTTAGTACTACAAAAATGCTTGTTTCACTTTTTTTGTCTAAAATAAAATGCTCTATAAGCTAATTTTTATTTTTTAAAAATATTTTTTTTTTACATTTTGGGAAAAAAATTACATATTTTTGACAGGTTTTGACAGTAGGACGAAGATTTTAATTTTTATCAGAATAACTATTTAGGGACGGCACCCACACAAAAATATAACTTTCGAAAAGAGTATATTTTTTTCTTAAAATCAATCAAAAAGTGAACTGTGAAAAATGACAGAAGTCAAAAATCTGTTGTAAACTTAGTTATTTTATTTTTAAGCTGATATTTAATGACATTTGATGAAGGAGGTCCCTTGGAGAAAGCGATTTTATTTAAAACCAGTTTTATCCGTCTATAAACGTAATAATTGTTACACATTTTGCGACACTTGGGCTATTATAGTATCTCATAGTTATATGATCTCTCTTAACCGATTTCTTTTTAAACAGCGACGGTCGTTCGTTGGTCCGAACGTCGCGCCGTCAAGCCGTGCTCAATAAAGAAAAAACTATGAATCAGTTCGTCATCCCGAGAACTCAGAGGGTGGACAAGAAGCAGTGTCAACCGATGGAAACGGGCGAATTTGCGACCATTTTGATTGAGAAGTTGGAGGTGGTCAAAAAGGAGCAGGACGCGCAGGAGTTGCTGGAGAAGAAATTAAAAGAGGTGAGGAAAATATAGTCGATTGGAAGGAGCGTTTCCGCCGCGATAAAAAAGTACAAAAGTTTTCTCTAAAAACGTTTAAAGAAAAACGTACTTTTTTTCAAACGGCTGTATTCGACCACTTTGGGCGATATTTACTAAGTACTATAATTTAAAGAAAGTTTGGTTTGAAGATTGACATATACTTACATGGATATCTAAAAATTGATTTTAAGCCGAATCATACCGCAATTGATAAGATATTTTGACCTGGTTGGAAACCAAAATGCACTGTAAGTCCCAATAATCTGTAAAAATTTGTATTTCGGGTAAAATCGTCGTATATTGTAGACCAACGCCAAGAGGTGGCTTATCTGCTTTAAATTTTAAAACGATCACAATTTTGTTGATTGTTTTTTTGAAAATGTAAATTCTTGGGTGCTAGGGGCGGAAAAAGTAACGTGATTTTAGCAATTGTACTAAATTTCGGAGATTTTTTGCAGAAGCGGTAAAAGAAGAAGAACAATCGCCCCCTCGTCTCCCTTCCTGCATTTCTTCTAGACCTTGCTTTATGCCTATAGGTTGCAACTTGTTGGTGGCGTCCATGAATTACGTAAGGCGCCGTAGAGGAGTAGGTGAAGTGTTACAAGGGGGGGAGGGGAAGTTCGCAACTGCGTTTCGTTGCCATTTTTATACGAAAAATAACTAATACTTCAAAATATTTGGTACATTATTTAAGGAGGGCGGAGGAGGTTTCGAAAATGTTACTGTACGTAAAGAGCTTGCAGAAAAAGGCATCAAAAGTTGAAAACTTTATGGCAATTAAAACAAAAAATGATTGGTTTTCGAGCCTCCATATTATTCACACCCTTTATGTAACGCATCATAACTTACCTCTCACTGGAGCTGTGAATCTGTAGTTGGCAGATTTAAAGTAAAGGCCGTCACACAGAAACTTGCATAGTCTCACAATGCATGGATGGCATAGAATTTGAACCAATTGGCAATCAGCAAAATAAACATGACGTTTCAAATCGATTGCTGTTCGGATTGCTTATGCAAGTTTGTGTGTGAAAGCTTAAGCGTTTATTATCTAATAAAATGTTCGGTTTTCAATTATTACACAATACGTAAAATTTGTCGTTTTATCTTTTTTTTTATGGGTTTAAAACTGTTCTCGTTTAGACGACGAAAATGACCAGTCAATTTTGGACGACCACGTTTTCCTTAGCTTAGATACAAAGTTTACGGTTTTCAATATAATTACCATGACACGAAAAATTTGTCCTTTTATCTTTTTTTTTGTGTGTTTAAAATTGTTCCCTCGTTTTTACAGAGTGAATCTATGAGCGTGACTTTAAACTTCTTTTAAACGACGAACATGACCAGTCAATTTTGGACTACCACGCGTTTTCCTTAGGTTAGAGAGAAATTTTAAGGTTTCAATATAATTACCATAAAACGTAAAATTTGTCCCTTTATATTTTTATTGTGTGTTTAAAATTATTCCTCCGTTTTTACAGACTGAATCTATTGCATCAGTCAATGACCGTGACTTTAAAATTCTTTTGGTCGACGAAAATGACTTGTAAATTTTGGACGACCACGTTTTCCTTAGCTTAGAGACAAAGCTTAAGGTTTTCAATATAATTACCATGACACGAAAAATTTGTCCCTTTATCTTTTTATTTTGTGTTCCCTCGTTTTTACAGAGTGAATCTATGAGCGTGACTTGAAACTTCTTTTAAACGACGAACATGACCAGTCAATTTTGGACTACCACGCGTTTTCCTTAGGTTAGAAAGAAAGTTTAAGGTTTTCAATATAATTACCATAAAACGTAAAATTTGTCCCTTTATATTTTTATTGTGTGTTTAAAATTATTCCTCCGTTTTTACAGACTGAATCTATTGCATCAGTCAATGACCGTGACTTTAAAATTCTTTTGGTCGACGAAAATGACTTGTAAATTTTGAACGACCACGTTTTCCTTAGCTTAGAAACAAAGCTTAAGGTTTTCAATATAATTACCATGACACGAAAAATCTGTTCCTTTATCTTTTTTTTTGTGTTCCTAAAATTATTCACTCGTTTTTACATAGAGAATCTGTGAGCGTGACTTCAAGCTTAGAGTCAAAGTTTAAGGTTTTCAATATAATTACCATAACGTGAAAGATATGTCACTTTATCTTTTTATTGTGTGTTTCAAATTATTCCTTCGTTTTTACAGAGTGAATTTATGAACGTGACTTCAAACTTCTTTTAGGCGACGAGAATGACCAATCAATTTTGGACGACCAAACTTTCCTTAGAGACAAAGTTTAAGGTTTTCAATATAATTACCATGACACGAAAAATTTGTTCCTTTGTCTTTTTATTGTGTGTTTAAAATTTTTCCCTCGTTTTTACAGAGTGAATCTATGAGCGTGAATTCAAACTTCTTTTAGACGACGAAAATGTCCAGTCAGTTTTGAACGACCACGTTTTCCTTAGTCTTAGAGGCAAAGTTTAAGGTTTTCAATATAATTACCATAACATGTAAAATTTGTCCCTTTATCTTTTTACAGTGTGTTGAAAATTATTCCTTCGTTTTTACAGACTGAATCTATTGCATCAGTTAATGACCGTGACTTTAAAATTCTTTTAGTCGACGAAAATGACTTGTCAATTTTGGGCGACCACGTTTTCCTTAGCTTAGAGACAAAGTTTAAGGTTTTCAAGGTGTTTAAAATTATTCTCTCGTTTTTACATAGTGAATCTGTGAGCGTGACTTCAAATTTAGAGACAAAGTTTAAGATTTTCAATATAATTACCATAACACGAAAAATTTGTCCCTTCATTTTTTTTTGCGTGTTTACAATTATTCTCTCGTTTTTACATAGTGAGTCAAAGTTTAAGGTTTTCAATATAATTACTATAACACGAAAAATTTGTCCCTTTATCTTTTTATTTTGTGTTTAAAATTGTTTACTTTACAGAGTGAATATATGAGCGTGACTTCAAACTTCTTTTAGACGATGAAAATAACCAGTCAATTTTGTACGACCGCGTTTTCCTTAACTTAGAGACAAAGATTAAGGTTTTCAATAGAATTACCATAACACGAAAAATTTGTCCTTTTATCTTTTTATTGTCTGTTTAAAATTTTTCTCTTGTTTTTACAGAGTGAATCTATGACATCAGTCAATGATCGTGACTTCAAACTTCTTTTGGACGACGAAAATGACCAGTCAATTTTGGACGACCACGTTTCCTTAGTCTTCCCCGACACACCGGTCAGATCGCCTGGGATCTCTTCGCCTAGAAGGAACCGGTAAGAATTTTAATTTTAATACTAGTAGTAGTAGTAGTAGTAGAGGAGAAGCAGCTTTTCTTAAGGCTGGCAAGTAGGCCTTTAGGATGCAAGTTTTCTTTCTCTTGGAGGCCTTAATTTTCCTGACACTTCTTTGTCGAGGGCAGTGATCTTTAGACTGCATGGCAAGTATACACAGGGACCGCCGGCATTATACCGTCTTCGAAGAGTGCTTCTGCTGCATCTAACATCGCTACCGCCCCATCGAAACGTGGTTTGACGGTCTCTCTTTTTGGCTCACCAGACACTTCTTCTTTAGATAACTATATTATGGTTAATCATTTTCAGGCATTTGCCCAACTCGAGAAGAAAAAAAGACGGATCGATATTTAGTAGTGACTCAGGGAACGTTCATGACTTCGCCGAAGGATCGGAACACAGACTTGGAATGGTTAAGTCGAAAAGTATGCCAGAATATCCAGAGGAGAGGTTTATTAGGGGAGCTGTGGGCAGAAGGTATGAATTTAGATTGGAGGGAGAAAACAAATACAAATTTACTAGCACTTACTATGTCATAAAAGTTAATTATTTAAAAAAACTTAAATGTATTATGTCTCTAAACAATTCAATACCAATTGTTTTAAGCTAGGTTTTCTTACAGCATATTTAAAACCACTTAGAATCAATAGAGTCCCTTTTTGCTGATTCTTTAACGGGATGACGGGAGAAAAAGGTGTGTTGTATTTGATGAAATTTTGTACGATTGCTTCTTTAACCATTTTTATAAAAACTATTTAAATATATTTGTTAATTTTTTAGGTTTTCCTTCTTGATCAAATTTACAAAAAAAAATAAAACAATATTTGCAAATGTATTTCAGTTGTATAAATCATCAGATAAAATTTCTTCCCTCTTTACCATCCCGTTTGTTTAATTTTCGTTTGGAAATCGTTCATAAAATCTTTCTGAACGGTTTTCCCAATTTTTGTTTAAGATATTTTTTCTCTGACGTGAACTATTGATCCCAAAGAAATTAAATAAACTAGAATACACACTTTATATATCCAGAGAGTATATAAATCTATTTGTATGCTCTCTGATATATCAAAGGCAAATTTTACAAATCAGTAATCAAATCTAAGGAAATCGCGGAGGACTATTCATGCCAATATTGTAGAGCCGCGTTCTGATTGACTCTGAACGAGGTTCTGAAATAATAATTACAATGTAGCGGTTTAATACAGATATCTTGTTTACCCGTGAAAAGATAGTTCCGGTGACTTTTTAGCTGTTTTTCCACCTAACGCACACTAATAAGGTCTTATAACAAAAATATAAAAATTGGAAAAATTACAAAAAACCAAGAAAAACCAGTCAGATCCGTCAGACCTAAGATGGCAAAACGTGCCACCACAAATCCATAACTTTTTTACTATGATTGTCAGATTGTCGGCAGAAAATGTTAAGAGGATTACTTTGAAAATAGTAGATTTTATCACAAAGTTTCACAAGATACGGTCGCCAACTACGCGTAAAGGAGAAGAGACGGGCTCACGTATCCTGTCTAAATTAGCGGCAAATTCAAAAATCACAAACATCACAAAGTTTCACAAGATACGGCCGCCAACTACGCGTAAAGGAGAAGAGACGGGCTCACGTAACGTCACTGTTGGCCCACGTATCCTGTCTAAATTAGCGGCAAATTCAAAAATCACGAACACCACCTATTAGCTAATTAACCTTATTCTCTATTAGATCTTCTTCCAAGAAAGCCCTCACAGAACTCACAGACAGCGGCGTGTCGGTCATCTCGGATAATCCGCCGCCAGTTCCACCCCCGCACAAGGACAGCAGGGTAATGGCTTGGCTCATGGAGTCGGACCGGAGCGGAAGAGGGTCGGGTCACACGCACAGCGAGATGTCCCTGAGACACAAAAGTCACAAGACCAGCAGCGCTACTTCGCCTATTGCGAACAGGCATAGAAAAGGTAAAACAAAGATTCATTCTGATATTTCACAATCTTGGTAAATGTATACATATAAAAACTGTATAATACATTTACAGTTCTACATTACAAGGCATGTTCTTTCGAAATATTTCCACTCTCAAGAAAGGACCTTTTTGTTCAATTTTTCGGTCCTTTAATCCTTTTCCGGTCCCATTTTTGGCCAAGTTGGCTATGACTTCTTGTTGTTGACAGCTTTTAGGTTTTGTTTTTTTGTGCAGTTTTGACACTTCTAAAAAAGCTCTTAAATTTGTTTCAAAAGTTTTGTTTACAAAAGTGGTCTCAGATCTAGATAATTAGTTGAATCCGGAGGAAATAATAAAGCTGCTTCAAGAGTGACATACACCGAAAAATCAGAAACAGATTTTTAATTCTCAAAATAGGTATACTATAAATATAGGTAAATAAAGAACAAACCTAGAAATCTGCCTTTTTATGAGTTCTTTTATCATTATTTTGCTTGATAAGTTGGCCATGATCGGCCATAACTGGTCGTCAGTCATCATTGAATTAGCTGTGTGAAGCTAATAGGCATTACACTATAATTTTTCTAATGTTTTTTTTGCAATTTTGCACAAAATACAAAAATCATTTCTAACCACAAAACTTTACTTTTTCTTCTTCTTGTTTCGTTCTGATTGGCCTGCACATCTTGGTTATCCGGCCATCTTCTAAATCTGTGACATTATTCTATTATAGCTTATTGGGGGCGCAGTAAAGCGGTCTGGAGAGTTCCATCCCCAAATGGCTTTTGTTTTCTTTGTTTTGCCTTCTGTTGTTTGTTTTTTCCCCTTGGTTTTGCTCCACTTTTTCTTGGCCTACAGCCTTTGGTTTGTGGCGTTTGAGGAAGTTTTGTACTGTTTTGATTTTCATTTTCGTGATCTTTTCGAAGAACAGCTGTTCTATGTTTTGCACCTGTGTGCCATCAGCAGTTTCCAGTTCACTATGGCCCATTCGCCAAATTTAGTCTAGATAAGTGAGCAGAGGTAGCGCAGTGGCCAGTTCTTGCTCTCGTAAAGGAAACAATTTCCTCTCTCCTGAGGTCAGTGAATGGTGCGAACCAAGGAATTTTTGAAGGAGTCTGAATAAGTCTTCTGTAGCTTGAGACCTGGTTGATTGCATCCTCATAGTAATTATTTTTCCATTCCAGCCAAATTTCACTTTTTATGCTCTCCGTCGCTTCATGTTTGTGGATATTTGGTTCCAAGGATCTTCCGAAGTCTGTCGGCTTTTTCATTGCCTCTAATATAGGTGTGGCTGGGAATTCACATAAACTTTATTTCCTTATTTTGGTTCCTGAGTTGACAAAATATGCGCTTGACATCAAGGGAGATAGAATCACTCTTTGCGCGGAAATCTGGTTTGGAGAAGCGCTGTAATGCACCCAACGAATCTGAAAAAATTAGGGCCTTGTTTTTCTTTAGTTTTTATCTTAAAAACTACCGGCCTTAGCGGCAATGGCTATCTAGCCAACAAGAAGCAGAAAACATCAGGGGACTGTTCATAAATTACGCAACACGGCTAGGCGTTGACGAAAGTGATAGAAACTAAAATGTTTTTTCTGATCGTTTGAAAAAAAAGTACGTACGATACACGACCGGAAAGTGTCTCCGCACGTTTACAGGACTCGCCTGCGGCTGGCCCTGTAAATTTCCTGCGTCGACCTGTAAAGACCAATTTTCCGGTCTAGTGACGTAAATACCTATTAC
Source organism: Oxystoma pomonae (assembly GCA_963921995.1). Lineage (NCBI taxonomy): Eukaryota > Metazoa > Arthropoda > Insecta > Coleoptera > Brentidae > Oxystoma > Oxystoma pomonae. Next base: position 84,457,439 of record OY998168.1, on the reverse strand, counting down.
CGAGATCTTTATTTGGGGACAATATTTACCTTTCTGGTGTTAACAGTAAGCAAAACATCTTCAAAAATATCACTTTAAATGCACTAATTCAAGGAGAAATTGATTACATGTAGAAAAATGTTTCTTGACAAAAAATTTTTTTAAAAATTGACAGCACCAAAAAGCTAATGTCCATATCTATCGCTCAAAGGCCGTTTAAAAATGATAGACCATTTTTTTCTGACAGTTTGTACCCAATACGGCAGCGATAATAGACCCAGGGATACTAAAACGATAATGAATTTACTGACTTTTTAGTTGAGACGGTGTTGGACCATTATATAGAACCCACCTGTTTGTTTTGCATGTAATTAAACAGTTTTTATCATTTTCTAGAGTCCCTATATGCAATTTTAATAGATTTGACTTTTGAACAAATCTGTAAAAATTGCGTATGGGTACGCTATTATTTGCCATGTAGTATACCAGTTAATAATCTTTTAACTCATCTCTTGGTGAACCGGAAGTCCGAAATAATTTTATTGTTCTTCTAAGATCATCGCAGTTTAGTTTGCTTTTGGAAAGAGCGGTATTTAAAAAGATGGAAGAGTTTCTATTGATCTCCTGGTCCTGGCTAACAGCGTTTATAATTTTTAACAAACTTCAAATTCACTCTATTTTTTTTAATATACTACAAGCAAAAGAGATGGATGCAGTGTATTAAAATTATGACTTTTTTTTAACTCTTTTCTTTATTTTGAGGTTAGAATCAGGACCCGTTTTTGATTAGTTCATTCGGCTAGTTTAAAGTGGTCATAAATTATTAACTCATCAAATACCTATTTTTATTATTTTGTACAGTTTGATTTATTATGTCAGATATAAAACAGCGGTCAGCTGGAGAGGTGAAATTTATTTAGTAATTTTGGAATAAGAGGTTGAATCTGTTCGGTCTAAAGTTATGATTTCTCAGATAAAGTCATCCATATATAGTATGGGGGCTATTGGGATCGTCAAAAAAATTGTCATGGTGTCTGTCTGTCTGTAACACTAGCACCAGGTGGTGAGCTGATTAGTTTTTGGTTAAACTTTAAAATATCGTAACTCGCGAACCGTAGCAGATAGCAACACGCGGTTTTCACACTAAGATGGATAATTATATGTTCTATAAGTTTTTGAGATATTTAAGAAAAACAAAAATATACTTATAAAAATTATAACTCACGAACTGTAGCAGCTAGACACACCCACGGTTTTAATATTTGGATAATTACATTTTTAACAAAAACTATATCAATGTTAAAGTCTGTCAGATTCATAGTTTTTTACATATATAGGAAAAATAAAAATAACTTATTAAAACCTAACTTACAAACCGTAGCAGCTAGCGACACGCGGTTTTCACAATAAGATAGGTAATTGCATTTTGAACCAAGAAAAAAAAGGAAGTCGTGTTTTATTAGAGTATCCGTTCTTTTGTTTGCAACGGAGCAAAAAAGAAGGATAAATTTGACGCCTCTCAAAAATCAGGACCGCTGATTATGGTTAGACTATAATTTTATTATACGGTTTTTTTTTAAACTTGAGTGAAACTTTTTGGATTTTTGGGGGAAAATACAGATTTTCCAGGGATATCATGGAAAAAATTAAAATCAAAGGAGGTCGACGGTGAATTTTTCTTTGTATTGTAAATAAAATGGTAAAATATTATTTTTAAAAACAAATGAATTGACCTAATCATTTTTGTAGGTTTTGGTTCCCGTTCAAGCTCGGTCGAGCGCAACAGCACAAACAGCGCCACAATCGGGCCAGCTCAACCGTTTGTGGCCGACCCTAGTATGCCACCCCTACCACTGCCAAACACCTCGTTCCAACTGGAGGAGGCCAGGAGAAGGTTGATGGAGGACGACGTTAGGAACAAGTTGAGACAAAGGTATTTATTTACTTACAATATATATAAGTATAATAAGTATATTTAACATAAGGTTTTGTTTTATATATAGAAAAGCAAATAAACGAGTATTTTGTGCTTTCGAAATAAAAAAAAAATATTTAAAAAATTTTCTACTTTGATAACTTTATAAAATATGCGAGACAATTTTCATATTCTAAGTAATATTCACTTTTATTGCTCAAAAATAGATAAATTATAACATGTCATTTATTTTCAGGGCTTCTTCTAGCCGCCATTACCCAGACTTGCCTCAAGCGTCTTCCAGCCGTCATTATCCAGAGCTAACCCAGAGCAGCCAGTCGACTCTTAGGAAGTCGCAAAGAGGACAGAGACCCGTTGTCCAACAGGTAATATGTTTTTTCTTTAATTACCATATTCTCTTCGACATTGGCTATCATCAGCGAACTGAATTTTTATGTAACAAAATTCAGTTCAGTTCCATAAAAAAAACACCTTTTTTTGTAAAATTTATTTAAAAACACAACAGTCCGTTTTTTGTGAGAACCACGGACGTTTGTAAAGTGAGAACCCTTTGGATAATATCGTTTTCTATTATTTTCAGGCCCCTCCACCTACCAACCCCGCCTCTGAAGAGCTAGTCATGGTGGTGTTCACCTTTTGCGAGGAGCAGTTCCCTTACAGGACGAAAATTCCCGGTACTAACATTACCCTCAGGCAGTTCAAGGAGTATTTGCCCAAGAAGGGCAACTATAGGTGAGCAAACACTAGGTTTAAATGTAATAACCGTTATTAATTCTGATGTGCAACCAGTTCACAACTTTTTCAGTTTTCATGTTCCATTGGAAAACACTACCCAGTCTTTAAGAAAGGGTTTTCAACGGTCTTAACCCAAGCAGCAATTTAACAGCGTAGCGACGTTGATAAATGCGACCCGACGTGATGATGCGACGACGTTTTAGCCAATATGCCGACCCGGATTTACACCAAAATGGTGGATGATTTTTGAGTCCTTACGTCGTTGTGCAGTGACTGGAGTCGGAATAGTAATCGTTCTTGTTACGTCGTAAAATACGACCCAAAATGACTACACTAGCGCCCTCTTTGTTATTGATTTTTTGGTGGTGTTTCACTACCCAAAATGTTGCCCATCTCAAACTTTGGGATTTTCGGTTACTAAAATGAACTTATTTTTATACACTTTAGAAAATGGCAAACAAAAAATTATAATCTGATAATTACCGTTTATTAAATATATGGCCACTATGGGAGCAAAATTTAAAAACGCAATTCGGTTTACTGACAAATATGCTTACAAAAGGAATGAAAAAATGCGCGCCCTTGATTTGTTTGTGTATAAACGAAAAATATTGCTTTTTTTTAATGTAAAAAAAATGGATGCTACTCAAGCCCTGTTTTTAGGATTACATTGTCAAATACCTATCTCGCCCGGAACATAAAACGTCTCCAAAATGCCATTCGATGATGTTTGTAGTATTTTTTGCCGTGTTTAGTAAATATAAACAAAGGCGACCACTTCGAACATAAACGACGGCATCAAAAATGGCGAATATTATGAGAATCCCAAAAAATACACGTAAATGGACTATCAACCCAACATGCGACTGGAAAAGGATCCAACAATTCCGCCGATGACAGTTGACAGTCCCCATAACCTTACTTTTTATTCGATTTTTCTAAATAAATGGTCGGTGAACTGTGAAATAAAATTTAGTTTTTTCAAATATGGCAGGACACTTCAAAGATCCTACTTCTTGGAAGCAAAAAGTATTTTTAGTGAGCGGCAAGAAGTGAAGCTGTGGATCAGACATTACTGTTTAAAGAGCACCAGTCTGTCTTTTTCGCCCATATACTTGTAGGATAATGTCATCTCTCTGACCAGTTGAGCCAGTTATTTAAAATCTAGAGAGAGATAGGGCGATCTGCCGTAGATAAGTGCGGCAGAGAAGGAGAATATAATGCCATTAGTTCCGTGACGAACTTAAGTCCCCTCTTCTTCACAAGAAAAGGGCACTTAAGTTCGTCAAAACTCCGGCCGGAAAGCGTCGCAAGACCGGCCAGAAACTTCACTGGTTTACTAGAAAATGCACCAACACGTGACAGGTCGGCTAAACGTTGGGTAGACGTTAAAGCAACGGAATTTTGTCGTAATATGTAAGACCGTCTGAAGATCACCGATTTATACACCCAAATTAACGTCCATTTAGGTGAAGTATGTGGTCATTGGCCAGAAAATCGTTGCTTGGGAAGTTACTTTTATATACACGTTGTTTATTTTAAAACTTCCCACCCAAGATTTACGTATTTACGAGTTTGATTTTGGGGAAATCCTCGGACATGTCGATTTTTTATCGAAGGGGAGACATTTTGGCTTGAAATTTTTGCATCATGCACCCCCTTTGAGGGATAACTTTAACCCTATATTTACCTTGTTTTAAATGTTCTTAAATTTTTTTATGCACTTTAGATATTAAAAGTGCACTTTTAATCCCTCATTTTAGGGATGAAAATCCCTCAGGGATTAAAAATAATTTTAATCCCTGGGGGATTTAAAGTAAATTTTTCCAACTTAAACAATAATTTTATTGAAATTTTATTTATTTGTTAAAATGTATGAACGAAAAAAATAATTAGCATATGCATTACTTAAATCTAGTTCGGTCATTCTGCCTTTTTAGAAGTGCCGTGAGTTTACTATATTTGCTGATGTCGACGTATGCTTCAGATATTATCGTGGCTTTGATCATGGAATATTGGCTCCATACTGTCGTCGTGATTGGGCACTCCCGCTAGAGGTAAAACCCAAAAGTGATCCATTTGATTGCCTTCTCAGGGAAGAACTTGCTGGAGGTGGAGTTTTATCCATTAAATACAAACTAATATAAAATATCTTTTTAAGGGACACTTAAAGTAAATATTTCAACGCATCGGTATCGGTATACGTAACGCGTTCGAAACAAACTCAAAGTACACTACATTTTTGTCTTTTTTATGCGATGTTTCGAACGATGCCCTCTTTCTTGAAGGTTGCGATGACAACTGCTGATTGAAATCGTTGCGTATGTTCGTGGGTCCGTAACGATATGTACATCCTTCCGTACGCAACGAGATTCTGTCATCACACCCGTCAAAGAAGCAGGCATCGTTCAAAACATTGCATGAACAAGTCAAAAATGTAGTGTATTTTGACTTTGTTTCGAACGCGTTACGTATACCGATACCTATGCGTTGAAATATTTACTTTAAGTGTCTAATGTCGTTCTTTCAGTTCTGGTCAAAGTCAATCAAGTATATGTCAAACCATCGTATGACGCTAAGGTCACTACGACAGAAGATGCCTTGAGATTCTTAGACTTCTGTAGGAAGTATGCCAGGAGCACCTTTTAATTCTTAAAATTCTGTGCATGCTGTTGAGTGCACCATTTTCGGTAATCACGAAACTGTTTCTTGTAAACCTCGCGAGATTTTTGTGGAAGAAGGCTAGCGATGGTCACTTCCGCGGCCTCTCCAATGTTCATTTTCAAAAAAAACGCTGTACAATTTTTCTGGACTCACCGTTTGATAACAACAACTGACTGACATTTGTTTTGTGCCATAGCAACACTTCCATGGCAATAAGTTTTGAGTGAATTCACCATGCCAACAACAATCAATGACAACTATCAGTAATACGAGCTGTCAATCTTGAAACTAGAGTACCGTTAAGTGGTCTACTGTTAGTTTTGTGATTTTTTGTTTTTAGTTTCTCACATTCTAAAGTGCATAAAATAGTATATAAACCTCGTGACTAAAGTGTATTTTAATTCCTAGATTTATAATGTACTATTACCTACAACCAACGAATAATACTAATTTTACGACCATATCAACACGATTTTATAGCTCATTTACGATCCTAGGATAATAATAAAGCTTTGACGTAAACCACAAGAGGGCGTGACAAGCGATGAAACTTTATTTCATTAAACTTAAGTAAATCCAATATAATTTTAGTACCTAACCAAAAATAAGTCCCGCTAAATTGACATATTACGCATTTTTAAAAAAAACCTTGTTTTTAAAAAGATATATGAAAAGTCCCTTAGAAACCTTATTTGTTTTGACGTTTTAGATAGAACGTCATTGAAACTTCAGGTTATGAAGGTTGTTGACTTAAGAGTGTTCGCGTTTGATATTTTTAATAATTTCTGATATTTATAATGATATTTTTATTGGTTGTAGGTAAAGTATACTGCCGTCAGAAGGAAAAACCCCGCAACCCACAAATTTTTCAAAAATGACTTTTTTGGTTTTTTAAACTTACTGGTTGGTTTAAAACAGGTTTAAAAGAAAAAAATATATATTTTTTTATTTTTGACTTAATTTTTTTTTATGAAACCACGTATTTACAACCCTTTTATGATCTCTACTAAGCTATAACCACGTATATCTCCAGTGCTAAGAAAAAAACACGTAAAGTCTGTGGATTCACGTGGATCTTTCTTAGTATTTATGGCTTTTGCCCAGCAGGACTGCTCGAATAGGATATGTTATTCTGCCGTCCTTAACTAAAAAGCAGTAACTCCATAGGTAAATAATGTATTTTTACTGCTTTTTAGTTAAGGACGGCAGTATTTTACCGTATGTGCTTATTTTATCTGCAAAACGCACAATTATTAATTATTGTGTTTTATTTTTTGGTATTTTAATGCATATTTTGAATCTTTGTCTATAGCCAAAAAAATCATTTGTCTGTATTACACCTAGAACGTTTTTAGAGACTATTACAATTCAAAGATTCTTTTCTATTTTTCCACAAATCAAGGTTAGGTCGATCACGGGGTCATTACACGTTCAGATAAATTAAGACACTCGCCTGCGGCTCGCGTGTCAAACTCCATCTGCGCGTTTAATGAACATCCTAACATGCTTGTTATGTAAAGTACTATTAAAAACGTGCAAAAATTTAGGAAATATATCGATTCGTTTTTGAGATATTCACTTAAAACAAGCTCAAATTGTGCAGGTAAATTTCACACTTTATAGGAATGTACCCTAGAAGAAACAATGCAATGATAAACTAGTAACAAAAACGTGTCCAAAGATTTCTCGAAAAAAAAAAAAAAATTGTAAAAAAAAAACCATTTTTGCATTGGCCCATGCAGCTGTGAAAGTGAATATATAAAGAAAGAATCGAAAATTTTCGAAATTTTTGCACGATTGTTCAAAACGAGATATCACTCGGCCCATTTTCCGTATTCAAAATATAGGGGTGAAGTTTACCCCTGGAAGGTGGTGCGAGCTATGACATGTCTGACGATTTCTCCAAAATCAGACTCTAAATATGTAAATCTTGGGTGGAAAGTTTTAAAATGATGAACACCCTGTACATTGAGTCCAGCGTTTGAGTAAAACGAGTGTTCTGGTTTGGTGCCGTTTTTTCCATGTTCCATTCAAACACACTCATACTGCACTGACGAAATTTTTCGACAGCACATGCCCCTTATGTCTGTGTGTGTATGTAGCTCTCGAACCAGTAAACCTATTTTGATGCAGTTTTTTTTCTTTTTGGAGTCTTTCCTTGAGGGAGTGTTCTTAGCTAGGTTCGATAGCTTTCTATACACAGATGTCAAAGAATTAGACATATGATATATGGGTCGCGATTCTTCAAAAACCGTCAGAAAATCTCGCCTTTACAAAAAATCTGGAGATTTTTAAACATAAGTTTACACTAACTGCTTCTTTGTCAGAACTTATTTGCTAATATTCCTTAAAATTTAGTTTCTAATATTACCATTTTACACTCTAATTAGGGTTGGCTAATCGGAATTAACTTGCTAATCACAGTTAAACAATCATAACTATGCACCAATGGTTTTTTTTTTATCAATAATAACCTCACCAGCGTTTTTTTGTGTTTTCCATTTAACCATTGGTGACATCGACTGGTGTCAAAATTTTTTGGCGTTTATATTTTATTTTCTTTATTGAATTTTTTGTAAGTGCAGTATTTGCGAAGAGAAAACATCACTATTATGTCTATATGCACCATTTTACACTCTAATTAGGGTCAGCTAATCGGAATTAACTTGCTAATCACGGTTAAACATTCACACCTACGCACCAATGTTTTTTATCAATAGTTACCCAACCAGGGTTAAGTAATTGGAAATAAGAAAAAGAGCTTTGAACGCAGCGTTTTTTGGGTTTTTTTTTTGTGTTTTACATTCAGCCATTGGTGACATCGACTGGTGTCAAAATTTTTTGGCGTTTATATTTTATTTTCTTTATTGAATTTTTTGTAAGTGCAGTATTTGCGAAGAGAAAACATCACTATTATGTCTATATGCACCATTTTACACTCTAATTAGGGTTAGCTAATCGGAATTAACTTGCTAGTCACGGTTAAACATTCACACCTACGCACCAATGTTTTTTTATCAATAGTTACCCAACCAGGGTTAAGTAATTGGAAATAAAGAAAAAGAGCTTTGAACGTAGCGTTTTTTGGGTTTTTTTTTGTGTCATCACTATTATGTCTATATGCACCATTTTACACTCTAATTAGGGTTAGCTAATCGGAATTAACTTGCTAATCACTGTTAAACATTCACACCTACGCACCAATGTTTTTTTTATCAATAGTTACCCAACCAGGGTTAAGTAATTGGAAATAAGAAAAAGAGCTTTGAACGTAGCGTTTTTTGGTTTTTTTTTTTGTGTTTTACATTCAGCCATTGGTGACATCGACTGGTGTCAAAATTTTTTGGCGTTTATATTTTATTTTCTTTATTGAATTTTTTGTAAGTGCAGTATTTGCGAAGAGAAAACATCACTATTATGTCTATATGCACCATTTTACACTCTAATTAGGGTTAGCTAATCGGAATTAACTTGCTAATCACGGTTAAACATTCACACCTACGCACCAATGTTTTTTTTATCAATAGTTACCCAACCAGGGTTAAGTAATTGGAAATAAAGAAAAAGAGCTTTGAACGTAGCGTTTTTTGGGTTTTTTTTGTGTTTTACATTCAGCCATTGGTGACATCGACTGGTGTCAAAATTTTTTGGCGTATATATTTAATTTTCTTTATTGAATTTTTTATAAAGGGCAATCTTTGCGAGGAGAAAATAACACTATTATGCACTAAAAACCGTCCAAGAGAATCAGGAGATTAATACAGATTATCCCGGCGCAACTAATTTTCGGATCTTGAACATTATAATATTTGTTTACTTTTATCAGACGCATATAAACCTCATTTATCTCGAGTTTCTTGGAGTTCTGGGTCAGTCTCAAGTAATAAATAAATAAAGTGTACTTAGAATGAAAGAAAGTCGAGCACAGTTGACCCCATAACAAAGTAAAAAAACCAACATCTTACAGATTTTTTCAAAAATTTAGACCTACTTTTTTATTTTGTGGCTTACCACTAGTTGCAATTTGCTTTTTAAAATACCAAATAAATTTTCTTATTTAATAAAAGGTTTCACAGTTATTTTATTTAAAGTTTTTAAGAAAGTGACATCTGCTGGTGCATCGACTCCTGCTGCTTGAGCCACTATACTCTTTCTGTTTTGAGTAGCTCCTCGTCTATGGTATGTGAGTCCCATATTAGCTGCCTCAACCTGCCGTATACCATCACACTCTTCTATTAGGTACTGCGCTACCGATTCTCATACAGATCCTTTAATATGTGCCAAGTATTTATTGGATTATTGTATTTTTCAATTTTTATAACCTCACTTGTTAGCTAACCGCGGTTATTAAAGTTAATTGCGTGTTAGGTAAAAAAAAATGTTTGGTGCATAACAAAAATGTTAGTTAACTGCGGATAAAGTGTTAATCAGAGAAAATGTTACAATTAAAATTTTTTTAGGTAGTTTTTGTAGAAAACCCTTTTTTTTATTTAATGTTATGAAGCTTATTTTTGTGTGTAAACAAACCTTTAAAACTTTTAACATGCAAAATTATAGTTAGTCATGGAATATGTCGCTGTCAATGTCTAGAAAAGTCACATAAATTCTGTCTTTCCTTTTATAGTATAGTAAAACTATTCCTGCGGAATATCTTTAAAATATTAAATTTACAAAATGTTATTAAAAAAATTACTCAGTGTCTCTTACAACGTTAGGATGAGTATTAAGGACGGTGTGTTTTTATTTTAAATGAGGCAATAAGTAAAAATCGTCACTTTCCAGAATTGTGACGTGAGATTTTCTGTCGTTTCTGAAGAATCGTGACCATAATGACAAATATTAATAAAATCGGGTATAACTTCTAAACCATTCATCCGATTATGATGAAATTTGGTGTGTAGACTTTAGGGGCGGAGCAAATGGGGTAGTTTTTAGAAAAATTCGCAGAGGTTTTCGGGAGTTTTATTTTTTTTTTTTAAATTTTACTTGTTAGGTTCTACTTCAAAACTGTCTGTGAAGAGCTCGGCAACCAGGTGATCCAGGAGGAAGTTAGCAACGACAACGACGTGATCCCGCTGCTCGACGGCAAGATCATGGGCCAAGTAGTGAGGCCGATAGACTGATATTCGCCATATTTGCGGCTATGGTTCGTTTTCGAACGAATCGTGCTTAGGTACGTTAGTTTTAAGGGGCTTTTGAAGGCGGTTTTGCTCTTTTGCGGAAACGTTGTTTTATTTTACTAAAGTGCAAAATCCCTTTGGTAAACTTCATTTATAAACAGGGCGGGTCAACGAAATAGTCGCTTTTTTTCTCGAGGAGATTAAATTCACAGTAGTTGTTAATCATTACTTTTTCCCTTTGAGTTCTAAGCAACACTTACATTACCGTTATCTCATTTTAAAAACTAAAGTGATACATCATAAAGCCCGTTTCTCACTGTGCATTTTCCAGTGCATCTGCAAATGCACATTGTCGCAGCAAAATTTACTAGAAAATTCCCCAAAATGCATGCCTCTTTTGACAAAAATTGGAACAAGTTCTATTCCATGCATCTTTTTTGCGGAAAATGCATGCTGTGAACACCCAAAATGCATGCAACTTCTCAAAATGCATGGAGAAAATGCATAGTGAGAACCGGACTTACGATAAGTGACACTTAGAACCTGAGTGGAAGTGGCCAACAGAAACCTTAATTATCGTAACCAAAACTGACGTCACAACGTGTTTTTCTTATTTTTTTTTAATACAATTATTTTTTTTTTTGATCTTGTTCTTTAGTGGTTTTTTTAAGATATTTATTTCATTTCAACATTTTGTGTCTTCCTTCGAAGAAAAATATAACCAAAAAAAACCTATTTACTTGTAACCTGAGACGATCGTTGGCTAACTGTTAAAGAAATAAACACTCGTACATAATATCACATGGGTACTTAATATCACACAATTCATAATTAACAAATTTACGAATATGAAATCTAATCTCCTTCAGGTCAAAAGTTAAGGGGGAGGGGTGAGAGGGGGTAAAAAAATTCAAGAAAAATTCATAGTTTTTAAATTAAATCCCCCACCTGGATAAGTTGTAAACACATCTGTAAAAAAATGCAGTATTTTAATATAATATTTAAAAACAAAACAACTACAAAAATTAATTCGCTGGTAATTATTATGGATTTTAGAGTGCGTTAAGCAAAAGTCGCCTTTTTATTGCCCATTTTTAATTTTGTCAAACTAGTTAGTTTTCTTCGTTTTTTCTATGTGCTTTGTAAAAAGCAGTATTTATTTAAAAAATCTTTTAAATTTATTTTCAAACCTTATTATTAATTTTTATTTAGTTTCTATTTTAAGTTTTTCTACAAAAATAGTTTAAGTAGAAATGTTTAAAGCAGAAATGAATTCGATCAATTTTTATTTATTTATTTACCTATTAATTTTTTTTATCAATTTTAATTTTTAAATCATGATGATTGAATAATTAAATTAATCATAAATTTTAAATAAAAAACTAAGCAATATATAATCTTAAAGTGAGTCAATTCGATGTAACAATAAGAAACATATAAAATTGCCTGCTTCAAATAAGGCCTAAATTAAATTCAGACCCAATTTTAAGGACACACTTTTAATAAAATGGACCCCCATCAAATTCTTTGTTATTTTCTTTTTTTTTTCAATGAAACAAAATAAAAAATCATTTTAATCTAATTATTTGGTACGTCAAAATATTTTTTTTTTATTTCGTGTTTCAAATTTTGAGTAGAATTTCGGAGTCACCTTGTACATATGAAAAGGTCTACCCTGAATAATAAATTGGGTTATTTAGGCTAATTATTAATAACATATTAAAATTTTATCCAAATCGATTGGGCCAAAGTGTTCAATACTTTTTTATTAGTACCAACTTTTGGTTAGGAGGGGTCCTTTCATAAGAAAAAAATGTGTATGAGTGCCTTAAAAATAATGATTTATTAGTTTTGCACTATAAAGTTAGACGATGCACAGGAAATCGTATTAAACTCTTTTTTGAACTGCTTTGCTTCAAACAAGATTAGATGTAGCAGAACTTTTTGTTTATAATAAATACCTCATTTTTGTTCTTTTGTTTACGCTTTATTTTAAATTCTAGAATCACATGTACAAAAACACGAAAAAATGTGCATTTTTTACTTTTGATTCTTAACTTTTTATGTTAAGATTTTCCGTTACGATTTTACTTACATTGTACAGGGTGTGCAAAATTTTTTATTATTGTTTATAGAATGACTAAATAATTTTGTGTATTACCCCGTACGCTTCTCCTATTAGATTTTAGAACTCTTTTAATATTTTGTAAACTTATTTATTTATACCTCTTTTTGTTTGTAAGGTTTTAACCAGTTATAATTTAATTAGGATAATATTTAACTATTTTTAATTTTAAAATGTCATTTTAAACCAAATTTTGTTTGGCTGGTTGAAATCGAGTTTCGACCTTTAAATTTCTTTAAGAAAAAACAACTGAACAATTAGAAGCTAGACTGTACATTATGTGTAGATACGTGTTTTTAAAATACTTATTTTTATATAGTATTTTTTAAGAGGAGCTAAAATATAGAATGTGCAGTATTTTATAATAAACACCGTACGGTGCCATCAAATAAGTTTGTTTTGCAAATTTGAGCCTCAAATGTATAGTTTTAAGTTGTGTACTAAAGAACTAGAAAAAAACTAAAACTTTTTCGTACTTTTTAATAACAAAATATAATTTAACCTTCACCATTCGTTTTCAAGTTCTTTTTTTAATTTGTATTTAATTTGTCAACAGAGTCTTTTTTTTTATATGAAAATGTCATAAGTTTAATTACTATTACAAAAAAATAAAGTTGGTATTTTATAATTTTTGTTTTTTTTTTATTGGTTCCATCATATACAATTAACCCATATTTTTACCTTATTCAGGGTTCCCACTCAAATTTTCTTTTTAAATTTACTGACTTTCCAGGTCCATAATAATTTTTTTCACTGACTTAAAACACACCATTTAATTTTTTTTTTTTGAAATAAGACTAGGAACAAAAATTTCTGTGGTATAAACTCATAACCTCAATGGTGGCAGCTGGAGTTGGGGTATTGTCAAGGTTATTGTTCTGAGTCTTTACAAACTTTCCTAATGTATTGTGATTAATAATTTTGGCAGCAGGGATTCCTTTTCCCTGAGTTTTTGATTTAATATGGCTTATTACAGCCATTCTCCCGATATTGCTCAAATTATTTGTAGTTTGGCATCGAAACTGAGTTACGGTAGTCAGGAATAGGTAACACAACTATGTTTTCTTTTTCGCATTTTTTCGTCGCTCATAATAAAGTTAAAAAACAAAAAATAATCGCAAAAAACATTAAAAAGTTGTTGTTGTGAAATTAAATTATAACCTTTAATTCTTTTTTTAGTAATGGATCTAAGCTGGTTAGGCTATCCGGACAACGATTCTTTGTTTTAAATTTATATTTACACAAGCCACTCAATCTTTGCAACTCATGTTTAGTTGACGAAACAAATGAATCGGAATGATCGGATTAGATGAAAATTATGAAATTAACGTAAAGCAAACAGGATAAAAAAGATTTAATCAAGCAGCGCGATACCTCCGATATACAGGCCAGCCATCGACTTCCGATTTAGTACCCTTTTCGGCATATGCAGGCCACTGAAACGGGAGTAGATAACCCGTTATTATCACGGGGATCGCACAGTGTTGTTTTTTTTTGAGGATGGTTTTATTTTTTTTTTCCGAATACAGAAATTAAAGTCCAAAGAAGACTTCAAGTTCTATTTTCGTCATTTACTGACTTTCACTTACTTTGTATATACGAGCCTCTTAAAGTACTTTTATATAAGGGCGGTTTGAAAATATGAGTATAAACACAACTAAAACCGTTTTAAGCACTTAATCGATTTTACTTTAAAGCGATTTAAGAAAGCGGTTTATCTCTTTAAAACATTTTACAGTCGTTATAAATAAATTCAAAAACACAGAAAACAATATTGCATCAATATGTTCTTTTATTGTCAATTGCACCTAGTTTAAATTTAGGGATACGAATTCTGGCAGAGGGAGAACCTCCACCAACAGTTCAAGAGGAACGCTGTGATATGCTACACCGATGGCTCCAAGCTATTGGAGAGGCAGACAACAGGGGCGGGGGTCTACGTGCAAGACCGAGAAGTTCGGATGATCTACCCGCTCGGAGAGCAAGCTACGGTCTTCTAAGCCGAGGTATACGCCATTATAATGGCGGCAACACAGAAGAGGTTCGCAATGGTCCGGAGGAGCATGTGTAGCACTGGCAGACTCCTGCGAGAGCGAAATAGGATGCAGGCAGTCCAAAGAATTCATCGACAGAAGGACACGAAAAAAAATTGGACTACTGACAGGGATACTGACCGACAACAACCGACTCAGTAAGCATCTGACTCGCATCGGGATCGGGAATGACTCTATCTGCCATGCCTGGGGGAGGGCGGAGGAGACATCCCGGCACCTCGTTGCGGAGTGCAAAGCATACCTAAAGATGAGGCATCAGGTACCCGGACAACCGAACCTGGATGCAGAAGACCTACGAGCTCTCAAGTGGGCCAAAGTACTGGACTTCGTGAAGAGAACAGGAAGGCCCGGAGAGCCCACTACCGTTCAAGCGGTACAGCTGGTGGATTAGGTGGCTGGGCTGGGGTAAGGTAAAAAGGGACCAATTGGGCCTACTTGCCAGGTCTTGGGCCGCCCCCTAGTTACTACTACTAGTTTAAATTTAACCGGTGTTTAGAATGCGCTTCCACAAAGAACTTAAAATACCAAGGTATCACATTCTAAACGCCAGTTAAGTTTAAACCAAGTTTAACATTACGATGTAACTGGCAATTAATGTTCCACTGCAAACCTTTTGCCGCGGGATTAAATGTGGCACTTTAGTCCCTAGGTTTATAATGTAATATTATTTAGGAAAAGATTATTGTTAAAATCACGTTATTTCTAAGCCAAATGGTTCGTCGACTACAAGAAAGGGTGCTAAGAATGAAATCTTGGCCAAGAGCAAGTGCTGTTTGGCTTGACTTGCGATGAATGTAAATATAATTTTCCAGGGAATATTTTTTTTTTAATCCCTGAGGGATTTAATTTACTTCTAATCCCTAGGCTGAGGGATTAAATTTACTTCTAATCCCTAGTCTGAAGGATTAAATTTACTTTCCTTGGGGATTAAAAGTGCCACTTTAGTCCCTAAAAAGAGGGATTAAATGTACCTCCCAAATCCCTAAAGTGCATAAAAATTTTTACACCTACTGTAACCTACAGAAAAATTGTAGGACTGTAAGATTTTCAGGGACTGTATTGTATAGGACTGTAAGGTACTGTAAAGGACTGTAAAGTATGCTATGGTATTGTAAGGATTGTAAGGGACTGTCGAGTATTGTAAATGTACTGTAAAAAGTATTGTAGGAGATTTGTACACCTACTGTACGGAGGTGTTGATCCCTCGGTAGTAGGCCAAAGTTTAAAGTCCGGGTGACCAAATAAAAAATCTTTGTAACGTAAAACTTATTTTTATAATAATTGGTATTAATTTATTATCTTTCTACTCTAATAAATAAGATTTTTATTAACTTATTTTATTGTAATTATTTCACCTACTTTTAATCCTTGTTTTTAGCTTTTTAGATCCTGTTGTGGACATTTTCTTTTTTCGTTTTAAAACTCTATTTTTGCTGTCTAATTGTGGACAATCACTTTTTTTATGACCCCTTTCTTTGCAGTTTAGACATGCCTAAAAAATAAACAAATAAATGGAAAAATACCATAGATGGGTTATTCTCAAAAATTTGTAACATTTGATGTAATCGCTCTTTATCTTAAAAACTTTCAGAGGTAGGTCCAATTTTACGTTAACTCAATTTCATATACATTACCATCTATTTAGGACTCTTAATCACAAAATTTAATTTTGCTTTAAAATATGAAAAAAGTACCCACACTACGTGATTCGTCACGTGGGGTGGATTGTAATCGTTTTAAAATTGCAACTGCTTAGAAATATATAGCGGATGTACTCGTTTTTCCGAAAATATTTCGATGATAGCTCGGTTAGAACCACAAAAAAACATTTCTGTAAAAGAAAAAAATTAAATGCAAAACAAGTAAAAAACTTATAAAAGTGCTTGTAATCAAAATCCTCATCACTAGTGTGGACATCCTAAAACACCCAGATTCAGACCACAAGCTGACATCAGCGAAGCGCAAAACCTGTTGTTATGGGAGGTCGCCTTAACATCCTCATATTATAACCGCGAAAAAAGTGTCAGTCAGTTTGTAAGGAAGAGCCAGGGAGATAAGTTCTGTTTTTTAGTTAAAGTCATCACGCGTGTGGTTTTATAAAAACACATAGAATTTTGTTTAAAGTTTAAGAACTAGTTTCTGCTGAAGACATGTGAAGGGTGCATCTATAACAGCTTTTCTAAAAGTAAATGAAACATTAGACAAAATCACTCGTGTGGACGTCACTTGTATGGACACTAAATATTTTATCTGTATTATTTTATCCCCGTATGGAGAGTCATACTGGACAAGGGACTCACGTGGAGGCAGCATGTTGCCAAAATGACTGAAAAAGTCCAGGCAACAATGTGGCAGTTGCGCCGAGTGGTCGGTCGAACCTGGGAATGAGAAGGCGGACGAACTTGCCAGAGCTGGTGCCGAAACCCAATATATTGGACCGAAACCGCTCTTGGGAATCACAAGAAAACAGGTGCAGAGCGAACTCAATAAATGGGCGACCAATCAACTGAAGTCGTCCTGGATTGAAGAGCGTGAGTGCAGACAGTCCAAACTGTTCGTGTCTGACGCAGCCAGAACTAAATGGCTTCTGGGAAAAACTCGCTAGGACATTGGATTGTTAGTAGGAATGCTGACAGGGCATAATCGGCTGCACAAGCACTTGACATGCATCAAAGTGTTGGACGACTCCGCCTGCCCAGCATGTGGGTGGGCAGAGGAATCAGCGGTGCACCTGATAGGAGAGTGTGATGGGTACGGCAGATTGAGGCAGCAGACGTGGGGTGCCCCCATAATAGAAGAGGAGGAGCTACACTCTCTAAGATGGGCTGACGTGCTGACCTTCGTAAGGAAGGCAGGAAGGCTCGGAGAGAGATGCAGGATATGTAGAGGGAGTGGGAGGACAAGGGTGCGAGACGGGGTATGGCAGAAAGGGCCCATGAAGAGACCTAATTGCCAGGCCTGCGGGCCGCCCCTTACTACTACTACTACTACTTATGCCCGTATAATATACCATTTTTTTGTACAAAAAGGTATATTATATATTCCAAGGGATAAAAGTTGCACTTTTTATCCCGAGGCGAAAAGTTTGTAGCACAAGCGTAGCGAGAGCTACAATTCGTCGAGGGATAAGAATTCACTTTTATCACGAGGTTTATACGTTCCGGTACTCTTCTACAAGCATAACAGTTATAGCTAAAAATAATTAAAAAAATTTTGTATTTTTGTAACTTTAAAGTACTTCTAGAAAAAAAATATTAAAAAAAATGTAACGATCGAAGTTTAGGTACTCTACTATAAGATTTATACACAATAGTTAAAAAATTTAACTTTTTACCTCTTTTTACTTTTTAAAATTGTCTTTTGTTTGACCTGCTTTTGGGTTAGGCTTTTTAAAAACCAAGTTCTCAAAAAGTCACTGTGTGGACAAAAGCAGTTTTTTATTATGTTTTAGTATTTTCAGTTAAAAAGTTTTTTTAGAGTTTAAGTTTTACGTTTCAATCGTTTTGTTTTTAATAATAAAACTATTTTCTATGCGTAATAATATATATTTTTTTATATGCATCCAGAAGCGTGTCAGATTTCCCCGCAAAATTTTTTAGGGTGCCCCCCTGTTCTACTCAACAAGAACGTTAATGCATTAATGCGGAGGCCATCTTCACCGACGATCCCTTGGGGGGAGAGCCTCCCCTCAATGTTGCTTTCAGTTGCTTGCAGTTGGTAAATATGAAGGTTCAGTTGGGAAATTTAAGTACATTTTACAAAATATTCTGTATTTCTAATTTCTTGAAACAACAGTGAAAAAAATCTCAATGTTTCAGGTAACTTGGGAATCGCTTTTAATATAAGTTCGGTGGCCATCTTTATTGTGAAACCCTGATATTTTACCCCATATTTTACAAATATTTATAATACTTATATAATAAAACTAACTATAAAGAAAACCAACGAACTAATGGGTCTCATGTACCCTCTGTATATTAGTATTCAAAATGTATGCAATATTATATTCTTTCTTTTTTGCTTTTTTTAAGGCAATTCTGCTAAGAGGCCCTCAATATGCCATGGGCCCCCTCGACTCGCGGGGGCGGCGGGGACGTTTGACACGCCCCTGTATGCATCACTGGTTTGGACACGATAAAATAATAAAATTAGTAGAAAAAATGGTTATTGATCTCGACTTCGCATTAAACGATAATGAAACAGATCCAATGGATATGTTAAAAATAATAAAGCAATGTTTTGCAACTTTATAATTTTTTTTTAAATGTCCACACCAAATGTTACACATCTTTGAGAAAGACTCAGATATTAAATACGCACAATTTTCTCGCGTTTCTAAATAGCACTTGAAAATATTTTACTTGCTTACTTACGACCATTTACGCTCCTAGTATAATAATGAAGCTTAATCATAAAGCACAAGATGGCGTGACAAGCGATGAAACTTTATTTTATAAGAGCAGTAATTGACGCAAAAATGTGAATTATTTTTCTATATTTTAAGACAATAAGTATTTATGAAAGGTAAATAAATCCAATATAATTTTAGTACCTAACCAAAAATAAGTCCCATTAAATTTACATATTACACATTTTTAAGCAAAAAAAAACTTGTTTTTAAAAAGATATAGGAACTTTTACCTTTAGCAACCTAATTTGTTTTGACGTTTTAGATAGAACGTCATTGAAACTTCAGGTTATGAAGGTTGTTGACCTAAGAGTGTTCGTTTTTGATATTTTTAATAATTTTTGATATTTATTATGACATTTTCGTTGGTAGTAAGTAAGCAGTAAATTATAGTACACTTATATTATAGTACACTTGAGACACTCGCCTGCGGCTCGCGTCTCAAACTTCATCTTCGCGTTTAATGACCATCATAACATGCTTGTTATGTAAACTACTATTACATAGTTTTAATATTTATTTATTATTATACTTTTACTATCGTTACACAATAACCCAAGTAGCAATTTGACGTAACATGACGTTGTGCGTTCGTCTGCATTAAAAATCGACGTCGGTCTCCAACGTCCGTTTAACCTCGAACCGGCTCCCATTTGCACCTGGACGTCGTGTCGACTTCGAACACTTTACTTATTAGGGTCTAGCGATGTACTTAAACTGACCTGGCGGTAATACACGGGTCAATCGTACGACGTTCGTTGGACCGCCATCGGAATTACCTAAGTTTCTACAATATGTCCAGGACGCATCGACATCATTAACTGGAGTAGTCGCCAACGTAAAATATAGTTTTAGCCGAGGTGGAGTAGGTAGAGGTAATCTCATTATACCTATTTATATCTTATTAGTTCCATCGGGTAAACCTTTTTGTGAATAGAAGCTACCTATATGGAGAGCAAGGAATATTATTCTTTAGACGCAGTTTAAAATAATGATAACAAGACAGGCCTTTAACGCACGATGATAAGATAATTCAGAAAAATACATGCGCCTCAAAATTTCTTAGATTTCATAGAAAAAAAAACTAAAATCAAAAAATATTCCTTTTTTTTTTGTTTAATTTGCAAACATATTTCACATTTCTTAGTTTAAGCTATATTCTAAAGACATATTGGTTGCAATATTGACCATTTTTGATTGTTAATATCAACGTAATTGGAAAATTTAACCTGTTTGTCTAATGGCGGAAGACACCTAATTCCTAAGTATGGCGGATTTCTGCTGAGGCCCAAAAAATAACCAATTTGGACCGGATCTCCAAGTTTAGTAGATGGTCTTTACTCGGTCTGTGATAAATTGATTTATTCGAATGCATTTTGGACGTCGGGCCATGGTATACACCTTATACGTAGGCTTGACGATGGCTGAACGTCCCGCCGAAAAATCTGGACCCGACGTCCAATTTTGGTACGTGTCTTTACTTCACACAGGGAAAGTTTCAGACATTCATTCGTAGGGTGCGGCTTTCATGTAGGTACGAAGATGCCCCAATGGCCCGTCGAAGTGGAATTCGTCCGATCGACGACGGCTCTGAATCCAGTAACTGTGCTTAAACGGCAAATGTCAACATTTCGAAATAATCCTAACCGTTTTTTCAAATATTTCTTGCAATACAAAAGCAGTGAACAGTGAACAAATTTCGGCAAAATCGCAAAAAACAATGAGTGAGTATGTCTGAATGACCTTTTCTTTGGCATCTTTAAAAGAACCCTTGTTTATTGTTTTGAACTATCCACTTGACGCTAGACGGTAGGCCTAATTCCGACGAAAATCGATGTGCATCCATCGTTAGGCATTTTTTCTTCGGCAACCAGAAGACACCAGTAGGAATCTAGCGGACGTTATAAATACAAAAAAATACGTCATACAAGCCAACGGCATATATCGTCGGCGATATACTGATGATTATTCCTGGACATCAACGGATGTCGCTACATCATTGGAAAATCCACCTAAAACTACGTCGTCTCTGTTGACGATGGGACATCATCTGTATCTGGCCTTAATTTTACTTTTATCTATTAGGGACTCTACCGGACGTTATTTGTAGTTGGCGGAACTTCTTAAAAATATGTTAAACATAAGGACGTCCGTCGAACGACTAGGCGTGCACTAATATTTGAACTGGACTAAGGTGGGCTACTGACCGACGTCAATGGGTCGATGGAACCTGTACTTAAAATTATATTACAATAGCTGACGTTGTCTCCACGTCTGATTCAATTATTTTTTTGTAACTGCACCCTAATTTTTAGTCAAACCGGACGTTGGATCATGATTTAATGCAGTGTGTTCCACCAGGGAACTCAAATTCAACTTAAATACGACGTCGCATTGCTCAGATTAGGTCGGAAGTCAGGAAAATGCTGCTTGGGAAAGCTAATTAAAAACTTACCCCTTTGAACGTGAAAACTTCTCCACACTTATGTTCCTTTTGTGTGCATCTTTGACAAGTGGCGCAGTGTTGCCATTTGGGTTTGACACATTTTTCGCATATTTGACAATGGACGTACGTGTCGCCATTCTTTGAAGTGCAGGAATTGCAAAATTTGCAGTGTTTGTTCTCTAGGGATACCCATTTTTTACACTTTTTACAGTGTTTGTAGTCTAATTCTGGCAGTTTTATTAGACTAAAAAAAGTGTAACCAAAAAACTATCGAAACGTTGTTTTGTCAATGTGCTTAGTAAAGAACTGCTTTTACGTGGAAAACCTTTTTTTTATTTGTCACACGGGCTAAAAATATTCAATTCAATTCAATTAAAACAAAATAATAATTGTCTTATTTAAACCTATATTTCTCAATCAAATTTTGATATATTTATCACATAGCAGTCTTTTACAATTTTTATCAATACTAAATAAAAATATCTTGAACTTATTACTTTTTTTAAGTGCTTTTGAGGTTTTCCACGAAACAGTCTGTCTGCTTTAACAAAAATACTTCAAATAAAAAACCTGCGCACTTTTAAGACGCTTACACTGACACTGACAATGACAGCTCCATTTAGCTTCTATGTTTAATTGTCAGCCGTCATATTGAAATTGGTCCGGAGAATGAGGTGTAGAATAGACACTAATTCTATACTAGGTTTAGTCAATGGTTACTAAGTGTACCCAGAGTATACTTATAAAACTAAAAAATCGGCTTTTGGGTACTCGTAGACATAAAAAAATCACTTTTTCCGAAAGTCTTCAAGGTCCTTAGAAACTAAGGTCCTAAAAAATTATGAAAATCGAGAGACAGAGACGGAGATCTATTTAGGCATTTTCAAAGAAAGAAAATAAGATAAGAAGACTTTATTATTATTAGTCCCTTGATGCCCTACGTAAAAAAAAACGTTCTTCCAATAATTCACTAATTTTTTGAAAATAGAAGTTAAATTACTTTGTTTATATGACCTCTTAATTTAAAGCGTTCTTATAAATGAACGGTTTGAAAATTTTGTCGTCTAAGAACCATTAAAACCGTCTTAAGCACTAACTAGTAGTAGTATTAGTAGTAGTAGAATAAGGGGGGGAGGCTTCCGGCCCGGCGACTAGGCTCTACGAGAGCCCTTTTCGCCATCCCCCAGAGCTCCACCCTCACGCTCCCGCTTCACCACGGTCGAACTTTCCCGTCCTTTGGATAAAGGTCAGGATATCCGACCATTTCAGCGTCGGAAGATTCCCTCTAATTCCTCTGTAGGCCGGACACCTTGCAAGATAGTCATCCTCCCAGCACTCTCCGCAAGTTGAGTCCCGCACTACCTTCATCCTTGCCAGGTGCTTTTGGAGCGCGCAGTGTCCAGTGAGGACTCCTATTTCTGTACGTTTCTTGCGCAGCAACCAGTCCCTTCTTGTCCTGGATGAGCTCCTTGGCCTGAGTGGCGTCCCTTGTGTGTTGCCACTCCTGATTTAGTCTTGTATGGGTCCATTCCTTGGTGGCAGATTTCATCTGACCTCTGGTAAAACCCAGACACCATGGCAAATACTTTCGCCTGGAAAACCGTTGCGTACCGACCTAGTGGGTAGCTCTTCTTTATCTCCCTATTTCCTATGAATAGACCTGCTCCTGTCGATTCCTTGTCTGCTAGCCCAATGAGCATTTTCAGAAACTTCTGGTGACAGATATTTATATAATTATTATAAAGAGGGTTCCATTGATACCCTAGGGTATTTAGAAGTTTCCTACAAGAATTGAGTTTGTATATTTGTTTTATTAAAGGCTCTAAATTGATGGTACCCTAAAGTAACATAAAACTGGCGTTAACAATATTTCCACGGACATCTTTATAAAAATTAAAGTCATCGGTTCAAATGTTATATAAATTGGTGTTAACAATGTTGCCACCAACATATTTATAAAAATATAAGTCATCAGTGACAAAAGTTATATAAATTGGTGTTTGAAATCTTTCTGTCAACCCACCTATAAAACCGTAAGTAACTATCAATTAAAGATATATAATAGATTGGTTTTTAAAATGTTGCTATCAACCCACTTATAAAACTTAATTAACCAACAACAAATTTATATAAGATAAGATTGAAAATATTTCGAGAGACACTTATAAAAACTTGGGAACTCACACACAATAGTTATATAAATTGGTGTCTGTAATATTCTTATGAACTTATTCATAAACCTTTTTTGCCCATAAGGTTTTTTCTATAATGTTGTTATTAATTTCTTTATACAGTGATTATAATACAACTGTTTTTAGAACAAAAAAAACAATTTTAATTTATTGTGGCAATTATAATAACAAAACAAACAAGATTTTTTAAGGTTAATTTTGTGACATCAAAAGGCGCGTTTTTGCGAAATCAAAAGGAGCGTTTTTGCGACATCAAAAGGCGCGTTTTTGCGAGATACCATACCATTATTGCGAGATACCATACCATTATTATTAATTACATCAATCTGAGAGAGATAAGAGATCTAAATCTTCTTGAGATAGTTGCCGATGACAGATATCGGGATCGAATGCATTTTACACCCGATTCCCACCAGCGTTTCCGATGCGCAGCCACCCTGACTCAAAAAACTCATCACGTGGTCCGACATGAACTTGTATAGGCAAATCTCGCTTAGACCACATGATACGTGTTTTGATTCGGGGGACCCACGAATGAGAAACGCATAGATGGGAACCGTGTTTTAAAAAAAGAGAACAATATAGTAACCGTGTTAAGGTCGCAAAAACGCACCGTGAAACGTCGAGCGCATACGCTGATACTGCTGGTCGGCGGCAAATGTGAATACCCCGGAAAATACTCGCTTGTACACCCTTCGACCCCGCAATCTAACTATATTCTTGAGATAGTTACCTCTGATAGTTATGCGGGCTTGAAGTGTGTGGAGGCGGGTATTTTTCCTGGTATGTGTAGTATGCTGGATCTCTCGAGGAATGCATTTAGGAAAAGAGAACAATGGTAATTATGTTAAGCTCGCAGAAACAGACCATCAGTGTTCAACACTGCGCCATCTGTAGCCCTTTGTTCCAAGTAGCATCATTTTTTAATAGGGTTATAAAATAGTGTTGACGAGGTAAACAGTGGTATAGTTGTATTGTTTTTTTTATAGAATTGTCGGAAATTTTTGCCATTTTGGATTACAAAAATAGGGTTTTGGCCTAATTAAAAACGTTATTTATGGGGTTTCAACATGTGTTTCAATCGAAATATTGCTTGTTAGGGTTAAGAACAACATACGAAATTCAATATTTGTCCCAGAAAGAAAAAAACGCGTATGAAAAAAAAACTGATGGTTAAATGAATATTTTTTGGCACGTTTTCTCAAGTATTTTTGGAGCCCATGAAATTTACGTGAGTGTATTCAAAAACTATACAGTACACACGGGACCGCAGCTGATGTTCAAAGTAGGATGACTTGAAAAACAGCTTTAATTTGACTAGTATATAAATATTCATATTCCTGCTTCAGCTTATCTCACTTTCATTTTTATTTATTTTAGAAGATTGCTAAACACCATTTTATAAATTTTTTTATTGTAAAAAGAAAAAGAATAATACATAACCAGCAAAGGGAAGAAAGATGGAAAATCTATATTTCAAAATCCATAAAAACCTTTAATTTGTTATGTAGTGTTGTTAGAACAGTTGTAAAACCTTTTTATAATAATCTCTATACTTGAGGGCTCATAAGGAAGTTTTATAAAATCTATATGTTGTTTTTCTATCCATTACTATGTACCATGAATTTTTATAAGCTGGTGTTGAACAGTTGTTTTTCAAGTCTTTTTTACTCATTTAAGAGATATATTAGAGTTATAAAATTATCACCAACACTAAATAATATAACTTTTGGTTATTTTATGAAGGTTTTATATTATTTGCTGTAACTTTTATATAGACAAAAATGCTCATTGGGAGCATCGATCCATCTGTGAAGCAGATCATGGCATTGCCTGACAGGTCGACTTCGTTCCTAGTCCATGCCTCTCTAGGTGGTATGGTTACACTGTACTTTCTCTTTTCCCTGATTTTGTACTCTTGGTTTTCGATACTGTTTGCTGAAAGGGGTATTTCGCTTTCCGCCATCCAGGCGATAGCCAGGTGCCCGGCCTTTTCGCTTACCCTTTTCAACAACCCCGCATCTCGGATTCTTAGGTGCGTTGCCATCGCTTCCCCTCTGATCCAGAGGGGGCGCGGCGGTCGTTGGGGTCGTCCTCATTGCGCTAGTTATGCCTACGACTGCCAGTCTTTGCAGGCTGTCTAGCTTCCTAACATTTTTATCGGTAATGGTTCCTTTCCACCAAACCACGGAATCGTACTAGATCCTTTGTCGTATGATGGTGGTGTAGATCCAGTGTATCACCTTAGGGCTCAGGCCCCATTTTCTACCTATTACCCTCTTAACTTGCCAGAACGTCCCATTAACCTTGGTGTTCAGATGTCAATGTGAGCTTTCCAGTTTAGTTTATCGTCCAACACCACCCCCAAGTACTTTACTTCCCGCGACAAGGTCGAAGTGGTTGTCAGTACATAGTTGGTGGTTTGGACCCAACTATCTTCCTCTTCCTGGTGAAGAGGATCGTCTCTGTTTTGGTTGCCGGGGATTATGACAAGTCCGTCGTCGGCGTAGCCTAGGGCTTTAATGCCTTCCTCTTCAAGTCTTCTTAGTAGGCTGTCCATCCAGCACTAACAAATTTCAAAGCATTTTATTTGCTTTAAATAGGTGTAATACAAGATTTTTTTTGAATATTATATTATAATATATATTATATCTATTTTTTAATTTTTGGGTTACTGTAAGATTTACTTGGGTCAACTGCTAGAAAACGGTTTTAACGGAGGACGTATAAAAACATATAAAACCGGTTTTAGGTACGTATAAACGTGGTTTACCTGGTACTAATGTTGGTAAACACCCTCACCGGCGACCCTTGTTTGCGACCTTTCGGTCCGCTTTGAAACAACGGATGATTGTCGTATTCCACTTTATAATCGAGCATCCGAAAATCCGGCATATGATTGACTATTTGCGCCTCCATGAAATAAGGAAATATCCAAAAAACTGGCAAGTCGTTTTGAGCTTTCGTCAGTTGCCTGTACTGAGCATTAATTTTTCGAAGACTGTCGGCCAAGGGTTCTATGCGGCCGCCGAAGGGCGGATCTGATATCAGAATCGTGCTTTTTCCTCTAAAAATGTTATTAATTTAGCAATGTTTTTGTGTTGTAGTTTTTTTTCAGTTCGCATATCATATGTTTAACTAGGGAGTAAAGTGGATCTTTTCATCCCGAGGCGAAAAGCTTGTAGCCTGAGCGAAGGAAGGGACACTCAGTCACGTCACCGGAGTATACCCTATACCGGAAATTAAAAATGTACACCTAAAACTTTTAGATAAGAGATTCTAAAAGCTGAAGATTTTAATTTAATAATGGACAAACAAGATACATTTATGCGATTTTTTGCAAAAAATTTTGCCTGCGGCGTAACTTGTGCTACACTTTGAAATATTTTGTTGAAACCAAATGTCCATTTCTTTAAAAAAAAACTTCGCCAAAACTTCATATTACTTTTATTTTCATAAAATTTTCAGCATTATTTTCTCCCCATCCAGAAAAAATTTCTGCATACTCCACTGATTTTAGTATAAGTAGTTTACGTTTTTTTAGATGGGCCAACTATAAAAGCACTATAGTATTTTATAAGATGATTGCATTCCAGTTTCACTTTGACTTTTACGGAAAGCGGCATGCAAACAATCGCAGCACTTTGTTGTTTTTTAGTTGAACCGGCCAACAAAATGTGAACTTATAACCCGGACAATAAAATACCCCCACCCTCAGACGCCTGGGCTGGATCTACTATTTTTACACTTTGTTTTTATGAAAATGTTTACTAAAAAGGATTAAACACATCCGCAAATAAGAGAATGCGGTTTTAGTCCCTAAACTCGAAAAAAATAATTTTAAAATACAAATTACTAAATTTTAAAAAAAATATAAATAAATATTAAAGGATCCTGCCCCAAAGCAATAGAGAATGGCCCATGGTGATGCGAGATGTTCTAAATGTAGATCAAAACATATTATTGGCCAAGTCTATTGAGAGTAGAGCTCAAAAAATGCCACCAGCTTCAAACTTCTCTCTAAAAAAGTGATATCCCAATGAGCATTTTCAGAAACTTCTGGTGGCAGATATTTATATAATTATTATAAAGAGGGTTCCATTGATACCCTAGGGATTTAGAAGTTTCCTACAAGAATTGAGTTTGTATATTTGTTTTATTAAGGGCTCTAAATTGATGGTACCCTAAAGTAACATAAAACTGGCGTTAACAATATTTCCACGGACATCTTTATAAAAATTAAAGTCATCGGTTCAAATGTTATATAAATTGGTGTTAACAATGTTTCCACCAACATATTTATAAAAATATAAGTCATCAGTGACAAAAGTTATATAAATTGGTGTTTGAAATATTTCTGTCAACCCACCTATAAAACCGTAAGTAACTATCAATTAAAGATATATAATAGATTGGTTTTTAAAATGTTGCTATCAACCCACTTATAAAACTTAATTAACCAACAACAAATTTATATAAGAAAAGATTGAAAATATTTCGAGAGACACTTATAAAAACTTGGGAACTCACACACAATAGTTATATAAATTGGTGTCTGTAATATTCTTATGAACTCATTCATAAACCTTTTTTGCCCATAACGTTTTTTCTATAATGTTGTTATTAATTTCTTTATATAGTGATTATAATACAACTGTTTTTAGAACAAAAAAAAAACAATTTTAATTTATTTTGGCAATTATAATAACAAAACAAACAAGATTTTTTAAGGTTAATTTTGTGACATCAAAAGGCGCGTTTTTGCGACATCAAAAGGAGCGTTTTTGCGACATCAAAAGGCGCGTTTTTGCGAGATACCATACCATTATTATCTTGTTTTAATTACATCAATCTGAGAGAGATAAGATATCCAAATCTTCTTGAGATAGTTGCCGATGGCAGATATCGGGATCGAATGCATTTTACACCCGATTCCCATCAGCGTTTCCCATGCGCAGTCACCCTGACTCAAAAAACTCATCACGTGGTCCGACATGAACTTGTATAGGCAAATCTCGCTTAGACCACGTGATACGTGTTTTGAATCGGGGGACCCACGAATGAGAAACGCATAGATGGGAACCGTGTTTTAGAAAAAGAGAACAATTTTCTTTCTCAAGTATTTTTGGAGCCCATGAAATTTACGTGAGTGTATTCGAAAACTATACAGTACACACGGGACCACAGCTGATTTTCAGAGTAGGATGACTTGAAAAACAGCTTTTATTTGACTATAGTATATAAATATTCATATTCCTGCTTCAGCTTATCTCACTTTCATTTTTATTTATTTTAGAAGATTGCTAAACACCATTTTATAAATTTTTTTATTGTAAAAAGAAAAAGAATAATACGTAACAAGCAAAGAGAAGAAAGATGGAAAATATATATTTCTAAATCCATAACAACCTTTAATTTGTTATGTAGTGTTGTTAGAACAGTTGTAAAACCTTTTTATAATAATCTATATACTTGAGGGCTCATAAAGAAGTTTTATAAAATCTATATGTTGTTTTTCTATGCATTACTATGTACCATAAATTTTTATAAGCTGGTGTTAAACAGTTGTTTTTTAAGTCTTTTTTACTCATTTAAGAGATATATTAGAGTTATAAAATTATCACCAACACTAAATAATATAACTTTTGGTTATTTTATGAAGGTTTTATATTATTTGCTGTAACTTTTATATAGACAAAAATGCTCATTGGGATTGAACATCAATATGCTTTGTTCGATTGTGGAACTCTGGGTTTCTTATCAGTTTAATCGAGCTCTGGTTGCCAATGTTCAAAACTGTTGGTTTTGTAACTTTTTCCTTGATGTCGAACAACTTTTGCAACCAAAGAGCTTCTTTAGTAGCTTGAGAAGCTGCTACATATTCAGCCTCAGTCGTTGACAAAGTTAATGTAGGCTGTCACCTGCTTGCCCATGTTAGTGGCACATTGCATAATCAGTCAGTAAAACCACACAAGATTCCATTTTTAGCCTTGTCAAATTGTATGCCGTAATCTTGAGTTCCAATCAAATATTTTCTGTATCTGCTTGCTACTCCCACCGCATGTGAGATGTCTGGACGAGTAACAGTGGCCAGGAATATTAGTGAAACTACTGCTTGTCTGTAAGAAACTTGCTCACCAATTTCCTGTGAATGTTCTATAAGAGCCTTTGTATGTTGGTCTTCTGGTGTCGAGACCATATTTGCATCTTGCATCTCAAAGCGTCGAATAACATCCTTGATATAGATTGATGCCGACAATCTAATCTTAATCTCGAAATAACTTTGTAATTCTTCTAAGACTGTATCTATTTCTGTCATTTGAGATGAAAATATAAGACCATCAACGTAGATCACCAGCAGGACTTTTACATCTTTAACGTATCCAGTATAGACACATTTGTCAGCTGTCGAAGATTGAAAACCGAAATTTTCTAGAAAAGTGCTAAACTTCTTGTTCCAACATCTTGGACTTTGTTTCAAGCCGTACAGCGACTTTTCTAGTTTTGCATACATAACCTTCTTCGCAGTCTAGTCTTGGTGGTGGTGTCTTATATATATTTTTCTCTAATTCGCCATACAAAAAGGCATAATTTCTCTCTTGACTATTAGCTATAGCTACCAATGTTCGTATTGAGTCAAATCTAGTTGTTGGTGCAAAAGCTTCGTTGTAATCTATGCCTTCTTTTTGTGCATAGCCTTTTGCACACATTCTGGCCTTGCATCTACTGATACTTCCATCTGGGTTTATTTTGACTCGAGAAACTCATTGTGACTCAATAGGTTTCTTTTCTTTTGGCATTTCTACCATTTTCCAAGTTTTATTTCTTAGCAAAGCATCATACTCTTCATTAATGGCTTCTTAAGGAATATCAATTTCCACAAAATTCAACTGAAAAACATCATATCATCACATTATATCTGGTAGGTACACGAATATTTCTCTGAGATCTTAACTCTGGAATCGCCTCATTTTCTCCTGCTCTTCTGATCATTTTCTCCTGCTTCTTGCTCGTCATTTCCATTTTCACTACTTCTTCTGCATCATAGTCTGTGACATCATCACTATCAAGTTATATTCTCACTCTAGTTGGTTTCACACCACACTCGGTTGTTTTCCATTGAACATAAAATTTCTTGACGATGTCACCTGTCTTGTAGTGGGGTTAAAAAGTCTATAATTGGTGGAATTATTGTTGTAGCCAACAAAAATAAGTTTTTGGCTTTTCGCATCCAATTTGCTCCGTTTTTCAACAGGGATATGCATGTAAATATCGCATCCAAATACCTTGAGGTGATCAAGTGTTGGCTTTTGCCCACACCACATTTCATAGGGTGTTTTTGGTGCTTGTGACGTTGGCATTCTATTCAAAATGTAGATGCTTACTGCCTCTGCCCACAAGAACTTCGGAACACGTGACTGCTGCAACATCGAACGCGCACACTCGACGATTGTTCGATTGTCTCTTTCGGCGCGGCCGTTTTGCTGTATACGACGCGGTCACCTAATGTTCTATGCCTTCTCTGTCCAGAAAGTTTTTGAAATCGTTACTGAGGTACTCGGCAGTATGCAAAATTTTTAATGAATGCCCATATTTATTTGTAATTTTCGCATTAAAACTTTTGAAGCACTCGAAAATGTCAGATTTATGCCGTATAAAATAAGCTACGCGATAACCACTTTTTTATGTTTAAAAGTCACAAAGTATCTGTATCCTTTTACCGAAAGAGTGGAAATAGGCCTGCACATATCACTGTAAATTCTTTCACCCATCTCAAGTTTCATATGTTCTTCACTCTTTTCTTAAATGAATGAAGAAGTCCTCTGTGTCACTGAACTTTACTCCTTTAACTAAATCTTTGTCAACCATTCGTTTGAGGCATCCAATGTTGACATGGTCACAGCGCTCATGCCATAGTTTCAAGTTGTCAGTGACTGTCAAATTGGCAGCATAAATTATGGTTCTGAACAGCATTTTGTATGTGTTTATTGCGTCTTACACAGCTATTCCTACCAGTTCTGATCCCTTAAAAACTCTAGCTTTATTCTCAAATTTCACTACTTTCATGCCCTTGTCGTTGACCATACCCTCAGAAAAGAGTTTTTTACACAGCTGTGGCACATACAATGCATTATTTATGATAGAATTATACCACTTACCATATATCAGCTTTTGTACTTTTATTGTGCCTTTGCCTCCGACAGATAGATGTTGGTTGTTGCCTAGCTTTACTCTTGACTTGGAGCCCCTGTCAAACACGTGATAAAAGTCTCTTCTGTAGGTCATATAGGCAGAAGCCCCACTGTCCATTATCCATGTTTCTGATTCATAAATCACGCTGTTGGCTTAAACCTCTTCTACATTAAACGCTGTCTCGTGGTCGTCTTGTTTCTTTCTTTTTTCTTTACAGTTTCTCGATATTTGGCCTCTCTTTCTACAATTAAAACATACAGGACCTCGTGACTTCTTGCTTTTCTTTCCTTTTGCTTCCTTGTAAGACTGGAGGTTGTTTTCTTCATCCAATAGTCGAACCTTTAAGTTGTCTATTGTTTGCTTCGCTGGGTCTAATGACATCCATGCTTGCCTGATACTTCTGTACTTTGCAGGCAGTGTACCTAGTACCTTTGTCATTAAGGACCCGTCACTGATATCATCACCTGTGTCCCTAATCTGTTTTGCTTTGACACATGCTGTGCAATGCTGTCCCCAGTGGCCATCTGCTTATACTGGTGAAATCTCTTATGAAGGATCATTTTCTTAGCCTCTGATTTCTGTTCAAAATGGTCTCTAATGTGGACATCATGACTTTAGCATTTTCACACGTTTCTATCAGTGTAATCTGGTCCATGTTCATGGCTGAAGTAAGTACAAACATAGCTTATGCATCCTTTTTGCACCATGTTGAATACTCGTCAGCTTGTTCATCTAAAATCTCCATTGCCTAAAGTTGGTAAATTTATTGACGCTGGAAACATCCACTTTGTCGCCCATTTCCCCGTTGCAATTGGACACACCACAAAACGACACACATTTTCGCAACTTCGGTACGAGTTTTCGGCAGTTTCCACGTGTAGGGATACACCCAAGGACGAACCTTTTTCACAGTTTTGCACGTTAGGGGGGGGGGGAGTTTTCACACAACGACTACACTTTTAGAACGAGCAATATTTGGGTCCATAACCTATTGAGAGCAGAGCACCAAATAAGCAACAACTGGTATTTTACGAATTAAGAAAACTAAGTAAAGCAAAACAAACGGTAATTTTTTTCTTTATTTTTTAACACGATTAAAAATATTACCCAGGTACCACAAAATACTATCACATTTTACCAGTCCACAATAATTTTTAACGGAATGAGAAAAAATATATTTTAATTATTTATTTATTTTTATTCACAATAATTTGTGACTGAGATAGGGCAAAATTTTTCATTTTATTTATTTTACCAAAAAAAAAATTATTTTACTATATATTTAGTAGCATTAGTTATCAGGTAAAATAAAAAAATAAAACGTGGATTATTTTCTGATATCTTGGTAAGCAAAAATCACCGTTTATGTTGCTTTTATTCGTTTTTTTTGTAAAATCGCTGTTTTTTTGAAACCCGCTTGACGGGTAACTTTTGGCCAAGGACATCTTTTGATCGCAACAACATTTTTATGGAAATATTACCGAGGGCCATTCTTCATTTCTTTGCATTGCAACATAAATTGCATTATCATGTGTAACCCTAAAATTTGATTTTATAAAAAAAAATTAAATTATTTTTTGATTTAATGGTTTTTTAGGATTGAAAAAAATAATTCAACTCACCCTGTAGACCTTAAAAAATCTTCAAACACCAAGCGAGCTTCCTCGAAAAAGAAGTGGTTGTTAAAAAAGTTGTACCATCCATATTCAAGCGGCCCAAAAAAGTTGTGATATCTTTTGTCGAAATCGAGCAAAATACTGTTTATCTCTGGACGCTCTGATCGAATGTGTTCGTGGATTCTCGGTGTGCCGATGCAAATCACATTTCTAAAAACCAGGAAAATTAAACATTTTTAAAATTCCTGACAATCATGTGAATTTCACTAAAAACTAGCCCCACTTGTTCCGTTCCTGACGTGATTTTTTTTACCTGAAAGGGCTGAAATAAACTAGTGCCTAATCTACATCTACACACCAAATTTCATCATAATCGGATAAACGGTTTAGAAGTTACAGCCGATTATATTTATCATCATATCTCTGGAACTACTTAATCAATGTTTATTGAACACGCCTTGAACATGCCCTGAAAAACTACAAAAAACCGCATCGAAATCGGATCACTAGCTGTTTGGTTATAGTCCACTCTATCTATATCTCTAGATACTTACAAAATAGATAAATCGTTTAAAATATTCACTAAATCCTGCACAGACTTTTTCGCAAAAAGATATTGCGCCTCTTTTTTTGAATCTTCCAAAGGGGGCAACATTTCTGATGGATGCCCTAATTGATGGTCCGAAATAGGTTTTATTAGGGCATGATCCTCATGTTTGGTGGAAATTTGATTTTCGTCTACAAAACGTGAACAGATTTGGCAAAAAATTCGTTGTTCTGGAGGTTGAGATTTTTTCTAAAAAAGGGTAGAACTTAGATCAGGAATATTTTTAACATATCGCTGCCTTAGAATTACAACCATGTAATTCAAAGGTAGCAATATGTTTAGACTTAAATATATGTATAGGCGGATGGAAGAAGGAGAGGTTTAAACCAAATTTTCATAAAATATAATTTATATGTGCAAAGTGCAAATATTTTGTTAAATATATCAATTGGACCACAAATACAAATTTTTTTGTCCGCTCATCATGAAGGCAATGGAAAGGATGGTGGACAGACACCCCCTAGGGGGAGTCATTGCCAACAATCCTTTCCATAAGAACCAGCACGCTACATAGAGGGCAGGTCGACCGACACAACCTTAAATGCAGTAGCGCACAAGACAGAGAAAGCACACTCGTGGTATTCTTTGACGTAGAGGGAGCCGGGTGCAGGTCATAACATCCGCCCTTCAAAAGAAAACGGCTGAACCATTCATAATTGAATGGGTAAGATCTGCACATAAAAGAAAGGAAGATACGGGCTAAACTAGGTGAATCCAAGGTACAGGTCGAGTTTATGGAAGGATGCCCACAAGGCAGCTGCCTGTCTCCACACCTATGGTGCCTAATTATGGATACCCTTCTGGAAAAGCTGACAAAGGAAGGATTCGACGCCCATGTGTATGTAGATGACGAAGTTGTGGAGGTGACTCTGCAGCAGAATGCAACGAGCTGTATGAATCATAGAAAACCAAAAAGAGAAAAATGGAGGGATTCAGAGCACCCATAATGTAATAATCAATCAATTTAATAATCAAGTACAGTTACAGGTGATGATCTTACCTAAATAGTACAATAACGATACCTAGCTAGCTAAGGAAAACCCATGACTTTGGTCTCAGAGATAAAGTACTTGGGGGTTACCCTGGACAAGGGGCTCGCCTGGACACCGCATGTTGCCAAAATGACCGAAAAAGTCAGCAGTGGGGAGCCTGCAAGGGCTCATGTGCAGGGCGCCATGAGGACCACACCAATCTAAGCCTTTGAGACCATTCTGAGACTGCCTCCGCTACCGACTTGAATCAAGAAGGAAGCGATGGCGACCCATCTGCGTCTGACGGACTCTGATCAGTGGAGAGGAAGAGGGGAAACCGTTGGAGACCTAAGGGTGGCCCAAATGGCAACAAGGGAGATGCCACTTGCCACTACCTTTGAAATTAAGGCAACCCGAATTCCCTGGAGATTCAATAAGAGGTACAAAGTCGTAATTCCCGATAGGGAATTCTGGCAGAGTGGGAACCTCCACCAATAATTCGAAAGGATCGCTGTGATATGCTACACTGATGACTCCAAGCTATCGGAGAGGCACACAACAGGGGCAGGGGTCTATGTGCAAGACCGAGAAGTTCAAATGAGCTACCCGCTCGGAGAGCAAGCTACGGTCTTCCAAGCTGAGGTATACGCCATTATAATGGCGGCAACACTAGAAGAGGTTTGCAATGATCTGGAGGAGCATGTGTTAAAGCACTTATTGCCCCAAAAATTGCTAATACTCTGGTGAAAGAGTGCGTCGAAGCACTGGAAGTCTTGAGTTAAGACAAGATAGTTACAGTGATGTGGGTACCGGGACACACGGGAGTGTCGGGCAACGAAAACGCCGAGCACTCAATACTTGGGGCAGGAACCACTCTTAGGTATAACAAGGAGACAGATGCAAAGTCGACTCATTAAATGGGCTAACGACGCACTGGCAGACTCTTGGCAAAACGAAAGAGGATGCAGACAGTCCCAAGAATTCATCGACGGACCGGACGCGGCCAGACTCAAATGGTGCTTGGAAAGCACACAAAAAGATATTGGACTACTGACCGGCCACAACCGACTCAGTAAGCATCTGACTCGCATCGGGATCGGGAATGACTCTATCTGCCAGGCCTGCGAGAGGGCGAAGGAGACATCCCGGCACCTCGTTGCGGAGTGCGATGCATACCTAAGGATGAGGCATCAGGTACTCGGACAACCGAATCTGCATGCAGAGAACCTACGAGCTCTCAAGTGGGCCAAAGTACTGGACTTCGTGAAGAGAACAGGAAGGCCCGGAGAGCCCACTAACGTATAAGCGGTACAGATGGTGGATTAGGGGGCTGGGCTGAAGTAACGTAAAAAGGGACCAATTGGGCCTATTTGCCAGGTCTTGGGCCGCCCCCTGTTTACTACTACTAATGTTTCCAGAGTTTAAACCAAATTTTCACAAAATATAATTTATATGTGCAAGGTGCAAATGTTTTATTAAATATATCAATTGGACCAAAAAAAAAATTGGATTTAGACATGTTACTACATATACAATTTTTTTATCCTCCTCAGTTCCATGACATTACAGTAGATAGAGAATGACCACAAGTAAATGATGAGTGGAAACATACTTAGATTTATTATAGAACATCTTTATTCAAAAAATCACCACTTTATATGTCGTGTCGTCTTCATGGCGCCGGTTATTCCCCTGCACATTTTCCCTTGTAGGCTTTTGAGCTTTTGGTATATGGTGGTCCTCTCCACTACTGGCTACCAGACGATGGATCCATATTGGATCCAAGGTCTTTGTATTGCCGTGTACATCCAGTGGAGGTTCTTGGGTGTAATACCCCAGGTCCGACCTACCACCCGACGCAATTGCCACATTGTTGCCTGGACTTTTTCGGTCATTTTGGCAACATGCGGTGTCCAGGTGAGCCCCTTATCTAGGGTGACCCCCAAGTACTTTAGCTCTGAGACCAAAGTCAGGAGTTTCCCGTACATTATGGGTGCTCCGAATCCTCTTTTTGGTGAACAGGATCATCTCTGTCTTTCCTGCATTAAAAGAGAGGCCGTTCTGTTGGCACCAGTTTTCTATGATTCGTACAGCTCAGTGCATTCTGCTGCAGACGGTGTCTAGGAAGCGACCTATCACCTCCACAACTCCGTCATCTGCATACACTTGGGCGTCGAATCCTTCCTTTGTCAGCTCTTCCAGAAGGGTATCCATAATTAGCCACCATAGGTGTGGAGACAGGCAGCCTTGTGGGCATACTCCCGTAACCTCGACCTGTACCTTGGATTCACCTAGTTTAGCTTGTATCTTCCTTTCTTTTAGTACAGATCTTACCCATTCAATTATGAAGGGGTTCAGCCCATTTCTTTTGAAGGGCAGATGTTATAACCTGCACCCATGCCTTGTCGAAAGCTCCCTCTACATCAAAGAATACCGCGAGGGCATACATTTTGAATTGAAGTGCTTTCTCTATTTAGTAGCTAAGTTCTCACCGATATCGACAAGAAAATGGCATACCGGAGAATGTGGCTCCGGATATACCTATCTATCATCCTTTTTAGTTTGTTTGCCCAAAATATTCTTCCCAAAATCAAACCCAAGACAGAAATCAAATAAAACTCGCAACGATGCAATGTATTTAGCTTGATTCAGGGAATTCCCCACTATAAATCAAAGTGTTGACGCTAACTGAAACTTCGATCCTACGGTGTGCGTAACTTGATGATTCTGATGATTCAATACATAAACAATAAAATGATTTCTGTATGAACAGATCACTGCAAAATCGCGACGCAGTCACGAGGACATAGGTGACTAGAATCTGATTGAGGTTCATCGAGTTTCATGCACAAAATATAGTGTGGCCGTAAACATTCCCCCCCCCCCCTTCCTCTCTGCTAACTTCAAAAAACGAATTGTGATATGATATCGATTTCAAAGGAAATCCATGTTCAATGACATAATTTTTAGTACTTTTAGTGTTTTTGAATTTAGATTTCAATGCAGATTGACAATTTTGGAAACACATATCTGATTCTCAGCTTAATATTTCAAGAAGTTCGATTTTTTTTAAATTTACATGCAGGAGATAAAAAAAATGTGAATTTGGATTTCACTAATTTACTTGGATTTCATGTGGATTTCACAGACCTGTATACTGAATTTCACAACCGGTTTACCCCTCATAGTGAAAGATGTTGGAGAATTTACTTCCAACATGCGCGATTTTTAAAAATGTACCAAAATCACGTTTTCGACGGATCTATCCTTTATGTACCTCATTTAACTCAACAAACATCTTTCTGTGATTGATTCCCTTTAAATATTTCTCCTTTTCTTTATTCCATATGTCAAGTTTAGTTTTTGAGAATTTTTGCCACTCAATGTCCCAGAGAAAAAACTGACAACCTTTTCGATCTCTGCAAGCCGAACAGGCAAAATAGTTACGCTTTTGACCATCCTGTTTTTTGGAGAACAGCAGTGTAGGGCCATGAGGGCATGCTGGATGATTTTTGAGGTCTTCTATTATAACTTCAATGCCGCGTTCTGAAGCTTGTAATTCGGTTTGGGTTTTTCGTTTCTTCTTTGTACCGAGTTTCATTTTTATTTTACCTTAAAACAAAAAAGTCGCTCAATAATTTGTCAAATTTATTGGGTGGAGAACTCACATTCAACATTATATTGGAATTATCCAAATAAAGAACATCCCAGTGATTATTGAATAAAGCTTCTTTGAAGAATGGATAATTTCAATAAATTTATTATTCCAACAAATGAGGATATCTCTTTAGTTGAAAAACAATATAGGGTCATTTCAAATCAAATCAAGCAGAGGTTTGGCAGACCATCTCCACGATTCGATAATTTTTGGAATATTTATTTTACCCATAAAAGGAATGAAAAATCCCAAATTTCAAATTTTTTTGGCCATCAGTTTTTTTTAATTAATTCTTGAAAATCAAAACAAACTACCCTTTTGCTCAAACATGTATCTAAAAACTAGCACAGTTCTTTATAGCTCGTTTTAAAGGTATTTTAAATACCTTTCGTATGACATGATACACTTTTTGTTTTAAAAAAAATTAAAATTAAAAAACAGCATTTTTTATTTAAAAAAAAGATATATTTTGTTTCTGGATATTTTGCCAAACTATTTACAAAATTTTAAGATGGACACTTAATGGGTTCACGAAAAAAAATTATTTTAAAATTTTGAAAATAATTTTTCAAAACAAATTAGGTTATGTGATAATTTACCAAAATGGACTTTAAAATACCTATAAAACAAGGTATTACTCGCTTTTTTACTGTATACAGTTCTCAAGATATTACTCTTTTTGTGAAGAAATCAAAAATGGCAGAAAACCGTATAATAACTGCATAATTACCCGAAAATTACTCAAAAACTAGAGATTTATTATCTCGGTTGCATATCACATTATATTAAGTTCGACAACACACCAAATGTTTTTTTTTCAAGAACAACCCATATTTCTTTAAAAATTAAACAATATCCATTAAAGGTTGAGTAAAGCTTTTACTTTAGGGAACCAGGAGTCCAGCTTGAATCTTGAATAAATGCTGCTGCTCCTAAAGGCTGGTTCATGGTTAAATTCCTTTTCCTTTTCTGTAACTTTTGCTGTAACTTTTTCCTTTAGCAATTATTAAATCTCATGTATTCAGATTAGGGTGTTCATGCTTGTTCCTTTTCCGTATCTTTTTTTTTAGCCTTAAGGAATGACCTTGAAAGTTGGCTAATATCTAACTTTTACGGAAAAAGAAGCAAAAAAATTATGTTGCGCAAGTGCGGGCGGAAAAATATTTGTTGATGTTTTTTTAACCTCAAAATTGATTGGTTTTATTTAATTATTTGAAGCAGTAGTTATTACAGAAGTCGTTGGATGGATATTGATCATGGTGAAAGAGTTTCCACATTTGTAGGACAAATGGTGCTTGCATACTTTTAATTGTTTTAACTATTGACTTGTTTTGTAATATTCTTTTTAATGTGTTAGTTATTGTCATTTTATATTTATTTGTTATGTTTATGTTTAATTTTTATGTATATAATATTTTTATGTTAGTTAATATTTATCATATTATACTATTTAAGAGTTACATTTAGAAGAGATTTAGGAACTTCTAAAAACTTTTTTATGTGCAACTTACTTTTATAGTTATACTTTTGTACTTACCATTAACTGTGAATTAGCTGTACTTGTACAATTTGCTAAATAAATAAATTTAATAATAATAATAAAAGGGCCCCAAATTTTGTAAACAAAAGCCAAAACCGCAAGTACATCTGTCATTAGTGTCAACCTTAGTGACTAAAGTTAAGGAAACGGAATTTTAGCATGAACCAGCTTTTTACTTAAGGAAAAAGAAAAGGGTAAAGTTACAGCAAAGGTTACGGTAAAGGAAAAGGAATTTAACCATGAACCAGCCTTAAGACATCCACCCAAGTTTTTTAAAAACGCCTGAAATTTTATTTATTAACAAAACAAGGAATTTTTTTTGGTAATTATGTAGTATACAGTTTTCTGCCATTTTTGATTTTTTATGAAAAATTCTGTATGGAGGCAGCTACTAGGGTCCCTAGGACCCCAAATCCGCCTGCGCCGGTTGTTTTTTTTTAATTTTTTTAAAATTTTTTTTTCACTAAAATAACCCAATCCAACACAGTCCAACCCAACCTAATCCAACCCAACCCAAAACAATAAAAAAAACACATTACACCCCCCCCCCGGGCACCCTTTTTTCTCTTAAAAAAAAAAAAATCTGGCGCAGGCGGATTGGTGGTCCTAGGGACCCTAGTAAGTGCCCCCATAAAGAATTTTTCAAAAAAAAACAAAAATGCCAGAAAACCGTATACTGCATAATTACCGCCCGTTTTTCTTTCTTTCCACGGTTGCTTTTCTTGGTAATTATGCAGTATACGGTTTTCTGCCATTTTTGATTTTTTTTGAAAAATTCTTTATGGGGGCACCTTCTAGGGTCCCTAGGACCCCAAATCCGTCTGCGCCGGTTGGTTTTTTTTTTTGTTTTTTTTTAAATTTTTTTTCACTAAAACAAACGAAACCAACACAGTCCAACCCAACCTAATTCAAACCAACCCAAAACAATTAAAAAAACACTTTACAACCCCCCCTGGGCACCGTTTTTTCTCGTTAAAAAAAAAAAAAAAAAATCGGGCGCAGGCGGATTTGGGGTCCTAGGGACCCTAGAAGGTGCCCCCATAAAGAATTTTTCAAAAAAAATCAAAAATGGCAGAAAACCATATACTGCATAATTACCCTTTTCTTGTTCTCCACAGTTGTTTTGATTGAATGAAACTAGTATTTCTTATAAAACAGACCGAACCCCGGTATAAATAAAGAAATTTGTTTCTCACTTATAATTTGTGGGTTAGTGCGAACTCTTCTTCTTCTTTTTATTTGTTCCGGGTTATTTGGTCAGTGTCTTTCGGGCCAACGTGATTAAAGTTAAGTTTTTTTCTGCAACGTTGCGGTGGAAAAAATGGCGTCGAATCCACCGGACATTGGAAAACATGGCGAAAATGTCATAGGTACATTTGCATTTCCGACATAATTCCACCAAACGATGCCTCCGATATTTAACCACCAAACAAAAAAAACATTAGCAGCCATTTCACCAACATATTTAGGGGTCATCTAGCATTAGGTGGCACCTAAATCTAGATTAGTTTTAGGTTAGGGGAGCGCTAGGGGATCAAAAACGGGCCCCTAGATTTAGGGATCACCTAAGGTAGTTTAGGGGAGTTCTAAATACAAATGAAACTCTTCTCTAACCTAGGCGATCCCTAAATAAGTAAAAATGTTGGTGCAAATGGCTGTAGACTCTATAGGCAAATTTTTCACGATTATAACCACTCTGTGGTTTGTTAGGATGAATGACGTCACGGTTAACCCACTGGTTCACAGCTGATTTGGTTGACAAATACAGTATACCAATTTACGTTCTGTGATTTTGTCTTCTTCTAAACTAGCTCATTTTTATGTAAATAAAAGGTAGGACATACCAGAACTACTACTAGACACTACTATATGGTGCGTTACCAACCCTAGAGAAAGTTATGCAAATATGTTAAAAATGCATACCCACATGGACTCTAGACCTACCTAGGTTTCCCTATTATTATTTAGAAGTACAATTTCAACAGCATTTAGAGGCACGTGGGCCAGAAAAAAAAACAAAGAGACTTAAAACGAGTAAAAAAATTAGGTAATTATGCAGTATACGGTTTTCTGCCATTTTTGATTTTTTGATGAAAAATCCCTAGGACCCAAAATCCGCCGGAGCCGGTTTTTTTTAAGAGAAAAAAGGGTTCCGGGGGGGGAAGGTTGTAATGTGTTTTTTGATTGTTTTGGGTTGGGCTGTGTTGGATTGGGTTGTTTTAGTGAAAAAAAAATTAAAAATTTAAACAGAAAAAATAAAATAAAAAAAAACAACCGGCCGGCGCCGGCGGATTTGGAGTCCTATGGACCCTAGTGGGTGCCCCCATAAAGAATTTTTCATAAAAAATCAAAAATGGCAAAAAACCGTATACCTACTGCATGATTACCAAAAATTAGTCTCTCCAAAAAAAATCGATATGCTTTACAGATTTTTATTGTGTGCAATTTCCCGTGAAAAATAAAGCAACACCATCAGCCTTTCGACAATTCATAGTTATTCAAACACTCGTATACACCTTCAGGCACACTGCAATTGCATTTTTTAAATAGGTAAGTATCGAAAGCAATCCAAGTGTACCATGATATATGCTATGTAAGGTACCTTTTCTTATATTTTCAAACACCAATGGGTCATCTGTTTTGATAATAAAAAGTTACACATTAATCTGTATATCTATTGATGTGAAAAAATCAGAGATATGGAGAAGGGCAAACCACCACTTATAAACTCGACGTTGGAATCCCAGATAAGGGTCAACGTCGAACGGTAACGTCGGGTTTATAAATGGTGGGTAAAATGCGAAAAAAATAAAACTGGTAGGACTCGATGGCCCGTGGCTCACTTTAAAGAATAATGAAAATGCACAAAAAATGTATTTTCAAACTGAAAAAATTTATCAGCCAACACAGACCTCACCAACCGAAGACCCCCTAACCTTATTTTCAAACTACAATCAAAAACCAACTGCAAGAGGTAGTTTTCCAGGTTAGTTTGGTCTGACGTCATGGTAAGAAAACCCACTCGCAAAAATGACATGGTTTATGGTTTAGTTA
This sequence comes from Oxystoma pomonae, assembly GCA_963921995.1. NCBI lineage: Eukaryota > Metazoa > Arthropoda > Insecta > Coleoptera > Brentidae > Oxystoma > Oxystoma pomonae. The sequence goes on along the minus strand of OY998168.1, from coordinate 84,414,141 downwards.
AGTATGACGTCACACATGATGCTCCATTTCAAATACAATTGATCGTGGTTTGCAAACCACAGACGCGAAAATACGAGTGACCTTGATGAAAAAGCTCAACGATAAACCGCAGAGATTGGACTTTGATATCTGTATTCGAGCGGAAGTCTTCGCTTTTGTACAGATAAAAGGAAGACAGAATATTGCGCTATATTCCACGTTTGCGTGTACGTCCTATGAGTGTCTATTCGCCTTGTCCAACGTAACGTTGCGGAAAAAAACGCAACTAAAATTTCAAGTTCAAGGTCAAGGTGAAAGAAAACTTGGTTGTAATCAAAAGGTAAATAAGGTAATACCAATAAGGGTATTTGTAAAACTGGTAGGTGAGAGGATTAGTGCCTTTACTAGTACTGCACCGAACATTCTAAAGATTTCATGTGAGAACACGGATGTAAAAACTTTACATCCGTACGTGAGAAGAAATATTTTCATTTTTAGTATGTTTTCATATTGTATGTATCGAAAATCAAGCATCTTGGTCTTTCCTCTATGAAAGAAAAAGAAGACAATCTTTTTAATACGTGCACAAAGCATATAACTACGGACCAATGCGTGCCCATGCAGGGTTTTTGACGCAAGAGGTTTTTTGAAGCGCGCGTGTCGACCTTGAAAATGAAGGGTGAAAAGTTGCATGCCTTTTCTGTCCACACATATGCATCTTTTTCACACAGAATAATAATAGATTAAATCTGGTGGATTTGCTGGTTCCAAATATTGATCAATAAATGTCTTGGGGTCTGAACTAAAAGAAGTATATTAAATTGTCGCTAGATGGCGCCAGATTACATTTTATCAAAAATGTGAATAATAAAATTTTATAATTATTGTTAATATTGAAGGTCTGAAATATTATATTTTGTTTTTTTAGTTTTTTAAATATTGTAATAAATGAACGACCTAAAATAAGACACAAAAAATCCCAAGTACCTACTTTTTAAATTTTAATTTTAGTCGATAAAATAAAATTTTTACTAAGATATCTATCCGTAATAATTTACACCTGTTGTGAATAATTAAATTTAAATAAACACTATATTATCGATGAAAGTAGTTATATTAAAAATTTTCCATATAGAAAAGTCCCAAAAAAATTGGCAAGGTACTATAATTATTTCCTCTATAGCTAAGTGCCGAACTGCATGTAGAAGAATGTATAATAAAGACTTGTGTGGCTCGCTTAACTGGCAACTTGTTAATTTTGGTATCTGAAATCAATAAAAAACAAATAACAGAAAAAATATTTTTGATGTAAAATGTTGGCCTATTTAGTATTCAAACCCAGGCAAAAAACCCCATAAATTCTCATGAAAGTTGGTGAGTTTTTGTATTGTTTTATAGCTGTAAAACTGATATAGAAACAACAAAATTTATGAGATTTATCTTAGTTTTTTTTACAAGTTTGTTCCACATACCACATAGAAAGCATATAAAACCTGATACTGATTTATGGAAATTTTTATAGGTATATCTCAATTTATTTAGTTACATCATAATTTAAATAATCTAAAAATGGATAAACTCAACCCACATTAAAGTTCTCTTTTTATTGTTGACACGTACATTATGGAGCTGATGAATACTACATTTTTACAACTGTACAGTTGTTGATTTTCCATACTTCCTGACTTTTAAGTTGATACATGCATGATGACGACATTGTAAAACGGTTCATTTGCTGAATTTTTTTCAAGTGGGTTTATTGTGATGGCAGGAACCAACACACAATTGTAGTTCTTGTCCTAAAAATAAAAATAAAGTTACAGATCAAGCAGAAAAACTCTAGTGTCAATACCCAGAGAGTATGTGAGGATATTTTTAGGCAATTAGAATAATTTTCATCAATTGACAATAGGTAGGTACACAAGATTTGTCTGTTGTTAGCACCTCGGTGAAATAATTTTTTTAAATGGGCTAAAAGGATAATAGACAATATGTTTGCTCATCTCTTGTTTATTCTTTTTGAAACTATACATCGGAAGGTTTATTCTAGCTATAGAGCCCCAAGTTGAGCTTAAACTGTTATTTTATAGTACCAGAGGCTAATTAGTGATACATATGGACAGTGTTGTTCAATCTCACTCTGCAACAAGAGCAGCCATCATGAGTGTTTCCAATCTATAAATTCAAATTAACTACAAGCTTTGGGTTAAATACGTCACCTTCACCTTAGTACTTAGGAGGGGGGGGGGGGAGAAAGGACTTAGTGGCTCAAGTCTCCGCCAAGAGTCATTCAATATCACAACCTAAAGATTGAATTTTTTCCCAAAATCAAGAAAAAAATGATGTTATGTAAAAAATGCTGATGTGCAAGCCCCCCCCCCACAATTTCTGCATATGCCACTGGTCCCTATCTTTTTTACATAGGCTGTTGTAGCTTATTATCACAAATACTTAGGTTGCAACGGTCCGGAAAAACCTGATCTTCTCAATTTTCACAAGAAAACCAACAAAATTGACTGACCTAATCGAAACCCAATACTAAAAAGCACGAACCAAAGCAACCTAACCACATAACCGGTAAATTCTCGTAACTTTTGCCACAGCCTTAATTAGCATATAAATTAATTAAGTACTTACTATGGTCTTGGATCCACATCATTTATTTCTTGTTAAAGCAGCTCCATAGGTTAAGGACCTGCAGCTCTCTCAATTACAAAAACTTTTGCAAAACAAACAAAAAAAAAATGGAAATTTGATTTGTCAAAAAGATGCACGAGACACGCACGAGGTGTTGCCAATATAGGTATTTCTAGGAAATTTGGGCAAAAATGCATGCAACTTCATGCATTTCTGGTGAGTTTCGTGGAAACGCGCCGATGTGAACAGGAAACGCCGAGTGCCCACCCCGCTTCAAAGCACCCTGCATGGGCACGCATAGGTGTGCACAGGGCTTTAAAGAAAACTCTTACTAAGGGCATCGCAAAAAACAAGTTACAGCGCCTCTAGGGACTCGGTCCCGAAGCTCACGCGACAAATCGCGCCGATGACATCTAATCTTATTCAATGTCCATCAATGTCATCGTCTTTTCATTCTTTTCATGAGGTTTTTTTTGTTGAAGTTTTTTAGTTTTGTGTGTTTTTGATCTTTTTTAAACTTTTACAGTAATTTCTTGGATTTTTGTTATAAGTACAATTGGAAAATTATGCCCAAGTGTTGTGTCTCAGTGATCTTCTGCTTCATCATTTTCCACACCTTAGAGATCAAGCTCTCCAAAGACAATGGTTTGCCATCTGAAACGCTTTATAGGTTTAGAGTATGCACCCGACATTTTAAACCAGAAAACTATTCAAAAAAATGTGGACGAAGCCTTCTAATTCGGCATGTAATTCCATTCTTGCATTTACCGCCAGAGTCTGAAACAGACTTTAATGGTAAGTACCCGGCAAGATTTCTACATACCAGAGGAAAAACAGCATATTCAATAATAGAGAGTTAATAGACCACTAATTTATCGTCGCCTTCCCAATGAGCATTTTCAGAAACTTCTGGTGACAGATATTTATATAATTATTATAAAGAGGGTTCCATTGATACCCTAGGGTATTTAGAAGTTTCCTACAAGAATTGAGTTTGTATATTTGTTTTATTAAAGGCTCTAAATTGATGGTACCCTAAAGTAACATAAAACTGGCGTTAACAATATTTCCACGGACATCTTTATAAAAATTGAAGTCATCGGTTCAAATGTTATATAAATTGGTGTTAACAATGTTTCCACCAACATATTTATAAAAATATAAGTCATCAGTGACAAAAGTTATATAAATTGGTGTTTGAAATCTTTCTGTCAGCCCACCTATAAAACCGTAAGTAACTATCAAGTAAAGATATATAAAAGATTGGTTTTTAAAATGTTGCTATCAACCCACTTATAAAACTTAATTAACCAACAACAAATTTATATAAGATAAGATTGAAAATATTTCGAGAGACACTTATCACACAATAGTTATATAAATTGGTGTCTGTAATATTCTTATGAACTCATTCATAAACCTTTTTTGCACATAAGGTTTTTTCTATAATTTTGTTAATAATTTCTTTATATAGTGATTATAATACAACTGTTTTTAGAACAAAAAAAAAACAATTTTGATTTATTTTGGCAATTATAAAAAAAACAAACAAGATTTTTTAAGGTTAATTTTGTGACATCAAAAGGCGTGTTTTTGCGACATCAAAAGGCACGTTTTTGCGAAATACCATACCATTATTATCTTGTTTTAATTACATCAATCTGAGACAGATAAGAGATCCAAATCTTTTTGAGATTTGAGAGTTGCCGGTGACAGATATCGGGATCGAATGCATTTTACACCCGATCCCCACCAGCGTTTCCCATGCGCAGTCACCCTGACTCAAAAAACTCATCATGTGGTCCGACATGAACTTGTATAGGCAAATCTCGCTTAGACCACGTGATACGTGTTTTGATTCGGGGGACCCACGAATGAGAAACGCATAGATGGGAACCGTGTTTTAGAAAAAGAGAACACTATAGTAACCGTGTTAAGGTCGCAAAAACGCACCGTGAAACGTCGAGCGCATACGATGATACTGCTGGTCGGCGGCAAATGTGAACACCCCGGAAAATACTCGCCTGTACACCCTTCGACCCCGCAATCTAACTATATTCTTGAGATAGTTACCTCTGATAGTTATGCGGGCTTGAAGTGTGTGGAGGCGGGTATTTTTCCTGGTATGTGTAGTATGCTGGATCTCTCGAGGAATGCATTTAGGAAAAGAGAACAATGGTAACTATGTTAAGCTCGCAGAAACGGACCATCAGTGTTCAACACTGCGCCATCTGTAGCCCTTTGTTCCAAGTAGCATCATTTAAAAAAAAAATAGTGTTGACGAGGTAAACAGTGGTACAGTTGTATTGTTTTTTTTTATAGAATTGTCGGAAATTTTCGCCATTTTGGATTACAAAAATAGGTTTTTGGCCTAAATAAAAACGTTATTTATAGGGTTTCAACATGTGTTTCAATCGAAATATTGCTTGTTAGGGTTAGGAACAACATACAAAATTCAATATTAGTCCCAGAAAGAAAAAAACGCGTATGAAAAAAAACCGATATTTAAATTAATATTTTTTTCTCGTTTTCTCAAGTATTTTTGGAGCCCATTAAATTTACGTGAGTGTATTCGAAAACTATACAGTACACACGGGACCGCAGCTGATTTTCAGAGTAGGATGACTTGAAAAACAGCTTTTATTTGACTATAGTATATAAATATTCATATTCCTGCTTCAGCTTATCTCACTTTCATTTTTATTTATTTTAGAAGATTGCTAAACACCATTTTATAAGCTTTTTTTATTGTAAAAAGAAAAAGAATAATACATAACATGCAAAGGGAAGAAAGATGGAAAATCTATATTTCTAAATCCATAAAAACCTTTAATTTGTTATGTAGTGTTGTTAGAACAATTGTAAAACCTTTTTATAATAATCTCTATACTTGAGGGCTCATAAGGAAGTTTTATAAAATCTATATGTTGTTTTTCTAGCCATTACTATGTACCATAAATTTTTATAAGCTGGTGATGAACAGTTGTTTTTCAAGTTTTTTTTACTCATTTAAGAGATATATTAGAGTTCTAAAATTATAACCAACACTAAATAATATAACTTTTGGTTATTTTATGAAGGTTTTATATTATTTGCTGTAACTTTTATATAGACAAAAATGCTCATTGGGCTTATTTTCTTACCGTAATTGAGATGCTAAAAAGAGTTTTGAAACCACAAACATAAATTACCGTAACCGTATTTTTTTGCCCACATACAAACTGCCAATGTAAATAGAATAGAAAAGAAAACAACAATTCCTATTTTTGCAAATTCACTTTCACAAAAAAATTAAAAACCTATAACTAATAGAAAAAATAACTAAGCGGGCCCCGTTAAGCCTCCGTAAGTAACGTATTTTGGTTCGGTTATTTTTGGATACAGGAGAAAAATAACCGATTTTTCCTACGGTATCACCAATTTTGATATCTATTAACGCTCTAATAAGAGTGATAGGGCATTTATTTAGCTTATTTGTTAATTAAGTATATTTTTTTAGCCCATTCCGTTCAAAAATGCTTATGGGTAACCAGTTACACGAAATTTTTTGAAAACGAAGAAAACTCGCAAGTCTTATAAACTGCTGCTATTGAGGCCGGTATGGGAGGCAGAATAAATAGTTTATTAATAAATACAATAGTTTCGATATGTATACTATTATATCTTCTTAAAAGAATAATATAATATATTAAATACGACGCATTTAGTTTATTTCTTAAATTTATAGTCAATAGAATCAACAAAACTTTGGAAAATAAAATTAGTTGTTGATGAATTAGGTTTTTCAAAATAATGTTGTTTCTAATTAATTGAAATACTTTAAAAAATACCCGAATTTAAATTTCAAGGCGCCGGCGCCGTTACCCTAATTTAAGCTTCGGGACCGAGTCACTAGAGGCGCAACAGTAACAAAAAACTTATAACAGGTACATATTTTGTGATGTTTATATGAAAAAAATGTCAGAAACCTTTTAACCTTCGTGCGGAACTGTCAGATTTTAAGAGAAACAAGTTGATAAGATTTCACTGGTTTTGACAAGTTTACATGTTTTGAGCAGATTTTAATAGAAATATAAAATAAAGTTAGTAATATTTCATGAGTTTGCCCATGTTTTCAGCAGTTTTCTATTTCTTTCTATTTCTTCTTTTATAACTTCAAATCTTTTAAAATTTGTTGCTAGTCAAATCTGCTTAAATCTATAATTTACTTTTATATGGGTACTCATAAAATAATTTATATTCCCATTGAAAAACTTGCTTGTCAAAAAAGTGATGTGCGTATTTATTTTCTACACTTGACACAACTCTTCACTTTAGTTCTCATGAAATCTTGTAAAATCTTTTAAAAAAATACCTTCATTTGTACTTTTAAAATCTCATCAAAATTCTGCTTGCTAAATCTCATGAAATCTCCTGTGTCTGATATAAACTTACGAAATCTCTTAACATATCTTGATAGTTAAATCTTTATTATATATTATTTTTAATTTATGTTTATAGGTACCCATAAAATCTTTTAAATTCTCATCTAACCTATACACTTTAATATTTATATAATCTTGTCCAATCTTCACAACCCTTTACCCTATTTCTCTTGCAATCTTGTTAAAATGTCCCTTCTTTTAGACATGTCAAATCTATTAAAATCTCATACAAATCTTGCTTGCTAAACCTGGCATAAAATCTTTTAAATTCTCATCTTGCTTGTCAAATCTGGTTGTGCTTGCATGTTTATATTCTACACTTTAATAATTATATAATCTTGTCAAATCTTCACAAACCTTTACACTATTTCTAATGAAATCTTGTAAAATCTTTTAAAAACATCCCTTCTTTTAGACTTGTGAAATCTTGTAAAATCTCATAAAAATCTTGCTTGCTAAACCTCATGAAATATCATGTGTCTGGTGTCTCATAATGAAATCTTGTGAAACATCTAAACATGAATTTTTATTGTCTTTGGGATCTTTTTAAATCTTGTGAGTTTTCAATAGTCAGAAATCATAAAAATTTCTCAGTTTTCATGTGGCATACATTTTTGCCAGGTCAAGTCTCTTCAAACCAATAAAATCTCTTAAAATCTCGTCAAGACTTGGTTAGTTTTTAGGAGTTTTGAAGTGGTTTTTTTGGCAAAGTTTAGTTAAAACTTTGAACGCCGACGTCATGCGCCGGTGCGGAAAACAACGTCGGCCTCGAGGTTATAAACTAAGGCTTCCCAAAAGGTCTCATTCGTTGTCGAAAGAATTACCAGATCAAATAACTATGATATAACACATGATCGTTTTAAAAACATTTTTAAAACGTCCCTGTCGAACTTACCGGCCGTCCCGGGGACGTACTTTTGGGAACCTATATGTCTTAAAGACGTTTTTAAGACGTCCCGGTTCTGCGTTTTTTCCGTGCTAATGGGAGAGTTATTATCGCTACAGATTTTTTTTCGGAAAATGCAAGAGCAGAGGCGTTATATTATCTCAGTTATACAGGGTTGGCCATTTAAACCCTAATAACAAAAGTACGTTTTAAAAACGTCCCTGGAACGTTCCGGCGCGTCTTGAAACGTTCAGGGAACGTTCCCGGAACGAACTATGTCGTCAATTGTAACGTCTCAGGAACGTTCCTGGAACGTTTATTTGGACGATCCTTGGCCGTTCTTATTTGAATGTGCACGGTATATTCTGGGCATACGTTCCGGGAACGTCCACAGACGTCGCCAAACGTTTCGGGAGCGTTCCCGGAATGATCAATATTACCAATTGTAATGTCTTGGGGACGTTCCTGGAACGTTTACTTGGACAAGCTTTGACCATTCTTTTGAATATTCCCGGCACATTGCGGCGCATATGTTACGGAAACGTCCAAAGACGTCGACAAACGTTCCGGGAACTGTAACGTTTCTTTATCTAAACTGATTTTGGAGCACAAAGCATATATCTACATTTTGGAGTACTTATACAATAAAATACAAGTATCTTTTATTATATAATACGAATGTCGAAAAGATAGAGAATATTTTACCAAAGTACGCCATCTAGTTGCTAAATGAGTAGCTAATTAAAACTGCAGTACATGCGTCTCTGTTTAAGATGTCCCCTTAACGCTCCATTAGAACTGTTTTTAGACCTTTTTCCTGGAACGTCCTAGAGGCGTACTTTTTAGGGCTGTGACTTTCGGGACCTACGGGGATCGAAAAAGGACTTACCGTGAACGTAAAATTAGAACTGTTTTTAGACCTTTTTCTTGGAACTTTCCAGGGACGTATTTTTTAGGTCTGTGACTTTCGCGACCTATGGGGATCTAAAAAGGACGTCCTCTGAACGTTTAATTGGAACTGTTTTTAGACCTTTTTCTTGGAACGTTCCAGGGACGTACTTTTTAGGGCTGTGACTTTCGCGACCTATGGGAATCTAAAAAGGACGTCCCCTGAACGTTTATTTGAAACTGTTTTTAGACCTTCTTCTTGGGACGTTCCAGGGGCGTACTTTTTAGGTCTGGGACGTTCGCGACCTATGGAGACCTAAAGAGGACGTCCCTGGGACCTCATGTGTTATTAGGGAAAGGGTTCACCTGGATTTTTTCAAAAACTGTTAAATATTGCAGAAAATGCTGAAACACGTCGATTTTGTTTGTAAAGGAGACACTTTTGAAATTTTTATATCGCGCATTCCCTTTGAGGGGTAAACTTTACCCCTATATTTTGAATAGGGAAAGTGGGTCAAGTGTTACCTTGTTTTAGAGGTCTCTCGAATGTCTTGAAAATCGAGTAAAAATTTCGAAAATCTATCGATTAGTTTTTGAGATATTAACTTTCACAGTTGCATGGACAAATACAAAAATATCTTTTTTAAGAAAAGTTTCTTTTATTTAGAAATTCTTGGACACGTCTACTTTGCTTTTGTTGATAGTACATTTTATCATTGCATTTTTTCTTCTAGGATAAATTCCTTCGAGGGGTGAAATTTACCTGTACAATTTGAGCTTACTTTGAAAGTAAATATCTCAAAAACAAAAAGTCTCCCCCTTACAAACAAAATCGATGTGTTTCAGCATTTTCTATAGTAGAAGACCCAGCGGTCAAATCGACTAAGGTGTTTTAGCAAGGCTAGAAAAATGGTACTGATCTGCCAAACCATACCGGGTTGCGTCCTTAAGAAATGAATTTTTCAAAATTCAAAAAAAAACTAAAAATTATTTTGCTTTAACAAAGCTGTCTAACCACTAAGCAAGGTCTGTTACATTACAGGTTTTCAACGTTGAAAAAATGTAAAATTGGTGTAACTTTGAATACGTTAAGAAAAATGTTTAAAAAAAGTAAAATGTAAGTTCAAAATTAACATTCTATGTGAAAGTATCGCTGATACACAAAAGAAGCACTAATTTTACGTTAATATTTAATCTTGGATTTAACAAGAAATGTAAACAATAAAGTAACTAAAAAATAACATTATTTGAAGTTTAATAAATGTCACTGTCGAATCAAATTTGCTTCTTTACAGTTACATGATATTACACAATATTGCAAGTTTATTAAATGTCAAATTTAAAACAAATTTGGTTCTTTATCGTGAAATAGAATATTGTAAGTTAATAAACGTCAATTCGTCAAAGTTGAAAGAAGTTTAGTCTTTTAATGATCGTATGAAAGCAGCAGTATTGTGAGCTCAATTAATGTCAACTTTAAAACAATTACCTGGTTGCTTATTGGGAAACTTAACCCAAATATGGCGAAAATTTTTGAAAAAGTAAAGAATGATATCAAAAAATTTACTGTTTTTATGAAACTTCCCACAAAAGGGAAAATATATAAGTATTAATTTATATGAATTCGCAGTAATTAACGCTCGATCATTTTAGGATTTGATTTTTTTACGGTTTGAGGAAATTATTATATATTTTTCAGTTTCTTTTAATTTCGCCAAATTATGATTCAATTAATTGTGATTCAATATTTGTATATATTTTTTTTTAATTGCAACTGATACCTTTTTTTTAATTTAATTTAATTTAATAATTTTTAAATTAATAATAAAAAAGCAACTTCCTATTTTCTGTAAAAATCAACCAATGACATCACTGCATTAATATACCGTGAATTGGTGACAGTTCTCAACAAAACCGAGTTGGTCTAGTGGTTTAAGGCGCTGGAACCTTCGTGTATCACCTTTGGATTAAGGGTTCGGATCCCGTCGGTTCACGTTTTTTTTTAATTTTATTTTTTTTAAATTTTTTTAAGATGTAACCGCGAAGATCAAATATTTTAAAGCACAAAATTATATTTTTTATGTTTTCTGAACCAATACAAGTTAGAGGTAAATTAAAAAAAAATAATTTTACCTAGCCATGTAACATTAAATGTTACATGCAAGTCACATACTTGTTAAAAAATCGAATGTAACACTGTTACGTAAATGTTTAGGACAATTGATGTACTGGCAATGTAATATTTTCTTTAAGGTTACAAGTTGCGTTATATAACAGGTCACAAAAATACATTGAGGTAATGTAAATCCCACATAACAATTAAACGTTCCTGTAATTTAATAGTCATATACTTAGAGAACAAAGAATGTGATAGAAATGAAACATTTTACCATTAGGAATTTTATTAACACATGCCGGCAATAAGTTACGTTCTAGTTCATACAGGTGATATAAATGTGATAGAAACATGACGTGAAACATGACTAGAATACGACCAGATCATTTGTTTAAAAGATTGACCGATTATAATATCCCACATAGCAAATATATATCCCTATTAAATATTGCATGGATATGATTTTGTAATTCAAAACATGTCCAGATGACCACGAGATGGATATCCTAAGATATGCAGTGGATATATAATATCCACATTAATAGGTGCAGCCTATAATGTACTATTTGAGATTAGTTGTCAAAAGATTACCTAAATAACTTTTTGCTGTCTTATGTGTATAATAATATTATCTGCTACATAGAGAACATATTGATTTCAGTGCCATCTACCTACAATAGATGACATTAAACTAAATTATAATTATAAAACAAGTAAATGGTGTTCTTTTAACAAGATAGTAATATTTTCAGCAAACATGCCAGAATCCTGACAAAAATATTCTTTTTGGGAATATTCATAAAAATAACTTGATTATCACGTTATCATGAGAATATTACTATCTTATTACCAAAGAAATATAACTATCACAAACTCTTAAAGAATATTCAACAAAAAATAGGTCTGGAACATTCCTGTTAATAGAATATTCCAAAAATCACTTTGAGGGAATATTCCTACAATATGAATATTCCTCCAATGTTATGTGGGATGTAACAGGTTTCTGCTTAGTGGGTACCTCTGTTATCAAAAAAAAAATGGACAGGCGATTTCGATGGTTGCATCTCTGTGATGTTGCTGTGACAAAGCTACAATTTATAGGAGATGTTCATGTATCTATTGCAAGGCACTATGCAAAAGGACTGGTGATTCTGCTGGTTATAAGTGACTGACAGGCGAGTATATTTTACAGGAGGTTGCAGGTGAATAATAGTGTTTATTAAAAGGGGATAAATCCACTTTTACTTAATATTTTTTTTAAGGCGGTTTAAAAAAATTAAATGGGGTTGGGTTTCACTTTTTAAAAGGGGTAAAAAATTTTTTTTTTAGTATGACTGGAAAGTACACAAAAAATCAATCGACGTGTTTTATGAAATTTTAGAACCAGCCTGGGAGAGTGGTTCGGCCCTTTGGTTGTAAACATAACCCCTAAAATTTTGCAAAATTATAGGCTTTTTTTGAGTAAAATCAAAGATGTCTTAATAATATTTTAAATGACATCATTATTTTAGAACCTTTTTAAAATTTATGTCAAAATAATGTCAACCAGAACCAGGACCAATTCTTAAATCGAAAATCCTTTATGACTACCGATTGAGGAGCCAACGACCACCACGCGCCACATATTTGGTAACCTTAGGGAATCCATGGAGACAGCGCAGCGCAATACAAACAAACAATGCACCTCGGAATATATTGAGGTAGCAGCTGTACTCTTTACGTCAATTTTGTTGTGAAATATTCAGTTTTAAACGTTTTATTTGTCATCAGTTTCGGTTAATATTTATTTATTTATTTATAATATTTATAAAGTAGGTATAAAAATATGAGCGAACCCACAGAACAGGATCTTTTGCAAGGTAAGATTTTCAAATATATTACCTACCTAATATTTTAGGATAGAGTCCACTCAAAGTTATTTTTCCAAAGGACTACATAGAGAAAGTAATAGCTACGCGAGAGTGACCGATACTGTGTTATTAGTCTATGGACAAATCGGGTAAAAAGGGGGGTTCGTGTGTAAATCGTGCTAACTTTAAGCTAACTTTGTTAAGGGTAGCTCATAGATCAGGCTTTGACTTGTTGTCATTCTGGTAAATGCGTTTTTTTTCAAGTTATTTAGTAGAAACACACGATAAAATTATTTTCTATGAAAAAGTCCAAAGTTTTGCTTTGTTTTGTAAAAAAAAAATAAAAAAACCTCATTTTTAGTTTTTTACTTCGCTCGCTAAGGGAAGTAATCTAATCATCTAAAAATTACACTTTTAGATTTTCATGATCCTCCACGAATTTTTGTCGTCACATACTTTGTAGCCACTCTAAGTCAAAAACTCCTACACCAATCATTACTTGTGTTGACGCGCAGAGTCCTATTGTTTTTGAGCATTCCCCTATTACACCCTTCGGAGCTACCCCCAAAAAACTTTATTTTTTTTTCTTACGTAGACGAATGAATGAAAAATGCCAAAAAAAACTCTTGAAATATTCAATTTTCTGTGCCATATATCTCGAGTTATGGAACGAAATGTTACATAGAAGTAGCTTAAGTTAAGATCCAGGTCACTACCCATACAATCGGTTTAGCCGTTTTTGCGAGATTAATGGACAAATATCTTAGTTTAACGGCACTATATAAATATATATATATAGAGAGCACATGTAAAACGAAATGTTTTTAGAAACAATAAAGTTGAATCTATATATATATATATAGCACATATAAAATGTATTGGAAAAGATTCATCCAGGGAAAAGTCTAGATAAACCCCGTAAAGGTCTGGATACACTCTGGAATGTCTGGATACACTCAGGAAAATTTCGGATACGCCCTAGAAAAGTCTGGGAACAGCCAGAAAAGTCAGGATAAAATCTGAAAAAGTCTGAAAAGACCCTGGAAAAGTCTGGATACACCCAGGATTCTGGAAAAGTCTGGATACACTCTGAAGAAGTTTGGAAAGATCCTGCAAAACTCTTGATACACTCTGGAAAAGTCTGGAAAGACCCTGGAAACACTCCGGAACAGTCTGGAAAGACCCTGGAAAAGTCTGAATGCCCTCTGGAAAAATTTGGAAAGACCCTGGAAAAGTCTGGAAAGACCCTAGAAAAGTCTCGATACACTCTGGAAAAGTCTGGATATACTCTGGAAAAGTCTAAAAAGACCCTTGAAAAGTCTGGAAAGACCATGGAAAAGTCTGGATACACTCTGGAAAAGTCTGTATAAACTCTGTAAAAGTTTGGAAAGACCCTGGAAAAGTCTGGAAACACTCTGGAAAAGTTTGGAAAGACCCTAGAAAATTCTCAATACACTCTGGAAAAGTCTGGGTACACTCTGGAAAATTCTAAAAAGACCCTGGAAAAGTCTGGAAAGACCCTAGAAAAGTCTCGATACACTCTGGAAAAGTCTGGATACACTCTGGAAAAGTCTAAAAAGACCCTGGAAAAGTCTGGAAAGACCATGGAAAAGTCTGGATACACTCTGGAAAAGTCTGTATAAACTCTGGAAAAGTCTGGAAACACTCTGAAAAAGTCTGGAAAGACCCTAGAAAATTCTCGATACACTCTGGAAAAGTCTGGGTACACTCTGGAAAAGTCTAAAAAGACCCTGGAAAAGTCTGAAAAGACCATGGAAAAGTCTGGATACACTCTGGAAAAGTCTGTATAAACTCTGGAAAAGTCTGGAAAGACCCTGGAAAAGTCTGGATACACGCAGAAAGAGTCTGGAAAGACCCTGGAAAAGTCTGGATAAACTATGGAAAAGTCTGGATACAATCTGGAAAAGGCTGGAAAACCCTGGAAAAGGCGACACTCTGGAAACAATCCGGTGACAATAAAATAATATAAGGTAAATGACCCAAAACCTGACACTGCGCTAAAAGCTGACACTTATTTTTTATTTAAAAATATTAAGCCATCTATAATGGTTTTTGCTCGACGAAATATCGTGCGTTAAAAATCGATATTTCTATTTTCTTACAAAACTTGCAGCAATCTATTTTACCGATCAGTTTTTAAATGGCCGGCCGGCAAAACCAGAGTATACTCAATGATACAACCTACTTTCTGATAAATTCCATTAAATTAATACCAATTCACCTTAAACGCGTTGTCAACACCAACAATTTTGTTTTATACACTTTCGAAACACTTTGGACACTTTTTTTGCTCCTGCACTTTAACACAAACAATTTCGCGTTGGCAAACAAGCACCGCTTTGTGTTGAACCATGGTAACTTCACTTCAAAGCTACCAAATATTTAAGCCTGCTGGAAGCTGTAGGACACTTGTTGCAGGAACAGAAACACACATTTGATCAAATTGCATGTGAGTTTGTAAGGAATATTTTGAGCACCTTTAAGCAAAAGCTTTACAAGTTTGTATTAGCAACGAAAAGTTTTGTGTTAAAAATCGAAGGTTTTTCATAATTTTAAGGTAGAGATGGCTTTGAGGTAATGTTTTGTAAACTGAACATGAAAAACTTTTTGTGTTTGTTTTGTAGTTAATTGGTCTTATTGGAGACAAATGAATCAACTTTATTATGTTAGTTTAATGACCATTGGTTGGATTATTTTGTGAGTAAGAGGGTAAAATTAAGATGAAATTATCACATTTGTGACAAAGAGTCCAAAGATATCAATTTATTTGTCTCAAGCAAACCTTTTTATCAGTGCAGTTGTGCTTTTTACACCCAATTTTCTTCAGAAGTTGGCTAAGGATCTGACGATAAGTAAAAGCATTTTCTTTACTATATTTTAGATTTTATGTGAAAGTTGTGGTTTGTCTATATAATAATACCAAAGCTATAACATAATAATATGTCCTTTTTAAAATAAACCTTTGAACTACTTTGTAGTTATGGTAGAAAAATTGGGGTGTTCGTAAAGGTGACACATTTGATGTTTCTTTTTATTTTTTTCTACAAGCGTGCGAAAAGCGTCTTTTTTTCTACGACCATATACGAAAATAATGTATTTCACACAGTTTGGTTCCTTGGAAATATTTAAATTTTACACGTGTGCAGAAATATTTCCGCACATGTGTTGGAAAGTGTGTATGCCTAATAATATGTCACTGATAGAGAGAACTGTCAACATAACTTTTCCGTACATGTGTTGCAAAGCATTTTGGGCTCAACAGTAGTTTCAACCCATTTTGTACAAAATAAAAATAATTACAGAAATTTAAGTAAATCTTAAGCGTTCGTAGGAAAAATAGCGTACATAACTCGTGAGAAAGTGTCTTTCTAACACCCGTGTGTTTTTGCATTCGGCTACCGCCTCGCGCAAAAAATTTCCACTATCGTGTGAAATTTGTCACTTTCTACACTTGATATGTAATATACTATTACGTACTCATTTGTGCGCCAAGATTTTCGAGGTGCCACATTTTCGAGGCTGTTTCGATGACAGCCGCGCGAGAAAAAATTCGCGCACGCCGAGAGGACATTTTTAATGCACGCAACGTTTTTGCGAGCACATTTAAAAAAAAAAATTGCATGCATAACAAAATGTTCCTTAATTCCCGCATGCTCGTAGAAAAAATGTGTCTAACACGTGCGAAAAGCGTATATTACGCACTTACTGCTAGACCAAGAAATCGCCAGAACATGCGAAAAAGATCCCTTTCCGCATTTTTTAGATAAATAGCTATTTTCGTTTCTGTAATTTTAAATCATGGCTTCCAGCAAAATCCTTAAATATGATAAGGAAAATATGAAACGGGCGTTGGCCGATGTAAAAATTGGGGTACCCGTTTATATTTAAGTAAAATATTTAAAATAAGTAATAAATTAAAGGAAAAAAATGCACTACTTAAGTATATAATTTTTTTGAGTGTCGGCTTTAGGTGAAAATACATGTTTTTTTAAATATTTCAATTACAATAAATGTTTATATTAAAATATGATAATAGTGGCGAATTTTTTTGTATGCATTATAACCACAAAAAATCCTTAATGTGTCAGATTTTGGGTCATTTACCTTATTAGGCACCCTCTCCAGCCCTACGAGGGGAGTGGAGGGGGGAAAACGCCTAAGTTTGTCCGATTTCAACCAAAATTGTTATACGAGGGTTTTTGGGGATAAGGAATACGAATTTTTGATCAGATTTTGAAAATTCAATATGACGGATTCAAGATGGACGATTTTTGGTCATGTTTTGCTAACCAATTTTAACTGACTTATATACATCCGATTGTCTTCAAATTTGGTATGCGTTTATAGTTCCGGTGACAATACAATAATATGGTATTATCAGGTGCCCACCTCCCCCTAAGTGAAAGGGAAAAATATTGAGTTTGTTCAATTTTAATTAAAATAGACGATTTAGGGTACAAATCTAAAAATTAAAAAATTATTCTACAGACCGCTTCAAGCTACTGCGAACATAGGGGGAATCAAGTCCAATTTACTCTCCTTGCCGTACGACCGAGGTGGATTCGAAGCACGCTGCAGTGTTATCTTTTGGAAATTCATTTTGTTTTTATTATTTTGTTTTATTTCTGCCTTGCTCGAGAAACAGATGGGTAAGTTCTTAATTGAAATAATACATTTTTAAAACCAAAAATGGATGTCTACGAAGTTGCCGAAAAAGTGCAGATGGTCAAATGGTCAAATCGTCATAACCCAACACACGTTCGATATTGGTCGAGGGAAAATTTGCATTTGTATTTTGACGTAAGAACACAGTATCCCCAAAAACTAAATGTTTGGGGGGGGGGGGATATTATAGGGGAACACGTAATTGGGCCATTTTTTATTAACGGCAATTGCAATTTGAATGGTCCTAGATACTTGGATCTACTGCAGTTGTTAGGTGTAAGATTTGGTGAAACATGGTTTCAACAAGATGGTTGTTCCGCTCACAATGTTGGCCTTGTTAGGGAATATCTTGATAATGTATTTCCTAATCGGGTTATAAGTACACGGGGAACTATTTTATGGCCAGCTCGATCTCCCGATCTTGCTCCTAATGACTTCTATCTGTTTTTGAAGAAGCTTTTGAAATTATCACCCCTAACATGCTTGGAAACTTTAAAAGGGGTTTTTATAGTAGGCTCGGATATTGTGTAGCCGAGCAAGGAGGACTTTTCGAACATTTGCTTTAATTTTTTTTTGACTGGGAGAATCTTTTTGGTTTTTAGAATGTATTATTTTATTTTGAGAACTTGCTTTTATTTTGTTTCTCCTTATTATTTTCATTGTAACACGTCGTCACTGATAAATCTGAGCAGTTGACAATAAAACGCTCTTATTTATCAGTGACAAAAAATAAGAAAATTACGTTATAAAAATTTGCGTATTTATTGACCAAATTCCGGTTTCATTGACTACGCTCCACACAGCACCGTGGTTAGAGGCGTACTAAATACCAAAGGAAAGTCATGCAAGTGGTGATCGCAAGCCTGAGTATTGGTTGCTTCACTGATAGGCGTGCGGTGTCTCTGCATGTACGTACACTGGCAAATTAGACTTCTTCCGCCCTATGTTCGCAGTAGCTTGAAGCGGTCTGTATATAAAAAAAATCTTCTCAAATATAAATTTTATAAAATATAAAGTGCACTAAAAAGTAGAAAATAATTTTAAGCATTCTGATATCATAATAATATATCACAGAAATGTTATGGTATAGCTTTGGTCGAGTTGGGTTGGATATACTTTTTTAATACCTTTGCATTTCTCTGTTTTATAGTGAATTCAGATTCTTGAGAACAATCATAATATAATCAATAGCATAAATTTATCGAGTCAACATGGCCAAACTTCCTATAATGCGACCATCGCTTTTACTATTATGATATCAGAATGCAAAAAAATATTTTTGACTTTTTAGTGCACTTTATATTTTATAAAAACTTGTATTTGAAAAGCTTTTTTATATAAAATTATTACCACATAGGCTATAATTTCAATTGGCGGCCAACGCGGCGAATTAGAGGCATGTGTATAGTGAAGGGGCATGTGTAAGTCCGTGGGATTTTTAATGAAGGAGTTTTGTGACTATGTGATAGCTCTTTAGTAACACACTCAAGTGTTAACGGGTGTTTTGTTCGCATCCATATAGAAAGGGTTGATATGACGTCATCTTTCAAGATGGCGGCCAAAAATCATAAAAAATACAACTTTCGCAACCAGGCCATGATTATATTCGATTCCATATAACTCAAGGACGAGGATTCCAAAAAATTTACTGTTAAAGTTATCCGACATTAAATGATCGTGAAAATCGCAAAAAGCAAGAATTTTGCCATTTTCTCTTCAAAAATACTTTCGACGTTTTGTCAGACCAACTTCAAATGTACCTCAAACTATTAATGTATGCATGTATGCCAAATTCAATCCTTAGAATTTGAGGCAGTTTAAAGCTTCATGACCTTGAAAAATACGCCAGTAATTAATTAACAAGCGAAGAGAACTAAATTTGGTAACAAAGATAAGAAGGTTAAGTCCAACAATTTTATTAAAAAAATTTTGTTTAGCATGACGTGTTTCAATAAGGCGGCTAATATATCAAAATGGCGACCTATAACCACATTTTATTTTATCCAATTTCGTAAAAAAGTGAAAATGACAAGGTGGCCATCAATTCTTGTTGACTTATCTCCGCTTTCTATGAAAAAAAAAAAAAAATTGTTGATGCATAACCCTGATTGACCTTGAAAATACCATGTAAAATTGAAAAATGCGCTTTTTGTAGTGTTTTTTCGAATTTACCACTACGCAAAAACTGTAAGTGCCGGAGATGAAATTAACTTCTTAGCCATAAAAAAACTTCATTTTAAACCTCCCTACCATTTTTTTTTGATTTGGCGTTCCAGATGTTGGTGTAACAAAACGTTAAATTATGGAGATTTTTTTAAAGAAAACATGGCAAAAATCGTGATTTTTACGATTTTCAAGGTCATTTGAGGTCGGATAACCTCAAAAGTAATTTTTTTGGAATTCTCGTCCTCGAGTTATATGAAATCGAGTATAATCACGCACCGGTTGCAAAAATTGTATTTTTTATGATTTTTCAATCGCCATTTTGGAAAATGGCATCTAGAACACCTGGTCCAGAATATGGTAATGTATATCTAACTTCTGCTAACTCTTTTATAGGTAATTTAAATAACTTTGTTGGCTAGACAAGTGAGTATAACATAAAATCCACAGTTCCGAAACTAAAAACAACAGGCATATAGGTCATTTTTACCGGGGTATAGCATAAAGATCTGGGACGTCAGATCAAAAAAAATGGTAGAGGGGTTTAAAATTAAGTGATTATTTCTGGCTAAGATGTTAATTTCATCTCCGGCACTTAAAGTTTTTGCGTAGTTCTAAATTCTAAAAAAAACACTACAAAAAGCTGGTTTTTCAATTTTACATGGTATTTTCAAGGTCAATCAAGGTCTTGAATCAACTGAATTTTTTTTAATATTAAGCAGAGATAAGTCAACAAGAATTGATGACCACCTTGGTATTTTTACTTTTTTACGTAATTAGATAAAATAAAATGTGGTTACAGGTCTTTATCTTGAGATATCAGCCGCCATATTGAAACGGGTCATAGCTGAACAAAATTTTTTTAAACAAAACTGTTGGACTTGACCTTCTTATCATTCTTACCCAATTTGGTTTTCTTGGCTTTAATAGCGCCGTTTAGTATATTATTTTTGCAATTTGTTAATTTTGCTGGGGTATTTTTCAAGGTCATGAATATTCAAACTGCATCAAACTCTAAGGAACGAATTTGGCATACATGCCTAATAGTTTGAGGTACATTTGAAGTTGGTCTGACAAAACGTCAAATTATTAAAAATTTTTGAAGAGCAAATGGCAAAAATCTTGTTTTTGCGATTTTCATGGTCATTTAAGGTCGGATGACCTTGAAAGTAAATTTTTTGGAATCTCCGTCGTCGAATTAGATGGAATCGTGTTCCATTCCATTCCCCGGTTGCGAAAGTTGTATTTTTTATAATTTTTGGCCGCCATCTTGAAAGATGTCGTCATATCAACCCCTTCTACACGTATGCGAACAAAACACCCGGTAACACTTGATTGTGTTACTAAAGAGCTATCAATCCCACATAGTCACAAAACTCCTTCATAAAAAATCCCACGGGATAGAAATTATCGACATATGCCCCTACACTAGTAGAGTTAGGCAAATAATCAGTTATAAATTTGAAATCGGCATATTTGTTTAAAAACGGATATTCTAGAATAGCAGCTTATATACTAAGCCTATTCAACAAATTTAGGTTATCTGCAAAAAGCTCTTGTAGTGCATGGGCTACTCGGAAAAAGCGGCGTTTTGTGATAAAAGCAATAAACTTTGGACAGTTATTCTTTAGACCAGAGGGGTCAATTTGACCCGCAGCTCTTCTCCCAAAACTTGTGCAGGCGCCGGGGGGATGGGGGGAAACTGGAGGGCTTTAAATTTTCTTAAATTTTAGTTTGTTGTATATAATCATCATTGATATCAATTTATAGGTTTTCGATGATGGCCAAACCGAAAATTACAACCTTCATTCGTTTTAAGGTGCCCCTAAGGGGTTAAGGGGGTGTTAAAGCTCCGATTTGGGCATTTTAATAATAAAAGTGTAGGATTTCAAAAAAATTTAAAAACTTGAGTAGAATTGTTAATAATTTTAATATTTTAACTTATATCACTTAATTTTTGATAAAAAATCTTCATCCTGTTGGGTAGGTGGAAAGGGAGGGGGTAAAAATTAAAGGAGCACATATTAAAAAAAAATAGTTTGCTGGATATTATCGACATGGATATTGATTTACAGGTTTTCGAGGATGGCAAAGCCGAAAATAACCACCTTCATTCATTTTAAGGTCCTCTTAAGGGATGGTGAGGGGTAGAAGCTCCAATTTTGCATTTTAATAAAAAAACTGAATTTTTACCAAAGATTTCCATCTTGTTGGGCAGGTGGAAAGGGAGGGGTGTAAAAGAGGCATTTATTTAAAAAATATATTTTGCTGGATATTATCGACATGGGTATTAATTTACCGCAAATTTTAAAAAGTTTGGAGACTACTTTAATAGTTAATTAAGCCTTATATTCTAAAACTTAGTTCAAGTCTACAAGTTACAAGAGTTGATTTTGCTTGGGATCTTTACGACCCCATTAGCCTAAAGGAGGCAACAAGCGACAGCAGGGGATCCGAAATCTGACGTCAGAATTTGCCGACCAAAGGTAAATATTTTTTCCTGGTATGTCCATTATTTTTACTATAACTCTTACTTATTTAGAAACTTTGCTTACAGATATGCTGCCTAGCGATTGGGCAGATTATCCCCGAAACGCAGAAATCAAAAAAGATTTATTTCATTATTTGGAGACAACTGTTTCAATGCACTAAAGCATTTGCTACAATCTCCTAAGCAGATTGGCGAAATGTCGAAAAAGTTTGGAAAAATTTGTTGTCATGCTATAGGTGTCAATGAGGCAAGAAAACATTTATTTATGTCTCAAAGCAAGCCATTGAATTTATTGCCATAAGCTGAAGCTGCCATCCAACAGCATGTATTAAGGGTAGCATATCAGGCAGGACAGGTTTGGGGTAGATCAGCTGATAAGTTTGAAACTGCCGAATTAACCTCACCTCACCTTGGAGGTGGTATAAAGAAAAGTGGAAACAGGTCTGCTCAACCAAATATATGGGAGATTTGTCGGGCACTGGATAGATGTGGGTGCACTACACAATTCGCACTACACAACTCTAAGATGTCTTTGCAAAAAAAACAAACTACCTAGCACGCCTGCTTGCAAAAAATGTAGAGGGCTTGTAGCAACATAAGATAATAACTATTTGATTATAAATTAAATAACACTGATATAAAATAAATTTAATTTTCTTAGCTTCGTAGTAATCGAGCAACCTATAATTTCTTTTTTAGCCTATATTGACAGTGACGAAGATAATATCCAGCAAAATATATTTTTTTAAATAAATGTCTCTTTAGTTTTTATGCCCCTCCCTTTCCACCTGTCCAACATAACAGGATGGAAATCTTTGGTAAATTAAGTGATATAAGTTAATATATTAAAATTATTAACTAAACAAATTTTTACTAAAATCTTACACTTTTTTTATTAAAATGCCCAAATTGGAGCTTTTACCCCCTCACCATCCCTTAAGGAGACCTTAAAATGAATGAAGGTGGTTATTTTCGGTTTGGTCATCCTGGAAAACCTGTAAATCAATACCCATGTCGATAATATCCAGCAAACTATTTTTTTAAAAATATGTATTCCTTTAATTCTTACCGCCTCCGTTTCCACCTACCCAACAAGATGAAGATTTTTGATAAAAAATTAATTGGTATAAGTTAAAATATTCAAATTATTAACAATTCTACGCAAGTTTTTAATTTTTCTTAAAATCCTACACTTTTATTATTAAAATGACCAAATAGGAGATTTAACACACCCTTAACCCCTGAGGCCTTCGGATTGGCCGAATTTTAACTGACTTATCCACATCCGATCGTGTTCAAATTTGGTATGCGTTTATAGTTCCGGCGACAATACAATAATATGGTATTATTAGGTACACACTTCCCTCTAACGAGGGAAGTGGAGGGGGGAAAAGATTTAGTTTGTTCGATTTAAATCAAAATTGGCATACAGGGGTTTTTCGTGAAGGGGATATGAATTTTTGATCAGATTTGAAAATTTCAATATGGCGGATTCAAAATGGACGAGTTAGGGTACAAATTTAAAATTTAAAAAATAAATTTTTATTAAAAAAAACTTTAAGAATTAAGAACTAAATTCTTCTTCTATTCAAATAATAAACATAATGCTTTCATCTAAAGAAGATGAGAAGGGGTGAGATTGCCGTGCTTGCGAAGCCTTTGAAAATATCCTTAGGTTATAGAATAATAAAAATGTTTCTTAGGTGAATCGTCGATGTGACCGATATACGATACCTAAAGTTAATATTTTTAATTTGCGCCCATCGCTTTTATTATGATATAAGAAAGATAAAAAATTATTTTCTACTTTGAGTGCATTCAATAAAAGTTTTTTTTTAATAAAAATTTATTGACCAGTTATTTTAACATCCCTAAAAAACTACTTAACCGAATGGAATCTTTAAGTTCAATTTGAACTCAGAATTTAATAGTCTAGCTTTTTTATATTTTTTTTTTGTTAAATCAATAATTTTCAAAAACACTTTTTGTTTTTTATTTTTTCAGATTTTTTAGTTTTTATTAATAAAAATTAATTTTTTTTCACAGAAAAGATTTGCAGCATAGAGGGGAAAGGGTGAGGGAATAAATCGGAAAAAAGTTTTTCCTCGAACAAAATTTGAACCCGACCCGTTCATTTTTAATTTTTTTTTATTTTGTTGATTTTTTTTCATAATATTACAAACGAAATATTCCCCAAAATTTTTTCCATCAAAATCGGATAAAAAGTTAAAAAGTTACAATTTTTTAAAATATACGGTTTTTCGCCATTTTGAATCTGCCATATTTTTTTAAAAACGAATTTACCAGAATGACAAGTCAAAACGTGATATATGGGCTACCCTTAACAAATCTTTTCTGTAAATTTATTAGGGCGCTAAATTTTCCCTTCATTTTTTATTTTGTTGATTTTTTTTCATAACATATATTACAAACGAAGTATTCCCCAAAATTTTTTCCATCAAAATCGGATAAAAAGTTAAAAAGTTACAATTTTTTAAAATATACGGTTTTCCGCCATTTTGAATCCGCCATATTTTTTTAAAAACGAATTCACCAGAATGACAACAAGTCAAAACGTGATACATGTCTCACGTATATTGAAAAATTGCAAAAAACACCCATTGGATGTTTCGTGTATATTCAGTGGACATCCATCAGAGGTGATTATTTATCACACTTGGATGTCCATTGCAACTGTATCAATGTAGGTATATCCATTGTATATGGGTAACATATACAATCGATATACATAGATGGAGCACATATACATTACTGGATGTCCATGAAAAACATATCAATTGAATATCCATTGGATATTCAGAATTATCGCCTTTTTGCATATACGTGACTGAATATCCATTGGAGGTACGTTTCATGTACAGCCGGTTCGAAAATCTCGGGATGCTTATAAAATCAGCCTACGTTTTTAGCAATTAAAGAATCCCTGCAAAAAGATGGCACACTGGGCCGATTCAAAGGAGAAATTCGTGCGGCCGTAATGGCCGTACTCAACAAAAATACAGAAAATGAGGAAGCACCCAAAATTCCAGAAGAGACCAAACTTATTAATGAGTTAATCCGAGAGTACTTGACTTGGAACGGGTATCTTTATACTGAGCAAATTATGTCTGCAGGTAAACATGCAACTAGATTTAACCTATTCTATATTTATGTAGTAACAGCGGTTTCCATCCTACTAGCCCGAGATCCTGTAACATATTTCATCCTCTAAATGCGTAAAGTATAACCAAACGGTACTAGCTAGAGGGTGAAACCCTAGGGGTGGCTCGGTTGTCATTTTATGTACACCAAAAGGTATTTTTTACCAGATTTTTTGTTAATAATGCCATAAAATGCCTTAAAATGCGTAGATTGCCTCTAAGTACCCCCAAAATGTTTCGAAATAATGCCTTAAAAAGTTACTCCATGCCATCGGCGTGTACACCGCAAGCCACCACTCGGTGGAACCACCGGATTCAGGTAGTGATTTTGAACCTAAACATTATATATTTTGTCGGTTTTTTCAAAATATCTCCTTCTCTATAGTGGGTTTGGACTAAAGTAAAAAACGACTGGAGAAGGGGGGTAATTTTAGAAAACCGACCTTCCATTTAACACCTTCACCGAACCTTACTAGCTAGGGGGTTGGAACCACTGAATTCACATAGTGCTTTTGACCCTAATAGCTATTTTCCTAACAAGTGCGGAAAATCGATTTTTCCGCACGCAACTGCCGCTGATGGAATGACGTGCAGCGGAGTTCTGTCAAGCAATTAAGTGGGGAAAAAAAGGTTTTCGCACGTGTTAGGAACAATCGTTTTTCTACGAACGTGAGGAAAATACACTGAAAATAGTTCTTTAACATTTTTATTTAAAATAATATTTATTCACTTATTTATATTATAGTTAATGGTAAATGTACAATAATTGGCACTATTCGAATTTATAGCAGATACCAGTTGGTTGCGGTTGCCCAATAAAGATTATGGATCCTGTTGTACAGGGATAATTACTTCAGTAGACTGCAGCTCGTTTACGGATTCTTGATGCCCAGTTTGTTTGTGTTGTACAAGTGACACAACTGGTGGAAGCGTTGGCTGGAGAAGATTTCAATATTTTCCTTGCGATTAATTTTTTATTTTTCAGGGATTCATTCAGTTAAGCTTCGGCTACTTTTGTGGATTGTCATCCTCCATGGCGCTTTAAGTTCGTTATGCCTACTCCAGCATCTTCAAGGCAGTGGCAGAAGACCTTCGATAGCAATGCCCAGTAAACTCTTCTGGATTCGGAAGACGTAAATATGCCGCTACCTCAGATGGCATTTTTGCAAATTTATTTATACCGACGCACTGGATACTACATTCCCTCAGATTAATAAAAAAAATGAGATATAACAGTAAACAATATTACCCCGATCAACCAGCCACAATGTTTATTTCCCAAAAAATACATGGTTGCCAATTTACTGCGGGGTTTCCCTAGAAACAAAACAATTCATAAACTTCTTGAAGCTCTTTTGATAATATTATTGATTATTTGACATATTTTTATATAGGATAATTTTTCTTATGTTAATAACTTAATTCTTAGTCCTAATTTTTAGTCTCAATAATTAACTTTTTTTAATTTTTAATAAGTAGAATTTCGAGATTTATAAAAAAGAACACAAGCCGGCAACGTTTTTTCGACGAGCCGCGAATAAATGCCGACATGTTTGGTTGCAGCTGACGGCGTTGTTGTTAACGGGGGTTTGTGTTGTTCGGTGATTTTTGAATTTTATTGTGACTATTTGTGAAAAAAGAACTATATCACGCTATTTTGAGGACCAACAAAATGGTTTACCATTGCCTGGTATGCAATAAAAGCGGATATTCCAGCCCAGAACTAATATTTCGGAGGTAAGAAAGATCCTGTCATTTTACGTTAGTCATGGACGTAGTATGAGGTAAAAAACTGCGTAAAAAGCTTATGATTATACTATTAATACATCAAAAATCTAAGACTAATACTAATCTTTTTTAAGAAACAAAAGTACCAGATAATTTTGCTCCTTTTGCAGCATGTAAAATATTTATTTATTATAATTTATACATAACAAGAGAAGACAATAAGACCAAGTGCTGATAGTCAGGTACTGGGGCAGGTATTTTTTGTATTTTAATGGGTACCTGGGTACTTTCTATAATGTGAATAAAACCGTTTTGGAGATATTTACTCTGAGCCAATCTTATTTTTATTTTTATTAATATTTATTATTTATTTTTTTGCCTTTTGACTCCTGTTTCCTGAAAAACTACTAGTAATTAATATTTTACCTCTTCCTTAAATTTTTCTTGTGTTCTGTATTCAGAAATGAACATGCAGCCAATGTGTAAAGAATAAAATTTGTTGGCCTTAAAATTTTCATAATTAACATAACAAACAGTTCTCTTAATTTGATAAATAAAGTTTATATTACACTAAAGAAAACTAAAAGAGACATTATTATCATAGTGAAAAAAAACGCTTAATAAGCCGTTTATTAGCGTGTTTTTTTTTTGGACAAAAACGTTATAAAACGGGTTATTAACCGTTTTTTTTTGCTATGAAAATATTTTTTTTAACTTTTGTTTTGTGGGATACTGCACAATTAAAAAAAATATATAACAGCCATCTTGAATAATTGACCTTAAAATCATTTCAAGTGCTCTTTGGTAAACTTTTGATCTGTTCGTAAATACCTACATTCCTCAAACTAAACTTTATCCTTGAATAAATCTATTTTTTGTGGTTATGCAAGTTCTGGCAGTTAATTCTTTTGAATAAGAAAATCCGACCAACCCTACCTTATATCTCGTTTTCACATTTATATATTTAAATTAAAATTAACGCCGCCACTGGTAATGGGAAAAGCAATTTTTGACAGTGTTGCCGTTTTATTGCTCTATCTCTTTTCTGTTCATATAATCGTCCAGAAGGGTGTTGGATTGTAAACATTAGAGGATTTCAATAGGGAATGTTTGGTCTCTCTTTAGTTATTAGTCTGAGTACATTTCCCTTTGTGATATTGGACAAAAAACCTTTGGTGTGTTGTATGTTTTGGTCTAAGTAATGCATATTTTCTTACCAAGTTCAAATTTTTCTCTCCATTGATCACAAAACTTCGGCTTATGTGCGTTTTGTTGTCGGCTATTTTAACAACAATCATAGATTTTTCCAGCTGCACGTTTTCAAGTAACAAGTTCGTTAATTCTTCCCATCTGCATGGCCCTGCTAGGCCGAAAATTGTTGCCACTTTAATAAGGAGGTAAATGTCATCGGGAGCGTTGTCAATAAATTTCTCCACGTCATTTATTTTAACCATAAATGACGATTTTTTATTTTTTTGGTCGGTCTGAAGCCAACCATTTTTTTCTTGAGAAAAGCAATTAACTTCAAATGCCTACTAATATCCACATTTTTCTTTAGCTTGAGTATACTTTTCAACATTGAGTACCTTGACCAGAGTGTGGACGGTTGACACGATGTCGATAATTCGTAAAAGTAAGCTAGGAAAACTTCTTCCTTTTAAAAATTCGTGTTTTTCTTGTCCAAACTCCATTTACAAAAAGCGTTCTACTCTTTCTCATACCTTTTTCTGGATTTATCTGCTAACAAATCCTCTTTTGCAAATTCAGCCGCCAAAAGAATCTCGTCAGGTACCTCTTCTACCGAATTTTCGGTAATTTCTTCATTGGAAGTCATTTAAATTTTTTGGTCACTGACAAATAAATGCATAAACAACTGGTTAGTCACACCATAGCAACCAAGGCAATATGATGAACAGAAACTTCAAATCAGTACAGGTTTTTCGAAATTTGACATATTGGTTGGACTATTGATTCCAAACTGACTGGAAAAGGGGGTTGATTTTGGAAATCCGATTAAAGTGATAATGTTAAGTGTCAAAAGCACTACCTGAATCCGGTACCCTGCCAAAAAACCTCATAAAAGATCATAGCAAATAACAGATAAAACATCATAAGTTTTTATAATCTATGCTCATATAGTTGGCTTATAAAAGTTTAAAATATTTTATGATTTTTAATATGACAATTCCTCATAAAGATTTATAAGATTTTATAAGATCTACCTGTAACATTCTAAAATAAAAAATTACAGCTCAACAGCAGTTGTAGAAGTAATGTAAGAGATTAATATACATTCAAGCTAAACTATAACCTAACCTAAACTATAAACTACGACAACCTAACCCACTATAATGCAAAACCACCCCTTGTGCTTGCACAATATCTACATATCTAATAAAAAATTGTTCTCGTATAAGTACTTATTTATCGCCAGAAGCTGTGGGAGAGATGTAACTTTGATAAATTTCTATGAGATTTCATAAGCCAAAAAGTATTTTTTTTACAAGTTTTTATTTAACTTGCAATGTATCTATCTATATAACGAACAAGATATGTTTGTTCGGGTGGAATCTTGCAACTTAATTTTGACCAACTTTCCGACATCCGATCGGCTTTAAATTTGGCATGCTTATATAGCGGTGACAACACAAGAATATAGTATGATGAAATTGACAGCTCCCCTACTTGAAGGGGGTGCAGGGGGGTACAGTTAAAAAATACAAGAATATAGTGTGAATAAATTTACAGCTCCCCCCTACTCGAAGGGGTGGAGGGGGGTACAGTTGAAGTACGCCCGATTTCGTTGAAATTAGGTGTGTCGGGGCACTGGGGAATGGAGATAACGAATTTCAAATCAGATTGAGACGATTTTTGGTCATCTTGTGCTAACCAATTTTAACTAACTTATACACATCCGATTGCTATCAAATTTGGCATGCATTTATAGTTCCGGTGACAATACAATAACATATCATTATTAGTCACCCCTCCCCCCTACGAGGGGAATGGAGCGGGGCAAACACCCAAGTTTGTCCGATTTCAACCAAAATTGGTATATTTGGGGATACGAATTTTTGATCAGATTTTGAAAATTCAATATGGCGGATTTAAGATGGACGATTTTCGGTCATGTTTTGCTAACCAATTATAACTGACTTATCTGCATCCGATTGTGTTCAAATTTGGTATGCGTTTATAGTTCCGGTGAAAATACAATAATACGGTATTCTCAGGTACCCACCTCCCTGTAACGAGGGGTTTTTAAGGAGGGGGATTATGAATTTTTGATCAGATGGGATCATAAGTCCAAAAATATTTTTTTGTAGAAGTAAGTAAGTATACTAAGTATAGCTTTTTTAATTAGTTTTCAGGTGGTCGAAAAAACTGATAAAAATCAGGTGTGTTTTTTATGAGATTTAATGAGGTTTTCTTGGCAGAGTGAATACATAAAAATCTATAAAATGTTGTAAGTTTGTTTGTTGTTGACTATAAAATCTATTTCAAGACTTTCAAGACTATCCCAAAATCTCATAAAA
The DNA here is from genome assembly GCA_963921995.1 of Oxystoma pomonae. Classification (NCBI taxonomy): domain Eukaryota; kingdom Metazoa; phylum Arthropoda; class Insecta; order Coleoptera; family Brentidae; genus Oxystoma; species Oxystoma pomonae. Next base: position 84,383,596 of record OY998168.1, on the reverse strand, counting down.
AACGTTTTTTTGCAAACTCTTAAAACATTATATAAAAAAACAAGGTTGTGATCATAGAAACCCATAAAATGTTATGAGTTGGTTTGACTATAAAATCTGTCAGAAAACTATAAAAACATCGGTTTATATAATCCATCATACAACCCATAAAAGTTGATGTGTCGGTTTCATTATAAAATCTCTTAGAAAGTCATGCTTTTATAAAACCATAAAATATGTTAAAAAAATGTCTGCACTTATCAAATTTTATAAATATTTATTAGCCTGACTGATTATAGGATCAGATAAAAAACACAGATATGAAACCACATAAATTCTTACCAAATTAAAACACATACCTCATAAATTCTTACAAACTTTCATAATCCTAAAATTTTGCCTCACAAAAGCTCTTAGACCTTATAAAAACTGATAAAATTCATGTGTGTTTTTTACGAGGTTTTAGGCGTTTTTTTTGCAGGGTAGGGTAGGTCCACCTCCCTAGCTATAGTACCGTTCGATGATGGTGTTAAATGGAAGGAAGGAAAGGGAAGTAAAATTGTGTGATTTTAGTAGTAGTTTTGACCCATAATATTATCTCTTTTGTCGGCTTTCCAAAATCCCTAGTCGGTTTGGACTAAAGCAAAAATAACAGTTCAACACCGTTCTCAGCCTATTGCGGTTGCCATTTTTATAACCAAATTGACAAGTAAAACATGGACTTTCTGTCAGTTTGGTGTCAATATGGCGCCGATCATAGGCCAAATGATACTAAAACGAAAATGAGTTAAGTGGCTTTTTACTTGAGAACGGTGTTGAACAGTTAATTCCAAACCGACTGGGGAAGGGAGGTGATTTTGGAAATCCGGGATAATTTTAAGGGTCAAAAGCACTACCTGAATCCGATGGTTCCACTCCCTAGCTAGTACCTCTCGGTGATGGTGTTTAATAAAAATTTGAAAAAAGTCATACATAACTTTTTTAAAAACAGAAAAGAAAGAAAAAATAAAAATAATTTTGGTTTACACAATATGTTACGGGATCCTGGGCTATACTGCTTGTATTCAGTATTTGTTTTATCAATTTTCGTAGCGCAGTTGGAGCGCACGTGACTAGCATGCGAGCGGCCTGAGTTCGATTCTCCGCCAGAGCAAAAAAAAAATCAGGGGCAGGTTGTTTGTAAGCGTCTAAATATTAAATTGGCGTAGTTTGGCAACACTAGGCAATCGATTGATCCTAGTAGTAGTAGTAGTAGTAGTAGATGGGCGGCCGTAGGCCCTGGCAATTAGGCCGCATAATGGACTCTTTCTGCCATACCCCCCGTGCACCCCCAACTGATGCACGTGACCCTTATGATGCAACTTTTCTTTATCTAAGAAGACTTAATTTTTTCCTGACACCTCTTTGTTAAGGGCAGGGGTCTTAAGCTCCCTCCAAAGGGTGGTCCTGCTACATGTTAGATTTGCATCTATCTAACATCGCTACCGTCCCAGCAGAACTTGGTTGATGGTGGACTTTTCTCCCCAGCAGCCCGCCGTCATATAGGTTGACCCGAAAATCGAGGTCCCGGTTTCGCTGGTCGAGGTCGCCGTCGGAGTCTTCAGACGCATTCCTTGGAGTGGTCCTGCTACCCGAAAGTGCTACCGCTTCTTTCAAGTCACACTCTGTCGACTCCCGCTACCAAATCTGTCGGAGTCCAGCCGCGTTCCATGGAGTACCGATCTCGGAGAAGTCCAGGTCTTCTTTTTTACGTCGTACGTCCACCTTTGAGTCCCGCAAAGTTTTCGGTGCAGTGCACAGTGTCAACCGTGCCGCAGACTTCTACCTCGTTTGTTGTTATTCTATGCACAACGTTGACTGCAGAGCTGCTGAGAAGACGGAGACCCGTCGTCTCGAGTCGCATTCGGTGTTGTGTGAAGCAATGTGTACTTGCCGAGATCCGATCCTGCGATATCTGGGCCTGTATTCTTGACATCCGTGCCCGTGAGTGTAAACAAATTTTGCACTTCTCATCTGCTTTGAACCATGTGAAAAGTGAGAGAGGCAAATACTCACCGGTGACTACTCACCTCACAGGCCGTCAAGAATACGGGCACTGTTCTGCAGGCTAAGACGCTGTTCACTAGTCTACGGAGGCTCCTGATTGATCCTAAGGTCGATGATAAATAAAAGAATGACGAAATTTGCAATTAATTCCCTGGAAAAGAAACTCCAAAAAAACCTGAAAAAAAATCCCGGTAATAAAACCCAAAAAAATAATCATTTAAATTTAGGTAATTGACTTCTATGTACTAATTAACTAATCGGTGTTTGGGATAAATAAAAGGCGGAAATTTTAAGTTTGGCCAACGCGACGTTTCGGTGTATTTTTACATTTTTATCAAGGCTAACTTATTACAATCCTGGTGAAATTTGTTCGATGAGGCGAACAGAAAATCGTTACAAGTAACTATTAACCATACCAACTCAAAGTAATTTACATACCTAAGGTAGGACGCACGGACAATAGTCCCAAATCACTGCGTGGGGTGGCATCCTTATAACCCAACCCCTAAACACTCAACAATATGCGTACCGGGTAAATCGACAGAACTAGCACCAAGCAACCTAGTAGATAACATAAACGAAGCCTTTGATGCCAAACGCATCGCTCTAGGCATCTTGTTTGACATAGAAGGAGCGTTTAACAAGGCACTACCACAATCCCTTTTTGAGGCAGCGTCCGCTAGAGGAATTGAATCCACTATCACAGGTTTCATCAGAAGCACGCTAGAAAATCGAGTAATCGACATGACCATAAACAACGAAGGGTATTCTGTCACCTTTCCTCTGGTCGCTCCCAGTGGACTACCTCCTTGCGAGTGTACAACTGATGCACGTAATTGCACAAGGCTTTGCTGACGACATAGTAGTTGTGGTAAAAAATATTCCAGAGAGGTTCATCTTCGGAAAAACACAACAGGTCCTAGCCACAGTAAATGACTAGAGCAACAGGGAACAAATGTCTGTAAATCCTAGCAAAACCATCATTATACCGTTCACCAAAAAAAGGAAGCTTCCTCGTTCCTCCGGTATTAAACGGTGAAACAATCCCATTTGCATCTGAAGTAACATACCTGGGGGTGACCCTCGATAAAACACTTACATGCAATGCGCATTTGGAGAAAGTAAAGCAAAAGCCAGCACTTTCTCTATGGACGTGCAAACGTATCTGCGGTAAGTCTTGGTGCGTTAGCCCCAAACAAATGTGCTGCCTGAATATCACGGTAGTTAGACCCATGATTACATACGGGACAATAGTTTGGTACACGAAGGTACACTGCATTCTAGGACAATAAACAGCAAAAAGCTATAAAACACTATTCTCTCAGATAGAGAGGACTGGTCGTCAAAGAGAATAAGTTTCTCAAATGAAGATAGCTGCTGGTACACTGACGGATCCAAAATGCCTTCAGGCGTTGGATTCCGGATCTTATTGCTTAGCCAGTCGGGAAAATATCAGGATTGTACATAGTCTTGGACAGATAGCTGCAATTTTCCAGGCGGAACTCTTCGCCATTGAAATGAGCGCACGTTGGATGATAGATCATAACTGGTGATCAATAAAGATACTCTCCGACAGTTAAGCTGCCCTTAAAGCTCTTGAATCCTATTGGTGCTCATCGAGAACCGTTAGGAGCTGCCAGGACACACTGAGTACCCTTGGGCGCCTGAGACTGCCGACCAGCTGGTGCGCGAAGCGACCTCTGCCGTCTTTTTTGGCCCCGAACCAGCACTTGAAACATCATACAACAAAATCAACACTGCTCTCTCAAGCTGGATGGAGAATAAGTTCCACCAATACTGGAGAGAAACCAGGCAGGAAATCTGGACAATGATTGATTTATACACCGGACACTGCAGGCTGAAAGTACCATTGCACAGAATGGGTTCAAGTGAGGTCGCCGAATGTCGGCTCTGTATGGAGTATGACGAGACGGCCAGACATGCGCTGTGTGAATGTCCGGCCATTGCACGTCAGCGTCAACGTATTTTCGATGAATAGACATTTTAAGTTGGTCATGACACGTACGAGGTGCCCAGTGGTATACGTGAAATTTTCCGGCTCGGATGTTTCTGTTTTTTACATTTTATTACCATCTTGCTTTCTTTGGTTCGCCCGCTCCTCTATTGATTTTTGGCCCCCGTCGGCAAAACTCGCTGCGTATTTGATAACATCTTTACGTTAGCAACATGCCGCAAACGCTATGCTACGTATGTTAGCGTCATGTATGAACGTTATACACGCAAATGACGTGACCTTGATGAAAAAGCTCAACGATAGACCACAGAGATTGGACTTTGATCTTTGTAGGGACAATTTAGCGCTCTAATAAATTTACAAAAAATATTTTTGCCCTCTACGCCAGAAATCTTCAATTTCATTTTGTAAATATGTTTGGCTGAAATTATTATTTGGAAATTCGCCATCTGACACCTCCAATAAAACGCTATATGTCGTGTATCGTTGGTTGATAGATAAATAGAAATTTAGTACAACTAATAATAGTGAATGTGTACCTCCTTGTCTTTATAACATGTCTAGGTTTTTAAAGCCGCAGTAGGCTTCAAAGATTTCCTCACTACTAACAAATGAATCGGACGAAAGGATTTTCGAATAGCCAGTTAAAACCCCAGTTCCTTGGTAGCTCAGTTGGTAGAGCATTAGACTGGTATTCTAGAGGTCCCGGATTCAAATCCTGGTCGAGGAAAAACTTTTTTTCCGATTTATTCCCTCACCTTTTGCCCTTTACGCCACAAATCTTTTTTGATATCTGTATTCGAGCGGAAGTCTTTTCTTTTGTACAGATAAACAGAAGACATAATTGCGCTATATTCCACGTTTGCGTGTACGTCCTATGACCAACTTAAAGTGTCTAATGAATCAATCAACTATTAACCACATCACATTTAAAAAATTAATTAAAAATCTTTTTGAAAAAAATTTTGTTTACCAAACACAACTTAAAGAAAACGACCGAAAGAAGTAATTGATTAAAAAACCTTTTGACAATAATATTTTGTTTACAAAACGCAACATTACAAAACACAACAACGAAAACGCCTGAAAGAAGTGTTTATTATAAAAACTTCTTTCGGTTGTTTTCTATATTGTGTTTTGTAAACAAATAATTTTTTCTTAAAGTTTTTTAATGATTTAAAAAAATTTTTAACCAGGATTATAACAAGTTTGCCTTGCTAAAGCTTTAAAAATATATAGTTACAATATTTCCGTTTTTTATTTATCATTTAGTCAATTATTTAACTAACCCAAAACCCAACTCAAAGTAAACGAACCCAAACTAATATTTTTTTATTGGTACATATTTTCTTTCCCTTGACAACCATTTTGGTTGAAAATCCAGCAAACACAAATCGTCGGCATTGAATCGGGACAATGTCGACAACATCGGCAGTGTGTCGGCGTCGGCGACTACACTCTGGCCAGATGTTGGTCAGATTGCGATTTTCAGTGTTCGGTCAATAATCGGCAACTGACGGAGGTCCACATTACTACAGTTGACTTAATGCCGACACCACTTTAGGACCGACGATGGTCCGATTGGAACTTTGTTTAATCGGTCAAAAATCGGCAACTGACAATGGCCCGATTTACTATAGTCGACTTTATGCCGAAGCCCACTTTATTTGCTTTAGGACCGATGATGGTCCGATTGGAACTTTGTTTAATCGGTCGAGAATCGGGAACTGACGATGGCCCGATTTACTATAGTCGATTTTATGCCGACGACCACTTTATCTGCTTTAGGGCCGACGATGGTTCGATTGGAACTTTGTTTGATTCGTCGAGAATCGGCAACCGACGATGGTCCGATTACGTCACCTTAAAATTTTTGCTTAACTGTTTCTTCCTATTATGTAGAGATGGCGCTAATTTCAGTATGTTCCCTGTACAGTGGAAGATAATATTATATATATAATGATCAAAGATATTTCAAAACCAGAATGCGGACTTGACAAGATGGTGGTACTTCTCTACAAGAATCACCTCTTCTGCCACTTAAACCAACCCGACTGGTTAAGCACCCGCATTATCGAAATTTTGTAGTTTGCCAATGTCGGGCCGCTTTAAGCTACCACTAGAGACAACTTAATAGGGATATTTTGGAACACTTAAAATTTTGACAACTTTGACAGCCGCTGTGGTACTATTTAACAACCACTACCACTACCACTCATCGATTTTACCAGAGTTTTTAGGACACATTAAAAACTGTCACTTGTAAAAAAATTTAGAGATGAGAAAAAATAAAATATTTGGCTTAATTTTACAAAATAAGTATTTTATATGTTGCAACCTGATAATATTTTATTATTTTTAAAATTATTTACGCCAAAATTCTCTAAAACTAACCAGAAAAATAACCACAAACACAACGAAATGGATTCGTAGCTTACGGCAGCGGTAGTGCTTAATTACCACAACGGAATGACGTTTAGCTATTGCGCAGGCGCAGTAATTACCACAACCACCAGGAAGTGTCGAATAAGCGTTCCAAAATATCCCTAATAACTTACGGTGACTAACAGAAAGATAGGGCCGCGTAGGAACTACATTCCTGTAGCGCATAGCGCATTGCGGTGGAGAGTGAAAGTAATGCTTGTATTAAGTCAACCTACCTTGCTCCGTCCATCTCTTTCCATATGATCATGAAAGAAAGACCCAACATTTTTCAATGTTGAAATATATATCGCACAATTTTAATTTAGTACCTGCCGGTTTTTGCCACCGCTTGTCAAAGTCTGTCAAGCGGTTTTTTAGATTTTCAAAAGTGAGTTATTTTAATTAGTTTTGGTTGGAAATCGTGCGAGTTTATGGGATTAGCTAGATAGTCGATTCACAACTTATTGAAAAGCCTAAAATGTCATTCAAATTAGGCTGGATCACTACCATTAAAGCTAGAGAGCATGGGACTATTTGAAGAGTGCCGAAAATTCTGGTTCTGATTTTTGCTAACCAAATCCCATTTCTTGTGATTATTGATACAGAGTTAAGCAAGAAGATAATACGTTAAAATACAACAACAAAAAAAAGAGATATAGCTTAAAACATTTATAAAATCCAAGACTTTTATACTGGGACTTTTTCCGAATTAATAAAAGAAAATAACATAATAAAATGTTGTTATCTTTAATATTTTGTAATATTCCTCAACATATTTATAACCCCCTACTCCTATTTTAGACTTTTAAAGGGTCCAAAAAACTTTTTGCTAAAGAAAGTTTTTTAGCTGCATGGAACAGTACAAAGCTGGTTAAGGTTTGTATGAAGCTAAAACCTTTCGCGAATGCATTGCTTTTTTAACACTAAAAAGTATGGAAAAACTGCGCCTGTTAAGTTTTTTCATATCTTTTTATTATGAAATAAGTAAGTGTCTGTAAAAAATTAACCAAAAGAATATATGTATTTTATTATGCGGCTGACTGTACAAGTAGCTCCTTCCTGTAGCCACTGGCTGCGCTCGTGTCGCCGATAAACAATGTTCCCCAAGTATAACACAGTATCGGTCACTCTCGCGTAGCTATTACTTTCTCTATGGCTACCACCGACGGACCTCCGTCAATCGCCGACGTTGGACCGCTTTAGGAAACCAATGTCGGACTTGAATAGTTTACCGATGTCGGGCCGAGACCAGCTTGCCTACGTTAGACCGACCAAATTAAGCAGTTATGCCGATGTCAGCAAAAAGTAAAATTTACCATTGGTCCGACGGCGGGCTAGAGTCTAACGCTGCATCGGCAAACATACATTGGGCCTACATCGCAAAGCGGACAAAAAATACTGCTGGTCCGATGGAACGAAGGCCCGAGGGGATTGCACAGAAAAACTCTATTTTTTCTTATGGCAACGTTTCGTGGCACATCACCACTTTATAGAGCCCTAGGGGCACAAACTTTATTAGGAAGCAATCAAATTATGTGTAAAAAATAACCTACAGCTATATATTATTTACTCACTCTTGATAAAGTGGTAATGGGACACGAAACGAAAAAATAGAGTTTTTCTGTGCAATCCCGTCGCTACACCCAAGATATCCAACCATAATATTTTTTGATTTTCAAATGTATTTATAGATAGGTCCATCCCACTTGGCCGCGTTCACTTGGTCTTACGCCCAGTTAGATATGCGCCCAGTATGCCCCTGAAGCTGATGTAAATAATAGTACAAAAAACTTTTTTTTTAGAATCCGGTCAATCTGCCGAGAGAGTGAGCCGCGATGTCCTGACTACAAAATTAGGAGTGTTGGATGACGCCAAAACTGCCAAAATTCCATTGCTTTACTACATTATATCAGCTTTTCAAAATTTAGAAGAAGAATAGATGATTTTAATTAAGTTTGACGTTAATATTGTATTGAATATTCAAAATAGATTTTATGAAAAATAAAGCATTTCTTTTGTTATTTTGACTTAAAAAACAAGTAGAAACTTCATGAGTGTGGCCAGAACTTTTGTCAGGGGGGGAGGGCGCCAAAGGGTATGAAGGAGGTAGTCAAAGTTGAGGGGGACGTTGCCTCAAAAATATTTTCAGTGCGCCGCGCCGCAGGTGAGAATTTTGAGAATAGTAAAGTGCCATTTTTGACACGTTTAAAATTTTTTAAAATTAAACTAAATATTAACGGTGCTATAGCGCCGCAAACAAAAATTTTTGCAATCTAAACAGGAAGTTCTTCAAAATTTTTGATTAGTTTAAAAATAATAGTAAAGATGGTTTTGAATGCTGGCGATCAAAAATTGTTTAAAATATAAATACAATCGTAAATATGATCGGGGTTATATATAGCGCCGCAGGCAAAAACGTTTTGCATTTTAAGCAGTTATTTTATTATTCTTGATTTTTTGGAAAAATTCAACATCTAGGAGTAAAAATTGAATGGCTCTGGGGGGAGAGAGCAACACCCTTCTCAACTAAAAAGCCAGTTAACTCATTTTCGTTTTAGTATCCTTTGGCCTATGATCGGTGCCATATTGACACCAGACTGACAGAAAATCCATGTTTTACTTGTCAATTTGGTTATAAAAATGTCAGCCACAGTAGGCTAAAGGGCACTGAGGCGGTAGCAGTTAACAGGCTTTTTAGTTGAGAACGGTGTTGGAGAGAGCTTGGTTCGTAATCCCCCCTCCCCCCTTGGCACGCCACTACTTATACCTGTGTATGGTCTGGTGGGTCTGGTAAACGATTTTTGTCAGCATATCCATGAACGACGACTTTCTCATTGTGACAGTGTCATTTTTGTGGCCTGTCAATTGATAAACATTGATAAATTTTGTGTGATAGTCTTAAAAACTCATCAAAATCATCCAAAATGACTGAACAACCGGAAGATCTCAACTATGATTGCAACTACAACATGTTTCTGGCGAAGACCATGCTTCCAAATTTAAATAAAGTGGACGGTAAATAAGCTTTTTGTTGACATCTTTGATAGGCTGTGTGCACCCTGCGCCAAGGTGTGAATTCCTTTTTTTAAACTCAAAAACTATTTTCTTCCAAGTTTAATCGTTTTGAAATGCTTTGTGGTTTATAGATATCTTTAAAGAAAAGCGTTTGGGCACAAACTAAATAGTTAAGGAAGTTTTTTTTTAAATGGCCACTTTCCAAAATTTGATGCAAATAATAAAATTGGAAATCAAGCAAAAATAAAGATGTCACACAAAAGCACCAAATAACTTTTTTTTGCTAGAGAAGCAGTTTTCTGAGGTGATGTCGTTTTTTTGTAATCGTCCGAAACACCCATATTTTCTGGCTGTAGAAAAATAATAGACCACAAGTTTTCTGGGAAAAAATAAACATATTATCTATAAATTCCTAAAGTAAATAACACATTTTTGTATTTTTTGAGTAGTTTCTTTGGTAGTTGAACTACATCTCACTATCTGACCAAAAAAGATGTGTATTCGACTTTTTGGTTCGGATTCGGGGGCATTTCGGACGATTACACATTTTTTTCGGACAATTACGTTAGGCACGGAGTGCGGGAATGTATTTACCCCGAGACATTCTCGCACTGATGCTCCGTTCCGCTTCTTTCGGGTCAACGGGAGTCGCGTGCGGGAAAGATTAACTTTCCGCACTTTTTAGGATAATAACTATTACAACAATCGTGCGGGAAATTAATGTTGATAGGTCCACCTACCTTTAACGTCCGGCCGTTTGACGTATACTTTTCCAGGTCGTAGGAAAATTACTTTTTTTTGGTTGTGGCCTCAGACTTCGCCCATGAAAATGTTTGCAAAAAGTATTTATTAAAAACTTTCACTTTTCTTCAACATTATCTTTTAAATTGAAAAAATACTGTATAGTCATTTAACCTCATGTCTTAAAAACTGCAAAGGACACCAATATGCAGATTACAATCAAGTCTACTTCTCATTTTATCCAAAAGATTGGCAACAAGCAAAGACACTACTAGAAGAAGACCTTCAACAACTCGTTATTTTCTCAGAAAAACATAACTTAAAAATCAATCCTAATAAGTCAGTTGTCATGTTTTTTGGAAAAGAGAAAAATACAATAAAAAATTCGCTAAAAATAAATATCTCTGGAAACGAGCTTACATCATCTGACAGTGCAAGAAACCTAGGATTAATGCTTGACACAGACCTCAGGTTTAGAAAACATGTAAATGATAACATAAAAAAGGCCCACTTATCACTTAAATTATTATACCCACACCGGCACTTACTATCCGTTCAACAAAAAATCCATCTAACAGATATTTTAGTTCTAAGTCACTTTAACTTTGGAGATGTGGTTTACGGACCATGTTTGGATCATAATGATACAAACCGAATCTAAAAAGTACAAAAGTCATGTCTAAGACTCATCTACAACATTAGAAAATTTTTGCCAATAACACACAAATTAAAATACGCTAAATGGTTAAATATGACCAAACGACGACAGCTACACTGTCTAGTTTTTTACCATAAGATCATATCAACGAAAACTCCACCTTATCATTTAAATAAAATAAAACATCGGACAGACGTGCACAACCTTAATCTAAGGTTTAGGGGCCTAATTAATCCACCACATCATTCCACAGCAGTATTTGAACGGAGCTTCTCATTTAATGTATATCGCATGCATAATGGCTTACCCGCACACTTTAGGGATTTAAAACTAATACATTTCAAAAGAAAAGTAAAACAACTTCTGCTTCAAAATTAAAATTAAATTGTAAAATTCTCACTCTACTCAAGGAAAATACTTTTTCTCTCAATTTCAATTTATTACGTGCCTAAATTTTTTATTTTTAATTGTTAAAAAATTATAATTATAGATTTGTTATTGTGTCATAAGACATTTTTGTCTTTTTCTCAATTATGTACTCATCACGTACTTTAAAAAATGAACTTATCCATCTTTTTCTTCTGTGATAGGTAATATTTTTAGAGAACATTATTGTTTATAGATTTAAGGCTCAGGGGCTGGACCCGAACAATTTTATTGAATTCCAGCTCCTTTTTTGCATTATTTTAAAAACACATGTAAACTTTGATAAATGTATTGCCCAATTTATATGCCAAATAAATGTATTATTATTATTATTATTATTATTATTATTATTATTATTATATATACATACATGTAATTGTCTGAAACACAACCGTAACCGTCCGAAACACTCAGAAATAATGTTTGGGATGCTTACATTTCGTTTCGGACAATTACGGTTCTTAACATTTTTGATAGCGGCAACCTTGCCATTTGTTGTTTATATAATTTTTTTCCAAATAGTGTTTTTATTTGTTTATTCGGCACAGTATGTAAATATATATTTTTTTTAGTTAGTAATAATAACACATAAAAAACAAATACTTACCGGCAAAATTTACCATCCACTTGTTCACATCAAAAGCTTTAAATTAACTAAATGTCAACGTTGCAACTTCAAATTCAATTTCTTTAGAGAAAATTCCGTTGTGTCGGACGATTACAAAAACTTGGTGACAAAATATTTATTTTTGTGCTGGAATTAATTTTTAGTCTACTAGTCAAAAGATGATGTTTTAGGAATCTAGAAACTTTAAAGTTTAATTTAATGTATGCCTCCTTATTGTTATGTATTTTTTAATCTTAAAAATATATGCGTTTAAACACTAAAAATTCCGCGGGTGACACATTTCGGACGCTTACATTTGGTGATTCTGAGATTATTTTCGGATTCCTTAAGAGTGATATTAACCAACTTTTTAAGTGATTCTTATAAAATGGATCATGGTCTCGATTTTTGACGAAAATTGTAAAATTACGGCAAATATTTCTTTTTTTTTAGTGACATGAAAATTCAAGTTTTGGCCATTTAAAAAAAAAACACTCCCTTAAGAACCTCCAAATTTTGTATGATCCTGGAGAATAGTTTTGTATTAAAACCTAGTTACAGTATCCTTCTTTTAGATAGACAAAAAGCTGTTCGCTGGATGAAAAAACTGGCTACTTGCAACCGCACAGTGGACGAAATGAAACTGAGAAACGATTTTATGTACTATTTGGTGGTAAACATACAGCAGGGCGAGTTGCAGCCCCCATTTACAGAGCCCCCTCCTGCCAGTCCATTGCCGGATATTGCTCATCTTCTGGTAAGAATCAGCATCAATGACATTTTTGCACACTTTAATGGTCATTTGTAAAAGTCGCACAATGGCTCAAAATAGTTTTTTTGGGGTAACTTATACTGTATGTAAAAGTGAATAAGTGCTGTGCATAATGCAGTAGCGCACCCAGGAATTGTCTTTGGGGGGGGGTTAAGCATAAATAATAAAAAAACTTAATTTGAAGTAAAAATGTAACCATTAACCATAACCTCGGTGTGCCACTGCATAATGAGTTAAGAGATGTCACTAAATGTATGACATAAGGAGTTAGGATCAACCATAATAACGAAAATAACAAACAAAAGATGACCGAAAATCATCCAACTTGAATCCCCCATATTGAATTTTCACAATGTGATCAAAAATTTGTATTCCTTATCCCCAAAAGCCCGCGTATACCAATTTTCAAATCGGACAAACTTAGTTGTATTCTCCCCTCCACTCCCCTCGTAGAGGAGAGGGGTGCCTAATAATGAAATATTATTGTATTGATACCGAAACTATAAATGCATGCCAAAGTTGAAAGCAATCGGATGTGTATAAGTTAGTTAAAATTGGTTAGCAAAAGACGACCAAAAATCGTCCATATTGAACTTTAAACATCTGATTAGAAATTCATTATCTCCATTCCCAAGTGCCCCAATACACCTAATTTCAACGAAATCGGGCGTACTTCACCACTTTCACCACCCCTTTCGAGTAGGGGGGAGCTGTCAATTTCAACTATATAAGCATGCCAAATTTGAAGCCGATCGGATGTCGGAAAGTTGGTCAAAATTAAGTTGCAAGATTCCACCCGAACAAACATATCTTGTTAGATCTTGTAGATAGATACATTGCAAGTTAAATAAAAGCTTGTAAAAAAAATAGTTTTTGGCTTATAATAAGTACTTATACGAGAACAATTTTCTTTTAGATATGTAGATATCGTGCAAGTTTATAGTTTAGGTTAGGTTATAGTTTAGTTTGACTGTATATTAATCTCTTACATTACTTATACTACTATTACTACTAGATCAGGTAGATCTTATAAAATCTTATAAACCTTTATGAGGAATTATCATATTAAAAATCATAAAATATTGTAAACTTTTATAAGCTCACTGGCTGATAAAATATGATGAACTCATATGCGGGATTTGTGTTTCACTTTCACTAGTCAAAAATTATAAAATATCCTAAATTTTAAAAGTAGCTTTCATGCGTTCTGTCTTCTCCTCTTTGTCGCTGACCCAACCCACACTTTTGTAAATAATGATAAAAAAAACACGAAAAAATTTAAATTGGCTCCTTAAGTATGATTGTTAGAATTTTAGTTTAGATCCGCCCACATAGAAATTTAGAATTTTAGTTTATATCCGCCCACATAGCAATTTGTCATCCTTACCATGTGCATAGAATATCCTCAAGAAGAAAAATGATATGCTAAGGATGTTCTAAATTAGCATTGGCAAGCATGTGCTAAGAATAGGGTACGTTTCGCCCTAATCATATGCTATGCAGGTTCTTAGGATGTGCTAATAGATATTTGTCAGATGATTGGCATTTGCTAAATCTATAGTAGCGCAAAACCAGTATAACTCCTAAAATATGGCTTTAAATAAAATAAAAAATATTTTTGAACTCTAAAAACCATGTCCTATTCCAATACACCCTAAGAAAAAAAAATAAAAAGAAAAATTAAAAAAAAAGTGCGACGCGCAGTCGGGGTTCGAACCGACCACTTACAGGTTGATAGACCAATGCTTTATCCACTATACTATGCGCTTATAAAGAAATAGGTTGAAACCGCGGAATATAAGCGATTTGGCGGATTTTTATTTTATTATTATTTTAAGCTTAAACAGAGAATTTTCGCCTTTGGTGGTTATATACAGACCGCTTCAAGCTACTGCGAACATAAGGGGAATCAAGTCCAATTTACTCTCCGTGCCGTACGACCGAGGTGGATTCGAAGCACGCTGCAGTGTTATCTTTTGGAAATTCATTTTGTTTTCATTATTTTGTTTTATTTCTGCCGTGCTCGAGAAACAGATGGGTAAGTTCTTAATTGAAATAATACATTTTTAAAACCAAAAATGGATGTCTATGAAGTTGCCGAAAAAGTGCAGATGGTCAAATGGTCAAATCGTCATAACCCAACGTTCGATATTGGTCGAGGGAAAATTTGCATTTGTATTTTGACGTAAGAACACAGTATCCCCAAAAACTAAATGTTTGGGGGGGGGGGGGGTATTATAGGGGAACACGTAATTGGGCCATTTTTTATTAACGGCAATTGCAATTTGAATGGTCCTAGATACTTGGATCTACTGCAGCAGCACATTATTCCAACTGCTAGGCAGTTGTTAGGTGTAAGATTTGGTGAAACATGGTTTCAACAAGATGGTTGTTCCGCTCACAATGTTGGCCTTGTTAGGGAATATCTTGATAATGTATTTCCTAATCGGGTTATAAGTACACGGGGAACTATTTTATGGACAGCTCGATCTCCCGATCTTGCTACTAATGACTTCTATCTGTTTTTGAAGAAGCTTTTCAAATTATCACCCCTAACATGCTTGGAAAATTTGAGACAATGATGTGTTTGAAATTAACTCTGTGTTTCGGACTTCCATTGTCTATATTTTATTTATACACGACGTTTCGATCAGTACAATCTCTGATCGTCTTCAGGTGCAAACTACGTAGTTTGCACCTGAAGACGATCAGAGATTGTACTGATCGAAACGTCGTGTATAAATAAAATATAGACAATGGAAGTCCGAAACACAGAGTTAATTTCATGCTTGGAAAAGTTAGAAGGGGTTTTTATAGTAGCCTCGCATATTGTCTAGCCGAGCAAGGAGGACTTTTCGAACATTTGCTTTATTTTTTTTTTGACTGGGAGAATCTTTTTGGTTTTTAGAATGTATTATTTTATTTTGAGAACTTGCTTTTATTTTGTTTCTCCTTATTATTTTCATTGTAACACGTCGTCACTGATAAATCTGAGCAGTTGACAATAAAACGCTCTTATTTATCAGTGACAAAAAATAAGAAAATTACGTTATAAAAATTTGCGTATTTATTGACCAAATTCCGATTTCATTGACTACGCTCCACACAGCACCGTGGTTAGAGACGTACTAAATACCAAAGGAAAGTCATGCAAGTGGTGATCGCAAACCTGAGTATTGGTTGCTTCACTGATAAGCGTGCGGTGTCTCTGCCTGTACGTACACTGGCAAATTAGACTTCTTCCGCCCTATGTTCGCAGTAGCTTGAAGCGGTCTGTATGGACAAGCATCTCTAAACCAAGGGTTACCGGGTTCGTTTCCGGTCATCGATTTTTTTTCGAGTTTTTTTTTACCTTATTTCATAATTGGTATCTTTAATGGTATTTCATTAGTAGGTATATGCTAGTGAAACACTAGAATAACATTCTTTTGATGTTCTTTTACGGTAGCAGGATAGTTTGTGCGCTAAAAGTACCAAATAATGTTTCAATAAGTGATATATACTTTGCATATGCTAAAGATGTTCTAAAAGTTACCTTCTTTAAGTACCAGAATAGCATGTGCGCTTAAAGGACCAAATAATGTTTCAATAAGTGATATATACTTTGCATATGCTAAATATGTTCTAATAGTAACCTTCTTTAGTGGTATTTTCTTAGCATATGCCAAGAAAATACTTAGAAGCTCATTCTTTTGATGTTCTTTTATGGTATCAGAATAGCATGTGCGCTAAACGGACTAAAAAATGTTTTAAAATTGATATATTTTTGTGCATGTGTTAAAGATGTACTCATAGCACATGGTACACTCATACCATTTCCTATGGATATCCTTAATAGAATATACTTAAATAGTGTGTACCAAGCATATGCTAAAGATGTGCTTAAAAGGACATCCTCAAAAGGAGGTATAACGTATATGCTATGCATGTAAATGTTCTTTCATTGCTATGTGGTCGGTTTCACACAACATATTGATTGATTTATTAAGTAAAAAATTAGTATATTTTTACTAAATTTTCGCCTGTGGCGCATTAATGACATTATTTTAGCAACAAATTTTGGTAAAAAACTTAAAAAAGATCAAAAATTCTGAAGAACTTCCTTCTTAAACTGCAAAAAATTTTGCCTGCGGCACTATAACACACTGTTTGCTACAATTTTATATTTGCTTTTCGCCTACGACACATTTATGACAAGATTATAGCAATAAACCTAGAATCAAGACCAGATCCCAACCCAGTTTTTTATATTTGATAAAAAACGTAAAAAATATTAAACTGCAAAAAATGTTGCCTGCGGCGCTACAAAGATTTTAGTATAATCTTAGGCAATTTTTATAAACAGTATAATATACGTGTTCAAAAATGCGTTATTCCTATATTTTTACAAAATTTTCGCTCACAGCGCATTTGTGACATGATTTTAGCAACAAATCTAGGGTCAAAGCCAGATCCCACCCCAGTTTTTTTTTATATGAGTTGATTTGAATTTTTTTATACTGTCCCCCCAAGTAAAAATCGTATCTACGCCCCTGCTGCATTGGCAAAATAAAGGAGTCGTTAAACAGCGCTAGTAGACACTTTAAGTTGGTCATGACACGTACAAGGTGCCCAGCGGTATACGTGTAGGGTTGCCATATTTTTATTTTCAAAAAGCAGGAGTTTTGAATATTTACATCAGAGATCAAAGAAAGTGTAAAAGACCACGTTCCAAACTTATAATGCAAGAAGAGGGGTGTCTGGTTACTAAGAAGACTGCTCAAGAATCCTGAGGAACGTTTAAAAATGGAGAACCATCTCGCATAATTTAAAAATCGCGAGGAAATTTAAAAAGGCGGAAGACTCCCGCCTAAATCGGGAGCGCTGGCAACAATTTTCCGGCTCGGATGTTTTTGTCTTTTATATTTTATTACCATGTATTTCTATCTTGCTTTCTTTAGTTCGGTCACTCGTCTATTGATTTTTTGACACCAGTCGGCAAAACTCCCAGTAAACACCGTTATGTAGAAATTACGTAAAATTTACATAACAGATTTACCTTCTTACGTAAATTTAAAGTCACTCAGAGGTCACAATAAGGTAAAATTTAAGTCACATTAAGGTGCGAAAACTTTGCATAATGCCATGCGCAAAGCCCACCTAATTGTTACATAAATGTGATGTTAATAAAATGACATACATTTTACATAAATATTACCTACATGTTACGTATATTTTACATAACAGATTTACCTTGTTATGTAAATTTAAGGTCACCTAGAGGTCACAATTATTTATTAATAAGATAAAATTTAAGTCACATTAATCTGCATGACATGAGCAAAGCATTAACTATCGAAGTCCGAGGTGGGCCAACAATGATTTACGAAGGGCCGTCGGTGGTTACTTGACACACTCCGACATTGGCAAACTACAAAGTTAACGAGACAAGCTGGTTTAAGTGGCGGAAGAGGTAATTCTTATAGAGAAGTACCACCATTTTGTCATTACCTCAAAGTCCGCTAGAGATGTGTGATTCGTGAACGTTTCGTTCACTATGAGCGAATCACTTGCGAGTATTGAGTGATCGAATCATGTTTGCTCGATATGATTCAATCAGTCAAATGAGTCAAATGACCGACGAAGACAGAATGAATCAAACGAGTGAATCAAATCGGAACGGATGAACGACTGACTGACCCTGTGGCGATACACTGAATCATTCGTTTCCTTTTTTTTTTTGGTCACCATTTTCTTTAATTTAGTTTCAAATGATTGATTCAATGATCGATTCAAAAGATTCGATCACTCTAGAAACAAATCACTGATCGATTCGTTCCGTACGCATTCTAATTTTGAAATGTCTTTCCACTTTATATATATATAAGATATCATCCACTGTACAGGGAACACAGTGACATTAGCGACATCTCTGTCTACTAGGAAGAAACTACTAAGCACTGGTAATTTCTTTCATTTTAGACGATATAAATATTACATAAAATGTTTTATATAATAGTTATGTAACATTTGAAATGTAAACTTACGGTTCAATTGAATATATAATAGTTATGTAAAATTTAGAACTTTAATTTGACATAAAAAATTTATGTAACAATTATATAAAATTTTAAATGTAAACTTAAGGTTCACATTGTTTCATAATACTTATGTAAATTTCAAAATATTAATGTGACATAAATCATGTTATAGAGCGTTTACGTAATTTAGATGATATAAATATCACATAAAATGTTTTACATGGTAATAGTTATGTAAAATTTTAAATGTAAACCTAATGTCTAAATTGTTAAATATTAGTTATGTAAATTTTATTACTTTCATTAAAACTAAATAATTTTATGTAATGTTTACGTAAATTAGATAACCTAAATATTACATATAATTTTTTTATGTAACAGGTATGTAATATTTTTTATGTAAAATTAAGGTCCCAATATTTACGTAATATTTACGTAAATTTTAAGAATTTATTTATAAAGTCATATTATTTACGTAAAACTAACATTGCTTATGATGACTTAAATTTACAGTCAAATTTTTGACGTAATGTTTACATAATTTTTTTATAAAAATATTTTGATGTGAGATTTACGTAAATATGATGATTTTATATAAATATATGAACCTTAGATTTATATAAATATTAGGTTAAAGTCACAGGTTTGTTTACTGGGATCGCTGCGTATATTATCATATCTTCATATTAGCCACATGCCGCAGACGCCATACTACATAGGTTAGCGTAATGTCTGAACGTTATACATGCTAAAGACGTGCCCTTGATGAAAAATTTCAACGATAGACGGCAGAGATTGGTCTTTGATATCTGTATTCGAGCGGAAGTCTTTGCTTTTGTAAAGATAAAAGGAAGGAAATATTTCACGTTTGCGCGTACGTCCTGTTCATGTGCCCACTTCTTATAATAGAGACTTAAAGTGTCTATTTAATGTCTGGCGTAAACGGTTAACGTGACCTTGATAAAAAAGCTCAACACAAGACCGCAGGGATAAGATTCTGGTGTCCGTATTCAAGCGGAAGCCTTTTTTTACTGATAAAGAGAAGACAGAATATTGCGCTATATTCCACGTCTACGCAAACGTTCCATGACCAACTTAAACTGCTAAATGATGGAGCTGTTCTACCACTGTTTTTTTTTTATATTTTTAGCCTGGAGGTGTGCAAGAGGTGAACTTAGATGAATGGGGCGAAGGACGGACAGGCGGAAGTGGCCGAAAACCAATGCTTTACGAAAACTCCCCGGACGGAGGGGCGTTTTTGGCTGCGCAGCCAGTGCCTCGATGCGGCGCGTTTTGTTATTTGGCCGTGGTGGCCAGGGAAGATAAAAAGGACTAAAATAGAAAATAAAAATTCAAAGAAGTACAAATAAAAGAAGGAAATAAGCATTATTTATTTTAGCATGTTCATTTTTTGTCTACACATTAATTATTTTGTATGTGAGTTTACCAATAAAATTTTGTTTTTTATGTGTTTTTTCTTCGTAGACCGTATTATAAAAGTTCGAACGTTTGAGAACTATTAAAGAAATAAATTTCTGAAAAAAATTAAGCTTAAAAATATAAAGAAAATCTAAAACAAATTTCTGCAACTTAAACATTAAAATGTTTGCTGGAAAATATAAACTATCATCAAAAATCACACAGAACTCAGCAAAAATGGAAATTGGGTAAATAATCGGACCAACGAATATTTGGAGTTGGATATCTATCGTCAATTGCCCGTTCGTTGACCTTACGATAATCGACGACTAGGCGCCATTTTTGCTTGCCTGAGGCGTCAAGTTTTTTAGGGACTATCCAAATTGGTGATGACCACGGACTACAAGAGGGTCTAATTATTTCTTTGTCCAACATTTCATCAATTTGGCGTTTTAGCTCATCTCTGTAGATAAAGGGATACCTATAAGATTTAGCGTGAATAGGAGTTTGGTCTGTCATTTTAATTTCGTGTTTGATTTTTGAAGTAAAAGTGAGGGGGTCTCCGGGTTTTAAGAAAATGTCGAAATATTCTTAACACACATTTAAAATAGCTTTCCTCTCTTCACTGTTC
This sequence comes from Oxystoma pomonae, assembly GCA_963921995.1. Taxonomy (NCBI): domain Eukaryota; kingdom Metazoa; phylum Arthropoda; class Insecta; order Coleoptera; family Brentidae; genus Oxystoma; species Oxystoma pomonae. The sequence continues at coordinate 84,362,883 of OY998168.1, read as the reverse complement.
ATGTGCCCACTTCTTATAAGTTTAGATATATCGGATTTTTGATCGTAAAGATTTTCGTTTTTAAATTTTGGATAAAAATTTTCGAAACTGTGTATCTCGTAAATATTATTTTGGAATGATTCGAGGGAAGCGGTTGTGAAAGATTTACGTCTACTGTACTATTTCACACCTCTACTGAAGCGTACCCATTTTTCGCTGTGGTCAAAATTTGGGGTATGGAAAGATTATTTATCGTCCTAGATATTGTCAAAATGTCTCCGTCATAAACGCTAACAGGAATATTTTTTAAAATTTTTTCGTTAGGGCCTACAGAAAAATTAAAACATACGTCTGTTGGTGACCTATATTTAAAAGGAATTTCGATGTAAGGACCTACCAATTTTTTATTTATGAGGTCAATATTTAAGTTCATATTGATAAGGTCAGAAAGTCCTATTACACCGTGGAAATTAAATAAGATAAAGTTAATCTTGCATTCTGTGAAAAATTCTGTAAATGCCGGTAACAACGCTTGGTATCGGGTTACTTGGCTACCAACTGCGCTTTTGATTACGTTCTGTGACTGATAGACACAATCGGGATAATATTTTTCGATAATCGATGGTTTATGTTGGGAATTTGGAACCTTTGGTTGCACTAAAACAAAATTGTGATTGTTTTCCACAAACCAAAACTACACTTTTTTGCACTCGACGCGCGTTTCGCTAACAACGTTAGCATCATCAGGAGACGATAAACAATGAACTAAATTAATCTACGCTCTATCTTATATACAATCCTTTAGTGGGCGGAGATAAGACTAATAAATTGTGATTGATCACGATTTTTAATCCTATCTCCCCTCAACCAAAGAATAAAGTGTACTAAACGGGATGGGTCCTCTATCTTTATTTAAACTATTTCTGGATTTAATGATTTCCATACTTTCATATGCAGCAGTGTGGCCGAGCATGCTTTTGAAAACAATCATAGATTCACATTAGATAACCTAAAACTTCTAAAAAGTGTACCAAACAAAAGACTTTTGAATGCATATGAAAGTATGGAAATCATTAAATCCAGAAATAGTTTAAATAAAGATAGAGGACCCATCCCGTTTAGTACACTTTATTCTTTGGTTGAGGGGAGATAGGATTAAAAATCGTGATCAATCACAATTTATTAGTCTTATCTCCGCCCACTAAAGGATTGCATAAAAGATAGAGCGTAGATTAATTTAGTTCATTGTTTATCGTCTCCTGATGATGCTAACGTTGTTAGCGAAACGCGCGTCGAGTGCAAAAAAGTGTAGTTTTGGTTTGTGGAAAACAATCATAATTTTGTTTTGTAATCGATGGTTTAATTACGGATCTTGAACTACCTGTATCAATTAATAGTTTTAGTGGGGGTTCTTCGATTTTGATTTAGGGGAGAGCGTTATTTGAAGAAATATTTATTTCTATTAAGGTTGTTGGTTTGTTGGCGAAATTTCCTGAAAATTTGGATTTTGGTCAGTGTTTTCAGTTTTCGAGATATTTTCATTTGGAGAATTTTCTTGTGTGTAATCAAGCCTTTGTTCATAAGACTCGGTTGTGTGGTTTTGCGTGTTATATGGGTAATAATAATTTTGGGAGTCGTATTGACTAAAATAATATTCGTCTTTGCCATATTGATCGGGATTATCGATCGATTGATCATCGCAATATTCGTTGTTAAATAATTCTTCGAAATTATATTGGGGATTTTGGTTATTTTCATTAAAATTTTGTGATCTTTGATTATTAGTATTAAAGGTATTTCTCGACGTGGTTGACATTGGGATTGGTTTTGGCAGATTTTCGGATGGTATTTGATTTGGTCTGAAGATGTTTTGTTTAGGTCCAAAGACTTGCTGGTTTGTAAAGAATCTTTTCGGTTGCATTTGACGAGTTTGGATGTTAATAGGTCCAGTAGGGAAATTTTGTGTTGGTGCCGTGTTAAAATTTTGATTATTAAAATTTGGGTTTAGCGGTTGTTGTTGGTTAAAATTCGGAGTGAAAAATCTCTGTGAATTATTCTAGGGATAGTTTTGGTAATTTTGTACAAAGTTTGGATTTTGGTGGGAAATAGAAGGTGTGTTTTGGTGGCTAAAATTTCGATTCATTTGATTGTGATTTTTATTGCTGGATTTTGCAAAATCATTATTTTGAATGCCGTAAAGTTTTTCAAAATTTTCGTATTCATTGACATGCACAATAGCTTCTTCTAAAGAAGCCGGTCGTTTTAAATACATATTATTCCTAACAATGCCAGGGCATCCTGCAATAAATGTGTTTAATGCTGTTTTGTCATAGTGAGATCGCATAAGGGCAATACTTTCAGGGGTCAAATTTGGTTGACTGACTCTCTGATTGATTGTATTTACAAGATATTGCACTTTAGTTCCAAAATTAATTAAATTTTCGTTTTTAAATGGTCTTGTTTTTGTTAACTCTTGCACCAAGCAATCTAATTCTCTGCGATCTGAAAAACATTGTACTAGGGCAGCCCTTAAAGAAACCCAGTTGGTTAAATCCACCCTGTTTCCTACTAAAAATTCATCTCTATCTATTAATTTACCCTGTATGCTATTAAAAATTAGACGATTAAGACTAACGTCTTGAGCTATAGCATAGTTAGCTACTATGCTATCCCATTTACTTAAAAATATGTTAAGGGTTGATCGTATTAAGGCGAGATTGTGGCACTGGTGCTGCTGGTGCCGCATTATTATTAGGCATATTGATAAATTTAGATTGTTTTTACTTCTTAAACTAAATAATCTAATTATATTTTATTTTAGATTTTCTTAAAATCGCTTCAAATGATATATTACTTAAAGATGTTTAAATCCGTTTCTGCTTTCGTCGTATTAAATTATACCATTTCTTAATTTTGTATTTCTTAACCTAGCTTTTGTTCGCGATGAACCTGTCCTACTTATCTCTCCAGAAACCTTATTCAGGGGGTTCGGGAAGAGGCAAAAAGGAAAGTAGCATTTACAGATTTTTCTGCGACGCTGGTATCCTTTTTCTGATTCATGAAATTTGTCTTCTCCAGGTCTTCGGGGTTGTTAGATCCTTGTGCACTCAAGAGTTAAGACTTACACCACCAAAGTTCGGTTTTTCAGCGAAACTCCACGAAACTACTATATTTTGAAAGTCCCGGATTGCTTTTTTTAAAAGTTTTATTTTCGAAAAGCTGAGCTGCTGCTCGATCAAGATCAAAAATGGGAATGAATTTTAGATATAAACAAAACAAATAAAAATAATGACTTAAAATTAAGATCCCTGGGAAACTGCTGTTTCTGCATCTTCTGGGAACAGCACCTGCTTACATGGTCTTCGTGAGATTTTTGCTTATATAACTAGAGTGTCATTTTCTATTATATGTATTATTTAAGTGCACAACGTCGCCCTGAGAAGATAGAAGGCCCAGACGATTCCTTGCTCTGCCGTGCTCTTTCAATTTTTGTGTTTGTTTTACTTATCACACCTACCTCAGGCCTCCCTAAATTTGTTATTGTCAGGCGCATTCTGGGCAAATAAAATTATTATGTTGACTGGGTGTAACAACGTAGGTGCTTTTGTTTATTTTGGGTTGTTTTATTTTATCTTTGTTAAACAAACCTGAGTAGGTATGTTTTACTACAATACATTGTAATTTTACAAACCTTTTTGGAATTTTACAATTTTTTTATGTAAAATTACAAATTTTGTCGTGAAAATACAAAAACAATAAAAAACACATTTTTTTATTTAATTATATTAATTAAGAAAATATTAACGAACAAATTCCTGTTCGTGACGTACAAATATATCATAAATCCCGTAACATATTTCATCCTTCACATTTTGAAAAACCGGCAAAAGTTTAATGTTAAGGTTCAAAGGCACTACTAGAATCCGGTGCTTCCTCGTCTCTATCAAGTACCGTTCGGAAGTTTCTTACGCTGCTAGCGTCCTTATGCACAAGTTATGTCGGATAAAACTTTTTGGTTCGTAAAATATTGTCAGCCTCTTTCGATAGAAAAAAGAACTTTGCTTTACACATGTCGAGGATAATATATTATGTTACGTTATCCGGGGCTAATAAGAATGCATCTACCCCATGCAGTATTAGCTGGAATTAACGAGATACAAATTAGAAAATACAAACTACCAATATTTTGGTAGCAGCTTTTACTAGCAGTTTGTATTTAGTATATTTATTTTGTCTTTAAAATTCTGTCGCTAGTATCTAGTAGTAGGTACTTTTAATTATGCTTTCAGCTTCACGAAAGTAAAAGGTGTTTTAAAACGTACATTTCTTTAAAAACTAAAAATTCATCAACTTAAGAAACACAAACAAATACTTTTCACTATGCACATACACATTTACTATTTTTTACTTGCGAAGTGCTCTTCAAACGAACCACTTAGTATGTTTTCATATCGTACTCAATACGTATCGAAAATCAACCATCTTGGTCTTTTATATATCACGCTCATTGTTAAAACAGAGAACATGATCTATGATAGAAAAAGAAGACAATCTTTTTAATACGTTTTGAGTACGATGTGAAAATATACTAACCGTGCCACTGTGAAACAAACGACTGCAAAATGACCGCCTCAGACGTGTTCCAGCGTGTTACAGCCATTTTACCGAATAAACACTGGACTTTTACCATAATACAGAAGAATATTACATTTTACAATGTAAATTGTAAAATTAACATGTAAAATTGTAAAGTTAAAATAAAATTCTTGTAGTAAAACGTAACTAGATGTGTAAATAAGTTTACTTTGTAAGAATAAGAAACAAAGGATTTTTACCGAAGAAAAGTGTAAAATAACGAAATAAGTTTTTGCAAAATATATGTTTTGTAGTTTTCTTAAATTTTTTTCAGGGCTTGTTTGACGCTAAAATATTATGCGTGCCTTAAAAATGTATTTATTTTAAAACACCCAAATCAAACATCATCAAAAAAAACTATTCTAGAATCTATTCGTCTAATTCTAACCTAACTACCGTCTCAGCAGAACATGGCAAAGTCTAATATACAGACCGCTTCAAGCTACTGCGAACATAGGGCGGAAGAAGTCTAATTTGCCAGTGTACGTACAGGCAGAGACACCGCACGCCTATCAGTGAAGCAACCAACACTCAGGCTTCCGATCGCCATTCGCTGCCGTTCGCCGCCTTTCGCCTTGTATTTAGTACGCCTCTAACCACGGTGCTGTGTGGAGCGTAGTCAATGAAACCGGAATTTGATCAATAAATATGCAAATTTTTATAACGTAATTTTCTTATTTTTTGTCACTGATAAATAAGAGCGTTTTATTGTCAACTGCTCAGATTTATCAGTGACGACGTGTTACAATGAAAATAATAAGGAGAAACAAAATAAAAGCAATTTCTCAAAATAAAATAATACATTCTAAAAACCAAAAAGATTCTCCCAGTCAAAAAAAAATTAAAGCAAATGTTCGAAAAGTCCTCCTTGCTCGGCTAGACAATATCCGAGCCTACTATAAAAACCCCTTCTAACGTTTCCAAGCATGTTAGGGGTGATAATTTGAAAAGCTTCTTCAAAAACAGATAGAAGTCATTAGGAGCAAGATCGGAAGATCGAGCTGGCCATAAAATAGTTCCCCGTGTACTTATAACCCGATTAGGAAATACATTATCAAGATATTCCCTAACAAGGCCAACATTGTGAGCGGAACAACCATCTTGTTGAAACCATGTTTTACCAAATCTTACACCTAACAACTGCCTAGCAGTTGGAATAATGTGCTGCTGCAGTAGATCCAAGTATCTAGGACCATTCAAATTGCAATTGCCGTTAATAAAAAATGGCCCAATTACGTGTTCCCTTACAATACCCCCCCCCCCCAAACATTTAGTTTTTGGGGATACTGTGTTCTTACGTCAAAATACAAATGCAAATTTTCCCTCGACCAATATCGAACGTGTGTTGGGTTCTGACGATTTGACCATTTGACCATCTGCACTTTTTCGGCAACTTCGTAGACATCCATTTTTAGTTTTAAAAATGTATTATTTCAATTAAGAACTTACCCATCTGTTTCTCGAGCAAGGCAGAAATAAAACAAAATAATAAAAACAAAATGAATTTCCAAAAGATAACACTGCAGCGTGCTTCGAATCCACCTCGGTCGTACGGCACGGAGAGTAAATTGGACTTGATTCCCCCTATGTTCGTAGTAGCTTGAAGCGGTCTATATAAAAAATCGTAATAACAATAAAAGTGTGATCCCAAGTAATGTTGTCGTCATTCCTATGGTATTGCTTCAAGTGGCTTTGCTCTGTCTCTTTAAAGTCTATGGAGAACTTATATATTTTGTTTATTAGGTCTGAGGTCCAGACCACACCCCAAACAATCTAACGTTACAGCACAATCTAACCGTTAGGAAATAAAACACTTCCATCAGCGACAACATGGAGAAACCGGTGAACAGGCCCAACAAACCTCCGAAGTTGGCTATGAAATCGGTCGGTCCGTAGAGCTCGTGTCTTTTGGACGTGATAAATTGTGACGTTTTAAAGTATAGGTTCAGTTTTGACAGGTGGATGCTAAAAATTAAATAAATAACCTTAGTTTAGCTATTCAGTTTTTTAGTTCAGGAGAAATTTGCAGGTAAATAAATTAAAAACACACATAATAGGGACTACCAAATTGAGCCAAACCCTAATTTTGTTTTGGCACCCTCTTCTATTTATTGGTGACATTTGATGTTTATGGATATTATTCAATCAAAAAAATGGACGATTTGTTAAAAAAATATCAAGCCAGTTCTTATGCTTATGCTTGGTTGCTGCCTTAAAATTTTTAAACCTCTCAATAGGAAAATTTTGGAACGCTTATTTGATATTTCGTATTGGTCGTTATAATTATTGCGTCTGCGAAATAGCTAAACGTCATGCCGTTATGGTAATTAACCACTAGGTACCAATACCGTAAGCTACGAATCCATTTCTTTGTGGTTGTGGTTATTTTTTGGTTAATTTTAGAGAATTTTGACGCAATTAATTTTAAAAGTTAAAAAATATTACTAGATTTCAACATATGAAACACTAATTTTGTAAAATAGAGCCCAATTTTGTGTTTTTCCTCATCTCTAAATTTTTAATAGTAACAGTTTTTATTGTGGTGATGCTAAATACTATCATAACGGCTGTCAAAGTTGTCAAAATTTTATCCAGACAGCACAAATTGTCCATCGGACAGCCATTTTTTGTCCAAAACCGCCCGAATTGTCCATGGATCATTTATGGACAAAGGTTTTTCCTGATGCAGTGGATTACAAAAAAACTGAGTCCAAAGGACTTCCAATTTTGATCCATAAAGAACTGCTTTTTTCAATTAGTTTTCCGGCGGACGTTCATTTTGTTTCCAGCAAAAGTGATGTACTTTATATACATTGACTCAACATTGAATATTGGGCTTGGCTTAGTTGGTACATTAATAAATATAGTCATTTATCCGAACTGTTTTGGATGTTTTTTTCTTATTCATTACCATCAATAACATTTCTTTCATATCTAGCCGAATCATTTAAGTAAGTATATTTTTTCATTATTTTCGATTAATTGGCATTTTAGTATTTTAATACCCATCCTTTGCTAGAAACTCCACCGCAAGGATCGTCGATCAGACTTATGATAAGAAATTAAACTTCCAAATCAGTTACATCAACCGAAAAGAATCTAAAAAAGAGAACATCAAAAGATATTCTTAATTTTCGTTCTTTCCTCCCAAGATCTTTTGATCTTCTCTTTTTTTAGATTCTTTTCGGTTGATGTAACTGATTTGGAAGTTTAACTTCTTGTTTTAATTGTCTTAGGAGCATATTCCTATTGGAAATATTAACACGCCGGGACGAACCCGTATCAGGTGACTTATAATAAGTACCATGCGGAACGATGCCTATTTGTGAGTGATTCAGAGATGGAGGTCAGAGTGTGCGATGGTGTTAAATGATGTCTGGTTACCCTGGGCGAAACATCGTTTAATTGTCTCCTTTCGCTTTGGTCTTTTGTGTGTTTCTTGTGGGACACTCATCCAATTTTTAATTTTCGTTCTTTCCTCCCAAGATCTTTTGATCCTCTCTTTTTTCAGACTTATGATTAGAGTGGTTCAAATATATAGGTACCCATATATTTATATATTGAAAATATCGCTGATTTTGACAAAATTGTCCACTAGATATCCATTGGAACAAATAAGTGTATCCAGTGTACTAAGAAAATTAGACCAACGGACATACATTGTAATTAATAATTTTTTTCAGCAGTGAACCATAAAGATACTTTTTGGATAGCCAATAGATAACTTTTGGACAGAATTTCGTTTCACTGGATAACCAATGGATTTAATATGGCGGTGCAATAGTCAAAATATTGAAACTTTTGGAATTTTTTGGAATGTTCAAGAGCCGTCCAACGTATTATCCGATGGATATGCCTTGGACAAAATTTCCTACAGCTTTGGTTGTCCAATGAAATGCTACATTGTCCAGAAAATTCTCCACTGAACATCCTTGGGACAGAGGTGTGCTGTCTGAGTAAACGTTCCAAAATGTCCCTAATACCTACTCAATTAAAACTGCTTACTCGGTTGCATTAAAAGGCCAATTTCCATTGTAATATACGTTAAACATTGGTCTCCAATCCCAGTGAGATTGGGATGTTTCCACATTATATGATAGATCATTGCAAATTGGCATACAGTCACATGAATCGATCGTTTCCTGGTTCGACTGCAGGTTTTCGCTGTTTAACCATTTTGCTAAAATTTCTCTAAAATTTTTTTTAAATAATATTTTATTGTTAAGAATCATATACTTTGTTTATACGGGCTTCTTAAGGCGGTTTTATAAAAGGACGGTTTGAAAATTTTATCCCAACTCAAGACCCGATCAGTGGCAGCTCGTGACTTATAACACTGATAAAGCACTAAGGTCAAAAATGTTAAAAAAATAATCAGCGTAAATGAGAATAATATTGGCCAAATTTAAAATATAAAACTTATTAAGATAAAAAAAAAACTATACTTCAATCTACTATTTTATGCGTTTTTACTTTGACATAAACAAAATTAATTTATATTTTTATATAGAATGACATTATTCCACAAAATTTCAAATAACATTTAATTTTTGTATTTTAAATGTATAAATAATTCTAAACACTAGTTATCCCCTCACGCTTGTGCATAAATTGTTATTATACATTTTCCATCCACAATTTTTTTGTTTGTGACAAAATCAAAATATTTGCATATATATATATATATATATATATACTCTGTTTATAACGGAGATTAACTGCCCGGATTAAGATTAATTTTGCCTTTAATCTACGGTATAAACGCTTGTGATTTAAGATAATCCAATCCGACAATATTTTAGGATTTACTTATCTTTCGACTTTAAATACACGACATAAACGGTTAAATCGGATTTAACGGGTTTCTGGGATTAGTAGTGACAGCTAGCCTTGTCCAGCTGATATTTTTTAACGTTATAAGTTGTTTTTTCTTTTAATTTTTGTTTTAAATAAAATAGTATATTTCCTAACAAGTGCGGAAAGTGTCACTTTTCCGCACGCGATTGCAGATGGCCGAACGACGCGTAGCGGACTGCGGCCAGCAATCAAGTGCGGAAAAGAAACTTTCCGCAAGTGTTAGGAACGCTATTTTTTCTTTGAGCGTGCGGAAAACGTAAAAAATAAAGTTATAAAGAATTAAAGATTATTGATCTATAGTTTTATAATAATAAGTGAATATAACTATTGTTTATTGGTAATGTTGATAGTGAAACTGCAATTAGATGCATTTTGTTGCCATGGGGATACAGCATTAAAATTGTGACCAAACTAGTTTTTGACAACTATTTGAGAGTTAAGTGATTATAAGGAAACCGAAAAAATTGTTATTAAGGTACCGATTCAGATTTTTCAAGAGCGTGCGGAAAAGTAGTGCGGAAAAGTGGCTCTTTCAAAACTAAAATGCGTGCGGAAAATTGACACTTTCCGCACTCTCTAGAAAAATGAAATTAAATCCAAATCGTAAATCCACGGCATAAATGCTTGTCTGATTAATCTTAATCCGGGCAGTTAATCCCCGGTATAAACGTAATAATCACCTACAAGCGTGATGCGCGTATTATAGGCCGAGTTGACAAGGCATGGGTGAAGCGGATCTTTTAGTCCCCTCATTTTAAAGAAAGTATAAGTCGTCCCAAGGCTTTATATAAAGAAAAATAAGGTTTAAATGTACAAAAACCGGATATCGCGTTTTTTAATTTGCAAAATTTTAATGCAGCCATCGAGGCTTGATGCGGCACACAAGATGATAATTCATTCTCGCCTCACCCAGCCACCTCGCGCTCTCGGCAGGTGTCGGACAGCGTTGAAGCGTTGATAGAAGATCGAAGCAGTGTTGCCAGGAACATGATAACTGTGATAATTTTGAGTGAAATATGATAATTAATAAATGACCTATTATCAACCCTTAAATCTATGATAATTTAACAAATCTTCACATAAAACGCCATTTATTTTTATAATGCGTCCAACGCACACCGTGAAGACTTTCTCCTTTACTGTGAAACAAAAACACAAAAACTGTAGGGAAATGTTGCCAAATTGAAATTAATAATCCAGTATGTTTTTTTTTGGCCACTCGACAATAATAATACATTTTAAGCGCATGTCATGCAAAAATAAAAACTACGATAATTTTTCCCTAAACTTGATAATTTTTCGAATTGCAAATGATACTTTTTTTGCAACCTCCTGGGAACACTGGACCGAAGCAAGACCGTTGCAGAGTAGGGAAGCGAGGCGACCGGAATGAGTGCTTCATCCGTCTTTGATGGAACATACAAAACAAAGCTTTTTTTTCTTTATAATATAATTTATTTATGAACAAAGCAAGGTGGAATAAGAAATGAATGACATAAAAGAAATAGCACCATAATATTGTTTTTCTTGAAAGTTAATAATCAGATGTTTTACTTTTCAACAAAAATAATGTTACTTTATATTATCTTATATTTTATATACCTACTAGTTTATTTTATTTAATTTATTTTATATAGTATTGTTATTGCATTTCATTTGTTACTCTATTAGGTGTGCACTGGCAAATGCAAACCCACGCACAAATTTTTCTTTTCTGGGCTATTTAAGTTTTTTTTAGGGCATTCTGGAGAGTGTTAAATGATATGACATACTCTGATATTTATTGTTAATCTAGAATGTCATGAATAAACTTTTCTCTATCCAATATTAAAATAATAAAAAAAATGTTATGAAGGGCTTTTGTTTCCTACAAAAATTAAACACAAAAAATCTCGCAAAAAATAAATTTACCAGTTTTTCCAAAAAATTTGGTTGCCTCATCTGACGAGCCGCCACTGGACCCGACCCAACTAAAACTAAATCAATCCGCCGAATTGTCCCTATTGCTCGGGCGATTCACATTTTACTTTTACCTCGTGTGTACAGTCCCTTGCTGCATTCGTCATAAAATTTTTGTTTCTTATTTCTTAAATTTGAAAATGTGGCATTAAGCACTTTCAGCAAGCCTTTCAAGTTAAGTTTGCAAATTCTTTTTCTGAGAAGTTTGAAGGCGGCTGGGCTGCCCTTGCTATTCTTATAAACGGTGGGCCAAAAAATCTTGAACACTTTTGAATTTGTTGTAACTTTTGATCAAATCGGTCGATTTTAAAATATTTTGACTTTTTGGAAAGACAAGACACGAGACTTTTCCGATCCGGTCCAAAATTTGACATTTTCTAAAAATCCAAGATGGTAGACCGTTTTAAATAACTGGAAATTTTCACCCCCCCCCTGCAAAAAAATATGTGCGGTACTGGATAAAATCTAAGTCATTGTGACAAAAACCTTATGTATTCTCTCCATACCAAGGCATTACCTAATTAAATTGGTTAAGAAATAAAAAAATATGGGCTTTTATATTGAGAGGAGTTGTTTGCTGTAACTTTAGATAGAACTACAAGACTTTTAAGTTGTGGACATTTTTAAATAATGGGTAATTTTTAACCCCCCCTCCTCTTCCTCGAAAAAAAAATATATTTTTGGTACCTATACTGAACAAAATCTAAATTAATGCCACAGAAGTTTCCTCCCTGCTGCATATGTGAAGGTATCACTAAATTAAATCGGTTAAGAAATTAAAAATTGATCTTCAAGTATGGTGACATACTAAACGCTCCTTTGATTAAAATTTGCCTGTTTCTGCATATAGGAAACTAACAGCCCCGATTTGAATCTGGTAGACAGCCATTATTGGGGAGATTTAGAAAAAGAAGTGTACAGAAATGGTCGCACCTACGGCGACATTAACGAACTGTGTCATGGCATCATAGGCCCATCGAAGTTTGCCCCAAAGAAACATTACCAATGCAATGTACTCTCTTAAGAACACATGGGGATCAGCTTAGAAAATCTGAGTAGCCCGATCTAGATTATTATACGTTAACTAATGGTTATTTTTATTTAAAAGTATAAGTTTGCAAAAAAATTTATAAAAAATATTGTTTGATGTTTAATAACAAAGTAAACTCAGCTTAGGCTCGGCCAATACATGCCACTCTAGCTAAAAAATCAGTAGTTTAAAACCACAGCAATTTTCTTAATTTTATTACAAATCACAGTTTTTATTGAAAACGCTGGAAATGATGACCCTAACTTGTTTACTTCTTAACTGATTTAAGCAAGTGATACCTCCATATACCTAGCAGAGATGGGACGTAGAATGGCATTGATTTTGTTTTGTTACTTTTTTAGGGGAGTGAAGTTACCCAATAGTTAAATCATGTTAAAGCTGTCCGCTATCTTGGATGTTCGAAAAATGTCAAAGTCGCAAGCTTTGTTCACCCAAAAATGTAAAAATGTTTAAAATCAGGTAATCCGATCAAAAGTTAGCAAATGCCAAACTGCGATTTTTTTACAAATAACAATGTCGAGTCCACTTATTTCAGAGGTTTATAATTTTCTTATCTCTCAACCGATTTAATTTAGTAATGCGTTGGTATAGAAAGCAAACATAAGGCTTTTGTCGCAATGACTTAGATTTTCTCCAGTGCCGCACGTATTTTTTTTGCAGTGGGGGGGGGGATGAAAATTACCCGATATTGAAAACGGTCCGCCATCTTGGATGTTTGCGAAATGTCAAATTTTGAACCGGATCGGAAAAGTCTCATGTCTTGTCTTTCAAAAAAGTTAAAAAAAATTTAAATCGAGCTATTAGAGCAAAAGTTATATTGTTTTCCACAAACCAAAACTACACTTTTTTGCACTCGACGCGCGTTTCGCTAACAACGTTAGCATCATCAGGAGACGATAAACAATAAACTAAATTAACCTACACTCTATCTTATATACTATCTTTTAGTGGGCGGAGATAAGACTAATAATTTGTGATTGGTCACGCTTTATAATCCTATCGCCCCTCAACTAAAGAATAAAGTGTACTAAACAGAATGGGGCCTCTATCTTTATTTAAACTATTTCTGGATTTAATGATTTCCATACTTTTATATGCATTCAAAAGTCTTTTGTTTGGTACACTTTTTAGAAGTTTTAGGTTATCTAATGTGAATCTATGATTGTTTTCAAAAGCATGCTCGGCCACACTTGACTTTTCTGTTCTTCCGCATTTTAAGTGTGCTAAGTGTTTTTTGAATCGTGTTTGAATAGAGCGTCTCGTTTGGTCAATATATTTTTTGTCACAATCCATGCAACTCATTTCGTAAATTCCACTTTTTTGTAGAACTGAGATTTCCTAGTAAACTTCTTATTGTGTTTCCGGATTTATATACTAATTCAAGACCGGTGTTATTAAATACTTTTTGTAATCCTTTCGTATAATTAGGATTATAAGGAATTGATTGTGACAAAAAATATGTTGGCCAAACGAGACGTTCTATTCAAACACGATTCAAAGAACACCTAGCACACTTAAAATACGGAAGAACACAAAAGTCAAGTGTGGCCAACCATGCTTTTGAAAACAATCATAGATTCACATTAGATAACCTAAAACTTCTAAAAAGTGTACCAAACAAAAGACTTTTGAATGCATATGAAAGTATGGAAATAATTAAATAAAGATAGAGGCCCCATTCCGTTTGGTACACTTTATTCTTTAGTTGAGGGGAGATAGGATTATACAGCGTGACCAATCACAAATTATTAGTCTTATCTCCACCCTTAATTTAGTTTATTGTTTATCGTCTCCTGATGATGCTAACGTTGTTAGCGAAATGCGCGTCGAGTGCAAAAAAGTGTAGTTTTGGTTTGTGGAAAACAATTCCTAACATAACCAAACTTTAACATAAACAACAAAATAAGCTTCACATAATATGACTTGTCCAAAATCTTTCACAATGAAGGTTCGTCTGACGTTTAAATCTGAACACACCACCCAGATTTTTTCTTTCTTTGGCTCGCCGGAGTCAAATCCAGTCCCTATATATTATAGACAACAACAAATTATTTGACATGCGAACTGTTGACAATCTGATCGATGCGCACCGTGCGCTCCAAAATGGCAAATTCCCGTTCTTTTTATTGAAAATCGAGCAAACCGTGCGCACTTTCTCGCGTTCGTTTTTAGACCGAACGAGCGAAAAGAGCTCCTCGAGTAGCTCAATGCTTTTTAACCTACAAATTTTGTTTACCGAGTAGTTTCTACAATGCCGTTAGTTCAAATTTTCCACGAAGAAAATGTTTGATACAACATAAGCGTAAGCGCCAAACAATATTACAAGATTAATGTGCAACAAGGTAAGTAAAATTATTTTTGGCTCATTGATGTGGCAAAGACCAGTCTTCGTGATGCAAAACGTTAGCGCTTGCAAGCGAAAAATGAAAACAAAACTTTGCAAAAACAAATTTGAAGGTAAGGTTAAATAAAAAAACTCGTTCGTTTTTTGTTTATCGCACCGTGAGCTTGATCCACGCTCGATCAAGCTCTACGCTCTGCACGCTCCGCTTTTGAGCTGATAAACGAACGCACAAAAAAATACTTTTTCAGAGGCAAAAATGACGTCAGTCCCCTCATCAAAAAATTGGACTATACGCAACGGCTCCTTTTTGTCTTTATTTAATTTTCAGTTGTACTTACCCAAGGATGCTTTTCTTTTTAACTTCCTCTTTATGTTTCAGTTTTTTGCCAAGATCTTTGATTTGAAGACGTTGTTCGGCGACGTTAAGGCACTCTTTCATTGCAGCACCGCATATGTTTGTTCCGTTGTCTCCTTAAATAAAATTCGAAATTTAGAATATAAAAGTCTGAGGAATTACCGTAAATAGGATCTTATCGTTAAATAAACTCGGCACTACTTTTCCCACTACTACGAAATTACTGGGACAAACATTCACATTTTTCTTGTGAATCCCCCCCTCCCTCCCTTGTAACACTTTATAACACTTCCAGCTGCCCCTGTGTTACATTTATGGATGGCTCCTAAGTTGGTTACCTAGCGTTCTTGCTACTATTTCTGATATTGCCACCTATAAAGTTGACATAATTAAAGTTGAAATGTTGAAGAAATGGAGTGTATAGAGTGGGATTCAATCGAAAACTCCATTGTTTGTTATTGAAGATAGAGACATGCGGTTTTCCCATTGCTGTCTTACTTTTTTGATCTTTAAACAATGATACTAGACACTTAAAGTAAATATTTCAACGCATCCGTATCAAGAATTCAAGAAAGCGCGCATCGTTCGAAACATCACATAATTTTGACTTGTTCATGCCATGTTTCAAACGATTTTTTTTTTGGTACGGCCCTGTCCCATTTTAATTTATTTTTTCTTGAACATACCGGGTGAACCGAAAAAAAACGAAAAATTGTTTTTTGCTAAAACTTTACCAATTTCATTAAAAAAAAAACTGTATTGATAAGACAAATAAGCCTTTTGAAAAAAAAATTCGCTTTGCGGCCATATTTAAATTCAAAATGGGGCATAAAATCGCGCACCTTTTTTCAAACTTGTTTTTTATTTAGGTATAAATGTTACTTTTCGACACACAAAACAAACAATGGCAACATATAACAAAAAGGGGTTTAAAAAAGGTAGGCATTTGATTTTTTCCGTCCATCTTAGATTTAAAAATGCCGGCAACGCGAATGTTTTTTTCAAAAGGCTTATTTGTCTTATCAATACATTTTTTTTTATTGAAATTGGTAAAGTTATAGCAATAAACAATTTGTCCGGTTTTTTTTCGGTTCACCCGGTATTATTATTATTAGTATTATATAGCATTTATTGCAAAAAAATACAATGCTTACATCAGTATAATATAAAAGTATAACAATAAATACACTTACCAACAAGGGTAATTTCGCGCGTGGTAAGTACCTAAACGTACATAATTTATACCTACTAATGCAAGAAAATAAAAACCCAGCTATCAATAGTTTTAAATTTATACCACAGCCCTACTTATTTCTATAATAATAAACCTACTAATTACAAGATTGAAGAATGGTTAAATATAAATTAAAAAATAAATAACAACGCTTAGCGAAAAATGAAGGAAAAAATACTAAAATATATTCATATAATATATCTTGGTTGTCCAGGTCTACTATATAGTAGTTAAATATAAATGGTCTCAAAAAAAGAAAAATAAAAATGGGACGACAGGGCCGTACCAAAAAAAAATGCGCTGAAGATGAATTTTTTTCGGGATCGAAACTTCAAAATAAAAAAATTATATTTTATTAACAAAAAAGAAACTAAAATATGAAGTAAAACATTTTGGTCCGTACTTAACTTTTTAATCCTGATGATGGTATCTATAAAATAAAACGTCGAATTAAAATAAATAAAGACCATTGTGTTTTCCTAAAAACGTTGCCACAAACATGTTTTTACAGAACTCAATTATCTCTTAAATTAAGGGATATATCATCAATTGGTAATTTCGACCATTTTTCAACTTTCCCCTGTAGCACAAGAACTGCAAGGGACAAAATACATCTGTCAATACCATTTTTTAAAGCTCAAAAAAGTAAGACAGTAATTGAATCCCATCGAAAATGAGACACCCTGTTCACCTCATTCCAAATTCTCCGGACCGATTTCAATATGGTAGCTGACATTTAAACACGGAATCTAAATGGAACTGTCACTGTCAGTGTCAAAAAACTGGTCCGCACCAATTTGGAATGGAGTGTAGGTAAACTCCTGGCGAAACAAAAGTAGGACACGGAATTGAAATATGGGTAAATATAACACCCTATTTGGTTATTTGTTAGTTAACCTCTCGTTATTTACATTGATATATTTGACACTTGTGTTTGTCATAATAGTAAATAAATCATATTTAAAAATGTTGACGAATGGTGGCCAAACCAATAAATATCTGAACGTATAGGGTGACATACTAAAAAAGCAAATATATATTTTACATGTCCTACTTTTTTTTCGCCAGATCTGTACATCACAAAATCAGGTCTTGTTTATAATTAAAGTAACACTCGTGGGATATCGGACAAAGCGTTTTTGTTTCTCACTTCATTTCGACCAGGCCTCCAATGTCTAATGGAGAATCCAGACACTTAGTCATAGGATTGTACCTGGCAGTTGAAGCTAGAGATGTGTGATTCGTGAACGATTCGTTCACTATGATCGAATCACTTGCGAGTATTGAGTGATCGAATCATGTTTGCTCGATATGATTCCATCAGTGAAATGAGTCAAATGAGCGATGAAGACAGAATGAATCAAACGAGTGAATCAAACCGGAACGGATCAACGACTGACTGACCCACTGTGGCGATACACTGAATCAGTCGGAAATAGGTTCACCATTTTCTTTAATTACAAATGATTGATTCAATAATCGATTCAAAAGATTCGATTAGTTTAGAAACGAATAACTGATCCATTCGTTCAGTACAAAATGATCGACTTACCCATCTTTAGTTGAAGCTACACAGTGACCATGCACATTGGTGATGGGCACAAAACATCGATGTTTCAAGAACATCGATGTTTTTTGTTCAACATCGATGTTTTTAACATCGATGTCTATAAAATATCATCGATGTTAAAACATCGATACTTTTTTTAAACATCAGAATATCGAACATCGATCCAAAAAAAAATATAGGAAATAAGTTTGCACTTGTACTTTATACCCACTGCGGCTCAAAAAACAGGATTTGCCTATTTTTGAGATGTCGGTCGGCTTTGCCGCCAAATGGGTGTCGCTACCTAATCTGTACTACTCATATTTTTTGTTTTTTAGCGTAGCTATTTAATATAGCTTTTGTATATCATGCATCTCTTATTTGCAGCTTATTACAGGGTTCCTAAGATTTTCCTTAGGGATAGGATTTCAATAAATCAAACAGAAATGGCATAGAAAGTTTTGCGCGCACAAAAGAAACAGGTATATTGAGCAATGGTGCCAGTTTGTTATTATCTCCGGACTGCTTTCATGAGAAAAAATTGTCGCCACTTTTTCATTGTGAGCATAAATTATAGTTGCAATAATAACCGTTGACAAGATGTCTGCAAATTCCGCTAGATGGCGGCCACACAAAAAATTAGATGTTTTCAGGTCCAAACCACAGCTTTTTCTTGCTTAAAGGAGGCGGCAGGGTCCATTATTTACGATACTGAGCGATAAACTCGTGAGGTTGTTAACATTAGAAAGAAATATCTTCGCTTTTAATTAAATTTCTTTCCATTCTGTTTTACTAGTGACATCTATCCGGAAACGGCCAAACCATGCAGCTACCACTAGCAGCCAAAGAAATCAATAAACGGCGCTGTTTATCCTGCTTTTTGCTTGCGATATTATTGATTTTAAATAAAGCTGGCCCTACACTACATTTGATATTCTCGAGGTGTTTTATGACATGATCTCGAAACATGTAGCGAACCAATTCTTCAAAACTAGTGGGAGGGTAAAAGCGAAAAATAAGGGGCTGCCAATATTTGTAACACCCAAAAAGGGGTGAAAAGATTTATTTTGCTCTGTTTCTTTACAAAAAACGTTTTTTTTACGAAAAACTTGAGCTCTGCCACTTTTTTTATTTTTTTCTTCAACTTTCTCGAAATTTTCGTCATACCGTAGAAAAAAATTATTTCCCCCATGGTCATACTCTACTTTCATTCGAAAAAATTTAGAAACAGAGACGCGATCAGTTTTCCTAAAACGGGGGATCTTGGTTTCGAGTGAGAAGATAAAGGGCGCCGCAGGCAAAAATTTTTCAATTAAATTAGCCGAACGCAAAAATGTTAGAAAAACAAAGCACGAAATAAAAATGGCGCCGCTTACAATTTTTTTTCAAAAATTACGTAATTTCGGGAACGCAAAGAAATAGGTCTAAAGAGTATAATTTTTAAGAAAAAATATCTATTTTCTCGCCCTCCTCCACTGGGACTACAGGGGCCGTGCACAAATTACGTAATGGTCATAGGGGGGAGGGGGGTTACAAAACGTTACGTAGGGGGAGGGGGGTTTTCGACAGCGTTTGCATTTGTGTGAAACTAAGAAAATTTGGAATGAAAATAAGTGAAAAGTTTTTTTTTTTTGGGGGGGGTAGTGGTCTTGAAATCGTTATGTAATATTAGGGGAGTGGCGTGCCAAACCGTTACAAAACATTAAATAGGGAGGGGGTAAAAAATTGGTAAAATCACCGTTACGTAATTTGTGCACGGCCCCACATCTGACTGTTCCTCCTTTTTGATTTCGAATCAAAGTGCAAAACCCGGGTTGGACGTTCGAAGGCGTCAACCCGTCCTATTTGCTTGATAAACTTTCTACGGAAATATCTCAGTCGATTTCTCCGGCCGTGTATGAACGCTTTAGGTTAGGCATTTGCATGTATCTCAGTCCCCAGCCTGTAAACAGTGCGTAAGGACAATGGTTACAAAATGAAAAGCCGAAAAATATTTTTTTACGACATCTTTCACCAGTTTGGTATTAAAGTCGAGCAAAAACAATTTGTATTCCAGTCCTAAAAATATGAAAATGGAAAACATTAGAAAACAACAACCTGGAATGGAATTACTACGTGTAAGATGTAGTGACAACATCGCCCCATGCCCATCCTTTTCTGCCTAATGTGCTTTTCGGTTTGTCTGCGTCTTATACACGGCTGCTTGGCCCCCTAAGGATTTGCTTAGGAACCCTGTATAAGTATTGTGTGTAAAATTAACAAAATAAGTCTTAAATAAAACAGTTTATTTGAATAACGGACTACTCTCTAAAAGAAGCAAAAAAAAAACATCGATGTTCAGACACATCGATGTTTTTATTCCGATGTCTTTTCACCATCGATGTTGAGTTTCGATGTTGACATCGATGTTCTACATCGATGTTTTTTTCCGATGTGCCCATGACTAATGCACACCTCTCGAATTTAAAACAAAAAGTTTGTAATCCGTGGGGACGTAGTAACTGTGTGCGTCACCTGTCGAATAAACCGAGAAAAAAAAAACAAAAAAATTGAAAAGTGCAGAACACCGTAAATAACAGAATTCTGTACCTTTCAGCAGGTTATAAAGTAGAAACCTGTAAAAGTATAAGGTCACTGTAACACGACTCTTAAAAAGAGGTAACGTTCGCAGCAGCACAGGTCTGTAGGGGTGAGAGTGAGAAACAAAAACGCTTTGTCCGATATGCCACGAGTGTTACTTTAATTTTTATTTGCAGAAACGAGATTCATTTTGTTCTTGTTTATAATGTAACTAAAAACAATTATTTGTTGGACTGGCAGTTTTGTTTGCAATTTTTTTTTACTATTAGGGAAACTGCACAGAACTGCTTACTTGGCATGTAAAAGTTGACACATCCACAGCTGGCCAATGAAAAGTTTGTCAGACATTCCATACCGCAATTCAGTTGAGTGTACATTTTGAAATATCTAAAATTAAAGAGAAAATTTACCAACACGAATTATGAAATTAACTCTGTGTTTTGGACTTCCATTGTCTATATTTTATTTATACATGACATTTCGATCAGTACAATCTCTGATCGTCTTCAGTTGCAAACCACAATCTATTCTTAAGGCTTCTAACTATGGGAAATCACTCAACCGTGAAGTTTAAGAAGTTGGCTCCGCCCAAGGAGGGGTTTCCAAATATTTGGAATTTCAACACTTGGTTTACTGAAACAGGGTATTTTCATTCTGCCCAATAAAGGCAGCTTCAAGGAATTTTCGTTTCTTCCAGTGTGACTCTTTGTGAAAAACCTTTGCTTCTGTCCACTTCATTCGGTGTTGTTTCGACCATGCGTGTTCGGCGATTCTTGATTTCGTTGTTTCACCTCTTTGGGTATTCGTCTGATGTTCCATAAGTCTATTAGATAGTGGTCTTTTTGTTTCACCTATGTATGATTCACCACCCCACAAGGAACTTGGTAAATGCATTCCTTATTCTTTTTGTTTTCCGGTTTTGTTTTACTAAGAAAGCTTCGAAATGTATTATTAGATTTAAAAGCCGTTTTTATATTAAAGTTGTTCGCTATTCTTAGAATTTGCCTGGTTTTGGTCTTGTAATATCTGCCCTTCTTAATAAGCCATGAGAATTATTACAAATTTGAACGGCTCTTTTATACAAAGTTCTTATTATGCCTCGTTTGGTTGTAGCAGAATTATTTGAACCTTGATTTAAATATTGTCCTGTGTAAGTGGGTTTACGATAGACTGTTGTTCTGATGTCGCTTTCTACTCGTTTGACAAGTACATCAAGAAAAGGAATTTGACAATTTTGCTCCAACTCCATTGTAAATTTATATGTTAAAGGTCTTAGGTATATATTCCATGAATTTTTGTCAAAATTGAACCGCCAGTTTTTTATATTTGTTGGTTTAAAGTGTGATCCGTTTCGCCCCAAGGGGGGAGGTGAAGCGGATCAGGTATCTAAATATCACAATTTCGCGTTTTAGGAGCGCAATGTTTCAAACGGATCGAAAAAAAACGTTAAAAATAACGACACAAATCAATTTTAAATGTATTTTTATTTGCCACCTAACCTATCATCATAATAATATTTGTACTCAATTATAGTCTAAGATGATTTGAGCGCTTTAAAAACCTTACCTATTTTTAAAACAAAAACTTGCAAGTAAAAAAAAATTTTAAATAAAAAAAATCTTATTCCTCATTATACTCCGATATACTTACTCCCACTTCCCATACACCACCCTTACTCCGATCTTTCCCGACGCTTACCCTAGTCTTGCCCCCAACCCTACACTGCTTTGCCAGGTCCTTCATATTAACTAGATAGAGGTGTACATAGATTAAGAAACTATAGATCCGTCACTTCACCCTTCCCGCCAATAATTATTTTTCGCGAAAAGTGCGGTTATGTTTCCGCGTGCAAAGGAACTGCCAACATAATAATATTTAGGTTGGCAATATTCTTTCTAGAAATCTGCAGCTCCTCCTCTTACCCCTTCTAGGGTTGTCCGTCAGAGGGCACATTATGACAAGAGTGACAGAATGTCGATTATGACTCATAACTTATGAGTTCCATTTTGAAAACTGAGGTTTGCCAAGGTTTTTAAAAAGTGATTTTGTGAATATTCCTGTTCAAAAAATTGTGATTTTATCCGTCGATTACAATGGCTGAGAAACAAAGAGTTAGAGTGTGTTGTATTCAAAGCTGCGGAGACCGTGCCATGATCCCAATAAAAAAACGGGGAGACATCGTTTCCCCAAACGCAATCCTGTAATTTTTCAGAAGTATAGTGAAGCCGTTAAACGCGAATAAACTAAGTGCTGATGAACAGATTTTACGTGTGTGATAAATATTTTGCAGACTGGACACTTGCATTTGGACTACATTTAACTATTTATATATAGTGTTAAAACACCCTTTCCTTATTTCATCAAGTTTAGTATGGCTAATTTTTGTGGATATCAATAATAAGTTAGAAAATGCGACACTTGTGTATTCCAAACCAGGGGTATTAATATTATTTACACCAAGACTTTTTCTAATGTGTGGGTTTACCATAAATTGCCCCACATATACACTAAAATTTTTTTGAGATTAAAATTATTTTTTTCTGTTTCACAAATTTAGTTTGGAATACAAAAGAGTGGCATTTATTGTTTTTTATGTACTAAAAACAAGATATAAACATTTTAAAGAAAATTATTTAATATTTAAAAAAGCACAGACAAGATCATATTGTAATATTTTCTTTATTGTGAAAAATATAAACTAACATGTTTCGAAATATGCCATAATCTTTTATAATAAAACAACCAGAGGTTTTGTACTACAAGTGCATTATTATGGGTAATTTGTATTTATTTCTTAAAAATATGCTTTTTTATTTTAACTTAACATAAGTAAAAATTTGGTTTTGTGTCTAGTCTAAAAACTAAACACAAATTGCTTGCAAAGAAAGAACCCTACACAAATTACATTGGAAATGGCTATTGGCTAAATGTCATAATTTTTTTATATGTTGTAGTACTCAATAAACAAAGCACAAAAAATAAAAAAACCGAGATACGGAGCAGGATTACTTTCTGAGATATGGAGCTTTAAAGTTGACGTGTTTTATGGCTATATCTTTGGACATGTTCTAATTTTTTTTTCACAACTTTGTTGATTACCGCCAAAATAAAATAATTCGTTTCTGTATTTGTCCTGAATGAAACACCCTTTCCATCCAAGTAAAAATGTTCTTATATGGGTCATTTGGTACCACCAACCAACCGGCGGTAATCAACAAAGTTGTGAAAAAAAAACTTGTACCATGTCCAAAAATATAGCCTAAAAACACGTCAACTTTAAAGCTATATATCTCAGAAAGTAATCCTGCTCCCTATCTCGTTTTATTTATTTTTGTGCTTTGTTGATCGAGTACTACAAAATATAAAAAAATTATGACATTTAGGCGACAGCCATTTTCAATGTAATTTGTGCAGGGTCCTTAAAAAAAGCGAAAATTTAAGCGAGCACCATCTAGTGGTCATATTAGAAACTAATAAAAAATCGATAGTACGGTTATCGCGAATTTAACCGTGAGTCATCTAGTGGTCGTATTACAAATTGAAAAAGAAAAATCAATATAAAAGTATGGTTATTGGTCGCGTACATATCTGCGCAGACTCGCCAAACTCCAAATAGTTCCGAACCGTTTATACGTAACTGTCGTATCTATTGTAGCTCCTTAACCTATGGAGGTGTGCGGTGATCCGTTTCAGTTGACTTTTTTTACAAAAAAAAAATCTCAAAAATTAACAAAACATACAGAATTTTTTTTTAACTGTCCAATATAGTCGACGCATTAACTGAAAAACTGAAAAACATTCACCCAAAATCTCTTACCTATACCCACTCTCCTGGGGAACCAAACGTTTTCGAATTTAAAAAAAAATCAAAATTCTTTCCTCCAATTTCGTCGTCCACAGAAGTCTTGAGCACTAACTCAACATACTTCCCTCGCTTTCTTCGGACGGTGGATGATCCGTTTCACCCACAGAGATCCTTTTAACCTCATTTGACGGCACTTACCTATTTGGTTTTTATCATATTCAAAAAACATTAAAACAACAAAACGTCTCTATATACAGTTGTTTTTTACAATCTATATATACCTCAGGTTTCTTTCGGAAGGGAAATAGCACTCCCTTTTCTTGGGATTAAACATTTTCACCATTTGATCCGTCCTGATCATGACGGGCTGAATGGAACCGAGAACGACTTCGTTTAGGGGTACCCGGAAATATTGCTGACTAGGACGTGGGATCCTCATTGGAGTGTGGAGAGCCACCTTGACAAAAAAAATAATAATAAAGGGATTTATTTATAAATAAACCACACCAAAGAAAAATCATATGCAAATTGGTGGCGTCGTTCGCTCAACGCAACCATTAGAGTGCCTACATACAAAACAAAAATAAATCACAAACTAAATAAAAAATAATATAATCAAAAATAAAGTATCAAATAATATACGACACTTGTTAATTAACAATAATCTTTAAAATATAAAAATATTAATCATAAGGAACGTTACGCATATTAAAAAAACTGTGACGTGTTTTTGTCTTTTGACTTTAAAAATTATGACGAAGGTAATTTACCTAACGTAATCTCAGAAACTTTCTAAAGTGTCTTATATTACTCCTAAGTATTTAATAATTGTTTTATACTTAACTAGTTAAATAAACTACGATTTATGTTTATTTAAAAAAAAAATATATTTAAATTTTGGAATTGTATTTTTCCGGTGAATAAACGATATAGTACGTGTCCGGAATACTATTTTTTTAATCTCTTTATTCTTAATAACTATAGTTCTCTGACGTTTGTCTTCCGCCGTGATAAAACATTGTAGTACTGATTCTCCTACTTCATCGATATGTGTTTAAAGTCAGAAAAGCCAAATCAGCATTAATCTAGCTTACTCAAACCTAAACCGAGGCATTTCATTCTGTTTTCCATATCCATCGATAGTGCTTGTGTAATAAAAGTTTTTGTTTATATAATTTTACGATGTCGTCGAAACGGAAACTACTAAAAGAGTTAGAGAGAATAAAAAAAAATATCAAGATCTGTCTTCAAGTAAGTACAGTCTCCCTATCTAATTAACTGTTAGATTTTTATATTGATTCGGTATACGTAAAAGTTAGCTATTGATAGGATGAAAAGTGTCATTCTACAATAGTACTAATATGGGAATTAAATTGACATTATTTATTAAAACGTAAATTTTATGGGAGTTTAATGAAATTAACTAGAGATCAGTAATTCTGTTAATTTTCTTTATATAGTAACCGTGGGTTACTTGTGTGTGAAGCCAAGGGCTAAAGTTTTTGAATTTTGATCGAGGGTCAATATTAAGATTACAATTGAATTAGCTAGAAATTAGTATTTCTGTTAATTTTTTTTTATATAGTAACCGAGGGTTACTTGTGTGTGAAAATAGTTTTTTAATTTGGACCGAAGGTCAATATTAAGATTACAAACCAAGGGCTGTGTAATCTTATTGCGCTTTTCAATTATTAATGAGTATATTGACCTAGGGTCATTAAGTTGAAATATAATCGGAAAATGCACAACCATAATGGACCGAGGGTCAAATTTTTTTTTTAAACTTGTGCTAATATATACAGACCGCTTCAAGCTACTGCGAACATAGGAGGAATCATGTCCAATTTACTCTCCGTGTCGTACGACCGAGGTGGATTCGAAGCACGCTGTAGTGTTATCTTTTGGAAATTCATTTTGTTTTTATTATTTTGTTTTATTTCTGCCTTGCTCGAGAAACAGATGGGTAAGTTCTTAATTGAAATAATACATTTTTAAACCAAAAATGGATGTCTACGAAGTTGCCGAAAAAGTGCAGATGGTCAAATGGTCAAATCGTCATAACCCAACACACGTTCGATATTGGTCGAGGGAAAATTTGCATTTGTATTTTGACGTAAGAACACAGTATCCCCAAAAACTAAATGTTTGGGGAGGGGGGTATTATAGGGGAACACGTAATTGGGCTATTTTTTATTAAGGCAATTGCAATTTGAATGGTCCTAGATACTTGGATCTACTGCAGCAGCACATTATTCCAACTGCTGGCAGTTGTTAGGTGTAAGATTTGGTGAAACATGGTTTCAACAAGATGGTTGTTCCGCTCACAATGTTGGCCTTGTTAGGGAATATCTTGATAATGTATTTCCTAATCGGGTTATAAGTACACGGGGAACTATTTTATGGCCAGCTCAATCTCCCGATCTTGCTCCTAATGACTTCTATCTGTTTTTGAAGAAGCTTTTCAAATTATCACCCCTAACATGCTTGGAAACGTTAGAAGGGGTTTTTATAGTAGGCTCGGATATTGTCTAGCCGAGCAAGGAGGACTTTTCGAACATTTGCTTTAATTTTTTGTTGATCTTTTTGGTTTTTAGAATGTATTATTTTATTTTGAGAACTTGCTTTTATTTTGTTTCTCCTTATTATTTTCATTGTAACACGTCGTCACTGATAAATCTGAGCAGTTGACAATAAAACGCTCTTATTTATCAGTGACAAAAAATAAGAAAATTACGTTATAAAAATTTGCGTATTTATTGACCAAATTCCGGTTTCATTGACTACGCTCCACACAGCACCGTGGTTAGAGGCGTACTAAATACCAAAGGAAAGTCATGCAAGTGGTGATCGCAAGCCTGAGTATTGTTTGCTTCACTGATAGGCGTGCGGTGTCTCTGCATGTACGTACACTGGCAAATTAGACTTCTTCCGCCCTATGTTCGCAGTAGCTTGAAGCGGTCTGTATAAGCAATTTATTTAATAAGGTGTACAATTAACCGAGTGTCAGTATTAGTATAGATTCATAAAAACACATTTTACAGTTATTAGATGACCGAGGGTCATTAAATTGGGCTAGTAAAAAAGGCTCATTTATTTAGTCTTATTTGGAAATAAGGAAGTGGTTACAATTATTCATGCTACATTTGCAGGTTGATATTAGACCAAGGGTCCAAAGAACGATTTTGTAAGGGCCTAATTTTAGTTAATACTGCCTAAAATATAATAATTTGATTATCTAATTTATTTGAAGAAATACACACATTTTTGAGTCAGTAAAAATAAATATTAAGTCATTATAATATAACAAATTAATGATTTAGATTAAAAATGCTTGGATACCTTTTTAGTTAAATCAACCTCGTTTTGTTTTCTTATTCGATGTCTCCACATTACTTTTGATTTAATGCGTCGATAGAGTATGTTAACACTAATAAACAATTAAAATGTCGCGTTGCCTTGCAAGCTAATTATACTACTAAGGGTTCCAAAAAACTGCGAATGACTTTCACCACCCGAAATATAATACCGTAAAGTTGTAAATAGCTTGGCCTTTCCGATAAGTGCTCTGCTATAGAAAAGCTACTGATAAGATACTGTCATAAATCTTACATAAAAATTCGTAATTTTGCATATTATTAAGTTAGTCGCCGCTTCTTCGGCTATTCCGTTTAGCAGATATCACGTTAAGATCTTAGAAAGATCTAAATTTTTAGGGCTTAAAGGTAAATCTATATGCGGCAAGAAAAGACACAATTTCGGTGGTTTTTAGATAATTTGCATAAATCGCAATCGATAAAGCAGCCCGAATTTTCATTGCAGGAAATAAATAGTGACGCTTCTAAAACCGGTTGGGGTGTTTTTTGTAAAGGAAAAAGTTGCCACGGATATTGGGACAAAAATGAGAAAAATAAACACATTAATTATTTAGAATTGACTTTTTACGGCCTACAATCTTTTTGTAATCATTTAACTCGTCAAAGAATACTGTTAAGAATCGATAACAAAACAGCTATAGCTTGCATTAATCGCCGAGGATGTGTAAAATATGAGAAGTTAAATAACATTACTCAACAAATTTGAGAATGGTGCCAAAACAAAAATATTTTTATAATTGCGTCTTATATTTCATCTAAGGACAAGAGGCCGACTTTGAATCCAGGAAATTATCAGTGGAAACGGGGTACGAGGTGAATTCTAAAGTGTTTAGGATTCTTGTTAAAAAATTAGGGCCTCCCGAATATGCAAAAAATACATATCTTGCTTTCCGGATCCTCATTCAATATTGCTTTTCGTCCATTTTCTTTGATAACAAAAGTTCTAGAAAAAATTGTTGAAGAAAAATCTACGGGAATAGTTCCGGATTGGCCTACTCAGCCATGGAACCCCTTGTTTTTTTTTTAAGTTACTTATAGGTAGACCTTTGTGCTTTAGCCCTAGTGGAAAATTGTTACTTTCCACTTTTAGACAAAGCTATCCTCTACACAAAGAGATTGCCCTGGTGATAGGGAAATTATCCGGCAAGTTTTTTTTTATCGAGGAGAATTTCACCAGATTCCTGAAATAACGATTGCGTCAATTTCTGAAACTACATTAAAACAATATACCATTTGCTATAAAAAATTTTGCACATACTGTAAAGATAGGAATTTAAATGCTGTTTCATATAAATTAACAATTTTTTAAGTTTTTGAACAGAAGAACTGAAAAAGGGGCTATCTTATCCCTCTGTCAATATTTGTCATTCCGCACTTAATTTAATTTTCCATATCGGTTCAAATGATGAAAAATTATCAAGGGATTTTTAAAAGGATCCTATAATATAAAACCGCCACAACCTAGATATTCATACACATGGAACCCAGTACCTGTTTTAAAATATTTATCGTCATTGCACCCTTTAGATAAATTTAGTTTAGAAGAACTAACTTTTAAAATGGTTACCCTAATGGTTTTTTGCTACTGCCCACAGAGTCCAAACCCTAAGCAAAATTTCATTAAAAAAATTTAATAAAGTTTCCGGTAAAATCGACGTAACATTTTCTGAAAAGATAAAAACATCGAAAGCTAAAACCGGTACTTATTTTTCCATATTTTCAAAATAAACCTAATTTATGTGCAGCTTCAGCAAGACTTTTATATCCAAAAAACTTATTCACTGCGTGGACATTTTGAACAGCTTATTTTAACATATAAGAAACCTTTTCATCCAGCTTCTTCCCAGAGTATTAGCAGATGGATCAAGTGTATTTTGAAAAATAGTGGCATCAATGTTCAAAAGTTTAAAAGCAATAGTGTTCGACATGCCACTACTTCAGGCGCTTTAAGGCGCGGTCTTACTATAGATACAATTAAAAATACAGCTGGCTGGAGTCCCTCTTCGGAGGTGTTTTTTAAAATTTTATAATAGGCTAGTAGGTCCATCCAATGAAATATTTGCAAATACTATATTAGGTTCAGAATAATAACGAATTATTTGCCAATACCATATTAGGTTATAATAATAATTAGCTGTCTAGTTACGGTTTTTTTCTAATGATAATTTTATTTTGAAACAACAAGGATTCAAAATATATAAAAAATTTTATTTTAAAATTCTTGATTAATTATATATTTTTGTGTCTGGTGAATAATAATTTTTCGTATCAGTTAAGTACTTATAAAAAATTCGTTGAAACTCCTAAAAGTAAATCATGAAACTACATAATTATGAGTACATACATTTTATTAAATGGTACTAAAATTGCCTGATTCTTAAGGCTTTAAACAACTATAATGTTTTATCACGGCAGAAGACAAACGTAAGAGAATTTATTGATTAATCGAATACCATACTTACCTGTATGAAGATTAATCCTAATTCTCTGTAGTTTGTCTTCCGCCGTGATAACAACCCATCCCTCCCAATATCCCCTAAAATTTCGGCAATTTTGTAAGAAAACAGAATGAAATGCCTCGGTTTAGGTTTGGGGAAGCTAGATTAATGCTGATTTGGTTTTTTTGACTTTAAACACACACACAGTACTACAATGTTTTATCACGGCGGAAGACAAACTACAGAGAATTAGGATTAATCTTCATACAGGTAAGTATGGTATTCGATTAATCAATAAATTTTATTGTGTAATATTTCGAATTTGTTTCAATTCTTTTGGAATTTTGTTAAATAAAGTGCGGTCCCATGTATGCAAAAGAATCCTGATATCTCGCGGTGGGATGTTTAGGAACAGCCTTTATACATCAGTTGTATACTATTTTTATAATGGTATAAAATTTCCTATAATGGCTATAAAAAAAAATTATACCCATTAGTAAACAAGTTGTATCGTCCCAAATAGTATACAACTGGTGTATAAAGGCTAATATTATTATATTATTATACAATTGAGAACTCTTCATAATTTTATTGTGTCAAATAAGTTTGGAATTGGAATGGTTTGGGATTTTCCAGCCCCGATGCATATCTTTGGGTAATGCCAAATGGACAAAGGCCCATGAGTTTTATTTGTAAATTTTATAAGCTTCACTAGAATTCCGCTTTATTGCTGGCGGGGTTGGGATTTTTTCACATATTGCGCTTACCCTAAATCCTTGAAGTGACTCCTTGCATGTGTAGTCAATGTTTTTGATGGTGGTAATCAATGCTACAGACAATGAATTCTTGGCACCTTAAAAACAAAAAAATACAAAGGAGTTCTTGAAAGAAGTTCGTTTGATCTTGAAAAGTTTCAACCCCAGTGTGTTCTTTTTTTTTTGTTTTATCCATCTTTATACTCTTTAATATGTAGGGTCGGACAGTTTACAAAACTTTTTTACTTTGACTGTTTTTTTTTCAAATTTAAAATTTCAAAAGTACCTACTATAATAAAGTTTTGCTGCACGATGATTAATAGACACTTAAAGTTAATTTTCGGTTTTATCAGCATTCGTATCCTTATCTCTATCAAGTCGACCTATCGAGCAGGTGTACTTTTAAACTAATGGCGAATGCGTGACAGCTCCAGCTGATCAAATGCGTGAACACATCGTTTCGTATGCAGGGATGGTCGTAACGTTTCGAATTCCTTGTCGTACCTAACGAGGTAGGTAGAGATAAGGATACGAATGCTGAGAAAACTGAAAATTAACTTTAACGGTGGGATATACTGAAAGGGTTTAGCCTATTTTAGACAGGTGCTAAGTTTAAGTGAAATTGATTGTTTTAAGTATTTTATACCAACTACCTTGAGTTTTGGACATAGTTTGATTTATAAGAATAATTTTAATTATTTTTTTTAGTGAAGAATCATCTTAACACAACTTTTGATGGATTTAAGAAGAAAATTTCAATTTAAAAGGAGTGTTTTTTAAACTTAGGGGGGATCTAAATAGTAAACACTGTTGAGCAAATTAACATTGACGTTATTTTTCACTATTATCAAAACTTACCCTTGTTTATTGATTTTCGCGACAAAACCAGTTTGATATGTAATCATAAAATAAGGATTAGATTAACTTTGTATTCATTTAAAAGGGGTTTTTATTTATCGGAAGTATGAAACAACTTTACAAACACAAACCCATCGCAATCGCAAACCACAAATAAAAATATTTCACTAAAGGAGGTTATGTAAAGAAATGCGGCTAAAAACAGACCTGAATCCAACTGATGCGTTCACAAATAGTCATGTCGGCTCAATGAACTGGGCGGTGCCCGGTTCTCTGGTAGAAGTACCGATGAAAACTGAAGCTTTGAGACTTTTGAGTGTGATCTTTCAGTGGAAAGTTTTGTTTAATGATTAAGCTGTTAGATAAACTCAATGTTTTCATTTTAGTTTGTTGGATTTTTTTCATTGGAAACAGTTTTCGTGCATAATCAGTGACCTTCACTTATGTTTGTTTTGCCTCGTAGTGTTCCCATAAATATATTTTTTGTGCTGAAAACGGGTTCAAAATATGGCGTTTTTCTGGACAAAATTGGAGGTGTTTTATTGATTAACGAACATCTTGGTATATTAAATGAGGTAAATTAATTCTTGTAAAAACGGTTACATAGGGAAATTATAAACGAACTTATTAAACAAAAGATCATAAGATCTTGGGTGGAAATAACGAAAATTCAAACTTAGGTGAGCATCCCACAAGGAACACACAAAAGAGCAAAGCGAAAAGAGAAATGATTAAACGATGTTTCGCCCTGGGTAACCAGCACGGGCTCATCAGTAGTTTCACTGGTCACCCTTCACTATACATCATTAAACACCATCATACACTTTGATTTTTTGTTTTAACGAACTTATTACCAATTGCCACAAAATAATTCTTTCTGGGGGCTATAAATTTAAACCACCCCAAGAGGTGGTCTAAAAAATCACCAAGTTTATAACCTCAAACACAGATAATGACGCTATTTTGTGCCAAGTTTGTGTTAGTTTTAAGGCATTTTTTCCTAAAATTTGGTATATTTTGAGAAAAAAAGCAGTTTTTGAATGGTATTTTGCAATACTAATAAAAAATAATCAATAACTTTGTGTCTTTTCTGTATGGTTAAGTGTTTTTTGAAAATTGGTTTTAAAATTTAGTACCTCCCACAGTGTCTAATAACTTTCAGGCGTTAAATTTAATCAATCAAATTATTAAGAGTAAACAAAAAAAATTACTGGTGACTCATTTTTACCCTGAATTTTGGATAGAAATGAGATGGAGGGTGGGAAAATATGACACAATGAGCGGTTGTGCGGTTTTTAAATGCAAAAGGTCTGGGGTTTTATTAAAACGAGCCTATAGTAAGACAAACATTTGTTACAAAAACAAGAAAAACTAAAAAAATATTCTGAACTCATTTTGGAACATCTTTATCCTTTTCTAAACATTTTACACAAACGATTAGTTAAAAAAAAAGACTTAATGAAATCAAAGAAACTACTTTTTAGTCCACCATATGGACTATTACTAAGGTTCCAGAACACCTTAATCGACGAAAAAAAAATTGTCTGTGGGTCTGTCGGTCTGTATACACGATTACTCAAGAACGCCTTAATCGATTTTAACGAAATTGGTACAAAAATGTTGAGATCCTCTATCGGCTGACCATGAACTGATTAACTTTTGGGTAGGGTGGTGGGAGGTTGAAGGTGGGAAAAGGGGGATAAAGTAATTAAAAAAATTGTAACTTTGAAACAAAAGCGAGTATCGATATACGGTTTTCAGATTTAAGTTACCATAAAGATGGACTACAATTTTTTTTATAAGTTCCAAATTCGTGGGAGCTTTAGTTTCCGAGTTATTTGAAAAAAACGTTCAAATATATTTAAAAAATCATAACTTTAGAAGGAAAGCAGCTATTGATATGCCGTCCTCAGATTTTGGTTTTTGTAAATATTACCCAAAAATTTTGTTATAAGGTTCAACTCATTCAAAGCTACGGTTTTCGAGATGTTTTCATTTCCTTTTAACATAAAATAATTGATTGTAAGGTGGACTATCCGTACTTCTTAACATGTAGGGTGTTAAACTTTATAAAAAAAAGTTGTTTGTTATTATTTTGGAAAGTGCAATAATATAGTGTGTGTGTTGCCTTGTGATTTTTTTATATAATTTTTAGTTTGGCTTAAATTTTTGCCTCGTTTTTTTAATAACTATGGTACTTACCGGCAAACATAGCTCTATGCGGATACGTCTGAAGATCTTCCTCATCATTTTCGTCTGGATAGCCGTTTTCCATATTCCAGGAGGTGTTACTGTCGGGAACTTGATGGAAGTTTTCGTAGTGAATACTACAGATTAAATCAAAACGTGAATCATTTACTTTTTTATGCGGGCCTCTTAAAGCATTTTTATGTAAGAACAGTTTGAAAATTTTGTCCTACAAACACCACAAAAACCACTTTAGCGCATCCCTTCCAACCTAAAGAAATACTTAACCTTGGTTTTACCGAAAAATCTTATTTAAATACCTTGTGATGAAGTTTTTTTAAATGCCTTCACAAAAGTCTCAAAAACTTCTAAAAATTTAGAATATAGTTTTCCAAATTATTCATTTTTAAATTATTGACACGTGTTAACGAACCCTGTTATTCAGATTTTTACCATGTTATTGTTATACGAGTATAGTTCTATTAGAGTAGGGTAGAGCCCTACTGTGACATTATCATGAACCAGTGCAAAAATCGTCTTTTTTAAAGAAATTAAAAATTTGATTTTCAGAATTAGTACATTTTATCACTTAATTTTTTCTTCTAGGATTCATTCCTACGATGCAGAAGCTTTACCTGTAGGTACAATTTGAGCTTACTTCAAAAGTGAATATCTCAAAAACGAATCGATATATTTTCGTAACAGTCAAGATAAAGGAGTTAAAGTTTACCTCTCGTATGTGCTACAAAAATTGGGCCCTCGAATAAAAGACCCACTTGTCCGAGAATTCCTCGAATTCTAAATACGTGCTTGTGTTTCGTTTTCGTTGGAACACATTTTTGGAACGCTTATTTGACTCTGCGCAATAGCTAAACGTCATCCCGTTGTGGTAATTAACCACTACCACTGACTTAAGCTACGAATCCATTTCGTTGTAGTTGTGGTTATTTCTCTTATTAATTTTAGATAATTTTGGCACAATTAATTAGAAAAATAATAAAATATTAATAGGTTCCAACATATAAAACACTTATTTTGTAAAATAAAGCCCAATTTTGTATTTTTTCTCATCCATAAATTTTTTTACGAGTGACAGTTTCTAATATGTTCCATAAACTCTGCGTAAAATCGATGCCTGGTAGTGGTTGTTAAACACTATAGTCCAATTTTTTGATGAGCGTACTGACGTCATTTTTTTGGATCTCTATTTGATACATTGTTTTAGACAGCGACAATAAATATGTAACAAAAAGACATGTCGTTGATTGTTTTAACTGTTACTTCAAATTGACAACAACAAATTATTTGACATGCGAACTGTTGACAACAAAGAAATACGTTTCCAGAGGCAGAAATGACGTCAGTCCGCTCATCAAAAAATTCGACTATACCACAGCGGCTGTCAAAGTTGTCAAAATTTTAAGCGTTCCAAAATTTTTCAGCGTTAATGGGTTATACTTGTACTTCTAATTTTACTTACACAGTGTCCTGAAGAATGTCACTCCTATCTAAAATGTTAAAAGAATAACAAATGCCTTCATCTGTCATTATGGGAACAAACAAATCTTCACAGCGTCTCTTTTTGCCCATAAAAGTGCAATCCATCATAATATCACTGACTGACGAGTTCTGAAAGATAAAGGTATGTTTAAACCTGTTATTTTTTTGTTTTTTTTATATATTTTTTTTGTTTTATTTTTATTTTTTTTTTAATGAAAAAAAAATAAAAAGACAACAAATAAAAAGAAAAAACATTTTAAAAAAACTCTGGCGAATTCTGCCGCATCTATTAAAATCGAAAGAGCCGCGCGAGGACTAGTCATCGGGTGCAAGGGCCCCCTCCCCTTACGCGCAAGAGGTAATTTTTTTCAGTACCCTAAACTATTTACTCAGCGGCGTCAATTGGGGGAAGGGCAGGGGGTGTAATTGTTCCCCCCTGATTAACCGCAAACAAAAATCAAAATTTGGCTTTTACAAATAAAAACACGTTTTAAAAACACCTTTTAACTTAAGTACACCTATTACGGTTTACCGCATCGCCGTTACCCACTAAACCATTAAATTAGCAAAATCAATGAATAACGACCCAAGCAACAATTTTCTGACCAATGACCACATACTTCACCTAAATGGACGTTAATTTGGGTGTAGCAATTAGTGATCTTTCATATTACGACGAAATTCCGTTGCTTTAACGTTAGATAATACTGCAGTAACATTGTCACCGTCTACCCAACGTTTAGCCGACCTGTCACGCGTTGGTGCATTTTCTAGTAAACCAGTGACGTCGTGTGGACGTTATTATGAGACTCTAGTTACGTTCTGCCTACGTATCAACGTCTAAACAACTTTCACATTACGTGAACTTGCGACGTTTCTGGCCGGTCTTGCGTCGTTTTCCGGCCGGAGTTTTGACGAACTTAAGTGCCCTTTTCTTGTGACGAAGAAAACTTTCCAAAGGAACTAATGGCATTATATTCTCCTTCTCTGTCGCACTTATGTACGGCTCTATCTCTCTCTAGATTTTAAATAACTGGCTGAAGAGAGATTACATTATCCTAGAAGTATATGGGCGAAAGAGAAAGGCTGGTGCTATTTAAACAGTAATGTCTGATCGACAGCTTCTCTTCTTGCCGCTCACTAAAAATATTTTTTGCTTTTGCTTTCAAGAAGTAGGATCTTTGAAGTGTCCTGCCATATTTGAAAAAACTAAATTTTATTTCACAGTTCATCGACCATTTATTTAGAAAAATCGAATAAAAGTAAGGTTATGAGGACTGTCAACTGTCATCGGCGGAATTGTTGGAGCGGGTATCAGTCGCATGTTGGGTTGATAATAACCAACGGTCGTGGCAAGTGGTTCACTTGGGAATATTTGACGACTGTAGTCCATTTTTTGGGATTCTCATAATATTCGAAGTAGCCGCCATTGTTTATGTTTACTAAACACGGCAAAAAATAGTAAAAACAACATTGAATGGCATTTTGGAGACGTTTTATGTTCCGGGCGAGATAGGTGAATGGATCCTAAAAAGAGGGCTTTAGTAGCATCCATTTTTTTACATTAAAAAAAGCAATATCTTTTGTTTAAACATAAACAAATCAAGTTCCCGCGTGTTTTTTCATTCCTTTTCTAAGCATATTTGTCAGTAAACCGAATTGCGTTTTTAAATTTTGCTCCCATAGTGGCCATATAAATAAATAAGTGGTAATTATCAGATTATAATTTTTTGTTTGCCATTTTCTAAAGTATATAAAAATAAGTTCATTTTAGTAACCGAAAACCCCAAAGTTTGATATGGGCAACATTTT
Organism: Oxystoma pomonae; assembly: GCA_963921995.1. Taxonomy (NCBI): domain Eukaryota; kingdom Metazoa; phylum Arthropoda; class Insecta; order Coleoptera; family Brentidae; genus Oxystoma; species Oxystoma pomonae. The sequence goes on along the minus strand of OY998168.1, from coordinate 84,325,611 downwards.
GGGTAGTGAAACAGCACCAAAAAATCCATAACAAAGAGGGCGCTAGTGTAGGCATTTTGGGTCGTATTTTACGACGTAACAAGAACGATTACTATTCCGACACCAGTCACTGCACAACGACGTAAGGACTCAAAAATCATCCGCCATTTTGGTGTAAATCCGGGTCGGCATGTTGGGTAAAACGACGTCGCATCATAACTTCGGGTCGCATTTAACAACGTCGCTACGCCGTTAAATTGCTGCTTGGGGAGCTTTCCCTCAAAAAAGGTAATGGTAACCGTAGATGCGGATTTCGCACTTGTGGTGCTCATCAGTACGGTGCTAAGAATTAGGAGACAGCATCACAACCATCTGTCAAATTGCAGAATCGGCAGGTGTAACTTCAATTTGAAGGAAAATTAAGCGTCTCTACAGAGACAGATATAATTATCTTTACAGATATCCTAAGCTCTGGAGTTCGATTGCAGCTAGGTTATACTATTCGAATTTTGACAGTTACTGATTTACCAGAGGTGAGCAACTGGATTTGACAGTTGTTAGGAAAATATTTAAAAACAAATTGTGTGTTGGCAATGGATTGGTAACCCCTGACAATAAATAATTTTGTCACTGTAACATTTTTCATTAAGAAACGTCCGGTTCAAAAATGGAATGCTGTATCAAAAACTGTAAAAACACGTGCATCGACGAATTTGTATTGTTCCGTTGTCTAACGGAGAAAGAAAATCAGGAAAAGTGGAAAGAAAACATGCATTTACCAAGCTGGAAAATTAATAAAAATAGCCGAATTTGCCAGGTAAGCATGTACTTTGTCAATAAATAACACATTATGTTTCCGTGTTTTATTGTAAGAAAAAGAGTAATAAAAATATAGGTTAATAGGAATCTTTATATTTTACCTATTATTTCCATTTTCAATATCTACCGTGTATCACTGTTTGTTTTTGTTTTCTGTCAAATCTTGACATATTTTACAAATCAAAAAAAATCAATCTTTCAAAAACTGTCTGGGAAAATTCTAAAAAGAGACAACAAAACATCAGTCCATTTCATAAAATCCGTTTTACATGCAAATATGAAAAAAACTAGAAAGAGAGGAAAATATGAGTTGCCCACCTCTAGGTTGTACCAAATACTGTTATTTTCTCTGTGAATCGGACAGTCAAGCACGATCGGATCCGTATACGATTTTAAAATATGTTATAGACGGATAGACTCTAATAAAAAATCCAAGTTTCGATCTTGGGCGGGCGCCGCTCGTGCCGCCATCTTCGATTGTATGCGCAACCAACTCTTTTTTCAGCTTTATTATCCTAACAAGTGGTTATGCAAAAAAATGTTTAATGGCAAAGTTAAAGAGAATAAAGTTATATACATTTTATGTATTTACACATTTTTTGTATGTCTTACAGGTTAAAAGTTACACAGATAGAAATATCAAGTTTATAAAAAAAAACGTCAAAGTCCGAACAAAAACACACAGTATTTTGTCAAAATTTCAGTAAATACCCTGGGTAGCATATTTACACACTCTCCCATACGCAACTCCAGCGGCGTCCTAAAATCTGTGAGCCTGTGTGGCCAATAATTACGTTGAAAACGCTGACTGATTTGGACACCAATGTAATGTACACTATCGGCATCATAAAAGTGGTACGTGATAAACATAGGTATTTTTTAAATTGTATGGTTAACTACCGAATTCTATTTTGTGACAGACTGGTACTAAAATGTGAAAATATTGACATCAAAGATTGCTTTCAAAAATCAATTTTATATTACAATAATACGCTAACGCATAAAACAACTGTAACAAAAATTAAAAAACACAACTGTAACGAAAATTATAAAACAATAGAAACAAATTATTAGGTATATAAATTTTAATATCTAGTCATTGCGCCATTCAACTCAATTATACCGTTTAACCTTCTTGGTAGAGAATCAGCCAAAATTTAAAAAAGGTTTTCATTTTCACCAATCACTTCTTCATAAGCATTGACTAATAACTGGACCAAGTGATGTTGATTTCCCGATTAAAGCTTTCCAGCTTTCCTGAAATTAAACCCCAGATATTTTCCACAGGATTGGAGTCTGGGGTTTTCGCAGGCCAAGGAAGAACTTCAATATTTTGCTCCCGAAACCAAGTTTGGCTAATTCTGGCCGTATGAGCAGGGCAGTTGTCTTGTTGAAAAATAAACTGGTCTTGATAAAGTTCTGTGACGACTGGAAGCATGGTATTCTCTAAAATGTCCACGTAAAGCTGTGCTGTGAGTCTTCCATTGATTCGAAATAGAGCACCATGACCTCTGGCAGAAATCCAGCCCCACATATTTACCGAAAATCTCCCAGCGCGATCGTTGTTACCAGCAATATATCTTCCCTCATAGCGCGTTCTTGGTGGACGATACACCCAAATTTGTTTTCTGTCACTACAGGACTGGAAAACTTTTTCATCGGAAATATTACCTTTCGCCAAAACTCTGGTTCATTCGTAGGTTTATTTTTTTTTATCTTAAATTAGAGCCTTTCCTTACGCGATTTCGTGCGACTCTTACACATCCTGGAAATTGGGTTAATCTATTTGCCTGAGCAACAGATGCAAAAGAGTTTTCTTCCATAAAAGCGATAAGGTCATAATCTTGTTCATCAGTTGAAACTTTCAATAAACCAGTCCCTTGTTTTCTCTCTATTGTCTGATCTTCTTCCCATCGTTTTTTAATTTTTATAATCGTGGTTTTACTGCGTCCATAATGTCTAGCCACGTCCCTAATTGACCATCCTAGTTATAGTTTTGCAAGGAGTTGGGCTTTATCAAACAAAGAAATTTGTGGAGGCATTTTTTATTTATTTGTCAGACTGAAATACAGAATGACATACTTTGACAGTTTAAGAAAAGTACAATAATGGGTGACTTTGTTTGTAAAAATAGACCAAGGTATTACAACAAAAAGTATTGTGTACCACTTTTATGATGCCAATAGTGTACATTATGCGCGCGAAGGCTCTCCAAGTGTGCTTTTGCCTTAACAGTCTTTAACCTAGTTTTTCTCTACTTCTAGATTGAAGCACGTTTTTGTAATGCAAAACGTCGTAATGGAGGAAGAATATGGAAAAATATCAAGTTTCTTTTAAAGTGTGTGGAACAAGCGTGTAAGATTGTGTGGCTCTGGCTGGTAAACGAAAAAAAACAGAAAAAAAACCAAAAACAAAACAGCCGGAAAAAATAACTGTAATAATTTTTATCTTAGGGGTTTTTTCTGTAGGCCTAATCTACGATATGTTGATAGGTATATATTTGACAATCTCTTCTTGGCCTTTCGCTTCAAGAACTATTTTATTGAGCCATTCAGTTGCTTTGAATTTTGAGACGATGTATTAATGCAAGACTTTTCGTTCAGTATAAATCTCTGACCATCTTCATTATTAATTACTTAAATTTTGATTCTTTTTGAGGGTCCGGGACGATTTTTTTCTTTTTCTTGGGTTTCGTCTGGGAAGTCAACACCAAACAGCAGCTCGCCTTCGTCCTCGAGGTCGATATGAACTACAGTGCCGTTATAACATTTCCTACTATTACAAAAAGCACACATAATCGAACAATTTAATTTAGCTTTCCTACAGCTACATGCTTCTCCATACCCTTTCTTACAGTTGCAGGAAATAATTTTTAATAATGCTTCGGGGGATGGTTTATCTGTCATGGTCATGGAAAACAGACCATTTGCCTCTAATTTCCATCCTCACTCCCCTGCCACTGTTAAACTTGGTGATACGTTCGGAATGAATGGTATCGTGCGACGTTCTTTGTTGGAGGCATGCAAAGAAATTTCATCTTTGTGTTCATATAATTTTTTACCTTGTATTGAATGTTTTCCAGTACAGTAAACCGTTACGAAGATATAGTTAAAAAAAAGAAAACATATAATCCAAGATGGCGGCGTGAGCGGCGCCCCTCCCAAGGTCAAAAACTTTTGCAAGCCAAAAACCCCTGCTGCCTGGACTGTTCATATGCACTTAGGACTTATGAAAAATTTTGTGAAGGACATGGACAAAGAAGGCCATGCTTTTAGTTACTTAAAAGAAAAGTTTCCTAGAATCAGTGACTCTGAAATTAAAGGGGGAATATTTTTGGGTCCCCAGGGTGGGAAACTTTTCGGAGATGCGTAATTCGATTCCATGCTTCAAGGCAAGGAAAAAGAATGCATTTAAAATGGTTAGAACAAATTTTTTGAGAAACACTGGAGCACACTTGCCCAAGTTCTTGTCTGTTACCAAAACCTAGGATGTAACAGGTCATTAAAAATTAATTTCTTGGATTCTCATCTTGATTACTTTCCGAAAATTGTGGTGCTGAAAGTGACGAGCACGATGAGAGGTTCCACTAAGATATTTTAAACATGGAAAGAAGGTATCAGGAAAAATGGAACTGTGATATGTTAGCCGCCCACTAAGCAAAGTCTGTTACATTACAGGTTTTCAACGCTGAAAAAATGTAGAATGGATGTAACTTTGTATACGTTAGGAAAAATGTTTAAAAAAAGTAAAATGTAAGTTCAAAATTAACATTCTATGTGAAAGTATCGCTGATACACGAAAGAAGCGCTAATTTTAAATTAATATTTAACTTGGATTTAACAACAAATGTAAACGAGAAAGCAACTGAAAAATAACACTATTTCAAGTTTAATAAATGTCAGTGTTGAAACAAATTTGCTTCTTTCCAGTTTATTAAATGTCAAATTTAAAACAAATTTTTTTCTTTATTTTGAAATGATACAATACACCATTGTAAGTGTAATAAACATCAAAGTTGAAAGAAATTTATTTCATTAATGATGGCGTGAAAGCAGCAGTATTGTGAGCTCAATTAATGTGAACTTTAAAACAAACTTGGTTGTTTATTGGAAAATGACCAAATACAATTGTAAGTTTTATGTAAAAATTACAAAATTAATGAAACTTTAAACCCAAATATGGCAAAAAGTTTTGAAAAAATAAATCTTGCAATTTTTTTGATAACTTCCCACAAAAAGGAAAATAAATATAAATTTAAGGATATGTAGGATATGATTTTTTTTACGGTCCGACGAAATTATATATAGTCCAATTTTTTGATGAGCGGACTGACGTCATTTTTGCCTCTGAAAACGTATGTCTTTATTGTCAATAGTTCGCATGTCAAATAATTTGTTGTTGTCATTTTGAAGTAACAGTTGAAACAATCAACGACATGACTTTTTTTACATATTTATTGTCGCTGTCCAAAACGATGTATCAAATAGAGATCCAAAAAAATGACGTCCGTCAGTCCGCTCATGAAAAAATTGGACTGTATATACCTAGGTAGGTATTTTTAGTTTTGTTTTAATTTTGGCAAATTATGATTCGATCAAATTATTGTGATTCAATATTTGTATATACATTTTTTTATTGCAACTGAAACCTTTTTACAGTTATTTATTTATTAAAAACAATTAATTAAACTGATAATAAAAAAAGCAATTTCTTATTATATATCTTACATCCTTAATAATTATTAAAACTTTTTGTTAATAGAGTTGAAATAGCCATGCAATAGGTAAGATGTATTCAATTGTTTTCGGTTCTAATAGAGTGTATTATTGCAACTACCTAAGCAAAATAAAGATTTAAAATAAAACAATTATTTAGCTTAGCAAAATCACTAACTAAATTCCGCCATGTTTTTTTTTAATTTGAATGAAAATTCAACAACAACGCTATCAAGGACTCCAAAACCCTTAAAAAAGATATATCGGCGTATACATTACAAAATCTGTACTGTTCCAAAACTGACGTGCAAGGTTTTGCCATACGGAGTTACTATAGCAGCCGACTGTTAAAAAAGCATGAGAAGGAAAAAATTATTTTATGGAAAACGTAATAAAATCTGGCAAAGTGTAGAGTACAGAGTAAAATGTAAAGGTGTGTAGGAATAATAGCATTTTTGTCAATTTTTTTAAACTAAGTTTTTTTGAGTTATCTCTAAGATTGTAGGAACCCTAGCTGTGTTTTAAACGCTTAATTTAAAAGTGTACTTAGTTTTTCCCAAGTGCCAAGATTTACTTAGAAATGGTTAAACAAAACAGAGAATTGTTGCTGAGTTTACTATTTGATAAATTTAAAATTTTTTACTTTTTCGGAAAAACTTAAATCACACTTAATTTAATTTGTTATCTAATTATTTATTTTGATAAATATTAGTCAGTAGGAATTTAACAACTCCAAAAATTTTTTTTAATTTTTTCGATTTTTTCCCTAATTTTATTTTTTGAACTTAATTTAAAGCAAGCAATTTATATTAACAAAAACCTTTTAATAGCTGTCAAAATAAGTTTTGATGGCAACTGTAATGTTGAGAACATCTTCTTGACATCCAGTAAGGGCACATCTTCATTAAATACTAAGAACACTTAACCATAAATAACTGTCCTGAACAACTTGCATGTAAAGAGCCATCACAACCTCGGATGGGCTACGAAAGAAAAAGAGGTGAATGATTGTCATTCACCAAATGCCGCAAGTCTGCTCCAGGCTTAAGATAATCGGAAATAAACTTACCGCTTGTAGAAAGGCAAAGAAAGCCTTATCATTAAACACTTTTGTCTTGTTTTTATAAAGTTCTTCGAGAAAATAATCTCTCACGTCGAAATCTTCAGTGTCGCAAATCATTGACATGTAAAAGGCCTTTTCTATCCTGAAAAAGTTACAAATACATTTAGATGAGGTAAGGTCTAAACATGATTTTGTACGGTGTACTTACTCCTCTTCAGTTAAATTTTGCCCCATATGCCACACTTTTTGAATAATCAATGAATGATTGTAATTGTCTTGCACTGTTTTGGCCTAAAAAAATAAATAGTATGACAGGCTTCTCAGTCTCATATTTTGCTAATTAAGCACCACTCCACCTTCATCCCGCGGGTGGGTTAGGGGATATTTATAGCATAAAGTAATTAACTAATTACTTTATGTTTATATATGGTATCTCATAGTTACATGGGTGGTAAAAAATTATAAAGGAATTTACTTTGATCAATTCTACCAACCAAAATCTGGATTGAAATATTTTTTTTTAATAATCAGTTTATTCCTCTTAAAACTTACATCTATATAAATTACGATAATTAGAAAAAAGTGGAAACTTTCCTCTTATAATAGAAATTAGGCGATCGGTAAGGGTATTCTCTATCTTAAGTATGTAACCTTAATTAGCTAAAAACCTGCTTTTGGTGGTCCTATCCCAATCCCTTTTAGAGTGCTGCGGGGCAAGTTTTATTTTTTAGTCCACCGTACCAATATGGTATGGGGGACTTTGTGAAGGGGCATGTGTAAGTCTGTGGGATTTTGAATGAAGAAGTTTTTTGACTATGTGGGATTGATAGCTCTTTAGTCACGTAATCGAGTGTGAACGGATGTTTTGTTCGCATCCATGTAGTAGGGGTTGATATGACGTCATCTTTCAAGATGGCGGCAAAAAAATCATAAAATATTCAACTTTCGCAATCGAAGGATGATTATACTTGGTTCTTTATAAGTCGAGAACGAGAATTCCAAAAAATTTAATTTCAAGGTCATCCGACCTTAAATGATTTTGAAAATAGCAAAAAAACAACATTTTTACCATTTTCTCTTTAAAAAATCTTAATAATTCGAGGTTTTGTCAGTCCAACTTCAAATCTACCTTAAAATATTAGCCGTGTATGTCAAATTCGATCCTTAGAGTTTGATGCAGTTTGAAGCTGACCTTGGAAAATGCACCAGTAAAATTAACATATTGCAAAAATAACATACTAAAGGACGCTATTCATCAAATATTAAAGAAAAGAGGACCAAATTTGGTAAGAAAGATAAGAAGATCCAGTCCAATAATACTGTTAAAATAAATTTGGTTTAGCTATGGCGGCTGATAAATCAAAATGGCGACCTATAACCACATTTTATTTTATCCAAATTCGTAAAAAAGCAAAAACGACAAGGTGGCCATTAATTCTTGTTGACTTATCGCCGCTTGCTATGAAAAAAAAGTTTAGTTAATGCATGACCGTGATTGACCTTGAAAATAACATGTACAAGTGGAAAACCAGCTTTTTGTGATCTTTTTCCAATTTACCACTACGCAAAAACTTTAAGCGCCGCACCTTACCATTTTTCTTGAAATGGTAGGGAGGTTTAAAATGAAGTGCTTGTTTATGGCTAAGATGTTAATTTCATCTCCGACGCTTAAAGTTGGTTTTTGACTTATACATGGTATTTTCAAAGTCAATCAAGGTCATGCGTCAATTAAACTTTTTTTCATAGTAAGCGGCGACAATTCAACAAGAATTGATGGCCAACTTGTCGTTTTTGCTTTTTTTACGAAATTGGATAAAATAAAATGTGGTTATAGGTCGCCATTTTGATTTATCAGCCGCCATAGCTAAACCAAATTTATTTTAACAGTATTATTGGACTGGATCTTCTTATCTTTCTTACCAAATTTGGTTCTCTTCGCTTTAATAGTTCATGAATAGCGCCTTTTAGTATATTATTTTTGCAATAAATTATTTTTACTAGGGTATTTTTCAAAATCATGAAGCTTTAAACTGCATCAAGCTCTAAGGATCAAATTTGGCATATATGCCTAATAGTTTAGGGTGCATTTGAAGTCGGACTGATTGTGTGACTAAAGAGCTATCAATCACACATAATCACAAAACTCCTTCATTCAAAATCCCACGGGATAGAAATTATCGACATATGCCCCTACACTAACTATTAAAATCGTAAAATTTTGATTTTTCCTAATTTTATCAAAAATGAGTTACTAAGGTTCCATAACCTTAATCCTGTCTTTATATACGATAACTCAAGAACGCCTTAAGCGATTTTAACGAAATTTGGTGAAAAAATCCTCTATTGGCTGACAATAAGCTCATTAACTTTTGGGTAGGGCGGTGGGGGGTTGAAGGGGGGAAAAGATGGATAAAATATTTTAAAAAATTGTAACTTTTGAACAAAAGCAAGCAGCGATATACGGTTTTCAGATTTACATTTCCGTGAATATGTACTACAAATTTTGTTATAAAGTCCAAATTCGTGGGAGCTTTAGTTTCCGAGTTATTTGAAAAAACGTTAAAATGTATAAAAAAAATCATAACTTTAGAAGTAAAGCAGCTATTGATATGCGGTTTTCAGATTTTGGTTTTCGTAAATATTACCCAAAAATTTTGTTATAAGGTTCAAATCTTTCAAAGCTACAGTTTTTAAGATATTTTCATTTTCTTTCAACATAAAAAAATTGATTGTATGGTGGACTATCCGTGCTTTCTAGCATCATTTTTTTTGGGAGGTGATAATCAGGTATTTTGTTCTTAATAATTGAAAAGTTCCTTTGGACGCGTAGCAACTATTTTTAACCAAATTTCACCAACTGTTTTACAGTACAATAATCCCAAAAAATGTTGACTTTTTTCGACAACTTTCAATCAAATTTTTGAGGATTCTTGTAATGCCAACTTAGCAAACAGTTACTAAAATTTGGTAAGCAGTAGCATACCGCTAGCGATCCAAAGGGGGGGGGGGGGTTCGTATGAATAACTTATAAAAAAAATTTAGTGAATATTTTTTTTACAAGTTTCTTACAGGCGGATACAGCCGATTTTAAAGGGGGGGAGGGTATGTTGTAGGTTATTTAAATTAAACTAAATTTTTGCTAAAATGATGTAATAAATGCGCCTGACAAAATTATTTTGACATTAAAATAAAATTGTAAGAAATTGTTTGCAGTTTAAGCAGAACATTATTATATAAATATTTAAAAAAAACTGGTTTGGGTTAGCTGCCAAGAGGGGGGTGTTTTAACCCCTACCTCCCCCCCCGAGCAGTATGCGCCTCAGAATTTTTTTCTGAGGCCCCTCCGCAAGATCTTTTAGGGTGTCCGCCTGTTCTACTCGATATTTTTTTTTAACAACAAGAAAATTAACGCATTAATACGGACGCAATCTTTAATAGCAACCCTGATATTTTAGCCTATATTTTACTATTACAAATATTTATAAAATATAATAAAACTAACTATAAAGAATACCAACAAACTAATGTCTCATGTATCCTCTGTTGGTAAGAAAAGGTTTAAAATACTTTTACGCGAACAATTGACAATATTTTAGGCGAACGTTTTGGGACAAAAACGCCCTAGAAAAGATGGGTAACACTTTTAAGCGAACCAAAATGTCCGCCCCGAATATTGCCAATTCTATGATTTATAAACAGTTAAAAAGACCAACAATAAAATAATACCTCTGGACAAATAGTTACAGCTGGAAATGGTATGGTGTAAATTTGTGTTTCGCTGGTGGCAAAACTGACAATGACAGGGCTACGGTCCCATTTATAATAGACCTCTCTAATAAGCCATATGCAAACTCCAAATGTGATGCTGAATACCACAAACCACCAGAATCTAAAAAATGTCCTAATATTTAAATGTCTTAATAGGAAGTTAGTTGTAAGAGTAACGCAAACGTGGAATATAGCGCAATAGTAGACAGTTAAAGTAAGTATTTCAACGCATCGGTATCGGTATACCTAACGCGTTCGAAAGAAAGTCAAAATACGCCACATTTTTGACTTGCTCATGCCATGTTTCGGACGATGCCTGCCTTCTTTGTGTCGTCCTTTTGCATATTCCTCGAAAGGTCATGATTTGTTAAAAAATTTGACCTAGTTGGAGTTGAGTCGGATATCGACTCACGATCGGAAGTATTCATGATGCGTTCGGCAGCGGATAGCCGACGAGCGGCCATGCTCCGGGTCTCTACTCCCCGAGCATGCATATCTAAAAATTTGGAACACCCTGGCCAAAAGCTAAGAGGTCCCAAAAAAGTATCCACCTTCCCGCCGACCTTCAGTCAGGCGCCTCAATCAAATAAACTCAAACAGTGCACGTGACACACTACTGTGGCTGCTGCCTGAATTAATGATGATTTGAATTGACTTGAAAATATGGCCAAGGTGTTTGCACTTGGGGCACCTATACACATAAAAAAGGAGATGGCCCAAGCGACTTCCACCCGACTAAATCTAAACTACTTAAAAGCAGTTCTTCGCAAACAGTTGCGGAATAAAAGGCCACTAGGCAAAACACAGAATAGTTCGAAACAACTAAAGGTCCTTAAATCAGTTCGAAGGAGATTAATCCACTGGAGTACGAGATCACTTCGGAGGAAATAATACAACCGTGAATAGTTTTCCCCGAGCGCTGTAAGGGTGTACTAAAGTGTGTTGGGGAGAAAGTTATGGTTTGATTCTTTCCGAATTCTTTTCCCGCTGTTTCGAGACGGATTCTCACACCCGAGCAAAAGTTTAATTACGGCACTAGAAAAAATTCTCGCCCTGTGTAAATAGGGGGAATTTAGTCTTTTTACGTATACTACCAGATACCGGAAACCATAAATCGTCGTGGGCCGGTTATCTGTGCTGTCCCTGCAAGCTGCTAGGGATGGACGGCGGATGTGTCGTCAGATGCTGATGAGCGTCGAAGATTCTAGCGTGCTGGATGAGGCAGGATGGCGGCCAATGTGACGTCCCAAATGGCACTGGGAGTCTCAGCTAAGATCGCTGCACCAGACTACTGCTAGAAGAATCTTGAAGTTCCAGATAGTTTGAAGATATCAAAACTGCAGGACATCGGCTCATGATTTTCCAATGAACCACAAACATATTTATAATCTTTTTCACCCCTAAGACCATATCAAAATTTTGGGTCGACCCCCAAATTTTCTTCTGACCAATCACGTGGTGGAGCGCAGTCAAAGCCGCACTGTGTAAAACTTTAAACCATGAAAAATCCAAAAGTACTTGTAAATGTTCTAATCTAAAAGCACTTATAGTCTCTAGTACCCCTAAGCCTACTGTATACCAAATTTCACTCAATTCGGTTCAAAAACAAAAAAGTAGATTTGGAGAATTGAAATCTAAAAAATATTGCCTAGGCCCTAGCTCCCTTACTATGATCTAAAACAAGACATGTGATATATCAAAATTCGTGTCACAAGGATGCGCAACTTGTGGCTATAATGGATTTTTGAAAAAGACTTTGTTTTAAAAGTTATTTAAAAATTTCATTTTTTTCAAATCTAAAACTCTTAATCGGCAACAACTCCGTTGTCAAGCGTCGTTCCGAAAACCTAATCACACCAAAATGTGAGGCTCGGCAAGACGCTTATTTTGACAGACGCCAACCTTCACCACTTCGTATAGTCCCGGAGTTATTTGCGCTTTATTGGAAAAATTATACAAAACATGATGTTTCAAACTTATGCCAATCGGTTAATACTTATACAAACCACTAAAACACCCCCGGAGAGCAAGAGCCCGGGATACAGGGTGACCACAGAATAAACCCAGATGCTAAAACACCCATTTATAGGTTTAAAAAAATGATTAGAAAAAGGCGATCCTACGACATTTGATGGGTGTTGTTGTAGAATCCAGGTTATCCGGTCGCCCCTATTGGTCAGATTTGGATTTAGCTGTTCGGCCAATGACAGCGCGACCGAGGTAACAAAAATGGGCGCAGCCAAGCCTCAGGGACCAGACCAGCGGGTCCCTCATCCGAAGAAGCTTTGGAAGAAGAGTTTTGCTGCCAGCAGGGAACGCCGAACTGAGTAAGCCGGAACTGTTGGCAGGCCGTTTTTACTGGAAGGTGCTGTCCATTGCACTCACGGGCAGCCATGGCTCCTTCATTGCACTACCGAAGGAGGGTGGAGGTGGGAAATCTTTAAGAAAGGATTCTGAACATCAGCGCGGTGCCAGTAGTTTTAACTTCTGGAGTTCGTAGTTTTTGTCAAAATTACGACATGGCATCCCTGGTGGGGATCTTTCGATGACTTTTCGAGGGGGAGGGTTAGTATTCCTCCCGGATCCCTACACCGCGCGAGGTTTTCCACCGAAACCGAGATGGTGCTTCGTTATGGTTCTAGATCGGGTGAAATGGCATTCAGTCAATGCACGCCGTAGGGATTGGAATGTTACGTAGCCGTTTGGATGTCTCTACGACGAAAAGGATTTTGCAGATGTGGTTTTGGGATGAGAATGGGAGTGTCGAGCCATACGAGGGACCAAAGATGGATTCTACTCATGGTTTCTAGAACGGGCCACTACGCGGTGCTTCGCTTGTCCCGTTCTTCCAGGGTGCCGTGTTGTAGAACCCAGGTTATCCGGTCGCCCCTATTGGTCAGATTTGGATTTAGCTGTTCGGCCAATGACAGCCCGACCGAGGTAATAAAAACGGGCGCAGCCAAGCCTCAGGGACCAGACCAGCGGGTCCCTATATTCTCTAAATACCAATAAGGAGTTTGATTTTAGTATTCTTTTACTATGCGTCCCGCATGCCGTGCGGGCATGGATTTACCCTGTGTATTTCATGCACGTGGTAGAGAAAAAATTGTTCCCGCAAGCATTTTTTTTAAATTAATTAAAATAAAATTTAAATAACTATTTTACGCAAGTAGGAAAAATTTTGTACCTGACACGTGTGGAAAGTATCTTTTCCGCACTAGTTACGTAAATAACTATTTTCTACGAACGTGCAGAAAGTGTAACTTTTACACACAGCGTGCGTGAAAAAATTTTTTCACGTACAAAATCTACTTACGAAAATTACGGCTTGTCCGAATTCCGCTGGTGCGTGCGGAAAATAATCATTTTCCGCACGCATCATCAATAATTATTACGCCCGCATTTGAGGTACTTATTAATAGTCTGTTCCTACTGAAATTTTGGTGGTGAAACTCACAAAAGGGGTCTGTTTTGTTTTAACGGAAACAACCTGTAAAAATAGCATTTAATGCAATATGTACGTACCCACCTTTCAAAATAAGTCCTTTTCTCGCCAAAATAACGGAATCCGTGAATGCTGCTACAAACACAATATTCCCGGAAATAATTTCTTATCTTCTTCCAGGTGCCCATTTCGGGGAGTTCTTCACTTTGGTTATCTGAGTGCTCAGGCACACCCATTTTAAATATTATTTTGTGTCGATCACTGAAAATTTTTGGTCTAATTCTCGCACTACTTAGCTAACAAATGCGTGATAAAACACGAAAATTGTATAAAAAGGGGTGTGACTACACATACACATTATTCAAATACTCCCTTTACTATAGCAGAATTCAATTCAATTTAGTTAGATGTGGTGATAAATACCTGTTAGATCCGGAGTTTAGCAGGTATAGTAGGGGAGCTTTGGGTCGTATTCGAATTTTTAAAAAGAAGATTTTCACTAGTAATACCACTTGAGGTTAAATAATTTCCGGAAATTTTTACGAGCTCATGAATATTTTGAAAATTATCCCGAGTCAAATACGAGAGATAATTTTCTAAAAATATTACACGTTATCGATTTTATCCTTCAACATAATTGAATTGAATTACCCCAAAGTTTAAAAAAATTGGTATATTAGCAAATCCAAAAAATGAACCCTCTGTTTCGGCCTTCCCTTTTCTATATTTTTTTTATACACGACGTTTCGATTAGTACAATCTCTGATCGTCTTCAGATGCAAACTACAATCTATTCCTAAGCCCCCAAGGCTACGTACTTATATTCTATGGGAAATCACTGAACCGTGAACTTTAAGAAGTTGGCGCCGCCCAAGGAGGTGCTTCTAAATATTTGTAATTTCAACACTTGGTTTACTGAAAATACCCTGATTCTGCCCAATAAAGGCAGCTTTAAGGAATTTTTCGTTTCCTTCAGTGTGACTCCTTGTGCAAAGCCTTTGCTTCTGTCCACTTCATTCGGTGTTGTTTTGACCATGCATGTCCGGCGATTCCTGATTTCTTTGTTTCACCTCTTTGGGTATTCGTCTGATGTTCGTTAAGCCTAACAGATAGTGGTCTTTTTGTTTCGCCTATGTATGATTTACAACACTCACGAGGAACATGGTAAATTCATTCCTTATTTTGTTTGTTCTCCGGTTTTGTTTGACTAAGAAGGCTTCGAATTGTATTATTAGATTTAAAAGCTGTTTTAATATTAAAGTTGTTCGCTACTCATCTTTTTTTTGGTCTTATAATCTCTGTCCTGTTTGCTAAAATTTAGAAATAGTATCTGTCATAAGTTTAAGGCTGTAACCATTCTGCTGCAGATTATTTTTAAGGTTTCTTATATATTTCGATTTCCAAGTCATTATTCCTCAGTTGTTTGTACTAGAATGATTTGAACCTTGATTTAAATATTGTCCTGTGTGAGTGGGTTTACGATAGACTATTGTTCTGATGTCGCTTTCTACTCGTTTGACAAGTATATCAAGAAAAGGAATTTGACAATTTTGCTCCAACTCTATTGCGAATATAATGGTGGTTCTTATGTTATTAAGGTGGTGAAGCCATTATGAAAGGTGTTGGTCATTCCCGGTCCAGACAATAAACATATCATCAAGATATCTTAGCCCGAGCTTAGGTTTATATGTTGCGGTATCAACGGCGTGTGATGTGCACAATAAGCCAGTAGCTAAGTTCGGTATATAGATCCGATCAATCAGACTGCTCCAAATCGTTGGGCAATTCGTAGCGGAGGTAGGGGAGGTAAATCTGGCGCGTTTGTTTAATGAATCCAGATCAATCGGAGCTAGATCGCTCTGCTCTGAATTTTAGATGGATTTTCCAGATTAATTTAAACTTTTAGGGTTATGTTTTTATTTATTTTTAGTTTGGTGTTGGAACTTTTTTGGATTTTAAGAAAAAGTAAGCTTCAGTCAGACATAATATAGATTGAAGACGATTGCGCCATCGGCAACGACTGGCGCGAACTTTTTGAATCGAAAGCTGAGGGGTGATTTATAAACTGGAGTTGAGTTGAGTGGCACATTCTGAAATGTTCTTTAAATTGCCTGTCTCTTAATCGTGGAGCTTTTCCTCCAGCAAAGTCAAAGAGCTATTACAGTCTTCTGAACAGTTAACCTTGTTATCATTGCTATACAAACACAAAAAATGAGTCAACAGGAGGAGAATGAAAATATGTAAGTATTGTTTATAATTTTTGGATTTGAGAGCTTTTTTGGTATAAAAGCTACATGCAGTCTAGAGTTGCTGCAACGTAAAAAGTCCAGTTATATTAAAGTTTTAATGCATAATGCCTAATGCTTTTTTGATTTCTATTTTTCTTTAAAAAGTAGAGAGAGAAGACAAAATTGTCCGTTGGGCATTAGCCATTAAAACTTGAGTAAATAGGCCTTAAGCCATAAGACATAAGCAGTAAGAACTAAAAAGCATTAATTTTTTGCTTACTTCTGTGAACTATAATCATCAACATTGATAAGTAATAGTTCATTTTCCTTGCGTCTTATGGTGTAGCAACTCTAGACTGCAGCTTAACCTAAAAAGTCAGTCAAGGTAAAATTTAGGACAAGAAGAAAGTTGTAATTTTCTCTTGCTAAAATACAGTTCTTTGGGGTAAATTGTTGTTTCACTAACTCTACACCCAACCAAACAAGTACTATTGTTTTCTTACTATTGTATTATTGTTTTTTTACAGTTTCAAACAAAAAAACTTCCCAAAACGTCATAAGAAAAATGATAGGCAAGGTATTCAAGGAACAACTTGCATATTGCCACCACAGTGTAGCTACACGGGACCAAAGAATAGCTTGAAGCACATCAGGATTTCTACAAGTTGGTTTATTAATTGGAGGTAAATAATATATTTTTCATTACTCAAAGTCTTCTGTAAAAATACAAGTTGTGTTTATTTTGTAGTAGAAATGATCCTAAAACTAGTGGCTTAATTGATTTTTTGATATAACTTTTTATAACTGAGAATTTTAATAAATAAATAAATATAATTAATATTAAGTTTAATCAATAAAACAGATATTACATAACTCAGTAAAATTTGATATTATACAATACATACACTTATTCTTTTTTTAAATACAGAACTTACAATTAAAATTGCAAGAGCTAACCTACAACATTAAAAATAAAATTGCAAAGGATAACCCACAATATTAAAAAAGTTGAGTATAAACATATCTGGACACTAGAGCTACAGCTTAATTAAATGAAAGTTAATTAAAAAAACCCACCAAAGTCACACAAAGTTTTCCGTTCCACAGACCTAATAACATTTTCTGCAAAAATGACTATGCAGTAAACGTAAAGTTTGTATCTTTTAACTACCTATACTTATGAACCTAGTATAGTATAGTATATAGATAGAAAAAATTGTCTGCCCCTCTCCTACTATTTTAAAAAATTGAATAGGTGCACACGGAGTTCTTTCTAGGCCTTTTTATGTAAAATAAATTCTTGAGTCTCTATAGTTTTATCAGAATAATGTTCATCATAACTAAGAACAATAAAAAATATGTGCCATATTTTGTGAAACTGATTCTTAATCAAAAATGTAATTTGTAAAATCCTTTTTTTTGCCTTGTTTCAGATATAGCTTGATCACGATTCAGCCTGCAGCAGAGTGATGAGTTCTGGAAAACTGCAATGGACCTTTCTAGTGTGTTTGTTAAATGATATTTTTTCTACACCAAATCAAAGTGCCTGTACTAATTTTAAAAAATAAAAAAATTATATAAATTTCTGTTCCTTATTATTGCAAATTGGACCGCAGTGTTAAACTTGGTTTGACTTGTGAAAGCACTTGTGTAATACTTACCAATAAAGAAACTAAACTAAACTTTCAATTTAATTGTAGTTTAGAATGGGCTTTCATAATAAACTAATGTATCACATTCTAAACATCAATTAAATTTAAACTAGGTTTAACATTGCGGTGCAATATGCAATGAATATTTGTATAAATCACTACATTTAATCCACATGGCAGCTTATGGCTAGCCTATGATACAAAAGTGGTAAAATTTGAATGACAGAAAGCGGTAATCCTCTGTGGCTGATGTATGGAATGAAGGCAGCACGTCCCTGCCCCAGGAAGCTCCATACTTCAAGTGGGTATCCGACTCGCGGTCGCCTGGAGGCAGAAGGGTCATAACGTTAAGCGCCCAGCTTCGGAGGGTACCCTCGGCCCGAATCCGTCACTTCGCAAAGTCTTCAGTTTGCCGATTTCGGCCCATGGGGATTTGGTTTATTGGGTAATCTTCAAACATTATTTGTTGTCCGTGCACTACAGCACAAATAGCCTCTAAAACCATGTTATTCATGCTACCTTTCAGGCTCAAAAACCCAGCAACCGACAAAAAAATAAAAACATTTAAAAAAAAACTTAGGTTAGAAAGTTTAAATCTGAACCCATTATTTGTTGTCCGTGCACTACAGCACAAATAGCCTCTAAAACCATGTTATTCATGGTACCTTTCAGGCTCAAAAACCCAGCAACCGACAAAAAAAAAAACATTTAAAAAAAAAACTTAGGTGTATGCGACTTGCTCGGATTAATCGACGATCAGCTGATCAAAAATCCGTCTGATCTGCGATCTATATACCGAACTTAGCTAGTAATGGCTGCAGTGCAGTGACTGTGGCTTGCCACCTGGCAGGTTGGAGTCACAATCCAGGGGTTTTAGTCGGTAGGAATCCGACACTACCCGGGCTCTCCTGGTAGAGGAGAAATGACTCTGGCAGGAAAGTAGTTCGGGCGTCTTATGCAAGATTTCCCCTTCATACCTTTGAAAAAAAAACGGCGTGTGATTCGAAACACTTCATGTAAATATTGGCCACCACTGGCAAAAGCGATGAACCCATTGGCAGACCGTCATCCTGACCATAAAACCTATCTTTCACCTGAAAGTAGGAGTTATACAAACAGCACTCCAGCAATTCCATCACTCCCTCCAGCGAGCGGCAGCCTGATGGTACGTTTATAAAGGGATTCGTCATCAACCAGTCTCTATCTAATAATGTGTAGCGATTCCTTGATCGGGACAGTGGTGTATAGACTTTCGACATCAAAACTGACAAATATATCCTCAGGTCAGGTTAGATTTTCTACAAATGAATTGGTCTCGCCTGCAAGAGGTTGAATAATTTTCAAAAGAAATTTAGATAGATTGCTTGTTGGAGAATTTCTGGAAGGTAATTGCACCTTTGTCAATTTTGGGAAGTCCGAATAGCTGAAGACCAGCAATCTGTCTAAATTCCTTTTGAAAATTATTCAACCTCTTGCAGGCAAGACCCTTAAGTTTGTAGAAAATTACAACCAATTTGTTAATATTCTTAAATCTTTTGTTTTAGGACTCGACGATATATTTGTCAGTTTTGATGTCGAAAGTCTATACACCAATGTCCCGATATTATTAGATAGAGAATGGTTGATGACGAATCCCTTTATGGACGTACTAGCCTGCCGCTGGACAGAGTGATGGAGTTGTTAGAGTGCTGTCTACATAACTCTTACTTTCAGGTTTTGTGCTCAGGATGACTGTCTGCCAATGGGTTTATCGCTTACGCCGGTGGTGGCCAATATTTACATGGAGTGGTTCGAATCACATGCAGTTGATACTGCAAAATATAAACCTAAGATATGTTTTATTGTCTGGACCTGGAATGACCAACAACTTTCAGAATTTATTCATCACCTTAATAACATATCACCCACCATAAAATTCATAATGGAGTTGGAGCAAAGTTGTCAAGTTCCTTTTCTTGATGTACACTTCCGGCCACATAAAATGCGTACGCCGATTTTATACAGGGTGGATTCTTTAAACGGAACGATGCTTCTAGCGGGTTAGAATTTGGTTGAATAAAAAAATCCAAAAACACGTCGACGTGCTATCTTGGATTTTGTTTATGGCATTTAGTTTACGAGTTATGGCAATTTTTTATTTTTTTAAAATAGAACATCTTGTATATTTTGCAATTTTTGAAATCTGCAAACAATTCTCTCTTCAGCAATAACACACAGTAGGATCTATCTTTTACGATAATCAAGATATTTTTATCTAAATCTGTATGGAACACTTTGATATTCATTCAAATATCTCCCATAAAACAGGGCATAGACAACAATTCCATGCAAGTTTAAATGCCTCTATATTGGAAACCAAAAAAGATAAGAGTATTAGTGTGTGGTATTGTCAAAAAGATATTTTTTTTAGAATTCAAAAATGTCAAACTATACAGGGTGTTCTATTTAAAAAAATATATTTGTTTACCATACCTCGTAAACAAAGTGACATAAGAAAATCCAAGATAGCAGGATTAAAGAAAATTAAAAATGTCAGTTGACGTTTTTTTGGATTTTTTTTATAAAACCAAATTCTAACCCGCTAGAAGCACCGTTCCGTTTATTTTCTTTTTCGCACAATTGTGGTCTTGTTTCGTCTGTAATGAGCTTTAAGAATGAGTTTGTATAATAAAATGTTGAATAATTTAAAAATATTGTTTTACTCATAGTATATTAGTCTTATAATAAAATGTGGTCAGTCCCCTTATCGTTGTTTGTACTATGTCAAATTTAATTCGAAAACGTTAAAGTCAGTTACAATAAGCAACGCAATTAGCAAAAGTTGCGTTTTTTTCTGCAACGTTGCGGTGGAAAAAATGGCGTCGAATCCACCGGACATTGGAAAACATGACGGAAATGTCATAGATACGTTTGCATGTGCGACTTACATCAATGTTATAGCAATTATAAAAAAAAATTAACTGCAAGATTTCTATTCATATATTCAATATTTTTATTTATTTTTATTGGGTTTACTTCCTTTGCCAATTCTATTTATATTATATAATAAAATGTCCATTTGCACTGCAGAGTTAAAACCTGCAGATTTAAATTGAAGACGCCGATTTTCATTTGCACCGTATTTTAAAACCGGATTTAAGGGACATTTTAACATCTCATTCGGCAAGGCTTAAAATTTCTTAAACCCAGATTTAGCATAAATCTTGTTTCCTATTGGTAAGATTTTTACGTTTAATTATACAGGGTTCCTAAGATTTTCCTTAGGGATAGGATTTCAATAAATCAAACAGAAATGGCATAGAAAGTTCTTCGCGCACAAAAGAAACAGGTATATTTAGCAATGGTGAAAGTTTGTTATTATCTCCGGACTGCTTTCATGAGAAAAAATGGTCGCCACTCTGTCATTGTGAGCATAAATCATAGTTGCAATAATAACCGTTGACAAGATGTATGCAAATTCCGCTAGATGGCGGCCACACCTAATTAAAAATTAGATGTTTTCAGGTCCAAACCAAAGCTTTTTCTTGCTTAAAGGAGGCGGCAGGGTCCATTATTTACGATACTGAGCGATAAACTCGTGAGGTTGTTAACATTAGAAAGAAATATCTTCGCTTTTAATTAAATTTCTTTCCATTCTGTTCTACTAGTGACATCTATCCGGAAACGGCCAAACCATGCAGAGCACTAGCAGCCAAAGAAATCAATAAACGACGCTGTTTTTCCTGCAGAGCTTTTTGCTTGCGATATTATTGATTTTAAATAAAGCTGGCCCTACACTACATTTGATATTTTCGAGGTGTTTTATGACATGATCTCGAAACATGTAGCGAACCAATTCTTCAAAACTAGCGGGAGGGTAAAAGCGAAAAATAAGGGGCTGCCAATATTTGTAACACCCAAAAAGGGGTGAAAAGATTTATTTTGCTCTGTTTCTTTACAAAAAACGTTTTTTTTACGAAAAACTTGAGCTCTGCCACTTTTTTTATTTTTTCTTCAACTTTCTCGAAATTTTCGTCATACCGTAGAAAAAAATTATTTCCCCCATGGTCATACTCTACTTTTATTCGAACAAACAAAGCACGAAATAAAAATGGCGCCGCTTACAATTTTTTTTCAAAAATTACGTAATTAGAGTATAATTTTTAAGAAAAAAATATCAATTTTCTCGCCCTCCTCTACTGGGACTACAGGGGCCGTGCACAAATTACGTAATGGTCATAGGGGGAAGGGGGGTTACAAAATGTTACGTAGGGTGGAGGGGGGTTTTTGACAGCGTTTGCATTTATGTGAAACTAAGAAAATTTGGAATGAAAATAAGTGAAGTTTTTTTTTTTGGGGGGGGGGTAGTGGTCCTTAAATCGTTACGTAATATTAGGGGAGTGGCGTGCCAAACCGTTACAAAACATTACATAGGGAGGGGGTCAAAAATTGGTAAAATCACCGTTACGTAATTTGTGCACGGCCCCACATCTGACTGTTCCTCCTTTTTGATTTCGAATCAAAGTGCAAAACCCGGGTTGGACGTTCGAAGGCGTCAACCCGTCCTATTTGCTTGATAAAGTTTCTACGGAAATATCTCAGTCGATTTCTCCGGCCGTGTATCAACGTTTTAGGTTAGGCATTTGCATGTATCTCAGTCCCCAGCCTGTAAACAGTGCGTAAGGACAATGGTTACAAAATGAAAAGCCGAAAAATATTTTTTTTTACGATATCTTTCATCACTTTGGTATTAAAGTCGAGCAAAAACAATTTTTATTCCAGTCCTAAAGGTATGAAAATGGAAAACATTAGAAAGCAACAACCTGGAATGGATTTACTACGTGTAAGATGTAGTGACAACATCGCCCCATGCCCATCCTTTTCTGCCTAATGTGGTTTTCCGTTTGTCTGCGTCTTATACACGGCTGCTTGGCCCCCTAAGGATTTGCTTAGGAACCCTGTATATGCAGTTGCAGCAAGTTGCATGAAAGTAGTTTACAATTTTTATCTAAAAACACAATGATCGATGTACCTTTTTTGTAATTTTGGTTTTTTGCTTTGTTGATACGGCCCCGAACGGATCCAAAAGGTTTATGCGTGCAAATGTACACGTAGCTGTGACCTCAGAAATAAAGAGATATCTATATCTTTGTTTGTCTTGTTGTTGTTGTCATATGGAATTAGTTGGGACGAGTTGGACTAGGATTAAGGTCTAATATTAAAAAAAATAAATAAAAGGTGTTTGTTTGTAGATATAGGTATGAGTTTACTTTATTAAAAAACACAAAAAAAATAAAATGATTTATTTAAATGAAATCAAAATGAACACACAAAGCCCATTTTCGAGATGTAATGTAATTTTACTGCTTTCTTTTCCTTTTGTGATGTGTTGCTTTTTCCACTTTTTAAACGCCGA
The DNA here is from genome assembly GCA_963921995.1 of Oxystoma pomonae. Lineage (NCBI taxonomy): Eukaryota > Metazoa > Arthropoda > Insecta > Coleoptera > Brentidae > Oxystoma > Oxystoma pomonae. The sequence goes on along the minus strand of OY998168.1, from coordinate 84,302,547 downwards.
AAGTTCTTAAACTTCAATGTCCCGTCAGAATAAAAATCTTCTAAAGATCATGACTACGACGAGTCTTAAACCATTCTGACCACATAAAAGCACTGCTCTTGGAAAATTAAAAACAAGAAATTCTAACCAAAAAATTTCGCATCCACCAACCAGCCAAATTTAAAGTTTTAGTCGCGATATGCTTCTTTCAATAGCATGACAAAAAAAGACAGAATGAAAACAACGACGATTTTCCGTCATTCTCGGACATACCTGTTTTGACATCGGCACTCATTATAATAAAGGCTGATCTACATAAAATTTAATAAATTCTTATAAATTTGACAATATTTGCCCTATTTAACACAAGAAAACGTTTAAAATAAATAAAAGTAATAGTTCTCTCACAGCCTCACAAATGATTTTGGGAATAAACTTGAAAACTGTTTAAAAATCCGTTTTTAGTCTCGTGTGAACACATCTTAATTCCACCAAACAAAAAAAACATTCGCGTTGTCCAACGCCAATGCAACGTTGCGGAAAAAAACGCAACTAAAACTTAAATTCACCTTTAGCTGACTTCTACTCTAAGCATTTTATGTGGCCGGAAGTGTACTTGTCAAATGAGTAGAAAGAGATATCAGAACAACAGTCTATCGTAAAAAATCATTCTGCTACAACCAGGGCATAATAAGAACTTTGCATAACAGAACCGTTCAAATTTGTAACCATTTTCATGAAATCTAAATAAGAAACATTAAAAAGGATCTGCATCAGAATGGCTACAGCCTTAAAATTATAACAGATACTATTTCTAAATTTCAGTAAACAGGTTAGAGATTACAAGACCAAAACTAGGCAAATGCATTCTTTACAATTTCGTACATAGTAGCGAACAATTTTAATATTAAAACAGATTTTAAATCTAATAATACAATTCGAAGCCTTCCTAAAACAAAACCGGAGAACAAACAAAATAAGGAATGCATTTACCAAGTTCCTTGTGAGTGTGATGAATCATAAAACAAAAAGAACACTAACTGTTAGGCTTAAGGAACATCAGACAACACCGAATGAAGTAGACAGAAACAAAGGTTTTGCACACTATAAGAAACGAAAATTCCTTGAAGCTGCCTTTATTGGGTAGAATCAGGGTATTTTCAGTAAACCAAGTGTTTAAATTCTCCTTGGGCGGAGTTAACTTCTTAAACTTCACGGTTGAGTGATTACTTATAGTATATAAGTACGTAGCCTTAGGAATAGATTGTAGTTTGTACCTGAAGACGATCAGAGATAGCACTGATCGAAACGTCGTCTATAAATAAAATATAGACAATGGAAGTCCGAAAGAAAACCCGTTTTTCCCGTGCCCAAAGTTTAACTTTGAGCATGAAAAAGAATGCATAAAGGAGGCCGTCGTAAATTTTCTTTTGAAGGGGTTTCAAAAACATTTATTTTTGAAAAACGCTTTGCTATTAAAGCGGTTCTCCAGCAAAAATAAAAAATCCCGCTTATTGCAAAAAGGAAATGACTGCTTAGTGAAGCTTGAGAAAAATGTGTTTTAATGTTTAAATGTGAACGCGTCCAAATTTTAAAGTGGCAGGAGCTTCTAATAAATTTTGCACAAAAAAAAATTTCGTCACTTTCTTCATAATTTTTTTTTCCACTTTATTGTTGAATGGAACTCAAAATTAACCAATTTCTGATAAAAAAAATAGTATTCCATCATCATGGATCTCCAGCTCTATAGAGGGAAAGCAAGTCATAATTAGGTTAATTGATAACTCAAACTCCATTGAGAATTGAAATTAGTTTTCTGTGTTTTAGACAAAAATCATGAGATATAATTACTTAAAACGTCACGAGCTTAGCACGCAAACTGCAGGAGGTTGTATATAAACGATGACAAATATCCAAGTATCACATGCAAATATGGTAAACAAATGAGTAAAATGATACCTATACTTTCGCCTTTGTGGATCAGATTTAAGGTGTTGGGCGAAGCAGGACTTTAGGGCGCCAGCCATACTCCAACCACGAAAAAGAATTACTTGAACTAAAGAGTATACGAAATAGTATGCTTTATTCGACCGGATGGTCTACTTGGCACAATAATTGTTAAACTTAATCCAACACGCAAAACTATACAACCTAAATTAAACTCCGACGACCTAACCACTAATATATATACCGGGTGGACAATAAAAAACCGGACAAAATGTTTTTCGTTATAACTTTCGAACCATACCACCGATTTTAATACAACAAAATGCTCTTTGCAGGGAATTGAGCAAGAATTTGAGTAAAAATATTTTTTTGTCCGCCATCTTAAAATCTAAGATGGCGGAAAGAAACAAACTTTACCCTTTAAAGAGCCACGTTTATTTTTACGTTACGGAAGATTTTTGGAATTTTTTATGAATTCGTAAAAAATCTCTGTTTCTGCCACGCAGAACGAACTACAAATAATTAAAAGCGGTTAAGTGGTTCTCAAAAAAAAAATAAAACATGTTCAATCAGTGTTTTACGGATTATGCGATTGCCGTCTCAATTTTGTCTGCATAGATTTTCTCATAAATTCATTATTACTAAACAGATTTTGATGAAATAAAAAGCTTCATGGCGAAAATCGATTGTTCTTTAACCACTGCTATTTAAATTTGCCGCCATCTTGAAATCCAAGATGGCGGACCGAATCAAACTTGACCCTTCAAAGAGTAAATAATTGTATGTAACATCTACGTAAATTAGATTACTTAAATATTATATATAATTTTTTATATAATAGGTATGTAATATTTTTTATGTAAAATTAGGGTCCCACTATTTACGTAATATTTACGTAAATTTTAATAAGTTATTTATAAAGTCATATTATTTACGGATAATTAACATTGCTTATGATGAGTTAAATGTACAATCAAAGTTTTGACGTAATGTTTACATAATTTTTTTTATAAAAATATTTTTATGTGAGATTTACGTAAATATGATATACATATTTTACATTAATATGTGAACCTTAGATCTATATAAATATTAGGTTAAAGTCACAAGTGTGTTTACTGGGACTTTTCTTAATTTTATCAAAAATGAGTTACTAAAGTCCCAAAACACCTTAATCGACAAAAAAAAGTTGTCTGTCGGTCTGTCGGTCTGTTTTCTGTTGTCTTTCTATATACACGATAACTCAAGAACGCCTTAATAGATTTTAACGAAATTTGGTCGACTGTCCATGAACTGATTAACTTTTGGGTAGGGTGGTGGGGGATTGAAGGGGGGAAAAAGGGGATAAAATATTTAAAATAATTTTGGCGTTGGAACAAAAGTAAGTAGAGATATACGGTTTTCAGATTTAAGTTTCCATGAATATTCACTACAAATTTTGTTATAAAGTCCAAATTCGTGGGATCTTTAATAAAATATATAAAACAAATCGTAACTTTAGAAGTAAAGCAGCTATTGATATGCGGTTTTCAGATTTTGGTTTTCGTAAATATTACCCAAAAATTTTGTTATAAGGTTGAAATCTTGCAAAGCTACAGATTTTAAGATATTTTTTTTTTGTTGTTTTCTAGCACCAATTTTTAGTCCACTACACCAATATGGTATGGGAGACTATTAAAATCGTGAAATTGTGACTTCTTAATTTTATCAAAAATGAGTTAGTAAGATTCCAAAAGACCTTAACCACCTATTGTCTGTTTTCTGTCTGTATACATGATAACTCAAGAACGCCTTAATCGATTTTAATGAAATTTGGTAACCCTAAACTGAATAACTTTTGAGTAGGGTGGTGGGGGGTTGAAGGGCGAAAAGGAGGATAAAATATTTAAAAAAATTGTAACTTTGGAACAAAAGCAAGTAGCGATATACGGTTCCATAAATATGGACTACAAATTTTGTTATAAAGTCCAAATTCATGGGAGCTTTAGCTTCCGAGTTATTCGAAAAAACGTTAAAATATATATATAAAAAAAATCATACCTTTAGAAGTAAGGCAGCTATTGATATGCGGTTTTCAGATTTTGGTTTTCGTAAATACTACCCAAAAATTTTGTCATAAGGTTAAAATCTTTCAAAGATGCAATTTTTTAAAGATGCTTTTACAAACGCATCAAAGATACGCTAACAACAAGAAATCAAAAATAGCTTATAGTCCGGTGTCTTAGTATAAAATAACTTCAAACATCTGAGATTTTTTTGTTTAAAAGCAGAGCCCTCGAGCTCTAAAAAATGCCCGAGACACAAGCTATATGTCAACGGGTTTAGCAGTTATGACGTCACAAATCACGGAAATCGCCCTACATCGGACTCCAGGGACCATAAAATATTTTTTGATATTCCTAAGTAAAAAACATCACGCCATAATTTTTTATATTTTTACATGTAAAAGATACTGGAAAAGTGTACTTTTTCACAAATCTGCTAGAAATGTCATTTTAGAGTCATCTGACAGAAAAAGTGCAAAATAGTAAATGAAAGCTTAAAAAATTTCTCAAACATTGAGCAGCTAACAAAATATACGCTTAAAAAACCTCCAAATCAGTTACTTCAACCGAAAAGAAACTAAAAAACAAAAGATGAAGAAATCTTGGGTGGATGAGCATCCCACAAGGAACACACAAAAGACCAAAGCAAAAAGAGAAATGATTAAACGATGGGCTCATCAGTGGTTTCACTAGTCACCCTCTACCATACATCATTAAACACCATCATGCACTTTGATTTCCAAATTTGAATCACTCACAAATAGGCATCGTTCCGCACTGGTACTTATCCAAGTTACCTGATACGGATTCGTCCTGGTGTGTTAATATTTCCAGTAGACATAACAAAAAAGAAGTTTAAAAACCTCCAAATCAGTTACTTCAACCGAAAAGAAACTAAAAAACAAAAGATCAAGAAATCTTGGGTGGAAATAACGAAAATTCAAACTTGGATGAGCACTCCACAAGGAACACACAAAATACCAAAGCGAAAAGAGAAATGATTAAACAATGTTTCGCCCTGGGTAACCAGCGTGGGCTCATCAGTGGTTTCACTGGTCACCCTCTACCATACATCATTAAACACCATCATACACTTTGATTTTCAACTTTGAATCACTTACAAATAGGCATCGTTCCGCACTGGTACTTATCCAAGTTACCTGATACGGATTCGTCCTGGTGTGATAATATTTCCAGTATGATTATGCTCCTAAGACATAACAAAAAAGAAGTTAAAAAACCTCCAAATCAGTTACTTCAACCGAAAAGAAACTAAAAAACAAAAGATCAAGAAATCTTGGGTGGAAATAACGAAAATTCAAACTTGGATGAGCACTCCACAAGGAACACACAAAAGACCAAAGCGAAAAGAGAAATGATTAAACAATGTTTCGCCCTGGGTAACCAGTGTGGGCTCATCAGTGGTTTCACTGGTCACCCTCTATCATACATCATTAAACACCATCATACACTTTGATTTCCAACTTTGAATCACTTACAAATAGGCATCGTTCCGCACTGGTACTTATCCAAGTTACCTGATACGGTAGATATGGTAGAGGGTGACCAGTGAAACCACTGATGAGCCCACGCTGGTAATAGTTATGTTTCTACTAGCGTCTGTAAAAGTACACTTTTATGCACGCATTTGCGTGCTTGAAGATGCATTTCCCACACGCCGTGCGGGAATGGATTTACACTGTGTCTTTTCCGCACGCCATGCGGAAAAGTATTTTTCGTGCTTTTTTTACCGATTTTTTCTTCGACTCAAATTTAAAGAAATTAAAAAAAAAAACAGTTTTTTGCTATTTTAATACCTAAAAATGGAAATATAATGTTAAGTGTTTTTTCCGCCCTTGACTTTACCGCACGCGACGACAAGAGCGGTAAAGACACTTAACGCATGTATTAGGTCTATATAATATCTGTATTTTAATTTTCTGAAATAAACGTAGTCACTTTACCGTATAAGGAGTGCGGTAAATTGCCAAAATGTTAACGTTTACGTTAAAGTACTACTGTGCACTTACATCTGTTAAAGAATGCCGACGGCACTTATTTGTTATAAAAAAACACGCCATGTAATTGAACTCTGCCCTTCTACCAAATATTGTATATTACAACACGCAAAAAGAGCAGTTCTTCAAGCAATTATTTATAAAAGCTCTTTAGGTAAAAACTTTTCCCCTCCGGAACCTGATTTTTGGGACTGGAAAAAAATTGACAATGGATTTGTCCCACTGTGGTCAACTATTCCAACTGGCGCTAAAAGGTTTACACACAGAAAAAAAGAAAATCTTGAAGAAAATTACTTTTCTTGAAAATATTATCTTGACCCAAAAGCGATAGTCTTCGCCCAAAATGATTTTTTTCATGTAAAAAAACTGCTTCTTTTGTGAAAAAAAAACATTGTCTTGAAAAATTGTTTTGATTTAAGACAAACTGTCTTTAGAGAAGAAAAAGTGATTTAGAAATAGCGGAACTTCTCGAAAAAAATGACAATATTTTCTTAAATGGAAATAACAAATATTTTTTTTTCTCAAACCAGAAGACAAGTTCCGACCTTTCGGCATTTCAAATTTCGCCCTTTGTGCGTGCGGGTGCTGTGTCGATGTCGCGATAATTTTTAGGTTTTTAAGAGTGAGTTTGAATCCTAAAAAATTTTTCACAGCGGGAGCTTCTGGTACCTCCCACAGACCATTCGCGTGATTTTTCAAAAAACATATATATCTTGTTTTTATTTAGTTTTTTAAAATAATCGGTAATTTTTACAGTAAATTAAACATTTTTAAGATACTTAAAATTATGCTAAATCACGTGCAATGGTTCCGGGATAATGTTTTAAACTTCCACCTTACAAAATTTGATACAAATTTGATTAACAGCTTTTTTTAGATTAACTAATTGGAAGAAGCGCATTTTTTTATTCAAATTCACCCTTAAGAGAGATTAAATTATTTAAAGTAAAACAAATTTTAATTCGACCAAGAAAAGTTATTTATTTAAATTTTCTTCAGATGAAAAAATATATTTCAAAACAAGAAAGTGATTTTTTTGGTGCGAAACAAAATTTAATTTAATGAAGAAAACGTATTTTTCTAATTTTCTTCAGATGAGAAATACTATGTCAAAACAAGAAAATAATGTTTTTAGCGCAAGATGTTATCGCTAGCCTATTGATTTAAACCGAGATATTTTATAAAGCTAATGTCTATGTATAACAAGAAGGTTACCGCTTTCATTCAAGACAAATGGATTTTCTACGGGTAATGTAATCTTTTAAGAAAATGACTAGTTCAAAACAATTATTTTTTTTTGTTAAGAAAATATTGTCTTCGTACATAGGAAAGCAGTTTTTTCCTTGAATCAAAGCAATTTGCTTTGACTGAAGTAATTATTTTTTTCTGTGCAGGAGTTAATAAGGTGTGCTTGTAAGCGTTTTTACAAATTCATGTGCAAAAAATAAATTTAAATATACTAAATTATATGCGTGTATTGCAATAAGTTTTCTGAGGTAAAGTAAAGTTTAATTTTTGTAAAATAAATTTTTGATAAATAAACAATAAGTACCTATTATTATTTTTACTGCGTAATTAATTAATTATTCGTTGGAAATGTGTGGGGGGGAGATAGTTTGATCCGAGATCATTACATAAAATGAGATTTAGCTAAAAAACAAAATTAAATTGATTAAAATGATCATTATGATATCTTGCATGTTTTTTATAACCTTCGTTGCAAAAAAAAACAATAAAAATATATAAGTAAAATATAATATTCATCAGACAAATAAAATTAAACCGCAATGTTTTTCTACGGATTTATCAACAACTTTCCGTTTAATACGGTTCTGGAACTCCTACAACAAGTCGAAAAATGACAAGTGACATATGGTTTAAAAGGTAATTTTATTGTTTGAAAAATGCTTTATTAGGTATTTTTCATAGACATATTAATTTTCTTGATAAATCTAAAATCGTAGTTTGACGAACATCTGATAACATTAATCTTTTTGACGTCATATCTGGCGAACGGGATAGCATAGAGCTTGTGTCTCGGGCTTTTTTTAAAACCCTTAGAGATTCCTCTTTCAGCAGAACTAAAAATCTTGGATGCATCCAAGTTTGAAGTTTTGTTATCTTTCTTGAGGCTAAGACCAGTATTACACTATAAAATTAATTTTTAAAAGATTTTTTGTAAAAGATATTTGATGAAACATTTTATAGTGTAATATAATATATTTTATGAAATAAAAGAAATATTTTCATAAAATAGCTTTTATAAAAAATCTTTGACAAATAAATTTTATAGTGTAATAAAAGGAATATTTTATAAAATATGTTATATTACACTGTAAAATGTTTCATTACATATCTTTTATAAAAAATCTTTGACAAATAAATTTTATAGTGTAATACTGGCCTTAGCCCCAAGTAAGACAACAAAACTTCAAACTTGGACGCATCCAAGATTTTTAGTTCTGCTGAAAGAGGAATCTCTAAGGGTTTTAAAGCCTGAGACACAAGCTCTATGCTACCCCGTTTGCCAGATATAACATTTTTAAGTAATTAAAATCTTTTGCAAAAGATATTTGATGAAACATTTTATAGTGTAATATACCATATTTTATAAAATAAAAGAAATATTTTATAAAATGTGGTATATTACACTGTAAAATGTTTCATGAAATACCTTTGAAACTGTTTATACCCGGGTCTTGTTAAATTATGAAAATTTCACTGGCCAGGTGATACTTTCATACATCAACAACCTCGTGGGCTTTGTTAAATTATGAAAACTTCTAGGCATGACGCACACAGATGCTTTCATACATTAACTACCTTATTTTTCTTCAGATATTTATTTTAAATTTTTTCTCTTAAGGACGCTACGTTGTGTTTGTAGTATTACCCTCTGTCTTTCTTTTACCCAGGTTCTAAAGAGTTTGACACAGTTGATTTCCTACCGGAAGTCAAATAAAACCACACGATTTCAATTAATATTACAGTTATAATAAATAAAAAGTGTATAAAAGGGTAAATGTAAAAAAATAGTTATACCACCTATGCTATATAAAAAGTACCACGATTAAATAGAAAAATGTGATAATTAACTCATAAAAATATTAAAAGTAAATCCTAATTAGATACGGGATTCTTGATACCTTGAGTATATTGTTTATTTACCATCCAAGAATCAAGAGATTTACCCAAGCTCCCCTTTGTGATTGTCCCATCGGTCTATGTCTGCTTCGAGATACAAGAGAGGCGAGTAATGAGCTGTTTAGTTGAAATGCCTATAATAGCCCAGTACCTTGACTAATCCACTATTATAGAAAAACATTCCGTTGTTGGCTATTTTCTACAACGAACAAAAATAAGTACGCCCTAGGTAACCTGTCCGTAGAGGGTTACGTAGTTATATAAGAGATAATTTACCATGTGATAAAGACTTCTAGTTAAGCAAACGCAAGGCTCAAGACACTTAGGAAAACTTGACCTCCTATCACAGCTTTATCATTAGCAAGCTTTACTAAATTTATTTGTTTAAAAAATACACCAACAAAAACACGGCCACGCACCAACATACACAAAATATTCATAATGTGGTTGGTTTATGGTCATACCAATACACCCTCTTTTGTCAAAGCCCATTACCAGCTTTCTTGATTTTGAATAGTAAATATCAATATACCCATTGTAAAGGGTACCCTTCTCGAACAAAAGATTTGTTAACAGAGACAATAAATCTCCTTGAAATCTTTCACCCGAGGAGTCTACTTTTAATATCTGTGAAATAGTATTTATAATTCGAAATTGTAACAGAACCCTTAATTAAAATAATTTTTATAGGAAGTAAAATAAAACAAAAATAAAAAAATCATTGTAAAAAAAAATATAAGCAATACTAAATAAAATATTTAACCCTCACTGTGTAATACTGGAAAGCTAATGATGCCCCCCTAATTTCCCCTTTCCCCTTTTAATCAATTACCTGCAAAATTTTGCTTCCGTTGTCGGACCTTCATCTCTCTGATCTTTAGTGCGTTTTATTAAAAATTACTGAAAAAAAATATATATCATCGTCACCATAATTCTTTCCTAAAGGACAGACAACGACGGACGGCAAAGCAGCCAAACCAGCGAAGCCGTATTGCACCAAATTCGCTAATCTGACCACTCTGACGCACAGCGTCCCTCTCCAGCAGTCAAGAATCATGCTGATTTTGTAGAAAGACTGATTTGAGTCTATTGTGCCCCTTTTACTAGTAATTATTTTTTTATTTGTGATTTTAATTTATTTTCTATCAACGATTTAATTTTATTATTTTTTTATTCGTACTTATGTACAGATTTAGACGGAATGTATTTTATGATTTTCTACCAATTTTAATTTAATTATTTGTTTGACGTTACTTGTAAAGATTTAGATGTTAGTGAGCTTTTAGTGACAAATTTAGTTTGTTTATTTTGAATTAAATTTCTAATTCCCCCCTTCCCGTTATCCTCCCCTATTTAGCTAGAGAGAGCCGACACTGTGCAGTGAGTGCCGTAGCAAAACATAAACAAACAAAAGAAACTCTGTCTTGTTCGGTGAACCGGTCACAAGACAGAGCAACGCAACCCGGTGAATCGTTGGAGCGTCGTATTAAAAAGAAAAAAATCAAAAGAAAAAGAGACTTTGTCCTGTTCGGTGAACCGTACACAAGACAAAGCAACGCATCCCGGTGAACCGTTGGAGCGTCGTATTAAAAAGGAAAAAAATCAAAAGAAAAAGAGACTTTGTCCTGTTCGGTGAACCGTGCACAAGACAAAGCAACGCATCCCGGTGGACTGTTGGAGCGTCGTATTAAAAAGAAAAAAAAATCAAAAGGAAAAGAGACTTTGTCCTGTTCGGTGAACCGTACACAAGACAAAGCAACGCATCCCGGTGAACCGTTGGAGCGTCGTATTAAAAAGAAAAAAAAATCAAAAGAAAAAGAGACTTTGTCCTGTTCGGTGAACCGTGCACAAGACAAAGCAACGCATCCCGGTGGACAGTTGGAGCGTCGTATTAAAAAGAAAAAAAATCAAAAGAAAAAGAGACTTTGTCCTGTTCGGTGAACCGTGCACAAGACAAAGCAACGCATCCCGGTGAACCGTTGGAGCGTCGGAAAAACAAAGAAAAATACCAGAGCCGCATCCCAATGCATAGGAGCGTTCCCTCCCCCCTAATTTAAGATAAATCCCCAGAGTGACCCAAACCTTCTTTGCTACATCGTGACAAAAATGAGTCTGAATGCCGTTGCATGTGCGCTTGGCCTTATATAGACGTTGCAACCCATGCCACGCCACGCTTACGTTCTTTGTTTGATTGTCAAGATGTGCACTCATTTGCCTGTTTTTCGTCGACCCTTAACTATAATCGAACTTTTAAGGGATGTAGCCACTTATACACACAGACTGCTGGCGCCTAATTTCTTGCCTGTACTGGGTATTTTTAAATTTGTTTCCTTAAATGGTTTAAAACTTTTAGCAAAAAAAATTTTTCTAACAAGCCCCGGTCTGAATTGTTTCACCTTTTATAAAAAATCTTTGACAAATAAATTTTATAGTGTAATAACTAAGGACACTAATCCTAGAGCATAAGGACACTAATCCTAGAGCAAGCTCTAAAGAAAGCGAAGCCTGACATTTATTTTGACACTTTTTCATTTTTGATTTGTTTGCCTCGCTTTTGTCATCGGCGGCTCGTTATTATTGTAAATAGTTTTTTTATCAAACGATTTAATTTTATTATTTATTCATGTTGTGTGCCAGGCTGCAAAAAATAGTCCTGCGACGGAGTTCAGCTCTTTCAAGTACCTATTAAAGGTAAGTTATAACGAGTGAAAAAGTATTTTTATTACGAAAATCAAACAGCAATAGAAGGAGAGCTTGGATGGAAGCCTTTCGGACAAGACTTTAAGCAGCACGAAAATTTAAGGATTTGTGAGGGAAGTTTTATAACAGTACCTATTTTTGCGCCCCAACGATAGTGCTTAATAAAGTGGAAGTATAAATTCGATTCCTTGTGTATTTGCGTGCCTGGTGTGTGAACTTATGTGTCCCATTTTATATCCGAAATTAGTCAAAAAATTATTACGGCGTTGTGAAAGTCACTCTTTAGTCGAATTTAGCTATTCATGGTAAAAAAAAATCATTTTTTAAAGATATAGGTATATAGTTATTTAGTTTATGGTAAGAATTTAATTACTTTTTTTGGGGCAAGTATTCGCCTGTATATATGTTACCGTAAAACCCCGATTTCAGTTACAACCTGGTTTTCCTAGGAAAAACTAGTTTAGATTAGGTGAGTTGGATTAGGTCAGATTAAAATCTAATCTAAACTTATATCATTTAGTCTAATCTAATCTAATATAGAGTTAACAGTTATAACTAGTTTTTATTAGGAAAAACCGGGTTTTAAGGGCAACATATAGGTACTGTGATAAGAATGCGTTGTATTGGCAAAAGATTATAAACATTATAAATCTAATGTAGTTTTAAGTTCATTTGAATAATTTAGATAACTTTAGTCAGTTTTCTGTAATTATTACTGAATAATTATTTTTTTTACGTATGAGTATAAATATAATAGTCAAAAGAAAGAAAAAGACTGTTATAATTCTTACTTGAAACACAGCGACACAAAATGTGTTATTAGTACACCATCATCATACCAACTTACGGTACAGTAGTTCATCAAAAATTTAGTTGCTATTTGGGTTCTAAAACACCTACATCTACAAAAAAAAAGGATTTTCTGTCGGTCTGCACACATGATAGGGAAGGCATTATGTATTATGATTGTTCAGAATACCATTTATTTAATTTTTCTTAGTAATAATTAAAATGGTTTACCTAGACCATTTTATTTGTATGTACAAAAATACGTTAGCTCTTTTAAATTCAAATAATTATTGCCGCGCAAATATGTTCGCCCTCCCAAAAAGAGGTATTTTCAAGATGCGCGCGCATGCTTCGCGAAAAAGACAGAATGAAAAATTATTAGATAGAAGCGCCATATTCGCGATCACAAAAAAATAAAAAAAATTAATCTAACCCGCAATTACCGCAATTTACTAAAAACTATTACCCTTAAACTAAATTAAGTGATATTGTGCATCAACTACATCATAAGAAATTATTGGATCCAGTGAAACTCGCCAGAAAATCACCCACCAATTTTGGAATACGCAGGAGCACGTGAACAAGGTAGGCGAACATTCGTTTTTCTTTAATTCAAATTAGGTTTCAAAATTAAGGTTCGTGGAACCAGCCTTTATCGAAAGGTATTTTTTGTTTATTTTTGTACAATGATTTTAACCAAAATTTGGTACCAAAGCGTTCTTTTGGCCACCCACCCCCCAAATGTTGGATATAATGATGGGGGTTTAGGAAGAGAAGTGTGAAATAGTTAAAAAAATTGTAACTTTGAAATAAACATTTTTCTGCAGTTTGGTTTAAATTACTAAGAGCTTTAGTTTTTGAAATATTTAAAAGAAGTGTTAAAATATATTTTTTTTAAAAACATAATTTTTAAAACGAAAAAGCAGATATCAATATACGTTTCCAGATTTTAGTTCCTGTGAATAGTGTGTGAATAGTGAGTAGAAAATTTTGTTGTCCGGTTTTACAGAGGGTTTACCCAACTTTTCGTATTGATAATTTCTTCATAACTTTAGTAATTCGGAATGCCTGCGTTTTACTTCTATATCAAAATACAGTGAACCCGCACTAAGAGTAAAATCTGTTAGATTTATAATTTTTGCGTATATTTTTTACTTTAGTAACTCACGACTGTATGATAATGAACTAGTCGTGCTTTCGAGAAATACTTTCTCATCGTATTTATCCTTCATTAAAATATTTAAAATAAGAACGAGCCGCCCATGACAAAAGCGAGGCAAACAAATCAAAAATGACAACTCAAACTTTCAAGGTAATGTCACTCTTCGCTTCCTTTAGAGATTGCTCTAGGATTAGTGTCCTTAGTAATACCGGCCTAAGACACCAGACTATTACCAACTTTGTCTAATAGGGCAATCTAAGAAATTGTCAAAGTCATGTTAAAGTCGCCAATTCCATATGGCCGCCGTGGGAAAACAATAAACAATTAATTTTTTGTAGGTTTTTGAGAAAGTTGGTGAGTTGTTCAACAGTTTTTTTTTCTGTTCTAAGTAAAGGACATTTTTGTGATTACGTATGACCACATTTTAATATAAATATCGACCCAAACCTGATGGGTGGGGTGGATGTTTCATACTGAAATTCATTCAGAACTATTCACAAATGTCCTATTAATAACACAACATAATAAACTTCTTAAAAAATCTACCAACTTTCTCACAAAACTATAAAAAATTTCATTGTTTTTGTTTTACCCCACGGCGGCCATCTTATCAGCTGTTTTGTTAGACTGCCCTATATCTCACCACCATTTGACAACAGCCTTTCCAAAAAAAAACAGAGCCGTCAAAGTAACTTTCAAACTGACAAAGTCAAAATTTCCAGTTTATTTCCCTTCAAGAAAAACATGCTCGTTGAAACTTTGTTCACTCTAATCGTAGCTACGTGGATTAATATAATTTTTACTTTGTCCTTGTTGTGCTGTTAAAGAAATACAAACCGAAAATCGTACGCAATGAACACTGCTATTATCGCCAGTATCGTCACTGCTATTTTAGTTTCTGCCGTGTGTTGTGCTTTAAGAAGAATCAGCCCTTGCTTATAAACATTTTTTGATTGGTAAGTAAGTAAATTTCAGAATATTTCAGGAAATAACTCGCTTTTAATAGACAGTTTAAATTTATCATGTGAAGAACGTACTCGTAGGCGTACACTCCTGGCGAAAAAAAAAGGTAGGACACGGAATTGAAATATGGGTAAATATAACACCCTATATTAATGAAAATTTACATTGTTAGTCATTTGTTAGTTATTATTATTAACCTCTCGTTATTTACCTTGATACATTTGACACTTGTGTTTGTCATATTAGTAAATAAATCAAAGGAGATTTTGTTTTAGAGTAATTTATTAAAATTCCTTAAAATCCTATGTTAGGATTTAATAGAGTTGCAAAATTCAACTTATAACTTGAGTTATGAAAAATAACTGGTCTATAAGAAGAGCGCGGAACCATTTTGGAGTTAATAAAAATACATTACCACGCTGGGCAAAGCGCTGTAACAAAAACAATACCGCACAAAATGAACTTTTTGCAAATAAATAAAAACAATAATTTTAATACTTATTGGGCTCGCCGTTCTTGTCTAAAACAAGCTGCAGACGAGTCGGCATTAAAAAACTTAAATTTTGAAAATATTGCTCTTCTTCTGAGATGAGATGAGACTCGTCTGAATTTCTGGGGAACCAATTTCGCTGATAAATTATCTTCACAATCCGCCCCCAAACATTTTCCATGGGATTTAAATCCGGGCTGTTGGATGGCCAAGGTAGAGTTTCAATATTGTTCTCTCGAAACCAAGTGTTCACTACATTCGCCGTGTGCACAGGGCAGTTACCTTGTTTGTAGATGAACTCATTATTTTCATACAAGGCCGAAACAGATGGATAAATAATATTACGAAGAATTGCGATGTCTCGTTCACTGGTAAATCTACCTTCTATTCTCCAGCAAACACCCATACCTCTCGCACTAAACCATCCCCACATGTTGACGGAAAAATGCCCTGCTCTCTTGATGTTGTGTGTGTATTCTGGGTCATACCTTGAATTTGGTGGACGATAAACCAAAATTCTCCGACTATCTGACGATGACTGGAAAATTTTTTCGTCCGTAAAGACTACTTTCTCCCAAAAATCATTCGCTTCTAAAAGATGATTGGTCGCAAAAATTACTCGAGCCTGTTTCTGCTCTTCCGTTAAAAGAGGCTTTTTTGCTGAAACTTTACACGATAGATTTGAATTTTGTATCCTACTACAAGCAGTTCTCCGGGACCCTGGAAACATGCTTGCAGCGGCAGCATGGGAGCATGTGGTAAAAGGATTCTGCCTTAAATGATCAAGGAGTCGTTCGTCTTGCTCCACTGAACTAATTTTGTTTCGTCCTGATCCTTCCTTTCTCGTTGTGGTATTGTTTTCGGTCCAGCGCTTGGTCCAGCGTAGTACTGTATTTTTCTTATAGACCAGTTATCTTCCGTAAGTCGAGTTATAATTTGAATTTTGGTAAATTCTCAAACTTGAGGCATTTTTTGTTTAGTTTGAAGTATATATACATATTAACGAATGGTGGTCAAACCAATAAATATCTGAACGTATAGGGTGACATATTAAAAAAAGCAAATATATATTTTACATGTCCTACTTTTTTTTCGCCAGATCTGTACAGTCCATTCCATTTTTATTTAGACAAAACATAACTTCAGTTTCCACAGAACAAAAATCAGATTTCTAAGTTGCCAAAGTCAAACGCCCTAGGCTTTGGTAATCGGCATTATAACTACACTGCTAACTTTAAATTACTCCGAATAACCCATAATATTACGTTTTCATATGAATCAAATGCACCAGAGTGAAAAAACATGATGCCAGGGTTAGTTTATGAAAGGAAAATGAATATGCCTATTAAGGAGGCCATGATATTCGTTTTTATTTGTATACCGAACATAACAAAGAAAACGCGATGCAGACGCAATATGAGAGAGATCCAAATGGGTGAGCAAAGTCAGCCAAAACATAATGAATTTAAATTCGATTTAGACGTTTAAAAATGCAGGACCGGCTTCTAATCTAATTTTGTTTTTTTTTATTTACAGAGTTTTTGCTTCTCTTGTTGCGGATCGTTGCCCAATATTTTCCAATTAGCTAGAAACTTGAAATTTGGTAGGTTTATAGTATTCCGGTGAAAAAACAATTAAAAAAAATATTGGAAAAAATCAAACTATCGGTAAGCTCCTTTAATACAAATTTGGACTCAAACTTAAAAACAAATAAAATGGCGGACTTTTTTATTTATAAACATATTTGTCTCAAACATGAAACTTTGCGGTGTTTAAGGTCACTCAATAAAATTTTTGCCTCGAACAAAATAACCTTGTAAAAATCTTTAAAAAGCGGATTAAAATTAACTCCAGGATAACCAGGGCCTTAAGGTGAGGGTAAGTTACCTTACCTCAGTGTTAACCTAAAAAAATGTTGGCTTAAAACAGCAAAAAATTGGAATTTACAGCTAGAGTTAATTTAACTCTCTGGTAACCCCTTGGGTAACCCGCTATTTTTTTCGTATTTAAGGTCACTCAGTACAATTTTTGACTCATACTTTAAAAAAATCGAAATGAAGGACTTCCTTATTTATAATTCGATTTGTCTCAAAATTTCAATTGCGGTGTTTAAGGTCAAATGAATCAATTTTTAACTTAAACCAAAAAAAAAAAAACAAAATGGCAAAGGATGAGAAGTTTGCGTAGGTAGTGATACGACGAGCCGAAAATAAATTAAACTAAAAACTCGTAATATGCTGGTCTGCTGACAATACCATATTTCGAAAAAATTAAGTTGATTGGGTCGGGTTGGGTGAGCGGGGGATAATAGATTTTAAAACTAAAAAATGTATAAACTTTCTAACCAAAGCTGCTGCGGATATGCAGTTTCCATGGTTGACTTCAACCTAATGTTTTTTAATAAAAAAAAATAAGTTTGTGGGGAGTGGTTTGGAGGATCATATAATATTGTCTTTGAAAATTCATAACTTTTAAAAATGAAATGAAAATGCCGAGGTCCCAGACCGGCATCTTTATTGGCCCGAGGGGACATTCCCGTAAATTTTTCGGACCGAGATCCCATAAAGATATTAGGGACATTTAGCTATTATTTAAAAGTATCCGTATACTTATACCTAACAGAACAAAGCCAAAAGGCACTATATTTTTGACTTCTTTATGCTATGTTTCGAACGGGGATCGATTTTATGGTGGATGCGATAGTAGAACAGCCGACTGCACTCGTTGCGTACGTCGAGATGGATGTAACGTTGTGACCACGCATCGCTTGCAGTCAACTGTTCGGTCATCTCCTCCAGCATAAAATTGAGCCCCGTTCGAAAAATAGCGTAAACAAGTCAAAAATGTAGTGTCATTTGGCTTTGTAGTATACGGATGGGTTTAAAAAATAGCTGAATGAACCTATTGTTAAAAGGCCATTACTATGACTGGTCATGCTTGTGCAACGGGCCGTAGTAAATTGCTTACTGGGTTCTGCTATGCAAGGTACTTCCCCCAAAACTGCGCGCGTGGCTTGATGTTATATGCAACCTTGGTTATATGATCCCACGTCCGTCTAAATGCCAGGAAAAAAGCTCGATATTGCATGCTTGGCCTACTGTTATGCTTCCGTCAGGGCCAGCTAAATCCGGACCCGGTTAATTTTTCCGGAAAAATCCAGACGAATCCAGAAGAAAATGGCAGGATTCTTTCATGTCTACGCGTAGGCACCGCTTACGTATCACGCATTAATAGACTATGGTGAAGTTATGTCAGTTGTACCGGTCGACAGTTTGCCTTTTATGTGATTTGTTACTCATTAATATGTATTGATCGGCTCAATCAAGCTATACCCCCCTCGACGAAACTCAATTTGGATATTGTAAAAATTATGTACTAATTGGGTACTAATTTAGCCTCCTTTGAAAAATTTTTGTAGTTATTCGCACTGAAAAGGAAAAGGGTGTGGCTTGGTGCTAAGCTGCACCCCCCCATGCCCCATGCCATAGATTTAATGAAAGTTGATGTGTCATAATTTTGTACTAATTATGTACTCTTAAAGAAGAGTACTAATTGGGTACTAATTTAGTCTCCTTTTAAAAAATTTTGTACTTAATAAATAACGGAGTTATTCGCACATAAAAGGAAAGGGGTGGGGCTTGGTGCTAAGCTGCACCCCCCATGCTTAGGAGATAGATTTAATGAAAGTTGATGTGTTATAATTTTGTACTAATTATGTACTCTTAAAGAAGAGAACTAATTGGGTCCTAATTTAGTCTCCTTTTAAAAAATTTTGTACTTAATAAATAACGGAGTTATTCGCACTTAAAAGGAAAGGGGTGGGGCTTGGTGCTAAGCTGCACCCCCATGCTTAGGAGATAAATTTAATGAAAGTTGATGTGTTATAATTTTGTACTAATTATGTACTCTTAAAGAAGAGTACTAATTGGGTACTAATTTAGTCTCCTTTTAAAAAATTTTGTACTTAATAAATAACGGAGTTATTCGCACTTAAAAGGAAAGGGGTGTGGCTTGGTGCTAAGCTGCACCCCCCATGCTTAGGAGATAGATTTAATGAAAGTTGATGTGTCATAATTTTGTACTAATTATGTACTCTTAAAGAAGAGTACTAATTGGGTACTAATTTAGTCTCCTTTTAAAAAATTTTGTACTTAATGAATAACGGAGTTATTCGCACTTAAAAGGAAAGGGCTAAGCTGCACCCCCCATGCTTAAGAGATAGATTTAATGAAAGTTGATGTGTTATAATTTTGTACTAATTATGTACTCTTAAAGAAGAGTACTTTTAGTTTACAAAAACCATCGGTTCCTAAGATTTTTGTTTGTTTGTTATGGGGTGTGTAGCTTGATATCAAGGTACACCCCCCTCTGCTTAGGAAAGAGATTCGACCAAAAGTTACTATGCGAATTTGGTACTAATTATGTATTAATTTCGTCTTTTTCTAAAAAATTACCTACTGACTGACAGCTCGTATTGGGTTAAGGTTGGTTATGTTGCATTTAAAAATTATTTTGTTACAAAATCTTATGGCGATAAAATTACTGGCACTTTTTAATTATGAGTGCTGTATATATTATTAATGGCGCTATTTAATAACAGCGCTGTTTTAAAACAGCGCTTTAATGATGAACCCTGTTTCGTTACACTTTATTTCGATACAATGTTTTTTTTATGCGCTATTTCGTGCAGCGCTATTTTGTACGGCGCTATTTTAGACCAGAGCCGTGTAGCTTGATATCAAGTCACACCTCATAAAAACAAAACAAAAATGAAGTTATCTTAAGAGTAGGCAATTTTTTACAAGGCGACGAAATTAGTACATAATTAGAAGCAATTTATGGCATAATTATTTTTTTTCAAATCTCTTTCCTAGGCAGAAGGGTGTGTGCCTTGGTATCAAGCTACACACCCCATAAAAACAAAAAAAAATAAGTTATCTTGAGAGTAGGCAATTTTTTAGAAGGAACCGAAATTAGTACATAATTAGTACCAAATTCTGGCACAGTCACTTTTGGTCGAATCTCTTTCCTAGGAACCAATGGTTTTTATAAACTAAAAGTACCATTCTTCAAGAGTACATAATTGGTACAAAATTATGACATATCAACTTTCATTAAATCTTTCTCCTGAGCATGAAGGGGGTGCAGTTGATCGCCAAGCCACACCCTCCCCCTTTAAGAACGAATAACTTCTTTATTCATTAAGTTCAAATTTTTTTAAAAGGGGACTAAATTAGTACTTAATTAGTACATCATTTTTACAATATCCAAAATGAGTATCGTTGAGGGGGAGGTGTAGCTTGACTGAGCCGTATTAATCAACAAATTTTTATCCTTTCCTATATAACTTAAATTTAGAGAAAAATTTTTTTTAGATCAGCATCTATTAGATAAACAGCGTTCAATATGTCTAAAAAACCGTCGGGAATCAAACCACCCTCCGCCTCAAAAGTGGTCTCTTCATCGGGGACGAAAGCTGGCACATCCAAGGGTAACGTAAACGCATCGTCTAAAAAGGGCGGAAAAGATGCTACCAAAGTGCCCCAAGAATTTCAACTTCCACCGTTGAGTGTGACGCTTACTGGGAAAAAACAAGGTAAAAAAAACAAACCCAATGAACAAACGTGTACAGAAGGTGAACGTTCATAACGTTCCACCCAGACAGCACAAGTACGTACCATGTACGTACCTGGTACGTAACTTTGCGATGAAGTGTACGTCCATGGTACGTACATTTTTAGACTTACGAACAAACGTGTACGTCCCAGGGACGTACTATAAACGTACTTTGTCCAACGAATTGTACGTACCTGGTACGTACCTTGCTACGTACCTGGTACGTACCTTGCTACGTACTAAGTACGTACCAGCTACGTAATTGGTGCCTTTACTTTTGTACGTACTAATTACGTCCTATGTACGTACATTTCAGGTACGTACAATTTAGGTCCTAGGCGGGACGAAAACTGGACGTAAATTGACCGTAAGTGGGCTTGGATCAGGCAAGGATATTTCACCAGTAATTAAAAAAAAAAGTGTTGGAAGACACAAATGCTCTACCACTAGACCACCACCTATACATAGAAAACTCTGCTAAAATTGTGATATACTTTATAACGGTTTTTACTTCCTCGTCTCGCTCTTATAACGTGTACCCTTATGTATAGTTTACGTACTATGTATGTACACGTTTGTACGTACATAGTATGTCTATAATTGGTCCCAGGACGTACCGACCTGAAATGGATGTAAAATTGTTGTCATAGGACAAACAAACCGTTTCTCCATGAGCTGTAATGTTAACAAAAAACGTAAATTTCCCAGAAACGTCAAGCGATACAGGCAGATCCCATATTAAAATTCTAGAGAGAGAAGGCGCTATCTACAGTAGTATAAGTGCGTAAGAGATAGCGGACACGGCGTAATCGTGACAGTTCTTTAGACAAGCAATATTGAGGTATAATATTAGACCAGACTTATATCAAATATTTAACTTTGTGTAGCTCCTTTAATTGTTTATAATAGGTACGTACATAGTACGTACGCTTATGTACGTCCGTCGTACGTACGCTTATGTACGTTCAGTGTACGTCTGTAATTTCATGTTTGAGAGGTAGCCCCAAAATGAACATAAAATGTATGTACATAGTGTACGTACTATGTACGTACTCTTTTGTACGTACATAGTCATAGTCTCTAATTAGTCCCGGGACGTACCGACGTAAAATAGACATAAAATGTACGTCTCTGGGACGAAGTGTGCTGTATGGGCACTTGGAAAAGAGTTTAATACTCAGGAAAGTATGTAGACTTTTTTCGTCGTCTAATACTTTAGCCGTGTACTTGGGGGCAAAGTATTGATGATTTTTATCATGACTGCAGTGTCTAAATAGTGTCCCCAGTTTCTTTTAGATGCTTAGCTAGCAAATAATAATTACCTTCGAATTTTGATGCGTATAGCTGTAATTTGTCCGCAATTTCGACAATTTTCCTCATCACGTACACAACAACCGACGCACAACCTTCCAAAAAAGCAAGCCGACACACGACTTTTTACAGTTTTTCAGCAATTTCTGGGCTCTTAACTTTTTAACAGATATTCGCGGATAAGGTTGTTTCTGAAAAAAGTCACCTGTAAAAATACAGAATAGCAGTCGATCGGACAAAGCCTTTTAAAACAACAAGCTATGTCAAAACCTATGGCCCACCTATCCAAAAACAAACAAACTACAGCCTGCAATCGCCGTGTTTTTTCTATTAGCCCTCAAAATCAGCTGATTGTCAATCAATAATCTTAACATTTTCAGATATCAGGATCGTTTCCAAAGACCAACTTAGGATATTAGGATGTCCTCTTGGAAAATACAGCTTATCCATTGATTTGCAAAAACAAAATTCAACTCTTCAAAAATTTGCAACCAATTTACAAAGTCTGTCTTCTCATTCAGCATTTTATTTACTCAAAAATTCTTTCGCGATACCTGAGATGTCATACCTTCTTTTAAAAATACCTGTGAAGTCATTACAAATTCCAATTTTAATCCCTCTGCTCGTTCGTTTTGTAAACTACCTATAAAAATTGGTGGTCTAGGAATCCGTGATATTTCTTCATTAAGCCTCTCTGCTTTTATCGCTTCTGATAATAACGTTTCCTACCTAATAAAAGCCCTTCTTCACTTATACATTTATAATTCACCAGATGTATATTTTTATGAACCATCTCAAAACTGGTCTAATCTGTGCGAAAATAATGTTTTTCCTGACAACTTCTTAAACAGTTTGAGTTTTTCAGTTTGCGGCGCACTTACAGGTTTAGTATTTTATCAGGGCGCCCCTACTCGCAATAAGCATATATAGTTGTATCCAACAAAGGGTTGCATATGTATAATGTATAAAATATGTGCTTTGCAACTTGCCCAATGTAAATATATTGGCACTAGTTACAAAACACATGAATGAAAACAACTCCAATCTAACGCTTATATAGATTTATTATTAAACTAACACACAAGAATACATTATTATTGAAGGAAAAAAAAATCAGTGTGATGGGTGAGCTTGGTGATCTGCACACATTTTTTCAAAGCGGGGAATAAGGCTTGACACTGCCACTCTTATTTCTTGCTCCACGTTGATCTTTGAACGATATTTGCTCTTTATCACAGCTACAGCTGAAAATCCAGCTTCGCATAAATAGGATGTTGCGAAGGGGATTAGAATTCTCAAAGCTTTTAGACTTAGAGCCGGATATTCATTTTTGACGGATACCCAAAACTTGACCAAATCAGAAGAAGCGAATTTTCATTTTAGGCTGTTGTCGCAAGAGAGTTCAATAAGACTCTCTTCTTCTAGTGAAGTGAATCCTGGTGGAGATTGTGCATGAAAAGGATCTTGAATCCATGCAAGTTTTTCGAAATTTTCTTCTGTAAAGTATTTTGCAAACCATTCTGAGAGTTTCGAAAGGTGTTCGGTGAAAAGGGACACCAAGTCTTGAGAGATAACGAGCTCATTAGAGCCTGAGCATTTATGGAATTCTAGAAAACAATCTTGACCGCCATCTGCAGTTTTTTCCTAAATGCTGCAATTTTCTCTGATAGTTTCAAGATATGCATATTATGGCCTTGGAGAGACAGATTTAAGGCATTCAGTTTATCGAATATATCACACAAATATGCCAGTTTTAGCAAAAAGTCGGGATCCTTAAAGTATCTGGGGGGCTATTCCAGTGGCTCATACCGATATCGTTACGTAGCGAATTCGTTATCGCGGCAACACCGCGGTTTGTTTTGTTGTTTCACAATGGCCGCGGACGTGTCAATGCAACTTTGACAACTAAACTCGCACAAAAATATAAGTTTTGATTTGATTGAGAAAAATTAACATGATTTCTTCTGCGATGGTTGCAGACATCGAGAAACAAAATACTTTTTATAATTCCTGCTGCCTAGTTTCTTCTGTGATCTTGTGTTCTCCAACCACCCGAATGGAAGACGAAAATAAGTTCACACCATATTTGGAGCCCACAAAGAACGGCACAGTAAGTAAAACTAGCTTTTGTTATGGGGAAATATTTGTTTTACTTATCCCAAACTTGTACATCACTGCTATTTTAAGCTGGGTTTATATTTTATACTCTTCTGTAAAGGGAATCGTAAGCCCTTATGATAGAATATAGATAAGCATGGCCCAACTAGTTGAGTTTATCACCCACTTAAATTAAAATCAGGCTTGGCAAGAATGTGATACATTGAGATAGTTTATTTAAAATGAAAACTACTGACTTAGATTCTTGCAGTTCACCAAAGAAAAAATAACTACTTAAAGCTGAGATCAGATTTTGGATAAGTACTATTTTGATAAAACTTAAAGTGTATACTTCTTTTTAGGTACAACATGCTATGTGTATGTGAATGGAGCTACATGTAAGAATCATTCTAGTAGGATAGTACCACACAAGACCACAACTCGGGCCACAAATTAACTATGGATAGATTCAAGTAAGACACAGACCAACCTTCCAAGGCACTAAATGAAACTAGACAAAGCTTCGATGTTCAATAGACATAGTGAAACTAACTTTCAGAAGAAACTGATGCAATATACATGTATGCTAAATGTTATTTGTTCTCCCATTAAAAAATAATAAGATAACTTTTAATGAATTAAAAAGTTGTGTAAAATATAGTACAGAAATAAAATTTTATTATTTAATTCTGTTAGGCCACATTTGTTTAAATCAAAAAATTTAAATGTCACTTAAGTGATAGTTATAGAACATTGGACCTATTGTAACTACGATTTTAGAACTTTTTCAAAAAAATTCACAGATTTTTTGGGGGGTCATCGAAAAAGTGTGGGCCACTATATATTATTTTAAGTTATTGCAAACTTTTTAAAATAAGGCAGAGTTTTTTTTCAAGAGCCTTTAGATTGGTTTGGTGGGGTAAGTTAAGTACAGTATTAAGTTATTTCAAGCTCTGATTGCTATAAAAAAGAATTGATGAAGATGTTTTAAAAAATTGGACTGATGTGATTTAATATTTACCTAAATGATATTTCTTCATTATTTTACATCCATTTTTAAATTACCTAAATGATATTTATTCCCACACACACATAGCATAGCTTGATATTTATATAGCAGTTGGCTAATTAAGCAAATTATTTTAATTTTTAATACCTGAGTAATATAATTTAAGAAACCTACTTAGTACCTACTTCAAATAAAGGGCCTTAAATGTATGTACATGGCAAGTTTTTTACAATGCATTTAGATAAATTTATTTTTTTGGCTAGATTAATACTTTATACTAGTTTTTAATTTAATATTACCAATTTATTATATTACAAAGAAAAAATTGATTTGAGTTGATTTTGTCACTCTTAACATTGCTATTAAAAAATAATAAAATTTGGGATAAAAAAACTGATTTATTTTACTTATTGGTTTAAATGTTACTTAGAATTACAAATTGTTTTCTAATATTTCAATAATTGGTGGATTGCATCTTTTCTTTCATCAGCTTGGGCACTGCTAACCTGAAACAAAAAATAAGATGTATTTCAAAATGTAAGCCAGTGAAATGGCTACTTAAGATTGAAAGCTTTCAGGTTTCAAGACCAAGAACACGCTATATAAAAGAAAAAGATAGAATGAGTTTTGAAAACGAACTCAATACCCATGAAAACATAGCATATATCTCACCAATTTTTTGGCCACCAGTTTTATTGCTGTCTGCCAATTTAGATTCTTTTAGAAAAGTACGGACCAAGTTTTACATTACATTCTACTTTGAAAATTTTATTATTGACTATCTTTTGTTTACCCCACATCTTAATATTTAAGGTAAAGTAGAAACTTAAGTGATGGTCAATGCTTGTGTGAATTTGGTCCAACGCACTTTGATTTAGAAACTAAGGGAGAGGATAAAACAACTTTCTGGCTAAGGTCGTAAAAAAACTTGCCTGTTAAAAAAAACGATATGAATTTGGCCCTTGTATATATTATTTAGAAAAAGTAATGTAAACTGTCGATCAAAAAAACTATCAAGATAGTGAATAATAATTAAAAACCTTGGGAAAACAAACGTAACAAGTTCAGAAAATCTAACAAGTTGGGATCCAAGTGGAAAAAGACTTGAGTTTTTCTTGTAAATTAACGAAATAAGTGTGGCTTATCCCCTAGTTACCCCAAGATCTTTAATTGTTATTTAATGTTTTTTTTAAAAATATCCTGTGGACATAAAAAGTTACCTTAAAACTTTATTCCTCCTTGAATTTTACTAATGAAATTTGAAATATTTAGGTTTTGGTGGCTAATAAAAATAGTAGAAAACAAAAACTTAAATTACAGCAATAAAGAAGTGGAAATTTATGTGTGGTTGAAACGAAAGTAGCCAATTTTTTTAATTTTACTGATGAATTTTTGGATTTTAAAATGTTTTCTTTTTAATGTGAAGGTAGCTTACCATATGTGTTTTGTCCTGCTAAAATGTTTAGTTGCGTAGGTGGGGTGGGGTACAGCCTGCTTAAATGTATTCATCATACATCTTAATAATTACGAGAAATCATTGATCTGAAATTAAATTTAAGGTAATTTATTATAGGTGTGATGTATGCAAATCTATAGTCTAATCAGCTAACCAGTTAGTTCACTTGAATTGATACTTCAGACAATAGCAATACCATGTGCTATTTTTTTTGTTTTTTTCCCAATATTTTTCCAATTTTGTGCCAAATTTAAAGTTAATCTTCTCATCTAGGCCTGAATCAAAATGAATGAATGACCTTTCAATACGAGGAAAAAAATGAGCTAACTTTTTCATGTAAAAAGTTTAGATTTTTATAACATATTTTAGGTACTGTATTATCAATTTTACTTATTCTTTTTATTAGTGACATCCATAAAATCTGCATAAAATATGTATCGTCAATTAAATAATCCAATTTTTTAAACGTTATCTAACAAAAATGCATAAGATTTGTTATATAGGTGTATATGGTTACCCAGTGGCGTCCCAAAGGAAGGGGGAGTCGAGGTAAAAACCCTCTGATACCGGTTAAAAAAACGAAATTATCTGACATTATCCCAATAAAATGATTTACAATTTATTATTATTAAATTTTTTAAACTTTACTAATTTTTTGTGATGATGGGTTAAATAATTTACTGATAAGAACTAGTAAACTTTGTAAAACAGTAGATAAAAACTAAAAGAGTTTTTAAGACAGGAATTTGATCAACAGTAGAGAGTTTGAAAAGTTAAAAGTTTTATGCATTTTGATTTTGACAAAGGTGAGAAACTTGGTCTTAAAATTATGTAGAAACGCAAAGGTTAAATATTTAAAAATGACTATTTATTACTGACATAATTGCGAAACTTAAAATGATGTTTCGTCAAAAACCACAATACTCTACTTTTACACAAAAATATTATATTTACACAAAATTTTTTGTTTACTAGATTTAAGTAAACATTTTTAAAACTGAGAATCTAAAACCGAAAGGCCAACACCTCCAATAGGTGTACGAAAACTCGATAATACCTGACAATACTTGACTGTATGGGACAAAATCTTAGGATAGTTTGCATTACTTGACAATAGGTGTACCTACAAATTTAAAATCAGGTGTTGGAATTGAAAACTTACCAAAACTGATTTCTATGGATAATTTATCAATATACATTGAGCAGCTACGGTAAGTGTTTATTCCCAAACTTCATAATTTATTTTCTCTCTTATTAGCACTACAGCATGGGTCCTGCTCTTGGAGATTTTCAACAGTTGACCTAAAAAAAGAACAGTAAATTACATTACATTAAAACATTAAAACTTTGAAAACCTTAAAAAAAGAAAATGTGAACATCAAAATTTGTTTTAGCAAAATCAATTTGAATATATGAAAGTTAGGTACATGACTCTTATCTGTCTGTCAGAGGGAGGGAGTTCAAAAGATCTACTATCGTGTGCAAATAAAATAATTGAAGAAGGGGGGACAGTATGAGAAGGGATGCTAAATTTTTACTTGATCGTGCATAGCAGTTCAGAATCAGCCGCCTCTCTTCAACTAGGTACTCAATGCGGTCTGTTGTAAGTACTATTATTTATACTCTAATTTTTTTTTTTTTTCTCGATATATAGGTAGATAATAGTTGATGTCGGATTTTTTTTAATAAAAAGTCAGTGTAATAACCTTGGATCAAACAAATCCTGCATTCTTGAATTTCCAACTTTTTTTTCTTATAATGTATGAATATTTTGTAAAATTATTTTTCGGTTTTCTGGCCACTGGCTCATGTCTTTTCAAAATGTATAAACTGAACTTAAAACGGGCCTACTATATCTTTCTGTTTACATTATGTAAGTAGTGTTCTTTAAGTACCAAAAAGAACAGAATAGAATATAAGATAAAGTAAATATAAGTACTTACCCAAACAAAAAATCTGGAGGCACTTCTACACAAGGCCCATGTGGATTTTTCTTCACAGAGAACGTGGCTTTTCCAAACAAAATTCAATAACGGTTGACACAATGTGATGGTGACATTGTGATCAGATTTTTAGTCCATATTGCGTGCAAAAAGCTCATGAAAATTATTATTTTCCCGAAATTTCGCCGCAACAAAAATCTAAAAATCTAAACAAACTTGACTGACTGTCGGCATTTGACAGTTGTTTTGGGAAAGTATTGCTGGTTGCGTGCCATTTAAGCCTTCTTTTTAATTAATAATAAGCGATGTTGCCGTAACAGTGAAAATAATGGCGATAGCGATCGTTATCTCATAACGATAGCCCACTGGAATTGCCCCCCTGGAGCTTGCATGACCTTCCTTTTCCAGGAAAATGTGGATTTCTTGATGTAGCTCGAATGTACGGGATAAGACGTTTCCACGTGAAAGCCATCGTGCACTGGAGTAATATAGCAGCGCAGTGTGTTCAGATCCCATGTCCATACAAAGAATTTTGAATAGTCTGGTTTTTAGCGGCCTAGTTTTTATGTAGTTAACTACGTATATGATACGTTCCATAACCAAATTTAATTCACAGCCTAACGACTTCGATGCAAGTGCTTCCCTATAAATGATGCAATGGGTCCACATAGCATACGGTGCTTTACTGCGACTAAGTGCTTGCAATCTACCATAACGGCCCGACATTGATCGAGCGCCATCAGTACAAACTCCAATACACTTCTCCTAATCTAAATTATTCTTTGTTATAAACTTGTCAAAAGTTTCAAACAAGTTTTGAGCCTTTCCGCATTCATACTTTTGCAGAAAAGAAAGTCTTCAGCAATAATATTATCATCCAGGAAGCGTACGTAACAACTTAGGTGTGTATCTTTATTACTGTCAGTAGCCTCATCAAGTTGCAGACCAAATTCCTTGCCTTTCATTTACTCTATAATTAATCATTAAGATCCTCAGCTATATGATGGATTCTTCGCCTAACAGTGTTGTTTTTATAAAGGTACCTTTGAAATTAGTTTTCCCGCCGATTCTCCTATCATAATGTTAACCATGTGGACATCAGCCGGTAAAATAAGTTCTTCTGCGATGGTGTGAGGTTTCTTGCACTTCGCCATACTGTATACCACTTTGAAAGAGGACAGCAGTGCGTTGCTAGGTACTGAAGTTTGTTGAGTAAACACGTTCTTTTGTTTTTGTAGATTCTGCAACTTTCTTGTGAAAAATTCGCGTGACTTTCCATCCATCGTAGGATGAGTGGTTTCAAGATGTCGTTTTAGCCTCCTTGGGAGCATATTTTCGACCGCTATTTCAAACACACTGCGGTCTTTCCTCATGATTTACTTCTACCGAAGTAAAACCAAAGTTCACTCTGTCTCGATCTATCATTTTAATAAGAATCTTTCCATCTTGTTGAGTTCGTTCAACACTTTGTATCACTATTCCTCTTACGGTAAACTAACCTAGCAAAGCGGACTACGGCGACTTAAATACTGTCAAAGAGTGCTCGCGAAAATTCTCATTGAGCGACGCGCAGGTCGAATACGGGCTTCTGGAAATTCTAGAAACTTGCTCTGCTCTCTCGGGCTCGATTAATGGCGGATGCGGCACCGACATTGCCAAATGTAACTCAAATTCTACCTTATCAGGAGCCCCTGGTTTGTTCTCGCGGCGCCCCGGGGCGCCGCGGCGCACACTTTGGGAACTACTGTCTTAAAACAAAAAAATTTGGATGAAAAACTTTGTGATTTCTTTTTAAAATAAGAAAATCCTACAAATACGGCCAGAATTCTTGGCCTTCAAAAAAAAGAGAATAATGTTTGGCTTGACGCACTGCCCTCTTTTTTCTTAGGTTCCCATCTTGACGATACTTCCTTTAGAATTTCAATTGCTCTTGGCACTGGACAACCTGCGTGTGAGTCCCATACTTGCCCTTGCGGCGAAATCGTTCTTCCAAACGGTCTTCATGGACTTTCTTGCCGAAAAAGTGCAGAAATTCCTGCCATTCTAGAATTTTCTGGTATCTGTAGATCCGATGGAAAACGTGCGGATAGTTTAACACTGATCTCATGGACTAGAGGAAGATGATTGGTGTGGGATGCAACATGCTTTGACACCATGGCAGCTTCCTATTTAAAAATGACATAAAAAATCTGGTGAAGCAGCAGCAGTTTCCGAAAAAATAAAAATTAAAAGATATTCTGAAATATCTTCAAATTATTTATTTTTTCCTTTTTGTGTCGAAACATTTGGTCCTTGGGGGAAAAAAGCATAAATTTTCGTAAAAGAACTTGGTGTTAAAATCCGCTTATCTAGCCATGAACCTAGATCCACCTATTTTTTGATGCGGAGGATTAGCCTTGCAATTCAGAGAGGCAACGCGACATCTGTTTTGGGAACACTGCCGGACTTATAGCCTTTGGATGGAGTGTTATGTCTCTAGTTCACTGTGTGAAGTGTCCTCCGCTATGGGCTTATTATATAATTTTGTTCATGTATTAAATTTTATTTTATAGTTTATTATTGTAGTAATAAATATAAACTAAAAAAAATATACCGGAAGAAGAAGTAGAAGTTATTGTTGACAGTTGCGATGACAGCTGATTGGTCGACAAACTTTTTTTCCTTGTAGCACAAAGCTGAATAGCATATTGTGGTAGAATGGACCTATCCAAATCGGAAAATCATAATAAAAAAGTTGTAACATGTAACGTTTTCTTGTTACATTTATATTAACACATTTATTCTAACAATATTTTAATATCTATTGAAAAAATAATTTAAGAATTTTTTAACAGTGTATATTGACTATATGTATATTTTTACACCTACCAAACATACCTTACATCTAAGCGAAACAGAGATATTAAAAATATTAACTGAACACAATAATTAAGTTTTATTTTTTCTTTTTATGAAGGGTCGTATGTTCTCTTTTCAAGAACCAACAGTAATCACCCATCATGGCTGGATCCCATCGTCCTTGATAGCGGATTTCCATTTTCCTCATATCCTGGTGGAACCTTTCACCCTGACACTGACAGCTCCCAAGTTTTCAGGAAAAAATGACAGATGGGAATCGAGGAAGTGAATTTTTAATGACATTCGGGCACCAAGCGACTTGTAGGCATCTAAAAGTTGGTAGTTTGCATGCATCTTTTTGCCCAAAAATCCAAATACTACACTAACAAATGAGTTCCATACTCTGAGTTCCTGCCTGTTAATGTCACATCACTTAATTGGGGAAAGACTTGCCTTAGGTATTTGAATCCATCACCGTCTTTATTCATTGCTTTCACAAAGTGTTTCATACTATTCATATATAGAACATTTTTGGGGTCTACAAGAGGTTCAAACTTAACATTTTGAGATCCTGGTTGAAATTCACTTCTTTCTGGCCAATTTTTTATTGCATAATGCAGCTCTACTGCACGACTGTCCCACAAACAAAGAAAACAGCAATATTTTGTAAATCCTCCCTGAAGTCCTACTAAAATTTCTATAACTTTTACTATTATTATTATTAATATTTTTACTATTAAATGCTTTTATTTTCGCTTTATATAAATATTAGGCCTTAATACCAATTACAGTACTTAAATAGATATAAATAATAAACAGATATAATCTATTTACGGGCGACAAAAGGCAGAGTTCGCACGCAGCGCTCTTCCACTCAACCTCACCCTGTTGTAGTTTATTTTATTTTAAAGTGTGCGCATGTTTTCATAAGTTTCTTTCATTGTCACTGAATGGGCAACTGGTATAGAGGGTTTTAAATTTCCATTATGCAATACCGCAGCTTTTAAATTGTATTTAGACGAGTCTATAAATAAGCGCCACTCACCGGGAGAATGCTCAGTATCAAGTTCCTGCATTAAACCATCGATATTAGTACAAGTACACAACGAATTTTCCATACTATAGAATGCAGAAAACGTAGCATTTTTTTTCCTGAAACTTGTAATTTTGGTTTCTTTGGCTAACAAGTTCCTTAAGACGGGTACCAAGAAGTTCTGACTGTTGCGTTGATAACCCCAAATCACGTATCATTTAACTCACTTTGAACAATCAAATGTGGCTTACCAGAACTGGGACCTGGAGTAAAAATAGGGTCGGTACACTGTTCCTCGGCGCTGTTTGATGGTGCGTTGTCTACAATGTCTTCCAAAACAATATTTTGCGGATCTAGAGGCCCAATAGGCACTGGTAAATCTGCATTATGAGGAACAGTTCGTATGGCAGACTGCAAATTTGGATCTTATGTTTTCCCTTTTTGGAGTAACCTTCAGTCTTTGTCAGACTTCAAAATGATTAGTGGATTCTCGCCATACCATTGGAACTGTCAAAGGCATGCTTTTTCTCTTCCACTTCATCCACTCCACCAATGACACGCTACAACTAACACAGCACACATAGGGAGCCCCCTGCTTGTCTTGATCTCCAATTAAAACACCAAAATATTTGAAGCAGGCTTTTTTTAACATTTTTAGAAAATGGCCTGGCTTGGCATTTCACCATAAATTCTCCACAAATGTAGCAAAATCTGCCAGGGGAAGTTTTGCACTTCCGGCGTGTTTGACTCGACATTTTCTTTATTAAAATCAGTTTTTTATTTATACACAGAGAACCACTCACTTCGAAACTCAACAGAAGACTAATATTTAATATTGATTTTATGTATAATATTCAAACAATACAGTTCAGGTAATTTCTCTGTTATAAAATGCATCTATTTTAACCTTCCCCTAATAAATGAACTACCTGCTAATGTAAAATGGTCTAACTAAGCTATTGAAAAACGGTACGTGTTAGGACTTTCCGAATATTTTTTCTAATATTGGAAGGGTATGTACATTTTAAAAATAATGAAATGACCTGTGTTAGAAAAATCTTCTCGACCAGTATACTTTTAAGGATGACATTTGAAAGTTTACATAAATTATGCAACAACTAAGGGAGGTAAGGCAAAGAGAAAAATACAGTGTATCACCCAGTACATAACATCACCGGAACATTTCCTGAGTACACGAATGAATTGTTCTTGTGTATGTAAACTAGGCTAATGCTAACTCACCCTTATTTTTTTTTGTAGAGATTAATTTTGAAGAACTCAAAAAGAAGATGATTAGACGACATGCTCCTGCTGGTGAAGATAAGAAAGCCCTCGCGCAAATAATCAAAAATCTAAAATGTCAGAAAGTACGGGTGCAAGAGTTTGTCAATTTGGCGGCACCTTACACTGGAGATAACGGTAAACATAGACGTTTTTTGGCATAGAACACGGTTCTTGCGTGATTTTGAAATGTGACGTCACCGGTTCAACCACAACGTCATTGGTTCTTGCTATCGGTAAAATTGACTTCCCAGTAATAGTTGTATAAACCCTAACCTAACTTATTGCCATGAAATATTTGTTAGCATTTTTTTAAAGTTTAAGGTACTTGCATGGATATGTCGGATCCAACTGAATGTTTGATTTTTTTGCGGTTCTCATATCTGCTTTTAGTGACTTATCTACTTCTAACTTCTTCTAAGAGGAATTTGGCACATTACCAAATCATACTCCATCATTTTATTATTGAAAAAACAAAAACAAAATATCCGGTGCTCCATAACCTGACACTACCCACGTATTTTGACAAATGACAACTCTCGCCATATTGGAATCGTGATTGAAGCACTTTCGAAACAGTCCAAGGAGCAGTTTTGAAATCCTTTGAAATGTATTGAACCGTCACCAGTTCAACGCCAAAATGACATTTCTTGCATGATTTCGAAATGGTTTCGAAATCTTCTGAATCCAAACAACGACTTTAGTCACCAGTACTTTTATCTTGATTTCTTTGGTCCGGCCGTTCGTATCACCATCTATCTATTTTAAACCCTCGTCGGCAAAATTTGCTACGTTAGCAAGATGGAACAGACGGTAAACCCTGTTCTGTTTCATGCTTCTCAGAAAGTTGCATGCATCTTGGGTGTTTACACTATGAAATCCCGCGAAAAATGAAGCGTTTTTTAGTTACCTTTTGAATGTCAACCATTTTTTTATGTTGTCAACTTGCCGATCAGCTGTAAATACGAATTTTATTTTCGAATTTTCCGACAAATATTCCACTTCCTCTTTCATTTTGCCAAAAACCAAAATATAACGCAAAATAACAAAATCAAAAATTAAGGTTATGTGTTGGAAAAAGTAAACAAAGCAGCATGTTGGCTAGAAATGCATAGCGTGAGCACCACCCACAGCTCTATGTTTAGAAAAAAGATGCATGTAAAAAGTTGCATCAAGTTGATCCATAGTGAGAACAAGGCTTTAGTTGCAAGTTGTTTATGAGGTTCTAATCAACTTATTTGAGCGGAAGTTTTTGTTTATTTACACAGATAAAAAGAGGACGGAATATTGCGCTATATCGCGCTACATCCTTTGACCAGCTTAAAGTGCTTTCAGTTATGTTGAATAGTCAACGAGATAATTTTTTTTCAGGAATAATATCACAGTAAAATAGAGCTATAAGGGGTGGCTACTTGCTACCTTTAATTCTATTCTGTTTATGTCGTTATAAGCTTTCACATTTAACGGCAGGGTTAAGTCAACAAAACCCTGAGAAGGTGCCTCTTCTAGAAGATGCCGAGTTCTCCAGTTAAGTTAAGTTAAAGGCAGATTCGTCGTCCTAATCACGCAGCCTACAAATGGGTTCTTTCTGGAAAATTCCCATTGTGTGCAGATGCCTCCTCAGTGCGCAGTGACCAATTAAGAGTCCTGTCACTATTCTCATCTGACCTCTTGAGAGCTTAAGTATCTCCTCGGCCAGTGATGCCGATGGACATTTCACTATTGTTGGTTCCAATGGTCTTTGTGTTCGTTTTTGGTCCACCGTTCCAGAAGGCCACGCACTGAGGTTTTTAGTATATCGAACACAGGTTCAGGTCTTATGAACTGTTTTTCTCTTACCAATCGTTACAATATATTAGAGAATTATTCTTCTTCTTCAAGTTCCATGCTCTCTTCGAACGTTGGCTATCATCAGCGCGATCTGCAACCTGTCCACTGCTTTTCGGAAAAGCCATGATATCCGTCTACGACTCGGACCTCTTTTGCAATCAATTTTGCCTTTTATTATCAATTTTAAAAATTTATATTTGTCATTTCTCAAAAGATGGTCAAAATATTCAAGTTTTCGTTTTTTTATTGTAAATAAAACTTCAAGCTCTTTATTTATTCTAAGAAGAACATCCACATTAGTTACTCGGTCCATCCAAGATATCCTTAGTATTCTACGATAACACCACATCTCGAATGCTTCCAAATTTTTGCACATGGCCTCATTCAGTGTCCAGAAGATGCTAAAAATATAACACCGAAGCACACAAATTCGGAGAGTGGTATTAATCGCGACAACACAACACTGATTTCATTTTGATAAAAGATGATCTGGCCTGTTCAATTCTTGCACGAACTTCTTGCATGTTGGCCCAGTTCTCATTGAGGAGACAACCCAAGTATTTGTATGAATCCACGCGTTCGACTTGCTGTCCATTTACTTCTAACATGCCTCGGATGATCTTTTCCTTGGATATGATCATCCATTTTGTTTTTCCAACATTTAAGTTAAGCCCGAATTGCGCACTTTTTGCAGCAATTTGATTCAACCACTCTTCCAGGCCTTCCAGCGTGTCTGCTATTATGACAGTGTCGTCGGCATATCGTATGTTGTTGATTTTTATGGCGTTTATGGTCAGACCCTCTTCGCAGTTATGAAGTGCCTTTTATATTATTTTGTTACTATAGATATTAAACAACAGCGGAGACAATATACAACCTCGGCGTACTCCTCTTCTTATTTGGACCTCTTCGGACAGTTGGTCATCAACCTTTATTTGATCAGTCTCATTCCAGTATAGATTAGCGATTATCTTTAGATCTCGGTCATCTAGACCAACTTCTTTTAGCGATTCTATGAGCTTTTCGTGTTGGATTCGATCAAATGCTTTCTCATAATCTATGAAGCAGGCATATACTGGCACCGACACATCCCTAGACCGTTGAACTAAGACTTGAATGCCAAGAATTATTAACGATCTTATTCTCTACTTTGGCCAATCGCTACAATATACTCTGTTAGAAAATTTCATTTTCGACCCGCTAACGCGGGAGTTTTGATTACTTTATTACCTCTCGACGGGAGTTTGTTTTGTTGGAATAGTACAACACAGGGAACTTTTCATCCCGAGGTGAAAAGTTTGTAGCTGAGGGATAAAAATATACTTTAGTCTCGTGGGACATAAACTATTTTTTTCACTTTTGGGATTTGTTTTTCATCAAAATTTTTACAAACAGCCACATCATTCTTGTCTAACAAAATTATCACAAAACCTAACCACTAATAGTTGGTTGATACTGGGTAAGAAGTGATATACACTTTCGTTTATTGCTCTAAAAACAATCAGATCGATCCGAAAAGGATTTCGATGTTTGATTATGTACTTCTACTCCGGGTAGCGTGTTCGATTTTGCGAATTTTTTACTCCGGATTTGAACCGGATTTGAAACAGATCGATCTTTCTGCTCCTACAAAACATGTTATAGCCCTACTTTTTGACAACATTTTTATCTTATTTTACTGCTGTTTGTAAACTTTTTGTGGGCAAAAAAACTTGTACTCGATATTAGAGAAGTATGATTTGTGAACGATTCGTTGACTATGATCGAATCACTTGCGAGTATTGAATGATCGAATCATGTTTGCTCGATATGATTCAATCAGTCAAGTGACCGACGAAGACAGAATGATTCAAACGAGTGAATCAAATCGGAATCGGATACACTGAATCAGTTAAAAATAGGTCGATCGTTTCGTTTATTCGTTCCTATGATTTGAATTCCTGCGCGCGGGGTAAACTGTATGAAAATATAGATTTTTTGGTCAGCAGAGTATAGAGTATTTCGTATTTAGCCGCATCCTGCATAGACCTTTCTTTTTTGGTCGACTTAAAGATTCGATGATTCTAGAAACGAATCACTGATCGATTCATTCAGTACAAAATGATCGATTTACCCATCTCTACTCGATATTGGTAGCCCCCAGAAGTGGGCCAAAATACGCAATGATGTGTTTGAAGTGCAATGGTCCCCGATTTTACTGAGGAGCAAGTGGGCAAGAAAAAATGTTTTCAATTAATATTCTGTTCGGTTTTTTTTCTTTATGGATTCACGGCTTTTTCAAACGGCTCTCCAATTTCAAAAATATTGAAACCAAAATAAATAAATAAAATAGTGGGGTTAAAATGGTCTTTTCGAGCAAATGGCGTGTTTGATAATCACTCCCTGTGGGTCTATTCTTGAATCGAGAGAAAATTTGCTCCCAGGGAGTCAAATTCTCGCGCTACTATGCATCTCATTGATCCAAATCTTCGGTTTAAATCGGTTTCTCTCACTTTTGCCGGATATTGATCGAAAATAATTCTATTGGTCTTGACTAAGAGAATTATAGTAGCGAGAGAATTTGACTCCCTGGGTGTCGATTCTTGAATCGAGGGATGGTCACATATGGGATTGTTTTCACGAAAAAATTTCTAGTCTGTATTCTTGAACGCGCGAGGAGTGTTCCCGTTCGTCGAAAATTCGCAGGTGAACGTTCTACTGGTATAAGGCAGTAGAATGGCGCTGTAATCGCGCGAAACTTGCGCAAATGCAATGTTTGGTTGGTTAATTTGTAACCTAACCTTTGTGTCATTAGGGTGATTCGGTTTTTATTTCGTTATATATCTTTTTTTATATAAATATTGTCGGTAAAAGTGATGCAGCCAGAA
This sequence comes from Oxystoma pomonae, assembly GCA_963921995.1. NCBI lineage: Eukaryota > Metazoa > Arthropoda > Insecta > Coleoptera > Brentidae > Oxystoma > Oxystoma pomonae. The sequence goes on along the minus strand of OY998168.1, from coordinate 84,264,029 downwards.
GAAATATGGCTCGTGAATAGAGTTATATATTATTTAGAGGAGGCCGAGGCGGATCCGGCGCAACAAGTCACCCCGAGATTCCAATACAAGACGATTTGATCCTTGAAAAATTACAGTTTCGAAAAACCTGGCAAGAGAAATAATGGCCATTTATGGTTGAGGGCTGAAGGGCATCAGACTTGTCCATCGACACAAAAGTAAGCAATAAATTAATATACTCTATACATATTGAAAATATTGTCTTCTTTTTCTTTCATAGAGCATGTTCTCTGTTCTGACTAAGAGCGTGTTATATGAAAGAACAAAATGCTTCGTTTTTTTTATACTATAATGTGAAAACATACAAAGTAAACCACATAACAACTCATGGATATGTATATCCAATGGATATCCGTCGGCATATATACATTCATCCAACATCCATTGGATGTGCAAATGATATTCTTTTAATGGACATACATGAACGCTTTTAATGGATATTTAACTTTTATCCCATTTATGATTATACATGAAACATACATTCAATGGCATCCAGTGATGTATATGTGCTCCATCAATGTATATACATTCTATATACCCATATAAAATAGATATACATTACTGGAGCTGCAACAGTCATGTAAGTGTGATAAATAATCACTTCTGATGGATGTCCACTGGATATATACGGGACATTCATGGGAATAGAAGAATTGAGGTTTCATCATAACTCAAAAACCAATTAAATATCCAATTTTCACAGTTAACAGGTATCATTAGTTATAGGTTAACCTAGTTCAATCCTCTGAAGCATGGTTTATGCAGCTACTTAATCTTATATGTCTGTCTCTTTCTCACATATATGAATAGAAAATATAGAAAGTTTATTATGTTTGTCAATTGTGCATGATGCAGCTGCACAAACCTGCTGCAAGTTAGTACCTCATACTTATAAGCTCTTATTTAATTTTTTTATTATAGGTTATGGTAACTTCAAACCTTCTATCACATGATAAAAAGATGAGATAAAAGGTTCGTGGCATATCGGACACACATATTTTGCTTTTCAATTCATTATGACCAGGTCTCCAAGATCTAATGGATAGTCCAGAAACCTACATCCCTGTTTCATCCTTGTTAGGAATTATAGCATAACATAAACAACCATACCCAGAGTATTTAAACTTGTCAAACAACGCGGGATGTTGGGTGGCTATATGCAACGCTCCGCCTATCAGAATAAAGCAAAAAGCAAAACGTTAAAGGATGCAAATATCAATAAGAATGAAATTTGCGAGCAGGACAAAAAAAAAATAAACCTGCGAAATGGTACCGGTTACTGAAAGAAGACCGTTCAAAATACAACACATGGTTCCTACCAAGAAAGTGTTGGAAATCACGTATGCCACACATTGAGTGCTCCGAGCTGTGTTTTAGTTTTTACTAAAAGTACCTTCCATTCAAAGTTCAGCCAATTCTAAAGTTTATTTGACAACAAATAAATAACTTTACAGTTAAGTTTTTTTTGTTTTTTTAGTGTAACATTTAGAATTTTTTCTGTAAAAAGCACTTTAAACTTTAAACCAATTAAACAAAAAGTAGAGATTTCACATGACCCATTTTGAATGTCGCTTCGATATTTCCTGAGCTAATAAGGTCACTGACAGAAAAAAAAGAATCTCCACATAAGTACCATTTAAAAAAAATAGTTGTCTTTATCTATAGCTAAGTTTTATGTGAAATATTGTAAATTAAAGAATTTAATAACTTAAAAATGAGACCTTTCATTTACACTCAGTTATGTAAAAGGTGACCACTTAGAAAACATTTTTTATTATTTGTCACAAAAAGCTCAATCAAAAATTTATTATTTATCACAAAAAGCTCAATCAAAAAGGGAATTACTCATAAAATAAGGTAGATTTCTGTCACAGTTTCAGTTTTTTCCCACACTAGACGCAGGGTAGCCATGAGGGTTTTTTTTAATGAAATCCTATTTTTTTAAAGTTTTGATTCAAAAAATATATCATGTAGGGTTTATCTGTGGCGGTTATCGAGTAAAATTAAAAATAATTTGCCATAAGGGAGTGTCTAAAGAGCCGACATTTCGGCTGACTAGTCATGAGGCTAAAGAGCCAACAATAATTATATTTATTATGTGTTTTTCATATTTTTGTTTTCTTTTTTAAACTAAATTAACCCATATCCTAACCTAAACAGGCTCAAACCAACTTATTAAAAGCCAAAACAAACCAAAAAACAAACTTTAAACTAAATTAACCCAGCCTAACCCAAACAGACTCAAACCAACTTATTCAAAGCTCGTTCAAAGCCAAAACAACCCAAAAAAACACTACAACCCCCACATCTTTTTTTAGCATAAAAAAAAATGGAGGCACCTTCTAGGCCTGCGTGTAAGGTGGAATTAAAAAAAAATTAAACTGTAATAGAAATTTATAATCTACATAATTTCATGTAATTCCCATTTACAACAAAAAGTAATTTTTTTGCACCTTCAATTCAACGACTGTTTTTGGTTATATGTCAAAAAAATAAGGAAAAAATCACAGAAAATGTTTGGGTTAGTTTGAAATTAGTTCAATCGGCTGCATTCAAGAATACGAATAGCCAGCGACGGGGATGGGATCATTCTCTAGGAGTGTTCACATCCTTTAAGTGATCATCCACCACACGAACGTCCGTCTAAAATTCAAGAATCGACACCCTGGGAGCAAATTTTCTCTCGATTCAAGAATAGACCCGCTGGGCGGGCACCCCGGTCGGGATTCAGAGCACCCACGGGTAGATTCAAGACGTCAGTACTTTACTCCGGATCGATCTGAGAGTATGTAAATCAAAAGCGCTATTACAAACAACTTCATCGTCAATATTTCCGGAAGTTTCAAAAATTTTAATGTGATGGATATCGACGAGGCTGCAGCGGAAGCGATGAAGGCGCTTTACTGCCTGCAGTACACAACCGAAGAAAAAGTACTGTTAGCGTATTCTTTTCATTTTAGCCACTAGGGACTAAAAGTGTAGTTTTTGACTCTAGGGACGAAAAGTACCATTTTAATCCCTCGTTTAGGGGTCTAAAATGCGTTTTAGTCTCTAAAATGCAAAACACAAATTAATATATTAAAATATCGACTACGCATCAACCAATCCGAGGGAAAAAATGTTACTTTCCTCCCTTGGTACGTAAATTACTCTTACTTTCGAATGTGGAAATTGTTAAATAAATCTCATATGTAAGATTACCGTGCTCAAACTTGAAAGCCAACCTTTATTTTCTTTGCCCCTTTTGTTTTTAACTTTTATACAGGTGAATGTATGCGGAAAGTGCTGGAAGAAAATCTTAGTTCCTTTAGAAAATTGGTCACCAAAGTATACGAAACTATGACCCAAGATGTAAGCGACGTTTTGGTCAACGAGCAGTTTCAAGCATCCACTTACTATGCTGAAAGGTAAATTGCTTTTTGAAGCAGTATAATTTTAGTTTTATTGCGGGACTATTCAAAATTGTTCAAAAAAAAGTTTGGCAATTTTTGAAAAGTTACAAACTAGTCTTGTTAATTTATATCTTACGTTAATTTTTATTGAGGGTCCGATCTAAATACAATATTTGTCCTAAAAACCGCTAAATGGTAGGGTTGGCCCTAAGACAAACATTTTTTAGCATTCTTCTTTTTTGTTTCAGATTTTTTTTTACTTCTGCCCTTAAAAAATATGCATTAAAAAGCAAAAAATAAAATTACTTTTTATTTTTCTATAAAACCCTGCTTTTTGGCCTGGTTCTATAAAAGTAGTCTGCTATAAAAGGTCTAATCTCATCTATGTGTACAATATTTTCCACTCGAAAGAACTCCGCACGGAATACATGGCATTTTGGTTGATTGCAGAATTTAATGCAATTTTGGTATGTTGTAGATAAGATACAGGGAGATTTCGAAAGTAGTTACTAATATGTAAATAAATCGTCATGTTTTATTAATAAGATTTTTGTGAGTTTTCTAACAAGATTCAGTTGAGCGCTGGCATCAGTATGCATGCACACAACCGCTTTTAATCAGAGTTGATATTTTAGTGTACCAAGGTCATCACAAAAGTATTCACTTTGGAGAATTTATGTTTATTTGTTATGTGTTTATCCCACATAACTGTTACGTATAAAAAGGCCCAGGATGCAAGAAAAAGGTAGCGGTAACGGTCAAAATCTTGATTGTCATGACATGGCCAATGGAATAAATTGATCGTATGCGCATTGAAGTCCGTCAATAATCCATTATCGCTACGCTTTTTATCATAGGCAAATACACGGGCAGGGCCTTTATAGTATCTAATAGTTATATGTTTTATCCCACATACTTACAGCTTATCCTAAGTATTAGATTAGTACATTTATTTAATCAGGCAGGTTAATAAGAAAATTATTTTCTTACTTTTAGTCATAGCGAAACAGCCAAAAGTGTCTAATACCTACAACTATAGGAATAGATATTAGACTTATTAGACAAAACATACATATCTTGCTCGAAAAGCCATGTTTAATAAAACGCGTTGCTAAGACTGACAGTGACAGCAAACGCATTTGTTTTAAAAACTAAAGAGAGAAATAATACCTATGTTTTGATATTGATTGTTAGGTACATTAAAAAAAAAACTACATTAGCTGATTGAGGCTATAAATATCAATCACCAACCGGCTTCTTTATTCTTTTTACTTTAAAGACCTCTCAAGTAAAGCAAGTATCAAGTTTAGTTAATATTTTAGAGCTTAATTGCTTAAAGTGAAGACTTTTGGATGGCCCCGGTATAATAAAATATAACCTCTAATTAAAAACGGTTGTGCGCATACATATTGATGCTGCCACTCTACTGAATCTTGTTAGGAATCTTATAAAAATCTTCTTAATAAAACGTGACGATTTTTTAATTGACTATGGTCTAATTTAAAGTGTGATCAGTAGGTCAAGATTTACAACATATCAAAATTTCATTAAATTCTCCAATCAACCCAAAATACCATGTATTCCGTGCGGGGTCGTTTATACAGTTTTAATTGACGTCAACTGTCAGTTAGAATGTTTGATCTGATGTTTGGTAATTTTGTTTCTGCCAAAAAGACATGATGACAGTCGTGTCAGTGCAACACCGTACTCAACTAAAAAGCCAGTTAACTCATTTTCGTTTTAGTATCCTTTGGCCTATGATCGGTGCCATATTGACACCAAACTGACAGAAAATCCATGTTTTACTTGTCAATTTGGTTAAAAAAATGGCAGCCACATTAGGCTAAAGGTCACTGAGGTGGTAGGAGTTAACAGGCTTTTTAGTTAAGAACGGTGTTGGTCAGTGCGGCATATTTCCTTTAATTTTACTTATATCATGTGTGCCAATAAATATTTCATAAAACTTTTTTTTTTATACGTTCATCAAAAACATGATTTTGGCAACTGTCTGCAGATAACTAAAGTATGGATTTTTTGGTTACTGATGCCAAAAAAACTTTTTTTTTGATCAAGGGTGGAAAAAAAAAGATTTCTGTTCGTTTTTTAACCAAAATTAAAGAGAAATACCGGAAAATAGTAATATTGAAAAAATCTAATTATTCTTGCCTAAAAATTAAGCCATTTCCGCCTGTTTTCACCAAGTATTTACGAAAAAATCATTTAAAAACTTCGGCAAAATATCAAACTGTCAAAGATTAAAATGTCGCAACAATGAACGTCACCGAGTAAAATAGCACATCGCTATGGAAACGATTCTTATTTCATTTACTAGCCGTCTTGATTTATAGTGTAAAGATGGTGTGTTGCGAGAAGAGCTCTTTGTGCGAGATTTTTAAAAATTATTTAAAAAAATAGTGTTAACAACTCGCGGCTAAACTGTGCTTTTTTTTACTCGTTTAAATACCTCGCTGCGCTTGTTATTTAAACCAATGCTTGTAAAAAAAAGCACTATTTTAGCCACTACTTGTTAAAACTACTATTTTGCACACTTTTTTACCTATAAATTTAGGGATAAAAGCATCACTTTGTCTAGCCAAAAATAACGATAAATTTTGTTATAAGATGTCAGTATCAAAAAGTGCTAACAATGAAAAATAAAACGAATGCGTGTCAAACTAGGTTTATTGGTGGCACAATTGTAAGATATTTTTAAAGAATTTTATTTTCACGAGTCTTCCATGGCGAAAATGTAAACAAATACTCTTTCCGTCAAAATTTCTGTCAGAAAAAACGTAACCTAGAAACTTCAACAACAATCTAAGGCGTTTGTTTTTCTGTTAATTTTCACACCTAGTTTTTGTTTAAATAAAAATTGAGGCTCCGGTTTTCCGGTTTCATTTGACGACATTTAAAAGAGCGGTCTTATTTTAGCGAAATTGAAAAAGGCAATATTTTAAAAGAGCGACATTCGATAGAGCGACATATCAAGAGAGCGACATGTTAAAATAAGCGACACATGAAAAGAACGATATTTAAAACATCGATATATTTAAACAGCGACAAATCAGAAGAGCGACAATTAAAATAGCGACATTTAAAACAGCACTGATATTAGTCAAAAGATTGGTTGATTGGTTGGTTCGGTTATTTTGGTTCGTTTAGGTGGTTGGTTTGGTTGTTTTGATTGGTTGTTTTGGTTGGCTGATTTACATGGTTTGCTTGGTTGATTTTGTTGGTTGATTTTCTAACCAACCAACCAAATTAACCAAACCAACCAACTAAACCAACCAAACAAAGCAAACCAACCAAATTAACCAAATCAACCAAACAAAGCAAACCAACCAAATTAACCAAATCAACCAAACCAACCAAACCAACCAAACCAACCAAACCAACCAAACCAACCAACCAACCAACCAAACCAACCAAACCAACCAAACCAACCAAACCAACCAAACCAACCAAACCAACCAAACCAACCAAACCAACCAAACCAACCAAACCAACCAAACCAACCAAACCAACCAAACCAACCAAACCAACCAAACCAACCAAACCAACCAAACCAACCAAACCAACCAAACCAACCAAACCAACCAAACCAACCAAACCAACCAAACCAACCAAACCAACCAAACCAACCAAACCAACCAAACCAACCAAACCAACCAAACCAACCAAACCAACCAAACCAACCAAACCAACCAAACCAACCAAACCAACCAAACCAACCAAACCAACCAAACCAACCAAACCAACCAAACCAACCAAACCAACCAAACCAACCAAACCAACCAAACCAACCAAACCAACCAAACCAACCAAACCAACCAAACCAACCAAACCAACCAAACCAACCAAACCAACCAAACCAACCAAACCAACCAAACCAACCAAACCAACCAAACCAACCAAACCAACCAAACCAACCAAACCAACCAAACCAACCAAACCAACCAAACCAACCAAACCAACCAAACCAACCAAACCAACCAAACCAACCAAACCAACCAAACCAACCAAACCAACCAAACCAACCAAACCAACCAAACCAACCAAACCAACCAAACCAACCAAACCAACCAAACCAACCAAACCAACCAAACCAACCAAACCAACCAAACCAACCAAACCAACCAAACCAACCAAACCAACAAAACCAACCAAACCAACCAAACCAACCAAACCAACCAAACCAACCAAACCAACCAAACCAACCAAACCAACCAAACCAACCAAACCAACCAAACCAACCAAACCAACCAAACCAACCAAACCAACCAAACCAACCAAACCAACCAAACCAACCAAACCAACCAAACCAACCAAACCAACCAAACCAACCAAACCAACCAAACCAACCAAACCAACCAAACCAACCAAACCAACCAAACCAACCAAACCAACCAAACCAACAAACCTGTTAACGAATATCAGTAGTCGCTATTTTATTTGTCGCTCTTCTGATTTATCGCTCTTTTGTTATATCGCTGTTCTAAATGTCTTTAGTCATTTAAGCGCTTTATAATATTTAACCAAATGTTTATTTTTATTAGTAGTAAGCTATTTTCATTTTTCACCGTTTTAATATATCGCTGTTTTAAATGTCGCTATTTTAATTGTCGCTCTTCTGATTTGTCGCTTTTTTTTTTAAATATATCGCTGTTTTAAATATCGCTCTTTTGATGTGTTGCTCTTTTAACATAACCATAACGAAGGAACTTTATCTATGACGAATAAAGTTAGCGATTAAGTAGTCGCTCTTTTCATATGTCGGAGTTTTGAATGTCGCTATTTTAATATATCGCTGTTTTAAATGTCGCTATTTTGAATATCGTTCTTTTAGTATGTCGCTGTTTTGTCTAAATGTCGCTGTTAAACTCTGATCAGCGTAAGCTGTTTTCGACTCCTTTTGGCAACCTCATTTTGATCTTTATATATTTTTTCATTCTGTTTATAACTGTTGAAAATAAACTGTTCATTTATTTATTATTTATTATTAAATATGTTGTTTTTATGACGCCATTTTAATATATCGCTCTTTTAAATGTCACCAAATTAAACATCGCTTTTTTGAACCGGAGCCAAAAATATAGGATTAAACTTCAAAAATTTGGTTTTTATATAAAAATAAAAATTTTAATTTATATCGGTTGATTGGTATGTATACCTTTTCTAAAGTTGGTTTAATTTTTTTAAGTTATTTTTTTTATTTCAAAAGGCCTTCCTAATCGTGGATAAAGAATACTGTTACATTTTTATTGCAGCTTTTCGACCTTTTTTACCATACCTGCCGTTTAAATATTATAAATGTTTTTAGTGTTGTGGTAAAGGTGGTTCATCAGTCAGAATCAGAATATCTTTATTTTTTTAAGAAACATACAAAAAACAATATTGTCGTGGGGGGATAGTTGGCCCCTCTTTGAGACGTACATAAAGTAGAAAAAGGGGAGAATGCTCCTCTATTCCTGAAGGTTATTTTATCTTGGAATTGGGGGTCTAGCGAGATAAAATAATTGACTCATAGATTAGGTTAAAATAGGGACTATAATTATGTAGATAGATGGACGTCAAATATACACTTACAATAAGATGTACAAACCAAGAGAGTTACCTCTTCTCAGAGTGCAACTAGCGTTACCCTTTCGCAGGGTGTAACTTGGGTGAAGGTTAACAGCCTCTTTTCAGAGAGAACCTATGGAGAGCTAGTAGCCCACTTTGCAGGGTGACTATCTAGTTTTGGCCACTTTGCAGTGTGTCTCGATATAGATTTCGGTGGTCCTATTTACACCGAAATTTAGTTGATTCAGCAGTTTTTATCATTACGTAATGTGCGTCGATGTAGGATGTAAGTTTCCAGGTTTATATGCGATAGTTTAAGTTTCATTAAAAATGTTACTTGTATTCCTGACAATATAAAAAATCAATTGCATAAATGGGGAAAAAAAAAGAATTATGAAAAACATTTGACTAGTTAGGTAATTAATACACTCTTTCAGTCTCCTTCAGGTTATCCGTGAAAGTGGTGCGTGGGAAAGTATATTTTTTAATAAAACGCGACCCAATTGGAAGTTTTCTAAATTAAACAAAGAAAATAATTTTGAAAATCGGTAAAAACATTTGAGAGTTATGCTAAAACAAACATCTAAAAAAAGGCGTCGAACTTACAACCTCGTCTTTTTAGTGGTATGTATAAAGATCCTTGCAGATCCTATATCCATTTTTTGGGGGGTATGATTTTTTTGATTTAATGTAGTTTGACTATTTGTGCAAATATTTTGTAGATGTGATATGCTTAACCAAAAGGTACTTAAAATGGTAACAGAAATCTATGAAATGGCTCCCGATTTTGATATGGAAAAATATCACAGGGACAAAGAAGAACATTTGAATGCTATTTTGCCGCTACCAATTATGGTAAGTATTTTCGGAGGGATGTAAAAACAAAAGATCAAAAGATCTTGGGTGGAAACAACGAAAATTCAAACTTGGATGAGTATTCCACAAGGGACATCCCAAGGACCAAAGCGAAAAGAGAAATGATCAAACGATGTTTCGCCCTGGGCAACCAGCGTGGCCCCATCAGTGGTTTCACTGGTCACCCTCCCCAAACATCATTAAACACCATCATACACTTTGATTTCCAACATTGAATCACTCACAAATAGGCATGGTTCCGCACTGGTACTTATCTAAGTCACGTAATGCAAATTCGTCCTGGCGTGTTAATATTTCCAATAGGATTATGCTCCTAAGGCAATTGAAATAAAAAAGAAGTTAAAAAACCTCTAAATCACTTACTTCAAGTGAAAAGAATCTAAAAAACAAAAGATCAAAAGATCTTGGTTGGAAACAATGAAAATTCAAACTTGGATGAGCATCCCACAAGGGTCACCCAAAGGATCAAAGTGAAAAGAGAAATGATCAAATGATGTTTTCCTCCTGGGTAACCAGCGTGGGCTCATCAGTGGTTTCACTCCCTAAACATCATTAAACACCAACATACAAACATCATTAAACACCATCATACAATGATGATGTTTGGGGAAGGTGACCATTGAAATCACTGATGAGCCCACGCTGGTGGCCCAGGGCGAATTTCTCTTTTCGCTTTGGTCCTTTGGGTGTCCCGTGTGGGATGGTCATCCAAGTTTGAATTTTCGTTGTTTCCAACCAAGATCTTTTGATCTTTTGTTTTTTAGATTCTTTTTGGTTAAAGTAACTGATTTGGAGGTTTTTCAACTTCTTTTTTGTTTTAAAATTGATGTTCTTTAAATTCGTGCGTGTCATGTTGGCTTCAATTTGTTAAATATTTTGCTTTGCAAGTAAAATTTTTCCGCCTCTAACCACATTCTGACCAAGAATAACGTTTGATTTGGTGAGTGTTAGTCATTTTGACAACGACGAGTTTTAGACGTTTTAACAACGGCACAAACAAATATGTGTGAAATATTTTTTGGACAAAAATTTACAAAAATGCATCAATTTTTTAGCACATAAAATCACATGCATATATTTTACAGCAGAGTCTTACCAGGGCTGTTTCCCACCAGAAGCTATAATGGTTTGTCAAGTCACATAACTATACCTTAATCTGCAAAATTAGTGTCAATACCTTTCCTTACCTTTTTATAGGAAAATACACCACACAGAATCTTTACACAAAACAAAAATAAGGAAAGTGAGGTTCTAAGCAACAAAATCAATGGTTCCTGGCATGCGCACATCCTTTTTCAGATAAAATTAAGTTAAACAGTTAAAAGTTGACCATATTTTAATTTTAATTTTATTTTTTATTCTTATTTTTAGATGTATAAACGCTTACAGGTGTTCCTATAGGATCGACACTCGTTATTTTTAATTTAATTAATTTTTTTAAAATTTGTTCTCTTTTGTGTTTCTTGTGAAATTTTAAAAAAGGTGGGTTGGGTTCGCTGTGAAGGGGAGGGGGGTGCGCACGGTCGTTCACGCAAACGATACAATATGCTATATGTTTGGTTAACAAGGATTCGATCAATTTTCTTTCTGACATTTTTTAAAAATATTGGAATATTTATAGTTGTTAAAATTATGTTGTTTTGCGAACCTTACCGGAGCCACGTTCTAGCTAAACTAGTCACCATCTTTGCTTTTACATACAGACCGCTTCAAGCTACTGCGAACATAGGGCGGAAGAAGTCTAATTTGCCAGTGTACGTACATGCAGAGACACCGCACGCCTATCAGTGAAGCAACCAATACTCAGGCTTGCGATCACCACTTGCCTGACTTTCCTTTGGTATTTAGTACGCCTCTAACCACGGTGCTGTGTGGAGCGTAGTCAATGAAACCGGAATTTGGTCAATAAATACGCAAATTTTTATAACGTAATTTTCTTATTTTTTGTCACTGATAAGTAAGAGCGTTTTATTGTCAACTGCTCAGATTTATCAGTGACGATGTGTTACAATGAAAATAATAAGGAGAAACAAAATAAAAGCAAGTTCTCAAAATAAAATAATACATTCTAAAAACCAAAAAGATTTTCCCAGTCAAAAAAAAATTAAAGCAAATGTTCGAAAAGTCCTCCTTGCTCGGCTAGACAATATCCGAGCCTACTATAAAAACCCCTTCTAACGTTTCCAAGCATGTTAGGGGTGATAATTTGAAAAGATTCTTCAAAAACAGATAGAAGTCATTAGGAGCTTACACCAAATCTTACACCTAACAACTGCCTAGCAGTTGGACTAATGTGCTGCTGCAGTAGATCCATGTATCTAGGACCATTCAAATTGTAATTGCCGTTAATAAAAAATGGCCCAATTACGTGGTCCCCTATAATACCCCCCCCCCCAAACATTTAGTTTTTGGGGATACTGTGTTCTTACGTCAAAATACTAATGCAAATTTTCCCTCGACCAATATCGAACGTGTGTTGGGTTATGACGATTTGACCATTTGACCATCTGCACTTTTTCGGCAACTTCGTAGACATCCATTTTTGGTTTTAAAAATGTATTATTTCAATTAAGAACTTACCCATCTGTTTCTCGAGCAAGGCAGAAATAAAACAAAATAATAAAAACAAAATGAATTTCCAAAAGATAACACTGCAGCGTGCTTCGAATCCACCTCGGTCGTACGGCACGAAGAGTAAATTGGACTTGATTCCCCCTATGTTCGCAGTAGCTTGAAGCGATCTGTATAATTTAACGTAATTTAAATAAAAAATGAAAAATTTCTTACATTTTCGTAATCTCCATTACACCAATAACTTTTTTAACTATTTTATAAAGAAAATTTACGGTAAATGATAACAAAAAACATAAGCGCCGTATGTCTGAGATATGCACCCAGTAAACATTATGTCGAAATTACGTCAAATTTACATAACAGACCTACCTTATTACGTAAATTTAAGGTCACTCAAGGTCAAAGGTTACCTAATTGTTACATAAATGTGATGTAAATGAAATAACGTACCTTTTACATAAATATTACATCCATGTTACCTAAGAGTTAAGTAAAAACTACGTAAATTTTGCATAACAGGTCTAGTTTTTTATGTAAATATAAGGTCACATAGAGGTCACAATTATTTATTAATAAGGTCAAATTTGTGTCACATTAATGTGGGAAAACACTGCATAATGCCATGCGCAGAGCTCACCTAATTCTTACATAAATATGATGCAAATAAATTGAAATACATAACATGTTATGTAACAAATATGTAAAATTGTAAATGTAAAGTTAAGGTTCAAACTGTTTCACAATATTTATGTAAATTTCAAAATTTTATAATGGTTATGTAACATTTCAATTGTAAACCTACGGTTCAATTGATTATATAATAATTATGTAAAATTTAGGACTTTATTTTAACATAAATAATTTTACTGGGAAATTACATAACTTAGATGACATAATTAATACATAAACATTTTTATGTAACAATTATGACAAATTTTAATTGTAAACTTAAGGTTCACACTGTTTCATAATATTTATGTAAATTTCAAAATTTTAATGTGCCGTAAATCATGTTATAGAGCGTTTGCGTAATTTAGATGATATAAATATTACATAGAATGTTTGTTATAATAGTTTAGTTTAATTTTATGTTATGTTATTTAAATTTTATTACTTTAATTTAAATAAGGTTTACGTAAATTAGATTACTTAAATGTGACAAATATTTTTTTTATATAATAGATATGTAATATTTTTTACGTAAAATTAAGGTCCCACTATTTACGTAATATTTACGTAAATTATAGAAGTTTATTTATAAAGTCATATTATTTAAATAAAATTCACGTTGCTTATGATGACTTAAATTTACAGACAAAGTTTTGACATAATGTTTGCATAATTTTGTTTATAAATATATTTTTATGTGAGATACGTAAATATGATGTAAAATATTTTACATAAGTATATGAACCTTAGATTTATATAAATATTAGGTTAAAGTCACAAATGTGTTTACTGGGCAGTAGACGTCCTTCTTCGATTAATTTTTGATTGCTCGAGTGAAAACCTGTTACTTCCGCCTGTTCCCCGCAACAGCCCCTACCTAATTTCTGGAGCTTTATAACACCGGTTCCCAACAGAGTTATTAAACTATGATTTAAAGATTGGGAACATTCAGTCCGGTTCTTTCCATAAAGATCAGACTCCGGTCACACTTAAAGCCTTATAAAAAGTTTAGAAGGATGCAGTTTACCCTTTTGAGTCAGTTTTCTGGCCCCAACACAAACATTTTGAAAAATAATTACTATTTTTCTAGATTCAACGTGACGAAGCCGAAGTGGAGATGCAAAGGCGTCAAGAAATGTTTCACAGGTTGCAGTGGTTAAGATTTGAGGGCTCTCGATTGTCTGAAGAAAACGAAAGGCTACAAAAGAGGCTTAACCAGCTAAAGAGGCAACAAAAGGTAATTATTTTGTGTTATTTTTGTTTTAAACTTTTGGTCCAGTCATTAGAGATTAAAAAAGACCATCAGCTTGCAAAAGGTGGGGTAGTAGCGATTTTGACATATATTGTTTAGATTGGGCCTCTAATAAAATATTTCAGTTTGACTATTTTGATAATGAAAAAATTTATCATGACGTGGTCACAGTCTACTAATCTATATTATTACACTGTGACATGGTAACGTATTTTTGATGTTCAATAACTCTATGGATAGAGTGCATCTAGAGTCACCTGAAATCGTGTAAGTCGCATTGTTGAATTTAGAATTTATTTTGTAGTTTGGTAATAACTGAAATTAATATACTTCTCTCTTTTGTGCGTGTAATTTGTACTTTCTGCTTCTTTTACTTACTCGACTTTAGTCAACCATATTGACCTTTTCCAGTGTACAGAACCTAAAGAAAAAGTTATGAAAATTAATGATTTATACTGAATCTTTATTTAATATTTACAGATGGCACAACAACGTGCATCTGAAGCTGCAGCTATGGCTGAAAGCAAGAAAATGGATCTAGAAATGGAGGAAGCCGAAAAGTCCGAAGTGTAAGTCCTAAGTGTAGATACCTACGTTGACAGTTTAAATATTTAGCGGTAAAGAATTAACACAGCAAAGAGGCTTTGTTATGGTGTATTTTTCCAACCTATTATTAATTAATTGCCATATTTTAAGTTAGAATTTAACAGAATGATTTGATTTAATTTGTCTCAACAGCAAGTTTAAGTCTTGAAATCCCCGACACTGCAGCTTCTTAGATTATTGTATCTCTTGCTGTGTGCCTTCCTAATCTAAGAGGTTTGACGACCTCGCGAGGAGCAGCAGCCCCTTTATTAGGTTTCTCTGGCAGTTAGCTTCTCTGCTCGTGGTCGTGCTCCAGGAGGTTTTGTGTTCTGCCGAAGGTTAGTGCTGGGTACTCAAATATGATGTGAGCGGCTGATTCGTCATCACATAGTCTGCAGGTGGGTTCGTCTCTTTAGATTCCCATCCTGTGCAGGTGTTCTCTCAGTATGCGGTTAATAGCCCCGTCACTTGTCTGATTTCTTTCCTATTCAGTTTAAGGATTTCGCAGGTGAGTGAGTGGTGCTGAAGGGGATGCCACCATTCTTTTGCTGTGGTTTTGCCCCGATATTGAATGCCAATAGTTTTGATGTTCTTCGTGCACCCATCGCTTGATATAGCCACGTATCGAGGTTTTTGGAATTCCAAATACAGGTTCAGGTCCTATAAATGGTCTTTCTGTTCCTTTTCTTGCTAAAGAATCCGCGTGTTCATTGTCTGCCACACCTGTGGCCCCGGCACCCACGCAAGGGTGACTCTATTGTGTTTCGCTAGGGTTAGGAGGGTTTGAAGGCAGTTCCACACTAATTTTGAGTGAATTTGTTGGCATACCAGAGCTTTAATAGCTGCTTGGCTGTCTGAGAAGATTGTTTGTTGGTTGGTTTTCCCGCAGACAAGTCCCTATGGCATATGTATTTCAGCTTGGAATACTGTGATATGTTTCCCCAGAGATGCAAACCAATTTGATCTTGGGGCTAGGCCTTATACTCACGCTCCTGATCCACTGTCCATCTTGGATCCGTCGGTATGCCATACCAAGATTCCTGAATGGACTAGTGATTTCTCAGTCTTGTTTTCCCAGGATAGCTGGGTCTTAAACGGCTTGTTCTGTCACTCCTCATCTCTAGCAGCGAGTTGGTGACAATGCTCACAATCTTGGTATGTCCCAAAAGGTTATCATACCAGTTGTCATTGCATTTTAGTCTATATGCTCCCATTCTTGCCTCCGCTTTGATGACAATGTCAAGTGGTGGGAGGTTTAGAATAGTCTCCATAGCAGCGGTTGGTGTGGTGCTATTTAACAGAAACTAAACACTTTAATAACTTAGGCATTTAAAAAAAGCCAATACTTTAGTCATTAAAAATTCAACGTCATATTTGATAAAAAACAAAAGATCAAAAGATCTTGCATGGAAATAACGAAAATTCAAACTTGGATGAGCGTCCCACAAGGAACACACAAAAGATCAAAACGAAAAGAGAAATGATTAAACGATGTTTCGCCCTGGGTAACCAGCGTGGGCTCATTAGTAGTTTCACTGGTCACCCTTCACTATACATAATTAAACACCATCATACACTCTGATTTCCAACCTTGAACCACTCATAAATAAAGCAATTAAAACAAAAAAGAAGTTAGAAAATCTCCAAATCAGTTACTTCAACCGAAAAGAAACTAAAAAACAAAAGATCAAAAGATCTTGGGTGGAAATAACGAAAATTCAAACTTGGATGAGCATCCTACAAGGAACACACAAAAGATCAAAGCGAAAAGAGAAATGATTAAACGATGTTTCGCCCTGGGTAACCAGCGTGGGCTCATCAGTAGTTTCACTGGTCACCCTCCACTATACATCATTAAACACCATCATACACTTTGATTTCCAACCTTGAACACTCACAAATAGTCATCGTTCCGCACTGGTACTTATCCAAGTTACCTGATACGAATTCGTCCTGGCGTGTTAATATTTCCAGTATGATTAGGCTCCTAAGGCAATTAAAACAAAAAAGAAGTTAGAAAACCTTCAAATCAGTTACTTCAACCGAAAAGAAACTAAAAAACAAAAGATGAAAAGATCTTGGTTGGAAATAACGAAAATTCAAACTTGGATGAGCATCCTACAAGGAACACACAAAAGATCAAAGCGAAAAAAGGAATGATTAAACGATGTTTCGCCCTGGGTAACCAGCGTGGGCTCATCATTAGTTTCACTGGTCACCCTCCACTATACATCATTAAACACAATCACACACTCTGATTTCTAACCTTGAACCACTTCTTTTGTTTTTTAGTTTCTTTTCGGTTGAAGTAACTGATTTGGAGGGTTTCTAACTTCTTTTTTGTTTTAATTGCCTTAGGAGCATAATCCTACTGGAAATATTAACACGCCATGATGAATTCGTACCATGTAACTTGGATAAGTACCAGTGCGGAACGATGCCTATGAGTGGTTCAAGGTTGGAAATCATAGTGTATGATGGTGTTTAATGATGTATAGTGGAGGGTGACCAGTAAAACTACTGATGAGCCCACGCTGGTTACCCAGGGCGAAACATCGTTTAATCATTTCTCTTTTCGCTTTGATATTTTGTGTGTTCCTTGTGGGATGCTCATCCAAGTTTGAATTTTCGTTATTTTCACCCAAGATCTCTTGATCTTTTATTTTTTAGTTTCTTTTCGGTTGAAGTAACTGATTTGGAGGTTTTCTAACTTTTTTTTGTCATATTTGATATTTTTAAAAGTTTCAAAATGGTGAACATTAAAGATGATTTTTTTTGTAAAAATAGGACTTAATTGAATGACTTTTATACCAAAAATTTTAATTTTTTGTGATCCACTCCATATAATATCTTAAAACTTAAAAAATTTTCTGTGTGCTTAACCTTCGCGTCGTTAGGGTGAACGGTCGTGTCGGGAAATATTAAATTTTCGCATAAGTTGAAATAATAACTTTAAAAACTATTTTTTTGTTTTTGTTCTGCTTTTTAAAAAACTTTGGAGGATATACTGGACCTAGTAGAAAGACCACTGGACAATTTTATAAATATAGGTTTCTCATAAATATTGCTGCTCAGCCCCAAATAAAAATTAAGGAAAGTCAAAAACACCGATGTCCATATCCACCAACGTGAAAATTCTCCGATTAAGCTTTAATCATGATTAAAACTAATCGGAGTTTGGAATGGGTTTTGGCAAACAAAATTTCAATTAAAAGGTTAATCAGGGATTTTTTGCGTTGGTGGATACGTGCATGAGTTTTTTATACCTATCGCTTTGAAAAAATATAGTGCGCCACCAGGGCACAACTGCCTTAGTTTTTATATTCCATTGAGTTGCACTTTTTCAGTTTTCATGTTCCATTGGCGAACTGAAACGTTCAGTTTTGAACTGAGTGCTGCTTTTTCCGCACCAGCTGTATGGGCTCGTGCCGCACTCAATGCAGTTTTTAACAATTTAAAATGTTCTTGTAATTTCTGTAGTTAAACCCGATAATTAAAACAAAGTTATGATTGTTTTCCACAAACCAAAACTACACTTTTTTGCACTCGACGCGCGTTTCGCCAACAACGTTAGCATCATCAGGAGATGATAAACAATTCCCAATATAGCCGATAACTAAAGTTTTCGTGCTTTCTATAGGTTAGCGGAATGGGAAATGATAAATATTTACATTGTTGTAAAATTTTATTCAATTGAGACTGCACTAGGTTAACTTTGTGACAGCTCTTAAACCGGTGTCAGTGTACATGGTGTTCCATTATAAGTTTCCCTCCCATCTAGAGGCTAAATTATGCGTGATAGAAGGTACAAACAAAAACTGGCTAAAAGAGCTCAAGTCATACAGACCGCTTCAAGCTACTGCGAACATAGGGGGAATCAAGTCCAATTTACTCTCCGTGCCGTACGACCGAGGTGGATTCGAAGCACGCTGCAGTGTTATCTTTTGGAAATTCATTTTGTTTTTATTATTTTGTTTTATTTCTGCCTTGCTCGAGAAACAGATGGGTAAGTTCTTAATTGAAATAATACATTTTTAAAACCAAAAATGGATGTCTACGAAGTTGCCGAAAAAGTGCAGATGGTCAAATCGTCATAACCCAACACACGTTCGATATTGGTCGAGGGAAAATTTGCATTTGTATTTTGACGTAAGAACACAGTATCCCCAAAAACTAAATGTTTGGGGGGGGGGTATTGTAAGGGAACACGTAATTGGCCATTTTTTATTAACGGCAATTGCAAGTCCTAGATACTTGGATCTACTGCAGCAGCACATTATTCCAACTGCTAGGCAGTTGTTAGGTGTAAGATTTGGTGAAACATGGTTTCAACAAGATGGTTGTTCCGCTCACAATGTTGGCCTTGTTAGGGAATATCTTGATAATGTATTTCCTAATCGGGTTATAAGTACACGGGGAACTATTTTATGGCCAGCTCGATCTCCCGATCTTGCTTCTAATGACTTCTATCTGTTTTTGAAGAAGCTTTTCAAATTATCACCCCTAACATGCTTGGAAACGTTGGAAGGGGTTTTTATAGTAGGCTCGGATATTGTCTAGCCGAGCAAGGAGGACTTTTCGAACATTTGCTTTAATTTTTTTTTGACTGGGAGAATCTTTTTGGTTTTTAGAATGTATTATTTTATTTTGAGAACTTGCTTTTATTTTGTTTCTCCTTATTATTTTAATTGTAACACGTCGTCACTGATAAATCTGAGCAGTTGACAATAAAACGATCTTATTTATCAGTGACAAAAAATAAGAAAATTACGTTATAAAAATTTGCGTATTTATTGACCAAATTCCGGTTTCATTGACTACGCTCCACACAGCACCGTGGTTAGAGGCGTACTAAATACCAAAGGAAAGTCATGCAAGTGGTGATCGCAAGCCTGAGTATTGGTTGCTTCACTGATAGGCGTGCGGTGTTTCTGCATGTACGTACACTGGCAAATTAGACTTCTTCCGCCCTATGTTCGCAGTAGCTTGAAGCGGTCTGTATACAGGATGTAACAAAAAAACATGTATTCTTTAAATGAGACATCCTGTCATTTTTGAATTATCCCAAAACCCTACTTTTTAAAACTGCTACACACTATCTTATATTTTAGAGAGAATTTTTCAAAACGACTAAATTATATTATATATCATTATTTACTTGTTTTTGTGATTTCATGGGCTACCCTAATAACATATGACGTCCCCGGGGCGTCCTTTTTAGGTCCCGACGTCCCGGGACCTTAAAAGTGCGTTTTTAGAACGTACTTTTTCGATTATTTATTTTAAAAACGTCAAATTTAAAATTAAAATGTCATTTTTACGTCCCAAAAATTTAAAATGAGGTATATTTTAGAAAGCTTCTATTTAAAATTTTTAAAAATAAACTTTTTAAGCAGAGATTCATATTAAACAACTCTCAAAAAGTAAGTCTTTAAAATGTACTGTATTTGACGTTTTTCCATTGTTCAATTTGTGAGGTTTTAAAAACGTTTTTTTTTGTCCAGAAAGTTCGTCATTTTATAAACAAACAAAATACCGTAATATCGTAATATGGAAACTTGCTACCTCTCAAAAAATCAGTTCAAGAACGTCTTTCAGACATATAGGTCGCCAAGAATACGTAAAAACCTCTTTTAAAACTTTACTAGAGGATTTTAAAACGTTTTAAAAACTTCTTTTAAAAACTTTAGCAGGTCCCTGAGGGACGTCCGAGAGACGTCTTTTTTGTGTCAAGGGAAATTATTTTATATCATGCTCTAGAAGGGGGGGGGAAACATATAATAGATCACCCTGTACAGCGAGTGGCGCATTCGATTTACTAATGGAATATGCCAAGTCTCTCCATTATTTTCTTTTTACTTTTCCACTTTCAGCTTACAAGAACTTAACGAGTCGCTGGGCAAATCTATGGTACGAACTGAAGCCTACACTCGGTTGGAGGAGGATATTGACATTAGAACCTCAATGGTACCAACCGTTAAGGAAGTGGAGAAGAATCCTAGTAAGTAAACGTTGGATCACATAATATTTAAACAATAAATTCAAAATATTTAAAAAGTCGTAAAATTGTGCTTGTCATACAGTAAAGGTTTTGAACAGCGAAAATTTGAAAAAAAATATTCCTACGACTACACACGAAAGTAACCAAATCTGCACTCTATAACAGAAAGTTTTAAATTTTCGTCTCTAGAGATGAAAATGTTTTCTTCTCTAGTGACGAAAATGAATGACAGCAAACCATCGAATCAATGTAGTTATGTAGTAGGCTATGATTTGTTGAAGCATCGGAAATAGACCGAAACCATTTTCGCCTCTAGAGAAGAAAATACCTTCTTTTCTTGAGATGAAAATGAGAAAGATTTAATAATAATAAAAAATACGAATTAAATCCTAAAGTCGTCGTGGGAAAAATAGCGTTTACGACTCGATAAAAAGTAACTTTCTTACACTAGTGTGTTGTTTCACTCAGCTGGCGCCTCATTCACAACATTCACGCTCGTCTGAAGTATGTCAGTTTCTTCTATCGTTATGTAATATACTATTGTTTTATATACGTCTGCAAATTACAAATGAATTGCTTTCTTTTATACGTTCATCAAAACTACGATTTTACTCACTCTCCGCAAATAACAACATTTTTTTAGCCATTCATACATAGCATGGAGGCTATTGGAATCGTCAAAAAAAGTTTTTTTATTTCCACTAAAAATAAGTTATTTGCAACAAAAAAGATCTAAATACAAAATTTTGTCACGGTGTCTGTCTGTCGGTCTGCCTATCTGTAACACGATTATTCAAAAACCGCTTGAACGATTTTTATAAAATTCGGCACAAAAATTCTCTGGCACCAGACGCAGAGCTGATTAGTTTTTGATAGGGGTGAGGATTGGCAAGATGGTAGGAGGGGGATTAAACTTTTTAAAAAAGTGTAGCTCAAGAACCGTTGCAGCTAGCGACACGCGGTTTTCACATTAAGATAGATAATTGCATTTTCAACCAAAAAAAAATTGAAAAACATTTTTTTTTAAATTTTTTTCGAGATTTTATGAGCTATTTATTTGGTTACCGATGCAATTTTTGTGATGCTCAGGGATGCAGAAATAGTAGTTTTCATAAGTAGTGGCTAACATAGTGCTTTTTTTACAAGTGTTGGTTTAAATAACGAGCACAGCGAGGTTTTTAAAAACGCGAGTAAAAAAAGCACAGTTTACACAAAAATAGGAAAATACATTTAAAAATCTCGAACAAAGAGCACTTCTCGCAACACACCATCTTTACACTATAAATCAAGGCGGCTGGTAAATGAAATAACAATGGTTTCCATACGATGTACCTTTTTACTCGGTGTTCATTATTATTATTATTTGATATTTTGACGATGTTTTTAAATGATTTTTTCGTAAATACTTGGTGAAAACTGGCGGAAATGGCTTAATTTTTAGGCAAGAGTAATTAGATTTTTTTAGTATTACTATTTTCCGCTATTTCTCTTTAATTTTGGGCAAAAAACGGACAGAAATCTTTTTTTGCACCCGTGATAAAAAAAAAGTTTTTTTCGCATCGGTAACCAAAAAAGCCATGCTTTAGTTATCTGCAGACAGTTACTAAAATCATGTTTTAGATGAAGGTATAAAAAAAATATTTTTATTATTTTTTGCACACATCTAATGTCAAAAAATTACATTGCTAACAAAAGAATATGGTGCGAAATTTAAAAATGGAGTTGTCGGTGGTGAAGTAAGTGTTTTTTTTTCTACTAGCGTGGGGAAAATCCATTTTTCCGCAGGTATTTTGGTTTTGAGCTAGTGCGAAAAAGTAATTGGGCTTGGTTTCTGGGGAGTATACTGACATAAAAATTGCAATTGCTCATCATTGTACTAATTCCCATTGTCAACTCAGAATTACACCACATTTCGAGTTGCCAACCCGTAAATATAGTAATTTCCGAGAATTATACTAATTTTTACTTGTCAACTCAGAGATATGATTAATAATTCCGACTTTCCAACTCAAAATTATACTAATTTCAAGACGGCAAAAATCAATAACTTAGAATAATATTTTTTATACTGGACCCTCTAGAGTTTCGTAGATTGCTTACGTTATTTATATTGTAGAATTGAAGAAAAGAAAGCCAAAACCGACATGGGTCTCGACAACAGCAAAAGATTTGGAAGAATCTACGGTTGAGCAAAGTGTCGCCGTAGAAAAGAGTCTTGTCGAAGGACAGAGAAGCTCTAGGAGAAGGTCACCTCACTTTTCTCCGATCAAGACACCTCCACCTAGACCCAGTCAAGGACCGGTAAGTGATAAAAATATGTTTGCATTATCCTTTTGAAGATCTTTAGTCTCTAAGTTTAGTTTTCTTTTGCCTGATTTCTCTGAAAAAGAGATACCTAAATAAAAATAATTTATTAATAAATGATTAAGCTTATTTAATAATATTAAATCTTCTTAGTTTTATTCTGACATAGTAACTCTTCCATATTTAGTAATTGCACAATCTTTAACAAGAATATACAGTGTACTAAGCACATCCATCTTTTTTTTAGACGTCGCCCTTCCACTTCTCTCCAGTCAAAGCACCACCAGAAGGTTTCCCGCAACAAAACATGGAAGAAGTTACCATCGACCAAACAACGACCACCATACAACAACGAAGAGACGGTGGAAACGCTTGTCCCACTGGACGTTGTGGGCCTCCCAGAGATTCTTGGGGTGGATTTAATTAAATGGTTAAAATTTGTTGTAATATTATTACTGCAAATTAAACACGCATGCAAGATTTGATATATTTAATGCATGACTTAAATTTTTATTTCTTAAGAATAAGTACTAAGATATAGAACAACAACAATATTTCGAAAAAATTGGAGTTTTTCTACTCAGTGCAAACTGAACTATACCTGATTTTCGCTGGTTTACACAGACGAAACGAACGACGCCTTTTCGGCTAGGTGTACACTTGATTTAGAAAAAAACGCATACATGTAGTCACAAAATTGACCTTTCTAAAAGTGTATAATATATACGGACTACCAGCTAAAATGCCTAAAAACTTCAAAAGTGCGACAATTTGTCATATTGTTTAAAAGGGTCGCTAAAACTGAAAATATTTTTTTACTTAAATTAAAGGCAACCTTATTTTTATATTAAATTTTGCATAATAGTAAAAAATCAGCAAAAATAATGTTTTAGTAAAGTCTTTATTGAACAATATCAAATTATCACTCGAGTAACGGACGAAGGCTGTTCTATAAAGAGGGCGGTAACCCATTTTGGAGTTGATAAAATAACAATAATACAATGGAAACAGAGCTGGATTGAAAACAATTCGACGAATAGGAAACTTGGATTAGGACAAAAACGATGGTAAACTTAATACTAATTATTTTAATTTAAAAAAGAAGTAAAATGAATAATTTAGTATTTAATAGGATCACCATTTTTCTCTATTACAAGCTGCAAACGTCTGGGCATTGAAAAGGTTAAATTTTGAAGATACTGATGGTTTTCTGAGAGCTGATCCAATGCGCGATAAATAGCATCGCTTAACTCTTCAGAATTTCGTGGTCTCCAATTCCCTTGGTATATTATTTTAACGATTCGACCCCATATATTTTCTATTGGGTTAAGGTCAGGGCTGTTGGCTAGCCAAGAAAGTGTTTCTACATTATTATTCTGAAACCATTGGCGAACAACATTAGCCGTGTGTACTGGACAGTTGTCGTGCTGATGAACGAAGTCATTATTTTCATGTAAAGCTTGTAGAGATGGCAGCATAACGTTTTCAAGGATTTCAAAATATCGTTCAAAAAAACCCAAACCTCTAGCACTAAACCAGCCCCACATGTTTACAGAAAAATGTCCAGATTTTTTTAATTTGGTTTGTATATTTGGGTTAAAATCTAGAATTTGGTGGACAATAAACTAAAATTCTCCTGCTACTTGAAGATTGAAAAATTTTTTCGTCAGTGAAAACCACCCTCTCCCAGAAGTCATTATCATGAAGAACGTTGTTCAGTGCAAAAATCACTCTGGCCTGTTTTTGTTCTTCTGTTAGAAAAGGCTTCTTTGCAGCAATTCGACAAGAGACTTCTGATTTCGTTACTCTTCTATTTACTATTGCTAAAGAACCCGGAAATATTGTTACATTAGCTGCTTCAACCGACGTTGAAAAAGAATTTTGTCTGAGATGGTCAATAAGTCTCTCATCTTGCACTTCAGAACTTACTTTTGGTCGTACTGATCCATCTTTCCTATTCGTAGAATTATTTTCAATCTAGCGCTTTTTCCACCGCATTATCGTAATTTTATCAACTCCAAAATGGATGGCTGCTCTTCTTATAGACCAGCCGTCTTCTATAACTCGAGTGATAATTTGAACTTTTTTAAGGATGTCACAGTAAATTTTAAGCTGTCAAGCATACTAAGCTGGTGGTGCCTTATCAAGTGTACATACATACCATAAAAATTATCCCACTCGCCTATATGCCGAGTATTACCGTAAGCGCAGACGAGATGTCAATTTCATCCCACAAAAATATATTCCAATACAAAAAAAAATAAGAAAAATATATTTTGGAGTTTTTAGTGTATTCGGTCAGCATATAAAAATAACAACTTTTGTGGTTATCGTTATTTGACAAGCCGTAAAATATAAAGCTCTTCCGGTTTATTTTCCTAACTATTTGTATGCTCTCCCATAAAGCAATATGATATGCATCTTCCTTAATCAAAAAGTAACAATTCTAAGCATTGTTTAAAAAAAAATCCAAAAATACAAACACTTCAACGTGAATTGACAGAAGTAAATATAAACAAAATAAAGTTAACGTACGACACAAATAGGGAAATTTTGGGCAGCATACAAAAATAAAAACCTAGATAGGTTTCGTTATTTACAAGCCGTCAAGAATAAAGTTATTTCGGTTTATATTTTTAACTATTTCTACGCTTACTCATTTTCCTTGGTCAAAAACTAAAAAAGTAATACAATTTTAAGCTTTCTTTTTGCAAAATTCGCCAAAAACACAAACATTTTAACGTGAATTGACAGAAGTAAATATAAACAAAATAAATACTAAGTCTTCATGTAGTACTGAACACGTTTTTAATGCGATTCACTTTTAAACTTTCCATGAAAACCTGACGGATCGAAGTTTTTTTCTTTGGACCTGTACAAGTTTAATAATGCTTTTTTTTGAGATCGTATCAAGATTCAACTGCACGAAAACCGGTATAGTATCGAACTGACTGATGACACCAACAATAAGCTGTTAGCACTTCCAATAGTTCTGCAAAAGAAAAGTATATATACCTTTACTTTAATTATATTATTGTGCTGTAAACTTATTGGATTTAAAAAACAAACAAAAAAGTAAAATTGGAAAGAACTTACCTCAAAATGCATCAGGCAAAAACTCAAATTGTGTTCAAAACACATTCAAATCTCTTCATGAAAACTGAAAAGTGAATCGTATGGAAACTTATTCAGTTCCATGTGAAAACGGAGTAAAAGATAACTTCAAAGATCGTTGTTAATAGCGTGCTTATTACGGCCAAAATTACATTATTTTGGTGGTTATCTTTAATTTGTTTATATCTACTTTTGTCAATCTACGTCAAAGTTTTATGTATCAGACGGATTTTGCAAAAAAAGGCTTAAAAATTGTTACTATTTGATTAAGTAAAATGCAGAGTCCTTTGCTTTAGGGTAGTCAAAAAAAATAAACGGAAATAACTTTATTCTTTATTCTTGACGGCTTATCAAATACCGATAACCACAAAGGTTCTTATTTTTGTTTGCTGACCAAAAAGTCCCTAATAACATAGGGGAAGTGGGCCCAAAATGGGATACTTAAGCTTTGAAAATTCATAAAAATTTGAGAAGTTTCAATCTTACAAGTTCATATCCTGCTGAAAATGTCTCCGCAAATCTCAAACTATGTTTTATGAGTTTTGAGCAGTTTTTAGAAGTTCAAGGAGATTTGAGAAGACGAATAATTTTTCTCTTAAAACCTGATCAATTCTCCTACATTGATTTTAAAGATTCTAGAAGATCTTAAAGCAATCTATGGCATTAGATCTTCTTAAAACACGTATGGGATTCGATGAAAATTCCTATGAGATTTGAGGATACTTTTTCAGCAGGGTAATGTTGTTCTACTCAAATGTAATACTTAAGCACTCACTAATACCTAATGGTGTTAGTTTTAAAAAAATTCCCATTTAAACCTACTAGTGCGAGTAAAATGGAAGATAAGGTTGGGTTAAAATGGGGTATAAAAGTAAGATACTGAATGTAAAGGAAATAATGGTTTAATAAAAAAGACACAAAATAAAATATTTCAAATGCCTATAATAATGTGACATAAAGTTCAAACTAAACAAAATGTTCGTTGGTTTTAATGTGATGAGCGATCCAAGGACAATCCACACAAATAACCCATTTTATTTTACCCATACTAGCAATATACCATTTTATGCCCATCTCATATAAAATCGATCTGGGAAAAAAAATTTTATTCTTTTTTACCCTCTACGCCACAAAACATTTTCCTTTAATTTGTTATTTGAATTTGGTTATCTGAACTTGACTGACTTAAGCGGAGTTTATTCAATTTTTCATATTAATAATGTATAACTCTAATTCATAGTGTATAAGCACAATTTTAGTGTTAATACATAATTTAACAGCACCTGTTTATCCAAGAGTTTATAAGCATAGTGCATTAGGATAAATTTTGAAAATTAACATGCCAAATTGATAAAAAAAGAACAAACAAAATGTTTTTCTTTACCTAACCTTAACAGACTAGGTATTCTTCTTTCTTGCTAAATTTCTGTTTTCTAATATCAGCTAAATCAACCAACCAAAATGTTTTCTTTGCTTTTTTCATATTGATAGTGCATAAAGTTAAAATTATGAATTGTGAATTATAACTATGAAAACTTGGGTAAACACTTCTATTAAGAATAATATATTTAACATTACGACTATAAATAAAATTGTGCTTAGATTATAAATTATCAATATAAACGCCTTTATATAAACTGATTCACGCAATATTTTCTGATCAAAAATATTAAAATATCAAAATTCAACAAAATAACAATTTTACTAGACAAAATAATCAACTTCAACCAATACAGTTTAACAGTAATACTGGGAAAAAATCTTTATTATATGATAGAATAAACATATAACAAACTACCTATATCATTTTTTAAATTAAAAGAAAATACTTTTATCTCGACTTGTAACTATTTATTTATTTTTTGTGTTTATATAATTAAATTAACCCCTAGGTTGGCATTTTATCTTTATTTTTAATCTTATTTGTTATTTTCCTGTAATAACTCTCAAGGTTTGTCGGGAAATTAACAATTTATATATAACTTATATGGTGTGCGAAAAAATTTTAAATAAACCGAATTACTTAATTGTTTGCACATGTTGGTTATACAAATATAAACAAAAAATATTAAAATTACTCTAGAATATTATTATATTAAGACTATATTAAAGAAAAATTACATAAACTAAAAACAATATTAATTTAGCCTTAAATTTTAGGTTCCTAAAAAGATGTCCAAACGGTTATTGCAATTTTTGACCTATAAACATTTTTCATGCTTTAAATAAACTAGGTATCTTTTTATTTAAAACGAAAATAACCTACATTTAAGAGTGAACGTGAATCCTAAAAACAGTTCGCTGACTTAAACAGCTAAACCGCACATCAAAAATTATCAAAATCTTGCACAGAGGAGGCTTCTGGTATACCCCACAGACCCTTCGCGTGGTTTTTCAAAAAAATATATATATCTTGGTTTTATTTAGTTTTTTTTTTAAATAATCGATAATTTTTACCGTGAATTAAACATTTTTAGGATACGTAAAATTATGTAAAAAATTTAAAATTATGCAAAATCCTTGAAATGATTCCGGGATAATGTTTTAAACTTTTACCGTACAAAATTTTTAGATTAAGTGATTGGAAGAAGGGCATTTTTTATTCAAATTCACCCTTAAGTAAAATTACATAATGCAAAATTAATTTAGTGGTAAATTTTAGGTTAAAAGTACAGTAGATAATAACGAGAAATCTGTAAAAAGCCACAAAAAATAAAATTCCAATTATATAATATTATTATTAAAAAATTTTTATTAATATTTTAGCTTCCGACCAATATTTGATCCGTTAAACATATGATTTGGAATTATAAAAATATATTTTTATCTTTAAAACGTAGTGAATAGTGAACTGGGCGAATGAATATTCCTTTCCTAATTTAGTATAAATTTTACTAGTATTAAAAAGTCAAAAATTATTTGTACAATTTCTACGATTAATAAAAACGAAAAACCTGTAGTAAAAAGTCCCAAAATACCGCCAGAGTTGGCAAGAATTCTGCTTTTTTTACTCATGTAAAATTAGAATAATAGACAAGGAATTTTATAAAATACATATCTATTTTATTATTCGGGCCAATTTTTGTTAAAGTTTGCAATCTTATCCATCAATCGAAAATTAATATTTTTATTTCTAAAAAGTGGTGAAACCGGAATATTAAATATTAAGTTCGGTCTCTCTGTCTTCTCCTTATTTGGTATGAATGTAACTAGGATCATTGACCAACTCCGGTGCTGCGGACCAGTAATGGCGCCCGTATTTTTTAACGTTAAAAATCAATCGTAACGTCAAAAAGTACACAATTTCGACTATAGATAAAAACGAAAAACCCGTAAAAAGTCCCAAAATACCGCCGCAGTTGGCAAGAAAGTCCGTTTCTCCGTACAATTCGTTCCTTTCCGACGTGATAAATTGTTGTTCTTTAAAGAAGAGGTTTAGTCTGGACAATTGCACTCCTGGAAATTCGCTAAAAAAACAAAAAAAAACGTTTTGTTACAATCGAATTGTCGTAAAAACCAAACTTAGCCTGCGCGTACATAAACTCTCTGACTTTGTTTAGGAACGGAAGTCAGATTTAAGTCACTCTCACTACACTGAACCAAAAAAGGCACTGTTTCCTAAAAAAAAAATACTGAGTCAATGTATTTTGTATATGATTTTTGCTCCGATGTAAAGTTTTATTAATATCATAATCAAGTTTACATAAATTTTATAGCCAAAACGAGTTATTGATTTTACTGCTGCAAGACGTCTCAAAAAAAGTTGTTACAATATAGAGAGTCTTTCAGAATGATTTTTGTGAACGGTGTTATGAAATAAAGGATTAAGGTACATGTTTTTATAGTATTTAGTTACACCTAAGGATGAATTTAGTAAAAGACTGTTACGTACATAAATTTCATATCCATGTTTATGTATTTTGTATGCCCGTTTCATAATTTTCATAAACTTGTACATACATTCCATAACAACTTTTAAACGACAGTCAATGATCGGCAGTTATTATATTTATTTAAGGCATTGATTAAAATCGTTAACATGTTTTATTTATTCCATATGCTCTTTTATTATCTCCATAACCTGTACAAACTAATAATAACAACTCTCTATAAAATGTCAAGAAACATTTTTAATTGATTTCGTAACTTCTGTTTATTAATTTCATTACTGTATATGACAATTTTTATAACTTTTCTCCGATTTTTGTAACAGTTACGTGTTATTAATGTACAATTATCTATAAACAATTAATAAACGCCTGTTATTAATACTATGTACGATATTTTTTTCAGTATACTCAATAAAGTCGTTCAGGTTCGATCCCCGGGGCCGTCGGTAGTCTACTTGGACTTTTTCCTATAAAATAACATAATTTTGTGAGATTAAGGAAAACGTCGTATCGAGCAGAGTAGGCAGTGTAGCTAGAAGGCAGGCCAACACGATTCCATACCATCCCTCGTAGAGGATGTTAAGAGAATGGTACCGTGTGATCCATATATTGATAGTGCAGCACGTTAAAGATCCCTAGCCTCGACGAAGGGATTTAGGCTAAATTAAATCCTTCTAGGAAAAATAAACGGCCTTCCTAAGGGGTGCTCATCAGACCGGTCTGGGGGCTTGTTCTTGAATTTCGTATGAAAGATCGCACGGGAACGGTCCTCTCCCTGATATCGACCAATAATACGCTTTGAAGCGATCACGAGTTATCCGAAACCTATCCGACTACGACCGAAGCTCACCCGATTGCCGTGTATCGAAGGAACTTTCCTACACTTTCATACACCTGCACCCGAACCAGGCAAACTTATCATCCACGTCTAGGATAAACCTATCCCTCCGAGAAGTATAGATTATTTAGCCCCTCCCTACCCGCTTACCAGGGGGCTGATTCTTGAATTTCCTTTGATACACGGCAATCGGGTGAGCTTCGGTCGTGGTCGGATAGTAGTAGTAGAGAAGGGGCGGCGCGAAGCCCGGCAAGTAGGCCTCACTGGGCCCTTTCTGCCCTACCCCGAGCCTGCCCCTAATACACCGCTTGCACCACTGGTCTGGCAGTTTGCTCATTTGGTCTAACTGTTCTTTTTGCAAAGTCCAGTATTTTGTCCCATTTGAGCGTGTGCAGGTCCTCCTCATCCAGGGTCGGGAAACCGAATACCTGGTATCTCGTCCTCTGGTATGCCTCGCAGTTCGCTATAACGTGTCGAGATGTCTCCTCTGCCCGCCCGCAGGCCCGGCAGGTCGAGTCATTCTCCACCGCGATCCGGGTCATGTGCTTACTTAGTCGGTTGTGACCTGTTATCATACCTGTCAGCAGACCAGCATCCCTTCGCGATCTCCCCAGGAGCCATTTTTGTTTGGCTACATTTGGGCCCTTCACGAAGTCTTTGGTCTGCATCCTGTTCCTGCTCTCCAAGCAGTCGTCATGGCATCGTTGGCCCATTTGTTGAGTCGACTTTGCAATTGCCTCTTGCTTGTTCCTAGGAGTGGTTCCGGCCCTACATACTGGGTGCTTGCCCCGATCCTGGCGAGCTCGTCGGCCATCTCGTTACCCGGCACCCCTATATGTCCCGGTACCCACATAAGTGTCACTTGTTTGCCCTCTCCCAAGGATTCCAGTGCATCCGCACATTCCTCCACCAGGGGGTTGGTGATCTTGGGCGCCCTTAGTGCCTTTAGGGCTGATTGGCTGTCGGAGCATATATATATACATGCTCCTCCCTACCGTTCTTTATTTCTTCCATGCCTGCAGCCATTATTATGGCATACACCTCTGCCTGAAAGACCGTGGCTTGCTCTCCGAGCGGGTAGCTCTTTTGAACCTCCTGGTCTTCCACATAAACCCCCGATCCTATGGTTTGCCTCTCCGACAGTTTCGACCCGTCGGTGTAGCAAATCACGGCGTTCTCCTCGAACTGTTCGCGGAGGTTTTCACTCTGCCATAGTTCCCTGTCTGGTATGACTACTTTGTACCTCTTGTTGAATCTCTAGGGGTTTTTTGGTCTTTGTGTTTTA
The DNA here is from genome assembly GCA_963921995.1 of Oxystoma pomonae. Lineage (NCBI taxonomy): Eukaryota > Metazoa > Arthropoda > Insecta > Coleoptera > Brentidae > Oxystoma > Oxystoma pomonae. The sequence continues at coordinate 84,231,648 of OY998168.1, read as the reverse complement.
ATCGCTGCCATAGGGATTTCTCTCTCGACGATTTGGGCAATCCTAAGATGCCCCGCAGCTTCCCCTCTTCCTCTTCATTGACCTGTATCTCTCAGCCGGAGGTGGGTCGCCATCGCTTCTTTTCTGATCGATGGTCGGATAGGTTGCGGATAACTCGTGATCACTTTAAAGTCTATTATTGGTCGATATCAGGGCCAGGACGGTTCCCGTGCGATCTTTCCTACGAAATTTAATAATCAGCCCCCTGGTGAGCGGGTAGGGAGGAGCTAAATAATCTATACTTCTCGGTAGGTTTATCCTAGACGTGGATGATAAGTTTTTACCTTCAAGTGAGATTTTTTTCATGTTAAAGTACTCTTAGCTAACTATAAAGAAAAATAACACATAGTATTCTCATCAGGGCTGATTATTATGACAACATTGAGATTAGACATCGCTCTTCTCGGGTTATCCGAGACCTACGTTCGGGTCATCCGGCCAGAGTTTTTTTGGGCTTTAACTTTAACTTTAATTATGTCAACTTTAATGGGTGGCACGATATGAGCATGTTTGGATGACAACAATATCAGATTAGATGACAACAATGCCAGAAATAGTAGAAATTATTTCCTTTTCACTGATCTCAAGAAAAACGGCCAAAACAGTTATTTTTGTATTAAGTGCTCGAGGTGATACTTTCCCACACGCAAAACTGTGCGAATAAAAGTACGGATAAGCTTTGCGGGAAAACAGCGCAAGAGTTATATTTTTTACAAATCTAAATTAAATGAAAAATTAATTATTGGTACATTATAAAGGCCAAAAAATATAACAACTTGCTCAACCACCTTTCACCATTGGCTGAACTCTTAAAGCACACAACACAATGTAAAAGAGTACGCAGAATAGGTATTAAATCTTGCTGTTGATAATTGATAGTTAAAAAAAAATAGTAGTTATAATAGCAGTGTCATTGTATTTTTTCTTCCTCTTTAATCAGTGGCGTAACCAGAAATCAACTACCTACCTATGGCAAATATTGAAAAATTAGGTAGGTGCTTATTGCTAGTGTGAGAACTGAAGGGAGGGGCGGTTTAGTACTCGTTGTGTTAGTCTATACGAAATAAAAATACTTATTTTTAAATGGTAGTCTCATATCGAGTGTCATTTGCCGCTTTTTTTCAAAATTAACCCTTAAATGCGCCGCAGGTTAAAATTTTGAAAAAATTACCTTTAAATGTTATTTTTTACGCGTTTCAAATATTGTTGACAAAAGAATTGCTTAAAATTAAACAAAATTGTAACGATATTCAATATTGGTATAGCGCCGCAGGCAAAAATTTTGACAAAAAGAAATCCTTTAAAAATTTTGATCTCTTAGGTTGTTTGTAAAATATTTTTGAAAAACTAGATTGGGTTAGTGCCAAGAAGGGGTTGCGGTGGTATATATAGATTTGTTGCCAAATCATAAATGCGCCGCAGATGAAAATTTTAAGAAAAATTATACAAGAACGTTATTTATTACACGTTTGGATGCTGGTGATAAAAATTCCTTAGAATTAAACTAAAATTGTAACAATTAATGACATCATAGCACCATAGGCAAAATTTATTTTTAAGACATCACACCAATCACACACGTACATCACAAACCGGAGTAAAGGGTATTAAAGTGGGGAAGCTATAGCTTTCCCTGGTGCCCTTGATCATGATTAATTTATTATAGATTGGGTTGGACCTCCTGGGGGGAGGGGGGGGGGGTTTAAACCCCCAACCCCCCCACCCTGGCTACGCGACTGCTTTAATAATATATTAATTTATGATTCATCTTCTTGTTTGTTCTTATTTTCTTTCTTTGTATAGTCTGCTATTATTTTTTGAAATAATTTATTAATTTATAGTTTATCTTGTTTGTACCTTTCTTTTTTTTTTGTAGTCTGTCATTATTTTTTTAAAATAATTTTAAATGTTTATATATGTTTAGATTAAGATTTAGATGAAGCATGTTATATTGGGGTGGTATATATATATTTATATATATATATACCACCCCGCCTTCTTACCTAAAATTAACTTTATAAGCACCAAACATGGCGGACCAGTTAAATGTTGCCTGTGACGTTTCCGCATTGTAGACCAGTGAAGTGCAGCCGGGTAAACAATCACAATGCGCAGTTACATCATTTTCGTTTTCGTCCTCATTATGATCCAAATTTAATCCAGACTTAACTGTTTTTTCAAGAAGTTCATCTAGAAAAGAAAATAATTCTACATTAGCGCTTTTAACTTTGTTAACATTTTTGTAGCACACGTAGTTCTAACCGACATAAAAATGATCAACATAAAAGCTGACAATACTGTCATATAATTGAAGACGCGCTGGAAGGTCTGCAAGAGTTGTTGAATCAAGTCACGGCCATTTGTGGCCGTCTACACTGATAATAAAGTATGAAAATTTACGATTGCTTTTTACAGAATAGCTTTATTTTTAGTCCACCATACCAATATATGGTGTGGGGGACTATTAAAATCGTAAAATTTTGATTTTTCTTAATTTTATCAAAAATTAGTTACTACTAAATTTACATTTAAAATAACTTCTAGAGTTATATCACCGAGCTAATCAACTTTTAAAGGTAAAACTTATACCTAAAAATATGCTAAAACTTAACTAAAAAAATAGTTTCAATCTTTACTTTTCTTCTTAAAATACAACTGAAAAAAACGCCAAGATGGCAACGGCAGTTATTTGTTGTGTCCTAGTACAATTTTTAATAAAATTCAGCTGCTTTCAATGCTATTTAGCATTTGAGAATAAGCGCCCTCTACCGCTAGGTTGGGACCGTGAGCCCACAGCAATAACGCCAAGATTTGCTTTTGTTTTAGATTTATTGTGTAAAAAAATGCAAAGTTGCTTGGTTGCACAGGCGGGCGAGTGGCCATGTTTTATATTATGGCGAAACATAACCTCCCAAAAATTTGTTAAAAAATAATCTTTTTTACATAAATATGCTCAAATATAAGTCTAAAAATCCTTCAAAATTAACTAAATATGCCAGAAATGACGGTTTTGCTTTAGTTCTGTATAAAAATAAAAACATTTGTAATTAAAAAACTCCTATTATTTTCAATTTTTGAAGCGCGTGCAGTTTAACGAGGTATCATGACAGGTTTCGTCATCAAACGGGCCTTCGTACAAAGATTTGACTTTTGGGAAGTCCACAAAATGCGTATTTTGAGATTGGGTGTTTGTTAAACATCACTAATATTTATTTTAGTTGTCTTCCATCTTCAGTCTTTTATGTTGGCGGTCAATTTTGATTTAATTGCTATTTTTAAATACATTTTTGGTCAGGGAAGTTAAATTTTAAACAACATTGCCTTCATGTGCAAAAATGCTGTATTTTCAGCTGCAGTAGACGTTGTCACAGGCAAAAGATATTCCTCAAAATAGCTGTGACAACATTTTCATGACATTTTCAAAACGTTGTGGCAGGAGACAGCAAAAGTATTATTGTTATATTTTTTGCTGCGGAAACGTTATGCCAGCTAATTAACAGCACGCTGTGTTACTTGGGTAAGATTCCAAAACACCTTAATCGATAAAAAAAAAAGTCGGTCTGTTGTCTGTTTGTGATGAGCCCACGCTGGTTGCCCAGGGCGAAACATCGTTTAACCATTTATCTTTTCGCTTTTGTCTTTTGTGTGTCCCTGCACAGTTAGCATCCAAAAAGATACTTTTTTGTAAACCATCGAATGATGTGAAATTTTACTTCTCTGTCTCCTTTGGTTCTGGAGATATAAGGGTGGACTCGGATTTTTAGCACACCCTATATACTGGCATCTTTACAATATAAGGGGTATAATCTCTATTATGTGTTGAATTTTACTTTCTAAAATGTAAATGTATGTTTTAACTACGTTAACATTGTAAATCTACACAAATAAATATTAATATACCATATAAGTATGAGATACTATAACGTCCGACCTGGCATTTTTCGAAGAAAAAGCCGCAGCTATAATAACTCTCCCCATCAAGCCTGGCAAAAATGCAGAGCCAAAAACTCTTCCGGGCGCAAGCAGACTGCATCAGGCCTGCGCAGTAGGTTTTTTCTCTTTAACTTTGCACAGGGCTAACCTTGATTTTTACATTATTTTCTTTGTTGTTTAAAGTTATTTTTGTTACATACATGGAATATACACTGTCACGCTATAAACAGGTATAAATTGGTAATGGTTTCGGTCAAAATGCATCGGAAAGAACCAAAGCGCTCTGAGGTGCGACTCGATCTACTTAATTTTTAAACCCAAAAATTTGAGATTTTATTATGTAATACTACCTTCTTGCTTTAAATGGCCATAACTTTTGTCCCCGTGAACCGATTTTGATTAAATGTACTCCCCAATTGTTTTTTCGTGATACTGAAGCAAACAGATAGACAGAGATACAACAAAAATTCTGTAAGCTGAATTTCTGTTATCTATACTTTTTGGTAGAAGCCTATTTCAAGAATTTTTAAAAAATATTTACTATACCTACAGTAGTAGTCATCCCAGACAGGGAACTATGGAAGAGTGAAAACCTCCGCGAACAGTTCGAGGAGAACGCCGTGATTTGCTACACCGACGGGTCGAAACTGTCGAAGAGGCAAACCACAGGATCGAGGGTTTATGTGGAAGACCAGGAGGTTCTAAAGAGCTACCCGCTCGGAGAGCAAGCCACGATCTTTCAGGCATAATAATCGCTGCAACCATGCAAGAAATAAAGAACGGTAGGGAGGAGCATGTTTATATATGCTCCGACAGCCAATCAGCCCTAAAGGCACTAAGGGCGCCCAAGATCAACAACACCCTGGTGGAGGAATGTGCGGATGCACTAGAATCCTTGGGAGAGGGCAAACAAGTGACACTTATGTGGGTACCGGGACATATGAGGGTGCCGGGTAACGAGATGGCCGACGAGCTCGCCAGGATCGGGGCAAGCACCCAGTATGTAGGGCCGGAACCACTCCTAGGAACAACCAAGAGGCAATTGCAAAGTCGACTCAATAAATGGACCAACGATGCCATGACGACCACTCGGAGAGGAGGAACAGGATGCAGACAGACCAAGGACTTCGTGAAGGTCCCGGATGTAGCCAGACAAAAATGGCTTCTGGGGAGATCGCGAAGGGACGCTGGTCTGCTGACAGGTATCATAAGAGGTCACAACCGACTAAGGAAGGACATGACCCGGATCGCGGTGGAGAATGACTCAACCTGCCGGGCCTGCGGGCGGGCAGAAGAGACATCTCGACACGTTATAGCGAACTGCGAGGCATACCAGAGGACGAGATACCAGGTATTCGGTTTCCCGACCCTGGATGAGGAGGACCTGCACATGCTCAAATGGGACAAAATACTGGACTTTGCAAAAAGAACAGTGAAACCAAATGAGCAGACTGCCAGACCAGTGGTGCAGGCGGTGGATTAGGGGCAGGCTCGGGGTAGGGCAGAAAGGGCCCAGGGAGGCCTACTTGCCAGGCTTCGCGCCGTCTCTTCTCTACTACTACTACTACTACTACTACAGAAATGGTTTCTTATTATATGTGAATATTTTACAGAAAAACAACCCTCTTGGTTTAGTTTAAAAAAATATAAAATAGAGATTTTTAATAAAATGCTAAAGTAATGGAAAACAGATTGCTTTTTGTAAAACATAACCTAAATTAGTATAATTTTTCATTTTTGCATTTAAAAACTAAGTGACTCGAGTCAATTAATAACTGTCTGATGCCAGTTAATATGTGGCTTGAGCTAGTTAAAATATGGCTCGAGCCAGCTTTAGTAAGTGGACCGAGCCAGTTATTGAAAGAGGCGCACCTGTTGTTACAGCGCTTTCGTAGGAAAGGGACTATAAAGGTATAACTAACATAGACCATACCACGAGATAAGGTAAACAATTTGGCGATGATGCCAGATTGTACTGGAAGTTATATCCCTACACGTAATGTTTTTACAAACATATTATTTTTCTAACTTTTTTATCATTCATTTACCTGCAATTATGCAACTTCTCTGGTTTGCTTTTTAAAATATGGAGAAACACCTTATTTGTATTCAAGGCACCTGGGTACTATAAACGCTTTTTTTAAATTTTTGTTTGTTGTGTGAAAATTTGTGTAGAAACATTGCAAAAACTTATTAAGCAGCTCAAGTGCTTTTGAAGACAAAGTCACGATTTTAATTAAATATAAATTTAAATAAACTTTATTGTGAAAAAAAATCTTCAATTTTTGCAAAAAAGTATTAAAAGCAAAAAAACACCAAACTATAAAAAAACCTAATATAGTAACATACGATAAAATTTCAATCGGTACCCACGTGACGTCACAACGCCATATTGTAAATGTTGAGCTCACCTTTGAGTATAGGCGCCCTAATGTTTATTCAAATATTCACAAATCTTAACAATTTTAATTCGATAAATAATTCATAATGTGTAGATACACATCTGTTCTTAAAAAAGGAACACGTATTTGACATTTGGCTACGTAATGCCCACGTTTTTTTAACTCAAGTGTACATGCTATGGTAGATATATATCACTCATTTTTTCTGTCGAAATATCAGATAAATATCTGATATTTTGAACAAAAAAAAATTATTTAAATTTTCTAATATATAATATATTGAGAATAAAACCAAGACAATATGACAACCTCGCACTTGTAGCGTGTCATCTATATAACCATGTACTACTCTGCCTCATTCATTATTTGTCGTCGGAGTTGCCGCTTTGGTAGAATCGAGCTGGAAAATGTGAGGTGGAGCATGCTTGGTATTGCCTCATGCAGCGTTGCCAGTGAAGAGGACAATGGTTTTCTTGATGGGTCTATTTTTGTTGAATGTCTTTGAAAGAGACGGATGTGAAAATGGAACTGGTACGCGACTATAGTTATAGTATTTGGAAAATACGGCCCCAGGATATATGGTTTGTAAAATATATATTTAGGTCTATGGGGGATGGTTAGCTAACAAGAATGGGAGGGGGCGGACGAGGAAGTATGAGGGTACAAGGTGATGGTATTATATGGGGTGGGCCAGAAAAAAAATACTCTTGGGATTGTTTATAATTTTGAAACCGATGGTCCGATTAAAGAAAAATTACACGTCTGAAAAGAATATACTTTATTAAAATGTGTCATCAAATCGGTCGTACTACTTTTACCAAAAAAAAAAACAACTTTATTGATAAATAGGACGTTGGATATACATATTGGGTTTTTTAAATGCCTAAGTTCATTAAAATCCAATTATAGCTAAAGTAAAGACTCCATTTTACTTAATTTAGACAATACCCAGCAAAACAAGGTAAAAATAACCCAAGTGATACATTTTTGTGTTCGGGAAATATGCATCTCGCAGAAAGGCTTTTTTTTTGTGCCAGTAGCACACAAAAAAATTAATATTATTTCCAGTTACATTTTTCTGAATCGGTCTATTGGTTTTACAGTTATAGACAATTAAAAAAGTTTCATTTTTTGTGGTTCGCTCTATGTTATAAAAATACTTACTTTGTGCTTCAAACATACAAGTAATTCTTCCGGACCCACAAATTGGAGTTTTTTTCTGATCTAAAAAAAGAACAATATAAGAGACTCGAATTTTCGTAGTCAAACCCTGCTTTGGAACTTTTTAAAATTGCTTTATTTCGATATTTTTTATTTCAGCGCTCATTTTTATTGATGCAAGAACTTTTTTTGCAATAACTTTAATTTAAGTACTTTTATTAACGCAAATATCCGGCTAATTATCATTCTAAAAATGCAGAACAATTTCTTAAAACCCTCGTAAAAAAGAACAAAAGGGTACAAATTTAGACCCTGCCCGGTATATGAAAAAAAAAATTAAATCTGGTGGAACTGAATACGTTTTCAATACGATTGACATTTGCCATTTTGACCTTTTCCTGATGTATTTTGGGGTTAGTTTTTGCCAATTTTACTTTTTTCTTTGCTTTTTTAAAGCAAAAAAGTTCTCAGCGAAATAATACAATTAAAATAAGGGTATATACCTATTTTTTGCAGGGATATTGGAAGTACTAACAGCTCATTCACGATGTTTTCACGTGGAACTGAATATGTACGTTTCAGTAGGATTCACCTTTCCGATTTCATAAAGTGATTTGAACGCGTTTTGATCACAATTTGAATTTTCGACATGCTTTTCTTGGTATTATAGTGGTTTCCTTTTATTAAATATCGAAAATTAGAAAACAAACATAAAAGTTTGGTTATCTTACTCACAGAATAAATTATTAAATCCCAGAGAAAGACATATTCAACTCAGGCAGGGTGAACGAAAAAAACTTGAATTTGCTTTTCGATTCGCGTTTTCACGATAGATTTGAAAGTGAATCGTGTTGAAAACGCATTTATTTCTACACGAAAACGTAGTAATACAAATTTGATTTTTAAAACTTCCATCGCCTACTTTGGATTTGCAGATTTAATTTCAATCTTTCTTTTTGCATTTAACAAAAAAAAATCCAAATCATAAATCTACGCCATAAATGCTTGTCTGATTAATTTTAATCCGGGTAGTTAATCCCCAGTATAAACGTAGTAAATCATGACTAACACTAATCAGAGTTTGGATTAAGTCTTGGTAAACACTTTTGCAAGGTAAAAGACCACATTCTAAACTATGATTAGTAACGTGTCACGATTAAAGCCTAATCAGAGAATTTTTGGTTTCTTGATACAGGATGCCATCTCTGAAGACACAGTAGACTCCTTATAGTTGGATAAGAGTACTTAAACGTGAATATTTAACCTAAATTTCATGCAAAGTGCGAGGATTTATTCCATTCATTTCTGTCAGGCAGGTCGTAATTCTTCAAAAATCCAACCCAACTTTATGTACCGATAAGTCCCTAATATATTAAACGATTTGGTAGTTTTTTAGAAACGGTAAATTCTTAATCAATCACCTTGTATATTTTCCAAAAACTTACGTGGCATGTGGTAGGCAACACAACCGCACTTGGACAAGGTGTAGTTTGTCAGACATTCTACTTCACAGTTCTGCTGGGTGTAGTTGCGGAAAAAAGCCATCTGTCTCTCTTGAGGAAAGTAGCATTGTCTACGATGAGGATCGTAGCTAAAAATTTTTGACAACTTAATTTTACGTATACGAACGAGGTCATTAGAAAGCTAAAGAAAATTAATAAGCATTGATATAACTTATACGGTTCAGTTTGTTTTTATTTGCACGTCGCGCGTCGTCGGTGCGCAGAACCTGATATTATCGCGATCGCGCAGAAATTAAAAAAATTCTGCTTTCATAAACAGAAAATTCATAAATGTTCCCAAGACACACCCTTTGTATCCAATCGGAGTTTGTTGTTCAGACTGTTTTAAGCGTGTGTCAAAAAAATTATTTTGCTATTCATATGTTACATAATCTGAATATTTGAATACGTATTCAAAATACCGATGTCTCCTCTTAATTTGAAATGATTTTAGTCAACTTTGCGTTTTCAAGCCCCAGGGTACAGCTATACAAAATTGACTAATTTGATGAAAAATGCACAATTTGTGTAAATAAAAAGTTTATTAAATTTAGCAATATTAAACGCTAAAAAACAAAAGCTCAAAAGATCTTGGGTGGAAATAACGAAAATTCAAACTTGGATGAGCATCCTACAAGGAACACACAAAAGATCAAAGCAAAAAGAGAAATGATTAAACGATGTTTCGCCCTGGGTAACCAGCGTGGGCTCATCAGTAGTTTCACTGGTCACCCTCCACCATACATCATTAAACACCATCATACACTTTGATTTCCAACCTTAAACCACTCACAAATAGGCATCGTTCCGCACTGGTACTTACTAATCCAAGTTACCTGATACGAATTCGTCCTGGCGTGTTAATATTTCCAGTAGGATTATGCTCCTAAGGCAATTAAAACAAAGAAGAAGTTAAAAAACCTCCAAATCAGTTACTTCAACCGAAAAGAAACTAAAAAACCCTGGGTAACCAGCGTGGGCTCATCAGTAGTTTCACTGGTCACCCTCCACCATACATCATTAAACACCATCATACACTTTGATTTCCAACCTTGAACCACTCACAAATAGGCATCGTTCCGCAGTGGTAATTACTAATCCAAGTTACCTGATACGAGTTCGTCCTGGCGTGTTAATATTTCCAGTAGGATTATGCTCCTAAGGCAATTAAAACAAAGAAGAAGTTAAAAAATCTCCAAATCAGTTATTTCAACCGAAAAGAAACTAAAAAACAAAAGATCAAAAGATCTTGGGTGGAAATAACGAAAATTCAAACTTGGATGAGCATCCCACAAGGAACACACAAAAGATCAAAGCAAAAAGAGAAATGATTAAACGATGTTTCGCCCTGAGTAACCAGCGTGGGCTCATCAGTAGTTTCACTGGTCACCCTCCACCATACATCATTAAACACCATCATACACTTTGATTTCCAACCTTAAACCACTCACAAATAGGCATCGTTCCGCACTGGTACTTACTAATCCAAGTTACCTGATACGAATTCGTCCTGGCGTGTTAATATTTCCAGTAGGATTATGCTCCTAAGGCAATTAAAACAAAGAAGAAGTTAAAAAACCTCCAAATCAGTTACTTCAACCGAAAAGAAACTAAAAAACAAAAGATCAAAAGATCTTGGTTAAAAAACCTCCAAATCAGTTACTTCAACCGAAAAGAAACTAAAAAACAAAAGATCAAAAGATCTTGGGTGGAAATAACGAAAATTCAAACTTGGATGAGCATCCCACAAGGAACACACAAAAGATCAAAGCAAAAAGAGAAATGATTAAACGATGTTTCGCCCTGGGTAACCAGCGTGGGCTCATCAGTAGTTTCACTGGTCACCCTCCACCATACATCATTAAACACCATCATACACTTTGATTTCCAACCTTGAACCACTCACAAATAGGCATCGTTCCGCACTGGTACTTACTAATCCAAGTTACCTGATACGAATTCGTCCTGGCGGGTTAATATTTCCAGTAGGATTATGCTCCTAAGGCAATTAAAACAAAGAAGAAGTTAAGAAACCTCCAAATCAGTTACTTCAACCGAAAAAAAACTAAAAAACAAAAGATCAAAAGATCTTGGGTGGAAATAACGAAAATTCAAACTTGGATGAGCATTCCACAAGGAACACACAAAAGATCAAAGCAAAAAAAGAAATTATTAAACGATGTTTCGCCCTGGGTAACCAGCGTGGGCTCATCAGTAGTTTCACTGGTCACCCTCCACCATACATCATTAAACACCATCATACACTTTGATTTCCAACCTTGAACCACTCACAAATAGGCATCGTTCCGCACTGGTACTTACTAATCCAAGTTACCTGATACGAATTCGTCCTGGCGGGTTAATATTTCCAGTAGGATTATGCTCCTAAGGCAATTAAAACAAAGAAGAAGTTAAGAAACCTCCAAATCAGTTACTTCAACCGAAAAAAAACTAAAAAACAAAAGATCAAAAGATCTTGGGTGGAAATAACGAAAATTCAAACTTGGATGAGCATTCCACAAGGAACACACAAAAGATCAAAGCAAAAAAAGAAATTATTAAACGATGTTTCGCCCTGGGTAACCAGCGTGGGCTCATCAGTAGTTAGTAATAATTAAACGCTGATCTGCTGCACGATCAAGTTTGAACCTTCTTCTAATCACGTAAAAAGAAATTGGCTGCTACAACCTGCGTCCAAGAAAATATTTTTTTTTAAAAGAAATGTTGTCATTTACATTAAGCCAATAAACATTACAAAACTTATAAAATATATATTATTTGATAGCAGGCTATTTTACTCCCGAAAGACAAAAATTATATCGAGAATGCCATGAAGGAAAAGAAAATGCGATAGTTGCACCAGAAACTAGCAGTGAGGAGGACAAATTAATTTGGGTTAAATATAAATTTTTATAAAAATATGTTTCATTAGAAATTATTAAATATAATAATCCATAGTTTAAAGTTTATATAAGGGCACATACCCACAATCGTCTGTACTTAAATTTCTAATATTGTATAAATTTAAATCTTTTATAAAATTTGAGTAACGTCTGCTGGTCTCTAATTGTGAACATTTATATTTTGGTTACTTGTGACCTCTGCACAACTGAGAAATGAGAGAAAGTAGGAAGGGGGAGTCATAATAATTTAAAAACATTTTCATAGCATATAAAATATTTTTAATTTGAATCAATACCCTCTCCACATAGGCCGATCAGCTCTTATCGTTTTAGAGTCCTTTTCTCCACCTTCGCCGCCATTTTGACAGAAAACTAATGGATTATCTGTCACTTTTGAGTGAAAATGACGGCGAAGGTGGAGAAAAGGACACCAAATCGGTATGAGTTGATCGGCCTATCTGGAGAGGGTACTGTTTGAATTAATAAATAATTGAATTTTCGCGCGGTAATAGATACTTAAGCTAATTTTCGGGTTTATCGGCATTCGTATCCTTATCTTTATCGAGTCGACCTATCGAGCAGGTGTAATTTTAAACTAATGGAGAATGTGTGACACCTCCAGCTGATCAAATGCGTTAAAACATCGTTTCGTATGCAGGGACGGTAGTAACGTTACGACTTCCTTATCGTACCTGACGAGGTTTTCGTGCATTTAATCAGCTGAAGCTGTCGCGCATTCGCCATGATTTTAAAAGTGCACCCGCTTGATTGGTCGACTCGATAGAGATAAGGATAGGAATGCCGATAAAGCCGAAAATTAACTATTACCGCGCGAAAGTTCAATTCAAAACTGAAAGTGTCTAATATCAAATCCTGGATCAGTGTTGGGCGTTGCGTTGTAGAAAACGACGAAAACAGATCTTTAACGTGCTCCACTATCAATATATGGATCACACGGTACCGTCCTGTTATCGTCCTCTACAAGGAACGGTATGGAATCGTGTTAGCCTGCCTTCTAGCTAACACGGCCTAGTCCGCTCCATACGGCGTTTTTCCTTAATTAAATTTTACGAGAAAAAGTCCAAGTAGACGACCGACGGCCCCGGGGATCGAACCCGAGACCTTCCGTGCAGCGGGCGGATATGCCGCCCACTGTGCTACGGTTGCCGCTGTTTTTGTGTCGGTCCTTTAAATGGTCCTTGTGGGATACTCGTCCAATTTTGAATTTCGTTCCTCCATTCTTTGATTTTTATGTTTTATGTTTTTGCCGATGCGTTTGACACTGCACCGAAAACTTTGCGGGACTCAAAGGTGGACGGTCGAGGACCCCACCAAACTGGGTAGAGGAGACTAGCCGGTGACCCAAAAAAGGACGACCTGGACTTCTCCGAGGTCGGGACTCCATGGGACGCGGCTGGACTCCGACAGATTTGGTAGCAGGATGGACAGAGGGTGACTTGGAAGAGGCGGTACCACCTTCGGGTAGCAGAACCACTCCAAAGAGATGCATCTAAAGACTCCGACGGCGATCTCGACCAGCGAAACCGGGACCTCGATTTTCGGGTCAACCTATATGACGGCGGGCTGCTGGGGAGAAAAGTATACCGTTAACCAAGTTCTGCTGGGACGGTAGCGATGTTAGATAGATGCAAGTCTAAAATGTAACAAGACCACCCTTCGGAGGGGGGGTAAAGCCAGCGGTCCACTGTGTATACTTGCTACGCAGTCTAAAGATCCCTGCCCTCGACAAAGAGGTGTCAGGCTAAATTAAGTCCTGAAATGAATGAAATGACGGCGAAGGTGGAGAAAGAAAACTTGCATCCTAAGGAGCACGTGCATCAGTCGGGGGTGCACGGGGGGTATGGCAAAAAGGGTCCATTATGCGGCCTAAGTGCCAGGCCTACGGCTGCCTATCTACTACTACTATTGCACAACCGTAAGGCGCATTTTTGTGTAAAAAAAAACAATATATAAATTAAACAAAATATCGGTAACGGGTAACGGTGATCAGCTAATTTTTGATAACCGCTCGCGAATATTTTTTTCAAAGTGGTGGTGATATGCATTGAGTATTATTTAACGATAGGTAGGTACTTACTTACCTTCTAAGTCCGTCTGAAGTAGTCATCATATCCGGTTTGACTGCAACCACGACTTCCTGGTTTAAAGGGGCTCTAAAATATTGACTACCAACTCTAGGGATTTCTGATGGATTGTGTAGAAGAATCTATAAAAATTAAAACCAAAGTTGACTTCTATAATCCATCTAGAGGTCAATCAAGCTACACCCCCACCCTCAACGAAACTCAATTTGGATATTGTAAAAATTAGTACTAATTCCCCTTTTGAAACATTTTGTACTTAATGAATAACGGAGGTTGCACCCCCATGCTTAGGAAATAGATTTAATGAAAGTTGACATGTCATAATTTTGTACTAATTATGTACTCTTAAAGGAGGGTACTTTTAGTTTACAAAAATCATCGGTTCCAAAGATTTTTGTTTGTTTGTTAGGGGGTGTGTAGCAGAATTTGGTACTTATTACGTAATAATTTCGTCCATTTCTAAAAAATTGCCTACTCTCAAGATAACTTGATTTTTTTTTGTTTATATGGGTGTGTAGCTTGATAACAAGGCACACCCCCTCTGCCTAGGAAAGAGATTCCACGAAAAGTGACTATGCCAGAATTTGGTACTAATTATGTACTAATTTCGCCCTTTCTAAAAAATGTTGTACTTTCAAGATAACTTGATTTTTTTTTGTTTATATGGAGTGTGCCTTGATATCAAGCTACACACCCCATATAAACAAAAAAAAATCAAGTTGTCTTGAGAGTAGGCAATTGTTTAGAAAGGGACGAAATTGGTACATAATCCCAATACAGCACACTTCGTCCCAGGGACGTACATTTTATGTCCATTTTACGTCGGTACATCCCGGGACCAATCAGGGACGTACTATGTACGTACAAAAGAGTACGTACATAGTACGTACACTATGTACGTACATTTTACGTACATAGTACGTACGCTTGTGTACGTCCGTGGTATGTACGATTATGTACGTCCAGTGTACGTCTGTAATTGCATGTTTCAGAGACAACTATAAAGAATCATGCAAAATTTACAATTTAAGTTTTGCACATCCGACAGTTACCCTCGCCACATGGTTATCAACTCCTGCCGATTTAGAGTCCTTTAATCCACTTCGCCACCATTTTCACTCAAAAGTGACACAAAATCCATTAGTTTTCTGTCAATAGGGCGACGAAGGTTGAGAAAAGAACACTAAAAGGAGGGAGGTGGAGAGGGTATTGGACAGTTCTTTATTCCGCATACTTTGCACAGGTGGTTTTTACCTAGGGATGTTTATGAACCCTGACTATAAAAGTTCTCACGTGATAGCCGTGCTGCCCCAGGTAAAAAACCTCTCATGAGTTGGTGAGCTTTGATGCTGTTTTATAGAATTTTATAAGATTCTATGAGCCTTTTTTACGAGATTTGTCTTGATTTTGACAAGTTGGTTTCACATACCGCATAGAAAACATAAAAAACCTGATAGAACATTACAAAATCTCGTCAATCTTTTCTAAAAAATTTGACGCGTTTTTTTGGCAGGGCCAAACTGCAAATCCAACCGAGTCTGCCTACTTGATTGCAATGGCGGATTCTAAAGGGGTTTACGGGTGGGCAGGCACTAATGGCATTGTGGATATTTTTTGGATTTCATGCATCTAGCAAAAGGTGCCTATCGATTTTATTTGCAGTTTTACCAGATCCGACTATACACTTTGCAAAAACTACAAAATTAACAAAAATTTTAGTTGCTTTAAAAATAATTTTTTTAAAAGGTTTTTTTCCCTTCATTCGCCATCTACGCGCTTGGTTCACATAGGGCACGCTCCGAGCGGAAGCTCTTTGTTATCTCGAACAGAAAATGGCTTGCCCCGAGCGTCAAAACGAACGGAAAAATTATCCTCCGGGCGCTCGAGGTGTCATCGCGAACTCACCCCAAGTGTCGTCTGATGATGTCTTCCATTCGTTTTGGAAATTGCTAAGGCCACTGAATCGATAGTTAAAAACATTGTTATAACATATAAAACCTAACTTTTTCGGAGAAAAAAGTATTTCAGTGTTTTTCTTTTACCTTTATGTTCATGCAGAATCCAAAAAAAAGTAATGTTTTTTATGGGAAAGCCCCATGGTAGCGCTTTTTACCTTAAATCCCACAACAGGTCCCCTACAGATGTAGTCTAAATCCTGTTCGTAGGCTCGAAGAAGCAAAAACAGACCAGCATTGGCACCGGCAGACATCGCTCTTCTGGGGAAGGTATCGATTGGGTTTTCCTTGGGGTAGCCGGTCTCCAAATTCCAGCCCTCCGATTTTCGGTTGTCTCTCATGTACTCTTCTGGCACATACCTAAAAAATACAAATAGCAGTTTTTCCAACTAGCGATAGCGGTTAAAATAGGTTTTTTTTTGACAAAGCATTGGTAAAAAGCAAGCGCAGAGAGGAATTTAAAAACGCGATTACAAAGTACAGTTTAGCTGCGAGTTGCAAACTTATACCCAAAAATCAGTGGCGGTCGCAGCTTGACCAAAAGGGGGGGGGGAGCGCGAGGTCAAAATTTTGTAAAAGCAAATAAAAAGTTTTATGCAAATGTTCTAAAATTAATGTAACCTTCGATCCGATAGGGCGTCGCAGACGAAAATTTATGAAAAACTATCAAAAGTGTAACTGTTTTTATGAAAAACCGTCAATTTTTGAAATAAATTCTCGAAAAAAAAGGGGGGAGGCGCTCGCCATCACCGCCCCCCCCCTGCAACCGCCACTACAAAAATTCGTAAAAAATAGTAACTTACTTGCAAGGAACTCGAGCAAAACATGCATGCAAGAGCGACTAATGAATGGTTTTGTACAATAGCGATTTTCTAAATAAATGTTCTGTGAATACTTGGAGAAAACCCTAGAAAACTTAAGAAGAAATGACCTAATTTTCTCTCTCTCTCTCTCTCTCTCTCTCTCTACAGTGACGTCAAAGTTGCGAAAATCGCACTTTTTAGAAATTTTTGATTTATTGTACAGAGTGTTTCAAATTGGACACTTTTGGGGGGTTATATGTTCGGGTCAAATCTTGCAACTCAATTTTCACTAACCTCTACATGTCCGATTGAATTCAAATTTGGTATGCGATTATAGTTCCGGTGACAATACAATAATATGGTATTATTAGGCACCCCCTGGAGAGGGGAAAACGGCTAAGTTTTTCCGATTTCAACCAAAATTGGTATTCGGGGGTTTTTGGGGATAATGAATACGAATTTTTGATCAGATTTTGAAAATTCAATATGGTGGATTCAAGGTAAACGATTTTTAGTCATGTTTTGCTAACCAAGTTTAACTGACTTGTACACATCCGATTGTCTTTAAATTTTGTATGTTTTTATAATTCCGGTAACATTACAATTATATAGTATTATTAGGCACCTCTCTCCTCCCTTACGAGGGAGTGGAGGGGGAAAAACACCTAAGTTTGTCAGATGTCCGATAAGGAATACGAATTTTTGATAAGATTTTGAAAATTCAATATGGCGGATTCAAGATAAACGATTTTTGTCACCTTTTGTTAACCAATTTTAACTGACTTATACACATCCGATTGTCAAAATTTGGTTTGCGTTTATAGTTCCGGTGACAATACATTAATATGGTATTATCAGGTACCCGCCTCCCCCTAACGAGGGAAGTGGAGGGGGAAAAAAAATTACTTTGTTCGATTTTAATCAAAATTGGCATACAGGGATTCTTAGAGAAGGGGATTATGAATTTTTGATCAGATTTGAAAATATCAATATGGGTTCAAAATGGACGATTTAGAGTACAAATCTAAAAATTAAAAAATAATTTTATAAAAAAAAAGCTTTTGAAATCCGAGCTTTTATACAAAAATATAAAATCACTATCGTCATAATAAAAGCGATGTGCGCATTATAGAAAGTTTGGCCATGTTGACTGGAAAAATTTATGTTATTGATTATATGATTGTTCGCAACAATCTGAATTCACTTTAATGCAGAGAAATGCAAGGGTAAGTAAATTCAACTCAACTCGACCTAATTTACGGCCATCGCTTTTATTATTATGATATCAGAATGCTAAGAATTATTTTCTACTTTTTAGTAAACTTTATATTATATAAAAGCTTGTATTTGAAAAGCTTTTTTTTATATAAAATAATTTTTTAATATTTACATTTTTACCCTAAATCGTCCATTTTGAATCCGCCATATTAAAATTTTCAATTCTGATAAAAAAACTCATAATCTTCTTCCCTAAAAAATCCTGTATGCCAATTTTGATTGAAATCGAACAAACTAAATCTTTTTCCCTCTCCACTGCCCTCGTTAGGGGTGGTGGGTACCTGGTAATACCATATTATTGTATTGTCACCGGAACTATAAACGCGTACCAAATTTGAAGACAACATGAGCAAAAATCATCCATCTTGAATTCGCCATATTAAATTTTCAAAATCTGATCAAAAATTCGTATACTTTAGCGCCAAAAACCCCCGTATGCCAATTTTGGTTGAAGTCGGACAAGCTAAATATTTTTCCCCCTCCAGTTTCCTCGTTAGGGGGAGTTGGATGCCTGAGAATACCATATTATTGTATTTTCAACGGAACGACAAACGCATACCAAATTTGAAGACAATCGGATGGCTATAAGTCAGTTAAAATTGGTAAGCAAAACATGACCAAAAATTGTCTTTCTTAAATCCGCCATATTGATTCTTTAAAATATGATCAAAAATTTGCATTCCTTATCCCCAAAAACCCACGTATACCAATTTTGGGTGAAATCGGACAAACTTAGGCGTTTTCTTCCCTCCAGGGAATGTCTAACATTACCATATTATTGTATTGTCACCGGAACTATAATCGTGTACTATGTTTGAATTCAATCGGACTACAAGTTAGTCAAAATTGAAGAAGAGGTGAAGTTAAATAAAAGATTGTAATAATAAACCTAATGTTTTCTAATTTTGGAGGCTGTCACGAATTTGCAGTTTTTAGATTTAAAATAACAAATTACTTTCTAATATTTGAGGGAATTGTGACGAACCAGATTTTTATCGATCTTGCTACTCTTGCGGCTATATGCCTATATATTGTGCCTCTGCCATGCCTGTGCCCCAAACAATGTCTGAGCTTCATTCATTTGAGATTTCATAACCAGTCCCTTCTATGATGTGTAGAGTTCGCACTATTTACGTTTATGTATTGGATCAACACTTGCTGCCTTGGCCATATCTAGTACACTGTGATCAATTGTCTTACGATAACAAAAAATAAACGTCAGACTGAAAATACTCGTTGACAGTTGACGTCAATCAATGTGGATAAATTTCGGGTAGCATATACTGTATGAATTGTTTATTTGTAAGTTCATAGCCCACTATGACTTATAACAAAAAAGTCAAAAAACTCATCATAAAAAAATCTATTAAAAATCACAAAATCTAAATTTTTATAAATAACAAAGTTATAAAGCCTATTCCAAAATGAAAACTTGAAAAACCCCCCATAGCTCGGAAACCGCTTGACATATCAAGATACAGTTTTCACCATTTAACTTCTCTTGAAATTTGAGCCTCGCAAGTGGGAATCAGTTTTTTTGTATCTCCCCTGGAAGTACCTTAAACCCCCCAAAAGTGTCCAATTTGAAACACCCTGTACATGTTACCTTTCTAGGTTTTTTCCCATAGTAAAATATGAGAAGATAATTAGTAAATGACTCTACTAGGTTTTTCCGCGAAATAATTGGAAGCTTTCTTTAAAAAAATCTTTTAAGTGACATAAAACTTAAAAAAAAAACTTTTTTGAAAAGGAATCAAAAAAACAGTTTTTCAAAATGAACTTTCATATAAATACAGCAACTTTCTTAAAAATATTTTTTGTTGTAATGAATTGGCAAGAGTTTTCTAGGTTTTTCCTTTTTACGGGAGAGATGGTGTGTTGCGAGAAGTGCTCTTCGTTCGATATTTTGAAAAGTATTTTCCTGATAGTGTTAACAACTCGCGGCTAAACTGTGCTTTTTTTACTTTTAAATACCTCGCAGCCCTCGTTATTTAAACCAACGCTTGTAAAAAAAGCACTATTTTAGCCACTAGTTGTAAAAACTACTATTTGCGCATACATTGTTTCACTATTAAATAAAAGTCACTTTTTATCGGTAAGTATATATACTTTTTTTGTAAGTATAGGTTTATGGGTTGCGGGATCTTATTAATAAAACTTCTTTTTTTTTAATGCCAACGTTTCGCAAAAACATTAAAAATAGGATCGTTAAACCATTCTACAAAAGTATATAATGATCTTCAGGCTACTGCGAACATAGGGAGAATCAAGTCCAATTTACTCTCCGTGCCGTACGACCGAGGTGGATTCGAAGCACGCTGCAGTGTTATCTTTTGGAAATTAATTTTGTTTTTATTATTTTGTTTTATTTCTGCATTGCTCGAGAAACAGATTGGTAAGTTCTTAAGTAAAATAATACATTTTTAAAACTACTACATTTTTAAAAATGGATATCTACGAAGTTGCCGAATAAGTACAGATAGTCAAGAAACTGTTTTGAATGACGAGCAGGAAGTACGAGGTGTGATGATTTACGCTCCAGCGGAGGAAAATCGAAAGTTAAGTAGACACCAAATTGCCGAAGCAGTTGATACGTCTTCACTGTCTTACGCGTTCTCAAAAAGAATGTAGTAGTAGTAGTAGTAGTAGTAGTAAACATGCTTTATTGTCCAAAGATTTTCTACATCCTTATTGACAAAGCTTAAGAGGCTTAAGTCTAATTTCATACAATATTAACATAAATTAAAATTAAAATTAACTACCTGGCAAAGGCAGGCACGACACAAGATAAAAAAAAAAAACAGATCAGTTGGTAACAGAGATATGGTAAAAACATAATGAAAATAGAACAAACAGGTTAAGTAAAATCTAAATAAATATATGCACAACAGATAAACATTTAAAGCAAAAAATACAAACAAGTTGAGTAAAGTAAAAAAAGTAAAAAAAAATACTAAATAAATATATAGGTAAAAAATTTTAGATCACAGACAATTTAATAAATCTAGTTGTTTTGGCATAGGGTTGTTGTAACACGAGCAAGAGAAATCCTAGAAATTAATTTAATTGTAAAGCTATAGGAAATAAAAATAAAAATGCAAAAATGGCTACTTAATTGGACAGGGTTAATGGTTATCATTCTTACAAAGCGTCAAAAACGCATCAAATTTATCCCGAAGACAACTATCGTCGTATGGAATTTTGCGAAACAATGATGGAAAGGGCTAATTGTGCTGAAAACTTTCTAAGATCTATTCTTTTCACAGATGAAAGCACTTTTCCATGATTGAATCGTCATAACCCAACACACGTTCGATATTGGTCGAGGGAAAATTTGCATTTGTATTTTAAAAAAAAATGTTTGGGGGGGTATTGTATGGGAACACATAATTTGGCTCATTTTTTATTTACGGCAATTTGAATGGTCCTAGATACTTGGATCTACTGCAGCAGCATATTATGGTTTCAACAAGATTGTTGTCCCACTCACAATGTTGGCCTTGTTAGGGAATATCTTGATAATTAATTTTCTAATCGGGTTATAAGTACACGGGTAACTATTTTATGGCCAGCTCGATCACCCGATCTTGCTCTTATGGCTTTTATCTGTGGAATTATATCAAAAATAAAGTTTACGGGCATGAAAGGGCTAATAATTTGGAAGAACTTCGGATTAAAATTGAAGAAGCTTTTCAAACTATCACCCCTAACATCCTTTGAAACGTTAGAGGGGTTTTTTTTTTATAATAGGCTCGTATATTGTCTAGCCGAGCAAGGAGGACTTTTCGAACCTTTGCTCTAAATTTTTTTTGACTGGAAGAATCTTTTTGGTTTTTAGAATGTATTATTTTATTTTGAGAACTTGCTTTTATTTTTTTTCTCCTTATTATTTTCATTGTAACACGTTGTTAGTGATAAATCTGAGCATTTGAAAATAAAACGGTTTATTTTATCAGTGACAAAAAACAAGAAAATATAAAAATTTGCGTATTTATTGACCAAATTCCGGTTTTATTGACTACACTCCACACAGCACCGTCGTTAGAGGCGTACTAATCACAAGCTGTGAACGGCGGCGGACGGCGATCGCAAGCCTGAGTGTTGGTTGCTCCACTGATAGGTGTGCGGTGTCCCTGCATGTATGTAAACTGGCAAATTGGACTTCTTCCGGCCGGTCTGTATACATACCGCTTCAAGCTACTGCGAACATAGGGCGGAAGAAGTCTAATTTGCCAGTGTACGTACATGCAGAGACACCGCACGCCTATCAGTGAAGCAACCAATACTCAGGCTTGCGATCACCACTTGCATGACTTTCCTTTGGTATTTAGTACGCCTCTAACCAAGGTGCTGTGTGGAGCGTGGTCAATGAAACCGGAATTTGGTCAATAAATACGCAAATTTTTATAACGTAATTTTCTTATTTTTTGTCACTGATAAATAAGAGCGTTTTATTGTCAACTGCTCAGATTTATCAGTGACGACGTGTTACAATGAAAATAATAAGGAGAAACAAAATAAAAGCAAGTTCTCAAAATAAAATAATACATTCTAAAAACCAAAAAGATTCTCCCAGTCAAAAAAAAATTAAAGCAAATGTTCGAAAAGTCCTCCTTGCTCGGCTAGATAATATCCGAGCCTACTATAAAAACCCCTTCTAACGTTTCCAAGCATGTTAGGGGTGATAATTTGAAAAGCTTCTTCAAAAACAGATAGAAGTCATTAGGAGCAAGATCGGGAGATCGAGCTGGCCATAAAATAGTTCCCCGTGTACTTATAACCCGATTAGGAAATACATTATCAAGATATTCCCTAACAGGGCCAACATTGTGAGCGGAACAACTATCTTGTTGAAACCATGTTTCACCAAATCTTACACCTAACAACTACCTAGCAGTTGGAATAATGTGCTGCTGCAGTAGATCCAAGTATCTAGGACCATTCAAATTGCAATTGCCGTTAATAAAAAATGGCCCAATTACGTGTTCCCCTATAATACCCCCCCCCCCAAACATTTAGTTTTTGGGGATACTGTGTGCTTACGTCAAAATACAAATGCAAATTTTCCCTCGACCAATATCGAACGTGTGTTGGGTTATGACGATTTGACCATTTGACCATCTGCACTTTTTCGGCAACTTCGTAGACATCCATTTTTGGTTTTAAAAATGTATTATTTCAATTAAGAACTTACCCATCTGTTTCTCGAGCAAGGCAGAAATAAAACAAAATAATAAAACAAAATGAATTTCCAAAAGATAACACTGCAGCGTGCTTCGAATCCACCTCGGTCGTACGGCACGGAGAGTAAATTGGACTTGATTCCCCCTATGTTCGCAGTAGCTTGAAGCGGTCTGTATACTTACACATTATCCTTGAAAAGTTCTGCCCTATTAAGCATGTTGAAGGTGTAGCACATACCATCTTCGGTAAGGGTCGGCGTAAATAGGTTGTGACAAGATTCGTTTTGCAGGGTCCACTTGCAGGACCAAAGCATTTCGTCGAATTGAGGCCCTATCTGCAATTTAAAGATGATTTTAATTCCCTTAAGGCTGGTTCATACATAATAGTTATTTACCTAACAAGTGCAGAAAGTGGTACTTTTCCGCACGCGACGGCAGTTGTACGAAAGATGCGGAGCGGAGTTCGGGCAAGCCGTCAAGGGTGGAAAAGGCATTTTCCGCATGAGTTAGGTTCAATGTTTTTCCTACGAGTGATTTTATAATAATGCTACACAATGACACATAAGATAGAATAGTAAAATAAATTATTTAATCAGTTCTAAATATTTTCATTTTTAGCAATTCAAAAACTGTGCGGAAAAGTAACTTTTCCGCACGATTTTGGGACTTTTTAAGTTTAATGGTCAAGGCTATGAATTTTCTTAATGAAAATAGTACCCATATTGTCACCTTAGAATTACAAGGTTCTATCTACCTGCCTTCCAACTTTTGGCAATTGCATTTTAAAAAAATCGTGCTCTAGAACTATGCCATCTGTTTTGTTTAAATATTTTAAACTAATAATTTCATTTGACCTAATTTCGAAGATTTTAAAAAAGTTGGTCTGATCTATTTTTTTCCACAGGAAAGTGTCAATGTTTGACACGAAAAATTAAGATAGAACTTTGTAATTCTCAAAATAATTTTTATATGAAGAAACTGGTAGATAGAACTTTGGTACATTTAAAAGTTTTAACTTCTCCTTAACCGAGTTTAATAAAATTTGGTAAACTTATGTAATTCCAATCACATTATAATATTGCAATAAAAACTGCGTTGATGGGGGGTAGTTAAGAAGGTGAGTGGGGGTTAATTTATTTAAAAATTAAAAAAATCATAACTTTTAAATCATAGCAGCTACGGATATGCAGTCTTTAGATTTAAGTTTCCCTAAGTTTTTTTCTAATTTTATAACAAAAAAACGATATTGTTGTGTGCTCTAGGGAGTAGTAGGGGGTTGATATATTTAAAAATCCATAAATTTTGAACCAATAATGCTATGAATATGCAAGATGCAAAAGCTAAGATGATGTGTGTGGGGTGATTGAAGGGGTGGGAGGGGTTGATATATTTAAAAATTTTGACCAAAGCTGCAGTTTTTAGATTTAAATTTACTCAGTATTTCCCAAACAAAAAAAATACACTAAGAAGCAGAAAGTAATTAATTAAATAAAAAATAAGTTTTAAAACGGACTAAAAAGTATAAAATAATTTGTGTTTGTGGATATTAACGATAAAAAAAAACTTGAGTCGCATGGAATAAATAAACGTAAGAACATAATTTAATTTAACTTTTTTTGTATAAAATTGGTTGATACGGTTGAATATAGACACGAAACGCAGAAGGGCCAAAGGAAACGATTACTTGCGTCAGATGCCCGATGCGTCCGCCGCATCATAGAAAACGTACCTTGAAAGGGGGGGGGGCACATTTTTATTTAAAAACGGTAAAAACATAATTTAAAAGTCAGGACTGGCAGAGGAAAAAAGTATAATCAAAATCGCGACTAAAAATATTTTGGTCGATAGAACTTTGTAATTCTAAAATAATTTAAAATCATCCACTTGGAACTTTGTAATTTTCTTAATAAATCTGAAACTAACCAGCGGTTTTTTTCTATTTATTTTTTGTTTGATAAAGCTCATAATTATACATTCATTTTTGCAAAAAATTTAAAATGTCAAAATATTGTAGATAGAACCTTGTAATTCTGATGTGACGATATGTAATTTAAAGTATATCTTTGATTAAAATATTGTCCTTTAAAGTAAAAATCGTGCGATACATAGAATATCATGCAGAAAAGTAAAAATCGTGCGGAAAAGTACAACTTTCAAAACAAAAAAATCCTGCGGAAAAGTAACTTTTTCGCACGCATTTTAGTTTTGAAAGTGCCACTTTTCCGCACGCTCTTGAAAAATTTGTCCTTATAATCACTCAACTCTCAAATAGTTGTCAAAAACTAGTCAAGTCACAATTTTAATGCTCTATCCCCATGGCAATAAAATGCATCTAATTGTAGTTTCACTATCAACATTATCAATAAATAATAGTTATAGGCACTTATTATTATAAAACTATAGATCAATAAATGTTTCTTTAATTCTTTATTTACGTTTTTCGCACGCTCGAAGAAAAAATAGCGTTCCTAACACTTGCTGGCTCCGCTAGGCGACGTTCGTTCATCTGCAATCTCGTGCGGAAAAGTGACACTTTCCACACTTGTTAGGAAATATACTATTCTGTAACTTTTCTGTAACTTTTTCCTTTAGCAATTATTAAATCTCATATATTCAGATGACGGTGTTCATGCTTGTTCCTTTTCCGTATATTTCCTTAAGCCTTAAGGCATGACCTTGACAGTTAACCAATAACTATGTTGGGAATTTGGAACCTTTGGTTGCACTAAAACAAAGTAATGATTGTTTTCCACAAACCAAAACTACACTTTTTTGCACTCGACGAGCGTTTCGCTAACAACGTTAGCATCATCAGGAGACGATAAACAATAAACTAAATTAACCTACGCTCTATCTTATATACAATCTTTTAGTGGGCGGAGATAAGACTAATAATTTGTGATTGATCACGATTTATAATCCTATCTCCCTTCAACTAAAGAATAAAGTGTACTAAACGGAATGGATCCTCAATCTTTATTTAAACTATTTCTGGATTTAATGATTTCCATACTTTCATATGCATTCAAAAGTCTTTTGTTTGGTACACTTTTTAGAAGTTTTAGGTTATCTAATGTGAATCTATGATTGTTTTCAAAAGCATGCTTGACTTTTCTGTTATTCCGTATTTTGCTAAATGTTCTTTAAAACGTGTTTGAATAGAGCGTCTCGTTTGGCCAACATATTTTTTGTCACAATCCATGCAACTAATTTAGTAAATTCTACTTTTTTCTAGAACTGTAGTTTTATCCTTGGGATTTCCTAGTAAACTTCTTATTGTGTTACCGTATTGATATACTAATTTAAGACAGGTGTTATTAAATACTTTTTGTAATCCTTTCGTATAATTAGGATTATAAGGAATTGATACAAATTTTGAGTCGCAGGTATCTTTTTGTCTGAAAAAAGTGGAATTCCGAAAGAATGTCTATTTATCATCTTATTTATTAAGCCTTCATCGCAACCGTTTTCGCCAGCTATACTCCTAATCCTATTCTTTTCTGCTTCAAATCTTTCTTTTTTTAAGAGGAAATTTACTAATCTATATGTTAAAAAGTGCAAACTTTCAAGCTTATGTTGTAAGCAGTGAAAAGATTCATTTGGAATATACCTGTTGTTGTCCGTGCTTTTTCTGTATAGATTAAAGTCCAATTTATTTTTATTTCTTATAACTAAAGTGTCTAAAAATGGCAGTGTACCGTTTTTCTCTGTTTCATAAGTAAATTTAATTGTGGGAAATTTTTTATTTATTTTTTCCATAAAATTTTCAACACTAGTTACTTTAGTATTGAATACTGCAAATATATCGTCTACATACCTAAACCATACTCTGGGGAAATACTCAAATTCTTTACTTATATCTGATTCAAATTTGCTCATAAAGAGGTTTGCGATAAAAGGTGATAAACTATTACCCATTGTGGTTCCTTCTAATTGTAGTAGTTATTTTTATATTGAAAGTAATTTTGATTCATGCAGAGTTTGGTTAAAGATAGGTATTCTAAAGTCTGTTTGTCTTCCAGATTGTTTTTTCTTAGTAGTTCCTCCAGGTATTGTAACCAATATTTAACTTTAGGGAAAAAGAAACGAAAAAATATAAGGATAACGCAAGTGAGGCTGGCAAAATATCTGTTGACGTTTATTATTTCATGCATTATTTCAAGCATTAGATATTACAGGAATGGACATTGAACATTTAATACAGTCCATTCCATTTTTATTTAGACAAAACATAACCTCACTTTCCATAGAACACAAACCAGATTTTTAAGTTGCCAAAATCAAACGCCTCCACGGCATTATGACTACACTGCTAACCTTAAATCACTCCGAATAACCCCTTATATTCCGCTTTCATATCAATCAAATGCACCAGAGTGAAACAGCAAGATGCCAGAGATACTTTATGGATGAAGAATATATTATGATGTAATATGCCTGTTAAGGCGGCCATGATATTCGTTTTTATTTGTACACCGAATATAACAAAGAAAACGCGATGCTGATCCAATATGCCTGAGAGAGACCCAGACTAGTGAGCGAAGTCACCCAAAAATTAATGAATTCAAATTCAATTTAGACGTTTAAAAATGCTGGACCGGCTTTATATTTTGCGTATTTTTTATTACAAGCTTTTATTTTACTTTACCTCTATGTATTGTTTGTTTATATGTTCGGGTCAAATTTTGCAACTCAATTTTGACTAACCTCTACATTATAGTTCCGGTGACAATACAATAATATGGTATTATTAGGCACCCCCTGGAGGGGGGAAAACGGCTAAGCTTTTCCGATTTCAACCAAAATTGGTATTCGGGGGTTTTTGGGGATAAGGAATACGAATTTTTGATCAGATTTCGAAAATTTAATATGGTGGATTCAAGATGGACGATTTTTGGTCATGTTTTGCTAACCAATTTTAACTGACTTGTACACATCCGATTGTCTTTAAATTTTGTATGCTTTTATAGTTCCGGTAACAATACAATTATATAGAATTATTAGGCACCTCCCTTTCCCCCTACGAGGGGAGTGGAGGGGGTAAAATACCTAAGTTTGTCCGATGTCAACCAAAATTGGTATACGAAGGTTTTTGGGGATAAGGAATATGAATTTTTTGATTAGATTTTAAAAATTCAAAAATGGCGGATTGAAGATGGACGATTTTTAGTCATGTTTTGCTAACAAATTTTAACTGAATTATACACATCGGGCTGTCTTCAAATTTGGTATTCGTTTAAAACTCCAGTAACAATACAATAACTTGGTATTTTAGGCACCCCCTCTCCCCCTACGGGAAGAGTGGAGGGGGGAAAACACCTAAGTTTCTCCGATTTCAACCAAAATTGGTACAGGGGGTTTTTTTGGTGATAAGGAATACGAATTTGTGATCAGGTTTTGAAAATTCAATATGGCAAGAACGAGGGAAGTGGAGAGGGAAAAAGATTTAGTTTGTTCGATTTTAATCAAAATTGGCATACAGGGGTTCTTAAAGAAGGGGATTAAGAATTTTTGATCAGATTTGAAAATATCAATATGGGTTCAAAATGGACGATTTAGAGTACAAATCTAAAAATTAAAAAATAGTTTTATATTAAAAAAGCTTTTTAAATCCAAGCTTTTATACAAAAATATAAAGTTCACTATTATAGTAATAAAAGCGATCGGCGCATTATAGAGAGTCTGGCCATGTTGACTCGAAAAATTTATGATTATATGATTGCTCGCAAGAATCTGAATTCACTGTAATGCAGAGAAATGTAAGGGTAGGTAAATTCAACCCAACTCGACCTAATTTACGGCCATCGCTTTTATTATTATGATATCAGAATGCTAAGAATTATTTTCTACTTTTTAGTGAACTTAATATTATATAAAAGCTTGTATTTGAAAAGCTTTTTTTTATATAAAATTATTTTTTAATATTTAGATTTGTACCCTGAATCGTCCAGTTTGAATCCGCCATATTGAAATTTTCAAATCTGATAAAAACTCATAATCCTCTCCCCAAAAACCCCTGTATGCCAATTTTGATTGAAATCGAACAAATTAAATCTTTTTCCCTCTCCACGTCCCTCGTTAGAGAAGGAACTATAAACGCATAACAAATTTGAAGACAATCGGATGTGTATAAGGTTAGTTAGTTAGTTAGTAGTCAGTTATCCCCAAAAACCCCGTATGCCAATTTTGGTTGAAGTCGAACAAGCTAAATTTATATTTGAAGACAATCGGACGAATCGGAAAAATTATCCTTCTTGAATCCGCCATATTGATTTTTTTAAATCCGATCAAAAATTCGTATTCCTTATCCACAAAAACCCACGTATACCAATTTTGGGTGAAATCGGACAAACTTAGGCGTTTTCTTCCCTCCAGGGAATGCCTAACATTACCAAATTATTGTATTGTCTCCGGAACTATAATAGCGTACCAAATTTGAATTTAATTGAGTTGCAAGATTTTTACCCGAACATAGAAATATATATAGATAATAGAGGTGAAGTTAAATAAAAGCTTGTAATAATAAACTTAATGTTTTCCAATTTTAAGCCTTAAGGCTGCTACGAATTTGCAGTTTTGAGATTTAAAATAACAAATTACTTCCTAATATTACAGGGAATTGTGATGAAACAGATTTCTATCGATCTTGCTACTCTTGCGCCTATATGCCTATATATTGTGTCCCTGAAAATGACCAATGGGTGGGTGCGTCCAGCATGCCTGTGCCCCAAACAATGTCTGAGCTTCATTCATTTGAGATTTCATAACCAGTCCCTTCTATGATGTGTAGAGTTCGCACTGTTTACGTTCATGTATTGGATCAACTCTTGCTGCCTTGGCCATATCTAGTACACTGTGATCAATTGTCTTACGATAACAATAACAAAATGGCAAAAAAATGGTTCAAAAACTTTTTATTACAATCAACTCATGATAAAATTTAAACTAAACGAAATCTTAACCGTTCTTAAACGGTGTTGGATCAGTGTGGCCAAAAATCTAGGGAGAAACAAAAAATAAACGTCAGACTGAAAATTCTCATTGACAGTTGACGTCAATCAATGTGGATAAATTTCGGGTGGCATATACTGTAGATTTGGACCACATTTGTGGGACAAAAAGAGCCTCAAATTCAAATTTTGTGAACAAAAGGCCAACATCGCGAGTGAATGAAGCATGAATCAGCTTTTTACTTAAGGAAAAAGACAAGGTTAAAGTTAAAGGAAAAATTGGAAAAACTGGCAATTTGGTTAGAACTGAGTATGTGAGGTTTTCTAAAATTCACTGTAAAAATTAGTATTTTCTGGAACGTTTTTACTGAGGACCTCAGAAATGTCTTTTCCCCTAATAGCTCAGTTTCCATTCAGTATAATAGGTATGCAAAAATAACAAAGAGTAAGCTGTCCATTAATAGTCTATGGACAAATCGACTTTCGTGTGCAAGTTGTGCTAACTTTGTGACGATAAGCTACTTTTGTTAAGGGTAGCCCATAGATGAGGTGACCAACTCCTAAAGGGGCAAAACCGGGACATTCCGGCCATTTAATGTATTGCATATGATGTATTTTTTCTTATATGCACCCCTAATAATATTAAGATGTATTTTCCAAAATACTTATTAAAGAAAAATAATTTTAGTAAGGTTTCAATTCAAATTTATAGATGGCAGAGAACATCCGCTTTTTTAATTGCAGTGATTTTAAAGTTACAAAATACAGTGGTATCAAAACCGGAGCGAACCGGAACTTTTGCTGAAAAATCGGGACTATCCGGGACGGATTTTTCCCCGGGACAAATGGTTAAAAATCGGGACTGTCCCGGCCAAACTGGGACGGTTGGTCACCTTACCATAGATCACGTTTTGACTTGTTGTCATTCTGGCAATTTTAAGAAAAAAATATACTTTTTTCGAAAGGTATATTTTTGTGTAGATGACATCCCTAAATAGTTATTCTGATAAAAATTAAAATCTTTCGTATTCGTCCTACTGTCAGAACCTGTCAAAAATATGTCATTTCTTCCCAAAATCTAAACAAAATATTTTTAAAAAGTCAAAAATTTGGGCTTATAGAGCACTCGATTCTAGACAAAAAAGTCACATAAGCATTTTTGTAGTACTAACCATTTTTATAAACGTAGTTTAAATATTTAAAAAATGGAAAAATTGTCTCATTTTGAATTTTAATGCTGTTAGTTAAAAAAATATATTTTCCGAAAAAGCGATGGGGAACGGAAACGTTACAACTTTTTTTTTGCATCACTTATAGTTTCTATACAAAAATAAAATAAGTTGAAGAATATGGTAAAATTATGTCGATTTTTTGCACCAAGATTTTTCTATAAAACTAAACTCTAAAAAAAACAATTATTTGCTAAATAGTTACTCTTATCAGCTATCAAACGACAGTAAAAAAAGTTTCGACTTGATTTGAAAAGGTAACCTCTGGCGGAATTAAATTAGACATCTTTTTATATACAATAAAATAATAACAAATATTGACTATGTAAGGTACTTCCTTTATTCCTGCTTCTACAGGGTTCCTAAGCAAATCCTTAGGGGGCCAAGCAGCCGTGTATAAGACGCAGACAAACAGAAAAACACATTAGGCAGAAAAGGATGGGCATGGGGCGATGTTGTCACTACATCTTACACGTAGTAAATCCATTCCAGGTTGTTGTTTTCTAATGTTTTCCATTTTCATACTTTTAGGACTGGAATAAAAATTGTTTTTGCTCGACTTTAATACCAAACTGGTGAAAGATGTCGTAAAAAAAATATTTTTCGACTTTTCATTTTGTAACCATTGTCCTTACGCACTGTTTACAGGCTGGGGACTGAGATACATGCAAATGCCTAACCTAAAGCGTTCATACACGGCCGGAGAAATCGACTGAGATATTTCCGTAGAAACTTTATCAAGCAAATAGGACGGGTTGACGCCTTCGAACGTCCAACCCGGGTTTTGCACTTTGATTCGAAATCAAAAAGGAGGAACAGTCAGATGTGGGGCCGTGCACAAATTACGCAACGGTGATTTTACCAATTACCAATACCCCCTCCCTATTTAATGTTTTGTAACGGTTTGGCACGCCACTCCCCTAATATTACGTAACGATTTGAAGACCACTACCCCCCCCCCCAAAAAAAAACTTTTCACTTATTTTCATTCCAAATTTTCTTAGTTTTACACAAATGCAAACGCTGTCCAAAACCCCCCTCCCCCCTACGTAACGTTTTGTAACCCCCCTCCCCCCTATGACCATTACGTAATTTGTGCATGGCCCCTGTAGTCCCAGTGGAGGAGGGCGAGAAAATAGATATTTTTTTCTTAAAAATTATACTCTTTAGACCTATTTCTTTGCGTTCCCGAAATTACGTAATTTTTGAAAAAAAATTGTAAGCGGCGCCATTTTTATTTCGTGCTTTGTTTTTCTAACATTTTTGCGTTCGGCTAATTTAATTAAAAAATTTTTGCCTGCGGCGCCCTTTATCTTCTCACTCGAAACCAAGATCCCCCGTTTTTTCGAATAAAAGTAGAGTATGACCATGGGGGAAATAATTTTTTTCTACGGTATGACGAAAATTTCGAGAAAGTTGAAGAAAAAAATAAAAAAGTGGCAGAGCTCAAGTTTTTCGTAAAAAAACGTTTTTTGTAAAGAAACAGAGCAAAATAAATCTTTTCACCCCTTTTTGGGTGTTACAAATATTAGCAGGCCCTTATTTTTCGCTTTTACCCTCCCGCTAGTTTTGAAGAATTGGTTCGCTACATGTTTCGAGATCATGTCATAAAACACCTCGAGAATATCAAATGTAGTGTAGGGCCAGCTTTATTTAAAATCAATAATATCACAAGCAAAAAGCTCTGCAGGAAAAACAGCGCCGTTTATTGATTTCTTTGGCTGCTAGTGGTAGCTGCATGGTTTGGCCGTTTCCGGATAGATGTCACTAGTAGAACAGAATGGAAAGAAATTTAATTAAAAGCGAAGATATTTCTTTCTAATGTTAACAACCTCACGAGTTTATCGCTCAGTATCGTAAATAATGGACCCTGCCGCCTCCTTTAAGCAAGAAAAAGCTGTGGTTTGGACCTGAAAACATCTAATTTTTTCCTCGATCATCTCATGGTGTGGCCGCCACCTAGCGGAATTTGCAGACATCTTGTCAACAGTTATTATTGCAACTATGATTTATGTTCACAATGAAAGAGTGGCGACAATTTTTTCTCATGAAAGCAGTCCGGAGATAATAACAAACTGCGCGCAGAACTTTCTATGCCATTTCTGTTTGATTTATTGAAATCCTATCCCTAAGGAAAATCTTAGGAACCCTGTATCTTGCTCCCTTAATCCCGGTGAGTTAGAACGGTCTTATAGAACATTTAAAAAAAGTATTAGAGCACAAAGCATCATGTACTAGTCAGTATTACGGTCATTCAAAAAATAATTTTTCCTATGTTGCAGAAATTTGCTTATTTCTTATTTTTACTTAATAAACATAAGAAAGTCAAAACTTTTTTACTGTCGTTTGATAGGTAACAAGACTACCTACGTAGCACATAATTGTATTTTTTTTAGAAGTTTAGGTTTATAGAAAAATTTTGGTGCAAAGACGTTCAATACAATCGACATGATTTTAGCATTTTCTTCAACTAACTTTATTTTTATATAGAAACTATAAGTGATGTAAAAAATATTTTAAGGTTTTTTTATCACTTCGCTTTTTCTGAGAATATTTTTTTTTAATTAACAGCATTAAAATTCAAGATGTGGCAATTTTTTCAATTTTTCAAACATTTAAATGACGTTTATAAAAAACAGATTAGTACTACAAAAATTTATGATAATTTCGTGGGTTATGGGATTTTGGCAATTGAAACAAGAAAGTTTTTTCTTTGGGACGTTTCGCCTCTATATTGAAGTTTTTCAACCCTAGAGACAGAACACAAGTAATTAATTAACCTAACAACAATAAGCAAAAACTCTTTTGTTTTATTAACAAGGTTGTAGAAGAAGTATGAAATAAAGTACCACTCTAGTACTTTTTTGAGGTATGTTAAAATAACTGGTCAAAAATAGGTGTTTTTGGGCTATATTTGGGATTCATGATATTACCCAAAACTACAAGAACTTTTCGCAGATAACCTAAATTTGTTGAATAGGCTTAGTATAACAAGTTTAAACTCCTTGTTATTCAAGAATATGCGTTTTTAAACCAATATGGCGATTTCAAAATGGCGGAAAGGTGTAATTCTCAGGTATTTATAACTTTTTTACTTTTTATTCGATTTTGATAAAACAAAGTTTGAGATAATATGTATGCAGTTATAACTGTTATACAAAAATATAAAAAAAAACAAAAAGTTTTTTATATTTTTGGGAAATGGGGGAACATTTGGAAAGTAATCCAAATTTGTAAAACGGGCCCAGATCAGGTTTTATGGTCATCCCAGTATATTTTTTCAATATGGCGGAGCGGTATTTTAAAATATAGTTTTCCCAACAATATTTGCTTATAAGAAATTAATAAAAAACGAACATTAAAAATAGGTTGTATTTCAAAAATATTAAAAAAAAACACAAGCAGGCTCTCTGTTCAGGTACTAGACTCCATTGTTTACGGCGGCGTCTTCAATTAAAAAAAAAAGATATATTAAAAAATTTAAAATATTAAATCTAATTTTTTTAACTTTACTTACCTTTGTATATTTCTTAAAGAATGTTCTGAAGCAGTGCTTGTTATATATTTATCTTTCTTTTAACATATTACGCTGAAACACAAATTAATATCACCAGACATGCTTACTCTTCAAGTTTAGAAGCAATAATGCGCATACTTCTAATTCCCCGCGCGGGCCGCCAACTAAAATTATATTTTATGTGGTAATAATTTTATGTAAAAAAAGCATTATAGGAAGTTTGGCAATGTTGACTCGATAAATTTATGCTATTTATTATATTATGATTGTTCGCAAGGACCTGAATTCACTATAAAGCACAGAAATGCAAGATTATTAAGTATAACCAACTTGATACCCTAACATTTCTGTGATATAAAGTTTTAATTTGCGCCAATCGCTTTTATTATTATGATATCAGAATCCTTCAAATTATTTTCTACTTTTTAGAGCATTTTTATAAAAACTTGTATTTGAAAAGCTTTTTTGTATATAAAATTATTTTTTAATTTTTATATTTGTACCCGAAACGTACAGGAACGCTCCTGGGACGTTTTTAGGAACGTTCGTGGGTCGTACGACGTACGACGAATTAGAAAACGAGTTTTATTTTCTAGACCATTCTCGACATCTAAAGTGTCCTAAAAAGTACGTCCCGGGGACAGCTAATTATAAACGTTTCTGGAACGTTTTTTGGTGACGTCCCCGGAAGGTCTTTTCTGATTTCAAGGAAGGAAATGCCTATTATTCAACAATGATAAAATACTGCCTTTGACCAAAGTGCCGCCGTTTTTATACAGAATTCGATAATTTCCGGATAATATCAAGAAATAGTGTTTAGCACTTGCGGCTAAACTGAGCATTTTCTTCTTTGTTCGTGTTCTTTAAAACTACGCTTGTAAAGAAGCACTTGTTTAGCTATTAGGTGTAAAAACTCTTATTTCAGACAAGGGGAGGCTGGAATTTTAAGACGAGTCAGTTCAGGTCTATGTACCTTTTTATTTTATTTTTTATTAATGATAACTTTTAAATCTATTAGATATTATGTATCGACTAATTTGATAGAA
This sequence comes from Oxystoma pomonae, assembly GCA_963921995.1. NCBI lineage: Eukaryota > Metazoa > Arthropoda > Insecta > Coleoptera > Brentidae > Oxystoma > Oxystoma pomonae. The sequence goes on along the minus strand of OY998168.1, from coordinate 84,195,642 downwards.
AATTGCAATAATTATTACTATCTCTTAAGGATGTTTCACAAAATTACGCTTTATTATATTTTTTAATTTATTGTTTAAAAGTATCCAAAACAACGTTCCAAATGAAAATAAAGATTTTTTATTGGGTATATAATATACAGACCGCTTCAAGCTACTGCGAACATAGGGGGAATCAAGTCCAATTTACTCTCTGTGCCGTACGACCGAGGTGGATTAGAAGCACGCTGCAGTGTTATCTTTTGGAAATTCATTTTGTTTTTATTATTTTGTTTTATTTCTGCCTTGCTCGAGAAACAGATTGGTAAGTCCTTAATTGAAATAATACATTTTTAAAACTAAAAATGGATGTCTACGAAGTTGCCGAAAAAGTGCAGATAGTCAAATGGTACTACCAAGGCAGACCATTGAGACTTATTCAAGAACTTTTTTTGGAGAATTTTGTAAATCGCCCAGAACCTAGTTTATCCACGATTTATAGGTTTGTGCAGAATTTTGAAAAGTTTGGTTGTGTAGCGCCAAGAAACCATAAAAACCCACTGTTTTGAATGATGAGTAGGAAGTACGAGATGTGATGATTTGCGCTGCAGTGGAGGAAAATCGAAAGTTAACTAGCCACCAAATTGCCGAAGCAGTTGATACGTCTTCAGCCACTGTCTTACGTGTTCTCAAAAAGAATGGTTATCATTCTTACAAAGCGTCAAAAATGCATCAAATTTTTCCTGGGGACAACTATCGTCGTATGGAATTTTGCGAAACAATGATGGAAAGGGCTAATCGTGATGAAAACTTTCTGAGATCTATTCTTTTCACAGATGAAAGTACTTTTCCATTATTGAATCGTCATAACCCAACACACGTTCGATATTGGTCGAGGGAAAATTTGCATTTGTATTTTGACGTAAGAACACAGTATCCCCAAAAACTAAATGTTTGGGAGGGTATTGTAGGGGACCACGTAATTGGGCCATTTTTTATTAACGGCAATTTGAATGGTCCTAGATACTTGGATCTACTGCAGCAGCATATTATTCCAACTGCTAGGCAGTTGTTAGGTGTGAGATTTGGTGAAACATGGTTTCAACAAGATGGTTGTCCCGCTCACAATGTTGGCCTTGTTAGGGAATATCTTGATAATGTATTTCCTAATCGGGTTATAAGTACACGGGGAACTATTTTATGCCCAGCTCGATCACCCGATCTTGCTCCTAATGACTTCTATCTGTGGAGTTATATCAAAAATAAAGTTTACGGGCATGAAAGGGCTAATAATTTGGAATAACTTCGGATTAAAATTGAAGAAGCTTTTCAAACAATCACCCCTAACATGCTTGGAAACGTTAAAAGGGGTTTTTATAATAGGCTCGGATATTGTCTAGCCGAGCAAGGAGGACTTTTCGAACATTTGCTCTAATTTTTTTTTTACTGGGAGAATCTTTTTGGTTTTTAGAATATATTATTTTATTTTGAGAACTTGCTTTTATTTTGTTTCTCCTTATTATTTTCATTGTAACACGTCGTCACTGATAAATCTGAGCAGTTGACAATAAAACGCTCTTATTTATCAGTGACAAAAAATAAGAAAATTACGTTATAAAAATTTGCGTATTTATTGACCAAATTCCGGTTTCATTGACTACACTCCACACACCACCGTGGTTAGAGGCGTACTAAATACCAAAGGAAAGTCATGCAAGTGGTGATCGCAAGCCTGAGTATTGGTTGCTTCACTGATAGGCGTGCGGTGTCTCTGCATGTACGTACACTGGCAAATTAGACTTCTTCCGCCCTATGTTCGCAGTAGCTTGAAGCGGTCTGTATAATGTATTAATGTACTTACACTCATCAAAAATCCTAAAGTGCTATAGTCTGTAAAATTTGCGCCCCCATTGTAAAGATGATTTTCACAAACCAAAGACATGTCTGCAAAGTTTTTCTTCCTGGAAAAAAAAATAATAAAATTTACCTACCTACCTAGTTAATTTCGATTTCCCTATCTTTTCCATATAAATTTAAAATTGAATATCTCGGAGACGATAAAAGATAGACTCAAGCAGTGAGATTTACTAAGATCTAAAAATGGAACCCCCCACAGGTCTAAATATTTACACCTGTGGAGGTACTAAATTTTAAAACCAATTTTTAAAAATCACTTACCCATACAGAAAAGACACAAAGTTATTGATTATTTTGTATTGTTATTGCAAAATACCACTGAAAAACTGCTTTTTTTCTCAAAATATACTATATTTAAGGAGAAAATTCCCTAAAACTAATTTTTTTTACAGGTTTCAAAATGGCAAATTTGAGGTTATAGAGTTGGTGATTTTTTAGACCACCTCTGGGGGTGGTTTAAATCTATAGCCCCCAGAAAGGATTGTTTTCTGGCAATTGGAAATAAGTTAGTTTATAATTTCCCTAAGTAACCGTTTTTACAAGGATTAATTTACCCAGTACCCTCTCCAGATAGGCCGATCAACTCATACCGATTTAGTGTCCTTTTATCCACCTTCGCCGCCATTTTCACTCAAAAGTGACAGATAATCCATTAGTTTTCTGTCAAAATGGCGGCGAAGGTGGATAAAAGGACACTAAAACGATAAGAGCTGATCGGCCTATGTGGAGAGGGTAATGATTTACCTTATTTAATATCCCAAGTTGTTCATTAACCACTAAAACCACCTTCAATTTTGTCCAGAAAAACGCCATATTTTGAAACAGTTTTCAACACAAAAAATATATTTATGAGGATACTACGAGGCAAAACAAACATAAGTAAAGGTCACTGATTATGCACGAAAAATATACGAAAGAAAAAACCCAAAACAACTATATTAATTTATTTACAAACTGAAATTAAAACATTGAGGTTATCTCAAAGCTTAGTCAAGAAAACTTTCCTTACTCAAAGGCCACTCATTTCAAAGCTGCAGCTTTCACCAGTAGAGGTTGCTGCAAGCCAAGGTACAAGCAGAGGTAAGAAATTCGGACTCGATGTTGGTGATTTGAACGCAGCTAATATTTTGTAACTGACATTTCGACAGTGACAGGAATGTATACAAAACTTGCATTTAAGTTTTTTAATATATTTCATAAATAAAAACATCTCTTAAATAAATACAAAATTATTCTACTCCTTATTTTATTACCCATCTAAATCGTTGTGTGACATCAAGTATTAATTGGAAAAATTGATTAACAGGGGTATGTTTTAATTAGGGTGACATATAACTCCAATTTTAATTTGTTCTACAGAGTGTTTACTATTTAAACCCCGCGTAGGTTTAGATTTTTTAATTTTCTTTTCTTCTAAATTGAAACTTTCTTCTTAAATCCAACAAAATATTGTGTTAAGATAATTATTCAATAAACAAATTTATTCGAATTCTTCTTATAAATCAAACTATGTCTTAAACTCAAGGAGGGTTGGTTTAAAATGCTTAAAACCAAAAATTTCACTTAAACTTAGGACCGTTCTAAAAATAGACTAAACCCTTTTGGTAAATCCACCCGCAAGTGTTTGGTATTTTTGAAAAGCATATTTTCTAAGAATATAATAATATAGGGTGTCCAATTTAAAAAAAAAGTTTGTTTCATATTTTATTTTTGGGACACACTGTATAATCGAGAACCACTTTTTGCACAAAAATTCATAATTTTTGCCCCTTTTTGAGGCACATTAAAGACGCAATGTTCATTAATGACGTTCTGTCATTTTTTTAAATTTTTTTAATGTCTATTATTTTGATCCAACTCCTTGATCCGTCAAGTTTTCTCCTGTACAATGTTAAAACCTAGTAACTCAAGTTACTAGGGTTTGAATTTGTAGCGCTTAATCGAATGCCCACAATATCTTCGATTTTCTGGTATAAAAATTATATCATACAATCGAAGATACAGCATATCACCAAACCTAGTAACTGAAAAATTAATGACAGATAAAATCAAACCTAGCAACCTGAGATGTTTTGTTGTAGCACAAAATCTACCAAGTTACAATAACAGAACCTAGTAACTCTGAGTTACTAGGGTATGTCATAGTCAATAGTCATTGTTTATTTATTAGATAACTTCAAAATTTGTTCGTGATTGAAGTGTCTAGGATCCACAATAAAAATGAGTGTTCAAAGCAAAAGAATGGTCCAAATGATACAAAAAATGTAAGTAGTACTTAGTTTATCCATTATCTCATGTTTTAACGTTTATTTCAGACTGGTAAGTTTTATAAGTAAGACGAAAGTTCAAATGTAAACGTAGCAGTGATTGTATCTGCTTTGTCCCCGCATACTTTCCGTTTTTAGTTTAAATGCAAAATTTGGGAACATGAATTTTCTATTTGTTTCATAAATTAGAATTTCTTTTTTTGTTTATTTTTGCGAAAGTTTAGCTTCAACTTTCTATATTTGAAGGTTTTTATAATTAAGTTGCTTAATTATTATTTATTTGCTATAAGTTTTGCCTTAATTGGAAAAGAAATAAATATTTGAATTTACCGCGTAAATTCGATGCTTAAAATGCCTTGACGATATCCTCTTTTACCATTTGGTTTATTCAAATTTGCCGTCCTTTTCTATTTCCAGTTTTACCCATAATTCCCTCCTACCAAAAAACCATACTTTGCGATGCGCTGATATACGAAACAAAAAAAAACAACGGACTTGCTCATGCACTTCGAAACTGTCTTGATATTAGAAAAAACGTGCATTTTTCATTTTAATTTCTTACAACGCAAATTAGTGCAATAATAAAACTTGTCGACCGCGGTCACATAAAAGACACTGCTGTTCATCATTGATGTGGTTGGATTTGCCGTAGAAGAAAGAAATTGCAGAAGATTGCAGTTATCCATTCCTGGATCCGACATCCACCATTATCCAGCTCGTTGGTAAGTCAAGGCATTATACAAAATTCCGATTTATCATCAAACTTGCTTATTTTACTATTACAAAATAGATCCGAATATAGAAGTGTACGTAAGAGTTAGGATCGGTAAAACCAGAGTGATCTTGGTGTTTTACAGTTCGGCTTTGATTAATTTTTATGCGAAAATATTACGTAATCACGGCCAATTCAGTATCCAATACCTAGTTTTAGAATTTGTTTTTTTAGCTGCAATATTTCCACCAAAAGTGTTTCGAGTGTTTTCTTATTTTTACCTTTTAACAGATTTATTTTAGACTGATAGGTGTGATAGGTGTTTATAAGTAAGGCCAAATATTGAATTTAATTGTTCTTTTTTTTAACTTTTTTAATTTTGTATTGTTAAAGCATCCAAATAAAAGTTTTATTTTTCTTTGTAATTTGAAATGAGTGTATTAGCACGCCCACTTCTTATTATTGTTTTTCTATGTCACATATGAAAAAAGGCACTTTAAAACATAGTAACTTTGTGCTAGATTTAAGATAAAACACAATTAAAAACTAGTAACTCAGAAACATTTTAAATAAAAGGCACATCAAAACCTAGTAACTGGGAAACGGTTTGGAATAAAACCAACTTAAAAACTTTTAACTCAGAAACGATTTGGAATAAAATCATTTTAAAACCTAGTAACTCAGTTACTACTACTTTATTTTCATAATTTTTTGCCTATTTTTCTATCCCTAAAAAACCTTCATTGAGTGCTTTCCCACAAATAGTTTGGAAAGGCTGGATCAAAAATTTGAACTGCGTTTTTCTCAAAACTACAAAAATTGAGTTACTAGATTTTAATATTGCACGGGCGATTTACAGGGCAAGAAAAAGCGGCCCGTCAGAGAGTTAGGTTGGGATTTTTATCAAATATAGGAATGGGGGAGGGGGTAATAAAAAATTGCATTAATTATTAAAAAAATTATATTTTTATAATTCTGGGCTCAATTTTCTTCGATTTGATACCCCACAATCCACATGTTAGTAGGTCAATATTTTTATCGAATGTAAAGGAGAGGGGGATAAAAAAATTGTCAAAAATAATAGAAAAAATACTTTCTTCGATTTCTGGCTTTATTTTCTACAGATTGATACCCCACAACCCATATTTTAAGAGATAAAATTTTTTATCAATTATGCGGGATAAGCCCCTCTATTAATAGGGGGTTGGTAGAAACAGGCTGAAACTTGTGTCTATCTATTTCAATAGTAGAGTCTATAGTACCAGTTTCTAAACGTCTCTGTGACTTTTTTCTTCTCAGATAGAGAAGATGCCTTTACCAACTTCGAAATCGAATTACCCCTATTTCTCCACCCCCCGTGGAAATTTCGAAAGACGCCAAAACACATTTTACTTATTTTATAAGTAGAATCTTCATACCAACTTTCAGACCTCCGCTCCTTTTTGTTTTCGAGATACAGAACACCTCTTCAAAATTTCAACCCCTATTTTTACCCCTTTAGGGGTAATATTATCAAAAATCCTTATTAGCAAGCGCATAAGTCACAAACCCAATCTGTCCTCCAAATTTCATGACTGTCGGTCAAGTGGTTTGACCTGTGCGTCTATATAGTTAACGATGTTGATTATGTTGACTAACGTTTCTTTTATTTAAACCAAAATAAGTATTTATTTCATTTACCAGTACTTACTCCTGTTCCGTCATATTTCCCGGATCGTCTATCATTTGATGAAAGTAATGGGTAAAATTGTAGGCTCGTTGCCTAGCTTTTGTTTCCGAGCAAACTGTAATCGCTGGAAAGGGAATCTAAAATCAGAAACAGATGTTACCTATTCATCATATATTCATCAGGAACGGCAGTAACGAGTGTGAATAAGTATAGCTTGCTAAGAATCACCGCTTGCGATTATATCATGGATAGATGGCCGCAAGGAATAAACAATACCGCGAAGGTTTGTTTAACGTTGAGCAGGCCAAGGTTGGTCGGCTCATCCTTGTGAAATTTGCTACCTTAGGGGAGATCCCGTATCTCGACCCCCTATGCAATCGTCCGGTTTGAGCCAACTCTGTTGACCCCACCCGGCCGTTAAAAGTGAAAACTTATAATGAAATAAACAGGATTGAGTTAAGGGTAGGAAGTAATCACTTCTTAGCCTTAATTTAGTGTGGCAATATATTCTGCTTTGGCAGAACTGGTAGGTTTTTGAGGTTTTTTATCATCTTGAGCTTCACCAGTACCAAGCGTTTATAACCCCAGCAAAAGACAGTTGACTGTAATAAAAATTGCCCACCGTTTCTCAGAAGAGCTATGTTTTTGAGGGCACTCAGTTGGGAGTACATAAGGAGGGAGAATTATGTTATTATTATATTCCAGCTGAAGATCTCGCAGATTTTCTTGCGGTTTAGCCCCACTCTCCCCTAAAAAGACCTAGGAGTGGAGAAGACCTAGGATTTTTCTGTCTTTCAAAAAGTTAAAACCATATATTTCTTTATATAGCCCAAGTTCCCAAACTTTTTCAGTTTGTGGCGCACTTACAGGTTTAGTATTTTGTCAGGGCGCCCCTACTCGCAATATGCATATATAGTTATGCCCAACAAAGTGTTGCATATGTATAATTTATAAAATATGTGCTTTGCAACTTGCCTACTGTATAGTAGCAAAGCGCACGCGTTGTGCAACACTTTATTTAACCCCATTGTAAATATATTGGCACTAGTTATAAAACACATGAATCAAAATAACTCCAATCTAACGCTCATATAGGTTTATTATTAAACTAACACACAAGAATACATTATTATTGAAGGAAAAAAAATCAGTGTGATGGGTGTGCTTGGTGATCTGCATACATTTTTTCAAAGCGGGGAATAAGGCTTGACACTGCCACTCTCATTTCTTGCTCCACGTTGATTTTTGAACGATATTTGCTCTTTATTACAGCTACAGCTGAAAATCCAGCTTCGCATAAATAGGATGTTGCAAAGGGGATTAGAATCCTCAAAGCTTTTAAACTTAGAGCCGGATATTCATTTTTGACGGATACCCAAAACTCCACCAAATCAGAAGAAGCGAATTTTGATTTTAGGCTGTTGTCGCAAGAAAGTTCAATAAGACTTTCTTCTTCTAGTGAAGTGAAGGGATCTCGAATCTATGCAAATTTTTCGATATTTTCTTCTGTAAAGTATTTTGCAAACCATTCCAGGAGTTTCGAAAGGTGTTCGATGAAAAGGGACAGCAAGTCTTGAGAGATAACGAGCTCATTAGAGGCTGAAAATTTATGCAATTCTGGAAAACAATCTTGACCGCCATCTTCATTAATTTTTCTTATCCACAACTGCAGTTTTTTTCTAAATGCTGCAAATTTCTGTGATAGTTTCAAGACATGCATGTTATTGCCTTGGAGAGACAGATTTATGGCATTCAGTTTGTCAAATATATCGCACAAATATGCCAGTTTTAGCAAAAAGTCGGGATCCTTAAAGTATCTGGAGCTTGCATGACCTTAGTCTTCCAGGAAAATATGGATTTCTTGATGTAGCTCGAATGTACGGGATAAGACGTTTCCACGTGAAAGCCATCGTGCACTGGAGTAATATAGCAGCGCAGTGTATTCAGCTCCTATGTCCATACAAAGAATTTTCAATAGTCTGGTTTTTAGCGGCCTAGTTTTTATATAGTTAACTACGTCTATGATACGTTCCATAACCAAATTCAATTCACAGCCCAACGACTTCGATACAAGTGCTTCCCTATGAATGATGCAATGGGTCCACATGGCATACGGTGCTTTACTGCGAATAAGTGCTTGCAATCCACCATAATGGCCAGACATTGACCGAGCGCCAGGTCTTCAACAATAATATTATCATCCAGGAAGCGTACGTAACAAATAAGGTGTGCATCTTTATTACTGTCAGTAGCCTCATCAAGTTGCAGACCAAATTCCTTGCCTTTCATTTTCTCTATCAATTGATCATTAAGATCCTCCGCTATATGATGAATTCTTCGACTAATAGTGTTGTTAGATAAAGGTACCTTTGAAATTAGTTTTCCCGCCGATTCTCCTATCATAATGTTAACCATGTCGACAGCAGCCGGTAAAATAAGTTCTTCTGCGATGGTGTGAGGTTTCTTGCACTTCGCCACCCTGTATGCCACTTTGAAAGGGGACAGCCAGTGCGTTGCTAGGTACTGAAGTTTGTTGAGTTCTTTTGTTTTTGTACATTCTGCAACTTTCTTGTGAAAAATTCGCGTGACTTTCGAACCATCGTAGGACGAATGGTTTCGAGATGTCGTTTTAGCTTACTTGGGAGCATATGTTCGACCGCTAGAATTTTCAAACAAGCACACACTGCGGTCTTTCCTGTTTACTTCTACTGAAGTAAAACCAAAGTTTAAATAGCTATCATCGTATTTGCGATGTTTCCTTATTTTTACTCCTCCATTACTTGTCGATGCTTGATCACTCTGTCTCGATCTATCAATTTCCTTATTTAATAAAAATCTTTCCTCCATCTTGTGACTAAAGAAGCAACCGATCCGATATTGGAACCTTTATTTGTCCTGAGTTCGTAAATCACAACACTTTGTATCACTACTAAAACTCTCTATTACCACTTCTATTTATCATAACAGTATATCCGCTTACAATTCCTCTTACGGTAAACTAACCTAGTAAAGCGGACTACGGCGACTTAAATACTGTCAAAGAGCGCTCGCAAAAATTCTTGTCGACCGACGCGCAGGTCGAATACGGGCTTCTGGAAATTCTAGAAACTTGCTCTGCTCTCTCGGGCTCGAGGCTCGAATAAAAGCGAATGCGGCACCGGCGTTGCCAAACGTAATCCACATTCGACGCTCCTTTTATACACGATTTAAATGCTGTTGATACAATATCGTATAATTGGTTCAGTTAGAGTGCCTCAGGCCAGTTTTTTAAATTCAAACACAAAGTTAAACATTTTTGATTTCTTCTACGTTGATCGTGAAAATTTAAAAAATAGTAAGAGGCTTCCTCTCGTAGTACCGCCACTGACTATTTATATTGTTACCTGCCAAACCGGTGTAGGACTTCTTGCGAAGCTGACCAATACTGGAGAGGTGTCCCATTTGACCCAGGTTTGAATTATCAAATAGATACAAATGTAGACCGAAACACAAAACAGAGCCAGCCACCAAAGCCTAAAATTAAAGATATATTAATTCATTCAATAAATACAATATGATGTCCACAGGCTACATGACATCTATAGAAAATAGTTGAGACACTTTACATACAATAAAAAATTAAAATCGGATTTTGTAAATTCTCAAATCTATATTTCAAAATCATTATCACTCCACGGCCGCCTTCCCTGCAGGGTCCTCATTCGTGATTTGATTAAAAATTTAATAGAATACTCAGACAGCATCGTTCGTCTCAGGGACGTACATTTTACATCAATTTTAAGTCTTTATGTCCCGGGACCTACTAGATACGTACGATGTGTACGTACAACAGTGTTGTGTACTTACTACGTTATTAAGATGTCATAACTTGGACGTAGTTCATTTATGTAAAATTTCTCTCACTTCTAAGTATTCTTGTATAAGTATTTTTTTTAACAGACCCGAAAGTGCACACTTTCCTAAAAGTTTAACTTTACAAAGATGGGTACAAATATTGGACCGGAAAATAAAACATAGACTGGAAAAAAAAGAAGAGACCGGAAAAGAAAGACGAGACCGGAAAATCATTTTAACTTAACCAGGTTTAACAAGCAAATGGTGACAGCAGCTCTTCGTTCGAGATTTTTCAAAGTATTTTTCTGTTTTTCTTGGATTTATTATTATTATATAAAAACTGTGCTTTTTATTACTCGCGTTTTTAAATGACTCGCTGCGCTCGTTAATTTAACCAACGCTTTTAAAAAAAGCACTATTTGAGCCACTAGTTGTTAAAACTACTATTTAGCATTTTGATATCATAATAAGAAAAGATGAGTGCAAATTAAATCTAACAATGTCCATCCATACAGACCGCTTCAAGCTACTGCGAACATAGGGCGGAAGAAGTCTAATTTGCCAGTGTACGTACATGCAGAGACACCGCACGCCTATCAGTGAAGCAACCAATACTCAGGCTTGCGATCACCACTTGCATGACTTTCCTTTGGTATTTAGTACGCCTCTAACCACGGTGCTGTGTGGAGCGTAGTCAATGAAACTGGAATTTGGTCAATAAATACGCAAATTTTTATAACGTAATTTTCTTATTTTTTGTCACTGATAAATAAGAGCGTTTTATTGTCAACTGCTCAGATTTATCAGTGACGACGTGTTACAATGAAAATAATAAGGAGAAACAAAATAAAAGCAAGTTCTCAAAATAAAATAATACATTCTAAAAACCAAAAAGATTCTCCCAGTCAAAAAAAAATTAAAGCAAATGTTCGAAAAGTCCTCCTTGCTCGGCTAGACAATATCCGAGCCTACTATAAAAACCCCTTCTAACGTTTCCAAGTATGTTAGGGGTGGTAATTTGAAAAGCTTCTTCAAAAACAGATAGAAGTCATTAGGAGCAAGATCGGGAGATCGAGCTGGCCATAAAATAGTTCCCCGTGTACTTATAACCCGATTAGGAAATACATTATCAAGATATTCCCTAACAAGGCCAACATTGTGAGCGGAACAACCATCTTGTTGAAACCATGTTTCACCAAATCTTACACCTAACAACTGCCTAGCAGTTGGAATAATGTGCTGCTGCAGTAGATCCAAGTATCTAGGACCATTCAAATTGCAATTGCCGTTAATAAAAAATGGCCCAATTACGTGTTTCCCTATAATACCCCCCCCCAAACATTTAGTTTTTGGGGATACTGTGTTCTTACGTCAAAATACAAATGCAAATTTTCCCTCGACCAATATCGAACGTTTGTTGGGTTATGACGATTTCACCATTTGACCATCTGCACTTTTTCAGCAACTTCGTAGACATCCATTTTTGGTTTTAAAAATGTATTATTTCAATTAAGAACTTACCCATCTGTTTCTCGAGCAAGGCAGAAATAAAACAAAATAATAAAAACAAAATGAATTTCCAAAGATAACACTGCAGCGTTCTTCGAATCCACCTCGGTCGTACGGCACGGAGAGTAAATTGGACTTGATTCCCCCTATGTTCGCAGTAGCTTGAAGCGGTCTGTATATCAGAGAAATGTTAGGATATCTCTGGTCGAGTTGGGTTGGATTTACTTACCCTTGTATTTCTCTGCTTTATACTGAATTCAGATTCTTGTGAACAATCATAATATAATCAATAACATAAATTTGTCGAGTCAACATGGCCAAACTTTCTATAATGCGCCCATCTCTTATATTATTATTATATCAGAATGCTAAAAATTATTTTCTACTTTTTAGTGCAATTTGTATTTAAAAAGTTTTTTTTTAAATAAAATTATTAAAAATTGCTTCCCTTGCTTGAAATTTCACCGCCGCCTGCGAGAGATAGCTTTAGAAAATAAAAAATCACTTACAGCAAAATTTTTGAAAATAATCTAACCCTTCGGATAGTTTTTTTACTTTGTCCATGTAAAAGGGCCTGGTGAGCTGCGGTCCACATTTTTTCTCAATAAAAAACACTACGTTAAAAACGAACAAACGTGCAGAACACGGGTTGATCAATTTTTAAGGTTTCTAAATATTACTGAAAAAATCCATTTTTTAAGTGGCCACTTTTCGTTAATTTTTCCGCCAATTGTCACGGTATGAAAATGTTACTTTAATTAGTTTCTCACATTTTTTGTGCATGTGCGATGTTTGCATTAATTATATTTTTACGGTTTAATGTTGATAATTATTTTGTCGTCAACAACGAATACCTAGTAACCCACAATTTTTACAAAATTGAGTTATCCAAGAATAAAACAAAAAAATTGACGCTAGAAAGCACGGACACTCCACCATACAATAAATTATTTTATGTTAAAAGGAAATGAAAATATGTCGAAAACAGTAGCTTTGAAAGATTTGAACCTTACAACAAAATTTTTGGGTAATATTTACGAAAACAAAAATCTTAAAACTGCATATCAATAGCTGCTTTACTTCTAAAGTTATGATTTTTTAAATATATTTTAACGTTTTTTCAAATAACTCAAAAACTAAAGCTCTCACGAATTTGAACTTTATTACCAACTTGTAGTCCATATTCACGGAAACTTAAATATGAAAACCGTATATCGCTACTTGCTTTTATTCCAAAGTTAAATTTGTTTAAAATATTTTATACCCCATTTCCTTCCTTCAATCCCCCACGATCCTACTCAAAAGTTAATCATATATTTAAGTATAGCTCTATTCTTGAAAAATTACATTTGCTTTAAATATATTATTCTTAGAATTAAGCATTTACCTATTCTTGATCTACGAAGGCTCTTATACTTAAATAGAAACCAAATATCAAAACCAATGCTATTATTAAATTAAATAACTTCTAGAGGTAAACCTATAAGAGTTCATTATTCTTTCAAAAAACAGGTAGTTTACTTGGACTAAAACCAGAAATTCTTGTTTGAAAGCGAAAACATATTAAAACCAAGTCGGAAAAAAACTTGTCACAAGAAAAAGATAAATCTTGATTGAATTGATTGAATCATACTTTAAACTTAGTTTAACTACAAAGGTTTAATTTGGATCAAGTCCTTTTATTATTGCCATAAAGCCTTAGTTATTTTTAAAATAAGAACAGCTGTACTAAAAACAAGAAATATCCCAATATCAAATCGCACCGTAAGACCGCTTGGCTAATCCATTCTCCCTCTTTGTTGTTTGGTATGGGGGCAACAAAGACTTAATGGCCTTCAGTTTCAGGTTTTTATCTCAACATCTATCAATTAATATAGGTAAAACTATACTACTATATCTTTAGTTTAAAGGTTCGGATTATTACAAACGCCTAAAAAGTTAAATACTTCCCTTATATTAATAGGAGAAAACCGACTATCATTATGTATACCCTCGGTTGTTAAGAAGTGTGGATGAAGTGGCGAAAGCACTTATTGTTTGGCACGGTCTTGACCGCCTCTTTTGCAAGAGCGCTTCGCAGCTCGCGGAAGTTTTCTGATACATTCTGCTACTAGACTGAATCAGCATGGTTATAGGAGAAGGATTATTTTGCAAGTGACGGGCTTACGCTACGTTATGGTAAAACAACATTATTATATTAGCATATATTATATATATGCTACTTTTTTTTTAATTACAGTTAGTGTTAAGTTTAATATAAGGTCGGTTTCAGTCAAGTATAAGAACTATTTGAGGTAAGTATAATTTTTTCTTAATAAGTATAAAATAAAAACATGTTATTCTCGTTCGAATAGCATTTGACATCAATACAACCTAAAGCAGTGTTCGAAACAAGCAAAGAAAAAATTTGAATCAAGTATAGCGTCTGCTTAAAGTAAAAAACCACATTGTCTTAAAATAAGTATAGACCTATATTTGAATTTTCATATAAATATTTACTCTTCTCAACGCTAGTGATGCATTATATTTACGAACAGGATATTACTTGGATAAAGAATAACTAGAGTTGAGGATATCGAAGATGAAGCTATTCTTGGATCAAGATTGATAATCTTGTTTCAAGAAGAGCTTTTTTTCCATGTGGTCAGCCGATAGACGATTTCTGTACAAAATTTCGTTAAAATCGATTTAAGCGTTCTTGAGTTATCGTGTTTATAGACAGACAACAGACCGACAAACAACTTTTTTTTTCGTCGATTAAGGTGTTTTGGAACCTTAGTAACTCATTTTTGATAAAATTTTCACGATTTTAATAGTCTCCCATACCATATTGGTCTGGTGGACTAAAAATCAGTTGTTTAATTGAAAGAAACGCATGTTTAAATTGTAAAATAACTACTACATTTTTTAATAACTGGACCAGCCACTAATTTACTAAGGGCCGGTTTATCAATAGCGAGAATTTAACTTTCGAGTTAAAGAGAAAGATGGATGACATACACCAAGTGCTAGAATGAGACAGCTGAAGGTTAACTCGGGGATTAAATCCCTAACTCGCAATTGATAAACCGGCCCTAAAAGAGTTTGACCGAACTGTCAATTTCGGATTACTAGAGACGTCTTTTCGCGACCGATCCCGTGGGATTTTGAATGAAGGAGTTTTGTGACTATGTGGGATTGATAGCTCTTTAGACACACAATCAAGTGCTACCGAATGATTTGTTTGCATCCTTGTAGAAGGACGTCATCTTTCAAAACGGCGGCTAAAAATCATAAAAAATACAAATTTCGCAACCGGGGCATGATTATACTCGATGCCATATAATTTGAGGACGAGGATTCCAAAAAATTAATTTTTGCGGTCATCCGACCTTAAATGACCTTGACACTTGCAAAAAACAAGATTTTTGCCATTTTATCTTCAGAAAATCTTAATAATTCGACGTTTTGTCACACTAACTTCAAATGTACCTCAAACTATTAGGCATATATACCAAATTCGATCCTTCGAGTTTGATGTAGTTTTAATCTTTATGACCTTGAAAAATACCCCAGTAAAATTCACATTGCAAAAATAACTAACTAAAAGACGCTATTAATCAACTATTAAAGCGAAGAGGACCAAATTTGGTAGAAAAGATAAGAAGGTCGAGTTCAGTAACATTGTTAAAAAAATTTGGTACAGCTATGAACTTTTTTTTCATAGTAAGCGGCGATAAGCCAACAAGAATTGATGGCCACCTTGTCATTTTTGCTTTGTTACGAAATTGGATAAAATAAAATGTGGTTATAGGTCGCCATTTTGATATATCAGCCGCCATATTGAAACGGGTCATAGCTGAACCAATTTTTTTAAACAATATTGTTGGACTTGACCATCTTATCTTTCTTACCAAATTTGGTCCTCTTCCCTTTAATAGTTGATGAATAGCGCCCTTTCTACTGGGGTATTTTTCACGGTCGTGAAGCATCAAACTGCATCAAACTCCAAGAATCGAACTCGGCATATATGCCTAATAGTTTGAGGTAAATTTGAAGTTAGTCTGACAAAACATCGAATTATTAAGATTTTTTGTAGAGAACAATGACCAAAATCTTGTTTTTTCTATTTTCAAGGTCATTTAAGCTCGACTGAAGTTGTATTTTTTATGATTTTTGGCCGCCATCTTAAAACATGACGTCATAACAACACCCGATATCACTTGATTATGTGACTAAAGAGCTATCAATCCCACATAAACACAAAATCCCACGAACTTACACATGCTCTTTCACTAATGCGTAAAATGTTATTTTGGCGACGTCACGGTTCAAAACATTTCAAAGGATTTCGAAAGCGACTCGGCCGCCGTTTCGAACACGGTTCAATATGGCGGTACTTGTTCATTTTAGGTTATCTAGCGGCGACAAAAAAAAGACCCACTTGTGGATCTATCACAAAAAAACTTCCAAATCCAAAAAACGAGAAGGCACACAAACACAGCTGATGATTGTCATTTTGGCGATCAGTGGCGATGGTTCGAAACGGTGACGTTGCGGTTGAAACGGTGACGTATGTTTTCAAAATGTGCTTTCGAAAACATCGGTCGCGGAAAGACGTCTTAGGTATTTGCTTATGATTGCAGTATAGGTGATAATCATAAAATGATTATTATTATTTTTAAATAATAAAAAATTTAACACTTCCCTACGGGACACCGATCTAAGAAAAATTTAAAGTTGCTGTGAAATGCGTACTACCGCAATGATCTTTAAAAGATACATACAACGTATAATGATATTTAGATAGGGTCAAACTCAAAGTAAAAGTCAAAATTTATTTATTGCACAACAGAATTTTATTATTTTAATTACAGGACAATGTACAAAAACCCAAATTAGTCGATGAGCTACAACTTTTTTTTGGGCGTTTTATGAAAGAAGTAACACACTTTGTATGATTAAATACCCAGTGCGATAGGGGTGAAATCACCCCCCAAATTAAGTTTTTTAAGTTAAGTTTTTTGCCCATATCTCAAAAAGTATGACATTTATAAAAAAATCACATTTCTTGTAGGCAATAAAATTACATTTAATTTAAGGTATAACAAGTATAGGTAGGTGTTCTCCTTTAACCTCAAATCAACTCACAAAGACCCTATATTTTTGGATATAGTTGTTTGCCAATTTTGAAGCTGTTTTTATACAGGGTTCCTAAGCAAATCCTTAGGGGGCCAAGCAGCCGTGTATAAGAAGCAGACAAACGGAAAAGCACATTAGGCAGAAAAGGATGGGCATGGGGCGATGTTGTCACTACATCTTACACGTAGTAAATCCATTCCAGGTTGTTGTTTTCTAATGTTTTCCATTTTCATACCTTTAGGACTGGAATAAAAATTGTTTTTGCTCGACTTTAATACCAAACTGATGAAAGATACCGTAAAAAAAATATTTTTCGGCTTTTCATTTTGTAACCATTGTCCTTACGCACTGTTTACAGGCTGGGGACTGAGATACATGCAAATGCCTAACCTAAAGCGTTCATACACGGCCGGAGAAATCGACTGAGACAACTTTTTTTTTTTTAAATGGTCAATACTTTTTTTTAGCCCATAAAATTTTTCTTTATCTGTTACGTATTTAGTATACCTCTAACCCCGAATAGCAAAATGTGTATTTTTCGGGTGTTCAAATGTTTATTTGTAAAATTCCTCACATGAATTTTGTTATATCCTCTCCTTACCTCTTTAATAGACCCCTAATGTATATGCATTTTGTTTTAAATGGTAGAATTTTTTACTTTAGGGTCAAGTATATAATAAAAACACTGTCGATAACCTAAAAACTTAAAAAAATGGGTGTCATTTTGGTTTTATAATGTACTAAGTACTAAGAAAGGGCTTTAAAAAAATGTATCCTATGTGTATGAAAATAGGGTCTACTATAAAATTGAACGAACACTTGCTTCAGTGTTTTTAGTAAAATTGGCAGGAAAGGAGGGGGGAGAATTGGGGATGATTCTGTTTTGGGGGTGGTTCAAATAACTGACAAATAAAATAGTTAAGTAGTTATGGTTTTGAATTAAGATAAAGCTAAAAATGCGAATTTAGGTTCTAAATATATAATATTTTTGCAAATTTGGAAAAAAATAAACGCAAAAAATTGCATTTTTAGGCGGTAATCCGTACCTTACGACTACAAGACTGGTGAGAAGAGTGATTTTTTTTTCAAAAATATTTTTGTAGTTTTACTCCACCCTCAGATTTTATTGTTTTTTTTTTTAATTCGTCACACCGGACTTACCTACTTATTCGTGCTTTATTTGGTAGGTGGATAATTCAGCCACAAGGCCACAAAGGTTGCCTAAAAATAACAAAAGGATCATACAGCTTCAAAGTTGGCAACAACTATATTCAAAAATATAGGTTTTTTTGAGGGCTGGTTGGAGATTAAAGGAAAGAACCTATTGATACTTGATATATTTAAAAAAAAAGATAATTTTATTGCCTATAAAAAAATTAACTACAATTTTTTTATAAATGTTATAGTTTTTGAAATATTGGCAAAAAACGGAAAAAATGCACCTTTAACGTGTGATTCACCCCCACCGCACGGGTGGAGGGGTGAGTCCCCTTCCTAAAATAATCGGAGGGTCCCAATATATAAGTTTGGCTTCTCTCATAAAATGCCCAGTTTATTATGCTTGACTTAAATTCCCCATGTAGCGCATTGACTAAATTGGATCATTCTCACGTATAAAATTAAAATACTGAAGAACGAAATTTATGAAAAATAAATACTTACTGTTATATGTTTTACGTATTCGAATTTTTAAGGTGTCATATTTTGTACTATTATGGGTAGCAGTGAAAGCCTGCGCGCAGTTTTTTTTAGGACAGTTATTCTAACTTTGATAAATTGTTGAGTCACCTACGCTACGCAATCTAAAATTATAACTTTTAATTAAAATCGAATATTTTTATTTCTTAGATTTTTCTAAATAAAATTTTTGGGACAAAAATAAATAAAATCACCTCATCTGAAATATGTCTTCCAAAAGTAACATTTTTTAAAAGCCAACGGAATCCATTTTTTTCAAGGAAGCGTAGGTGACTACTAAAAAGTATCCTTACCTATTTTCTGAGTAAAAAGTCTATACAGAGTGAAAAGTAATACCAATACTGGGACTACACAACCTGGACGTCGGAGACCTCCTAACGCAGTGTTGCCAACGAGAAAACAGTGAAAGATCCGTCCACAATCCAATAAATATTTTTCTGACTTCTGACCAAATTTGCACCAATCTCGACGTCACTTTAGGTAAAAAATATTCTAGTTCTTCAAGCGCGACCAAATTGGCATCACTCGCGACCTCACTTTAGGTAAAAAATATTCTTCATACGACCTCGAATTGTCGTCGTGTTTTCGTTGGCATTTGGAAGTCTTCACCGGAGACGTTATCCGATGGTCACCAACTTGGAAGTGATTTCTAGTAAAATTTCCGGCGTTTCAGTGTTGTTGGTAGCGACGTTTTCGAGTGGAAAGTAATTTTAAGAAAAAAATACCGACGTCGAAACGTCGTTGATGTCTTTCCTTGTTCATTTGGTCAATTTTTCTGAACAGTTTCCTACCTCAGTTCAACGTCATGCCGCAACGACCAATTTCGTAAAAAAAAGTGACGAAAGTTGTCTGTTGGGAACCTAACCTCACTTTTAGGTTATTAATTTGGAAATTAAAAGAACACCGTCTTTTGAAAATATGCCTAAAGAGAACTACGGCATACTAACACATTTTATAGAAAAAGGAACAAACTACTTATGGATATAAAAACAAACCGTGGTAAGTAAAGCCAAAGAGGGGGTAGGGGTATAGTATGTATTTATCTCGGTATTTGCCCAGCCTTGATTTACTCATTTTAAATATAGTCATTTTCGGCACATACCTCTTGCCGGTAATGTGTACGTATCGTCAGCCAGCGTGTCTTATTGAGATAGATACTTACATTAGGTTAAACAGATTTCAGGACTGGTTCAGCGCGCCATCTTGGATCTACTTCATTGTTTTCCGTTAAGTTAATCGATGATTATTATTCTTGTGCAAGTATCTGAAATCTTACCTTAGATATTTTTAGGCATTATCAAAAACGTTAGAGCCAATCGTCGTTCGGTGGAAAAATGTTAGTAGTTCAAATGACTCAAGGTCGCAATTTTGTCTAGCATTGGAAGTCTAATCTGCAGACGTCGATGAGACATATTTTTGTAGGGTTCTAGTTAATGGATGCGGGAAAATTAGGTGCATTAAGTAACTACGCCATTTTTTTGCCAAACGGAG
This sequence comes from Oxystoma pomonae, assembly GCA_963921995.1. Lineage (NCBI taxonomy): Eukaryota > Metazoa > Arthropoda > Insecta > Coleoptera > Brentidae > Oxystoma > Oxystoma pomonae. Next base: position 84,175,448 of record OY998168.1, on the reverse strand, counting down.
GATGTGATGCTGGCCGCCATTAAAAAAAGTTTTTTAGCGGTTATTTATGATCAAATAACATATTTTTTTGTAATTTTAATGCTATTTTTTATGATATGTATTAAAATATGACTTGAAACACATAGTTTTAAAACTTCTTTTTTTTTGCAAAAAGATACAAAAAACATCAAATTTGCGTTATTTTTAAAGCCCACGAATTTTTTCCACTACTACTACTATATTTATCAGTAAAATACCCGTCGCATGGAAATTTTAATTGGGAACATTTCTTAAAAGTCAATTATTATCCATTGTATATTATCAATCAATTGTATCAACTTTGGAAAATATTGCTACAAAGTAAGTTACTTTGTCAACTTCTCCAGTTATTTAACGTCAGTATTAATAAACTCTCTTGCACTCTTGCACTTATGGTTGGTCGGCAGCCGACGTCGTTACGACCCAAATTCGTATGCTCCATTTAAGTAGAAATTTGGTTCGTCAGGTACGACACACGACGTCGGGTCGCTTGACGACGTCGGGTTGCCTGCGGCGACGTCGAAGTCCAAATGTTTATTAGGAACATCCAAAAAGTCCGATTTAATTATTTTTGCAAATGCAGCCAAAAAATATAGTAACCCTTCCCATAAAAGTATAAAAGTGTGTTTTTTTTAAGTTAGTCGATAAGGCCCCTGATTCAGTTACAAGCAGTGTTGCCAACGCTCCAAAAAATACAAAAAAAAAGTTCCTTCATTTGATGTGGCTATTAAAATCATCACATGACATGAACTCCTGGGACGGTTTTTTTCTTTATCCGTAAGTTTTAACACAGCGCAGTGGAAGTGGTTTGCGGACTCCACCGCGCAAACACGAAGCGCGTGGACCACAACCGTGCTGGCCAAGACCGCGCAAATTAACGACCGCGCGTGTCCATAACTGCGCAAGCCCAACATCGCGCAAGATCACCACCGCGGAAATCAACGACCGCGCGTGTCCATGACCGCGCAAGCCCATAACCGCGCATAACGTTTACCGCGCAAGACCAATACCGCGCATATTGGGTTGGGTTGGATTGCGTTGATTTGGGTTGGGTTGGGTTGATTCGTGATGGGTAACGGGTTAGGTAGCGTCGGCATCACGAACCAACCCAATCCACCAACCTCCACTAAACGTTATGCGCGGTTTTGGATCTAGCGCGGTTCGTATTTGCGCGGTTGTGGGCTCGAGCGGTTGTGGCTTTGCGCGGTCATTAACACGTGCGGTTGTTGACTTGCGCGGTGATGAGCTTGTGCGGTGGTGGGCTTGCGCGGTCATGGCAACGCGCGGTTGTTGATTTGCGCGGTCTTCGCCCACGCCGTTTTGGTCCACGCGGTTCGTGTTTTCGCGGTGGATTCCGCAAATCAGTGCAAGTGGCGTTTCAAACTAACGCTATTCCGATTACGTTAAAATAAGGGATCCTTCGGAAAAGTGTAAGATTATATTACTAACTTAAAAATTCGTATTATTCTTTCATTTTATGGGTTTTTGTTGTTCACAAACGTTTTTGCGAGCAACGAAATGTTCACGTGGTCACCTAATTAGATTAAGCCTGACGATCACGTGGTACTCATTTCGTCTACTTGCGGGCACCGCGACTTTGTACACGTAGACACAATATTCGAAAAACAAAAAGTCCGATAAAAGTCCCATTTCATTTAAAAAGTCCGTAAAAAGTCCGATGGAAGAAAAATCCACAAAGAGTCCAATTAGTAAGAAAAGCCCATAAATCGGACTAAATTCCGCCGATTGGCAACACTGACCTAACGTGTTACCTTTTAATCAGGAAGTCTGGTGTCGTAGCGTAATTTTAGGGCAGAAAAGGTTACTCCAGATTTTTATTGTAGGTGAGAATGATCCAATTAATTGATTATATAAAATAAACATTAAATATTTTTGTTTTTTGTTTTGTAACTGATTAACAAATTTCTAAATTTCGTTATTCAAAAAAAAGTTACACAAAGTGATTTTACAAATCATACAAAAATAGAAAACAATATTATACCCACTACTGCTAAATTAGTAATTAAATCATACTTAAAATACAGGACATTCATAAGCATAGTAATAAATAAATCAATAATAGTATTAAAATTAAAATTTGACAATTAACTGTTTAAAATTAATTAAAATCAAATGTAGAAGCACACTGATATTGACATTTAACTGGAACTTACAATTAAAAATAAAAAAATTTATAAACAAGATGGCAAAATGTTATCACATACAAAAGTAATTAAATCATACTTAAAACACAGGACATTCATAAGCATAATAATAAATAAATCAATAATAGTATTAAAATTTCAATTTGACAATTAACTGTTTAAAATTAATTAAAATCAAATGTAGAAGCACACTGATATTGATATTTAACTGGAACTTACAATTAAAAATAAAAAAATTTACAAACAATATGGCAAAATGTTATCACATACAAAAATAAAAAATCAAAATTACTTGAGAGGCACTGCTCAAATGAATAACATGCATTTTTAATTATATAGTTTTTTAGTTTTATAGTAAATTCTCTCTCACTAAGGACCTATAGATCCCTGCTCTCACCAAGAAGTTTAATTTCAGTGGGAAGAATATTAAAAAATTTTATACCAAAGTGGTCTGCTCCCTTTCTGGTTCTTTCTAGCCTGTGATAGCTGGAAACTATATTATATCTGTTGCTGGTAACATGATCATGCAAGTCAATGTGTGTTGTAAAGTTTGATTTATTTCTCTTAACATAGTTTAAACAGTTGAGGGAAATGTCAGAATCCGCAGTTCTTTAAAACTATGACTACAGCACTCTCTATATTTAAGACCTGCTATAATTCTGATGCATCGACGCTGCATCTTAAAAACCAAATTATTTTTAGCTGCATGACCCCAATTCAAAACTGCATAAGACATATTTGAGTTAAAGTAGCCATGGTAAGCTGTAAGAAGAGTGGATGTTGATACTGTTCCAGACAGATTTCGTATTGGTGGGCAATAAAAAACTGAACAAAATGTTTTCCGTTATAACTTTTAAACAATACAACCGATTTTAATGCAACAAACTGTTCCTTTTAGGGAATTGAGCAGGACTTTGATTAAAAATATTTTTTTTCCCTCAAAAGCCATGTTTATTCTTATGTTACGGACATTTTTGGACTTTTTTATGCATTCGTAAAGAAGCTTGGTTTCTGCCACGCAGAACGAGGTTCGAATCATTAAAATCGGTTAAGTGGTTCCAAAAAAAACTAAAAAATTTGCAATCAGTGTTTTACGGATTATGCGATTGCCGTCTCATTTCTGTCTGCATACATTTTCTCATAAATTCATTATTACTAAACCGATTTTGATAAAATAAAAATCCTCATGGCGAAAATCGATTGTTCCTTAACTACTGCTATTGAAATTTGTCGCCATTTTGAAATTAAAGATGACGAACAAAATCAAACTTGTCCCTTTAAAGAGGCTCGTTTATTTATTTCTGTAAACTTTTAAATATTTTTTTTATTTGTACAAAAGCTCTAACGAGGTATAAATCATCAAAATCGGTTTCGTGGTCCTACAAAAATTAATTTTTGTGTCCATCACTGTTTTTCAGATTAGACAATTGCCTTCTCAAATTCAAACTCAACCGATTTCAATAAAATAAAAAGCATCAAGACGAAGATCAAAAACTCTTAAAAGATCACTTTCGAAATTTGTCGCCATTTTGAAACCCCAAGATGGCGGACACAATTAAATTTATTTCTTCAAAGAAGCTCGTTTATTCTTAGGTTTCAAGAACCTAAAAATGCTCTTTCTCAACGCGCATAGCTAGGTACGAATCATTGAAATCGGTTTAGTGGTTTTTAAATTTTTTTTGTTTTAACCATTGTTGCCTCATAAACTTATTATTACTGAACTGATTTTGATAAAATAGAAAACATCAACATGGTAAGAATCGATTTCTCTTTAAAGATCGCCATTGAAATTTGCCACCATTTAAAAAAACCGCTGTTTTTTTTGTTGCGAGTAATTTTTTTACCATTTTTTGAATTTATATTAATTTTTTAGGTATGCAATCGTTCTTAGATATCAGTGTTTTATTTAACAATTGTTTTCATTGTAGACTCCTGCATGTCTGCATGGATTTCTTTATAAAATCATTATTACTAAACCGATTTTAATGAAATACAAAGCCTCATGGTAACAACTGATCGCTCACAAAAATCACGAAACAAAAATGCCGCTTAAAATCCAAGATCTCCATAAGAATCGTTTCTTTTTATTTTGTGAGAAAGCTTCTTTGAAGAGATAATTTTAATTGTGTCCACTATCTTTTTTATTTTATTGAAATCCGTTGAGTATCAACTTGAGAAAAAAAAAGTGATGGAAACAAAAATTAATTTTTGGAGAACCGCCAAATCGATTTTGATGATTTGTATCTCGTTGTGCGTGGCGAAAACAGAACTTTTGTACAAATTAAAAAAATATTTAAAAGTTTACAGAACATATAAATAAACGAGCCTCTTTAAAGGAACAAGTTTGATTTTGTCCGTCATCTTGGATTTCAAGATGGCAACAAATTTCAGAACAGTTAAAGAAAAATCGATTGTCGGCATGAGGCTTTTTATTTCATCAAAATCGGTTTAGTAATAATGAATTTATGAGAAAATATATGCAGACAGAATTGAGACGGCCGGCAATCGCATAATCCGTAAAACACTGATTGAAATTTTTTTTATTTTTTTTTGGGAACCACTTAACCGATTTTAATGATTCGCACCTCGTTCTGCGTGGCAGAAACAAAGCTTTTTTGCAACTTCATAAAAAAATCCAAAAAAAATTTCCGTAACATAAGAATAAAGAAGGCTCTTTGAAGGGTAGAGTATATTTCTAGTCAAAGTCTTGCTCAATTCCCTGCAAAGAACAGTTTGTTGCATTAAAATCGGTGGTATGGTTTAAAAGTTATAACGGAAAACATTTTGTTCGGTTTTTTGTGGCCCACCCGGTTTATGATTTTGGACAATCTTGAGCAAAGGTTGTTTATGTGCACTTCATAGGTTAGACCAGGATCTAGATGGATGCCGAGGAACTTTAATGACTGTTCAGATAGAAAAAGAGGTTCTCCTAATCTAAGAGAGAGACTAAGAGACTCCATATTGTTTATTTTGACTATTGGATTCTAAACCATTGAAAAACATATATTGCTCTCTATCTCTTTTATATGAGTTGACAAATAAAACACTACCTTGATCAAAATTGTAATAGGCAAGTTTTTTAAACAGTATTTGATGCTGTATGCAATCAAATGCCTGCGTTAGGTCTAAGCCTTTAGCAATATATTTGGTTAATTTATTTATAGCAAGAGTTTTAGACTTTTTGTTCCTAAAACTAAATTGACTTTGTGTGAAGATGTTGTAAAGTTTAAAATATTCATTTATCTGGTCTTTCATAAGTGATTCCAACAATTTTGAAAACACCGGCAGTAGTGAAATTGGACGGTAGTTTTTCTCACTGTCAGTACCCTTGTTTTTGTATATTGGTATGACCTTCGCACTCTTTAAGATTCTTGGAAAGTAGTTATTGTCAATGCATTGATTAAAAAGATTTGTTAAGGGTCTACTAATTACTTTTTTTAGATGCTTGATAATTTTTGTGTTGATTTCATAACAATCTTTGCTATTTTTGTTTTTTAGAGATTAAATTTTTTCTATTACCATTTGAAGTGTAACATTTTTAAATTTAAATTTTGGGTTATTAGAAAAATCCTCAATTAAGTAATTGTTAAAGTTTTGTTGGGTGGCTGCTATATTTATAAAATATTCATTAAATAACTGGTAATTAAGATTGTGATTAGTATCTGAAAAAGAAAAGGTGTTATTTTTTTATTTATTTACAAATGTCTTAATGAAGTTGTTAAGTGAGGTTTTCTTTGCTTTTGTTATTTCTGCTCTATAACTTTTTTTGAAAGAATTTACCCTTTCTCTAGTAACCAATATAGAATTCTGTTTGTTGAGAAGGCTTAGAGTTTGAAGTTTCTTCCTCATTTTCCTTAAGTTATCATTAAACCAATCAATCTTTGAACTATGAAAGATTTTTTTACTAACTTAGTTTTTACAGGTAAGCACAGATCCATTTTATTTGTTAAGAGTTGAAGAAAAGAGCTAAATATTTGTTCCACATTTTCATTGGTGTTTGTTATGTGGTTACAACTGACGGAAATTAATTGATTATAGAGATAGTCAAGGCCTTGATCAGTTATTGGCCGAAAAGTAATTCGTGTGCTTTGAGTTGGTTGCAAGATGAATGGTGTAGTTACTATTATTCCCGAATGGTCTGAAAGAGTATCAAGATTGAAGGATTTTATTTAAGGTTGTAAAAATTCACATAAACATTGTCAAGTTGGGCATTACCTCTTGTATTAAAGTTAATAATAGGGTATAGGTCATAAGAGCTAAAGAAAAAGTTAGTCATCTGCAGTTATCATTCTTATTAACCCGCAGGTAACGTCAAACTATATTGGTTAATGAGGGATTCCGTTATTATCTCGTAACTACGCATGCCCGAAATAAGCGATAAAAGAAAAAAGGCATCAAAATTAATTAGGACAAAAGGTCTCTAATTTTATTACCATACCAAAAAAAAACTCTTTTTTTGAAGTCGGTTAGAAAGATACCTATATTGTATTTTCATCTTACAAGTTCTGCAGAGCCTCTTCTCAGATTTTTTGTAAATTTGACCGATTTTCGCCTTTTCGTAGAGTAAGTACCGTTTTTCTCGTATCTATTTTCCTGCAAGTATAAACCCTTTGCATACCTTTCAAAAATGGTCATGTCGCTGTCACCCATTATGTACTTGAACCCATGGATGCCAGTATTGTTCGAGTATTCCGCGAAATACGCGTAGAAGTTCTTTCTAAAACCAGGATAAGGTCTTTTGTGCATTTTCGGACCATCCAGACCGGCTTCTTGGGATTTGGTTAGTGGGTTCCCTCGATTGGGTTTTCCATTTTCTACATCGGACTTCGTCTCACTGGGGTTTGGAGAAGATATCTGGATGCGTTTGGTGGTCATGTTCTTTGGAACTAAAATTAATAATATTTACTACGTTTTTACGTATAACTGAATACGTTTTCAATACGATTCACTTTAAAACCTTCCTTGAAAACTTGGCGAATCGAACTTTTTTTTTTTGTAATCGTATCGGGATCCAACTGCTTGAAAACGGGTATCCCATCAAACTGACTGATGACATCAATAATAAGCTGTTAGCACTTCTAATATTACTGCAAAAAGTAGATATATACCTTAATTTCAATTATATTATTGTGCTGTAAACTTATATGCTTTAAAAAAGCAAACAAAGGAGTAAAATTGGCAAAAACTAACTTCAAAATACATCAGGCAAATGTCAAGAGCTCAAATCCTGTACAAAACGCGTTCAAATCGTATTCACTTTCACGTGAAAACATAGCAATTGATAGAACTTCGTTGGCTACGATGTAGAAAATTGTTTGTGGCGTAGAGGGCGAAAAAATGAAATAGTAGTTTTTACAGTGTAGCTGTGGCTAAAATAGTGCTTCTTTACAAGCGTCGCCGTCGTGGTTTTAAAGAACAAATGCAGCGATTGATATAAAAACGACCGAAACATCCCCCCCTCTTCAATAAAATGTTAAGGTTTAATATTTTATTCTTTTTATACAGACCATTTCAGTACAGGTGGTTTTGGGTATTTGTAAAATTTTATTTCTAAAATACTAATATGCATTTTGATGATTGATGCAAAAAAAAACTTTCCTTTAAAACGATGTATCGCTCTAGTGTTATTTTTTATGTTTTTATTTCCTGAATCTTTTTTTAAAATTTTTATTTTATTTCCTTGTCGTTTTTAGTAAAAGGTATAAAAAAACTAAAAATAAACCATCTGAAAAGATTTTTTTTTTGCTGATTTTGAAAATCAAGCAAAAGATATGTAATTCCATAGAAAAAATGCCAACCAAATGTTACAGATATAATTCAGTTTATTGACACATAAATTCTAATGTAAATTATCTCTAAAAAAGCAATTTACATCAAAAATCAATTTTCATTAATAAAAAATTTATAGGGCTAAAGTCTGCATTTTTGGATGGGGTTTATAAACTTTTTTATGTGAAAATTTCTATTAGTGCAAATGGCTTTTTTGTAGATTTTTTAAAGCAGAATTCGACTGTCCAAGTGGATTTTCTCTGTCAGTTTTAGTTTTTAAAATGTGACACAAAGTTAGCGTTTTTCTTATAGAATGACCCTTTTTTTATTTGATTTTTAAAATTGGCTTAAAATTCCCCTTAAAATGATGTATCACACTTTGTGTTTTATTTTTTACATATTTTAATTTTTTTGTTACTTCTGTTACTATCTTTTTACTTTTTTGTTCACTTTTTATGATACAAGAAAATAAAAAATTTGAGATAAAAATAAAAATATTAAAAGTAGGTAAAATAAAGAAATAAGAAATTTTATAAAAATATAAAAAACAAAACACAAAGTGTGACATAACATTTTGAAAGGAATTTAAAGCTGATTTTAAAAATCCAATAAAAAATGGGTCATTCCATCAGAAAAATACAAACTTTGTCTTTTATCTTAAACACTCAAAAGAGATAGAGAAAATCCAGTTTGACAGTTATGTTCTACTTTATGCTATGCCAAAATGCAGACTTTTCGAAAAGCACCCGTAGCTCGAAAATGGCTTGAAATATCAAGATGAGGGTTTCACCCTTAAACTTCTCTTAAAAATTAAGCCTCGCAAGTGGGGTCAGTTTTTTCAATGCCCCCTGGAAGTACCTTAAACGCCCAAAAGTGCCCAATTTGGGACACCCTGTATATGGATTTTTTTTTTTATTTTTGATGTCGGACGGCCTCGGACATTTCAGGTACATTTTATTTTTTTTGCAAGAATACGATCAAAAATCTAATTTTTTTTGGGGGCAGGTGGTATACTATTTGACATACAAATAGTTTTTTCATCCTTGTTAATGCAATACTAGTAGTTTTTACACTCGTTTTTACAACTAGTGGCTAAAATAGTGCTTTTTTTACAAGCGTGGTCTTAAAGAATGAGCGCAGCGAGCAATTTAAACAGTGGCGTAGCGGGAAATCGGCTCTGGGGGAGAGGTTCATCATTTAATAAAAATCAACTTTGGCAAATTTCTAAAATTTAGGTAGGTGCCTATTGCTTGAGCTCTTCAACTAAAGGGAGGGGAGATGGTCAGTTTAATAGGTGTTGAGTTAGTGTATATGAAATAAAAATGCTTATTTTTAAAAGCAAGTCTCATCTAGTCTCATTTGCAGATTTTTTTTGAAATTAACCCTTAAATGCGCCGGAGGCAAAAATTTTGAAAAAATTGCACTAACCTGCTATTTTTTACGCATTTAAAATGTTGTTGACAAAAAAATTGCTTAAAATTAAACAAAATTAAAATAATATTTAATATTGGTATAGCGCCGCAGGCAAAAACTTTGACAAAAAAATTCTTTAAAAATTTTGATTTTTTTGGAAAATATTTTTGGAAAAGTAGATTGGGTTAGATGCCAAGAAGGGGTGGGTTGCGGCAGTGGCGGTCCCACCCGTCTGAATAGGGGGGGGCGCTTTCGATACGAAAAAAAAACTAGAATAAAAGCATAGCTATTATGAGGAACATATCAATATATGCAAACAAAACTTGTCAACTAGAAGCGCGGCTTTGGCCTCAAATCTAGGGGGGTACTCAGATTTTAAGTCGTTTATTTCATACATTTTTTATTTAAAAAATTTTTTTAATGCGCCGAAAAATTTTGAGAAAATTACATTAAAAATGCAATTTTAGAGTCGAATTAAACTAGAATCGTAAATATTAACGGTATCATATCGCCGCAGGCGAAAATTAAAAAAAAAATTGCACTAAAAAATACCTTTTTGTTTATTTAAAATTAAACTAAAATTGGAAATATATCAATGGTTTCAAAGCGCAGCAGCCGAAAATTTTTAAGAAAATGACACTACAAATGCCATTTTTAACACAAAATTAAACTAATACCGTAAATATCGAAGGTGTTAGCGCCGCAATTTATGGCCTTTTTTTGATTTTCTAAATTTTTTCATGAAAAATTTAAAGCCCGGGTAGGGGGGTTAACAACCCCCCTATCCCCCTGAAATCCGCGTGTGAGTAACTACGTATAATATGTTCAGTTATAAAAAAATTAGATAACATAGAAACCCCAAAGAAAACCTAATAGCTAAATACTTTTTTTTAGATCTAATAATCTATAGTAGTTTTAACAACTAGTGGCTAAAATAGTGGTTTTTTTACAAGCGTTGGTTTAAATAACGAGCGCAGCGAGGTATCTAAAAACGCGAGTAAAAAAAAGAATAGTTTAGCCGCGAGATGATAACACTATTTTTTTTAATACCTTTATCAAAAAATCCAAGAAAAACAGAAGAGTACTTTTGAAAAAAACAAGGCGGCTGGGACAGTTTGATATTTTGTCGATATTGTTAAAAGATTTTTTCGTAAATACTTGGTGAAAACTGGCGGAAATGGCTTAATTTTTAGGCAAGAATAATTAGATTTTTTTAATATTACTATTTTCCGCTTTGCACTCGTGATCAAAAAAAAAAAAGGTTTTTTTGCATTGGTAACCAAAAGTCATGCTTTAGTTATCTAAAGCAACTTACTAAAATCATGTTTTTGATGAAGGCATAAAAAAAAGCTTTTTAAGTTGAAACTTTACATTTTACATTGCATGTCTCAAACTTAAGATGCCTATCTCAAAAAAAAATCGTTTCCGGTTTTTTTGGCCAAACCGGTCAATGACTCGTTCAATATCAAATTCAATATGTCTGTTCCATACCCTCTCCAGATAGGCCGATCAACTCATACCGATTTAGTGTCCTTCGCCGCCATTTTCACTCAAAAGTGACAGATAATTCGTTAGTTTTCTGTCAAAATGGCGGCGAAGGTGGAGAAAAGGACACTAAGTTAATATGCAGCAACGCTAAGCCAGTCAGACGAATTTCCGTAAGTGTTTTTAAGGACTTATGTTTTCAATCTTCTGAGGCATGAGAAGCTTCTTTCTGACGAAGCATTACTTACTGGCAAACATCCAAGAATGTTTCCATCAACGGAAAAATATCGCCACACTTGTTCATTGCCTCGAAAACGTTATCAGGTATGTTTTGATTTAAGCTTTTGCCTACTTCTGCCAATATTGTTTCCAAATACTGACTTCTCCGAATAAAAGTTGAAGAATTTATTTTGGATTAATCAAACAGTTTATAGTATTTAGAAACGAGTTAAGTTAATTTTGCCTTGATTTGGGCTAAACGTTGTATAAAACTTGGTATGAATATCTAATACTGTTCTGTATTTCCAATTAGCAAATTTTTGTGAGCTTACTATTGTTCTCTTTTTCTAAAAGCATTCGGCTGAAAGAGATCCAGAATACTACAACACCCTCTGACCCCGTATATCTGTCAACAATAACTATATCTTCGTTCGAGATTTTTAAAAGTATTTTCCTGGTTTTCTTGGGTTTTTTGATAAAGGTATTAAAACAAATAGTGTAAATAACCCGCGACTAAAATGTGCTTTTTTATTCGCGTTTTTAAATACCTCGCTGCGCTCGTTATTTAAACCAACGCTTGTAAAAAGGCACTATTTTAGCCACTAATTGTTAAAACTACAATTTTTTATCACGGGCGCAAAAAAAGATTTCTGTCCGTTTTTTACCTAAAATTAAGAAGAAATAGCGGAAAAAAGTACTATAGAAAAAATCTAATTATTCTTGCCTAAAAATTAAGCCACTTCCGCAAGTTTTCACCAATGTCAAAGATTAAAATGTCGCAAAAATGAACGTCACCGAGTAAAAAGGCACATCGCTATGGAAGCCATTGTTATTTCATTTACCAGTCGCCTTGATTAATAGTGTAAAGATGTGGTGTTGTGAGAACTGCTCTTTGTTCATTTTTTGATAAGGGTATTAAAAGAAATAGTGTTAAAAACTCGCGGCTAAACTGTGCTTTTTTTACTGGCGTTTTTAAATTAAAACGAAGGCTTCTAAAAAAAGCACTATTTTAGCCACTAGTTGGGAAAACTACTATTGGATCAATAACAAAAAAAGCCATGGTTTTATTATTTTCCGACAGTGAGTAAAACCGTCTTTTTGGTGAAGAATATTTTTTTTTGTAAATCAACTAGATTTTTTTATTAAGAGTCAGTGCTAATTTTTATTTTTGATATCTGCATCGTTTGCTTAAAAGCGCACAACATCTTTTATAATAGGTTATTTCTGGTCAGTGTTTTTGACTCTTCGTTATTGTTATCGTTATTTCTGTGGTTATTAACCATAACGGAGTCCTGTATGGGAGAAAGAATAACTTTATAGGTATCGTTAGTTTATCTTCTTTAATTCGAAGAAAATTGGTAAAAAAGTAGGGTTGTATTTAACAAAAATGTTAAATATTAACTCTCTATTTCGGAATTCCATTGTCTATATTTTATTTATACACGACGTTTCTATCAGTAAATATAGACAATGGAAGTCCGAAACACAGAGTCAATTTGAAACTTTCAAAAAAAAGTAAGGTTATATTAAACGTCAACTACAAAAGTTGATCTTTATCGTTACTAAAAATAAAAATAAGCATAACACTAGCGATAACTTCGCCGTTAAATGTGCTGTCATGAATACCCAATTGGTCAGAACCAAAGTCAATCAAATTTCTTGTATGCAAAAGAAAAATTTTTCTTGGATATTTGATAATCATCATTCGATACTGTATTACACTGTGGATACAACATCAACAACATGCAACGACATTATGTTTAATTAAAACTTACGGATAGACTATCGCTAATTAAATTCTTGAAAATTACGTGCGGTTCGTTCGTTCGATGAAGGTAGCAAAACAAATGAGTAAAATCATCCCGTAAAGGGGCTTTATATTACCGTTAGTTTGTATAGCTTTTGAGAGGTTGACGATTGGTGACCGTTTGCACCAACAAAGTAATAGTAATTTCATGTAACTATAAGATACTAGACCCATAAAGTAAGTATTTCAACGCATCGGTATCGGTATACCAAACGCGTTCAAAACAAAGCCAAAAGACACTATGTTTTTCATTTGTTTACGGCATGTTTGGAACGAGGCCTGCTTTTATGGTGAATGCGATGAGAAAACAGCTGATTTCACTCGTTGCGTACGGAGGAATGTACAAGGTGATTCAAATTGGGCACTACATATGGGTACGGGTACCTCTAGCGGAGATAAAGAAAAACCAACCCCCCTTTGCGAGGCTCAAATTTCAAGACAAGATTTTTGGTGAAAACCGCATCTTTTTGAAAAGTCTGTATTTTGGGATAGTAACTTTTTTATTTTTTGGTATTAATCGCTGTTTTGTAGACTATTTAAAGCAGAATTCAGATCTCAAACTAGATTTTACCCGCCACTTTTAGTTTTCAAGATATAACGCAAAGTTTCTGTTTTTCTTATGGAACACCCTATTTTTATCTAATTTATTTGTTTAAAATTAAATTTTAATATGATATTTTAGGTAAGAAGTTTATGAGATATTCAACATTTTCTTTTCACAACAAGGTGGCCATGGCCGGATATGGATATGGTAATAAAAATTGAGTCGGCTATGAACCAAAGACATGAACTTATAAGGTCATGTCAAATACGTCATGGCCTACTACATTTATATTTAAATATTTATATTATTCGACTACAAAACTTTTTATTCTAACTACTAACACAACTAGATGAAAAAATTATCTCTAAAGTACCCCTACCATACTCCATTTGAAACGACTTAATCTCAAAAAAATTAATTAAAAAAAACTGAAAACAGGACTATAGAAGATGTTCAAAATGTTCTACATTTCTTAAAGCATTAACGTCATCCATAAAATTATTTTCCAGTTCTTGTTTGTTGTCAGGTCACCCATCTCTGAACGTTTTCTCCGTTAACGTACCCCATAAGTAATAGTCGCTAACTAATTATGAGTCTTGAAGAATTAATTTAAAACCATTAAAGTTTCTTATGAAGAAGCCGCAATTTCCGCCTGTTCCATTTCAACATCATGATTGTCGATATTAACTTTATTTATATTTGACTTACGAAAATTAATAATGTGTGTTTTAGAAAGGTTAAGGGTAAGTTTATTGGAATGACACCATTCTTTAATTTTAGTTACATCATTGGTGACTATGTTTTTCAGGGTTTCTAAATCTTTATTCGACCAATGCGCTGTAGTATCATCTGCAAAAGCTGCAAGAGAATCTGTGATGTTAAGCCTAAGCAGACCGTTAATGTAGATAAGAAAAAGAGTAGGACCTAGCATAGAGCGCTGGGTAATTGATCAGACGATCAACAACATGAAAAATTTCAAGAGCACAAGTTGAAAGAAACGAAAACTTGTTTGGTACATCTATATGTGATAAGTACTCCATTGGGTCCATATTTGAATGAAGCACCTGAGTTAGATTAAACGCAACTGATCAGTATAAGGTATTTAGATCATCTGGATTCAAAGGCACGTCGTTTGGTTTTTGTTTCTGTTTATTACGTGCTGTGAGCTCGTTTACTATTTGCCAAGTAGTTCGAGATTTATTTGTGGATTTCTGCAATCTTTGCGCATAAAAATTTTATTTGGCTTGTGCAATAATTTTTCTGTATATTTTTCGGTACAAAGTGAAATATTGTTTTAAAAATAAAAGTGGAAAGTGTTTGTGCAATTTTCACTGCTTTGCGATGATTTGGTGGGAGTAAAATACTTAAGTACTCGAGATGTTAACAGTGGGATTTACTAAGATCTAAAATAGTACCCCTACAGGTCTAAATATTTAAACCTGTGGGGGGTACTAAATTTTAAAACCAATTTTCAAAAAACACTTACATATATAGAAAAGACACAAAGTTATTCATTATTTTCTATTGTTGTTGCAAAATACCACTGAAAAACTACTTTTTTTCTCAAAATATACCATATGTTAGGAGAAAATGCCCTAAAACTAATTTTTTTTGACAGGTTTCAAAATGGCAAATGGTGAATACGCCAAAAATTTGGCACATTCTTCAAAAACCGTCAGAAAATCTCGACCTTACAAAAAAACTGACGATTTTTAAACACAAGTTTACACTTAATGCTTTTTTGTCAGGACTATTTGCTAATATTCCTTAAAATTTCGTTTCTTAATACTGTTCTAGTAAATAAACAATATGTCAGTTTTAATTTTTGTAGGTTTCTTTTTCTGAAAAACCCTGTTTTTTATTTAAAAATGTATGTTATTAAGCTTATTTTTTTGTGCAAACAAACCTTTAAAACTTTTAACATAAAAAAACCATAGATAGCCATGGAATATTTTGCAGTCACTGTTCAGAAAAGTCACACAAATTCTGTCTTTCCTTTTACATGGTGAGAATTTTCGACACTTTTTGACGTTTATTGGTATGCGTAGTAACAATTTAGCTCCGCCGTAAACTAGTCCTGCAGAATATCTTTAAAATATTAAATTTACAAAATGAGGCGATAAGTAAAAATCGCCACTTTCCAGAACTGTGATGGGTAAGATTTTTTGTCGTTTCTGAAGAATCGCGACCATAATAACTTCATTATCTGTGTTTGAGGGCATCAAATGAAATTAAAACATTGAAGTTATCTAAAAGCTCAGTCAAGAAAACTTTCCTTACTCAAAGCGTAGCTTTCATCAGTAGAGGTTGGTACAAGCCAAGGTACAAGCAGAGGTAAGAGATCTGAACTCGCTGTTTCTGATTTGAATGCAGCTAATATTTTGATACTGACATTTCGACAGTGACAGAAATGTAAACAAAACTTGCATTTAATTTTTTTAATACATTTCATAAATAAAAAAGCTTTTAAATAAATACAAAAATAATCTACTCCTTATTTTATTATTAACAACGAGGATATAAGCTAAATAGAGGGGACACCTAATGGTAAATTTCGACCCTGCTCAACTGAAATAAACACGAGATGGCGCAGGCTATCGTGCTTTTAGTACTTAAATGTAAAATTTGGTGCGCCACTTTCGTTTTCGAACTTGCTTATTTTTAACGATCGAAAGCATTGGCGGCACACTGGGAAATCCCATTCTTTTGGACGTGTTTTGCGTGGGTTCATTGAACTTCATTCGATTACCCACGTCGCGCTGCAGGAGACACAGGCTCGTGCCGGGGCCAGGGGACCCCCGGCCTTGCCAGGGTTTTACAGGTGTGTTAGTTTACGATACAGTGCTTTCGTGCTGCTTACTATTTTTATTGAATTGTCTCGTGAATTGTGTTGTTCGTATTGGAACTACTCCAATCATAAAAATAAAAACAAAGATGTTTTTTTATTTTCCAATCAACGTCATTGTAAAATGGAAAAATGGAAGAAACATTCGGAAAGCTTAAACATTCTTTGTAAAACCGAGGAAAAACTGAAAAATGTTGTCATTTGTGAAAAGCATTTTGCCCCAAATTTTATTTGTTCAGCAATGCAAAAAATGCAAAATCACGTCGATTGAAATCTGTTATTACCTTTATTCAAAATTTGTTTAACTTATTTTTCAAAGAAGACAATATATTTTTTAGTTTTTTTTTAATCTATGGAAAATTTCGGATTATCTCTTCTGGTTGAGCTAAAAAAAATTAACGAATTTCTGCATTCTTATAACTTGTTTGCTAAATTTTGTATAAAGGTCTTTAAGAAAGCCAAAAAGGTCATTAGGAAAGCCTTTCATTTGGGTGTTGTGATGTGAAAAGTCACAGAAGCTCATTCTCTCTAGCGAAAAAGAAGAAGAAAAGCCTTTGACCGCTAAAATTAAAATTATTTTGATGTTTATAATAAAACCTAACTTTTTTTTAATTTGGCGTGTACCTAAGAAAAAGTTTTATGCTTTATGGACTATTGTTTTTTGACAAGTGCTAAAAACCGTTTTTTTATAAATTCATGAAAAACAGTTTACTCAATGTTCGCACAAAACCAAAACATGGCTTTATTAGATACCGATGCAAAACATTTTTTTTAGGGGCTCAAATTATTCTTTTTATACCTTCATTAAAAACACGATTTTAAACACTATCCGCAATGTATCCAACCATGGCTTTTTTGGTTACTTTTTTTTTGATCACGGGTGCGAAAAAATATTCAGGTCTTTTTTTTACCGAAATTTGGAGAAAAATAGCTGTAAATCTTAATACCTAGAAATTAATTCAAAAGTATTCACAAAACGAACATTCAGAAAATAAGAGAAAATTACAAACTGTCAAAAATTAAAATGTAAGGTTAGAAAGGTTACCATAGAAACCATTGTTTTGCCAGCAGCCACCCTTGAATAGTGTTACCAACTGGTGTGTAATTACACACTTTTAGTGCGTTTTGATCGCTGAGTGTGCGTTTTGTAAACGGTCTCAAAAAGTGTACATTTTGTGAACATTGTTACGGTAAAACTCACGTTTTACGTAACTACTGTATTACCACTAAAAATTAAAAAAAAAATTAAAATCTAATAACTTTAATTTTATAAAATACGCACAAATACGAATATTATATTATAATTCTATTCCAATACCTCTACAGCCATCTAGGAACTTTAAAATTCATAGAAAACAGCTTAATAATAATAAAAGACTCATTAAATAATGGAATAAAATATAACTACTTGTTTCATATTTAAATAAACAATCTTGATTCAAAATATTTCAATATAAACAAATTTTACAAATATACATTGTGGAGCATTTAAATTTATGAATGCTTTACATTTGGATTTGAAAGAACTCATCTGGGATAACTTCATTGAAAACTGGGTAATTTTCTGTTAGTGTATTGGAAAAAGATAGTTAGAAATTTGGTTGTAAACATAGATTTATAACCTAGAAAAAATGCAGCTAGGAATGTCAAACTAGGTATAAAGAATATTATTGTGTATTTGTGTAAATAGATTGAGTAAAAATTTTGTGAAATATTTAACAACCAAAGCAGAAAGTGGATATTTTAAAAATTGTAGAATTACCCAGTGTCAGTGCTTTTCCTTAAAACGAATTAACCTTCTACGTCGTGAAGACTCACAAACCCTCAAAAAAATGGGATAAAAAGCTGTTTTTCTTTTAAATCTCGACTGCTATTGGTCCAACAATTTTAGGTAAGAAACATTCACCAATTTCTAACTTGGAACGTTCTCTTTTACGTGCAGCACTTTAAAAGGCAAGTCATTTTATATTATGTTTTAAAAATTTCTAAAATTGACCATTTTCGGTTAATTTTTTTCTTTTATTCCTTTGGGAATTAATCACAATAATGTGGAAAATATTTTGATGTAGTTTTTTTATTCATTTTTATTTTATCTAGTTATTCTAGTCACATTATTTTTTTTTATAAATAAATTTATATAATATATTTATGTACCTGAAAGAGCTTTAATGTTTTGCACCCTTTCCTATGGACTGGTTAGTTGAAAAACTGTTTCTGCTGTGTTTTCTTTGAAATTTTTAGCATGGTATTTGGGAACCGTTACTCATAGAGTTTTGCTTTGTGCAGTCTTTGGGTTCATCACTTACCAAAATGCTACTTAATCTGGAATTCATGGTTAGAAAGTTAGATAAATAACCAGCCATATTACCTACCTACCTTTTGTCTCCCTAAGGGATTAATTTTTTTTTATTTATGTGACTAATTGACCACACAAAGTTGATGTTCTTGGCATGAAGTACGACTACTGTTGAAGACACTCTAATACTGGTACGCCAAACATTTATGTTGATATTTATATCAATGTGCGCTATGCATATCTTTGTGTAAATTTTGACTAGCCAGTACAGAGTTCTTTGACGAACCCTTTTCATGCCTACCTTTATCTATTTTCTGCCTTTCGTCTGGTCTTTTTTGTTATTTGGTAAATGAGGCCTAGATTCGACTTATTAATATACCTAACAAAAAAATATTTTCCTACATTTTTTTAAATAAAAATATCTATTTTTTTTAAACTACTTTCCGATTTTAGTGTAAACACTATAAGAGCATTTATTGATTGTCTTTCCTTCTATCTTAGTCAGGAATTTTGGTATTATTGTTTAACGACTACTCTAGAGAAAAGTAAGCAATATCTTAAATGTCTATTCTCTTCGAAAAGTTGTATATTAATTTTCTGTTATAAGGTTTATAACATATTTCATTATATTAAATGCTAGAGAATGTAAAGGGGATACATCTTAAAATTATGACAATTTTTTTTTATAAAAAAATATAAAAATCCCTTTTAGATGCTCTGGCTAACAAAAAAAAAACATTATGTTGAAGCATTATTTGTTTAATTTTGTCATCTCATGTTTTTTTTTTATTTTGATAATACATTGTTGATTTGTTTTGAAACCAAAATCTTTTATTTTGCATCACCAAATTTATTTTAAACACCCTATAGCTTTTAAGTCGTATGTTGTTTCAATTTTGAAACAACAAAATAGTGTGTTTTGATAAAAACTGAACGACAATGAGAAAGAAAACATCGAAATAGGTAAGTAATCAATTGTAAATAATCTACGACCCATTTAGCCGTGGCAAAGGTTTTTTAAAAGATTACCCAACTTTTTTTTTTCTTTTTTTTTTTTAAATTGACCAACGAAATAATGTAACAAATAAATTATTTTTAACAAATTGGCACCCAACGCTATTGTTTTTTCTTTTTAACCATATTTTAATTCACTACTAGATACTTAACACTAGGTTTCCACCTACGACTTTTTCGTGAGTGCCCACTCACGCGTCACATGATGTCAATATGAAATGTTATGACTGTCATGTGACGCGTATGCGGACACGCACGAAAAAGTCGTAGGTGGGAACCGGGTTTAATAGGTGTAATTACTTAAAGTTATATCTGATTTTCTTGCGGCATTGACTTAACATTTTCTTGAAATTAAAACAAAAATAGTCAATTGACATAAATAAAATTAAAAGCAAGCAATACTCAGCGTAAGTCCGCTCAAATAGACTGGTTTAAAAAAGTGTGTAAAAAGTTTGCACTGGTTTTACCCATAGTGTGTAAAAGTGTGCGTTTTTTGAGCAGCTTGTGTGTAATTTTACAAATTTTGATTGACAACACTGCCATTGATGATAGTACAAAAGTGTCGAGCTTTCAGTGGATGTTGTGTTTGAATTTTATTTTGTAAGTTTTTTTCCTGTTTTTTTGTGAGTTTTTGATAAAGGTATAAAAAAATTGTGTTTACAACTCGCGGCTAAACTAAACTTTTTTCTTCTCGCAACACACCATCTTTACACTATAATTTAAGGCGCTTGTTCTTTAAAACCAAGCTTGTAAAAAACACGATTTAAGTCACTAGTTTTAAAAACTATATTATTTTTTAAATTTTATCCATTTTTAACCCGCTGTGCGAAATAACATAATAGCTGATCAATCGACAATATTCTGGGCAGCCATGCTGTTTATTTTTTGTTGCGCACTTTCAATAACAAAATAATGGTATTTTTTTGGGATTTTTCTACTGCCAACTGAGTAATCATGCAGCTAGTAAAATTTTAAATTTTGTAAGAGAAGGTTGAAAACATTTTGAAGTTTAACAAAATATTATGTTAAACATTATACAATAGTGTATATGGACCATGATTTTATATCTAACTTAAAAATATGTAATGTGCCATTTACGGCTGTAGTAAACAGAGATCTTCCAAACTATTTTTTACTTTTTAATACAATTTTGTAATAAAATCGTTTAAGTTAAAAAAAATATTTGTTTTATTTTTCACATAAAGAAACAAAATGCAAAATGTATAGGGTGTGCCAAAAAAAACCGATCCGATTTTAATTATATTAAGCTTTTTAGAAAGCCAAAGCTTCAAAATTTATAGGATCAATTTCAAACTTGACATTTCCTAAAAATCCAAGATGGCGGACCAATTTGAAAAATAGGCATTTTTAACCCCCTTAGTTATTTTTTTATGTGGGACATTGTAATAAATCTGAAACATCGGTTACGACGCCAAATTCTTTCGAAGCACATCGATGACACATTTTAAAAATTAATAATTGAATAAAGTGTCTTAGAAAAAGTTTTTTCTAGGTTTAAATAGGTCCACCATCTTGGATTTTTAGTAAATGTCAGTTTTATCATAAGTTCTATAAATTTTGCAGCTTGTGCCTTTTAAAAAGTTTAAGCTTATTAAAATCAATCAATTTTTGATAAAGTTATTGTTATTTAAACAAGTAGATTTTTTCTTAATAAGTTTGATTTTGCAGGTAAACTCTGGTCTATTTAAAAATTGCAAACTTCCTTATTTCTTGTCCGAATTCTTAAAATAATATATCGATTCTTCTTCACTTTCGCTTTAAAAGAGTGTAACCGATGTTTCAGATTTATTACAGTGTCGCACACAAGAAAATATCTAGGGGGGTTAAAAATGCCTATTTTTTAAATAGGTCCGCCATTTTGTATTTTTAGGAAATGTCAAGTTTGTTTTATAAATTTTGAAACCTTAGATTTCTAAAACGTTAAATATTTTTAAAATCGGACAATTTCCCGCTAAGTTATAATTATTTTAAAAAGTGTCGTTTTTTTTGGCGCACCGTATATAATTATTTTTTCGTAACCTTTCCATTTCTAGCAATGCCTTTAATATCACAAGGTTTATTTCCTGTCAATTTTGTACAAGTTCTTCCCTGCATAAAAGTTCCAGTATAAAAAAAGTTCTGAATTTACCTTCTTAACACCCCTCACACACCCCCCATTTCCAATTTTTTTTTCATAAAATTTTATTGTCACTAAATCAAATCGTAAATCTGAAAACTGCATGTTTGTATCTGTTTTCATTACAAAGTTCTGAATTTACCCCCTTTACACTCCTCACCCACCCCCTACCACCGTTTTTTTTTCATAAAATTATATTGTCACCAGATCAAATCATAAATTTGAAAACCGCACGTTTGTATTTGTTTTCATTACAAAGCTCTTAATTTATCCCCTTTACACCCCTTAACCACCCCCCCCCCTCTACCCCCGAATTTGTAAAATTAAAAAAACGTATTGTCACCAGATTCAATAATAAATCTGAAAACCACATGTTCGTATCTGTTTTCATTTCAAAGTTCTGAATTTGCTATCTTTAGACCACTTTACCCCCTTCACACCCCCCAATCACCTACTACCCCCCCCATTTTTTCATAATATTTTATTGTCATAGGATCTACATTACTGTAATTAAAATCGGTTCACGGGAAGTGTGTCAATGAATTTAGCCCCTTAACCACCCCCTACCCACCAATTTTTTTTCATTATATTTTATTATTATCCGTCCTACTTTACTGTGCCAAATTTCATTAAAATCGGTTTACGGGAAGTGTGTCGAAAACGAATCGCAAAATTTGATAGTCAGCCAGACTGTAAAGTTAAATATAATCGTTTAATAATAATAAAAACTGTCCTGATTCATTCAGCATATTCATCAATTTATATTATGATCTCTCTACCAGCTCCCATTTCCTTAGCAACAAGTTCATTCATTTATATTTATTTCATACACGTACGCCACTGACAAACCGGTATGCATTCGACGACGAGTTCAACGCGCTGGATTGTTGGCGTTTTAATTCCAAATAAATATTACCCAGATTCATCCTAGCGCATTCAGCAAAAAATCAAAAACTTGCGGTAATTCCCTTTTCATGGCTTGGCTTGCTGTTCGGATACCGTTGGCTTGCTGGTCGGATATTAGCGTTACGTGTCCTCTCTATTTAGCTTATATCCTCGTTGGTAGTGGGGAGATCTTTGAAGCCTACTGCGGCTTTAAAAACCTAGAGATGTTATAAAGACAAGGAGGTACACATTCACGTTTCTCGTTTAACCACTATCGGACAAGACGACTGGAATGCTAACAGGTCCTCTTGTTTAAAACAGAATTATTACCTTCTGCGTCAATTTGCGTGTCCATTTCGTAAGTTATAAGCGGATTGATAGTCTCTTTAAGCATATTGAGGTACAAGTTGCCTGTTAAATTTCCTTCAATAAACAAAAGAACCATTTTCAAGTATACCATCCCCAACAGTAACTTTCCGGGGTAGCTGCGTGTGATCTCATCGAAAAATATCAGGATTTTCGTCACTTCATTAGCGACAATTTTATTTATTAACATTGCAAGTTAGTGAAAATAAACAATGAGATATTCGGTAGAAGATTATGGATGGCGTTGACTCGATTGAACATGATTTCACAAAACTTTATTCTGCTATCAGGGTGTCTTAATTGCCATGGGCCACCATTGATATCTCGGTAACTATAAGTTAAGTTTTATTCCATTTTTTTAAAGAACTTTTTTTTCTGATTTTAACGATGTATTAAAAGGCGCAATTACACAGACGAACATGCTCAAACAAAAGCTCGTGCAAAAGATCTAAAATTTTTTGCGTGAACATTTTTGTGAGCTTTTCTTTGAACATTTTGTTTGGGTAAATTTTTGAGCAAATTATTGCTACCTGTTTTGGAAACATATTTTTAAAGATGAGAATAAATAAAATTTCACATCAGTGATCAGTGATCTCAATTCTTTAAAATAATGGAATACCAACTTTTATTTTAAATTTTTGTGGAAAAAAGTCGACGGCAGGCGAAACATTATTCTTGGCTATCAGTTTTGTCACATGGATTACGGTTATTTATAATATTTTTTTCTTAGGGTTTTTCCCGGATTTTTTTGCCCGGTTTTTTTTTGGGATTTTCTTGCGATTTTTTTTTTATTTCCAAGAATTTTTTTCCTAAATTCGAAAAACAACCCAGGAAAATTTTTCTTTTCCAAAAAAAATTTGAGTTTTTCAAATATCGGCAAAATACTCAAAAATTGCACTTTTAAGCGGTAATCCGCGCCTCACGACTATGAGGAGTGGTGGGGAGGGGATTTTTTATTAAACATATTTTTGTAACTGTACTTTAACCTTAGCTTTGATCGTTTTTTTTAATACTTCACACCAGATTTACCTAGTTAGTTTAAGGCCTCAAGGGTTGCTTAAAAAAGCAAAAGGTTCATGAAAATGCTAAAGATATAGATATTTACTGTCAATTTAATGTAATAATCAAGGTCGATTACTGACACTGAACAAACAATATGCAAACGGGAAACATTCCGATTCAAAAGTCTAGTCTATTACTGTTAAATTATATATTTTAGACAAGGGTCGGGATCGTAGGGTTGTAAAATTGGGTAATAAACGGGTATTATTTAAACCGAACGTGCTTTTGTTCATATATTAACTAAACTAGGAAGTAAAATAAGAGATATTCTTTTAAACGTAAATTTTTATCATTACATTTTAGGCAACAGCAATAAATAAGTGCCAATTATTATTTCTTTTATTCTCGTTTTTTTACAACCCCAAAAAAGCATACTGGCATATTCCCTATAAAAATCAG
This sequence comes from Oxystoma pomonae, assembly GCA_963921995.1. Lineage (NCBI taxonomy): Eukaryota > Metazoa > Arthropoda > Insecta > Coleoptera > Brentidae > Oxystoma > Oxystoma pomonae. Next base: position 84,151,024 of record OY998168.1, on the reverse strand, counting down.
ATCAATCGAAGTTGCTTATAAGGTAAAACGTGAATTTCGACATCAAATCGTTTTTCCGTCGGAAAGCACTTAATTAAAAATACCTTGTTTTAAAACTTAGTCTTTCTATTTTCAGTTAAGTTCAATGAATTCCCATAAAACTATAAAATTTAAATTTGTAAGAAATTTCTATACCAACATTTCTTCAAACAAATTTTGCTTAACATTCTCTTCAAAATTTCCGTGAGTCTTTTTGTACGAGATTTTGCTCGAACTTTTCTTTGAACATTTTGCTCAAGAGGCTCGTGTAAATGTTTGTCGGCATTTCAACATTAAAGGAAAGTTTGTCTGTGTAAATGCGCCTTTACATGTTCATATTTGTTTGTGGTTTAATGATAAAAAAAATAACATTTCAGTTCTATTGGGTTTAAAAAGAAATGAGAACATCAGAGGTGGCTTAGACGACCAATAAAACAATTGCCTATTTTAATATCATAAACAGGCTGATACAGCATCTAATGAAAAAATTTTTCTTTAATAAAATTACATTTGTTTGAAATGGCCCTGCAGCCCTTTAAATCGAGTCAAATTTTTCTCAATCTATGTAAAAAAAAAGTGTGTTATTTTCGGCGACCTTCGAAGCGGCATTGACAATTCGCTGGAGATAGTGGCCGTTGTACATTTGACGAGGATGTATACCTTATCGCCGCCGTTCTAAATTACATCTTTTTATAAGAAACTAAATACTGTGTACAGAACGTGGACATTTAAAAATTGGTGCTTATTAACATGACTGGATTATTCAATTACGAAAGGAGGCCTCCTAAGCAGCTGAGAAGACAATTAAATGGTGAGTCGCTGATTACCGCACACTTTTTTACCCTCCAATTTAGCTATCGAAGTTTTATTATTCAGAATATCAGAAAAAGAAGGCTGACTGTGAAATTCCAGCGATCAGTACAAAAAGTAATTTTTTTTTTCAAACCTATAGGAAGATTTTTGGTGATTTTTGGTGTTCTAATTTGGCACACACTTAAGGCATGACTCCGGGGACCACCAAACCAATATAAAATTTTTCGGCGACGGCGTATGTTAGAAGTCGCGACTCCCTAAACTTTTTGGTAATTATGCAGTATATGGTTTTCTGCCATTTTTGATTTTTTTTGAAAAATTCTTTATGGGGGCACCTTCTAGGGTCCCTAGGACCCCAAATCCGCCTGCGCCCGATTTTTTTTTTTTTTTTAACGAGAAGAAATGGTGCCCAGGAGGGATTGTAAAGTGTTTTTTTAATTGTTTTGGATTGGTTTGAATTAGGTTGGGTTGGACTGTGTTGGTTTGGTTTGTTTTAGTGAAAAAAAAAAAAAAACCAACCGGCGCAGACGGATTTGGGGTTCTAGGGACCCTAGAAGGTGCCCCCATAAAGAATTTTTCAAAAAAAATCAAAAATGGCAGAAAACCGTATACTGCATAATTACCAACTTTTTTTTAGGATTTAGGGTCATTTTGACAACTATATCTCGGTCAAGTGACAACATTTAAAAATTTTGGTTAAATCTCTTAAAAGGCTCTGAAATGGCCTTTAATATAGTATGCAAACATGATATTTCACTTCCGGTTTATTGCATAAAAAATAATCAATTTGAAATAAAAAAAAAAAAATTGTGTTTTTTTTTTCTAAAAATTTACAAAAAAAAATTCTATTCTCTATTTATGAATGGGATTGCGCAAGTTCATTTTGAAGTTACTGTAAAAAAATCCTAGCTATTCGCCGATATCAAAAAATTTAAAATTCATGCCACGGAAAAATCACAAAAAAATCGGAAATTGACGCATGTTCAGAAAATTTACAAATTCTTAATTTTTTTGACCCGGCTGCTTAACTTCAAATTTTTTAATCCACATTCCCTTTACAGATTTGCCAAATATGTTTTTTAAAAGGCTATATAATAAGCTAGAATACTAAATGTAACAATTCCAATTTTACTTAAAACACCATTGCTTCTTTTGTTATTTTATTCAGTTTTGAGCAGGTAAGTATTTTTTGCACCTAATCCGCAATACGTAGATAAAAATAACATTTTTTATCGCCCCCTCTTCACTCGTCTCTCCCATTTGATGGTTTAATCCATAATAATATATGGGAAGGGCCAGAAAATCTTGGAATGATTTAGTTTTCTAATTACTTTTTTGTTCCCTGGCCGATTCTTATAAAGTTTGGCATTTTAGGAAGTTAAAAGAACAAAGTTTACTATTTTTGTACAAAATATGTCAAGATTCAAGATGGCGGACATAGTCAAAAATTTAGTCTGGAAAAAAAGATCTGAAACTTTTTTTCGACCTCCCTGTAATTTTTTATTGCCAAAATACCAAACCTTATGCCTTTTCACGTCTAACGCGGTAGCAGAGTTAAAATTCGATTTCGTATTAAAAAAGTTGCATTGGCGCAAAATTTTGCATATTCTAACCACCCCAAAATAATATCTGTTTTGTTTCCCAATAACTTTCTTATTTCTTATCCGATTTTTACAAATTTATATTATTTCTGGAAAGATAAATAGACCGTCAAAACGTTAAATGTCAAAAACCCAAGATAACGGACACACCAAAAAATTACTTTTTTGACCTTCCTGTTATCTTTTATTGCAAATCTAGAAAAGTATTTCACGTTTAACGAGATATCACTCATAAAATTCGGTTAAGTATTAGAAAAGTCTAAGAATCGTCGTTTTCGTTAAAATTAGCTTTTTTCGGAAAAGTAATTTTTGACTAGGTATGTCCGCCATCTTGGGTTTTTAACGTTTGACATTTTGACTTGGTTTATTTACCTTTGCAGACAGGATACACCTGTAAAAATCCGATGAGAAGTAAGAAAGTTCTTGGTAAATGAAAAGAGACATAATTTGTTGGTGGTAACGTTAGGCGATATGTTGAGCCAATGCAACTTTTGTACTACTTAACCGAATTTTATGTGTGGTACCTCGTTAGACGTGAAAAGGCATAAGGTTTCCTATTTCGGCAATAAAAAATTACAAAAAGGTCGAAAAAAAATTTCAGGTCTTTTTTTCTAGACTTAATTTTTGACTACGTTCGCCATTTTAAATTTTTGACATTTTACATCTTTTGTACAAAAATAGTAAACTTTGTTCTTATAACTTTCTAAAATGCCAAACTTTATAAAATTCGGTTAAGGAACAGAAAAGTAATTAGGAAATTAAATCAGTCCAAGATTTTCTGGCCCTTCCTATATATTATTATGGATTAAATTATCAAATGGGAGAGACGAGACGAGTGAAGAGGTGCACCCACACTGATAGAAAATACCTGCCTACTCAAAACTAAATAAAATAACAAAAGAAGCAATGGTTTTTTAAGTAAAATTGGACGACTTGTAAAAATCATCTATGTTTGACAGCTAACAGACAAAAATCCTAAAGGAGTCCAAGATTCAGGTTTGGTGTTTCTAAAAGGATAATACATTACCTTCAAGCATATGTAAAAATTTCGGGAATCCCCTGAGAAATTTCTAAATACACCACAGAATATGAAGCGTGACATAATTTTTGTTATTTTTGAAGTTTTTAGCAAAAAGCTTTTTTATGTATGTTGTTATATTTTATTAAAATTTGGAGGGCCATCATGACTTGTTACATTTAATATTTTAGCGTGTTACATAGCCATTTAAAATACATATCTTGGTAGGTCTGTAAAGAGAATGCGAATTAAAAAATTAGAAGTTAAGCAGCCGGTGTCAAAAAATTGGGATTTTGTAAATTTTCTGAACATGCGTCAATTTTCGATTTTTTGTGATTTTTCCGTGGAATGAATTTGCATTTTTTTGATATCGGCGAATAGCTAGGACCTTCTTACAGTCACTTCAAAATGAATTTGCACAATCCCGTTCATAAATAGAGAATACAATTTTTTTTTTGTAAATTTTTAGAAAAAAAACAATATTTTTAAAAAATTTCAAATTGATTATTTTTTATGCAATCAACCGGAAGTAAAATATCATGTTTTGCATACTGTATTAAAGGCCATCTCATAGCCTTTTAAGGGATTTAACCAAAATTTTAAAATGTTGTCACTTGACCGAGATGTAGCTGTCAAAATGACCCTAAGTCCTAAAAAAAGTTTAGGGCGTCGCGACGCCTAACGTACGCTCTCGCCGCACAAACTAATATTCATTTGGTGGTGCTCGCAGTCATACCTAAGTGTGTACCGACTTAAAACAAAATCACCAAAAAACTTCCTAAAAAGATATAAGAAACCCCCGACTACAAATTAAGTACGATCTTTTTATATCACATAAGATTTTGATCTGAATTTTTTAGAGGCAGTGTATCATCTTCTAATTATTTCTTAATGCAACAATTTTGGTTGAAATTTTAACCTGAAAAGCATAGATTTCAGTTCACACAAGATCAGAGAATGAGGCGCCTTTTAAAATAATGTGCCACTTGACCCCCTTAGTATTCAAAACTCTAAGAGTGAAATCTACCCATTTTAGGGGGTTAAAATACATTTTAAATTTTGCTCCTTACATTTCTTTAAAAAAAAAATTTTTTGGAGTAAATAGTGTGTCAGTTTTAAAAATTCTTAAGCTTAATAACAAAATCGGGTTTGTAATCAATATTTCAAGAACGAATGAACCGATTTTGATTTTTTACACGATTATTTAGAATATTAACTTTTGATTTTTTACACGATTATTTAGAACATTAACAACCCTTTCAAAGGACGTGCCACTATACACACCTATAGTCCCACTTAATATTTTGAAGTGGGGGGGGGGGTGAGGCCGACGGAGTGCACCCCATGATCATGAGAGTAATCAGTGGCGTAGCCAGAAATCGACTCTAGGGGGGGGGGGTTCATAATTAAATTTTGAACTGAAAGGAGAAGAGAGGGGCGGTTTAATAGGTGTTGAGTTGGTGTATACGAAAAAACAAATACTTATTTTTAAATGAAAGTCTCATCTAGTCTCATTTGCAGATTTTTTTCAAAATCAACCCTTAAATGCGTCGCAGGCAAAAATTCTATAAAAATTACACTAAAATTTTATTTTTTACGCGTTTCAAATATTGGTATAGCGCCGCAGGTGAAAATCTTGATAAAAAAAAAACAAAAAAATCTTTAAATTTTGATCTCTTTTTGTAAAATATTTAAAAAAAAGTAGATTGGGTTAAATCCCAAGAAAAGGTAGGTTACGGTGGTATATATATAGATTTGTTGCCAAATTATAAATGCGCTGCAGATGAAAATTTTAAGAAAAATTATACTAAGAATGCCATTTGTTACACGTTTTGAATGCTGTTGATAAAAATTCCTTAGAATTAAAGTAAAATTGTAACAATTAATGACGTCATAGCAACGCAGGTAAAATTTTTAAAATTTAAGGCATCACACCAAACACACGTCCCAAACCGGAGTAAAGGGCCAAAAAAGTGGGGGAGCTATAGCTCTCCCTGTGTCCCTTGATCATGATTAATTTATTGTAGATTGGGTGGGACCTTCTGGGGGGGGGTTGAACCCCCAAAACCCACCCCTGGCTGCGCCACTGAGAGTAACGTCAAAATATGCCCCCCTTTCAAAATCAGTTGATGTTTTTTACGTTTTTTATAAAAAAATTTGGTGTCAGAGATATTGAGGGTGTTAAGTTTTCAAAGTGTCACCCTGTATAGGATACACATAGAATTTATCTGAAGTGTGTCCAAAAATATAAAATAAATAAGCTGTATATTTTTTGTTGGTGCAAACGGTCCATGTCCCATCGATTCTCTGTAAAAATTAATGCATGTTCAGTTTTTTGTGATATTTACAGCTTAGGGTGACACAGCTATTTCACGCCCCTGCCCAAGGGAGGTTAAAATGTTGTTTTAATATACAAATAAATTAATTTTGTTATATATATTTTAATTACATCGTTGGATAAAATTAATAAACGACGAAATATACCTCGCCCTTTTTTTAAATAAAATAACAATTAACTATGTTATATAAAAGGCATAAGGGATGTTTTCAGGTGATAAAACCTTAGAACATTGAACTACTAGAAGGAGTCTGGTTACACTGGTTGTTTGAGTGCAACCTCTACAGTAGCGAAAGGGGAGAAAGAATGTGTGTTGCCAATTTTAATAACAAAATTATGCAACAAAAAACTTATTAAATTTGGATTAAGTTTTGACGCTTATTTATTAATTAATTAATGAAGTTTAAGATATATGTTGAAAAGGCTAATATACAAAATATATAATACTCACATCCTATTTAAAACTTTCGACGTTTTTTGAAAATTTAACATGTGTTTTCCTTAAATATCTTCTTTTGTAGTCAACGTGGCAACATTGATTGTTTTTAGCGGTTTCTCGATTTTTCCTGGAATGTCATTATTGTTTTGAAAGTGAAAGTTTCAGCACATGTCAATAGTGTTTTTTGGATATTTTTGTGAAAAGTTTGTGGCAAAAAATGCTTCCGAAGTGTTTTTTTTATATGCAAGTTGAAACAAAAGCCGGGGGACCGCAGTATTTCGTTTCACAGGTACGTTAAATTAAAATATTATGTTAGACTTCGTCATATTTGGCCATTCTTGGTAAACAACAGGCAGGAAATCTGTGTTGCCGGCTTGTCATTAATTTCAGCACATTTTTCTTATTTTTATAGTTGTACATCCTACTCGAATACATTTTTAGGTTTTTTTTTTAAAGAAAACATAGATTTTTATTACTATATCTAGACCATTTAATTAAACGGAACTAAAAATTAATGAAGGTATTTTAAATAATATTAAAAAGGGGGGAAAATGTATTAGGTTAACATGACAACAATGGGATGAAGATGTTGAACTCAAACACTCTACCCTAGGTCTGAAAAAAGCTCCTTCTAGTAGTTCAATGCTCTAAGGATAAACCAATTATTTTACTTTATTTATGCACGCCATATAATTTGGCTGCACATGAACCTGTTTTAAACTTGCACCCCGATTATGGTAAATTCCTAAATAATGCCCCAGGTAATTTCTCCCGAAATGCCTCTAACAACAACAAATTGATACCTCACCGATCCACAGCATGGCCTTTTCTTAGGCAAGGCAAGCCGTGCTTCCCCTAGAAAAACATCATCTTCTGAAATGTAATTTTCGAAAAGTGAACAATTACTTTAGATTTTATTAAAAATGCTAAAAACTATTTTCAATATCAAGCTCATAACAAATGCATCCTTGACTCAAACCGAGTCACAGCGGATAGTCCGCCTACCAATGTAGAAAAATCCATAGATATGATATCGCACAGGAGTAGGCGTGGCTAACTGACGTCACCTGGTGAGAGACCCGTTTGTTTGTAGTTTTAATAATTTTTCAGGGGAAAAAATTAACAAAATGGCACACGGATGTGGTGTCGATAATCAGGCAAAAGGTTTTTCGTGTGACATTAAGTTTTTCAGATTTCCAAAAGACAAGAAAATGGAAGGTATAGTCCAATTTTTTGATGAGCGCACTGACTATCATATTTTTAAATCTCTATTTGACACATTGTTTTAGACAGCGACAATAAATTGGCAAATAAAAGTTATGTCGTTGATTGTTTCAACTGTTACTTCAAATTGACAGCAATAAATTATTTGACATGCGAACTGTTGACAACAAAGAAATACATTTTCAGAGGCAAAAATGACGTCAGTCCGCTCATTAAAAAATTGGACTAATGGTCGAATTTGCTCAAAAAATTTTAGTGATAATGATTATGAGCGAAACCTTATACAGGGTTCCTAAGCAAATCCTTAGGGGGCCAAGCAGCCGTGTATAAGACGCAGACAAACGGAAAAGCACATTAGGCAGAAAAGGATGGGCATGGGGCGATCTAATGTTTTCCATTTTCAGACCTTTAGGACTGGAATAAAAATGGTTTTTGCTCGACTTTAATACCAAACTGATGAAAGATATCGTAAAAAAAAATATTTTTCGGCTTTTCATTTTGTAACCATTGTCCTTACGCACTGTTTACAGGCTGGGGACTGAGATACATGCAAATGACTAATCTAAAGCGTTCATACACGGCCGGAGAAATCGACTGAGATATTTCCGTAGAACCTTTATCAAGCAAATAGGACGGGTTGACGCCATCGAACGTCCAACCCGGGTTTTGCACTTTGATTCGAAATCAAAAAGGAGGAACAGTCAGATGTGGGGCCGTGCACAAATTAGGTAACGGTGATTTTACCAATTTTTGACACCCTCCCTATGTAATGTTTTGTAATGGTTTGGCATGCCACTCACCTAATATTACGTAACGATTTCAAGACCACTACCCCCCCCCCAAAAAAAAAAAACTGACTTATTTTCATTCCAAATTTTCTTAGTTTCACACAAATGCAAACGTTGTCGAAAACCCCCCTCCCCCCTATGTAACGTTTTGTAACCCCCCTCCCCCCATGACCATTACGTAATTTGTGCACGGCCCCTGTAGTCCCAGTGGAGGAGGGCGAGAAAATTGATATTTTTTTCTTAAAAATTATACTCTTTAGACCTATTTCTTTGCGTTCCCGAAATTACGTAATTTTTGAAAAAAAATTGTAAGCGGCGCCATTTTTTTTCGTGCTTTGTTTTTCTAACATTTTTGCGTTCGGCTAATTTAATTGAAAAATTTTTGCCTGCGGCGCCCTTTATCTTCTCACTCGAAATCAAGATCCCCCGTTTTAGGAAAACTGATCCCGTCTCTGTTTCTAAATTTTTTCGAATAAAAGTAGAGTATGACCATGGGGGAAATAATTTTTTTCTACGGTATGACGAAAATTTCGAGAAAGTTGAAAAAAAAAATAAAAAAAGTGGCAGAGCTCAAGTTTTTCGTAAAAAAAACATTTTTTGTACATAAACAGAGCAAAATAAATCTTTTCGCCCCTTTTTGGGTGTTACAAATATTGGCGCCCCTTATTTTTCGCTTTTACCCTCTCGCTAGTTTTGAAGAATTAGTTTGCTACATGTTTCGAGATCATGTCATAAAACTCCTCGAAAATATCAAATGTAGTGTAGGGCCAGCTTTATTTAAAATCAATAATATCCCAAGCAAAAAGCTCTGCAGGAAAAACAGCGCCGTTTATTGATTTCTTTGGCTGCTAGTGCTAGCTGCATGGTTTGGCCGTTTCCGGATAGATGTCACTAGTAGAACAGAATGGAAAGAAATTTAATTAAAAGCGAAGATATTTCTTTCTAATGTTAAGAACCTCACGTGTTTATCGCTCAGTATCGTAAATAGTGGACCCTGCCGCCTCCTTTAAGCAAGAAAAAGCTGTGGTTTGGACCTGAAAATATTTAATTTTTAATTAGATTAGATGTGTGGCCGCCATCTAGCGAAATTTGCAGACATCCTGTCAACGGTTATTATTGCAACTATGATTTATGCTCACAATGAAAGAGTGGCGATAATTTTTTCTCATGAAAGCAGTCCGGAGATAATAACAAACTGGCACCATTGCTCAATATACCTGTTTCTTTTGTGCGCGCAGAACTTTCTATGCCATTTCTGTTTGATTTATTGAAATCCTATCCCTAAGGAAAATCTTAGGAACCCTGCTTACGAGTTGCTTGGCTACAAGCCAAAAAAGTAGCGGGGCCTTCTAATTTGTAAAAAAAGTTGTATGTGATAAAAATCTTTGTAGATGTGTTTTTGGATTTTTTATAAAAAACAAATTTTTAACCCGCTGTAATTTATTTTCCTTGCGTCTTACCTCATCATAAGCTTAACTTATGGAACTCTGAATCCCGCTTTACTTCTTCACAATCGCCCACCTCATCGTTGTTTTCCAGACTGCATTTTGTTTAATTTAAAACCTTGTAGTACTTTTTGACGGAAAACCATTCCTACTCACAACCCCCTCCCCCACCCAAAACTGTTACTTCTGAAAGAAAAAAATTTGTTTTAGATTCATGGCTTTGTTTCCTTTAGTTTGATACCCCACAACCCATACTTTGACAGATTAAAAAAATTAAAACCACCCGACCCGTTCAGATTTTCCAAAAATCCAAAAACACCTATTCATTAACTTTTCAAGAAGAACCTTAATGCGAAATTTTAGATCTACTTTGATTTAGAACTCTAAGTAATGGTGAGTTATTTGTACCTTCTTTAAAGCAGCTCTCTCTTCTCAAGTCCCTGTATGAATTTTTAAAAATGCCGAAGCACCTGTTTACTAATTTTATTCTGAATCTACATAATAATTTTCCACCTTATGTTGCTTTTCGTTTTTGAGATACAGAAAATCTTTTTAAAATTTCAAACCCTATTTTTACCCCTTCAGAGGTCAAATAATAAAAAAATCTTTTCTTGGTCAGCTCCTCCGTTATCAACCCAAATTATCCTCAAACTTTCATGTGTGTAGGTGAACTGGTATCAGCTGTGCGTTGGTAGTTCCCTGTTCGCGCCACAAAAATCTCACCAGGTGACGTCATGAGCTGATCTAGACGAATTTTGAACCGCTAAGTACTAAGGACACTAATCCTAGAGCAAGCTATTAATCCTAGAGCAAGCTCTAAAGGAAACGAAGCGTGACATTACTTTGAAAGTTTGAGTTGTCATTTTTGATTTGTTTGCCTCGCTTTTGTCATGTCATGTTCTTATTTTAAATATTTTAATGAATAATAAATACGATAAGAAAGTATTTCTCAAAAGCACGACTAGTCCATTATCATACAGTCGCGAGTTACTAAAGTAAGAAATATACGCAAAAATTATAAATCTAACAGATTTTACTCTTAGTCTGAATTATGAAGAATTACTAAAGTTATGAATAAATTATCAATATGAAAATTTAGGTAACCCCTCTGTAAAACCGGACAACAAAATTTTCAGGTAAGTACTATTCACAGGAACTAAAATCTGGAAACGTATATTGATATCTGCTTCTTTGCTTCAAAAATTATGTTTTTAATAAAAATATTTTAACCCCTCTTTTAAATATTTCAAAATTTCAACCAAACTGCAGAAAAATATTTATTTCAAAGTTACAGTTTTTTCAACTATTTCACATTTTTCTCTTCCTAAACCCCCATCATTCTATCCAACATTTACATGGTGGGTGGCCAAAAAAATGCTTTGGTACCAAATTTTGGTTAAAATCATAATACATAATGCCTTCTCTATCATGTGTGCAGACCGACAGAAAATCCTTTTTTTTTTGTAGATGTAGGTGTTTTACTATACATTGGTATGATGATGGTGTACTAATAACACATTTTGTCTCACTGTGTTTCAAGTAAGAATTAAAACAGTTTTTTTTCTTTTGAATATTATATTTATACTTATACTTAAAAAAAAATAATTATTCCGTAAAAATTACAGAAAACTGATTAAAATTATTCAAATGAACTTACATTAGATTTATAATGTTTAAAATCTTTTACCAATACAACGCATTCTTATCACAGTACCTATATGTTACCGTTAAAACCCGTTTTTTCTTAGTAAAAACTAGTTATAACTGTTAAGTCTATATTAGATTAGATTAGACTAAATTATATAAGTTTACATCAGATTTTAATCTGACCTAATCCAATAAGCCTCTTTCAATTGACGTCACACGCAAAACAATTGAACATCGGGTCATGTGGTACATCGAAAGTTTTTTTGGGTCAACCAACCAAAAGTCTAAGCTATGGTTTGTTTTGACAACACATTTGACATCTAAAAATACTTTTGACATTTTCAGGTTAGAAATTTTTGTTCATTTCTAACCTCAAAATGTTCAGATGTCAAAATGTGTTGTCATAACAAACCATAGCTTAGACTTTTGGTTGGTTGGTCCAAAAAAACTTTCGATGTACCACGTGAATCTTTCGTGTCAAGTAGGTCATGCACAGCGTCACTGAAACTGGCTAATTGACCTAATCTAAACTAGTTTTCCCTAGGAAAACCAGGTTGTAACGGAAATCGGGGTTTTACGATAACATATACACAGGCGAATACTTGCCCCAAAATAAAGTACTTAAATTCTTACCATAAACTAAATAACTATATACCTATGTCTTTACAGAATGATTTTTTTTTACCAAGAATAGCTAAACTCGACTAAAGATCAACTTTCACTACGCCGTAATAATTTTTTTACTAATTTTACCCATTTTACTTAATGGGACACACAAGTTCATACACGCAAATACACAAGGAATCGAATTTATACTTCCACTTTATTAAGCACTATCGTCGGGGCAAAAATAGGTACTGTTATAAAACTTGCCTCACAAATCCTTAAATTTTTGTGCTGCTTAAAGTCTTGTCCGAAGGCTTACAGCCAAGCTCTCCTTATATTGCTGTTTGATTTTCCTAATAAAAATACTTCACTCATTATAACTTACTTTTAATAGGTACAGGAATAGATAATAAAATTAAATCGTTTGAGAAAAAAACTATTTACAATAATAATGAGCCGCCGATGACAAAAGCGAGGTAAACAAATCAAAAATGACAACGTAAATGTCAAAATAATTGTCAGGCTTCGGTTCCTTTAGTGTCCTTACTACGTACAGTATTTTCCACCCGAAGTTTTCCACATTGATTGACGTCAACAACTGTCAACGAGAATTTTCAGTCTGACGTTTATTTTTGTTTCTCCCTAGATTTTCGACCACACTGATCCAAAAGCCAGTTAACTCATTTTCGTTTTAGTATCCTTTGGCCTATGATCTGTGCCATATTGACACCAAACTGACAGAAAGTCCATGTTTTACTTGTCAATTTGGTTATAAAAATGGCAGCCACAGTAGGCTAAAGGGCACTGAGGTGGTAGGAGTTAACAGGCTTTTTAGTTAAGAACGGTGTTGACTGATCACAGTATGGACAGGGCCTCATTCAGAAAATTTTCGAGTTCGTTTAGTTTAAATTTTATCATGAGTTTGATTGTATAGAAAGTTTTTGAACCATTTTTTTGCCATTTTGTTATTGTTATCGTAAGACAATTGATCACAGTGTACTAGATATGGCCAGGGCCGCAAGTGTTGATCCAATACATAAACGTAAATAATAGCAAGATCGCTAGAAATCTGTTTCGTCACAATTACCTCTAATATCTATATCTAATATGCAGTTTTTAGATAGTATACCCTTTGATCAAAGCTTATGAATTTTCACACATATCAACCTCCTCAACCACCCCCCAAATTATTTTTTTCTCAAAATTAGAAAACATTAAGTTTATTATTACAAGCTTTTATTTAACTTCACCTCTATTATGTATATATGTTTCTATGTTCGGGTAAAAATCTTGCAACTCAACTTACTTGTAGTCCGATTAAATTCAAACTTGGTACACGATTATAGTTACACGATTATAGTTCCGGTGATAATACAATAATATGGTATTGTTAGGCATTCCCTGGAGGGAAGAAAACACGTAAGTGTGTCCGATTTCAACCAAAATTGGGGTTTTTGGGGATAAAGAATACGAATTTTTGATCAGATTTTGAAAATTAAATATGGCGAATTCAAGATGGACGATTTTTGCTCATGTTTTGCTAACCAATTTTAACTGACTTGTTGATTGTCTTCAAATTTGGTATGCTTTTATAGTTCCGACAATGAAATAATATGGTATTATCAGTTACCCACCTCTCCTAACGAGGGAAGTGGTGGGAAAAAAAATTATTTTGCTCGATTTCAATCAAAATTGGCATACAGGGGTTTTTAGGGAAGGGGATTATGATTTTTTTTTATCAGTTTTGAAATTTCAGTATGTCGGATTCAAAAGCTGTTGAAATACAAACTTTTATAAAATATAAAGTTCAATAAAAACTAGAAAATAATTTTTAGCATTCTGATATCATAATAATAAAAGCGATGGCCGTAAATTAGGTCGAGTTGGGTTGAATTTACTTACCCTTGCATTTCTCTGCATTATAGTGAATTCAGATTCTTGCGAACAATCATATAATTAATAACATAAATTTGCGCTCATCGCTTTTATTATTATGATAGTGAACTTTATATTTTTGTATAAAAGCTTGGATTTGAAAAGCTTTTTTTTTATATAAAATTATTTTTTAATTTTTTTTTTCGATTTGTATTCTAAATCGTCCATTTGAAAAATTCATAACCCCCTTCTCTAAAAACCCCTGTATACCAATTTCAATTAAAATCGAACAACTAAATCATTCTCCCCCCTCTACTTCCCTCGTTAGGGGGAGGCGAGTACCTGTACCTATTGGCATCGGAACTATAAACGCATACCAAATTTGAAGACACTCGGATGTGTATATGTTAGTTAAAATTGGTTAGCAAAACATGACCAAAAATCGTTTATCTTGAATCCGCCATATTGAGTTTTCAAAATCTAATAAAAAATTGGTATTCCTTATCCCCAAAAAACCCAGTATACCAATTTTGGTTGAAATCGGACAAACTTAGGTGTTTCCCCCCCTACTCTTCTCATAGAGGGGGAGGGGGTCCTAAAATACCAAGTTATTGTATTGTTACCGGAGTTTTAAACGCATACCAAATTTGAAGACAACCGGATCTGTATAATTCAGTTAAGATTGGTTAGCAAAACATGACTAAAAAACGTCCATCTTGAATCCGCCATTTTTGAATGTTCAAAATCTGATCAAAAAATTCGTATATTTTATCCCCCAAAATCTTCGTATTCGTATTAGTATTTACGAAAAAATAATTTCAAATCATCGTCAAAATATCAAACTCTCAAAGATTAAAATGTCACAACAATGAACGTCAGCCGGCTTGATTTATAGTGTAAAGAGGGGATTTTGCGAGAAGTGCTCTTCGTTCGAGATTTTTAAAAGTATTTTTCTGTTTTTCATGAATTTTTTGATCAAAATATTAAAAAAATAGTGTTAAAAACTCGTAGCTAAACTGTGCTTTTTTTACTCGTGTTTTTAAATACCTCGCTGCCCTCGTTATTTAAACCAACGCTTGTAAAAAAAGCACTATTTTAGACAGTAGTTGTGAAAACTAATATTTAAACGCTTAGGGCTAATTTTACAACCAAAGGTAAAACTCCAGATTAAACCATAGTTTAAAATTCAGTTTAATCTTTGGATTAAACTATTGGTATAAACAAGTTGCTCAATTTTATAAGTCGCAGTTAAACCAAGGCCAGGAAGAAAAGATGTTCTGTGGATAACCTTACTTTGTTTGTAAACGTCATAAAATAAAAAATATTGAAAATTTCAAAAATGAATAAACGAGCGTGTAATGTTTCTGACCTACTAGTGAGCAAAATAAGGATTAATTACGTAAAGTCAAAAAAGAGATCTTCTTGGTACTTCGACATCCAGTTAATCATAAATAAACACTAATGCCCGTATCCACCAACGCATTTTTTCTCCAATTAACTTTTAATTGCGGTTAGCGAGTAAATTCGGTATCCACCAACAAAATTTTTGCGTTAATCGCGCCGTTTAGCAACCCGGCCGATGTTGGGCGATTAAGGCTTAATCGAGCAATTAAGTCGCTGTCATCTGCATTTTGTGGGTTATGTTTTTTGTTTATTTTGATTTTCAGTTTGATTTGTTGAATTGTTTTTTTTTTAAATATGGAAGATATATTGTATCATGACGATTTGGATGTATTGGACATAATCAATGATGGACTTCCAAAGCGATGGAAGGAGAGAACAAATTATTTTGAGACTATGGACAATATAGGGTTCTTTAGAAGGTTTCGGCTGACAAAGCTTTCAGACTTCAGACTTATTTCACTTTCATAAGCTTCTTTTAAGTTTTTGTTATTTGTTTCACCTTTTATTTAAGTGTGGAATAACGTTTGTAGTTAATAATTTTCATAAAATAAAAACAAATCAAATACAATTAAAACTGAAGTAGATGTTTTATTTATCCAAAAATCAAATAAATACATTAATAAAACAAAGAACAAATGCAGAAAACTATTGCACATAGACATGCCTAAATAAATCACATTGATAAGTTAGATATTGCATATCACAAAAAACATTGTCTTTCAACAGCAGAAAATACACCTAAATTAGCAACCTCATTAATTAGGAACTTAATAAAAAACAATGGTCCATCTCAACCAATTTTGTTTTAGTTTTGTTTTAGTGCTTAAAACTGTCTACATGATTTAACGGGTTACTTGTCATGACGTCACGGTTACTTTCAGTGACCATGCACAGTTATGACATTATCATAGAAAAACATGAGATTTATAAAAACAAATAATACAAATTAAAAAACTATAAATAATCAATAAAGCGCACTTTGACCTTAAATTTTTCAAGTAACCATGTCCCATAGGATGGTAACATAGTCTGAAAACGAGCAACTGATTTACTTGGTAACTTGTGGTTACTTCGAGGAAAAACTCTTTTTTACACTGTCAATCATCAGTCATTATAAAAAGTCTACCCTACCTAAAATTTTAAAGTAATGAGAATGAAAGAAAAAACTTTTAAAGATCCTGAGAAATTTTTATCTAAAACTTTTAGGTTTTTTTTTCTCTTTGTAATATAAAAAATACATTTTTTTGAAAGACAAGAAATTTTTAAGAAGAGAAATAGAAAATTAAATACACAAATCTGCAACCAATGTGTTCAAAACTTCATTGCTGCAACCTTTAAGTCGAGGTCCTATAAAACTTGTTTTTTCTAAATCCATATTTCATTATTTTTCTTCTTTAATTATTATAACTTTAAAACCTTGTTTTTCTTAGAGTGGTTCTGTCACCTAGGGCATAATTTTTGGTGATAACAGTTTCAAAATAAAAGTGTCAAAAAATGTAGAATTTAAATAATTTCAATAACATTTGGAAGAGCAACATGTTTTTCTTGATATAAAAAATATCTTAACCTTATGAACTACTTTCTTAATTATAAGGTACTCAATATATCTAAAAATTAACAAACATCTTAAATAAATCACTTTTAGGCTTAGAAGATTATTACCCACAGATCTTCTAGGTCGGTGATAATATCCAATCCAATAAAAAAAGAGCTGGCCACAAACTTTTTTGACATTTTATTAACAAAAGTGGGTTGTGCTCCTCCTCAAGTAAAAAGCCCCATTGCAACACCTACCATAATATTTTTGTTGTAGTAAACAGTGATATGGTGCCTCAGATAGATTTAGTTTTGGCAGTTTTGCTTTATTAAACATTTTTTAAGTAGATTTTGCAATGGGAGCCTGTCAAGTAATACAAGGGAATAAGTACCCTATTCTAAAACTATATAAATACTGAAAGTGACTTAAAAAAAATAAAAAAAATAAACATAACAAATATTTTCAAATATCTAATCCAGTCACAAGATGGCTTAATAGTTTTTCCTCCTGATAATTCTCCCATACATATATCATATCACATAAAAATTCATATTAACGAACTGTCTAAACTAATTATTTTTTTATTTGTTTGTAACGACTTGTTGGGCTGATAAAATTTAAGGCACTTTTACTTTAACTTAACCTTCTTATTTGAACGCATGTGGGTTACAAAAAGGCACTATGTTGACCTCGTTGCAAAGGATTTATTTTTGAAAAGGTCATTTATATACACATGTTGCAATCCTTGGGCCATCATAGTATCGCATAGTTATATGCACCCAGTATATTGTTCAATGCCTACTTTTGTTTACCACACACTGTGTGAAAAACAAACTTTCGGAAAATCCACTTTTTTACAGTACACTACTGAAAATGAGCAGTTAAATTATTGGAAATGCTGGCGACAACAAACTGATCAGCTCCAAACAGCATCGATTCGGCCATCCCTGTTTAACTTGAGTTTCAGTCGCAACAGCTGGGGAAAGTGTTTTCTGATGGGTTTTAAAAATAAATAAACAAAAACTGAAAGAAAATTAAAAACTAAACAGAAAAGATAACCTTTTACGTTAAAATTTTTTTGACATATCCAGTGTTACCAATAGATACACACCAAATATGCTGCGTTGCCAGCTCTTTTTTTTTAATCGAGTTACTTAACCCTGATTAGGTAATTATTTCATAAAAAAAAGTTGGTGGATAGTAAATTTGTTAAGCCGCGATTAGCAAGTTAATTCCAATTAGCTAGCCCTGATTAGAGTGTTTAATGGTGGATATGGGCATAAGTCATCGATTATAGCCATTTTACTAAATACTTTGATGGATTTTTATGCGTAGCGTTTTAATAAATAAGAAACTAAAGTTGTAGTTTCATGATTTTTATTTTAATGTTGGAAATTTTACAAAAAAAATCGGCGTTTAAAGAAAATGATTTTTCAGGTCTGCCATATTTATGCCAACTGCTTAAAACTAAAATATAAACGCACTGTGTTGCCAACCTAATAAATATGATTTGCCATTGCAATAAAAGATGGCGCTTCATGTACCTCTAATACCCCCCCCCTAATGGTAAATCTCTTAAAATATTTTATTTAAAACAAAATCTTAATAACAAAAATTTCCTTAAGATAATCCACTCTTACTACTAAAATTATCAAACAAAATATTTCTCAGAGGTTTGGTGAAAAAATCCGGAATTTGCATATTTGTTGGTATATACTTCAAAATAACAATTTTATCCTTTACTTTATCACGGATAAAATGAAAACGTATATCAATATATTTTAAGCGTTTATAAAATTCCGGATTTTTGCATACTTTGATGGCAGATTGGTTATCTTCATATATAACAACACTTAAACAATCCTTTTAAAAAAACTTAAAATTAAACATTAAATTTTTAAGCCCTTCACTTACAGCTAGGCTTAAAGCAACATACTCGGCTTCAGTTGAGGAGAGAGCAACAGTTGCCTGTTTTCTAGAATACCAACTCACAGTGCAACCAAAAACTTTAAAAACATATTTGGAAATAGACGTTCTGTCCACTCTGTCCCTAGCCCAGTCTTTTTGAAAAACCAAAGAACAATCCAAACTACCTTGAACATACCTGAAGACATGTTTTACAGCCTGCCATAGTTGAGTACTTGAGTATTGATATGCAAAGATCAAGCCTTAAACAAACATGGCATACATGAGGGAACCAATGGCCCTGCGACATTTATTTTCAAGCTCTTAGCTCTCAGACTTTTCTCGTATTAATTTATTATGTTGAAAATTTAGCTCCATAAGTGTGTTACTAGGTTTACAGTTTTGCATTTCAAACCGATTTAAAATGTTTTTAAGGTAAGATGTTTGGTTAATTGTGATTGGGTTTTTATTTAAATTTTGAGTAAACGCGCTACAAACGTCAAGCTGATACACTCTGAAATTAAAATTGTTGCATATAGCCAAGAAAATTCTTACAGAGGGTAGTTTTGCAACTGGACTATAAATATCTGAGTTGTAAATATCAATTTGTTGGAAACCACTCGCTACCAACCTTGCTTTAAACTGTACAACATTTCCCATTTCATCTCTTTTCTTTCTATAAACCCACTTAAATTCCATGAATGGCTTATTTAAATTTTCACTTGGTAACACCCAAGTATCATTTTCTTCTAATGCTTTAATTTCTGCTCTCATAGCTTCCTTTCATTTCCTGCAATCACTGCTAGTCACTGCATCATCATAACAACTGGTTTGGCATCAACAAAACCCTGTTTAAATCCATTTTGTAATCATCATATCTAGGATTTCATTTTCTTTCTCTTCTTAATTCATATCTATTATTCACCATTTCATCATTAACTTCTAAATTTTCTGAATCAGCATCTTTATAATCAGAACTTTCATTTTGGTGGCTTAAGTTTTTTCAATTTTTTTTTTCTCAGATTCATCTTTTCCTTCAATTTCTTCTCCTGGCATTATCATTTCTTTTTCTACAGCTTTACATTTAGCATCATTCTAGGAGCTTCCACTAATGTCCTGTTTTCATGCTTAGCTCGTCCATTTTGTTCTGGCGTATAGACCACTGTTCTCTGATGACGTATTCTTCGACTTTCTAGTATTCCTTTCACTCCAGAATTTAAAAAATTCAACACTATTGTCAGTTCGCAACACCTTCATTTTATTGCCTGTCTCTCTTTCTGCTAAATATATGTATGTATGCATGTATTTTTCTTAATTTCTGACTTATTTTTCATATTTAAAGCTTAAATAATCATCCTTAAACAAAAGAAAATATCGAACTCCTCCTAATGACTCGGTCTCCATTGGCCCACATACATCTGCGATTGACTGTTCTCAAAGGACATCTTTTGTTGTTTCCCGGCAAGACACTGTTCATATATAAAGTCCGATTCACAATTCACATATTCAATCTAGTTTATTTTTAAAAAATCTCCAACATACTTTATATTTTGGTGTGCCAGTTTTCAATGCCAATCCTTTAGGGTTTCAATCGATTTTAGTGTCATACAGTCTTCAATCAAGTATTTTTAAGGTCATTTAACTCAGATGAACAGCTCTTTTTGTTTTAATTTTCAGGGTTGTGTTCTACACTACATATTTTTGCACAATAATTTTCATCAGCTTTTATTGTGAACTGCATTTTATACAATTTATGTTCTCTAAATGTTACAGCTCGGACTTGTCCATTTTCATCCAGTAATTTACATTTTTTCATATCTGATACTAAAAAGTACCCTTTATCTAGCGCACCCTGCAGAAAACAGATTAAATTTTAATTTTGGTACATATAAAACATTTGATAGGGTTATTTTATTTAATTTTTGACCATTGTGAGCCCACATATTTATTGTTCCAACTCCTTCTACTTCTAACTTTTGGCCACTTCCTACCTGTACCATTTTAGTTGTCTTTATTCCACGACATATGCTCGCTTACACCAAGAGTCAAGACCCCAATTATTTGTTTTTAAGCCCTATTCAAATACCCTAAAGGCATTTGTGTCCTTGTTTCCTTCTTTCTCAGTATTATTTGCACGGTTTACCTTCTTTACCCTTTTTAAACCAACACGTTTTTATTTTTTGAGTCCTCAGTTTTATTTTTATTTCGGAAAAAACAATTTCTAGCCTAATAGTTTGTTTTTAAACAGATATGCCAACGTTGTCTGGTTTTAATATTGTGTTTAGCTACCATGGCAGTAGCATTTTCAGTTGAATTACATCTCTCCTCCTCTAGAATTAACCTAGATGTTAATTCTTCCAATGTTTGATTGTCTGCAGCCATCTACTCCCGTGTTGATATAAAATGTTTGTACTGCTCTGCAGTTTTTAACTTATTTTTTATTTCTTTAATTTTTGAAATAAATGTAGACACCGAACTGCCAAATTCTATCTGGAAAAATCTTTGCTGTAGCAAATGTACGCTTACCACCGATTCCTTATCGTAAACTGTTTTTAGTTTTGTCCACATGTCCTTGGCAGCCCCGCAAGACAGTAACACTGGGACTTACTAAGATCTAAAATAGTATCCCTACAGGTGGAAATATTTACACCTGTGGGGGGCACTAAATTTTAAAACCTATTTTCAAAAAACACTTACCCATACAGAAATTACATAAAGTTATTGATTATTTTTTATTGTTACTGCAAAATACTACTGAAAAGCTGCTTTTTTCTCATAATATACCCTATTTTAGGAGAAAATGCTAAAAACTATTTTTTTTACATGTTTCAAAATGGCAAATGGTGAATAGGCTAAAAATTTGGCACATATTAGCTTCATTATCTGGGTTTGAGGTTATAAAGTTGGTAATTTTTTAGATTACCTTCGGGGGTGGTTTAAATTTATAGCCCCCAGAAGGAATTGTTTTGTGGCAATTGGTAAAAGGTTCGTTTATAATTTCCCTAAGTAACCGTTTTTACAAGGATTAATTTACCTTATTTAATATCCCAAGTTGTTCATTAACCAATAAAACAACTCCAATTTTGTCCAAAAAACGCCATATTAACCCGTTTTCAGCACTAAAATATATTTATGAGGGCACTGCGAGGCAAAACAAACATAAGTGAAGGTCACTGATTATGCACGAAAAATATAACAAACAAAAAACTCAAAACAACTGTATTTATTAATTTATTTACAAACTGAAATTAAAACATTGAGATTATCTAAAAGCTCATTCAAGAAAACTTTACTTACTCAAAGCCCACTCATTTCAAAGCTGTAGCTTTCATCAGTAAAGGTTGGTGCAACTCGAACTCGCTGTTTGTGATTTGAACGCAACTAATATTTTGAAACTGAAATTTCGACAGTGACAGAAATGTATGCAAAACTTGCATTTAAGTTTTTTGATACATTTCATAAATAAAACCACCTTCTAAATAAATACAAAATTAATCTACTCCTTATTTTATTATTACCCATCTAAATCGTTGTGAGACATCAAGTATTAATTGGCAAAAATTAATTAACAGGGGTAAGTTTTAATTAGAGTGACATATAATCCCAATTTTAATTTGTTCCATAGAGTGTTTACTATTTAAACGTCGCGTGGGTTTAAATTTTTTAATTTCATATTCTTCTAAATTGAAACTCTCTTCTTAAATCCAACAAAAGATTGTGTTAAGATGATTATTCAATGAACAAATTTATTAGAATTCTTCTTATAAATCAAACTATGTCCAAAACGCAAGGAGGGTTGGTTTAAAATGCTTAAAAGCAAAAGTTTCACTTAAACTTAGAACCGTTCTAAAATAGACTAAACCGTTTTAGTAAATCCCACCGTAAATGTGTAAGGGGGCCTTGCTCGATCTTAGTGACCAGCAAGTCTTGGGCTTTGCCATCATCTTTTAGCCAGTTTTTCAAATCATCATCGTCCACCGTCGGTTTACTACTGAAGCCGTCAACTACCCCCAAAAAGATCCCGCCTCTTCAATACTATTTGCATTTGAAATTTCCACACCGGCCAATTTTTAAACCATTTTTAAGCTATTTTTTATGTTATTTTATGCTTTTTAAGGCAGTTTTTTATATTTTAAGGAAAATCGCGCCATTTTTTTTTAATCTACAAACTCTCAGTTCCGTTCTTTTGCTTTACACTCGCGGCCTGGGCCCATAACCTAATCGTTGTTTTAACAAAACGATTTTTCAGGTCTGCCATATTTATGCTGCTTAAAACTAAAATATAGTGTGGCCAACCTAATAAATATAATTTACCATTGCAACAAAAGATGGCGCTTCATGTATCTCTAAGATACTTACAGTTTTTTTACCAAAAATAACATTTTAATGACTATTTTGAGGTTGAAATCTTTCTGTAACTATTAAACTGAAGTTTAACCCACACTCAGACAGCCGGTAACGGTTAAACCGAAGTTTGTTGGTAAACTGCACTCATAAAACGTAAAAAAGTCGCCATCCGTGGTTTAAACTGAGGTTTGACGTTTAATTATGAGTTGTTAAATTGCGCCTTAAACGTATAAAAAATTTTCTGACAAAAAATCATCAGGTCAGGGCCTGTATTCTTGACACCCGTGCCCGTAAGTGGGAACAAATTTCTCACTTCTCACCTGCTTTGAAACATGTGAAAAGTTGAAGAGGCAAATACTCATCAGTGACCACTCACCCCACAGGCCGTCAAGAATACGGACCCAGGAGAGACTTTCGCAAATATCGCTTTTGTCCATTGAAAATAAACTTCTCGAAGGCCCGTATTTTTGACGGCCTGTGAGGTGAGTAGTCACCGGTGAGTATTTGCCTCTCTCACTTTTTACATGGTCCAAAGCAGGTGAAAAGTGCAAAATTTGTTCACACTCACAGGCACATGACTCAAAAATACAGGCTCAAAGCTTATCAGAGCACTCATGTTTTTATGATGACGTCATTGACGAATGTGCGAAAAGTAATAGAAGGATCGAATTACATTAATGAATATTTTTTTCTTCTTTACAAAGTTTTCACCCAAGTTGTAGGAGTTCAACATATACAGGGTTCCTAAGATTTTCCTTAGGGATAGGATTTCAATAAATCAAACAGAAATGGCATAGAAAGTTCTGCGGGCACAAAAGAAACAGGTATATTGAGCAATGGTGCCAGTTTGTTATTATCTCCGGACTGCTTTCATGAGAAAAAATTGTCGCCACTCTTTCATTGTGAGCATAAATCATAGCTGCAATAATAACCGTTGACAAGATGTCTGCAAATTCCGCTAGATGGCGGCCACACCATGAGATGATCGAGGAAAAAATTAGATGTTTTCAGGTCCAAACCACAGCTTTTTCTTGCTTAAAGGAGGCGACAGGGTCCATTATTTACGATACTGAGCGATAAACTCGTGAGGTTGTTAACATTAGAAAGAAATATCTTCGCTTTTAATTAAATTTCTTTCCATTCTGATCTACTAGTGACATCTATCCGGAAACGGCCAAACCATGCAGCTAGCACTAGCAGCCAAAGAAATCAATAAACGGCGCTGTTTTTCCTGCAGAGCTTTTTGCTTGTGATATTATTGATTTTAAATAAAGCTGACCCTACACTACATTTGATATTTTCCAGGTGTTTTATGACATGATCTCGAAACATGTAGCGAACCAATTCTTCAAAACTAGCAGGAGGGTAAAAACGAAAAATAAGGGGCTGTCAATATTTGTAAAACCCAAAAAGGGGTGAAAAGATTTATTTTGTTCTGTTTCTTTACAAAAAACGTTTTTTTACGAAAAACTTGAGCTCTGCCACTTTTTTTATTTTTTTCTTCAACTTTCTCGAAATTTTCGTCATACCGAAGAAAAAAATTATTTCCCCCATGGTCATACTCTACTTTTATTCGAAAAAATTTAGAAACAGAGACGGGATCAGTTTTCCTAAAACTTCTTCTTGGTTTCGAGTGAGAAGGTAAAGGGCGCCGCAGGCAAACATTTTTCAATTAAATTAGCCGAACGCAAAAAAATTACGTAATTTCGGGAACGCAAAGAAATAGGTCTAAAGAGTATAATTTTTAAGAAAAATATATCAATTTTCTCGCCCTCCTCCACTGGGACTACAGGGGCCGTGCACAAATTACGTAAGGGTCATAGGGGGAGGGGGGGGGGTTACAAAACTTTACGTAGGAGGAAGGGGGGTTTTCGACAGCGTTTGCATTTCTGTGAAACTAAGAAAATTTGGAATGAAAATAAGTGAAAAGTTTTTTTTTTTGGGGGGGGGGTAGTGGTCTTGAAATCGTTACGTAATATTAGGGGAGTGGCGTGTCAAACCGTTACAAAACATTACATAGGGAGGGGGTCAAAAATTGGTAAAATCACCGTTACGTAATTTGTGCATGGCCCCACATCTGACTGTTTCTCCTTTTTGATTTCGAATCAAAGTGCAAAATCCGGGTTGAACATTCGAAGGCGTCAACCTGTCCTATTTGCTTGATAAAGTTTCTACGGAAATATCTCAGTCGATTTCTCCGGCCGTGTATTAACGCTTTAGGTTAGGCATTTGCATGTATCTCAGTCCCCAGTCTGTAAACAGTTCGTAAGGACAATGGTTACAAAATGAAAAGCTGAAAAATATTTTTTTTACGATATCTTTCATCAGTTTGGTATTAAAGTCGAGCAAAAACAATTCTTATTCCAGTCCTAAAGGTATGAAAATGGAAAACATTAGAAAACAACAACCTGGAATGGATTTACTACGTGTAAGATGTAGTGACAACATGGCTCCATGCCCATCCTTTTCTGCCTAATGTGCTTTTCCGTTTGTCTGCGTCTTATACACGGCTGCTTGGCCCCCTAAGAATTTGCTTAGGAACCCTGTATTTGGGAACAACGTGGTTGGACCCAGCCGTTGTCCAGCGGGGTCTCCTGACATGGCGCCCAATGATTTCTTTATGTGGGAATGGCGTCATCTTTGGATTACCTCATTTGACGTCTTCAACTCTTGGAAAGTTGAGGGCCAATATCCTGGATGCAGCCGCTAACACCACCCCAGAAATGATGGCAAGTACCCGATAAGATTTTTACGATCAGTTGTGGTACTGCGAGGTTCAAGCTGGAGAACGATTTGAATCTCTTTTGAATAAAAAGTAGACATCAAATTGTGCAACAGTTGTTAGGCTTGTGTGTGTTCATTTTTGGAATACTAAATTTTTTTAACTAAAAGAGGGGACTCGGAAGGTTTTTAATGATTAATTAAAAATATTGAACCCATTTGTGCATATTGCAATTTTTTTGCACTTGTAGCGCCATCTCTCCAGCACCGAGGTAACTATCAGGTACAACAAACGATAGCGCTCTAGTCTGTTTTATTCGAAGACGCGGGCGTGAAGGAGATCGTAGACGTAATTTTTCTCAATTAATCACTTAGGAGATCTTATGCCCATTTGCTCTGCGATTTGCTTAAGTAATGAGTAGTAACGAAATCCATAATTGTAAAGTATTCCCTAAATTTTATTCGTTTGCTCTGGCTAAAAAATTTTTTTCCATAGCTAGGAATTAAATCTTGTTATAAGTTCAACCAGTGGATGGCGCTGCTTGTCATAAAACCATCATTTTTTGTTATTATTTATTATTATTATTATAATTATTATTTATTATTAATTTTTCTTTTCACTTTTTACATTCATTTTTTCAGCTTCAGTAAGGGTTATTTAAACATATACCGGGTGTCCCAAGGTGAGTAACCTATTAGAATATTTTGGAAACTATACAATGGAAACTTTTCAAACTTTCTATTCTAACATAAGTTCATGTAAACTATCTTTATGTAATACTTTCATATTTGCAGTGTTGCTATTTGCAGGAAAACTTGGCAAAAACTTTCTTATTTTAAATTGATTACCCTGTATATTTTTGCATTTTTGGATTGTACAAAATATTTTAGGTACATTTTATGTATAATATCCTATACCTATGTTCAACTGTTTTTAAAATATTGACAGGTGAAAATTGACATTTTTTAACTTTGACAGCCCGTAATATCAAAACGGTTAAGGATAGAGCAAAACGGTTTTTACATTCCCATCTTGGTTTTTCACAAGCTATCGTCTTATATCTAAAGGCAGGAGTAAAATATTTCATGGTTAGTTTAACCCTTAAAAATAGTATAAAACGATAGCTTGTGAAAAACCAAGGTAGAAATGTAAAAACCGTTT
Organism: Oxystoma pomonae; assembly: GCA_963921995.1. Taxonomy (NCBI): domain Eukaryota; kingdom Metazoa; phylum Arthropoda; class Insecta; order Coleoptera; family Brentidae; genus Oxystoma; species Oxystoma pomonae. The sequence continues at coordinate 84,124,136 of OY998168.1, read as the reverse complement.
TGCTCTATCCTTAACCGTTTCGATGTTACGGGCTCTCAAAGTTAAAAAATGTCAATTTTCACCTGTCAATATTTTAAATATAGTTGAACATTTTGACGATTATACATAAAATGTATTTAAAATATTTTGTAGAATCCAAAAATGCAAAAATATAAAGTTAGTGTACATGGACTTATGTTAGAATAGAAAGATTGAAAAGTTTCCATTGTATATAGTTTCCAAAATATTCTAATAGTTTACTCACCTTGGGACACCCGGTATATTAACCTTAAAATCCCCAATGCTAGAAAGATGCCCTCCAGTGGCACATAATCGTAGGGTTCTCAGTATATAATTACATAAAACAGTGATAAAATATTTACTAATAAACAACAAAAAAACATGCATAAAAATATGTGACCGTAAAAACTTGAAGTCATCATCCATTGGGGCATCATGGAAATTAAATTGAATGTGGGCTTGTCTCTGCATTGACTCCAACTGGTCTTGTATGTGTTGCAAAATATTTGGAACTGTTGGTTTGGTTATTCGGAAACGTTGCAAAAATTTAAATCCAGGCCCTTCTGGAAAAACCATTTTCAATTATATTCAGCACATCCAAATCGCCAATTGAAAATTCCATTTTTATTTTGTTTACCGTTTTTGAGTTGACAAAAAATGAGGTTAGAATTCTCTCCTAAGGATGATTTAAGGCTCGATATCTGGCATCTTAAATTTAGAATATTCCTTAGACTAAAAAAAAAGCTGAGCAAACCAAATCAGCTACTTAGGACCGATAAGAGATCCTTACCGCAAAGGAATCCTTAGAGCAAACGCAGAGCAGTTGAGCATTAAAGCCACAAAAACGGCATAAATTTGACAACACTGCTTTGCTATTTTTTTGAAAGACAATAGGTGGCATCACTAATTCCATTTCGAGTGAAATCGTGCAGTGTTCAGAACACGGTTCAAACACCATCTGTGATGAAAATTATAACTTATTATACTTTCATGGATTGCAATGTCTCGAAATTAAAAAGAATCAAAAGAAAAATCATTATTCAACATCAAAAAAATAACCGCATTATTTTTATCACTTGACATGTACCAATTTGTTGGCTGAATGTTCCATTCGAAAAGTGGCTGGTGGCTATGCGGAACCTGAATTCCAATACTCCAATCGAACTCACTTCAGTTTCCTTGGGCCTACTAAATTACGTGACTTTGGCGTTTCAGAATTCCGGCAGAATATTGCTTACAAAGAAAAAAACCATAACGTTTTTGTTATCAGATAATAGGATTTATAAAAATCTACAACCCTATTCAAAGGATTTTTCAAAATTTGGTGTATTTTGATGCAACTAAAATACCACAAAATATTTTTTATGTAGGGCCTGAAGAGCACGCAACCCTTCGCGACCCTGTACATCTGAGGAGGGGAGAGAAGCCCCATTTCTTCGGCAATTTTTATAAAATAAAGGAGTCTACAAGAATCAGAATTTTTTTTGAGAAAAACGCCCCCCCTAGCATTAAATTTAATAAGAGCTTTAAATTCGTTTTAACGTCAAACAAGACGTAAACACGGTTACAAAAAGTGTTCTAAGTAGAAAGAGTAGAGGCTTGCAGATTGAAAGACTGCGCTATGTTGTTTTAATTTTTTTTATTCTTTGAAAGAATATAATTTTGATTTAAATTTATTTCAACAAACTATTTTGTCAGAATGGGAGACTGTTAAAATAAATTGTTTTGTAGAGTCCGGACTTTAGCGTAAATGGTTGTGGCAGGTCAGGCTCAGACTTTTTGCAGCTTTATTGAAAGAGCAACGTCAATCGGTAGTAAAAGTTTGTGGATAAATGGGCATTTTAATTAATTTAGCGGCGTCTAATTTAAAACTAAAACAAGAAAATACTTACTCATAATCACTATTTTACGCCCTTTGAAAGACCAGTTATCATTAAAGCACCGTGCACAAATTACATTGGAAATGGCTTTCGGCTAAACGGCATAATTTTTTTATATTTTGTAGTACTCGATCAAGAGCACAAAAATAAAAAAAAACGAGATAGGGAGCAGAATTAATTTTTGAGATATGCAGCTTTAAAGTTGACTTGTTTCTTTGGCTATATTTGTGGACATAGTCCAAGTTTTTTTTCCACTTTGTTGACTACCGTCGAAATAAAATGATTCGAATCTCTATTTGTCTGGAATGAAACACATCTTCAACCTATATAAAAATGTTTTTATGTACTTTCTTTGGTACCACCAGAAAAGTCACTGATTTGTAAGTTTTAAATAAAAAAGAAAGAAAACGGCCGTTTTTTAAAAAAATGACAATTCTGATTTCTTTTAAAACGAACGCCCTTACTTTAAAAATTTAAAAATAAGTTATTAAAAATAATTCCACTTAGCTAAAAACCTTTAACGTTTTTTAATATTTTTCAAATATTGGTACCTGTATTTGACCAATCAAATTGCTCTTGTGATATATGCTTTTAGACTAAATTGGGGTCGTCGGTAACGAATTGGATAACATTTTTCCGGTTACTATTAGTGTTTTTCTAGGAGAATACGATTAAGTGTTTTTCCTACTTAAGTGCGGAAACTGGTTTTTACGCATGCATTTGCGTGCAAAAATGACAAAAATGACACCTTGACAACGTCAAACTTTTGCTTAAGAAACGGCGTCATTTGCTGTCAGATAATTTACGCATTCGATTGGGAAAACAGTGTAAACAACCGGAAAAATGTTAACATATTCGTTACCGGCAACCCCAAGTTAGCCTAAAAGAATATACTGCACAGGCAATTTGATCAAATTGGTACCAATGGATACCTATCGGTACTAACATTTTAGCAATTAATGGTACCAGTCGTTAAATATTATTTTTATTAACATATGTAAAAACTATTCAAATGTGGCCGTTTGTTTAAAAGAAAATGGAAATTGCCACTTTTTAAAAAACGGTCGTTTTCTTTCTTTTTAAAACTTACAAATCATTGACTTTTCTGGTGGTACCAAAGAACCCATATTGAAACATTTTTACATGAATGGAAAGGGTGGTTCATTCAGGACAAACAGAGAAACGAATCATTTCATTTTGGGGGTAATCAACAAAGTTGTTGAAAAAAAACTTGGACCATGGCAAAAACATATAGCCTTAAAACATCACAACTTTAAAGCTCCATATTTCAGAAAGTAATCCTGCTCCCTATCTCGTTTTTTTTTATTTTTGTGCTTTGTTGATCGAGTACTACAAATTATATATGACATTTAGCCGAAAGCCATTTTTAATGTAATTTGTGCATGGTTCTTTGACGGGATCTTACTTGGGAATCTTTTAGTAGTTAATTATAGCTCTTTTCGTTCGCCCGGTCTAAAAACTAACTTGAAAAATTGCGCACGGTTTGCTCGATTTTGAATAAAAGAACGGGAATTTGCAATTTTGGAGCGCACGGTGCGCATCGATCAGATAGAAGAACGCACCATTTGTTGACATAAAAGATGTGTGTGTTTTGTAAATTTATAAATTGTTGGATGGGAGGTACTAACAATCTTAACAGAACCTATCTCTGCCAAAAATTGGAGAAATTTGACAAGATTTTACCAGATTTAATATGTTTTTGATGCGGTTTGAGAAACATCCCTCATAGGATCTCTTAAAATCTTGTCTATTCTGGGGGGCCAAAAATTATTTCGCGTGAAAATATGGTAAAAGCTGATCAGTTTTCACAAGTTTTCACGACGCAAAAATCTGGCTTGTGAAATCTCGTCAAGCTAATACAATGTCTTAATATCTGATGTTGAAGACTTGATTAGGTTTTAAGAGTTTTAATATGGTTTTTTTGGCAGATATATGTTTTAAATTTTACTTTGGCCCACTTTTCGTCAATGTTTCACGGAAAAACGTCCAGGGTGTTAAATTAAATATTAGGATGGAATTTTTTATATAAAATTTTTTTTCTTTTAGATACACCTACTGTGATGTGAACAGTTTTTAGGCTTGTTAAAAATCACTTGTTTTCACACTTCTCTATAATATCTAATATCGCGAAAAGTGGGACATGGGTTTACACGAAGTGGTACAGTACTATGAGGAAATGCGAAACAAATTTAACATATTTTAAATTATTTTAATTAAAACATTTATCATTTAAAATTTCCAAACAAATTGAAAGATTCCTATATTACCAAACTAGGGCAAGTTTTAATCTATAATTGTTGTCAGACTCTGATATTATTTGCACATACCCCTTGTAAAAACAGGGTTACCCTCCAAAACCCTTCCCGAATACTCTCTTTGTTTTTTTTTGTATGGGATCAAGGGATATGGAGAATGGATTGGACATCTAATCGCGATTTAGTATAGCTACGATGCATTTAAGTGTTAGATAATTAATAATTTACAAATTCTGTTAAAATAAACACAACAATAGCAGTTAAATTTTATTCAACTTTTATTTCCTTTGTATAATAAAAACTTCATTCCCTACAATATTTACACATTTTTTTACATACAGAGAAGATATTGTCAGTCATTTATCAGAGTGATTTCCATTCATCAACATCTAACAAGAAGTATGGGTTAAATTTATTTTATAGTTTAGTTAGGGTCAATTGCACTGTACGGTAAAACCTAGTTAAATTTAATTAATGTTAAAAATGTGACAGTTTGTCGTTTGTGAAAGCTCATTTTACACATTCATTAAATTTAAACAAGGTTAAGTATTGTGGTGCAATTGACAATTAGTATGTAGTAATACTTTTCCTTTTTTAAACTTTTAACAAAATATTTACGATTATTTATTCATCCAGTCACAAAAGAAATGTCCGTTAGCCTAAATAATAGAAGTTATTATGGGAGTTATAAGTTAATGATAAATATTTCCTTCCGAAAATATTCAACAATAAAATCGATGCAGCTGGCAGATTTGGACCAATAGAAAACGAATTAGAATGATAATTTGCACTCGTGTAAATTATCTTCCTTCCTTCGTTCTTCCATAAAAAGCCCATTTTTAGGACATTTTTTAGATTAGTTTTTGTTCGTTTTCTGAAATAAAGTACTCAAAACTTTAACCTAATGTATGTACAATATATTGCATGCACTCTGGCTATTACCTAAGACAATCTGTTTAAAACAATTTGATTTAAAGGAAGGGTTTTTAAGACAATCCGGCTTATCATTCAAAATTATGGATGGGAACTCCTTTGATGCTATCGCAATGTTTTTTATGTAAAGTTAAAAATTATAGTTCAAATACTTACAGATATTTGGCGCTAAGAAACCATAACAAAGGAACATAATTTCGGATGTAAGTAATACTCGGTTTAAAAACAAAATCATAATTTTGTAAAACAAGATTTCTACGAGATGGGTGCAGAAAAAAAGCATTTACAAAAAATCTGCCTCACCACACAAAAATATCCTTTCCTACGAGCGTGTTGTTAAAAATTTTAAATTAAATGGTACGGCCAGAAAGAACCTTAAAATATTTTAGTTACGTATACCTGTTAAAATTTTTTTAAATGTGGTAAAATATTTGAAGGTATGGACACGTTTTTTTTTTCTAATTAGTAGAACTACTCAAAAAAGTTAATGTACAAGTTTAAGGCTTCAAAACGGCCTTCAAGCATTAAAAAACGATAAAAGTCTACCTTTTTAGCCATCCATATACAGTATGGAGGCTATTGGGATCCTCAAGAAAAAAGTGTTTTTATTTCCACTAAAAATAAGTTATTTGTCTGTCTGTCTGTAATACGATTACTCAAAAACCGCACAACCGATTTTTATCAAATTTGGCACAAAATTTTTTTGGCACCCGGCGGTGAGTTTTTGGTGAGGGTGGGGGGTTGCGAAGAAGCTAGAAATGAAGGTTAAACTTTTTAAAAAATCGTAACTCGCGAACCGTGGCAGTTATAAGCACACGGTTTTCCCGTCGAAATGGATAATTATATTTTCTATAAAAGGTATAATTACGATGAAGTCTGTCAGAGCAGTTGTTTTTGAGATATTTAGGAAAAAACAAAAATATTCTTATAAAAATCGTAACCCACGAACTGTAGCAGCTAGGGCAAACGGTTTTAATATTTAGGCGGATAATTATATTTTCAACAAAAACTATATCAATGTTGAGGTCTGTCGAATTCGTAGTTTTTGATATATCCAGAAAAATAAAAATATATTTATAAAAACCTAGCTCACGAACCGTAGCAGCTAGCGACACGTGGTTTTTACATTAAAATATATAAGTGCATTTTAAACAAAAAAAAAATGAAAACATTTTTTGAAAAATATTTTAGAAAAAAAAATTTTAAAATATATTTTTTTTAAAAATATTTTGTGGATGGCTACACGTGCCTGCTGGCGCCATTTATTTTCCATGAAGATTTTATGAATGGCTATACGTGCCTGCTGGCGTCATTTATTTTGGTGAAAATAAAGACTAAATGCACTGCAGTAAAAATTTTTTTAGTCTCACGGTTAACAGTTTCAATCGCTCTATTTAAAAGAACAAATATCACGATTAATCAAACGGCTAACCGCAACTGAAATTATAAACGGAATACATCTCTTCTTCTTCTGTTAAAATCAGAAAAATGTTCCGGTCGACCAGTTTTGCTGATCTTCCTCTAAAATACTTTTTCCTTCTCTAATTTATCTCCCTCTGCCTCTAAAATACTAGTTTCGCTCTCTAAAAATTTTCCATTTTTACAGGTAAAAAATATTTTTTGCGAATACTTTTCTTAAAAGCTACAAAACAGTGAAAACTTAAAAAAAACTGTTTTAAATGTCAGTAAAATTGTTTCTTAAAAATGTATAAACATAGAAAAAATTATGAACAAAAACGATTACGCCTTAAAATACGCCTTACTTTACCATCATGACCGTACCATAATATTCTGGAACCTACAAAAAATTGTTTTTACGACACCTGTGCGGGTTTTTTTGACATAAAAAAGGGAACACAGCTACAGTAAATAAAAAGTTACATTTATATACAGATTTTTGAGCAACCAATCACAATTTTTGGAAAATTACCAAAGTTACCTAAATGTACACAAAGAATCGTGACTTTCGTGGCAAAATCATTTGCCGAGAAAACCATGTATTGTAAAAAAAATTACCGCAAGCTAATACCTCCTATCCTAATATCCGAGGTTTCTTTCGTTTAAGCGCGGTAATTTTTTTACACATGGCGTATGCGCACTGTTATGGTTTTTGCGGTAAGTGTTTCTGCGATCATCGATTCGTATACAAAGATATGCCATGGAAAAACTAGGTAGATACTACTAGAACATAATATATATAGATATATATTAACAAACAACGGTCTACTTACGACATTTTCCTATTTTAAAGTTTTTACAAGTTTCTTCTAATTTTACACAAACATAAATCTCAATTATACCATATGGGCCACGTTGGGACTAAAACCGATTGAGACTATATATATATACAGGCCCATAATGAACAGTAGCGTATAGATCGGGGCAAAGGGCCGCACGGGAGCCTGCATCCTTCTAAAATTTTGATAAGGCTTTAGTGACTTGCCATACAGACCGCTTCAAGCTACTGCGAACATAGGGCGGAAGAAGTTTAATTTGCCAGTGTACGTACATGCAGAGACACCGCACGCCTATCAGTGAAGCAACCAATACTCAGGCTTGCGATCACCACTTGCATGACTTTCCTTTGGTATTTAGTACGCCTCTAACCACGGTGCTGTGTGGAGCGTAGTCAATGAAACCGGAATTGGTCAATAAATACGCAACTTTTTATAACGTAATTTTCTTATTTTTTGTCACTGATAAATAAGAGCGTTTTATTGTCAACTGCTCAGATTTATCAGTGACGACGTGTTACGATGAAAATAATAAGGAGAAACAAAATAAAAGCAAGTTCTCAAAATAAAATAATACATTCTAAAAACCAAAAAGATTCTCCCAGTCAAAAAAAAATTAAAGCAAATGTTCGAAAAGTCCTCCTTGCTCGGCTAGACAATATCCGAGCCTACTATAAAAACCCCTTCTAACGTTTCCAAGCATGTTAGGGGTGATAATTTGAAAAGCTTCTTCAAAAACAGATAGAAGTCATTAGGAGCAAGATCGGGAGATCGAGCTGGCCATAAAATAGTTCCCCGTGTACTTATAACCCGATTAGGAAATACATTATCAAGATATTCCCTAACAAGGCCAACATTGTGAGCGGAACAACCATCTTGTTGAAACCATGTTTCACCAAATCTTACACCTAACAACTGCCTAGCAGTTGGAATAATGTGCTGCTGCAGTAGATCCAAGTATCTAGGACCATTCAAATTGCAATTGCCGTTAATAAAAAATGGCCCAATTACGTTTTCCCCTATAATACCCCCCCCCAAACATTTAGTTTTTGGGGATACTGTGTTCTTACGTCAAAATACAAATGCAAATTTTCCCTCGACCAATATCGAACGTGTGTTGGGTTATGACGATTTGACCCTTTGACCATCTGCACTTTTTCGGCAACTTCGTAGACATCCATTTTTGGTTTTAAAAATGTATTATTTCAATTAAGAACTTACCCATCTGTTTCTCGAGCAAGGCAGAAATAAAACAAAATAATAAAAACAAAATGAATTTTTAAAAGATAACACTGCAGCGTGCTTCGAATCCACCTCGGTCGTACGGCACGGAGAGTAAATTGGACTTGATTCCCCCTATGTTCGCAGTAGCTTGAAGCGGTCTGTATACAAAAAGAGATAGCAACATGAGCGGCACGACATTGAGTGGGATAGGGGTCTGAAATTTATAGAAAATAAGGCCACAAAACGACATAGATTTGACAACACTGCCTTGCTGTTTTTGGGCCAATCTTTACCGGGCAGAATATCGGAAACGAGAAAACGGAATCTGTTGAAATTTGGCAGGAATGTTTATTTTTGAATTCCTCACAAACGTATCCAGATTGTTTTTTGCTGGACTCTCTCATTTTCGAAATAAAATAAACACGGCTAACAATAGTCAAAAATCTTACCTGGCTTTTTCTTTAGACTCATCTATAATACAGAAATCTGTAACAGCAATTTTTGGATTTTTTTATTTTTTGAAAAAATGCACCAAATTTTGAAAAATCCTTTGGATACGGTTGTAGATTTTTATAAATCCTATTATCTGATAACACAAAAGTTATGTTTTTTTTCTTTGTAAGCAATATTCGTCCGAATTCTGAAACGCCAAGGTCACGTAATTTAGTAGACCCAAGGAAACTGAAGTGAGTTCGATTTGAGTATTGGAATTCAGGTTTCGCATAGCCTTCGGCCACTTGTCTAATGGAATATTCGGCCAATAAATTGATACATGTCAAGTGATAAAAATAATACGGAAATTTGTTATTTTTTTTTAATTTCGAGACATTGCAGTCCATGAGCCGAGTATCAAAACCTTTTAAAGAAGCATTGATACATGGTTACGTTCCTAATAAGTTATACTTTTCTCACATATGGTGTTTGTACCGTGTTCTGAACAGTGCACGATCTCACTAGAAATGGTATAAGTGATGCCACCTATTGTTGATCTTTCAAAAAAATAGCAAAGCAGTGTGGTCAAATCTATGCCGTTTTTGTGGCCTTAAACCATAATTTAATGGTTGGTTGGAAACCGGTGTTTTAAAGCTCCAGAAATTAGCTGGGGGCAATTGCGGGGAACAGGCGGAAGTGACTATAGCAAGTGTTTTCTCGCGCGCAATTAAAGATGGATCAATGTCGGACGTCTATTGCATGTCTCAGACATACGGCGTTTATAAAGCGATCAAAATAATGTTTTTTCTTATTATTTGTCGTAAATTGTGTTTACACAATAGTTAAAAAAGGTTACTGGTGCAACAAAGATTATGAAAATTAAAGAGATTATTTGTTTTTTATTTAAATCACGTTAATTTGTATGTAGTAGGCCTACTTCATTTGAGGGGGTTGTGTCCTTGCCCAAAAAAGCGTGACTGCCATAGCTCGAACACGGCTCCGGTAAAAGTTAGCACATTCCCTTCTGAAGTTGATACCTAATGATACTGTTTCAGCAAGTCTGGTGATTTTCTTCGAGATGAGATACGGTGAGCTAGGATGTTTTTATTCTCAGATTTGATGGATGCTTTAAAATAAAAAAAATAATAAAAAACATTTTGACTGTAACTCTTTTAGGATCTTACGTAAGGAAAAGTTTAACAAATATTGGGGTTTATAGTGCATTTAAAGGTCTCTACTATTGGACTTTGCCAATTCGTATTTTAATAAAGCAGGAAATTAATAGTTAATTATGTATCTAGGTCTTAAAGACAGCGTTTAACGCCCGTGGCATGAATATAAAGACCCCAGCCGATGTGCGAGGGTTTTTACACGCTGAGGTCGTTAAACGCATCTTAAAAACGAGATACATACAGTGTTTTATGCACAACCGTGTTTTTAGGAGAAAAAAGACTTAATGAATTATTCCACAAAAAAAATTGTTGGTTTAAAGCTCTCTAATATTTTGACAACACACTATCAGTAAGCGGGCGGCCGGCTCCTAACAACACTTAGCAACCAAACACAAAATATGTACCTACGGGTATAGAAGGCGATCTGACGACTTAGGGCCCTGTTATAAGTTTTTTGCTACCGTTGCGCCTCTAGTGACTCGGTCTCGAAGCTTAAATTAGGGTAGCGGCGCTGGCGCTGGGAAATTTGAATTTGGGTATTTTTGTATTTCAGTTCATTAGAAACAACATTATTTTGGAAAACCTAATTTATCAATAATTAATTTTATTTTCCAAAATATTGTTGATTCTAATTACTATAAATTTAAGAAATAAACCAAATGCGTCGTATTTAATATATTATATTATTCTTTTAAGAAGATATATACATATCGAAACTATTGTATTTATTATAAACTATTTATTATGCTTCCCATGTCGGCCTCAATAGCAGCAGTTTATTTTAAGACGAGTTTTCTTCATTTTCAAAAAATTCGGTGTAACTGGTTACCAATCAGCAATTTTGAACCGAATGGGCTACAGAAAAAGTAATTAACAAATAGGCTCAATAGCGTTAATAGACCATCAAAATTGGTGAACCGTAGGCAAAATCGGTTATTTTTCTGCCGTATCCAAAATAACTAATACGTTACTTACGGAGGCTTAACGGGGCCTGCTTGGTTAGTTTTTGTAACCAAACAAATTTATTTGTGAGCAAAAGCTGCAGCTGGTAATAGTAGTAGTATAGGGGCGGTCCGTGGGCCTGGAAATTAGGCCTCTTCATTGGCCCTTTCTTCCATAACCCGTCCCTTACCCCTATGCCCCTACTTCCGTTGCAACTCTCTCTCCGGGCCTCCCTGTCTTCTTTAGAAAGTTCAGTATGTCGGCCCATTTGAGCGAATGCAGCTCTTCTTCCTCTATTGTGGGAAATCCCCGTTTCAGCTGCCTTTGTCTGGCAAATGCATCGCACTCTGCTATCAAATGCTGAGCCGATTCCTCTTCGAGCCCGCAAGCGGGGATAATTCGTTTTTTTGTTTAGTTAGGTTTTTATTTTTTTTCTATTCTATTTACAGTAACAGTTTCTATGTGGGCAAAAGAATACGATTACGGTAATTTGTGTTTGTGGTTTAAAAACTCTTTTACGTAAAAATACGTTAAAAAAATAAGGTGACGATAAGCTAGTGGTCTATTAACTCTCTATATTGAATAGGTTGCTTTTCCTCTGGGTCTGGATTCTTGAATTTCGAGAGAATGGTCGCCTGGGAACGTTCACATCCTTCGTTTCGGCCAATAAGAAGGTTGAGAAGTTGCCAAGCTGCACGCGCAAAGGTAACTCGACTACCGTTTTTCAAGAGTACCCGTTCTCCTTCTCAGAGGCAGGTGTAAAAAAGTGTAGGAAAGTTCCTTTGATACTCGGCAATCGGGTGAGGTTTGGCCGTGATCGGATAGGTTTCGGATAACTTTAAAACCCGTTATTGGTCGATATCAAGGAAGTGACCGTTCCGTGCGACCTTTCGTACAAAATTAAAGTCTGTTTCAGACTCTGGCGGTAAATGCAAGGATGGAATTACATGCTGCATTAGAAGGTTTCGTCCACAGTTTTTTGAATAGTTTTTTTGGTTTAAAATACTCTAAACCTATAAAGCGAGCTTGTTCTCTAGGGTGTGGAAAGCGATGAAGCAGAAGATCACTGGGACACTCTGGGACACAACACTTGAGCATAGTTTTCCGATGGGGCTTAACACAAAAATCCAAGATTACTATTCATTCATTCATTCAGTTCAAAAAAGGCCAAAAACACACAAAATTCAAAAACTTCAATAAAAAGACCTCATGAAAAGAACGAAAAGACGATGACATTGATGGACATTAATTAACATAGATGTCATCGGCGCAATTTGTCGCGTGAGCGTCGAGACCGAGCAACACCGTTCTCAAGCAGGTGTTGGACCGAGTCCCCAGGTCCGTAGGTATATGCTTTGTGCAACCAAATAAACAAACTGAGCGTCACTTGAGAAGTTTCTTCTAAATTTTCATACGAACTGCATTGTTTTCGCGATTTCAATAGATATCGAGGAACAGAGTTCACCAAGTCTCCTCAGGGAAATCCTGGATGCCGCCGAAGAGGCAAAGAAGGACCTTTTACCCTCGAAATCCAGAAAAGAATATTTCTGAAAGTGGATGACTAAACCTAAAAGAAGACACTTTGCTGGCGTACTTTAAACTGCAGTAACTACACCTTTAATTTTAACTTGGATTGATTTGTACCTGTACTTATGTAATTTGTTTATTGTTGTTCTTGAAATAAAAATTGAAAAAATAAAATAAAATCTTGCATGCTTTTTATTGCTGGTAAAAATTTTTTTGTTTTGAACGAACCAAATGCAAGCCAAGCGGAAAAAGCAAAATTACTATCAAATTTCAGCAAAAATCTCTTTAATGCCCGCGTGCGTTAAGTGAGCTCTAGGGCGTTAAAGTGCCACTTATCGCTCTAAAACACGGCCGGTTAAAGGCATTTTAACGTCCGGTTAATATTTTATATTAATCCAATTGCGGAAAAAGTCAGCATTGCGGGTTTTTACCTTGTGTGTGCAAATTCTATGATATATTAAACTAAATAATTTGTATTTAATTTATAACGCTAATTTAAAGCAGAGTTTTAAGAATGTTAACAAGTTGCAAATTTTTTTTAGCCAAGTTTTGCAAACAATGTAATAGTTTATTTATAGTGTTGAAAAACTGGTTTTATAATTATATCTATATTGTCTTTCTTGTTTAAGACTTTGTTTTTTTTATTAAATATCATCTATGAATTAAAAACCAAAGTTCGAAATTTGGCCCATGATATATTAGATCTATAAAAGACCAGCCTTGCAACCCTGATTTTTAAATTATATTCTTTGTCTTTCAAAGTTATTATTGTTAAATATTTGGGTCATTATAGTATCCCACAGTTATATATATATATATATATATATATATAAGTATAGAATTGGTGAACGGTGAAATTTTAAGTGCGGGATTTTGCCACGATCTTCGCTATTGATTAACCTAGTTAAAGTTCAACGTAGGTAAATTAAGTATAATTATTTGGAAACATGTTTCTGTAACCGTATCTACATTCCTACTATTAGGTAGTGGTAAAAACATCTTTTCCAACGACCATAAACGAAAGTGATGAATTTCACACACTTTGGTTGGTTATTTATAGCCCAATAGAATAGTACTTTAAAATGGCAAAACTGTTTACATAGCCACACTTTTCAGGCCTAATAGGGGATCATACCAGAAACCTAAAACCACATTTTTCCAACAAAACTTCCCTCTAGGTTCGTCGCCATCTTGGATTTTGTGTTGGACTTAATATTTTGGTTAATATTGTCCGATTTCAAAACGGTTTGTTTTGTTGGCTAAACAAAATAATTTTTTTTAATTTTTATTCAAAAATTTTTCTTGTATTTGTCATAAAAAAAAGTTGTGCCTAAAAGACTCCCGAAACTGGTGACATGTGATTACTTACTAGCCAATATTTATCTTTATGTAGACTTAAGAAGAAAAGTGTTTAAATGTAAATTGTGGATATCAAAATTCTCTATATTTTTTTTAAACACTTTTTCTGTATAGTAAAAAAAAGCTAAGATAGATTGCTGCAAAATTGATACTACAAATTCTTGACGTAAGATTTAATTCCATTATTGTGTCAAGTTGGCCATGACGAACGCCTATGGTTAGTCAAACCAGAAATTTATCAGACCGTATTTAATAAAAATTTTCATCGTAAGAACGATTCACCATAAAAACCGCAATTTGTTAAACCAATTTTTTATCCGAACCTCATTTCTTCAAACACACTCAATAACAAACTCGAAATTTATAAAACCCATTTTTAATCGAACCATATTTCATCAAACTCATTCAATATCAAACTCGTAATTTGTAAAACCCATTTTTATTCAAACCCGGAATTTGTCGAACCATTATTTTTCAAAACCGGAATGCGTAAAACCCGTTATTTACCAGTTTGTTCTTAACTAAAATGCAAGTAACATCTATACACAAACTTGCGCAATCCATTTTGCAGAAATTTCTGATAAACGAATTCCGGTTTTGAAAAATAATAGTTTGACAAATTTTGGGTTTTATTAAAAATGGGTATTACAAATTACGGGTTTGATATTAAATGAGTTTAATGAACAATGGTTTGATTAAAAACGGATCTTATAAATTTAGAATTTTTTATTGAATGGGTTTGCAGAAATAAGTTTCGGAAAAAAATTGGTTTATCGAATTGCAGTTTCTATAGTGAATGATTTTATAATTAAAGTATCTTTTATTTAACGGGTTTGATTATGCACATTCTGATAAACTGTGGGCGTCTGCCAAGACAAAACGAAAGAACACTTGATTTCAAAAAAAAGTCATACATGTATTTATTCCTATGCCACAAAATTTGTGTATACTATTATAAGGCACCACCAGGTTAGTATGCCTGACAGCTGAAAATTCAGTGTGACATCCTTAAAAATGCCACAGATATCAACATTTACAAAAGTTCAAATTATCACTCGAATTATAGAGAGCGGCCACCCATTTTGGACTTGATATAATGACGATAATGCTGGATTGAAAATAGTTCTATGGATATGAAGGATGGATCAGGACGACCAAAAGTAAGTTCTGAAGTGCAAGATGAGAGACTTTTTGACCATCTCAGACAAAATCCTTTTTCAACGTTGCGTCGGTTGAAGCAACTAATGTAACATTATTTTCGGGTTCTTTAGCAACAGTAAATAGAAGAGTAACGAAATCAGAAGTCTCTTGTCGAGTTGCTGCAAAGAAGCCTTTTCTAACAAAAGAACAAAAACAGGCCAGAGTGATTTTTGCTCTGAACAACGTTCTTCGTGATAATAACTTCTTGGAGAGGGTGGTTTTCACTGACGAAATTTTTTTTTAATCATGTTCAAGCAGCAGGAGAATTTTAGTTTATCGTCCACCAAATTCTAGATTTGAACCCGAATATACAAACCAAATTAAAAAAGCTGGACATTTTTCTGTAAACATGTGGGGCTGGTTTAGTGCTAGAGGTTTGGTTTTTTTTTTGGAGAATCGAAGGAAGATTCAATAGTGAACGATATATTGAAATTCTTGAAAACGTTATGCTGCCATTTGTACAGGCTTTACGTGAAAATAATGACTTCGTTTATCAGCAGGACAACTGTCCAGTACGCATGGCTAATGTTGTTCGCCAATGGTTTCAGAATAATAATATAGAAACACTTCCTTGGCCAGCCAACAGCCCTGACCTTAACCCAATGGAAAATATATGGGGTCGAATCGTTAAAATGATATACCAAAGGAATTGGAAACCACAAAATGCTGAAGAGTTAAGCGATGCTATTTATCGCGCATTGGATCAGCTCTCAGAAGACCATCAGTATTTTCAAAATTTAACCTTTTCAATGCCCAGACGTTTGCAGCTTGTAATAGAGAAAAATGGTAACCCTATTAAGTACTAAATTATTTATTTTAGTTCTTTTTTAAGTTAAAATAATTAGTATTAAGTTTACCATCGTTTTTGTCCGAATCCAAGTTTCCTATTCATCGAATTGTTTTCAATCCAGCGCTGTTCCCATCGTATTTTAACTCTAAAATGGGTTACCGCCCTTTTTATAGAACAGTCTTCGTCCGTTACGCGAGTGATAATTTGATATTGTTCAATAAAGACTTTACTAAAACATTATTTTTGCTGATTTTTTAGTATTATGCAAAATTTAATATAAAAATAAGGTTGCCTTTAATTTAAGTAAAAGAATATTTTCAGTTTTAGAGATCTTTTTTAAACAATATGACAAATTGTCGTACTTTTGAAGTTTTTAGGCATTTTAGCTGGTAGTCCGTATATATTATACACTTTTAAAAAGGTCAATTTTGTGGCTGCATGTATGCGTTTTTTTTTTAAATCAAGGGTACCTACTCACTTATTATTGATAACTGTCGTAAGTGAGTGTTTTTCCATTCTGGAATATTGGAATATTAGATAATATTCTGCTTAGCTACTTTTAAAATTTCAATTTTTTGAGTATAATTCGATATTCGACCTTAAGGATCTCGAGGAAAACGAGGAAATTAATTGTTTGCTTTGTAACAAAACATTATGCGATAATTAAAATCACGTCGTGAAAAGGAAAGATAAGCAAATTCTCATATCTGGAATTAAGTACTGATTTACCAATAACCTAACTAAGGAAAAAAGATATAAAAAGTCTCATTGAGAAAAATTTGTTATAAGTATGTTTGACACTTTTTACAGAGTGATCCAGAAGGTAGCCTTACTTATTCTTTTCTACGGTCTTTGCCGGATATACAGTGGCATACCCAAGGGGAGAGGGGAGGTTGTGGTTACCCAGTGCTACTCAAATCTGAATAAGATTCTTATTAAATAACCGGCATTTTTTCACAAACATTTTTTAGCATATTTTTTGCCTTAATGTCTGTCTGTTCATTTGTCATCAACGTGCCTAACTCAACAACTACTTGTCGGATTTTGACGAAATTTAATAGGTACGTAGACTTGGTTTGTGCTCCAGATGGTCCCATTTCAAAAACATTAAAATTGCCCCCAGGGGCAGTTTAATGCTAAAAAAATTATATGTTTAATTAATTTTATATGTTTTAATGCTAACAAATTATATGTCGGCGGTACATGTGAATTAACTTTTTAGCTGAGACAAATAGCAAAAAAAATATTAGATCAAAAATCTTAGAAAAACCACTTTTTTATAAAACAAAACAATTTGTTTTTAAATCGGACCAATGGTCAATGAGATATCGGACTAAAACCGAGTTAAGTCGAATTACGCATAAATTCAAGATGGCGGCGAACCTAAAGATAAATTTTGTTGGAAAAATTTGGTTTTAAGAGTCTCACATGACCTTCTACTTGCTGTAAAAAAGTTCGCTGTTAAGTCAGTTTTGTAAAAAAATCGCGATTTTCTGACTATTCTATTGGAATATTATTCCAACATACTTACGTATAGTCCAATTTTT